>OY970826.1:60486390-61828908 GCA_963853835.1 Calendula officinalis
CTAAATAAGGAAAGTTCTAGAAATGAAATGAGGTTACAAACCAGAAATATCGAGTTGTCAACTAGGGTTTGGTTTGATGAAGTTTCGGCTAGGGTTGGACGGCTAGGCCGAAACCCTACGGGTTTGGTTCTTGATCGGGTTAGATTCGAGCTAGATCGGTTAGGTTAGTCTAGAGCTAGGGTTTAACATGTCTAGGGTTCTAGATCTAAGATTTTCGGTCACATCTAGTGTAGATCTAGGGTTCGAGTATGAGATTCAAGCAAGGAATACAACTATCAATTGATACACATAACAATTAAATGAGAAATCAAACAAACCCATTGACATGAATGTCGGGTGATATTGACGTTTTTAGACGTGTTCAAACCCGTCAATATCGTTCATTTTGAGTACGTTTTAGAAGCAAATGCATGTGATATTACTCAATTATGTGTTTATTTTACATTTCAGGTGAAATAGCGGAAAAGATATCAAAAACGGGTCAAAAGATGAAGAAAAATACAAGTTTTGAAGACTGAAAAAGTTCCCGATCGTGAACTGATCGTGAACTATTCACGATCAGTCACCAAAATTTCTGTAGTGTTTTAACGATCGCCACCTCGAGATAACGATCGGGAGTTCTGAAAGAATCAAAGTTCGCGTCAAGAACTTTGTTCACGATCGCTAACTTTGCATCCGGAAGGTGTTTAAGTCTTGGACCAAGTCATAGAAATCAGTTATCTTTTTACCCTTGTACGTTTTTGGGCAGTTATTTGGGCGATTTTGAAAGAATTTCTTCAAGGAATTCATCAATCTTACAAGAAAATATTGATTCTCTAACACTTTGGATTAATTCTATGCTTGTAATTCTACTCTTAATTTCTTGTTATGTGATTCCTAGCATGTCTATGTGCTAGTAATTTTTATATTCGCTATGTTTGGATGATTCTGGGATTAAGTATGGTTTAATTTTAGGGTTTTGTTTATGTTCAAAACAATTGTTGATGTTAATTACTCTTTTGGTTTAATTTATGAATTTTTGTTTCTTTACCGTTGGTGATTGATTTTATTAGGTATTGACAACACTTGATTTAATTGATTACTTCCCCAACTTTTCATTTTGACCTAGTTGGTAATCCACTAGAAATAGGGATTAGAGACAAGATTCCAATAAGTTAGATTAAATAAGAAGTTCAACCCTAGTAATGAAAATTCTAGGTTAGAAGTCTCAGGTAATTCAAGACGGTAATTTCAACAAGTAGAAGTGTGATTAGTTATAACTTTTGAGAGAAGAAATTCCTATTAGTTGTACTTAGTTTATTAAATGGGATTGAGAGAAATCTAATACCGTGACTTCTGGAACATTAAACTAACCGGTGCTTAATAACCATGCTTAGAACTACATGAATCCATACATAGTGAATATCCCTTAAACCATCAAATCAACGTCCAAATTACGTACTTTGTTATTACAATTTCTTATTTACATTTAAGACAAATGAAAACATGATCCAAACAATTTTCTTGATTAATTCTTTAACTTGCTTTAACTGGATTACATAAACCGTTCCCTGCGGATTCGATAACCCGAAATACTTACCTAACCTATATTACCCACGATTAGGTATACTTGCCTATGAATGTGGTAGTCTAGAGTAGTAGTATTTAGGAGACATTTTTTTATAACTAGATCAAACACATCATCGGGCATCAAGAACAATCAAATGCCGAGACCTCTTGGCCTTTGGCCTAGGTCTCGGGTTCGAATCATCAAAGAAACAACGAACAAACAAAAGGGTTTGGTGTTATACCTTGGATAGGATGAACGAGATCAAGAACAACACAAAGGGGCTTCGGGTTTGCTTGGGGATCGAACACGAACGGATGAAGGGTGATGCTTGGGGTTTGCTCGGCCGAATAGGGAAAACAAAGGGGATTAGGGTTCGGTATTATAGGGTTTATATAGGGGGAGATTTAGGGTTTAGAAGTAGAGTTGTAGATGGAATAAAACTCTTTCAAATTTAGATGAAGATAATCATATGGAACAAGGATAAGATCAATGGACATGCAACCTCACACCCAAGGGTGTTGGGCCGACTAGAAGGTCACGAGAGGGAGAGTGTGGCCGGCCACATAGGTGGTCGGTCATAGCTTGGTGTCGGTTTAGGTGGTTTGTGCATTCGAGTCACGTTTCAATTAAATTCGTTACGTTTATTATTTTACCGATATTATTATCATTTTAGAAATGTTTTAGCTCAATGTGTGTCACCATAAGAAAGTAGAAATGTTGTGTTGACTAACATAGTCAAACACTAATGTATGGTGTAAAAATATATAAATTTGTTGTGTATTAGGATGCCAGAAATGGAAATGTTTAAAAATAGAAACTTTCTAAATAAGGAAAGTTCTAGAAATGAAATGAGGTTACATACCAGAAATATCGAGTTGTCACATTTGTTGACTGCATCTTATGTGCACAACAGAATCACTAGTCGTGTGATTCCTTCTAGATTATCTAAGAATGTGGGGGTGTTTAGCTTATTATCGTACACTTGATCTTTAACGATCCAAGTTGGGAGCTCGAGCTATGAAGTGTATATTCATTGGATATGCTCAGAATAGTAAGGCCTACCGATTGTTGGATAATGAATCAGGAGTCATCGTAGAATCCAGAGATGTGGAGTTCTTCGATGATAAGTTAATATGAGATGATGAAAACTCCAATCCCAACTCTAATCCCATTTCAGCACCAAGCACTTCTCAAGATATTCTCTCACCTTTTTCTGTTGTAGAAGAACCAAGGAGAAGTACAAGGTTCAGAAAGGATCTCAATCTAAGGTGACGAGAGAGGTCATCTTAGTTATCATTTTGATGATGATCCCATGATTTTTAATGGAGCCATGATATCGAGAGATGCTCCTTTATGTGAGGATGCTATTAATGATAAAATGGATTCAATTATGGGAATGGAACTTGGGAGCTAGCTGATCTTCCTAAGGGTATGAGACCCATATGATCTAAATGGATCTTCAAGAGGAAGTATCATCCAGATGGATCAATATCTGCCTATAAAGCGAGATTAGTCGCTAAAGGTTATATGAAAAGAGAAAGTGTTGATAGATGTATCTACACTAAATGCACAACTAAATACAACGTAGTTATCTGTCTTTATGTTGATGATATGTTGATCATTGGCACTTACCTACAAGGTATACTTGATACAAAGAAATACCTATCCTTGAACTTTAAGATGAAAGATCTAGGGGAAATGGATATCATTCTTGGTATTAAGGTCAAAATGACAGATAGTCAAATCTCTAAGTTAATCTCATTACATAGAGAAAATATTGACAAAGTTTCAATACTTGAAGTTTAAGGAATTTAATATTCCTTTCGATTCTAATGTAAAACTTGAAGTGAACTCTGGTAGAGCAGTGGCTCAATTAGAATATGCTAGTGCAAATTGGAAACATGATGTATGCTACACACTGTACTAGACATGACATTGCTTTTGTTGTAAGCAAACTAAGTCAATATACTGTAAATCCCGGTACGGGGCACTAGAAGGCAGTAGGAAGAGTACTAGAATACCTGAAAAGGACTAGTAATTTTGAGTTGACTTACACGTCAAATTCTAGTATACTAGTGGGGGTATTAAGATGCCAGTTGGATTGATAACATGAGTGGTACTAAATCCACAAGTGGATGGATTTATACACTAGCTGGTGGGGCTATTTCTTGGGCGAGCAAGAAACAGTCATGTATAGCTCATTCAACGATGGAAGTTGAGCTTATTGCTTTAGCCGTTGCAGGCAAAGAGGTAAAGTGGATTAGAGATCTACTCTTGGATATCCGTTTGTGGGATATTCTGATGCCTTTAATTCCCATGTACTGTGATAGTGAGGTCACACTATCTAAAGTATATAATTATGATTATAATGGGAGGTCGAGACACGTAGGTCTACGACATCATTCTGTGAGAAAACTAATTGATAGTGGTACCATCAAAGTTGTTTATGTCAAGACAACGATGAACTTGGCAAATCCGTTTACCAAACCTCTGACGAGAGATTTGGTTATATCTACCGCGAGAGTCATGGGTCTAAAACCAAACTAGAATTGCTAGTAATGGAAACCCAACTTGAACTTAGTACTCCTATTTTTCAAGTTTAATGGGTAATAACGAAATTATTAACGATAGAAAGTACTATCAATCGTGATAGATCCATGTGAGGTAGGATAGTACGTCATTGCCGAGAACGAGGATGAGTTAATACTCTTAACAAAATTTTGGAGACATCTAAGCAACGAAGATTTTGTAAAATTTTGCCTATCTTATCTAGAGGTGGTGCCGCCTAAATGAAGACTTTTGGTTTGTCTTCTAAAGGGTCGTGAAAAGGATTTTAGCACATGGCCATATTAGTTCTCAGAGAGAACACAAAGATGGCATATGTTGTGTGGAGGTAAACCGAGGAGGTTATTAAGGTTCTTGGTAGGATACCATTGAATCAGTCTCTTCTTGTTTGTGAAGGAATTATATGCACAGTTAGTCAACCTGTGATGATACATCCATGCCTACGAAACACTTAAGGGTCACACCGGTGAGTGCATGTAATACGAGTAAGATATGCAATGATACTACGAAGAGGAATGATTCATAATAGTCATTATGAATCAGTTAAGTATTAAGTTAAGTTTAACTTATTACTAGATTAGTTTAACTAACTAATTAATATAAGTGTTTGTACATTTACTAGTTGAGTAAATATACAATGTGTTAATTATAGATTATCCATGATATGATTTAAAGTTATTAAATCATATAGTAATTGGATAATATTGTTGTATAAATTATATAAAGGTTATTATATAATTAATTATTAGAAGTATAAATACAAGTATATATATGTCGTGTATATGGGTACCGAAATATATTAGTGTATTAATACTAGACATTTAATAGTTAAGTGCAACAATAATAAACTAGTAAAACTCTAAGGGTTTAAAGTGTAAGAGATAAGTTTAATTAAGAGATTAATCTTAATTAAACTAGAAGGGCCTTAAGTGAAAGTCCTTCTATTATAAATAGAAGGCTTAGGGATCCCTTATTAGGTTACACCATCACCACACGAAAACCCTAGCCCTCCCTCTCCATTCGGCCGAGATCAAGAACACAACTCTTTGTGTTCTTTGTTCTTCGTTCGTTCTTCGAGTTTCGAAGATCAAGGATCGTTGCAAGTGATCATCTAGAGGATCGTTCGTCGTATTCATCATCAGTGGACTATCTTAAGCTAAACCTAATGTATGATTCATGGAACACTCTTTCTTCCTCTCCTCTTGTTCGAATTCGACCAAGAACCCTAGGGTTCTTGGTTGACGGTCGACGAACACACACAAGCTATGTGTGTGTGTTCGAGTTCTTCGTACAAAGTTTATTTCTTGTTAATCTAATCTAGATTTCCAACATCTCAATCCTTTAGGGTTTAAGGATTAGGTTTAATCCCACTTCCGCTTTTAGGGATTAAATCAGCTAGTTGGTTTTAACCGGTTAAGAACACCATCATGTTCTTGGTCAGTGTGGTTCGAACCAAGCATACTAGGTGGTCGACCCAATGGGTTGATCAGATCATATGAAACCCTTCAGTGGTATCAGAGCGTTGGTTTAGAAATCTAAACTAGATTAACAAAGTTTGTTTGTTTATTTTAATTAAAGTCTTTCTTTTTGTTCCAATTTCTTTTTCCTTCTTCTTAATTTTCGAAAAGGGTAAGAACCCTAGGACCAAAAATATTAAACTAGTCTAGTTTAATTGGTCAAAAGGTTTCTAATACCCTAGAATTTTCGAAATCAAGGAAGAACCCTAGGATAAAGTATGTTAAACATGATTTGTTTAATTGGTCAGAAAGGATTATTTCCTTTTCTCAAGATCTTCGAGATCTAGGAGGTTGCTTGGACACCAAGTTTGTTAAACTAGCTTATTTAATTGGTAGAAAAGTTTCCTAGGCTTGAGGAGATTTTCAAAAATACCCTAGAAGTAATCTAGGATCAAAAACATTAAACTAGTGTAGTTTAATTAATTAAAAGAATTAATTAAGATGATAATCTAAAACCTAGATAATTAAACAAGTTCATGTTTAATAGGTTTAATTATATAGTAGATTTATTAAACTAGTTCTTTAAACCTAGAAACTTAGACAAAGTTTTAATGTCTATAAGGTTTAAATTAAAAAGTTTAAATAAATTTATTAAGGTTATAATCTATCTTAGAATTTAAACAAAGTTTATTGTTTAGATATGATTGATTAGGATTAATCTCTTAATAAATAATGTTTTTGATCAAGAAAGTCAAAACCCTAGTTTTGATTGATCAAGAACAAGATTAGGGTTTAACTAATTAATAAGGATTAAAAGAAGTGTTAATTTTTAAGTTCTAAAATTAACAAGATGTATTTATATATATATAATATTTCGAACTTTTAAATTTAAAGGAAAAATGAATTTTAATAGATAAAATAGTTTATACGTATTTTAATTAGATTAAGTTAAAATACATACGTATAAATTAGATGTAATATTCTTATTAGAATGTTACAAGTTTATTATAAAGTAATGAAATGTATATGTATATATATATTAAATACAAGATTAAATGGCACATTAAAAGATAATGTTATTTTGATCTTAAAGGATAACATTATAACTAGTTATTGTATAAGTTATTATATAATTAAGACTAGAAAGCACAAAGTTATGATTTCATTATAACTAGAAATTGTACAAGTTAAAATTATATGATAAACTAGAAATATATAAAGTTATATATATTATATATTATTATAAGGTGTATAAAGTAATAAGTTATTCTAACTAGATAATTATACAAGTATAATATAAGTATTTTACAAGTCATGTAAGATACTAGATTAATGATCAAGGGATAAATAACAAAAGAACTTTATAACCTATATTTAACTAGTTCAAGTTAAATGTAAGAAAGGTTTAAACAAACTAAGAATTATTATATATAGTCTTTATATAATAATAAGTTTATTAGTTTCACCAAATATAAACCGGTGATTGTGTTTGCTTAAGTTCCATCATGGTTGTTGGAGCTAGTGGGAGCTACACAAGAAAGTCACAAAGTTTATAAGTGTGTCGATAAGACATAAGTTTTGGTCGAATCTAATAAGTCAAAACGAATGTTTAATTCTATTATTAAACAAATGAAAAACAAGGTGTATTAAACTAGGTTTGTGATTCAAGTTTATATATCATAAAAGAATTAAAAGTTTAATATAAGTGTTAAAGTTTTTCAAGAAAGATAAAACAGGTAAGTTTTATTATAAATAAGGTTTTTCACAAAACCTAGTAAAACATTTTGTACACCTCGTTTTTAGGTATACATATAAGTCGCGCAATTCTTGAAACTATAAGTTTTAAAGAAAAGTTATTAAGATTTAAAAAGGTGTCTTGTAGAATTCTTAAATTCACAAGTCACACATTTTAAACAAGGATTAAGATTGGAATAAAGGTTTAAGTTTAGTTTAAGACTTAAACAAACCCAAGAAAATCTTATATCTGAGTACTATCCACATAATGGTACACCTCACTTGTTCAACGATATTCATATTGTAAGGATAAAGAACCTTAGATATGGAATCAAATCATTGCGAGTGTTAGGGTGCGTAAGGCTCTGTGATAATCGGGAGTCCCGGTGCAAAGCATCGCACTGTCTTAGATGGTCTGATCTACTTTGGTGATAATCGGGAGTCCCGGCCCAAAAAGTACTTGAGTAGAATAAACATACTAGACTTTATTACTAACTTAGAAATGTACAATTAGATTGTACACGGTTGTAATAAATTATAAGTCTAAAGATTCTACGACCCCTATGAATCGTGTCAAGTCTTGATACGATCGGTAAGGATGTTACCTACCAGAAACAGCATGTCTCGTCGGGAAGTGCCCAAACCTTGTGGCGAGAATGTGATATATGCATCCTAGGCCTAAAATATTAATTATGGGTTTATAATATATTTTAGAGAATGTTTATTGATGATTACTAATTAAACTGGGTTTGATTTGTAGATGGCAGCAACAACCACGACGACAAGTACCAACAATCTCTAACTTCGCTTAATCCTCGAAAAAGACAAGCTGACTAGGTCAAACTTTCTCAATTGGGAGCGCAATCTTCGCATTGTGCTCAGGCATGAGAGAAAATGGTATGTCTTGGAAAGAGCAGTACCAATTGTCCTTGCCGCTAATGCTAGAGCTGAAACGAGGCAAGCTTATGATAAGCATGTCAGTGATGCACTCGATGTGAGCTGTCTGATGCTCACCACTATGAGTCCCGAGTTACAAGCGGGAATTATGGATGTGCCTGCATTTGAGATGATCCAGCAACTTAGGGATTCATTTCAAGAGCAAGCTCGCACTGAGAGGTTTGACATCAATCGAGCCTTCAACTCTTGCAAGATGGTCAAAGGAACACCGGTGAGTGCGCATGTCATGAAAATGAAAGGGCACATGGATCACCTCGCTAGACTTGGTCACCCCATTCCGTTGCAGATGGCAACGGACACTATACTCAATTCGTTATCTGATGACTACAAGCCTTTTGTGGTCAACTACAAGATGCATAATATGGAGAAATCCATTGCTGAGCTACATTCTATGCTCAAGCCAGCTGAGTTGAGTTTGGGGACCAAATCTAAGGATGTTCTAATGATCGGTAATAGCAGTGGTGGTGGGAAGAAGAAAAAAGGGCATGGTGGTAAAGGAAAGGGTAAAACCAATCCTAGACAAGGAGTGCTAAATGTTGAAGGTGTCAAAAAAAGGTCAAGAAGGTAAAGCCTAACACAGTGAGGACCGAGAATCGGTGCTTCAAATGTGGCGAGGCTGGGCATTGGAAAAGAAATTGTCCAAATGGTACAAGTGGTGGTGGAGGAAACGCAAGTTCCTCAGGTAACACAACCACACTTCTTAATCACTTTAAGAGACTTGTAAAGTACATTACGAGTAATCTAACTTTTGCAATCGTTTATTGCAGGAGGAGATGGAAAGTGATGATGATCGGTATGAGATGGTGATGATCCCATGAGCACCAAGTTTTTTATAATTCAGTATTTTGTGGATTCAATAAAAACGATTTTATTGTATTGTTTGAATAATTTTCTATTTTATGTTAAAACAAGTTTTTGGTTTTAATTAATTCGAATCCATGATTGAATTATATTGTGTGCATGTGTGACAATTACACTAGTCAAGGTTTATGACTAGATTGTAAGTCAAGTTTTTTGATTTACTTAATATTTCATGTTTTATACTTGTTTGATTGTTGTATGAATGAATAATGCCTTGATAGCTCAAGGTACTTAGATACTAGAAATTAGAAGTTTTCTAATACAAGTATTTAAGAGTTTTATGGAAGCATAAGGTTCAAAAGTTATTGAACTTAGTTAAAACATCTTAAGTAATAGTCATTACTTATGATGGTACGTTTTAAAGTATTAGTATTAATATAGTATGATTATATTAGATATAATCAAGATAGACTTTAAGAGTATTATTAAAAGTCTTTCATACTTGTAATAAAGGATTTTATGAAGTCATAATTCCTTAATAAAAATAATTGGATATTCGTAAAATCCAAGTGAAATGACTTAGACATTAAATAAACTCTTAAAAGAGACAAACTATATTAAAGTATTTAAGAATTAAAAAGGGTATTATTGCAAGTCTTTTATACTTGTAATAAATACATTATTTAATCAAGTCATAATTCCCTAATAGAAATAATGGATATTTGAGAAATCCAAGAAATGACTTTGGTATTAAATGAAGTTCTTAAAAAGATACTAATACATTTAAGAATTGGAAGTATCGTTTCAAGTATTTTATACTTGTTAGATACAGTAATCAATAAAGGTCATGATTCCCTAAACAGGAATACTGGATATTCGCATATCTAAAGGATGATCTTAATTATTGATAGAATTCTTAAAAAGGATTAAACTACAAGTTATTGACTTGGTCAAAGTAGTAGTTTAAATTGATGCTTGAATTCCATAAAAGATAGTGGGAGCTATGACTAACATAATTCATTAAAGACATTAATGAATTTAGTAAGTTAGTAAGACATTAACAACAAGGAATTACCAAGTCGTTAGCCAAGGAGTTAAGAGAAATAAATGATCATTGATTAGATTATTGCAAGCCTAATAGCGTGGTCACAAGTCTTGTGATTAATCATCACTCCAGTGAACAAGTTAATCATCTAAGGGAATTTTTTAACTAGTAAAAATATCTACAAATCAAGTAACTAAAAGAGATTTAGTTACAAGGCAAGTTTTATAGATTCAAGAAACTAAAGGAGTAATTTTCAATCCTCCTATGTTTACCGAATCATATAAAAGGGCAAGACTAGAATATGTTCTAAGGTTGCATGAACAACATCTAGCAAAGACAAAAGTAATAGTATTTTTAAAATACTCGTCTTATGTCTTTAGTTTAATAGAAGTGACTAAATTGTAATTAGTGATAAAAGTTACAATTAAGGAGTCATTGAGCAATCAACACAAACGCAAAGAATAAGTAATGATCCAGTATTAATTCGGTATCTATGTCCAGTGAGGAATAATACATGAGTTAGTATCATTGTTATTCAGACTTTGTATGTTTTACAATATCCATGAATAAAAGTTTCTTTATTCAAAAAGATATAAATCCGTGACTACTCGTCTTGGTGGGAACCTTGATGGGACGATAACGTCATCGTGATATTTGGTGGTAGATTCGAAGTTCTTCGAAGATAGCTACACAAGTTTTGTGTAAACCAAATATCGGTGATATTCTGTTGGAGATCAACGAATATTGGATTGACCGCCGTGATAATACTTCGTGGTTGAAAAGTTCAAAAGTATTATTCACTAGGAATGTCCTTAAGCCTGAGGTATTTGGTTTAAGATACAATGACTAATGTGCTTTGGTTCGTCTTAGACAAATCTGAAATATGTTTGTCATACGAGGCCTTACTGGGTACAAAGGAAGTTGTATTTTGAATCGAAATATAACAAGATGGTAATTGCACCTCCTTTTTAGGAGAGATATTTATGAGTCATTTGACATGATGAAAAACTGACAAGTGCACGGCCGTGCCCAAACGAACTGTTTTATTCTTTGTCGTTTATCACAACAGTTTAAGTCAAGAAGTCAAGAAGTCAAGAAATGATTTCGAATACAGGAGTTGATAATTTCTACCATGCTCGTATTCGTTGTCATCAAATATCGTGTTGCAATGGATGAACCTAACATAGTCGCCCAAGAAGTAGAGACAGAGTGTTCTTTACTAGGAGACGCTATTAAAGAGTTTTTTAAAAACTATACTTGGGTTACATAAACTGTATTTATGGGGTTGGTTACCTACATGCCCATCTAGAAGGCCACTGTAGCTCGTGTCATTAAGATAAATGTTACGAACTTGCACAAGTGGGAGTCTGAAGGAATTATGTGCACAGTTAGTCAACCTATGATGATACATCCATGCCTACGAAACACTTAAGGGTCACACCGGTGAGTGCATATAATACGAGTAAGATATGCAATGACACTACGAAACACTTAAAATCAGAATTAAATATAGTAATTATTAAAAATCATAATACTGACTTTAAAAAGTCATATTTTGACTTTAAAAGTTATGCAATTTGATATGCAGTTGGTATAAATTTTATGTAACATTTGTTCATGTATCAAATTTTGTACAAACTTATCATTACAGCTATCGATTCTTATGTCATTTTTAAAATTATTAATATTTGTTGGTATTTTTCTATAATATATCTCTTGAAGCATGGCCGCCCAGTCAGGCGAGCTATGAAGCTAGTACATATACTTGAAATTTATGCAAATTAAGAGTAAGATATAATATGAGAATGGAATTTTGTGCAGAATCGTAGAGTACTACGGATTAGTGAGCGGCTAAAAGTTCTTCAGGAGCTCGTGCCAAACGGTTCCAAGGTAATTATTTCCACAATTTTATGATATGAGAATTATTCACGATTCATAATTTTAATATTTATGTACATATATTTTCACTTTAGGTTGATTTGGTCACCATGTTAGAGAAAGCCATTAGTTATGTCAAGTTCCTACAGCTGCAAGTGAAGGTAAGGAAACTAACAATAATATACCATGCTTAATTACATTTCTGAATATTTAGTTAATTAATTAAGCAAATTTCTTAACTTATATTTGAAGGTGTTGGCAACCGATGAGTTGTGGCCAGTTGAAGGTGGAAAACCACCTGAGCTTTCACAAGTGAAAGATGCAATCGATTCTATACTTTCATCTTCCCAAAGAGACACAACTTCAACCTCTAAATGAATATCTTCTCCATCAATGTCGAATGAAAATTTGCACCAATTAACCACTAAAAATGGTCTTCTTGATAATTAGTAAGAAGTTCCGTCTTCTTTGTAATAACAAGCATCTTATGTTATGTGTTCGATAAACATGTTTCGCAGTTCATGGTTATTCTTTATTAATTGGGCATACCGGCATAGGGAAGTTTTCACATTATTCATTTACGAGGCTTAGATTTAACATTACTATAGGTCCTTTAATTAGTATAATGTAATAATAATCTTATTGTTTATTATAAGTATCAGTTTTCTTCCTTCTTGCAGTCATGTCTATTGTTTATAACAAGTTTCCTTCATTTAAGTTTGAAGTAGGTAGAGACTTGTAATAAATCATTTCTTTTCTATATTCGCACTTAATAAATATGAGTTCAAAGAGATTTTAATTTAATTTGACCGGCGACATTATGAATTTAATCATCAGTTGTCGCAAGATTAAATAACAAGCAACAAACATGGTATGTTGACGGTTTTTCCTTACTTTGATGTTTCTTTACACTTACAATGTAGATGCTACTATTTTTATCTTTACACTATATAGACGATCCCCATATAATTCGTTAAAAAGCATAACTTTTAACCATATAATTGGTGTACATTGAGTAACGGTGGTGATGATGTGAAAAACTCCAATGACAATGCCTTTTTCTGCTATTACAAATATCGTTCAGAAATTACTTCAAAAACTCAGAATATTGGTTAACGTAACATTATTTTTGTCTAGACCATTTGGTTAAAGAAATGTGTACATTTCATTTCAGTGTAACCATAAATATATAATGTATTGTGTATTTTAGTATCTATATATCTTCCCATGTTTTCACATGAGTTGAATTGTCTTTTGAGGAGTTTAATTGTGTTGGGCTAAGGAATATTAATGTTTTGGACCGTAGTACTTGCTTGGCCCAATCACGAATTGAAGATCCCATTAACAACCTGTTTAACGAGGAGGTCTGTTCCAAAGCCAATTCATTTTCCGAAGAATTGTAGCACTAATTTAGCTAAAGTTAAAAGTGAGTTTGGGGCTGAATGTATGAGATTATTTATTAGATTTAGAAGTGTGAAAAGAAGGAATAACCATAACTCTTTATATTGCATTCAAACAAAGGAGTTCAAACATATTCAATTTACTACTATAATAAATCAAAGTCTATATGGCCACTTGGTACTTTTTTAGAGCCACAATATGCCACGTGGCAATTCCTTGATAATCCTATAAATTTCCATAAAAATATAATTTTGTCATTTTTAAAAAATAGGATATCACAATAAATACAATTAAATAGGATATTGACGAATCATTTTTACTCACATATGTACCTAAATTCCATAAAATAGGATATCACAATAAATACAATTAAATAACAAAGACTAAATATAACAAGGAATTTTGAAAGGGAAATGCTAAACAGTGCCCTAGCCCCTAGGGCAATAGTTAAGAAATTTTTTTTAGCATAAAGTAGTTGTAAGTTAACCAATAAAAACCACCCCATGAAATTTAATAACCACATTTTATTAGTTATGCTCCATAATTTGTACATTATCCATTTTAACCTTTCTTAACCATTGCCCTAAAAGCAGGACCGATCCAAGCCTAATCGGGGTCCTGGGAGAAAATAAAAAAGTAGGCCCCTAATATAAGTAATTTGGAATAAACAATTTAATTTATTAAATTAGTAGTTTCATTATTTACTCAAGACTTGTAGCCTACTGGTATTGAAGATTGTTGTAGAGTGTTGCTAATGACCTATATGTCATGGATTCAAGTCCCACTGTAGATAAATAAAAAAGTAAATTAGGTGTCGTTCAAAAAAATTAAAAATAGTTTCATTATTTAATTTGTAAATATTATAAAATGTAATTCCTCACATTTAAAATCTTTCAGTCAACTGGCATCAAATATTCTTTCTTCGGTTTTAATTAGTTATAACAAATATAAATATATCAAGCTCAGTTAAAAAAGCTTTTATTAATTCTATATTACATTATTACATATAAAAACAGGGTTTTGTTTTCCTTACAAAATATGAATAAATTAAACCTCCATTGGGAGTTGGAAACTGCAATGAATGAGAAGGTAGTCCCACCTTCAGCGTAAGAGAATTAAAGAAGTCATCTACACTCTACAGTAGGGGTGTTCGTTTGGACGGTTTGGTTTTATCCGAACCAAATAGGTGAAACCAAACAAAGTCCGGTTTTTAAAAGTTAAAACCGAACCGTCCAAACTAATTCGAAAACCAAACCGATCCAAACCAAATAACAATTTGGTTGGTTTGGTTTTATCCGTTTGGTTTTCCTAAAAAAAATTTAAAATACTAAAAACTATATAACATAAATAATATTAAGTTCGATATATACGATTCCAAAATGATAAACTACTTTGTACATAAAAACAAGTCTAATTCATAGCTTGTGACATTTATAAATATATATGCGAAAATCTTGACATCAACTTCATCAAAAACTCAAAAAAGATTGGTATATATATTACTATTTGGTTTTTTTGGACAATCCGGTTCTCACAACGGAAACCAAATCCAATCCGAAAACCAAAATATTAATTTGGTTCAAGTTCAAACCGATCCAAAAAACAAAATAACCAATCCAAATAGTCCGATCCAAAATGTCCAATTGGACAATCCGGTTATATCTGAATAGTGAACACCCCTACTCTACAGGGCCTTTTTCAATTCCTTTAAGGGCTCATTACCTAATAAACCTACAGGGCTACAGTAGTATACTTATATGTTCTTTTTAAAATGGGCTCTTAGATTTTATGGGCCCTGGGCTGTTGCCCTAGTGGCCCAGGGCCAGCCCCGTCTAAAACCAATAATTAGTAAAACCCATTTTTAAATAGTCCATGATTATAATCAATTACATTCCTCCTATTTAAACGGACAATTTCATTATTAAATTGCATTTAAAACAAGAGTCATCTTCATTGTTTGTCAATTCCATCATCTGCATCTACGTAAATTTTAGCTTTTTTCATATCTCTTTACAAGTTTTAGAAAACTATGTTCAGCAATATTTATTTCAAATTTCAAGCTCTCCAATTTTTAGTTTTGTGGAGTATCATATTTAGATTTACATGTGAGATTTAATATGCTCTAATTGTCGGTCCTTTTAATCAAAATCAAATTAATGCAACATTGAGTTTATCTATCTTGAATTTTTATTGGTTTGGGTTGGCTCGTGAGCAGAATTGGTAAACACATAGTGACAATGGACCCTAAACCTCAACACGTGGTTTCACCTTGAAAAAATATGTTAATCTTTTTTTTTTCATAGACTAACAGTTAGAATTCATAGTGAAAAAAAAAATCAATTTATCATAATGTCGAAGTTATGTGGATACTTATGATTACAACTATTTCTTTTTCTGTTTTTTTACAGCATAAATTTTAACGCATACCCGTTACATTAACGTAAATTTGTCCACGCACTATAGATTCACATATGATTATGTTAGTAGGGTTATGTTGATTTTTGTTAAAAAATTGTAATTTAAAGTGCTTCTGCATTTTTGCAATATCTTATCTGTTTTTAGTCAATATAAGTATCGCTCCATAGTTCAAAATTAATCAGCATATGAATTTTAACTTTTAAAGTATATGTGACTTTTTTTTAACTCTTACTATAATAGTTAAGTTAAATTCATGATTCATGTATGTTTACTATTTTAAAATATATACATTAATTTTATGTTTGACTTTAGTAGTAATCAAAACACAATTTTATATGATTTTTATATTTAGTCAATATGAGTTAGGTTTTTATTATACTAATCACATCAAAAGGTACATACATTATGTTTGACTTTATTTGTAGTCAACTCAGATTTTTCACATGAAATATTAATTTTCTAGTTTGACTTTGGTAGTAGTCAAAACACAATTTAATATCTTCTATGATTTTTAATTATTTTTTTTTTTTGTTTTTAGTCAATATGAGTGAGAGTTTTATTGTAGTAATCACATCATAAGGTACATACTATTCTTTTTTACTTTAACTTTAGTCAACTCGGATTTGTGTATGAAAATTTATGAGTGGCAATTCAGGTCGGATTCGGGTTCACGGGTTCAGGTTCGCTGGTAGGCGTGTCAGTAACGTTCAACCCAAATCGCTTTGTTTATATAAACGAGTCAGATATCTCAACCCTACCTGGCCCGTATAATCAATTTAATTAAATTGGTTAAATAGATTAGAAGTTCAAAAAAGTTGTTGGCATTCCACAAATCCATAACAAAATTATAAAACACCAAATTATTAAGTACCTCTTTTAATTTTATCTAACTATTAGTTACGCTTGAACTAATAAACAATAAACTAATTATAAATATATATACATATTTAAATATATTTTAATAATTAAACGAGTTGGCGGGTCGACTCATTTTAAATTATCATTGACCTGAACTTGACCGATTTAATAAACGGGCCAGTTTAGTCGACCTAACACTGACCTAAAACTTTTTTTACCTCAACTCATATTCTCGTGTCAGTTTCAGGTCGGGTTTCGTGTCGGTTCAGAAATTTCCATCTGAAATACTAATTTTTTGTTTCTTTGGTAGAATTCAAACATAATATTATATTTTTATGATTTTATTTATTTTTAATTTTTAAGCCAATACAAGTACGAGTGAGCCTTTTATTGGTGTAATCACATCATAAGGTACATATTCTGGTGTCAGTTTCAGGTCGGGTTTCGTGTCGGTTCAGAAATTTTCATCTGAGTACTAATTTTTTGTTTCTTTGGTAGAATTCAAACATAATATTATATTTTTATGATTTTATTTATTTTTAATTTTTAAGCCAATACAAGTACGAGTGAGCCTTTTATTGGTGTAATCACATCATAAGGTACATATTCTCGTGTCAGTTTTAGGTCGGGTTTCGTGTCGGTTCAGAAATTTCCATCTGAGTACTAATTTTTTGTTTCTTTGGTAGAATTCAAACATAATATTATATTTTTATGATTTTATTTATTTTTAATTTTTAAGCAAATACAAGTACGAGTGAGCCTTTTATTGGTGTAATCACATCATAAGGTACATATTTTTAATCGATTAAGCCTACAATCAATATCTATTATTGGCGCGAAATAGACAACAAATTTTTTTCTAAATACAAATGTTGAAGCCGTGTAAATTATAATCCATACTCAAAATTAGTCGTGTAGTTAAGATAAAATGAATTAATTACTATCGACGTGTTTTAACACTTTTGAAGTAGGTTTTTAAGATAAAATGATTTAAAGTAGCTTATTCAAGCTTGATATTAAATTTTCTTAAAACTTCATCACTTTACCTGGAACACCTTTTTTTTTAAACTTTATTTCACTATCCAAATCATTTCTCTTTTATTATGATTAACATCACTAATCAATATCATTACTTTTATATTTATTTGGTGTTTAGATATTTAACTATCATATTCTATTCACCAGATTGATCCTTAAGAAAGTAGAGATACAAGAGGGGCTATAAATCTATCTAAAAACGTGAAACGTTGTATTCACTAATTTTGATTATATAATGTATTTGGTTTTATTTTAATACCACTTTCTTTAATTAATTTATTTTTAACGACACCTAATCTACTACACTTGTCTTTATTGGGGCTTGAACTCATGGCCTTTAGATCTATGGACAACATCATATACACAAATACACTACAAACTCGTGTTTATTTAATTGATGTTATGATTATTATATTGACTTATGTTTATATAATGTGTAAACTTGAAAATTTTATTATATTATACGTAATCAATATACAACTAACAAATAAATTTTGTATTTTTATAATAATAATAATTGCTTTCAACAGAATTACGACAACCCGTGATTTTTCACGAGTCAGAACCTAATATCATAAATATTTGAAGGAATAACCATCACCACTTATATAGCGTTCATATGTTTTGCAGTATTAAGTAATCTTATATGTATTTAATAGAAATTTTATGTTTTGTCTTAGCAATATTCTTTGTTAATAAAAATCCTAATGACTTGTAACGACCCGAAATTTGTAAATAAATAAATTGTACAAAAATATGATAATTAAGGATAAATCGTTTAAAGAACGTAGGAATTGGTTTCGTGTCGTTTGGAGACCGTATGAAGAAGTTATGGGCGAAAGCGGGTCGAGACAAAGTTGAAAAAGTGCAGCCTGACTGCATGAGAAGTTCACGACGCGAAGTAGTTCGCGTTCGTGAAGTCGGGCCAGAGATTTTGATTTAAAACGTGAAGTAATTCGCGATGAGATAACAATCGCTAAGTATGCGTACGACATGCAGAGTTAGCGACGCGAACTAGTTCGCGTCGTGAAGTCATGTCGTCTGCAATAAATTCGGGTTTTGGCTCATTTAATGAAGTAAACCCTAGTTTTTCCCTTTGGCAATTTTGGAGCTCAAGTGCAGATTTTGGTTGATTTCTTCTCAAATCTTTGGTAGATTTCACTCCTAAGTGAAGATTAAAGGTATATCTTCACTCCTTGATCTTTGTAGCTTTAGATCTATGTATTTTGATGGTCAGGTTGAAACCCTAGTTATTGGGGGTTATGGTTTATGGTGAATAAATGATGTATACACTTAATAGATGGTATATTAACAAAGGAAACAAGTGTATGATTTCGATTGGTAAGAATCTTAAGGGTTGGTTAAACCTAAGGTTTGGTAAATCACCATAATTGGGGGAAAGTGTTAGTTAATGGTATCTAGTGATTAATGGATACATTATTGGTAGTATGAGATGTTGAACATTGTATGATTGTTGAATTAGGCTTCCGGTGAAGTCTTGGAGTTTGACCGAATTGTTGGAACGAGGAAACCGGCGGAAAGAATACGGTTGGAGCACTAGATTGCTAAGGTGAGTACGTGTGGACTTTATTGAGTACATAGCCATGAAAATACTTGCTATTATATATGTCGAGTCTATTTGATAATTGTGTAGAATTTAGCAAATATAGTTAGTTGCATATTGTTGAATATAGGTAACTAACTTGTTGATGATTGATATGATAGCCAGAGGCTTTGATTGATATAACCATCGAGTTATAGTAAGGTTGAGACGATGTGATGACGCGGGGGATCCCCGGTCATGAGGTATGGAATGGGGAGCATTTGGGCGGATCCCCATCGGCCCATTCCATGATAGTAGTCTTGCTAACTGGAAGTAGTCCGGCGTGTAAGGCAGGTATAGGTAGATTGGGCGATTCCCTCTTGCCTTTACCTTGAAGCTTGTTAATGCGGGGGATCCCCGGTTAATGAGTTAATGTGGTTCTAGTTGGTTGTGGATGTCCCGACAACTAGATATGATTGCTAGGAAAGCAAAGTGCTAGAGTCACAATAGGGTGACTAGTTAGATGGATGACTTACTTATATGTTGTTTATATGTCATACGATTATATTTATTATCGGGTCTAAACCCATGTAGCTCACGAGACGTCTTTGTCTCACGTACTCCTTGTTTGTTTTGCTATGTACTCAGGTTCGGGATCGAAGGTTTAGGTACGCATGGATAGAGATGCGGGGCCTAGAATAGAAGAACTTTAGATTGGATTTATGCTTAGCTTTGGTTTTGATCTATTTTGTAACACCAAACTTTATACTCTGATTTTCATACCAAAGGTTTTTGTAAATCCATATTTTGGGATAGTTCTTCTATTTATGAAAAATGATTTATTTTGGGCTAATGTTTTTGTATTAAAATTTGAGGTGTTACAACTTGGTATCAGAGCTACTGTTTAAGTGAATTAGGTTGGATGACCTCCTAGTCTTAGACTGTAGCATTAGGAATATAAGATTCCTTAAGATCATAGGTTGACCTTGAGACTTTATGTTAAGTTTAGGGTTGAACCTAGGGGACCGATGAAATGTGATATGATTATGGATATTGAGTCTTATACGACTAATGGGTTGTACTTAAGGTACTAAATGTTTAATGTCTTTCATATAGTCTGGATTGAAAGAAATGGTGACCACGCGTAGAAGTGGTAGAGCCCCGGAGGGCCGGGAGGAGGAAAGACCTCATGTTGAGGTTGTGGTTGAACAAGAAAGTCAACCGTCGATGCATCGAATGGGTGAGTCGGAGGTCGGAGCAAATAGAACTCCGGTAACCATGGCGGATCTCCAAACTATTATTGATCAAATCAAAGGGACGGTGGCCGAGGAAGTGCACCGAATTATTGGAGACCGTGAGAGGTCGGGTGGAGACCGTGAATCCGAGGCTAAATCGGATGAGAGAACCGGGGGTAGTGGCACCGGGGAGGGGAAATCCTCCACGGGTGGCCAAAGTGATGCTAGAGCTAGGCCCATTGTGAAAGAAGGTTGTTCGTTTAAATCCTTCATGGCTTGTAAGCCAAATGTGTATACGGGTAGTTCGGACCCGAAAGTAACCATGAGGTGGATCCAGGAAACCGAGAGGGTTATCGGAAGTAGCAAGTGTAAGGATGCCGATATGGTGACGTATGCGTCACAATTGTTAAAAGAAGATGCGATGGTTTAGTGGGATATTGTGTATGAGACCCTCGGGAGGGAGGTGATTGAGAAGATGTCGTGGGACGAATTCACCACGAGGTTGAAAAAGAAATTTTGTCCCGAAAGGGATTTGGAAAAGATGCACGACAAATTCGTGACCCTTAAGAAGGGTGATATGTAGATTGAAGAGTACTCGAGAGAGTTCACGGGATTGCTCCCGTTTGTTGCTAAAACCTACTCGGATGAGAGGTTGAGGGTGGTCCGGTATGCTAGTGGGTTACCGTGGGACTACCAATTGGAGGTCAAGAGGGCGGTCACACTTGATGAGGCCATTAGTGCCGCTCGGGGTGTTGAGGAAGTGAATGAGGCACGTGTTGCCGAGAGGGCCCATGTGGGCGAGAAAACGAAAGCCGAGAGCGGCTCTAGTTCGTTCAAGAAAGGGAAGTTCACTTCGAGCTTCTCTAAGCAAGGTAGTGTTGGCTCGTGCAAGAAGTGCGGGAAGAATCATGCCGGCGTGTGCCGAGGAGAGTCGAAAACTTGCTTTAATTGTGGGAAGCCGGGGCATATGGCCCGAGAATGCAAGTCCAAATCATTGGCCGAGGTTGAGTGTTTCTCGTGCCACGAGAAGGGGCACTATAGCAATGTGTGTCCGAAGAAGGGAAACGAGTCGATGGTGTCCACGGCTCAAAAGAAAGTGGAACCGGCGAAGGTGAAGGGGAGGTCCTTCCAACTCACTCGGGAGGAGGCGAAGGAGGCACACGATGTGGTATCAGGTACTTTATTCATTAACTCCTTGCCAACTCATATTTTGTTTGATTCGGGTTCCAATTATTCGTTTGTGTCTTATGAGTTCGGTTGTAAATTGAATGTGCCGTCCGAGATGTTAGATGAGGTTTATGAGATAGAAGTAGCCGACGGGAAAACGTCTATGGTTGAATGTATTTATAGAAATTGTGAAATAGAAATAGACGGTAGAAAGTTTAAGGTAGACTTGTTGCCCATGGGAATTAGGGCGTTTGATGTGGTTATCGGTATGGATTGGTTGGGTATGCACCAAGCCAAGATTTTGTGTGGAAAGAAAATTGTGTCGATTAGGACACCCGAGAATGAGAAAGTGTATGTGTATGGGGAGAAACGACATCACATGCCTAATGTGATTACCGCCATTAAGGCGAGGAAAAGTATATCGAAAGGTTGTGCATCGTTTATTGCATATGTGTTAGATGGCCGAAAGGAAAAGAAGTCAATGGATAATGTCAAAATTATTCGGGATTTCCCCGAGGTATTTCCCGATGACTTGCCCGGTTTACCACCGGAGAGACAAGTCGAGTTTAAAATTGATTTAGTTCCGGGGGCGACGCCGATTGCTCGTGCTCCCTATCGTTTAGCTCCCACCGAGATGCGGGAATTGATGACCCAATTGCAAGATTTGTTAGATAAAGGTTTCATTCGTCCGAGTTCGTCACCGTGGGGTGCACCGATGCTATTTGTTAAAAAGAAAGACGGTTCGATGAGAATGTGTATCGACTACCGAGAGTTGAATAAGGTAACAATTAAGAACCGTTACCCGTTGCCGAGAATTGACGACTTATTCGACCAATTGCAAGGTGCTAGTTATTTCTCGAAGATTGATTTGAGGTCGGGTTATCACCAAGTTCGGGTGAAAGAAGGCGACACCGAGAAGACGGCTTTTCGTACACGTTATGGTCATTATGAATTTCTAGTGATGCCGTTTGGTCTTACAAACGCGCCGGCTATTTTTATGGATTTGATGAATCGGGTTTGTAAACCGTTCCTTGATAAGTTTTTGATCGTGTTCATTGACGACATTTTGATTTATTCGAAAACCGAAGAAGAACACGAAGGTCATTTGAGGCTCGTTCTAGACGTGTTGAAACGGGAGAAGTTGTATGCAAAATTCTCGAAGTGTGAATTTTGGTTGCGGGAAGTGCAATTCTTAGGTCACGTGGTGACGTGTGATGGTATTAAGGTTGACCCGTTCAAGATTGAGGCGGTGTCAAATTGGGAGCCTCCGAGAACTCCTACCGAGGTTAGAAGTTTCCTTGGATTAGCCGGTTATTACCGAAGGTTTATACAAGACTTCTCGAGAATCGCGATTCCACTAACGAAGTTAACGAGAAAAAGTGAGAAGTTTGTGTGGGAGAAGAAGCAAGAAGAGGCGTTTAAGTTGTTGAAAGAAAAGTTATGTAATGCGCCGATTCTTACATTACCGGATGGTATGGAAGATTTTGTGGTTTATAGTGATGCGTCGAATCAAGGGCTCGGTTGTGTGTTGATGCAAAGAGGTAAGGTAATCGCGTATGCCTCGCGACAATTGAAGAATGCGAAATTGAGGTACACGACACACGACTAGGAGTTGGCGGCGATTATATTTGCCTTAAAGTTGTGGAGGCATTATTTGTATGGTACTCGGTGTACGTTGTACACGGATCATAAAAGTCTACAATACGTGTTTACTCAAAAAGATCTTAATTTGCGACAAAGAAGGTGGATCGAGTTGATTGCCGATTATGATTGTGAGATTGTGTATCACGCGGGAAAGGCTAATGTAGTAGCCGACGCCTTGAGCCGAAAGGTCTATGAAAAGCCGAACCGAGGAATTTTATCACGTATAGAAGTCGTCTCGAGCATCATCGAAAGAATCAAGAATGCCCAACGAGAGGTTATGGGAAAAGATGAGTTAAGACAAGAACGGTTAGGTAAGAACCAACATTTTCTCAAAAATGCACAAGGGTTGAAAACCGTAGGCGGTCGTATTTGGGTTCCTAAGTTCGGTGGTATCCGAAAAGAATTGTTGTATGACGTGCACAAGTCAAAGTATTCGATTCACCCGGGAAGTACAAAGACGTACCAAGATATGAAACGGGTTTATTGGTGGCCCGGAATGAAGGCGAGAGTGGCCAAGTATATCTCTAAGTGTGCCACGTGTGCACAAGTGAAGGCCGAACATCAGGTACCGTATGGGGTAGCTCAATAATTGGTTGTACCGGCCGGGAAATGGGAAGATATAACTATGGATTTCATAGTAGGTTTACCGAAGACGAGTAGGGGTCACGATGCCATTTGGGTCATAGTTGACTGGTTGACCAAGAGTGCGTTATTTTTAGCCATTCGGGAAACGTTGCCACTTGAGAAATTGGCTAAGTTGTATGTTGATGAGGTGGTTCGACTCCACGGGGTTCTGTTATCGATTGTTTCCGATAGAGACGCGAGGTTTACCTCGAGATTTTGGCGATCTTTACAAGAAGAGTTGGGTACAAAGTTGCGGTTGAGCACGGCTTATCACCCGCAAACCGACGGTCATAGTGAAAGAACGATTCAAACGGTTGAAGACATGTTGAGATCGTGTGTGTTAGACTTCGGTGGTAAATGGGATGAACATTTACCGTTAGTCGAGTTCTCGTATAATAATAGTTATCACTCGACTATCAAGATGCCGCCTTATGAGGCGTTGTATGGGAGAAAATGTAGAACTCCATCTTGTTGGTTGGAAGCGGGAGAAACGAGACTCACGGGTCCCGAGATCGTGAGAGTGACGAATGAAAAGATCGGTATTATTCAAACCAACATGAAAGTCGCCCAAGATAGACAACGAAGTTATTCGGGTTTGAAGAAAAGGCCATACGACTTGGATGTCGGTGATATGGTCATGTTGAAAGTGTCACCTTGGAAAGGTGTGATGCGGTTTGGTAAGAAGGGGAAGTTAAGTCCAAGGTATGTTGGAGCGTTTAAAATATTGAAACGGGTCGGGCTTCAAGCGTTTAAGTTGGAACTTCCACCCGAGCTTCAAGGTGTGCATGACACCTTTCACGTAAGTTATTTGAAAAAGTTTGTCGGGGAAGTCGAAAATATTATTCCGTTGCAAGAGTTGCGGGTTGACGGCCCGAACCGGTTGATTGAGGAGCCCGAGGCTATATTAGAAACGAAAACAAAGAAGCTTCGGAATAAGGAGATCGAGTTGGTGTTGGTCAAGTGGAAGCATTCACTTGGGCCGAATTTGAATTGGGAGGTCAAAGACGAGATTCGGAAGAGGTACCCGGATTTCGTGAACTATGATGAGATTCCGAGGACGGAATCCTCTTAAGGGGTAGATAGTTGAAACGACCCGAAATTTGTAAATAAATAAATTGTACAAAAATATGATAATTAAGGATAAATCGTTTAAAGAACGTAGGAATTGGTTTCGTGTCGTTTGGAGACCGTATGAAGAAGTTATGGGCGAAACCGGGTCGAGACAAAGTTGAAAAAGTGCAGCCTGGCTGCATGAGAAGTTCACGACGCGAAGTAGTTCGCGTTCGTGAAGTCGGGCCAGAGATTTTGATTTAAAACGTGAAGTAATTCGCGATTAGATAACGATCGCTAAGTATGCGTACGACATGCAGAGTTAGCGACGCGAACTCCTGTCGTCTGCAATAAATTCGTGTTTTGGTTCATTTAATGAAATAGTAAACCCTAGTTTTTCCCTTTGGCGATTTTGGAGCTCAAGTGCAGATTTTGGTTGATTTCTTCTCAAATCTTTGGTAGATTTCACTCCTAAGTGAAGATTAAAGGTATATCTTCACTTCTTGATCTTTGTAGCTTTAGATCTATGTATTTTGATGGTTGGGTTGAAACCCTAGTTATTGGGGGTTATGGTTTATGGTGAATAAATGATGTATACACTTAATAGATGGCATATTAACAAAGGAAACAAGTGTATGATTTCGATTGGTAAGAATCTTAAGGGTTGGTTAAACATAGGGTTTGGTAAATCACCATAATTGGGGGAAAGTGTTAGTTAATGGTATCTAGTGATTAATGGATACATTATTGGTAGTATGAGATGTTGAACATTGTATGATTGTTGAATTAGGCTTCCGGTGAAGTCTTGGAGTTTGACCGAATTGTTGGAACGAGGAAACCTGTAACACCCAAAAATTTACAAGAATTTTAAAATTTTTGAAAATAAAGTTATAATCAAAAGGTCCCATAAATAAACCTCAGATATTAATATTTAACATTTAAAACGTATTTATTGCGGAAATAGTTAAGATAAAGTAAAGTGTTTTAAAATATTAAACGATGTCCACATCAGTAATGAAAAGATACAGCGGTCAACCGTCCACCTTCTCCTTTCCTTTGCTGGTACCTGAAACAATGTGGGGGAAAGTTTGGGTCAGCTGGAGAAGCTGAGTGAATAATTCTCAAAATGCAAACAATCATAACATACAACACATGAGGGCACATCGGTGTACTCCTACTCAGAATCTACTCGATTAATTACTCAGATTTATTTCTCAGATTTTATTACTCAGATTTTTAATTTATATAGCGCGCTTGTGTGACTTGGGACGAGAGATCAACCTCGACCCGCCTCACACAACTCAAGGCTCAACACCTGTACTCTTCGGTCTTGAGTCAAAACGTCTGGCACCAGTACTCTTCGGTGCCAAGACAACTCAAGTATATTATGTTTAATGTTTTAACTCAAGAACTCAAAACTCAGATAACTCAGGCTCCAGATAACTCAAATCACAGATAACTCAAATAACAAATAACTCAGATAGCAAATATGGTGCAAGTAATGTAACACGTAAGTCATGCATGTATAACGTTAAAACTGAATACACGGTGAGAATACTCACCTCAATAACGTAAGCTCCGAAGACCTCTCAGCAATCTATGCCACTGTCCAGCTAACACCTAGACGGTCCTAAGGCACGAAACATAACCCTAATTAGACGCAACTCAAAACTCGTTACAAAATGTGAAGTTAGGTAACCAATGACCCTACACGTCCATTTTAAACTTTTCCATATATATTAAAAAGTTGCTTTCCCAATTAATTAATTGAAAAACCTTTTTTTGTCAATTTATAATAGCAATAAGCACGTTCTCATATTTCATCTAATATTAAAACATGCTCATGAATTTGTACGGCCCAAAAACCCAAGTATCCATAATATTCATTTAACGAGCACGATAGTCACGACACTTTACAATGAACGGAAACGGTAGGGATAAGGTTTACCGAATACCCTTGCTCGAGTTGCAGCCTTCTCAAACCACCGGCCAACTAGCTCCAACCCTTCGACGTTTAAGCTGCTCAAGATGAACACAAATTACCGGAACACAGAAATGATTAGAATCGATTTAAGGGTTCAAAAACGGGAAAGAAAACAGTGGTTTTTACCGGAATAATAGCACAAAAATTCCACCGGTCGGGAAAACTGCTCGGGATCTCACCAATAACAAACCGGAACCTTTTACTGCTCAGATCGGCGGCTGGACGGAATCACCCTAGCATGTTCGCCGGAGAGTTGACGGAATCGACTAGAAATTCACGGTGGCTGGCGGAGATTGAAGAAAGCGCATCGACGGGGAGCTCAGAAGTGGTGGTGGCGGAGCTCGGCAAGAAACAAAACAAATGGTGGCGACGATGGTAGAAGCAAACGACTGTGGTGTTCTTCTGATTAACACAGAAATGGTATGGCGGTCACCAATGGTAACAGAAAGCAGCGAACCACCGGCGGAAGCAGAAAGAGTTTGTCGGAAATTTGTAACGGAAAGGTGGTGGTTGGGGATGTACGGCGGTTGTATGTTCGCCGGCAAATCGGAAAAGAATGGTGGTGATAGAAACGAAATGGAGTAGTTCAACTGTAGAATCGGAAGCTTACTGCAAAGCAGAACTCACGGTGGCGATGAAGGTATTACGGAATAAAGTGAAACTTCACGGAGGGAAGCTCATGGTGGTGTTGAAACAAAAATGAAGGTTACGGTGGTGGTGGTGTCTTCCGGCAATAAAACAGAAGGATGGCGGTGGTGGTGGTAAACGAGTACGGTGGAGGTTAGGGACGAATGAGGTGGCCGGAATTACAAACGAGCGGAGGACGTGTTCTCTGGCGACAAAAGCGAGCACGGAGGAGGAAACTCAAAACAGCTACGGTGGTTGCCGGAGCTCAGATTTATACAGTGGCGGTGGAAAGAAAGCGATGGGTGCTTCTTGGGAAAAGCAGATTACCGAAAATTGAAATAAGGAAATAAAGATGCTTTGTCGGCTAGGTTAATATTATGACTTATATACCACATGAATTGTTCCCTGAATCGAGGCCTGCCCAAAATTCAATGCCACTTGGGCCGTCTGCAACTTGATAACAATTTACAAGCCCAAAATTTAACTCCTCTAGATTGATCTACTAAGCTCGAGCCCACATCGACAACACTGAAACTCACTAACTTGAGAATTAGTTAATTAGGAATTTCGGGGTGTTACAAAACCGGCGGAAAGAATACGGTTGGAGCACTAGATTGCTAAGGTGAGTACGTGTGGACTTTATTGAGTACATAGCCATGAAAATACTTGTTATTATATATGTCGAGTCTATTTGATAATTGTGTAGAATTTAGCAAATATAGTTAGTTGCATATTGTTGAATATAGGTAACTAACTTGTTGATGATTGATGTGATAGCCAGAGGCTTTGCTTGATATAACCGTCGAGTTATAGTAAGGTTGAGACGATGTGATGACGCGTGGGATCCCCGGTCATGAGGTGTGGAATGGGGAGCATTTGGGCGGATCCCCATCGGCCCATTCCATGATAGTAGTCTTGCTAACTGGAAGTAGTCCGGCGAGTAAGGCAGGTATAGGTAGATTGGGCGATTCCCTCTTGCCTTTACCTTGAAGCTTGTTAATGCGGGGGATCCCCGATTAATGAGTTAATGTGGTTCTAGTTGGTTGGGGATGTCCCGACAACTAGATATGATTGCTAGGAGAACAAAGTGCTAGAGTCACAATAGGGTGACTAGTTAGATGGATGACTTACTTATATGTTGTTTATATGTCATACGATTATATTTATTATCGGGTCTAAACCCATGTAGCTCACGAGACGTCTTTGTCTCACGTACTCCTTGTTTGTTTTGCTATGTACTCAGGTTCGGGATCGAAGGTTTAGGTACGCATGGATAGAGATGCGGGGCCTAGAATAGAAGAACTTTATATTGGATTTATGCTTAGCTTTGGTTTTGATCTATTTTGTAACACCAAACTTTATACTCTGATTTTCATACCAAAGGTTTTTGTAAATCCATATTTTGGAATAGTTCTTCTATTTATGAAAAATAATTTATTTTGGACTAATGTTTTGTATTAAAATTTGAGGTGTTACATGACTAGTTATTAAAAGAGAGATGGTACTGACTGAATATTCTTATTTATTATTCAATCCATACAAGTGTATAAGTTAAACGATAAAATACATGAAAATTAATAAATTCTACTTCGTATATGCCAATTATTTTTTAATAAGAGGATAAAATAGAAATGCTCATATTTTTTATTTTTTTTTTCTTTTTACAGTACAGTTTTTTCTTATTAAAGTACTTAGAGCTCACGGTATGGGGTGGTTAAACCCCTCGTTATAGCCCAAATTTCTTCATTAACGGCGCCATATCACACCGCATATCCCTCCGTTATAATTTTCGCCATAGTTATGGCATGTCGCCAAAGAAGAAGCTGGGTGTGGGTGGGGTGTTCTACTAATCAAAATACACCAAATAACAAATGTGGGACCCTTATAACACCATTTTAACTATAACACCAGGAAGCCACTTTTTCCTCCCCAGGTTATAGCCAAGTTATAAGCCCAAAATTCTTATAACATGCCTATAACACACCTTCCACACCTTGTGCTCTTATGATTTACCCAAAAGTTATTTGTGACTTTATTTGCTTTTATTTATGGATATGACAAGTGCGTTGGCACGTATAGTTACTTTGTACCACCAACTAATTAAATTAACGAGTTTGCTTGTGGTTGGCACGCGCACCAACTTAATATAAAATCAATTATGATTAAATATTCATGTTTTCAGGTAGGTAAATGTTTTTCTGTCCTAAAGTTAATTAATTTTTCGTCTTCGAAATCAAAATTATAACAAATTGATTATAAAAAAGTTTCACATATTACTTGTCATATGAGATTTTCTTGATGAACCGAAATTGATTTTTATTTATTCTTCTCATTTTCAACATTGATGATTTTGTGTTTGGTTTACATTACCATCTTATTTAGAAAACCAAATAAGTAGTCTAAAGTTTGTGTTCCTTATGAAGAATTGAGAATACAAGTTAATTTTCAATATTTTTGATATTATATAATACTCCCTCCGTCCCTAAATAAAGTTCCCATTTGTGTTGGGCACAACATTTTAGGAGATAGTTATGGTGGGGTATTTAGTATTACTTTTGAATAAAATATAAGGTTTGATTGGAGAGAGAAAGTGCTTTAAGAGATAGTTAGTGGTGAAAGTATTGGTAATAATATTATTATATTAAGTGGGTCCCTTAAGTTTTAGATATGGGAACTTTATTTAGGGACAAAATTTGAAGGTGAAATGGGAACTTTATTTAGGGACGGAGGGAGTATATATTAGGTAATTCTATTTTAAATTTTGACTTTCAAATTATCATATCGTGTATCTCAAATCTCTCATTAATTTGACAAACACAGTTATCATAAGAATTTATGTTTATACTTTTGCAAATTTTTTGGCAACATTTTAGAAAACTTCTTGCTTTGGGACGGATTTTATATAAAAATGAGTCCAACACATTTTGAACCAAAAACCAATCCCATAAACCTATAAAATTAAAGCCTACACGTTATAACAATGATAAGTTATGATTCTTTTATAATGCACAGATTGCATATTTGCATGTTTGGTACAATAGTTATTTACAACTTCTTTTTTTCCATCTTTTTATGGTAACCTTTTTTATCTTAACAAATAATCTAATGATCCAATAGAAATGTGGTTTAAAACCGTGACATGATTGGATGTAAGTGCAGAATGACTCCTCTCACTAAGTCTTCAAGTGGCATGTTCTAATTCTTTTATATGTTATAGAAACAGCAGTTGTTGTGTTTTATACATTTATATAATTTGAGATTTGGAAGTTGTTTTGGCTGTGCTAAGTATATCTCACGAAAATTAATATTTATAGTATATTTGTGCAGCCCGTCAATCAAAGTGTTATGTATCAAATCTCATTATCTGCCTTATTCACAACTTTAAAATAACATTTATATTTTCTGACTTAAGGTATCTTAGATTCTTAGTGATCTATTAACCAAAAGATTGCAGGTTCAAGTCTTCAATATTATAGTAGACGTAAAAACTATATTATTTGTTAATCCTTTAATTAAGCAATTTATTTAGTTTACATGATAAATATATAATGTTTTTTTTAACATACATATAATTTATAGAACTTTAAAGTCGCCCATATGTAAGCTATGGAAGCTACAATTCATTAATATTATTACTAAATGAGTTTTTTTTTCAATTTTCTTAACAAGTTAACATAGTATTATGATCGGGCAACCTTGATAACTGATGTGTTAAAAAGGATAATATAAGGCAAATAAGTAGATTAGTGGGTTTGTGAGTGTGCTTTAAAAAATGTTGAAGAGTTACCGCAAATTAAATGCAAATGTTAATATGTAGAAACTTAGGTGTTCAGTTGTTTTGGTAGTTATGGTTTTTTATTTATTTTTGCCTTGGTAAGTTAAAGTATTAAGCGAGAAAACTTTGGTGGGATTTTGTTAGAAACATAAAGTATAAATTAAACGTGTAACTTAATGGGTATATGAGTGAACTATTAAGAAATTATTTAAAGTTTATTAAAATAACGATATGTGGCACCTTTAGTTCTAATTAACGTGTCCATGTGTCATAATTAAGCCTAGGTGACTTATATAGTGGATTTTTTGGTCCAACTTTTATTCAAAATTTAAAGAGACTAAGATCATGCCTAATGGGTGACTAAAATCCGTTTAGTCACCCGCTACCACATCAAACGCCACATCAGCTAGACTAAACACATAAAAATCACGGTTAAACTCATCCCCTTTGAAAACAACTACTTCCCATTTGAAAATTTGGTGACGGGCAATAGTCGCTTGGACGACCAAACAACCCTAAGGATGCGTCGGGCGTGGCTTCGTGTAATGGAGCGGATGCATGGGGCGATGTTCCCCTTACACTCGGTCTAAACCATTAATCAATAATAACTAATATTCAAATTTAATAACTTGATTTATACAAGAAGGAATATTTTTGACATTTGACAATCATAGAATTTTTTAAATTTTTTTAGTTTAAGTTTTATTTTTAAAAAGGAAAACAACATTATCTGATAATCATATGTAATTGTATATTTGATCACATGTAATTATATTAAAACATCACAAATTTTTTTTCTATTTTCTGTTTTTTTAATTATTTTTTTCGTTCAAAAAACAAAAATATTTGATAATTATATGTGATTGTATACTTAATCAGATGTGATTGCATACTTGATCACATGTGATGTTTTTGTATAATAACATAGGATCAAGTATTAAATCATATGCGGTTATCATGTAAATTTTTTTTTAATGTATAATATTAAAAAGAATAATAAAAATAAAATTTGATTAAAGTTTATGTAAGTTTTAATAGATAAAAAATATTTTTTGATGAACCGTGTGATTAAACCTGAACATTATTTATTATTCATAAGGTGTTGAGATTAATTCAATGTGACTTTGATTAAATAGAAATGCTATTGATGTATACTATTTTTGAATACTTCATGTGTATAACTTAAACCTCAAATTTGTTAAATCTGTCAAATCGATTGAAAACTTAGATTTTTTAAAGCTAAACTTGAAAATTGATTGCAAATGCAGGTTTGCAGAGGAGTTGGTGTATTACAGATGTAGGTCGATAGAAAGTTATCGGCAACGTAACAACTAGAGAATGCAATCAAATGTAGGGTTGGGGATAGATCGACTTTCAGGAGGTGTAGTGGTGATGATAATGGTTATTAAATGATGATCTTTGAAATCAAAAAGAGAAATATGAGTGGTGAGTCTGAATATAGTAGAACAACATCAATAAAAGATTAAAAAAAATCGGTTAATAGAGTAAATTTATTGAACTTCGTTTTTTTAAAGGCCAAAATTGTAGTTTTGTAAATAATTTATTTTTGACGGTATGGATGTCTAGTGAAATAATAAATAAACTTATAAGACTAAGGTTGTAACAAGTAACAAACTTAATACTTTGAGATAAATATGATACGTACTAATTACTTCCCTTACAAAAGATACAAAAGAACGTAATATTATTCTCTACGTATACTTTTTAAACAAGAATTTTACAAATTAAAAAAGTGATGTAAATTTTTATAAATAGAAAAAAAAGAATGAACAATAATATTCAATCCCGTTAAATGCAGAATATGAGGAAAGAGAACAAACATATGTAGTATATATAGAGGAGATGCGAAGTGTGTGCACTGAAGGAATGCACTACTACTTAAAAGCAATTAGAAGGTGAGAGTTTTGGTGCCTCAAAATCAAGTTCAATTCCTTATCGATCAATATCAAGAAAATTAGGTTTTTCTTTCTTCCTCAATCATATTCTAAATTTTCTAATATTTTTTGTGTTTCTAAGTTTCCATATTTAGCACACCTTTTTTATTCCCATATGATTTAGAAATCGATAATTACAGTTTAGAATATCAGCATGCATCATATGGATGCATCTGCATCGCCTATACGTTTTCCTATTTTCTTAATTCTTAAACATACTAAAGGATCAATGTTATCGATACTAAGAAGAAAATAGAAGTGAAACGAAGAAGAAAATTTGTTTATTTTATCATCTCACCATAGTGCACATATTCCATAACATAAACATTTACGCCTTAGCTTTTTGTGTCGGTAATGGTTCAAATTACGAGGTGGTTCTAGACCACTTGAATTAGTGGCCTACCATATATGAAGTCGATAGTAGAATTCTAAAGAAAAGTATAAGAAAATCATGTGATTTTGTTAGGGAAACCGAAAATAACATGTTAGTTATATACTCATTTCTAAAAAGAGAGAAACTAAACATGGAAGTCGTGAACGTAAGGGTTCCCTTTTTTTCAATAAAACAAACACGTCATACACCATTACCTTCTAAAGAATTTAGAATCCAAGATAACAATGAAAAAAAATAACAATATGTTTTGTCTGGACATGATCTTGCCAACAAATCACGTAGCCACATGAATAAAAAGAAAAAAAGAAATTAAAGTTAGTGAAGTTAAAGGTCATGATAGGGGAAGAAAAATTATACTCCTATTTCTTTTATTAAATTTTCATATTCCATCATTATACCTACAAAAATATATGAAATTTTTTTTTTCTTAATCTTATTTTTTAAATATATATATTGATAAATAACTTTTTTTAGATACTTATATCATCAATTTGATATTTATTCACACACAATTAAGCTTCTTTTTTATTTTCTTATTATTATTATTTTACATAAATATGTAATATGAACATAATAATTAATATCGTTATGATTATATTTCTACTTTATAAAGAATAAAAATATAATAAAATTAAGATTTAAACACAACTTAAGGTGTATATACATTAAAACTTTGTAACACACGTATATTAATGTGGCTTAGATTTAACATGACAAGAGGGCCTTATTTTGTTGTTTTCCTATACCAATTGTAACCAAAAAAATGTTTCAATTGTTTTTTTTTAAACGCTACACAACAGTCAAGTGATTTCTTTTTAAATAATTAATTTTAAGTTTTTAGCTTTTATACATTATAAATACAAATCAATTCAACTAAATAAAATCAAAGTACAGCATTATATTTTATATTTAAGTTTTTAACTTTATAATCATATGGTGCTATATCATTTTATCGTGACAATAAACTCACGAAAGTTATGTAGTATCTTCTTTTAATCAAAAGGGTAAATTGTATAAAATAGTAATATACTATTAAGTGATTTCTAATTATAGCAATCAATTATCAAAATTTTCAATAATAGCAACAAACTTTTTTAATTTTTGCAATTTGGGTAATATTTCACCTTAAATGATGGTATTCGGCATTTTCTAGTGACGTGGTCGGTTACTTATTTATATTCTTTTTCCAGTTGTTGGTCCACATAATAAATATTAATATATTTATAATAACTTATGTCACTAGAAAATACCGATTACTCTCGTTCCTGGTAAAACATTTCCTAAATTGCAAAAATTTAAAAGTTCGTTACTCTTTTTGAAATTGTTTATAATTTGTTGCTAAAATTAGGAATCACCGTTACTATTTTATTCAATTTACCCTAGTCAAAACTGGCATACTTCCTTGAATCAATGTTTTGTTTGGATTACTATCCATTTTCATGTCGCGTTTTATATTTATTAATTTAATAATATATTAAATACTCCCTTCGTCCCAAAAAAAAACTTCTCATTTCATTCTAAATTTGTATCCCACAAAAAAACTTTTCATTTCTCATATTTGATGGGCTCCACACAATAAAGAACTATTATTACTAAAGACTCCACCATCAATATCCACTAACTATCTTTCTCTCTCCAACTCAACCTTATATTTTAATCAAAATTATTATCAATGATCAGACCACAAATTATCACCTAAAAACTTGTGCAAATGTTAAATGGGAAGTTTTTTGTGGGATGGAGGGAGTATGACTTTTATTTAGAGAAAATTGAAAACTAAAAAAATGAACTGAATCATGATTCATGTTATTATGTTAAGTCATAGCTAGATTAAGATAATTCCAATTCGAGATGAATATAACTAATCACGTTGATGGTAGGTTAGAGTTTCATATTTATAGGTTAGTTTAAGTTTCATATTACTTTGGAGAAAATACTCACTACATAAACATAATAACTAAAATATGAAGAGGGCCCACCACATGACCACTAAGAAGCCTACCACATCATGGTTTACTGTGTTTGTGGCCACACCCCATCACGAAAACCCACCACGGCGTGGAGAGGGTGGTGTTCCATATGCCTCTACGTCGTGATTGCCATGACACCTAGGACCACACCACGGTGTGGTTGACCCATACCATACATCCTAAATTTGAAATCGAGTCTTTTTCCATCTCTATCAGAATTCTTTCAATTAACTTAGGGCCTGTTTGATAACATTCGGATTCACTGGACTCGGTCCAAATTCGGACCCGATCCGAATCAATCGTGTTTGATAACTTCTCAAGTCTTCCGATTCTAACTCAATCCGATTCTAACTCAATCCGATTCCGACTCAATCCGACGAAATCAAACGGAGCCTTACTCTTGTTTATTAGAGCATGCAATATGTAGCGCTATAGGGGCGCCAAAGTCCTCTGGCGACCGCCAAATGACACCACTCCGTTGCCATAGCCTCGCCAAAGCCCATCCGCCATGGCTACAGCGCTCTGCTAAAAGATTTTCAGTTTTTTTAGTAAATTATGATTAGTTGAAGGGTTTTTTAAATTACGTTATATGGATATTATAGGGAGAAAAAGTATTTGTAAGATTAATAATGTTCTGGTAGTATTATAACATCGACGCAAGACTTATTATTATTTTTAAGCTTTTGATATTGACAACTGTCAATAACATTAAATAATTGGTATAAAAGAATGAATAATAAGTTTCATTTTATACTATTTACTCTTTTCAAATTAACTTTTTTTTAATAACATTTAAATTCTTCCTCCAACTAGAATCAAAACTATTTATTCTTATATGCTCATATTATCATTATCAAAACTTTTTTTTTTTTTTAAAGTATAACCAAAACCACCACAAGTTTATAGTGCCGTTAGGTTTTTTTGTTGCTAAAGTTTAGGACTGTCAAATCGTTTTATCGTTTCGTGTTTTTTAGTAAAACGACACGACGCGAATTCGTTCAACACGAAAACAACACGACGCGAAGTCGTGTTTTATTTTGCTAACACGAACACGACACAATTAAAAAATGATAAACACGACAAACACGAGATAAATACCAAATATGTCAAATTTCTTACTTACTACATGCTAAAAACACGACAAACACGACAAAAATATAATATAAATTTCTAAATGTCCCCAAAATTTTTAAATATCATGTCAATTTCGTGTTATTCTCTGAACACGAACACGACACGACTTCGTGTTTGTTTTACACGACACGAACACGAATTCAAATTTTGATTTCGTTTTGTTTCGTGTATTTTTGTCGTGTCGTGCCAGGTAGAGATACAAACGGGTACGGGTAATAGCGGGTACTGCGAAACCCGTACCCGACCCGCTATTCCCATACCCGTACCCGCCCCGTGCCCGGTCAAATCCTCGTCGGGTTCGGGTAGAAAAATCCCCGACGGGTACCCATTCAATAAAAAAATATACAAAATAGCTAAAACATTTTAATACTCTTAGTTCGTTCAAGCTTATTTCGTTCAATACGTAATGGACTAACGGGAGACTAGGCCGGATTTTAACCATTATTAGATTGGGGTAATGAGAGATTAAAAGTTGGGCTAAGTTTGGGTAGTCACTAGTGGACTAAAGCTGTATAAAAAAATTACAGATTAATATATATTCGGGTCGGGTATAAACGGTTCGAGTATTATAAATCCCGTACTCGCTCTCGGGTATGAAATTTAAACGTATCCCCGATCCGTTACCCGTCTAGAAGGATAATACCCGCCCTGTAAGACTCAGATACCCGCAGATACCCGAGTCTTACTGGTACCCAAACCCGCGGGTCAAATTTGCATCACTAGTGCCAGGTTTTGACCGGCCTACTAAAATTTCACCGCAATTCATCTTGATCTAAATGAAACCAGATTCGCACCCAAACTTTGATCTCCAGCGATTCCAATTTCGACAAAAGAAAAAAAAGTACCAAAATCTGGGGGGAAATGGCACTATATATGCAGTTCTTCATGTTTCCGACTTTCTATTATACAATTTATCCCAATAAACTCTCGCATACTACTTCAATTTCTCCCCAATAATGTTTCGACAGTGGACATTCAAAGAACCAGATTCTATGATTATGTGGACACGTTTAGCAAGTAAGTTAGGTATGCATGCTACTAAATCAACACTCGGAAGGATGGTTGCTTATGGAAATTATGAATTCCGGTTTATAGTTAATTACTTTTATGCAAATCTGTGGTATTCTTATCATCCTATTATGTGGATTATAGCTACATTGTCAAGCAAATGCTTAAAATTGCAATATCATGTATGAACTCCTACAGGTTTCAGATCGTTTAGGGCACCATTTTGCAGTTTTTCCTTTCTTCTATGGCCGAAAATGGTGTTACGCTTCCATCAGAGAGAAAGTGGAAACTTCCTATCTTTGTTTTATTCAAAGATGTTAGGTAGTTTTTAATTAATTTCGTTTGTAATTCGAATCCTACAATTAATACTTGTTAATGGTGTTTATAGGTTTGCCCTAAATCTGGATTCGCTTGGAAAAGAAATACTTTTAATTGCTGTACCTGCAGCAATGGCATTTGCTGCTGACCCGATTGCTTCATTGATTGACACTGCATTTATTGGTCGAATTGGGCCTGTGGAAATTGCTGCAGTTGGAGTATCGATTGCTATCTTCAATCAAGTCTCAAAAGTAGCAATATTTCCACTTGTTAGCATTACAACTTCTTTTGTTGCTGAAGAAGAAACCATAGAAAGAATCAACAATGAGTCAATCAAACTTGAAAACATGGAAAACGGTTCAACAACAAAGGATGGTGTGTCACCATTTAAAGGTCAATGCAAGCATACTACTATCGTTACTGACGACAAGTCAAAGGTCAAAGTCAAACTACAAAAACGAAACATCCCATCAGCATCAACTGCACTATTATTCGGTGCAATACTTGGTGTTCTTGAAACGCTACTACTTGTACTTCTGGCAGAACCGTTTCTGAATCTAATGGGTGTGAAACGCGTAAGCATCTGCATTATAATACTTTTATTTTTTTAATAACTAATATTATAATTATTTAATTCTTAATTAATTAAACAGGGTTCTCCAATGTTACTACCTGCACATAAATATTTAACATTACGCGCACTTGGAGCTCCAGCTGTCCTTCTCTCTTTAGCCATGCAAGGTGTTTTTCGTGGTTTTAAGGATACCAAAACTCCTCTATACGCCACTGGTATTTCTTTTTATCATAATTAATGACCTAACGCTTTTTTATAATTAATTTTTTATTATTTAATAATATCTTCTTCTTCCTAATGCAGTTGCAGGAGATGTAGCAAACATAATTTTGGATCCGATTCTTATCTTTTCCTGCAAATTAGGAGTTAGCGGTGCTGCCATTGCACACGTTCTTTCCCAGTAATTATCGATCCAATTTGTAAAATTATATTTAATTCAACTTTAAAAATTAAAACATAGCTGACCATTTTGTTACAGGTACTTGATATCGGTAATTTTGTTAGTGAAATTGATGCAACAAGTTGACTTACTACCTCCAAGTATTAAAGCTTTGCAATTTAGTCGCTTTCTTAAAAACGGTACTCAATTCAGTCACCAAACAATATTTTTTTTTTAAATTAATGTTTTTAATTAAAATTATGGTCATTTGTACACAGGTTTTCTATTATTATTTAAAGTAATAGCAGCTACTAGCTGCGTTACACTGGCTGCATCATTGGCTGCAAGATTAGGTGCAACACCTATGGCTGCATTCCAAATTTGTTTACAAGTTTGGCTGACATCATCACTTCTTGCTGATGGTTTGGCAGTTGCTGGACAGGTAAAAAAAAATAAAAATATAATCATAAATAATTAATTAATTATGTGTTAACAATAATATATAATCTTAAACTTTGAATAAAACAATATGTAGGCGATAATTGCTTCATCATTTGCTGAGAAGAATTATGAGAAGGCAACAGCGGCAGCAGCTCGAGTGCTACAGGTATGTTAGAGTTTAGACGACTGTTATTATATAAAATAAATATTAATAAATTTTGTTATTTGTAGATGGGATTTGTGATGGGGTTAGGACTTGCACTACTTGTTGGAGTCGGGTTGCAATTTGGGTCTGGGGTGTTTACAAATGACATAAATGTTAAACACATCATTACAATTGGTGTCCCGGTATTAATATTTATTATTCTAATTAAACTTATGATAATAATTATGACGATATAATCTAACTATTATTTTATACAATCAGTTTGTTGCTGGCACACAACCAATTAATTCAATAGCATTTGTATACGATGGAGTTAACTTTGGTGCATCTGATTTTGCTTATTCTGCATACTCCATGGTTATCATTTACAACTCCTGTTTAATAACCATAATTATTTTTTTCCATTTTAATTTGTGTTTAACTTTTGGGTAAATAAATTTTTTTTAGATCATGGTAGCTGTGTGCAGCATCGGATCATTGTTTGCTCTGTATAAAGCGGGCGGTTTTGTTGGAATATGGATCGCTTTATCCATTTTCATGGGCTTACGTGCAATTGCAGGCATATGGAGGTAGTTAAAAAAAATGACATTCCAAAACCATAAAGTTAATTTAAAACGGTTTATTCAATTTATTTTTCTTTTTTATGATGAGTAAATTTTTGTATTTTGCAGGATGGGAACAGGAACAGGTCCATGGTCTTTTCTTAGAAAGTAAATTGGTTACAAGATTTTGATAAATAAAGGAACAAATTATCATGTAGAGCACATTGTTTCATGCACTTCTTACTTATTTTTAGTTGTTACTTTTTTCATGCATTATACACTTGTATGTGGTGCAATTCGTTAGTAGTAACATTGGTACTTATATGTCATCGTACCTACAAATCCACAACATTCTAAAATTTTCAAAACCCATATTAAAAATACATGCTTTAAAAACATTTTTATATATGTAATTTAAGAGGATTATAAATATATACTAAATACAAAGTATAATAATATTTGCTACTTTGTGTGAGTAAAATACTAATACATGGTCAAATAAATAAATATTCAATTGATCTTTTTAGAAAACTTTTATATTGCTATTTAACAATATTTTGATAACATACCAATAAAGTAAAGTAGTCACTCATATTTTTTAAATGGGCAATTGTATTCATCTCCAATATAACTTGCATAATTGCATATTTTCTTAAAATATATCTGCCACTGAATCTATTAAAATACAATAAAACCAAATTAACCAATTAATTTTATTACTGTGTCATTACCAACTTTTATGTACATTGAGCATCCAAGTTAATTATGTTTTACAAATTTAAGGTCGCCTCTACAAAAATACACTACATTTTAAAGCATGTATTTTTTACGACTCATTCTTGTATAAATTTGGTGCTAACTATGATAGACAAAACACCCCTAAAAAATTTTGTCCATGATAACTTTATCTAAGTTTAATTAGTTATTTCTTTAAAGTTCAGGATTAATTCGATAACTTTTATTTAATAATTTAATAGTAAGCGTATGTATATAGAATTGTTGTCTTCACCAATCTCATGGTAAATAAAAAAAGCACAAGTTTTTCATCTAAATTTGTCACTTAAGTTAACGAAACCAGAAAAGCAAAAATCTCTCATGTATTCATCTTCTAAGTAGGTATTGATAAATTGCTTGACACTTGACAGTCAAAATATATATTAATATATACTTCCTCCGTATCAAAATAAGTGACGCACTTTCCATTTTGAGATATATCAAAATAAGTGACATACTTTGAAAACTTTTTTTATTTGGTAAAAATAATAGGACACATACCCACTAACTATCCACTTTAATAAAGTGAAATTACCCTTACACCCTTACTTTTACTTTTAAAACTCATTAATATCACTTTATTCAAGAAAATTGAGACTCATTCTCCACTAACTAAGCACTTTAATCTATTTTAACCTCTACTTTAATCTTTTACCTCAAAAAACGTGTAAGCCAATTTGTGTCACTTATTTTGCTACGGAGGAAGTATATAATTATACAAAAAAAATTTGACACCAATAAAACAACAATGAACATAGTTTATATGTTATCCAATTATATATCAATCACAAGCTTTATGATTAATAAGTTAACAAGAGCATTTTCAATGGTAGCTTTTTTAAAAGGTTTTTACTATTTAAATTAGCTTTTGAAACATTTTTTACCATTGGAATAAGTAATTTTTTTAAAAGCTTTTTGCAATGACTTTTTTTTTCTACCAACCTTTTAATGAACTACTTATATTTGTCTTTTTTAGTCCCTCAATATTTAATACTCCATCCGTCCCTTAATAAAGTTCACATTTCACCTTCAAGTTTTGTCCCTAAATAAAGTTCCCATTTCTCAAATTTAAGGGACCCACTTAATATAATAATATTATTACCAATACTTTCACCACTAACTATCTCTTAAAACACTTTCTCTCTCCAATCAAAACTTATATTTTATTCAAAAGTAATACCAAATACCCCACCACTAACCATCTCCTAAAATGTTTTGCCCAACACAAATGGGAACTTTATTTAGGGACGGATGGAGTATCTTTTTATATTAAACCTTAGATATATTATTATTAAACCTTAGATATATTATTATATATAAATTCTTTACTTTTTTTAATATTTACAACGTAATGTTTCTATTTATTCCAATATTATTGCCAATTATTATAATATTTTTGTATGAAATATTTCTAAAAAATATTAAGTTTTATAAGATGTCAAAAAAATTGTCAATTTATATATAGGGGGTATTTATGAAACATTTAAGATAGATAAAGGTAAATTATAAATATTATTAAAGAATAATCTTTTGGAAATGTTAACCATTGGAGATGTTATTTGGTAATAGGTTTTTGATTAGTACAAAGTTGATATGACAAAAATAATAAGCTTTTACGAGGTTAACATTTAAGATGCTCTAATAAATCTGATCCAGTATGGATCTCCTGCCAGGACTAAAGTAACTTTTAGAATAAATTCAATTAAATAAAATTTATTAAAAGTCAAAAAAGTGATGCACGTTAATGCTATTTTATTAATGACAATGAATTCCTATCTATGGCAATTTTAAAAAACAAACATTGCCTTCTTGACCCTACTCAATTTGTCAATAATAGCGTACAAATACTTTAGTATGCACAAAGAGTTTGAGGCTTTTCTTTCAAACTATTAAAAAGGGCGTACAAAATTATAAAAAACATATTAGCTAGGGAGATGGAGAGGCTAACAAGAAGCTTTTCAACAACTTCGGTTGATATTAATAAGGCTTGGAGGACAAAAATCTGCGACGGCAGCCCTGATGTTCGAAAAGACATCAAGACGGCTACGTTTGGTGACAGCCGCCATGGTCGCTTTTGGAAGATCAAGAAGTTGTTCACCTTTAATGGGGCTTCCCAAGAACAAGAGCCAGCTGGATCTCTCAACAAAAGTAAATCGAGATCTCATCAATCGTCGAAAATTGCTGGTTCTAGAGATGAGTTCGAGAGTAGGTTGATGGTTGAAATATATAAGAATGTGTCAGCTACTCATGAACTATCTTCCATGTACAAATAATTCAAATTATTTTGTTTTCTTGTCAATTGTGGAAATAAGACTGATTATGATTCATCTCCCCATCGTCATCTTGTTTCATAGTTCATGCTCATAGTTTTGTTTTAAGAGTATTTCTTATGGTAGATCGAAAATACTTTAAAAAAAATTTAAAGAGGTTCATAAACTATATTTGGCATAAATAGATGCAAGATTATAAACCTATTCAACATTAAATTTGTTTTAGCTTGATATTATATTTTTGGATTATTTATTAACTTATTAAATAGCAAAAAGAATATTGGTGGCGGTGGTCATAGCTTCTAGACAATGTTACAAAAAGTTTTTCCTTTTATTTGCATTTCCAGATTTCCTCAATAACGAAAATCATCAAACATAAAATTCGCTACTTAGCATTTCCAGAATTTCTCAATAACGAATGCACATTTTCGCTTAGGGTAACACCTAGACTAAAAACGTAAAAAGTTTGAGGCAATATTGTACCGGCTATCCATGTTGACAAGGTAGGGAGGGTTTCACACAGAGGCATGATTAGAAAATTCGGTCAGCGGGTAGCATCTTACAAGGATAAAAAAGACGAAGATCAAGGGGGATGCACCCCTTTGTGGGGATCCCGCTACCCGCTGATCGGGCGATGTCCGTGGGGAACGCCCTCGTGGTGCTCGGGGCTGTGTCCAGAACAAAAACTAATTTAACATAAAGGGACTCTAGTATAAAATCATCATGTTTGATTGTATACACTAACAGGTCATCAATAACTAATTTCATCCTACAAAACAGGTACAAAGTTTCATAATCGTAAAAGTTAAAAACCGACACATACTTCAAAAAATATAGTAATATATGAGTTTGGATTATTGCTAATACCTGATTTTTTTCTAATATTATTATGGGCTATTGGTTACGTTTTTAATTCGATAGTATAACTGGAATACCAAAATACAGTAATACTAAATAAATTCCAAAAAAATGAATACATTACGGAAAAAAATTGGAGTAGAGGCACGTGCCACCATGTGCCCCACTATACATCCGCCCCTGGTTGCGCAGGGATGGCATGCATGGCGGTGATACGCTTAATGTTTCGGGTTAGAGTGGGTTAATAGTGTATCATAGGATTAAGTCACGGTTAAGATAAAAAAATCCCACAACTAGAGGTGGCTTTAGCTGAAAACCGAAGGTCAGCAATTTTGGCAAAGGTTAGCACGGCTCGTCGGTAAAATACTTCAGCTAGGCGACGTGAAGAGAGACAAGATTTGTGGGTAATTTAGTGGGTATTGGTATTTTGTATGTATGTATTTTATATATGAAATATTAAGAATGAGTGTTGTTGACATTCGTGTGTCAGTTGGAGCGCCAGTTGACATGACACTTATTTGGCAAACTGTTAATTATGTCACAATTGGTAACAGTGTATGCAAGACATCTGAAACTTTGATAAAGTTTTAGGGGTTGTTTGATATTGACTGAATGAATTAGCTGTTCTAACTGAGTAAGAGATTTAATTGAGTCAACAACTTTACAGTTCTAACTAGGTAAGAGGTTAAGGAAGAGGTAAAAGGTAAAAGTTATACTCTAGAAAATACTCCGGGTAGCAGGTTACCTGAGATACAAATCAAACAGCCCTTACTTGATAATTGTTAAATATTAATTTGTATAATCAACCCGTCAGAGACCATGGGCCACTATGGCCCATTTTACTTTTCTGTTTCAATTTTAGTTTGCTTGTAAATTTCTAATTATTATGATAGAATAAATGGTATAAAAACTTATCTTTTAAAATATACTCCCTCCGTCCCTAAATAAAGTTCCCATTTGTGTTGAGCACAACATTTTAGGAGATAGTTAGTGGTGGGGTATTTGGTATTACTTTTGAATAAAATATAAGGTTTGATTGGAGAGAGAAAGTGTTTTAAGAGATAGTTAGTGGCGAAAGTATTGGTAATAATATTATTATATTAAGTGGGTCCCTTAAGTTTTAGAAATGAGAACTTTATTTAGGGACAAAACTTGAAGGTGAAATGAGAACTTTATTTAGGGACGGAGGGAGTAATTGGATAACAAATAAAATAAAACCTTATCTACCAAACCACCTTTAAATCCCTGAAGAAGAATAAAACTTGGATCATAATCAAATCGATATCAATGAATCCAAATTACATAAATGGCAAGAACAAGAAGCAGAATGAGCCTCCGTTGTGGAAATGGAAGGGATTAAAGCTCACCGCCGACACAGAAAAGGCTTACTCAATTGCCGATTTCCTCCATGAAAACACCCCCAAATTGGAAGACTCCGTCCTGGGACCTGGAGCCGGCGCGGGGGTGGGGTGCGGCGCCGGAGTCGGGGTAGGGTTGGTCGGCGGCATGGGGTTTGGTGGTTCGGCTTGGAACCATGTAAGGATTGCGTTTGGGTTTGGGATTGGGTGCGGCGTTGGAGCAGGGTTTGGTTACGGGCAGGGATTCGGGTTCGGGTCTAAATGGGAGACACTCAAATCCCGGGTAGTCAGACCGCATCGAGGGTCAAAGAAGCGACTTGTGATTCAGATCTAATTGTTTTTCAGGTGTTTTTGTTAGTCAACTTTTTCTCTCAATTGTGCGATTTTGGGGTTTTGTTATTCAATGAGAACCTTACGATGCCCATTTGCATTTTCGGACCTTCAGGATCTGTACCCAGGAATTTGATTGTATGTACATTTGAGTATGTTATAATTTCTAGCTGTTTTTCTTAATAGATGAATATGATAATACAATTATTGCTCAATTTTCTGTTGAATATCAATGTTATTGAAATGGGAGATGATTTTAGCACCAACTTTAAACACCATAATTATTGTTTTAATATTGTTTTCTTTCTATCCCAAATTTATTGTTCAATACAATAGTATACTAAATAGTATTTCTGGAACAAATTAAAATAGTATACTAGTAATAAAAAATGGAACGAAGGGAGTAATAGTTTGCTATAAAAGATATATATTATGGTGTTTAAAGTGATTTTTGTAGTGTTAAAATCCCTAAATGTAAACCTACCATTGCGTCTAAGGGCATGTTTGGGTAAGCTTTTCAAAAGTGCTTATTGACTTATTGACTTCTTGAGAAGCCAAAATCAAGAAGTAAGGAGCCCCTTATTTTTTGATTTTGGCTTCTTAAGAAGCCAATAAGTTAATAAGTAGCTTTTCAAAAACATTCCCAAACATGCCCTAACACAACATACTTCTATAACTGCTAGTTTGTTTTATTTAGTAGCAATTTGGTTATATTGATAATAGTTTTAGCAGACATACTTCCTCCGATTCAAAATAAGTGCAACATTTGCATTTTCACGGATTTTGAAGTAAAATAGTTTAATGGAGATTGTGATAAATTAAAGGGATAATTAGTGAAAAGGGTCCCACCATAATTTTTGTCTTTATTGAAGAAAGAGAAATTAATGATGTTTAATAAAATTAAGTAGGGATAAAATAGTAATTTTATAGATAAAAATATGCCAAATAAGGAAAGTATTGCACTTATTTTGAATCACCTCTTTTTTTTGGAAAGTGTTGCACTTATTTTGAATCGGATGAAGTATTAGATATTATATTCATGTACCACCGATGGGTGGGAATATTCTTCCCCATAGAAGCTCTGTTGACCTTGGTCAAATGAGACTTAGGTCAAGATTAGGTAACATGTTCGATTCCAAGCCTACCAGTTGGCCCAAGACCCTGAGATAGGGGATGCGGTAGTTGTAGGGATGCCAGTTGATACCTGCGGATACACAAGGTCGGGATTTCTCCGCCAACCACACCACACTACACTGAACACATGATTAACCTTAGAATTTGACTACGTTTAGAGATCTTATCAAGCTTCTCAAGCCTCCCAGGTACATATTGTTGGATTTTGGTGGGTTCTAAAACGCAGCGGAAACGGAAATTTAAAATAAATTTAACCACCAAGATCCACCAATGACCGAATCTCTAAACCCAAATCGTGCAACAAAGAAGAGAAAGAGAACATCATACCCTCGAAGACACCCGCAAGAATAGTGATGAACTCTTGAAAGGATGAAGGTCACGTAGTCGTTCCCCTCTACCGTTGATCCACACCGAGTAAGTGATTCCTTCCAAGTTGCTAACCCGACACCGAAATGCTCAAGAATCCTTCTTAGAATTTTGGTGAACTAAACACTTGTATTTTTAGAGAGAGAACCGATTTTCCACTCGTCCATTATCAACCTCCCACATCTCTCTTATATAGATAAGAGAGCATGTGGAGGTGGGTGGAAAAGCTCTACATGCATTGGACCAAAGAGTGGTCCAATAGAATTAAAGCAAGCATGTGGAGAAAAGTAGTGGCTTTCCTTTACATGCATTGGACCATTAAATGGTCCAATGAAATAAAAGCCACTTTTATTTCTCCCAACATCTTTATTTATCTCTCTTAATTTAAGTGTTATCGGAAAGGAATTCCCCCGGCGTGTGACCCGATAGGCTCGTGCATCATCGGCCATGATACCCGTACATGTGTGTCGGTGGGCACTAAATTCTGACAATTTAATCACTTATGATTAAGCTGTCACGAGTCCGGCAGTTTAATCACCAATGATTAAGTTGCCACGAATCTGACAGTTCAATCATCAATGATTAAGCTATTACAAATCTAACACTTTAATCACCAATGATTAAGGTTACGATTCTGACAGTTTAATCATCGATGATTAAGCTATTACAAATCTAACAATTTAATCACTTATGATTAAGGTTACGATTCTGACAGTTTAATCATCGGTGATTAAGTCACGAATTCTAACAAACTCCCACTTGCACACGACACAACGTGTTATTGGTATCACAAACAAAGAGCGGCCTTAGCTAGGCATCTTTGTCCTCAAGTCAGCATGAGTTACGTCATCCTCGACAACTACCAATCATATAAATGATGGTTCCTTTAGATAAGTGATCGTATCATCCCTTTGTACACGATATCCTTGTGAACACGAGACATGGATTAATGTCGTCATTCTCCAGATCGTTCACGATTATGTTTCTCGATCTTTTATTTAGTGGTGACCATAATGAGTTATAATTGAACCATTTTCAATATAACTCGTGCATGGCCATGCGTTTTGGTGTCAGCGCTAAATCATCGAGGGGCCCATGGATATCTCTCTTCATTGAGGTACAAATCCTTTTGACTACATAGTCCCTACACATAAGTTATCCTTACCCAACTAAGCCCCTTATAACAGCCATTTACGAACCGCGTTAGAGCATTAATCTAAGAAAGTAAACTTATGCTTTGGAATCTCATGAATCTCTGGTCTAAGGATGAAATGGTATTATCATCCCGAGATGCTTTTGACAATTTCCATGAAGTAAACTCGGGTGTGGGTCTCCAGTCACTTGAAACTCATTTCAAGCACAGGCAATTGTTGTGTCTATATCTCATAACCAACACATTGCCTCAGCCTTCATTCATAACTTACTTCCATTTAAGTATGACTGACTGTGGAAGTTTAGATAAAAATCTAGGAAGTGTTTAAACATGCAAAGATGGAACACAATAAAGATTTTGAAAGTAACTGCAACACGCATATGTATAGACATATTTATACATCAATACAATCAAAATTACAATACTGTTTCAAGTTCCCAAAATAAACATCAAATTCAAACTAAAACAGTACTCAAGCTAAATCACTGGCTAATCTCACACCTATTCCCCTAGTGTGAGAATCATGTACAGCCTGTGATAACGGCTTAGTAAACGGATCGGCAAGATTCTCTTCCGATACTACTCTGCTTATGACAACGTCACCACATTCAATCTTATCTCGAATAACGTGGTATTTACGAGCAATATGCCTCGTTCTTTTATGAGCTCTAGGTTCCTTAGCCAAAGCTACTGCACCCTCATTGTCACAAAATATTTCAATGGGGTCAGCAATGCTAGGAACCACTACCAAGTCATTGATGAATTTCTTCATCCACACAGCTTCTTTTGCAGCTTCGCTTGCTGCAATGTATTCTGATTCTGTCGTCGAATCAGCAACTGTGTCTTGCTTGGAGCTCCTCCAACTCACAGCACCACCATTCAATAGGAATACATAACCCGATTGCAATCGGAAATCATCCCTATCAGTTTGGAAGCTTGCGTCTGTGTATCCAACTACACGCAACTCTTCCATACCACCATATACCAAGAACATATCCTTCGTTCTTCGAAGATATTTCAAGATGTTCTTGACGGCAATCCAATGAGCTTCTCTGGGGTTTGCCTGATATCTACTTGTCACGCTCAACGCACAAGATACATCAGGTCTTGTGCATAGCATGGCGTACATGATAGATCCAACTGCCGAAGCATAAGGGATCTTCTTCATTACGTCACGTTCCTTATCGGAACTTGGACATTGAGCCTTGCTCAAAGTCACTCCATGCAACATAGGAAGATTCCCTTTCTTGGAATCCTCCATTCTAAACCGTTTTAGAACTTTGTCAATATATGCACTTTGACTCAAACCGAGAAGCCTTTTAGATCTATCTCGATAGATCTTGATTCCCAAGATGTACGATGCATTTCCTAAGTCCTTCATGGAAAAACATTTTCCAAGAAATGTCTTGACATCGCTCAAAATTGGAATGTCATTCCCAATGAGTAAGATGTCATCAACATATAGGACTAGGAATACAATCGCGCTCCCACTAGCCCTGACGTATACACAAGGTTCATCTATGCTTTTAGAAAATCCAAATTCCTTGATTTTCTCATCAAAGCAAAGATTCCAACTTCGAGATGCTTGCTTAAGTCCATAAATGGACTTCTTAAGCTGACAGACTTTATTAGGATACTTTGGATGTACAAAACCCTCAGGTTGTCTCATATATACCTCTTCAGTAAGTTTCCCGTTAAGGAAGGCGGTTTTTACATCCATTTGCCAAATTTCATAATCATGAAAGGCGGCAATTGCCATAAGTATCCTGATAGATTTCAACATAGCCACTGGGGAAAAGGTTTCATCATAGTCAACACCATGGGTTTGAGTGAAGCCTTTAGCAACCAGTCGTGCTTTGAAAGTATCAATCTGTCCATCCATGCCGGTCTTTACTTTATAGACCCATTTACACCCCACAAGCTTACAGCTGGGTGTAGGATCAACCAGTTCCCATACTTGGTTGTCCTTCATGGATTGCATTTCGACTTCCATTGCATCTCTCCATTTGTCAGACTCTGGGCCTGCCATCGCTTCCTGGTAGGTAGAGGGTTCATCATGATCCCCTAGTAACTTGCTGCCCTCAGATATGAGAAACCCATATCTCTCTGGCTCAGTGCGAGTTCTACCAGATCTACGAAGAGACAATGGTGGAACGTCAGTTTCTACCGCATCCTCTTGATCGGTACCAACCTCTTGAGGTTGAGTGCTAGTGCCAACATTAGGTAGTTCATTGGATATATCTTGAGTTTCCTCAAGATCTATATGCTTTCCATTAGGTTCATTGGATAAAAGTTCTCTTTCAAGAAATACTGCCCTTCGAGCAACAAATACCTTGTTCTCGGTAGGTTTGTAAAACAAATATCCAAGTCCCGCTTTAGGATATCCAATGAAATAACACTTTTCTGAACGGGGTTCTAATTTGTCATCGGCCTCCCGCTTTACGTAGGCTTGACAACCCCAAACTCTAAGATAGGATAGTGGAGGTTTACTCCCATGCCATATCTCGAAATGTGTCTTTTCTACCTTCTTTGTTGGTACGAGATTAAGAAGCTTACACGCCGTTTCTAGAGCATATCCCCAAAAACTTATGGGTATTTGGGTTCTTGCCATCATTGATCGAACCATGTCAAGTAACGTTCGATTTCTCCTCTCGGCGACTCCATTCAATTGTGGAGTCCTAGGAGGTGTTAATTGTGAGACAATCCCACAATTCTTAAGATGGTCAATAAACTCTAGATTAAGATACTCTCCGCCTCTATCAGATCGAAGTATCTTGATTGACTTGCCCAATTGGTTCTCAACTTCGTTTTGGAATATCTTGAACACCTCAATGGTTTCTGACTTATGTTTAATCAAGTAAACATATCCAAACCTACTATAATCATCTATAAAGGTTACGAAGTATCTACAATTATTCCTTGTAAGGTGTTTAAATGGACCACACACATCGGTGTGTACAATGTCTAATAAACCCTTAGCCCTCTCACACACACCGGTGAAGGGAGGTTTAGTCATCTTTCCTAATAAGCAAGATTCACATACATCATTTGAACCATTTTCAAACGATTCCAAGTACCCAATTGCTTGGAGCTTGGAGATGCGAGTCTTGTTTATATGGCCAAGGCGACTATGCCATAAGGATAATTTATCCAAACTATCTTTGGATGTAGAACCAATTTGCATGATTGATCTTTTGTTACTAACATGTGCATCTATCTCATATATGCCATTAACCGGTAATGCTTTAAAATAATAATCACCATTTTTATGACAAGAAATTGTGCCATCATTATTAAAAGCAAACTTAAAACCGTCAATGTATAAAGCATAACATGAAATAATATTTCTTGCCACAAGCGGCGAATAACGAACATGTTTTAACAAAATTGAGAAACTAGATCTAAAGGACAATAACACATTTCCTTTGGCTTCAACCGAGACAACATCCTTGTTTCCCATGATAAGATCTTGTTCTCCAACCATCAACCTCTCACTTTCCCGTAGCACCTGTATTGTATTACAAATATGAGTGCCACAACCGGTATCTAAAACCCAGTTTTGCGAAGTAGAGGTTTGGTATAATTCAATCATGTACATACCTTGTTTTGAGGTACCTCCAACTCCTTTAGCTTTTAGCTTGTTGAGTTCCTCAAGGTATGTTGGGCAACTACGGCGGAAATGCCCCTTTTTCCCGCAATAGAAGCAGTCCGCATCTTCCGGTGTCATGGCTTGAGGAACCTTTCCTTTTGCCATCTTCGCCGAAGTTGGCTTAGGCTTGGGCGCACCAACCTTGCCTTTACCCTTACCTTGAGGGGTAGGGGTGGACTTCTTCTTCTTGGAGACCTTTCCTTCTCGAATTGCAAGGACGGGATGTGTTGAGTTGGGCTTTCTTTTGGTCATGGTAGACTCGGCGGTCTTCAACATACCATGAAGCTCCATTATGGACTTGTCCATACCATGCATATGATAGTTCATAACAAACTGTTCATATGATGTAGGAAGAGACCTAAGGATAAAATCCACGGCCAATTCCTTCCCAATGGAGAAGCCTAACTTCTCCAAGCGTTCCACGTTTGCTTTCATACGCAACACGTGAGCGCTCACATCCCCGCCTTCTAGGAGTTTACGATCAAGCACGTTCTTGAGGCACTCGTACCGCTCTAGCTTTGCTTGTTGTTGGAACATGTCCCGCAACTGCACAATAAGCTCGTAAGCGTACAAATGATCCATTTGCTTTTGCAAATCAGGAGTCATTGTGCTCAACATTAAACATGTAACGTCCTCACATTCTTTCGTGAGATGTTCATGAGCATCGTGTGCTGCTTGAATCGCATCCTCCCCTGGTTCATCGGGAAGAGGTCCTTCAATCAAGTGCATCTTTCCTTCATGGCGGAGAACAAGTTTTAGTTGTCTCTCCCAATCAAGGAAGTTTGCACCATTGAGTTTCTCCTTTTCAAGGAAAACTCTTAAAGAAACATTGGTGGTGGTGGTGGGGTTTGAAGATGCCATCTAAAAAAATAGCAAAGTAGTTTTAGTTAGTTTGATGGGTCCTTGTAAATATATTACCCAAAATTTTTATATTTAACAAGGGCTAAGAATCCGTATTTCACAATACATTATGACGGGTATGCCGCAGATCATAATGTAAAGCTATTTCCGGTGGTATCCATTGTACCATTGTAATCACCATATTGTACTAATGCCATATTGTACCAATTGTACCAATAATCATATTGTACCAATTGCATTTATTTTGTACCAATTGTGACTTACAACTCTTAGCTTCTTGCGGGATCACTTGACAACCATTGTGTCATTTGGCATGTTTGATCCCTACATGCACTAACCTCAAACCAAATTTTAAATGACTCGGTTTCGCTCGACAATCATTTAAAACCTAGTTTGAAGTTTGTAAATTGACCATCTAGATTCACGATAAGCCCATAACTAAATTGGCTCGGTTTCGCTCGACAACCAACTTAATTAAGGAACTTATACACACCCTTATCTTGCTTCACAAGGCACGGCTCGGTTTCGCTCGACAACCGACCTTGCTCCACAAGACTTAAGTGGTGACACTCCAATGGATAGTGCAAGACTTACATTTTGTGAGAAATCAAATAAATCATCCAACATGATACGCGGTGAAACATTTTGACTATAATGGTTTGGCTAATGCACGACGACCAATCATACAAAATGAATCACACTCACCTTCCACACTGTCTATTCAAAATCGGCTCGGCTAATGCACGACAACCAACTTTGTCTAGCAAGATTTGGGTGGCGTCATCATTAGGATAATAAAAATGATATTCTCTAAAAACGGGTTTTTGTTTCTTTTAAACTTTGATTAATTACTTTTGTGACAAAAACATTTTTCACCTTTTAATTAATCCCTTTTAAAATTTTGATTAATTACCTTTGTGACAAAACCATTTTTCACCTTTTAATTAATCTATTGCGAGTGATTTAATTAAACCATTTTTAATTAATCTATTTATTTATTTAACCTTGCGAAAATCTAACAACCAAGCAAATAAATAAACATCACATGCATACAACAAAATTGGTAACCATGCCCAAAGCCTATGCGTTTTTCCCGTGAGCCAACCCGGGAAAAACATGGTCAACTATGGACAAATAATGACCTTCCATGTGAGCTCCCACTAAATCCGCCGTCTCCATTAGACTTCATCGAATCCAAGGTTGCCTAGACATCACTTCATGATTCCATTTGGTTGTCTTTTGATCTTCGTTTTACAAGTACATAGAAAATATAGAAATGGCTAACAAGCCACGAAATCCTACTAACTAGTACAATTACAAATGAAAATCAATGGCATGCAAGCCATAATTAATAAATATTACATACCAAAATTAATAAATTATTAATTACAAACCATTGTGACAAAGTCACCAAATGAATAACAACCAAACACACGGCGAAAGGTCAAGGGCATAATGGTTACCAATCTACTAGCTACTACAAACATGAAAGCTAAAATGGTGTGCCAACAACCATTCATAAAAATATTTTGACAAAGATTCGAAATCAAACACTCAAGGCACTAAGAATCTTTGCATGTAATAAATTACATACATCAACACAAATTTATGCATGCATGCATTTCATGCCAAAATCATGACAAGCATATAAGTGTGTGAGTCAAAATATTATGGGTTTAGCAAGGCTAAATCCGAAATCTAAAAAATGGCAAAACCGATCCTCAAATCGTTTTTCAAGCCCGAAAATGTGCACGATTCGGTTAGAGTAGGCTCTGATACCACTGTTGGATTTTGGTGGGTTCTAAAACGCAGCGGAAACGGAAATTTAAAATAAATTTAACCACCAAGATCCACCAATGACCGAATCTCTAAACCCAAATCGTGCAACAAAGAAGAGAAAGAGAACATCATACCCTCGAAGACACCCGCAAGAATAGTGATGAACTCTTGAAAGGATGAAGGTCACGTAGTCGTTCCCCTCTACCGTTGATCCACACCGAGTAAGTGATTCCTTCCAAGTTGCTAACCCGACACCGAAATGCTCAAGAATCCTTCTTAGAATTTTGGTGAACTAAACACTTGTATTTTTAGAGAGAGAACCGATTTTCCACTCGTCCATTATCAACCTCCCACATCTCTCTTATATAGATAAGAGAGCATGTGGAGGTGGGTGGAAAAGCTCTACATGCATTGGACCAAAGAGTGGTCCAATAGAATTAAAGCAAGCATGTGGAGAAAAGTAGTGGCTTTCCTTTACATGCATTGGACCATTAAATGGTCCAATGAAATAAAAGCCACTTTTATTTCTCCCAACATCTTTATTTATCTCTCTTAATTTAAGTGTTATCGGAAAGGAATTCCCCCGGCGTGTGACCCGATAGGCTCGTGCATCATCGGCCATGATACCCGTACATGTGTGTCGGTGGGCACTAAATTCTGACAATTTAATCACTTATGATTAAGCTGTCACGAGTCCGGCAGTTTAATCACCAATGATTAAGTTGCCACGAATCTGACAGTTCAATCATCAATGATTAAGCTATTACAAATCTAACACTTTAATCACCAATGATTAAGGTTACGATTCTGACAGTTTAATCATCGATGATTAAGCTATTACAAATCTAACAATTTAATCACTTATGATTAAGGTTACGATTCTGACAGTTTAATCATTGGTGATTAAGTCACGAATTCTAACAACATATAAGTTAGATTTATATACTACCTCCGTATCAAAATAAGTGTTACATTTTCTATTTAGATGTAGAACAAATAAGTAATATACTTCTAAAACTTACCTTATTTGGTAAAAATGTGGGACACTTTCTCCACTAAGTCACTAACTATCTACTTTAATAAAGTAAAATTATCTTTTTACCCTTATTTTACTTTTAAACATTATTAATACTTCCTCCGATTCAAAATAAGTGATACACTTTCCTTTTTGGGGTGATTCAAAATAAATGATACACTGTGAAAAATTACCTTATTTGGCAAAAAAAGTGAGACCCTCACCCACTAATTATCTACTTTAAAAAAGTTAAATGACTTCTTTACTCTTACTTTTTACTTTTAAACATTATTAACCTCATTTTATTCAAAAAGTGTGGGACCATTCCCCAATAACCATCCAATTAATCTAATTTAATCATTATTATATTCTTTTACCTCAAAAATCATGAAACTAAAAGTGTATCACTTATTTTGAATCGAAGGAAGTATAACTTTATTCAAAATAAGTGAGAAATATTCTCCACTAACTATCTATTTTAATCTGTCTTAAACTATATTTTAATCTTTTGCCTAAGAAAACGTGTTTTCTTAAATGTATCACTTATTTTGATACGGAGGTAGTAATATTTTTTCTTAAAAAGTTATCCTTTTCTAAAAAAAATATTTTACCTATGGTCAAGTTCGGTAGTAGTTTATGTTACTTAATACAAGTCTATTGGGTATACATTTAACATATACTATTTTGAAATAAGTTTGGTTATCAGAAATAACTTTTAAGAAAATATTCAAGTTTTTAAATCTAAAGCTGAACCTACATCTTGAAGGCTTTGGAGCTTATAAGACCCCTGCCAACGGGCACGTTAGGGGAACGTCGGGAGCACGTCGGGGCCGTCGACCGTTGGCACGCCGGCGTCGGTAGCCGGCGTCGTGAAAATCCGTCGACTGGAGGACGTGGGGCTCAGGCGTCATGGAGGGGGAAGAGAAAGAGAGGGGGTGGGGCGTTTGGGACTTGTACATTAGGCTTTAAAACTTGTACATATTATGTTTTTTTTATTAAAAAATGTTTTTTTATCTGTTTTTTTTAATTTTAATTTTTTTTATATATTTGTTTTAATAATAAAAATTTATTAGTATTTTTTTTTCAAAAAAATAAGGGTTTTTTTCCATTTTTAGATTTTAATAAATGTAATTTTTTTAAATTTAATATCATGTTTTATAAATTTAAACAAGGTATTTTTAAATTAATGCAATGTATTTATTTTATAATTATTTAATTTAATTAAAAATGATGATGTGGAAATGATGGGTTTAGTGATGGGTAGGGTTGACACGACCGTGTCAGTAGCGTGCCAGTAAGGATGTGATGACGTGACGTTAGTGATGGATCTAGTGATGTGTAAAGATTGGGAGAGGCCTAACAAGAATCTTCAATCTTTTCAAAGTATAACTACGTCCTAAAAACAGCATATCCCAATAACTTTTTGGGTGTATTTGGCAAATCTATTTTTTATTTTTTATAACAAATTTATTATTATTGCTCTTATTATTTAAAAGCTAGAGCTTTTATTGGAAGATGCAGTTAAAATGTAAATTGTCATTAAATATGGTACATAAGAATGTTAAATGTAGTAGTGGTTTAATTACGTATTCAAGATAACTTTTCTTTTAAAAAACTTACCTAGTTCAAAATTCAAATAGTGTTATAATATCCAAGATCTTCAATAGTGAAGCTAAACAAGTGGATGGACAATTAGTCAATGTTCATGTCCAATCCCATTAATAATTTACCAAGTTCTTATCTTTGTATTATTATCATGTATGGGTTGATAGGTAAATTGTGTAGTATAAATACTACATCAAATGTAGAGATCAAATGCACCTCATAAAAATACTTGCATAAGTGTTATAATTCTCTCCACCTTGTTCTTGTATATAAACTTCAAGTATTTTGGTTAAGTGCTAATAGGGCCTTAATTAAAGTTAATTTATAACACGTTATCAGCACGAAAGTTCTTAATCAAGGAAGATCAACTCAATCACAAGGTACATTTACTTAATCAAGTTAACTACTTAAGGTAAACATTTCTCAATCACAAGGTACATTTATTATATTATAAGTTATAATATAATAATAAATTAAATGAAACCAAACACATTTAATTAAGGACATTATTATGACATTTGGACTACTAATCTTGGGACTACTAACATACTTACATTTATTATTGTACTAATTTTATTCTTATATTTACTAACTCTTTTAATTTATGCAAACTAACATTTACAGTTATGTATTCTAACTTTTACTTATGCTTATCCTAACATTTACATTCTAACTTTTACTTATGCTTACTAACTTTTAATTATGCAAACTAACATTTAATTTTATCGCATCTAACATTTATTTATGTTACTAACATTTATTTATACATACTAATTTTCATTTATGTATACTAACATTTATTTATGCATATTATTTTTCTTTCTTTTATTTACTAATTTATTTAAAATTCACTAATATTTTTACAAATATGTCTATGTAATTTATTTTTTTAATTATTATTTTTATTAAAAAAATTATATATATATATATATATATACATATATATATATATATATATATATATATATATATATATATATATATATATATATATATATATATATATATATATATATATATATATATATATATATAACGGCTATATATGTAACGGTTATAAACGGTAAAAAAAAATTATATAAAAATATACAACGGCTATATTTTTACACTATAAATAAACACATCATCCACACTTCTTTATACTACAAAGATAATTTCTCTCATCTTCAAAATCAAGATCAAGAATGATTCACCCGTTTTTAATTTTCATGATTGTAATGGTTATTGTACTTGGCATCTTAATTAGTCTCACGCCATGTATTTTATCCTTTCTTGTTCACGTATGGGATGATTGTTCTCCCACTTCTATTTTGTGCAATACATATTGATATATATGGATTCTGATTTTTAACTTGTTTTGTTCTAAATATATATAGTTATAAAATGTCAAACGTTGCGAAGATTGAGTTTAATGCGTTAGAAGCATCTGGTAAAAATTACAACTCATGGATCACTGATATGAGAGCATATTTAGCATCAATGGGCATCTTAGATGCCTTAAATGAAAATAATAATTGCTCTTCCCAAGAAAAATGGAAAGCAGTTTTCAATCTTCGTAAACACGTTGATGCTAGTTTAAAAAATGAATACTTAAACATTGAAGATCCATATATTTTTTGGAAGTCTCTTAAAGAAAGATTTGATAATAAGAAAAGGGTTTTACTTCCCTTTGCTAGAGAAGAATGGAGATCACTAAGATTCCAGGATTTTAAACAAGTGTCTGATTATAGCTCAGCATTGTTCAGGATATGTTCACAACTTGAATTTTGTGGAGATCCTGTGACAGATGAAGAAAAGTTGGAGAAAACTTACTCCACATTCCATGCATCAAATGTTACTTTGCAAGAGAATTTGCGATTGCAAAAATTCTCAAAATATTCTGATTTGCAAGAATATCTTCTGACAGCTGAGCAAAATAATATGCTCTTAATGAGAAATCATGAGTCCCGTCCCACAGGATCAGCAGCACTCCCTGAAGTCAATGCTGCAGAAAATATTGGTCCTCGAAATAATACAAGGGGACGTGGTCGTGGCCGTGGACGAGGTCGTTTTACTCAAAACCATTCGTTTGGCCAAAACTATAATAATGGCCGAAACCAAAACTTTGGTTGAAGTCACCCTTATGGTCGTGGTCGTGGTTATGGTCGTGGACGTGGATATGGACGTGGTCCAAGAAACAATACTTATCATGCCCCACAAGTTAACAAAGTCCATTCACAAAACAAGACCACCAAACATGATGCTGAAGCAAGTGCTTCTCAGAACAATCAAAGTGTGTGTTATAGATGTGGTAGCACGGGTCACTGGCAAAGTACTTGTCGCACACCTTCTCACTTTTGCAAGCTATATCAAGCTTCACTTAAGCAAAAGGAGAAAGAAGTAAACTTTGTGGATCAATCTGAAAACACTGATCTAAATGCTTCCGATTTCTTGAATGACATGGAGTAATATGAAGCTTAATCACTCATGTCTAACCCATAATTATGTTTATGTTTTCATATTTGTAATTCGTCTATGCATGTCGTTCATTAAACTAGGATTTCCCTTTTTCATGAAATGAATTTCTAATCATCTTTATAATAACTTATGTTTTTCCATTTTTCAAGTTTGATATGAACTCTACTGGAGCAAAACAACAATTGATGGTTGGAGATCTGTGTATTCTGGATAGTGGTTCCACGCACACCATCCTTAAATCTAAGAAATATTTTTCTGAACTAAAACCAACAAAGGCAAGCATAAACACCATATCAGGTCCAGCGGACTTGATAGAAGGTGTAGGAAAAGCTAATTTTATACTACCTAATGGTACACAAGTTTTGGTAGATAATGCTTTATTTTCTCCTAAATCAAAGAGAAATTTATTAAGTTTTAAAGACATATATCATAATGGATATGACACTCAGAGTGTGACTACACATAATAAGAATATTGCACATTACTAATAAAAGTCATGTACTGGAAGAACTATCATTGCTTCAATGTGGTCTACACTACACACATATAAACATGGCAGAGTCACACATGGTAGTCAAAGTAAATAATCATGATCCTAGTATATTTAGCTTATGGCATGACAGGTTAGGGCATCCAGGCTCAACAATGATGAGGAGGATAATTGAAAACACTCATGGGCATCCATTGAAAGATCATAAGGTCCCTTATAGAGGTAAAATGACTCAATGTGCATCATGCTCCCTTGGTAAGTTGATTATAAGACCTTCACCTATTAAAATTGAAATGGAAACCCCTGCATTTCTTGAAAGAATCCAGGGAGATATTTGTGGACCGATTCATCCACCATGTGGACCATTTAGATACTTTATGGTCTTAATAGATGCATCAAGTAGATGGTCTCATGTTTGTCTATTATCAACACGTAAGGTTGCATTTGCAAAATTTCTTGCACAAATCATTAAACTAAGAGCACATTTTCCTGATCATACTATAAAAAGAGTAAGATTGGATAATGCTGGTGAATTTACGTCTCAGGAATTTAATGATTATTGTATGTCTGTAGGAATTGTTGTTGAACACCAGTTGCTCATGTACACACACAAAATGGTTTAGCTGAATCTTTGATTAAACGTCTTCAGTTAATTGCTAGACCATTAATAATGAGAACAAAACTTCATGTGTCTATATGGGGTCATGCTATTTTACATGCTGCATCATTAATTCGTATAAGACCAAGTGCATATCATAAATACTCTCCTTTACAACTTGCTTATGACCAAGAGCCAAACATCTCCCACCTTAGAGTTTTTGGTTGTGCTGTATATGTTCCTATTGCTCCACCACAACGTACAAAAATGGGACCTTAAAGAAGGTTGGGAATATATGTTGGGTATGAAACAAGTTCAATTATAAGATCTTGAACCTTTAACATGTGATGTTTTTACAGCACGTTTTGCAGATTGCCACTTCGATGAGGCAAACTTTCCAACATTGGGAGAAGAAAAGAAAAACAAAGAAAAAGATGTATCATGGTGTGAGCCATCACTATTATATCTTGATCCTCGAACTAACCAATGTGAAAAAGAAGTTCAAAAAATAATGCACTTGCAGGAAATTGCAAATAAATTGCCTGATGCATTTACTGATACCAAAAGAGTGACAAAATCACATATAGCGGCTGTTAATGCTCCAGCCCGGATTGAAATACCAAATGAAAAATCTGGTGATAAAGTCACTCAAGAGTCTAAAGCACGCTTAAAGCGTGGAAGACCAATTGGTTCCAAGGATAAGAATCCTAGAAAAAGAAAGAATGTAGAAAATGCAAATGATCATAAGGAAAGTGTTTCTGAAGAAACACAAAATATTGAAACTCCTCCACAAGAGGAAATGAATGATGTTAACAATGAGATTTTCATAAATTATGGCCAAACAAATATATTATGGAACCGGGATGAAATAGGAAATATTGATGAAATATTTTCCTATGTCGTTGCATGTGAAATTATGAATGATGATCCTGAACCAAAGTCTGTCATTGAATGTCAAAATAGACATGACTGGGATAAATGGAAAGAAGTCATGCAAGCTGAATTAAATTCGTTGAATAAACGTAATGTTTTTGGACGCATTGCCCTCACACCAGAAAGTGTGAAACCTGTGGGTTATAAATGGGTTTTTATACGAAAACGAAATGAGAAAGATGAAATTATAAGATATAAAGCTAGACTTGTAGCCCAAGGTTTTTCTCAAAGACCAGGAATTGATTATGAGGAAACATATTCTCCGGTTATGGATGCAATAACGTTTAGATATCTAATCAGCCTGGTAGTTTCCAAAAATTTAGAAATGCGTCTAATGGATGTTGTCACAGCTTATTTATATGGATCACTTGATAGTGATATTTACATGAAAGTTCCTGAAGGATTTAAAATGCCAAAAGCATTAAGTGAAAAACCCAAAGAAATGTATTCAATTAAGTTACAACGATCCTTGTATGGGTTGAAGCAATCTGGACGCATGTGGTATAAACGTTTAAGTGGTTACTTAATAAGTAAAGGTTATACCAATAATATTATTTGCCCATGTGTTTTTATTAAGAAAACAACATCCGGATTTGTAATCATAGCCGTGTATGTTGATGACTTGAACCTTATCGGGACACATAAGGAAATCCATGAAACAACTGTACTTTTAAAGAAAGAATTTGAAATGAAAGACCTTGGAAAAACCAAATATTGTCTTGGACAAAGCGAATATGGACAAAGCGAATCCATTAAGCACTCCAATATGGACAAAGCGAATCCATTAAGCACTCCAATGGTCGTTCGATCACTTAACGTTGACAACGATCCCTTTAGACCTCGTGAAGAAAATGAAGAGGTTCTTGATCAAGAAGTACCATATCTCAGTGCAATTGGAGCTTTAATGTATCTTACTAACTGTACTAGACCCGACATTTCTTTTGCAGTTAATTTGTTAGCAAGATTTAGTTCAGCTCCAACAAAAAGACATTGGAATGGTATCAAACATATTTTTCGATACCTTCGAGGAACTGTTCATTTAGGTCTATTTTATTCTAATGATTCAAAACAAGAGTTAGTCGGTTATACAGATGCAGGTTATCTATCCGATCCTCATAAAGCTAGGTCTCAAACGGGATATGTTTTCATGAGTGGAGGCACTGCTATTTCATGGCGCTCCCAAAAGCAAACACTTGTCGCAACATCATCAAATCATGCCGAAGTCATCGCACTACATTAAGCCAGCAGAGAATGTGTATGGCTAAGATCGATGACAAAACTCACTTTGACTTCGTGTGGACTAGAGGGGGAGAAAAATCCAACTGTGATTCATGAAGACAATACAGCTTGTGTTACACAGATGAAAGAAGGATATATAAAGACTGATAGAACCAAGCATATACCCCTAAGATTTTTCTCATACACTCAAGACTTGATAAAGAAAAATCAGATCGAAATGAAATACGTCCAATCTAGTAATAATTCGGCAGATCTTTTCACAAAGTCACTCCCTACTGCAATGTTCAGAAAACATGTTCACAGTATTGGAATGCGACATGTTCATCAGATGTGATAGATGTCTACATGAGGGGGAGTCAACTATACACTGCACTCTTTTTCCCTTCGCTAAAGTTTTTTCCCACTGGGTTTTTTTAGCAAAGGTTTTTAACGAGGCAGTACTTTAAAGTTGAACTCTAATTTGAATAATTGTCATCCAAGGGGGAGTGTTATAATATCCAAGATCTTCAATAATGAAGCTAAACAAGTGGATGGACAATTAGTCAATGTTCATGTCCAATCCCATTAATAATTTACCAAGTTCTTATCTTTGTATTATTATCATGTATGGGTTGATAGGTAAATTGTGTAGTATAAATACTACATCAAATGTAGAGATCAAATGCACCTCATAAAAATACTTGCATAAGTGTTATAATTCTCTCCACCTTGTTCTTGTATATAAACTTCAAGTATTTTGGTTAAGTGCTAATAGGACCTTAATTAAAGTTAATTTATAACAAATAGCTTTTTTATTTTGGAGCATATTTTTGAAAATAAAAGCCAAAAGCTCTTCCATCCCAACAAAGCTTTAATTTTAATTGGAACTATTTTCCAAAATGAAAAGCTAAAAGCTTCAGAAAGCTCCTTTCAAAACATGCACTTGGGGCAAAAATATATGGTGAAGAAGACTATCTTTAATATAACACGAATGCAGCAAGAAGCGCAATTGCTCAGATAATAAAATTGGCTAGAAAACACGAGTGTCCAATTAAAATTAATAAAAAAAATTGAGAGGTCTCACCTTATTCGCAATAAAAGTTATGGTGTAAAAATCACCCCTTAATCAAAAGAGGATTTTAATGCTTCAAAAAGCTATGGGTGGCTAATAAAACAACCAGATAACTCCATTCAACACCAATCTTAACTGAAAACTTCCAATTAAAACCATGTTATTTGGTTATATCTCTAACTAGTTGTATTGAATGGTGAAAAATAGCAAGTCAGATGAAATATGAGCATATTAAGCAAGAAGATCGGACGAGTTCGAAGTTCGACCTATCAAATCAAATAAGACCTAAAGCTCTAATTTTGTTCAGTTTATAACACAGTAATTACAATGTCATATGTAGATTATCTAATCACATTTTAAAGCCACAATAATCACATTTAGTTTTGATTATGGAGCAAAGTAGTCACCAAACACTGCTCTAACTATGATTCTTGTCCACTGAAATAAAAAAGATCAACACAAACAACAACTTATTCATATTGACCACCACTAATAACTGATTCAGTGTCCTCATAGAAAGAACTCAAATGCAACTACTTCACTTAATCGAAACACAAATTAAACAAAAGCAGATTCATATAACAGAACATTAAGGAATGCATCAAACTGATCAATTCTATTAAATGCAACTCCCAAAACTAGTTCTCAGAACAAAACAGAATGCATATCAAAAGGGTGAATTTGATAAACTAACAAACAAATACGAAACAGTAACCTAATCGATCCCTTGCAGAGATGCACCGGCAGCAACATCATCTTCAGTAAACTTGCCTTTCGATTTATCAGCAGCACGTCCCTTCGCCTTGCGATCAAGCAGCGACTTCCTATCCTTATCAAGCTTCAGCTTAGTTACAACAACCTTAGACGGATTGATTCCGACGTTAACTGTCTGACCATTAACCTTCTCGCGAGTAATCCTTTCGATGTGAATCACCCACTTCCGACGGTACACCTGAACCACCTTACCTTCACGGCCCTTGTAGGTGCCCCTAACAACCTGGACCTCATCGTCTTTCCTGACGGGAATCGATCGAGCGTTGTATTTGGATCGGAGGTCGGTGGAGAGTGGTGCGCTCATTAGCACACGGCGGACGCTCGACGGCGCAGTGAAGTGAGCCTTGCGGCATTTGCGGCGGGAGCTGGTGACTCGTGGATTGTACTTCATCGTTGCTTCTGCTTCTTCTACGGTTTAGGGTTTGGGGGAAGAAGAATGAACGGCGGTCGAAGAGATGAAAATATATGGTGTTGTTTTGATAGGGAAGGAGCTGGGATTTAGGGTTAGATATAATGACGGTCTTACCCTTGTATATTAACGAATTTACCAAATATCGTACTGGGCTGTTTAACTTTTGGGTTTGAATGATGGATCACTATTTTGGGTCAACTCGCTTAAGATCCGACCCATAAGGTGCTTTCTGAATTTAATTGTGGGTTTTGTTAACGAGTGTCTTTTACATGCATAAAACAATCATACATTCATTGATATAGTAATGTTTTTAAAATTCAGGGGCAGCTTTTATGTTAGTTTTGCTTTGTAATTGAGAGATCAAAGAGATGTCATTATCATTTTCCTTGTATAATATTGACTAGGGACTGGAATGTGAAGATGCAAATTAAGGAAATTTAGTTTGTGTTGCTGCATGTTTGTTTGCTGTTAAGAGTGCTTTTGGTTGGTTATTTTTACTGTGATTATATGTGATACTTTTTTAATTAACAAGGCAGCATGGCCCGTGCGATGCACGAGCTTTGTTTACAATAAAGAGTAGTTGGTATAAACGGCAAAGTACGGACAAAGCAAAGTGTATTGGAGAAAATTGTAAAGTAAATAAACATGAATGTTTATATTAGCATAACACAAAACATGTTATTCATAACAAATAAGTGTCACTATAAAGATTTTCGCGCATTGTATTTTATAAGTACAACTATAGATAAACGATGTTATATCTTTAAGGGAGACTGGTAAGTTAGTAGTGCTAGAAAAGTATACTTAAAAGTTTATTAAAAAAGAAATAATTATAACTTATTTGTTTGCAACATAAATTCAATATTTAATGAAAATTAGCATCAATTTATCAACTAAAAGTTATTAAAATTTTAACTCAATTTATGTGTTTAGAACAAAAAAAAAGTTAATAGAAGATAAGGTAATTTTTTTTTGATTTATTGTGTTTAGTTTCCTTCTAACAAACTTTTTCATTAAATATAAATACAAATTGATTCATTCTACAAATATATTTTTCATATTTAAATTAAATATAATTTTGTAAATTTATAAACACTATAAAATGAGCTTAATGTAACTTTTTAGAAGCATTTATTTCATTTGGTCAAAAAAAGTCTTGTCTGTCATAAATGTTGCATTAAGATTGTAGGGTTTTTCTAATATGTGCCCTGTGGTACATTATAAAAGCCATTTAATGATCTTTAACCTTCCAATTTAATTACAAAATCCATTTAATACATCACAACAATATAGAAACTTTGAGAATTAATTGATGTTTATTGCTTCATTTCTGGAATTTTTAACTTCATTTAAATGGCTTTATAATGTGCTCCATGGGCACCTATTAGAAAAACTTATTTTTGATGATCTTAATCAAATAAAGAATATATTTAAAAATGTGTAATGCTATTGAACTGACTTTGCAATAGGTTGGGTCGGGCCCAATGGAGAGCAATCATATTCTATATGGACTGACACAAATAATGCGGTTTGAGTATAAATACTAATGGATTTTTGGAAGGAAAAGTTAGGCTTCATAGTAGTATAATTTTTTTTACAGATTGTTTGGTTGAAAGAAATGAATTGAGGAAATGTCATTTCACTTGGTTGGCCAAAGAAATGGAAAGGACGGAGAAATAGGATTCGAATCCTTCACATTTTCATTTCTTCGTGAATTGGACATGAGGAAATCTCACGTGATTGTCGCATGATACTAAAAAGTCTCCTAACCCCCGCCTCCGAATGTCCTACTTTCATCTCTGATACTCATCTAGGTTTGTTGTTCGATTTACTTTCTGATTTTCTTCAGTTTTGTTATGAGGTTTTAGAATTTCATAGATTTAATTATTTATACATGGGTTTATCTGAGCAGATTTGCTCTTTGTAGTTCTTATAAAAATCAATGTCGTTAGCCAGGGATTTTGTTAGTGAAACTGAATTCGCCAGTTTCAGTTTATTGTTGGAAGGGGTAGACAATTTGTATAGAAAGTGTTTGATGAAATACATTGTGTAGAATTGCCTTCATTAGCTATTTGCTTTGACTTCAAAAGGGATTATTATAAATTGAAACCATTGTAGTGCAAGAAAGAGAATGAAACCATTTTTTGTTTAAAAATTGCAATTAGCTTTAATCTCAAGTTTTTAATTTTCTCATGGCCCTAAAATGATATTTTAACACATTACACAATGGAGAGAAATGTCAATCGAAACCACTAAATAGGTTTGACATACACAATCTGCATCATACAAGATTCCATGTTAGATATACATAATTTTCGTGCAATGTATTTCTCCATCTGTTATTGAAACAGAAGAACAAATCAACCACTTTTTTTTATAATTAATTGATTTAATCATGTTATTGTTTCTAATATGTAATTATAAGCTATGTTGCAGTTTCAGATGCACTTTCTATTTCTCCATCCGTTATTGCAGCAGGTGTAGCTGCAGAATATGTTATTTGTGCGATTTATTCTATGGTGTTATTTGCATTAGTATCTAAAATTCCTACAAAAGCTTATAGAATTTTTTTATTAGATGGAAATTAAAGAAAATAATCAGTGATAATAATTAGATATAATTATTTTATAGAAATATTTTATCATCTATTTGTTTATTATTTATTTAATAAAGTATTAATACAAAAAAATATAAAAGTAAATGCAGGTTGTACTCAATTACCTTGGCTTTGGGTATTTGACTGTGGTTTCGCATGATCGACACCATAGCTGCCCATCATTACCAACTATTTTTTGTCCGTATGCCCACTATTTCAGCCTCAAGCTGTAGCAACAAACACATATGATATTAGTTAGGATGTATATGCAGTATGGTTTGAATACATCTTTGTGTCTGTCCCGACCCAACATTAAAAGGTCTTGGATGGTAAGATTTTTGGGCAGGTCACTGTGATTTACAATATAATAGTAGAAACCTGATTAATAGTAGAAGTTATAAGTGCATATTGTTTGCATGAGAATACAATTTAATAGTAGAAACCTGATTTTTTTTTTTTAAATGATATGATGACAGGGATCTCATCGTTGGATAAAATAAGAGTAGCCGAAGAGCTTGATATGCAAATTTGGCCTGCACGGATAAAAGGAAGAAGGCATTAGGGTGATTAGTAGGTATTAATTTGAACCCGCCATTATAATACTTGGCACTCATAGATGTCAAGATAATAGTGTATTTTCCAGCCATCATCTTAATTAGGGTGTCACCCCATAAGGTGACTCTCGGTGTGTGCGCCTATTGACAAATTAATTACATACTTTGTTGTACAGTAGAATGATTGCAGGTTGGAAATCCAAATATTAACAAAACCAAATATTACCTTTCATTCGTTAGGTGGAAATCTAGTGTTTTTGACCGATTACGACGCTTGCAAACATCGAATATGCAGCCGACTACATCTACAAACATCAAATATGTAATAAATGGTTTGGACTACCACGGTTTGTGATTCTGTTATTTTTATTGACATTATATATTTATTTATTTTTTAATGTAGAAGAAGATACCAAACACTGAGGCGAAGAAGGAAAAACTGGAACTTGTGATAAGGTTGTGATAAAGAGTCCTGTACTTTTTCTGATAAGGGTTGAAATTTTCATAAAAGTTTGGGAAGTATTACTAAGCCCAAGGGATGAAAATATGGGAATTAGTACTAAACAGATGAAAATATGGGAATTACTAAGCCGCAGGGGATTATTGCACGGAATATAGGTTGGAATGAAGCTTATGTAACTGCTCAATCGTTAAGGTTAATTATCATTAAACAGCTGTTTTGAAGGTAGAGGTAAATGTAATTAAATTTGGGTCATTACTGGTAATTTAATAGATGGGTCTTTTGGTTCTACAATAGTAGAGGGTAGGCCTGTGCAGAAGCAAAAAACCGGACCGGACCGGTTGGGACCGGACCGGACCGAGGACCGGAAAAACCAGATTCGATGGACCGAGGACCGGACCGGTGGTCGACGGTCGGTTTCGGTTAATTTCCGGTTTCCTTCGGTTTTGGACCGGTTTGGACCGGTTATAACCGACTGTTTTCTTCACTTTAACTTTTACCATTTTTAGCTGCACAAATCAATTACCAGTACACGTCTTAATTATAAAATAGGTTTGATATTCATAGTTTAGCATTAATTTATATATCACATGATCACAAATTGATAATTACGTTATTTCTGTTGTAGTATGATTTCAAAACTAATGCACGTATAATTAAGAATTCAGACTTGGTATACAATTAGAATTATACCTGGATTTCAGAATCACTATTATCGGATTGCAAGTCCGACATTTTACTGATCGATTGCTGGAGCAGGGCAGAAACGAAACAAGAATGATGAAGACGAAATAAGAAGTCGTAGAGGCGTAGAGCAGAAACGAAAGAAGTCGTAGACGGTCGTATGCCAGGGAAAAGGGTTTTTTAATTGCATATTGGGCCTAATTCCTAAGTAAATAAGGATGGGCTTAGCAGCTAATTGGTATCGAGAATTGGGCTTAGCAGTAATAGACGGGGTTTTCCGGTTTAAAACCGGACCGGACCGGATGTACCGGTTCTAAAAAAATACGGACCGAGGACCGGACCGGAAGCTACGGTTCGGCGCCGGTTCGGTCCGGTTTGTCCGGTCCCGGTCAGTTTTGGTCGGTCCCGGTTCAAACTGCACAGCCCTAGTAGAGGGTTAAATTTTTGACTGTTGGTATACTGAATTGATTGACGGTGCATTTAAATCTAATAGAGAGTTCAATGTTTCATTTAAATATAATAGAGGGTTAAAATCGGGTCATTTGAAAGATGATGCATTTAAATAATAGGTGAAACTTAAACATGGAATTTAAACATTTAATAAGAATTGTAATTAATGCAACCTCAAAAATGGAACTCATTTTTTTAAGTATACGAGGTAGCATGGCCCGTGCGATGCACGGACTTTGTTGACGTTAAGTTTTTACTGGTATCAAATGCAGAGTATAACATAGAAAGTGTGTCGGAGGAGAATGTAACGTAAAAAATATGAGTGTTTATATTAGAATAACACAAAACATATTATTCATAACATATAATTGTCACTACAAAGATCTTTGTGCTTTTTATTTTATAACCACCACAGTTGTTAAACGGCAATATATCTTCAATTGACACGGAGAAATTAGAAGTCCCTGAAAAGCAATATGTAAAAGTTTAATAGTAAACTGAATAACTATGCCTTATATGTTTGGGTCTAAATTTAATATTTAATGAAAATTAGTAGCATTTTATATATTTACAACTAAATTTTTTCAAAAGAGGATAATCCCAAATTGTTTTGTTTTATTATGTATATTTTCTTTTAAAGAAACCTTTCCATCTAAGGTAAATATAAATTAATTTATTGTACAAATATGGATCTAGTAGTGACATTAGAATATACCTTTTGTTGCTAGGATAAATTGTTAAATGCTTCCTTATATACAATATTTCTTGTGTTGTTGTGTAAGTTGTTGTCATTGTCTTCATTCATGAGGATTTTAAGTCCTACTGGCTTTGTGACTCTCGACAGTGCCACATAGAGTTGTCCATGACTGAAAACAGGAGTTGGCAGATATAGACCTACAACATTAAGCGACTGGCCTTGACTTTTGTTGATAGTCATTGCGTAACACGGTTTTATGGGGAATTGTCTTCGTTTCATTATGAATGGCCATTGGGTTTTTGTCGATGTAAGTGTAATCCATGGTATTAAGACCAAAGCCCCGATATTTCACCCGGTTATGATTTTTGCTTGAATAATGAACTGTCCAAGATGTGTAATAATTAGGCGGGTGCCATTACACAAGGATTAACGTTTCGTAACAACATAACCGGAAGTTCCCTTTTGAGTTTCAAATTGTGAGGTGGCATTCTCGGGAACTTTACAGAATTAAGAAACTCACGCGGATATAGATGCTCTTGATCAAGCTCATCAGTTGATGCCTTACAAACTTCGTCTGAACTTTTGTAGGATACAGATTCACCTTGTAGTTTTTGAAACATGTATGCGTTAATTTCGTCTGCATCATCATTTTTTGGAGTTAATATCACTCTTTCTCTAAGGTAGTTCTCATTATTTTGTGTAGCAGTGAAGTTCGGGAAAGGTTTCTTTAACAATTTGTTCAATGGGGGCATTGCCATGTTTTAATTAGGAAGTTATCTGGGTTTTGTATCCAAGTAGGCTCATCCTCGCCTTCCTTTTTTTGTTGGTATTTTACCATCTCCCACATCTAGGACCCATTTGTTAAATTGTTGTCGATCAGCATCAATGTTTCCATACGCATCATATTCGTTAACCCTCATAATTCGTGATAGTTTGAATAAGTGACATTGTTTCCATAATTCAGATTTATTGATGCAAGACTGAACGACTTCTTGTCGTTTTCCTTTTGGGATAACTGGCAAAATTTGTCTAAAGTCTCTTCCGAGTAATACAGTCAAGCCACCAAATATGCGATCTCTGTTATTGATATCTTCATACCCCAATATGTCCCGGAGAGTTCTATCGAGTGCTTCGAAAGCATATTTTTGCGTCATTGGTGCTTCATCCCATATTATTAAGCTTACTTGTTTCATCAGTCCAGCCAAGTGTGTGTTTTGTTTTATACCGCAAGTGCTGTTTTCCAATAGTTCTAACAGTATAACAAACCGACTATGAGCAGTTCTCCCCCCGGAAGTAGTAAGGAAGCAATTCCTGCATGGTTGGTTTAGGTTAAAAAAAATATTAGGATCTAATTTTTATATTCTTTTTATTAAACCATATGTACCTGAAGAAGCGACTGCAAGGACAATCATTTTCTCTGACCTGAGCCAAGAAATGATTGCTTTGTATAAGAATGTTTTTCCAGTGCCTCCGGGCCCGTACACAAAAATGAAGTCACCTTTTTTTTTCTTGAACTGATTCAATAACCCTTTGATAGATTAAATGTTGTTCTGGGTTTAGTGATGCATAAAGATTATCATGTGTGATCTTCATTTCTTGCAAGTTGTAATTTAATTCTTCCCGGATGAGGCGATTGTCCATGGTTGTTAGCAGTGTGGGGTCGGGTTGGGGTAGATCATTGAAATCAGCCAACGACTTTCCATTTCTTTGCAACAGTCCTTGTTTTTTTTTTAACAGTAAAAAGAAGGCAACGAGTCGAGCTTCGGCATTGCCATCACCCGCCCGAAGACCTTCAAAAACTAAAATAAATAACTTGAGTCTAGCAAAAAGCTAGACAAAAAAAACCAATTACAATTGGTTTAATAACCAGTCAACCCATGGAATCTTTATTTTATGATTCCGATAAGTAAGCCACGAAAAAGAAAATAACTTAATACTATCTAGTAGACTAGATTTAAGCAACCTACCATTATCAAACAAAAAAGAGTTTCTATATTTCCAAAGAAAGCAACACGTGGTGAAACCGATAACCTTGAACTTTAAACGCCTGAAATTTGTGTTTGACAATGAATCACATTGCTCCCACCAACCAATGAAGACCCCACGAGAGGAAGATCTAGCTGACACCATCTTAAAATACTTGACCAAACTTCAATCGCTAATATACATGAGAATAGCGTATGAGAAATGGATTCCACACCTAAATTACAAACCGGACAAATGATGGAATTTATATCTAAACCTTTTTTGGAAAGATTTAGTCTTGTAGGAAGCCTATCCAAATTGATTCTCCATATGAAAATATTAATCTTTATTGGAATCGAAACACACCATTTGGATACGAAATCAATCCCCGGGAAAAGAAAATTATTAATATGCATTCTTGTTTCACCAACCGTATATTCTCTAGAATCACCAAGAGTCCAAATAACTTTATCCTTACCTTCTTGAGGACGGCAATCTCTAATGAGAGTCAATAGATTTTCCAATTGTTCTTCCTTAATACCACCTCTAATAGGCCGCCTCCAATTAAACTTCCAAACATCGGTAGAAAATCTATCCCTCACTTTACAAAAAGGGTTCAATTCTAATTTAGCGAGACGATGAAAAAGGGACTGAAATGGAACATGACTTGCCCAAATATCCGACCAAAACATAATGCTATTACCATATCTTAATTCGAATTTTAAATTGTTTTTCGACAATATGAGAATCATGAAGATAGTTAATAGAACCAAGAATTTGCCCCCAAATTGCTTTCTTATGACGTGCTAGAACCGGTTTATTAAAACCACCACTTTCACCGTAAATAGATTCAATAAGGCGACACCATATAGAGTTCTTTTCGTTAAAAAATCTCCACCTCCATTTTGCAATAAGAGCTAAATTAAGCGCCTCAAGACTGGTGATACCCAAACCTCCTTACTCTTTAGTAGCTAAACAATTGGTCCACTTGACCCAACTCATTTTTCTATTATTTTTCATGCTTCCCCAAAAGAATTTAGCTCTCAATTGTTCCATCTTTTTTAAAACAGACTAAGGGGCTCTAAAAATAGACATCCAATAGATACCCAAGCTACCTAGAACAGATTTAATAAGAGTCAATCTACCCCCGATAGATAAAAGGTTTGCTTTCCATGTGGATAATTTTTTCTCCATACGATCAAAAATGGGAGCCCAACTAGATTTTCTTGTCATATTTTGGCCCAATAAAAGCCCAAGGTGCATAAAAGGGAGGCTGCCCTTTTGCGCATGCTGTAGAAACAAGCATTTGATCAAGCTGTAAGTCATTTACACCAACACCATAAACATTTGACTTATCAAGATTAATTTTAAGACCCGAATTTGCATGAAACTCTTTTAAAACTCGAATAATTGCGTCAAGATTTTGTTTGCTCCAATCAGTAATGAATACTACATCGTCTGCAAAAAAATAAATGAGAGACACAAAAATTTGAATTACCAACTCGAGCTCCGGCAATACGGTTTAGATTAATGTCTTTTTGAGTTAATAAATGAAGACCCTCCATGGCAATAATGAAAAGGAAGGGAGATAATGGATCTCCTTGACGTAGACCGCTAGCCATAGAGAATTCTTCGGTAGGGCTTCCGTTAATAAGGATAGAAAGACGAGCCGAAGAAAGACATTCTTTGATCCAACCCCTCCATTTTGGACCAAACCCCATTTGCAACATAATAAAATCTAAGTAATCCCAATTCACTGAATCAAATGCTTTATCAAAATCTACTTTAAAAAGAAGTAGACTTTTATGTTTAAATTTGTACCAATCAATGATCTCACTTAACATGAGAGGGCCATCCAAAATTTGCCTCCCTTTTATAAATGTCATTTGAACATTACTAATAATGGAGTCAATAACATTGGATAATCTCAAAGTTAGAACTTTAGCAATAATTTTGTAAATAAATCCAAGTAAAGAGATAGGCCGAAAATCTTTCACCAAAATGGGGTTCGATACTTTTGGAACAAGAGTAATGAAGGAAGCATTACAACCCAAAGGCATTTTACGTATTGAAAGGAATTCTTGAACCGCGTCCATAATATCAATTTTGAGAAGGTCCCAATATTTTTTAATAAATTTGAAAGAAAACCCGTCGGGACCCGGAGCTTTTTCACTTCCACAACTCCATACGGCATCTTTAATTTCTTCCATGGAACAAGGAGCTTCGAGAAACACTACATCCGAGTTCTTTAGTTGAATGAAATCTTCACGATTAAGATTTGTGGGAGTAGTATTAATTGCATTAAACTTAGATTTATAAAAATCTAAAAAAATACTTTTAACATTTGAAGGCTCAACAATCCAATCTCCATCTTTCATAATGCCTTGGACCGATTGATAACGTCTTCTTTGATTAATTAGCCCGTGAAAGAATGAGGAGTTTTCATCTCCTTCAACATCCCACTTAATCTTGAGTTTTTGCATCATATCAAGATTCTCAATCTTTTCTATATTATTAATTTCTTTGAGCCAACAAATACGGTTTTCAATTTCAACTGTGGACGCACACCCTTGGTCCATTTTCCGGTCCACTTCAGCAATAGAGGAGCATAAATCATTATAATAACTTTTTTCATTTGATTTTTTTTGTATGTTCCATTGCCTACAATGAGCCTTGATATGTTTCATTTTATTTTTTAAATCAATAATCTTTGATGACGAAGAAGTATGCGGACCATCAAAACCTTTAATAACCACCTCATCAAACGAGTCATATTCAAACCAGGAGTGAAAAATACGAAATGGAACGGGACTAAAATCATTTTTCCTCGAATGCAAGAGTATGGGAATTTGCTCGGAAAGGTTTCTTTCTAAAGCGGTAACTTTTAAATTAGGATCTGAATTAATCAACGAATCCGAAATGAGAAAACGATCAAGTTTACTCATTTTAGAACCAACTTTATTCATCCAAGTATATTTTTTGCCCCCAATACTTAAATCGAGGAAACCATGCGAATCAATAAAATTGTTAAAAGAATTTGCCCCGTGCTTATTAAAAACTGTACCGTATCTCTCTGATTCGGTCCTCACTTCATTAAAATCACCAAAGAATATAAAAACTCCTAATTTTGAATGAATATAAGTGCTAAGATCATCCCAAATAGATTTCCTTTTTTCAACATCTTGGGGAGCATAAACTTTTATCAAATGCGAGTAATCTTGAGCACCCACCCACTTTCCTTCAACAATAACAAAATTTTCCCGACACATAATATTAGCTTTAATAAAGACCGCGGGGTCCCATAAAGAGACTATACCTCCCGAATGACCCCGGGCCGAGCTACAAGCAAAATCAAATTAATAATTACCCCACAATGATTTAAATTTGAAAAGGTTAGGCTTAGTCATTAATGTTTCTTGAACACCTAGAAAACAGACATTATGCTGAAAACATAGCTTTTTTATCCACTTTCTTTTATCCACTTTTCCAATACCCCGGACATTAATTGATAGGACGTTCTTCATTAAAAATAAATTCAGTTTCACCTTTACCTATAAAGTTCAACTTACTAGAGATTTTTGATAATTTCTTACCAAAAAAGTGCCACAACTAGAAGAAGAATTATCTTCGGGTAAATTTTTATCTCTGGAAAATTTTAATTTCTCGAATCCAGGGGGACAGCTCAGAGATTTTACCGGAGAAGCAACACTGTTTGAAGAAGCACCACTTTTTTCAACAGAGCGAGTTACCAGGGGACTAGAAAAATCATTGACACGAGGTTCCAATATAACGGGATCTTTTTTAGGAGAGGCATTCTTGGAGTTTAACAAATCTTGTGTCTCAATAAAAGGATCATCATGGGAGATAAGGCTGGCTGATTTAGGAGAATTATTGTCATTATACTCTCAAAATTATTAACTTCTTCTTCCACCGTATCATTCACATGATTGAGAAAATCAAGGGGATCAAGGTCTTCCTCATCTTCGTTACTTTGAGATGAATCTGAGGGACAAACTGGCTTGGGAATTTTAATTTTCCACAACTCAGTTTCACGTACTCTAACCAAGAAAGAAACATCTTCTACTACCACTTTAATAGTTTCATTAATGGTAGTAATTTCCGACGTGCTGAGACAAAGCTTACCCCTACTTGGGTTATCATCGTTTTCATCAAAAAACAGGAACTTGCCCCATATTCCTGCAATCTTTCTGTAAACGTCGGAATCCCAAGCACATAATGGAAGGCCGTCAATTTCTATCCAAGAGATTCTTTCATTAATAACAAAGCTATTGGATACATGTTGAATTTCTGAGAAGATCTCCTTTAAATTTTTGGATTTGAATCGATTACAAGCTTTACAAGAGGAAAACTCAAGCCAAACCCAGAACCCACCAATGTGGTGAATAGAAACATCTGTAAACCCTTCCACTTGCAAATGCTCGTATAAGTGTGGCATTATCTCTATATCTCGAACTTTGGCAATAACCACCATATCAGAATTTTCAAGATTAACCAAATCATTATCAGATAATGTCAGTGATTTCATGCTTGATTCCGAGGTGACTAGAGATTGGGAAGATTTTCCAGCTACTGCACTTGCATATGACATATTAGGTTTTGAACCATTTAAAGAGGCATGCATGCTAGGGTTTTTTGCATGCATGAAGACCTTCTTCGTGTGAACAACCTGAGGTTTTTTGGGTCTATTGAACCTTGCAATAGAAACATATAAATGATATGAACCCATCCATAGAAGAGAAGAGAGCGAGCAAATTCGAGGTCATTATTAATCCCCAAGAATCGAATGAATCCGAATATTTTCCCGAATTTTGAGACTTTTTTCGCAATATAAACATCAACGACGTTACCTTGGCCGGCACACCACTTCCATAATCCGTCTTCATCCAGGTGAGTCAGAAAGTTTGTGATGTAGAAAGACGAAGCAACCTTTGCCTTTGCATCAGACTTAGAATGTTTACGTTTCTTATTTGTTCATGTAGTTCTTGTAGTTCTACCAAGCAATAGTTCTTTATTTGTTCATGTGTGAGCTGCAACGCAGGGTACATAAAATGTTTACGTTTCTTATATAAAATATCATCGGATATAGCTTCCCAGTTTTGCTCCCAAAACCTAAGTGGACTACTAAGTTCACAAAATAACAACATTGTGACGAACAAATCACGCAACTGCGCACCAGATGCCCAAAAAGTTGCTTCTTGTATAGCTTGCGTCCATTCTTTGTCATCACTTATTAAACCATATGCACCGCAAGCCTCTTTAAATGTTGCATAACGTCTCCCATTGTGTGTCTTTATTTCTTCTGGAGATATAGGACCTTTGACAACATTTAATAACATTCTTAGATAGTATCTCTCCCCACCTACGGGGTTACAATAAATGATGCGACCGATGCAGTCCCGTTGTTTTCGGGGTTTCCACATTTTCTCTTTATCATGCCAAACAAATTTTGTTGGTATTTTTGCGTATGTTAGATTCCTGGCCTCTGAGTCTATTTTGTTGAGTTTGAACCACTGAGTAAACATGGTTTCCTTAATATCTTCTTTTGCTAGTAATTCAGGAAAGTTTTGGGTGTCACGAAGTGTGATGGTGTTCTGATTTGGCAAATGGAAAATCAACTTCATTACTGATGGGTAACAATGATTGATATCAAAACGCTAGATACGCCATACTGCTTCACACGCTGCTAAGAAACGACAGTACAGGTAATTTTTTATTTCGTCAACCCTTACATATTGTTCTGAACCAGCCTCAGATGTGATATTTTCTTGGATTACAATAGTTGCTCTGTCTGGACCCTTATTTAAATATTTAAATAAATATTTAATTGCCTTTGATCTGTTGCACCACTCCACATTGATGTGGGCTCGGTACTTAAGCAGAAGGTAACGATTGTACGAGACAACATATGAGTTGTCATATCTGAACCGACCATTTGTAGCAAAGTTGTTATTGTTTCTTCTGCGATAAACGGGGAACCCATCGGCATCCATTGTTGTTTCTGCATAAAAAGGCTTTGGGAAATGTTTGGTGCATTTTCCATCAACCGTGCATGGGGCACCGCGACCACATGGCCCATGTAGCATGTATTCTGTGATAGCTTTGTACCCATCTGGATCATGCTCGCGAGAAGGGATCTCGGCTGATATTATATCATCAATATCCCTTGGAGTCTTTCATTTGTCAGCATCGTCAAGCCATAGTAACATATGTGCGTGTGGGAGTCCACGCTTTTGAAACTCGATGACATACACAACTGCGAAAGAAAAACCATAAATCAGTATTGTAATTATATAGAAAAATTAAATTAGTACATTTTGATATATAGGTTTTGATAGTACCTGCTTGGCATTTGCCGAAAGTTTGATTCCCTGTAATGTCATCTAGAAGAACGTTTAACTTCATCTTGAACACTCTTGTACCAACCTCAAGACGATCATGTGGCTTTTGGCCGGGAATATATGATAGCATGTCCTCAATTTCTGGCCATTTTGGATTTCAAGTGAAGGTTATGAATAGATCTGGATTTCCATATGCTCGGCATAGAGCCATTGCATCTTGATAATTTTGCATCATATAGCGTGGGCTGCCTGTGAAGCTGGATGGTAAAACTATTCTTTGACCGATCGCCTCAGCCTTTGTATCTCCTCTTGTAACAACATCATATACATTATGATAGAGTTCGACACGCAAGTCGGATTGGTTGTTCCGTATCCATTTAAGACGTTGTTCTTCAATAGCCGTGTAAGTGTCTACTATGAATTGTTGTAATAAGCGTCCACCCCTGAGCAACGTAGTTCCCTCAGTATCCCTAAATTGAATTACATAACAATAATATTCCCTCATCGTTACAAAGCCACGTGTCGTTTGTCGTTTTCCTGAATTTGCATAGTATGGTAGACGTTCGTGGAAACCATCTTCTCCGTACGGAAACAATATAGGATATTGTAGTGCCATGTATGATGGATGCAATTCTGATATTATTAGAGGGCCTGAATCCTTATTGTTTACAATAATATCTCTCATTCCGTCAGAGTCGCCAAAATCGTTTATTACCAAAACAGCAACTTCAGAGACAGACGGTGCATTATATTGTCTTAGATGTGTACGTTGTCCAATAAGTCTTAGTTGGAATTCATGTGAGTTATTTTCAGTACACCGATCTCTAGCCATTCAGAATGCTTTGGCCACAGAACTAAATTCATTCAACATAGAAATGAGGCTTCTAACTATTGCTTCGTCGGGCCCATCCTTAGTATTGTTTTCAATAAAAGATGACATGCAATTTTTTACTTCATTTTGCGTGTCAAAGAAGTATAGTTGTGCAAACTTGGGTTGGAACCCTTGAGTGGGAATTAAAGAACCTAATATGTGATAGTTCTGACCATTTATTCTAAATGTGTACGGTGCGCGACCTTGATTTATTGAGTGATCTATAGTTCCCCCAAAAGATGTAAATGAAAACATACCATTGTATACCCTAATTAGGTCTCTAAACTTTGACGTTCCAGGGTCGTTAACATCAAGCAATTTGTTTAATGGTGGTGGTGCGTCAATGTATTTTGGCAGGCGTACATTTCCATCCTGATAGCACATGGAAAATGTTGGATTGGAAGTTCTGTTTGCTTTTTTGTTTCGCTTTTCACGCCACATGAGTGCTCCAAGGTTTGTGCATTTTGTTGACGGAGGTCCAAGGTAATGGTAATCCACTTACACGCCTTTGAAGGTAAAAGTTTTTTAGTTACGCGTGGTGGAATTAAGATATTAAAGAAAATGTTATAATAAGGATACCTGTGGAGGTTCGACCTGCCCTTTTTGGTTGTTTTTTCAAAGTTCGGGTCTTACTGATACCTACATTCATAAGAAGATGACATATATAATATACTAACATGCATTATGTGTTAACATTATTATACCTTTAGGAACACATTTGGATATAATAGGGTGTTTCAATGAATTACATGTGTTTGTTTGTTTTCTTTATTCCTCTGTTTGTAGACTGTATTGCGTCGTCCTATACTCGAGGCACCAATTCTTGAATCTTGTGTAGATGAGGATGGTCCTAAATTGTTTTGTACATTTATAAAATATAATTAATTAGTTATATATTTGTGTTCTTAAATTTGATTTAAAGTTGAAATATTTTTAAAACTTTAAAGGTATCTAATTGAACACTTTAGCTTTATAAGTTTCACTATAAAAGAGAGAAAAAATGTGTTACATAAATAAAATATTTAGTATAATATGTGTAGCTATTTTATATCAAAGCTAGAAATATGGAATTATAGAAAAATTAAAAAATAGTTCATGTGTAGGGTGTCATACGAACAGTTAAAAAACTATGTTAGCAAAGACTTATTTATAAAATCGTTACCTGAAGGTTTTGTTCTTTAATATGACCCCAAATCACTTTAAGAACTTTATCATATGGCCTAATCTAAGATATTATAATTTATGAAAAAATAATAATTTAGGTCTTTAAAAGAATTTATAGAAGTGAAATTTATATAAGTATTGTGTTTATTAATCTATACAAACAAAAAGGTGGGCGGGACTAAAAATTAATCTATATTAAACCTTTAGGTGGGCAAATAGTTATATAAGTTTTTATTAATCTATAAAACTACAATTTTGAAAATAGGGTATAATAAGGTGGGCCAGACTAAATAATGAGCCCATCCATCCCATTGACCGCCATGATAATCTTATGGCCCAAAGCCATAATCGAGTTCTGAATTAGGGTTCATTATTTTTTTGTGATTTGCAATTGCCTGACGAACATTGTAACGATAACAACACCCGAGCCTCCGATCGATCTTCACTCGTGCTCTCGGATTATCTCTGGTATGAATCGCAATCTTCAAATCGTCAAAATTCTTTGAAGGATATTTAGCTGTCACCATCCCAACCTCAAACACCAAATCATCACCGTTAATTTTAATACCAGTAATCCCCCACCACTTGAAGAAAGCCCTAACTCTAATTCCGTCAATTTCCGCAATTCGATTCTCGACGATCTTACCAGTGATTTTCTTCGAGTAGGTAGCGGGGTACTTATCAGGTGGAAGGATGAGACGGAAAGGGTTTCCTAGGTGAACGGAGAACTCGCCGGAAGTATGATTCAGGTCATATGAAAGGACATCGGTGGGAAGTAGTCCGACGGGGAAACCGTGATGTGTGAGTACAGAATGAGCGGTTAGTGGTGTTGATGATAGTGATAAAGATGATGACTTGGTAGGGTTGGGGTTTGAGGAGGAGATTGAGATGAGAAGAGTTAGGAGGATGAAGAAGATGAGAGATTTGGCCATGGTGATCGGTAACTTCATCCCTTTTTTTAATCTTGTAACATATTATAACATATTATAACATATTATATATATCTGACTTATTTTGGTAATATTTGATTGAAACAGAGACATCAAGCCGGATAATTTCCTACTCGATAGATACGCTCATTTGAGATTATCAGATTTTGGATTATGTAAACCGTTACTGTTAGGGAGGAATTACAATCATTGCATCCAAACGATCCTAATATTGTTGTTTTAAAGCATTGTGAGAGGTCTTATTCAGGTAATTTGTACTATAATTTATAAAGCTTGTTTTTTTAATTATTTAATTTTTTAAGTTGACCTTTTTTGTGAAAAATTGTGTATATATTTATATCCTCTTTGTTGTTTTATTCGACAAATTCTTCACTTTATAAATTTGGTACACAGGGCTGCCTTCATTTGTTGTATGCCTCGTGTATGCTTTGTTTCTTAGATTTAAGCCGTATGTTAATTTAATTGAGGTTAATTAACTTTTACTGGTTAGTGATTTTAGCCATATGTTACTGTGATAGGAGCGAAGCTGAGATTGAGTGAAGTTGAATGTATCTAATTTAAAATATAAATTTTCTAATTCAGTCGATGCCTACATTTAAATGTTTAACATTTTTGTTTTGTAATTCTGATTTTAAATTTTCTTTTATAATTTGACTCTGGTTATAATTTTGTAAATTTATAAACATTTCATTAGTTTTGAATAACATAAATATGGGGTTGTGTTTTACCTGGATCTTGCAGCACCAAGTCTGTTAATTTCAGTCCACGGTAAGATTGTGCTTTCCCATCTGGTCTGAGATTTGTCTCCGAATGTATGGTTATCGAGTTATGTAGTAAGTTAGAGAAGGAAGGGATGACATTGTTGTTGTTTGCTGAATCTGCAAAATTATAAAAAATGGTAGTTGTAGTTAGGCATTACAATTGTATGTTGAGAATCGAATTCGGTATAAGTAAAAACAAAACTTCAGCCATATTGTAAGAGACGTTGCCAAGTTGTTTAATTCCAAGACAATAGACTAAGTATAGTGTTAGGTAAATTGTTTGTGTGCTTGTGTGCTTTTTGATATATTTGCTTATATAGGAAAGTTTAAAATGTGATGCTACATTGTTGGAATACCATAAGTTAGTTGATTTAAATATGATATAATTGTAGTTAATTGCAAGTTATGATGGTTATTATTGGCCCATTAAATTGTAGTTAATTGAAGGTTATGTATTCACTTTAAATATGAATGCAATTAATTTGTTTTATCATCCCTTCAACCAACAACGATTTTAACCATTCATCCACAAATGTCATCATCACCATACCAATTTCAATAAACTATATTTTTACAACTTTTTTAAGAAACTCATTTGAAATATGAAAAAAAAAATTAAAATCCCAAAAAAGAATAAAAATACCGATTCTTTTCCATCTTCAATAGCAGCATCATGATAACTGCTTTTTTTTCCTTGACTACTTCCACATAAAACACAAAGTCTTTTAAACTTTGATATCTTAATTTCACTATTTTTCTCCATTTTTACTGTTGTCTTTATCTGCTCTGTTTTTAAGCTTTCAAGAAAAACACAGTAAGCCCAAAGTTAGGTGTGACAGAAGTGAGCACAATTGTATTGTGTGTTTTCTGGATTAGAATAAAATGGAAAACATTTGAAGGGTTGGGGAAGATTGTGTTTTTTTCAGTCCTTTTTGGCTTGACCACTCATCAACCGTGGTTGTTATTTATAAACAAATTTGGCATGTGAGTGACCTCTTATTCCATACCTAAGCTGGCACGTGTGGGGACCATGATACATATAATTTTATAAATCCACAAATTCTTTGAAATTAACTAAGATACACTCGATACATCTTCAAAATTTTAATAAGTTAGGAGTTATTAAATGTTAACACATGATGGTTGGAAGAACTTGATGCATCAAATGTACTGGTAAATATTTTTTAATGTGGGAAAACATAAATGAATCGATATAAATGGAATTTCTTTAAGTGTTCAATGTTTAGTCTGTCTTCATTTTAAATATTGTTAGTTGTTTCTTTTAATTATTAAACTATTGGAAATATAATGGAGGAAACTATAGGCTGTTTTATTGCATAATAATAGAAAAGGTTAACACAAAAATGCCGGTAGGCAACTGACCAAATGTTTAACAAAAGAAATCTAAACTATTGCAGAACTGTAACGCCTTGAATTTTTCTTGTAATAAATAAATTACTTTTAATTAAATAAATTATATATTATTTATCTAATTGAGATTTTATATTATGAGCTTTTATTGGGTATTTAATTTGAGAAATTTAATGCGTGATGTTTTACTTAAATAACTAGAGTGTTAATTAATAACTTGGATTAATTAATTATGTGTATTAATTAAAATGTCTAGTCGATTAATACCCGAGGCCGGCCGAGTAGGCCAAGGCCTCCTTAATTATTCTGTTTCCTAACCGAGTCAGGCTTCCCTTGTCTATCCATGTTCGGCCAAGATTGGTTCCCTTTTATTCGTTTTCCTTGAGCTCGATTGTTTTTGGCCCATTTAATCTAAGTTGCAATAGCCGAAGTTGAGAAGGAGTCCAGCTACAAGAAGTAATCAGGCCCAAGCTTTTCTTTTGTTCTATTCCTTGTCCGATCCAAATAAGCAAAGCCTTAACCCAATATTAATACTAAAACTTACCACGTACTTAAACCTATTAACCTAAAATCTAAAGTAAAGAAATAAATAAGAGTGCGTAGGTGTGGAAGCCGCCGCAGAAACCAAAACCACCGCCACCTTGCTCCTCCTTTTTCCTCTTCCGGCAGAACCAAAAAGAAGAACCACCGCCACATGCGTTTTCTTCCTTCTTTTATTTCGCTTGGCAGAAACCAAGGAAAACCATCACTCGTTTTGTTAACTGTTCCGGCAAAGACAACAACACACCACCGCCATTCTGATTTCAGTCAAAATTAAAATACCATCGCCACTTCCCATTTTCTTTCTTTAATCCCGACAGCATCCATCCAGCCACCACCTTGGTTTTATTTTCTATGTGACCTCCGGCAGGATAGGACGCAAAGCAAACAAGAACCACCATCGAGCAGGTGAGGATCGGAGGTTGAGGCCACCGGGTTCACCTTTCGTGGTTTCCTCTTTTGATTAACCTGAATTCAATATTAACCATTCAGAATTATGTGTTGCGGGTATGATCGGGATTCCATATCAGGTGTCGGGTTTGAATAGTGAAATCGCCGAGCAGATTACCAAGTCAGGGATTGGTGACCACGAACAAGAAGTGAGAAAGCAACAAGCAGATTTGTTGAGAACTTTTCTCGAGCAGGTTTCCCGATCGTGCCATTTATTCGGTAGAACCCTAAACCATTCCTTTGTTATTTGAATACGTTTAAACCATGACTAATTGAGTTTGATTGTAAGCTGCGAGTGTGTATCAGCGGGTTGGGACCAAGCCGTTGAGGGCACGGTTTCGTTTTGTCATTGTTATATCAATTCTCGAGTTCGGTTCTATTGTTGTTTCGTTAAGGCCGTCGTTCTTAATCGAGTCTTGCATGGAATATGTTTTTGTCGCGGGTTGTATTAATTTTAATCGCTGAGTTTTTTTTCTGATTTCGTATGGATGTCGGGATGGGTTGGGTAAATCCGTGGTCGTTGCCTCGTTTTGTTAATCTAATCATTCGTTGTTTTCATTAAGTCTAGACTTAACCTTGGGTTAGTAACTATTGTTAATCAGAACTGGGTTTGTGAACCGGGCAGCCTCGGGTTGACACGGTGGGTTGGGTTCGTTGGTTAATCGTTTTGAATAAACCGGGTTGGCTAAATCAAGTTTTCATGTCAATATATTTTTGGCAGCTTTCTGCCCTTCTATTATCGGTCGTTTTTGGTCTGTTTAAAATAATCTTTTGGGTTTTTGGCCCGTGTTGGGAACTATTTTTCTGAGTTAGTTTTCCAACGCCGCAAAACGCACGTCAATCCGATTTACGGTCTAAAAGTTATACGTGTTTTAATATGCTGTTGTTAGGAAATCGACCTATGCATCATGTCTGTATTACGATACCATTTGGAGACCCTTAGATTCTGTTTTAGCCAGTGACCGTCTCACAGTGATTTGTAGTTCTGGTTGTCTAGTTTCTGTGGTAAAAAGATGGGAACAATCTAATGAGCCGTTTAGGAGTTATGGCAGTTTCCGTGAGACCGACGGGTGCTGCCAGCTTTTCTAAAATAAGCCCTTGGGTAGAATTTTAATTCGGGGTTTCATTTTTATGCTTTTAGGATCGTCTAGGAATAACCGAGCAGCGCCTTAGAGTATTGAGGATTTTTTGGAGCTTACGTTTTCTCGAGGTGAGTATTCTCGCCGTGTATTCAGTTTTAACGTTATACATGCATGACTTACGTGTTACATTTCTTGCACCATAATTGTTATCTGAGCTTGAGCTGTTATCTGAGTTTGATCCGCTATCTGAGTTTGATTTGTTATCTGAGTTTGACATGCTATCTGAGTATCTGAGCAGCTGTTGATTTATTTTAATCTGAGACATTGTGCCTGGGTAACCGAGCTCGGCACAGGGTCATTCTGTGCTACTACTTGCTAGGGCATCTGAGATAATTATGTTAAAGAGATAATAAAACATAATAACACACATCTGAGTTTTTGGCTATATGCCTGGGATCACCTCCCGTCTGAGTTTTGGGATCACTCCCGTCTGAGTTTTTGGCTTATGCCTATCTGAGGTGTGAGGAGGGGCGAGGTTGATCTCTCATCCCAAATCACACAAGCGCGCTATATAAATTAAAATCTGAGTAATAAAATCTGAGAAATAAATCTGAGTAATTAATCGAGTAGATTCTGAGTAGGAGTACACCGATGTGCCCTCATGTGTTGTATGTTATGATTGTTTGCATTTTGAGAATTATTCACTCAGCTTCCCCAGCTGACCCAAACTTTCCCCCACATTGTTTCAGGTACCAGCAAAGGAAAGGAGAAGGTGGACGGTTGACCGATGTATCTTCTCATTACTGATGTGGACATCATTTAATATTTTAAAACACTTTACTTTATCTTAACTATTTCCGCAATAAATACGTTTTAAATGTTAAATATTAATATCTGAGATTTATTTATGGGACCTTTTGATTATAATTTTATTTTCAAAAATTTTAAAAATCTTGTAAATTTTTGGGTGTTACAAGAACGTGTAACACTTTGTGTTTCCTCGAGTCTTATTCAGTATGCACCCTTACTAATCATACTCTTCACCTTGCTCATCATCGTCTTCATGGTTGTCATTCCTAGGGGTTATTTCAACACCTTCATCTTCTGTATCCGAGATATCTTGAATGTACCTTGACAAACATGGTGGGGATGGGTAGGAGTTAAGGTATATTAGTGTTCTAAAAATGCATTATACATTTTATAAAAGTACTTGATGTATTAATTATTAAATGTTTACCTTCGCTTTTTTTTGGGTTCAGGTTTTTTACACGGACTTGGTGTCTGCGGGCCCCGAATCAGCCTCTTCAGTGGTGACTTTCCAACAGTCTTACCGCTGCTTGACGAACCATCAGCGGATAATACACCATCACCGATCTCATTCACAACATCGGGTCGTGGAAACACCTTAGTATAGGTGAAACTCTCGAAGTCTCCAAGATGATAATAGGTGTGTCATTTAACCTCAAATATGTGTTTTGTATCACAAAGGTTTATTAGAGCACACGGCAACATTGGAGCGTCATCGTCAACCTATACACGTAAACTGGTTAGGAAGGGAAGAAATTGATTGAGCATTGTTGAAACCCTACCTCAGCAATCTCGTCAAGTAGAGCTTTCGCACTTGAGTTTGTAAGTTGCGTAGCTGTTTCATCCCACAATACAACAATCATCTGGCCAGTACCATCCTTCACTTCCACCTCAAGCCTAAACCTAATAATACATAAAAACAAACTTTAAAAGTAGATTTATAAATTAAAATTTTGTAACTATTTTTTTTTGTAATATTTTATAAATCAGATTTAATACATCGACCTCAAGACTAAACCTAATAATAATACATAAAAAAACGTTTAAAGCAGATTTAATTTTTTTTTAAATTTAAAATTTTGTATTTCAAAATATTTTAATTGTAATATTTTATAAATCAGATTTAATTATTTTAATTTTGTAAAGGAAGAATGTATTATGACCTTTGTTTAGGGTAAGTGACCGATGTTTCACACGAATCACACCATAGTTGCCCGTCATTACGGGTCACGCCTTTCTTGCATTTGCCACTGCCACACAAAAGGTAGTACCAACTATTTTTGGTCCTGACGCCGACAATTTCAGCCTCAACTTGTAAAGTTGTAGACTGCACATAAACAAAAATGATAATAGTATAAATTCTGTTTAAATTATAATATTTTAAAATGATTTTTTATTTTTTGAAATTGTGGTTTTTCAAAAATAGTGTTTTTTTTACCTCATTGTGTCTGTCCCGACCCAATGTTAAAAGGGCCAGGATGGTTCCATTTTGGGGCTGGATGTTGGATACCGGTAAAATTGTTGGTTTTTCACCAAGCACACTGTCATTTACGTAGTCCGTCAGAATTATAGTCGTACATGTGTATTCATCCGTAGACAAAACTAACCTGATTTTTGTTTTGAATGATTGGATAACAGGGATGTCATCGTTCGATAAAATTAGTGTAGTCGAAGAACTTGATATTCCAGGTTGTCCTGTTTAGGTAAAAAAATGAATAAATCAGGGGAAATATATACAGAATTGCTTGATTAATAAGGTATGTATTTCGACCCACCTTGAAATTGTTTTGCACTCATAGACGTTAAGATAAGAGTGTAATTCCCAGTGTGCCCCGCAATCATCTTCAACAGGGTGTCACCTAATTTCCCCCCAAAGAGTCACTCTGGTCGTCTTTCCCCTATTTAGTGATACCAAAATGAGCTAGTGAATTTATTGTATTCTATAGTGAAAGTAGACCGGCCAAGTTTGACATAAAAAAACCGAGAAGCTACCTTTCATTTGTAAGGCTGAAAACCAATGTTTTAGAGCTAGTTCTCGGATTCCCAGGTTTGCAAACGTCGAGAATGCACCCAATGACATCTACAATATTAGTTAATGATTATATAAAACTGCATTGCCCTGTTTTTGATAAATAAACTTTGAAACAGTGAGCCATTTTGATAATTTTATGTATTTGAATAATGTATGAAAAAAAATCCTCATTTTTTTTAGGGTTTGCAGGTGTTACCATTAATGATCGAGAAATCTCACAGTCAACCTGTCTAGTCCAGACTTTGAGCCAATGGTAATTATATTCACTTCTAATGATTTATAGGAATTTATGTTTGTTAATATGTTTGATTTTAATTGGAAATCCTTTTGAGTTACTTGCTGATTTGGCATGAGACTCATTATACCCATGGGCATTATAAAAAATGGATTAATATATAGATTTTAGATAAAGGATTTTGTTTCAATAAACAGGGTTTGAAGGAAAAAGTGGATATTGCTACATATTGTTTCGTATATTCGTGTATACTAATTAGCATAATTGTGACATATTGTCATTAAAAAAGAATAAAAAAATGGATTTATAAATTGTATTATTATTTATTTATAAATTATAATAAAAACAATTATTATATTAGTATTTATTTTGAATAAAAAAATACATTGTACCTTTTATTCACGGGTGACATGATTTTTAGGGAAATTATATAAAATGTGGGAAAAAAACCCGATTTAATTAAAAAGTGGGGAACGTACCAATTAGATATTTTCCGTTTGTTTCTTTAATATCATCAAAGTCAATTAAATCATACTCGTTTCGTTGTTCGACAGCAAAAGATCGCACTGAGACGACAGAACCCTCCACAACCTTATCACCAAAGCAGTGTGATATGTTGCTTTTCATTGTGGCATGCATTGTGGATCCCTGAGAAAACAGGTATGAACATACGAATGAGATAGGGGAAAAAAGAGAATGAAAACGGGTATGTTTAATATCACCTTTTCATCGGAAATCACAAAGTCGGTACTTAGGTACTTTCCGTTAATGTTGTGGACATCCCATTTACGGCAAATCATGACAACAATGGGGTCGTCCTCTCCTGCTTTGATTTGATCGAGAGTTATGTGGGCGGTTTGGGTTGATGATGAGTTTGCCATTGTTTGATTACTGAAAAGTTGCAAGGTATGTTCAATGTAATGTTATTGTAAGAAACCTTAGGTGATCCATTTTTTATACACTTGCAGGTGATCTGAAAAGTTGCGGACTGTTCTATTGGAAGACTTACGATTTTAGGGGTTTTTTTATTGAATGTGGTTAATATTAAACTCGTAATTATTGCATGTCAATGTAAAAATAGAACCCTACGCATTTCAAATTATTGCAGGGACCTTAGGTGACCCAATGTGGATGTTTTTATTGCAGTGTGATTGTTTTTATTGCAGGGAATTAACAAAGGTTATGTGACTCCTAAAATTTATTATGTAACAAATGCTATGTAAGAAATGCAGTGTGATTGGTTTTCCATCAGCTGACAATAATGTATGTAATGTGTAATAATGTATGTAATAATAAATGATACTTTGGTTTTGAAACTCATTTTTTATGTTAATAGGTGTGATTGTTTTTATTGCAGGGAATTAACAAAGGTTATGTGACTCCTAAAACTTATTATGTAACAAATGCTATGTAAGAAATGCAGTGTGATTGGTTTTCCATTAGCTGACAATAATGTATGTAATGTTTAATAATGTGTGTAATAATGACAATGAGATTAAATGCTACTTTGGTTTTGAAACTCATTTTTTATGTTCATATAGATATAGATATAGATATAGATATAGATATTTATGGTTGTCTAGGTGATGGTTGATAATAATGTCGAAACTATTCTCTACTTGACTTTTTTATTTATTTAAAATATGTTTAATTTTAAAAATTACAATATTGTTGTAAGACAAATTAGCTCAATCAATAAGATATATCCAAACCTTCTCATTCATAGATATGTGTTACAAGAATGGTATATAGAAATGCACATTACAACCCTTTAGATAGGGCAATGATGGTAAGCTAAGAGTCATATATTAAGTACACGTAAATGTGAGCAAGCATAAGGACAAATGAGTTACAACACTCGCCTTTGGTTGCTAAGATTTATGTTGAATCGTAAATAGACTTCGTCTTGTATCTTCAGACTATCCATGAAACATTCGCCTCGTTAAAAACCTTGTCGGAGAAAACCCTTTGGGACAAAAAATCCATTCGAATGACAAAAGAGTACGATATGGATGTATTGAGCTTTGCCTTGTATCTTTAGACAATCCATGAAACATTCGTCTCGTTAAAACCTTGTCAGAGAAAACCCATTGGGAAAAAAAAAACTCTGGTCGAAGGACAAAAGAGTACGATCTGGATGTCTTGAGCGATCGAAGGAACCATATATGGTGTGCCTCATTAAAACCTTGTTTAGGAAAACCCGGTGGGACAAAAACTCTAACGAAGGACAAAAGAATGCACAATGGTTAATAAGTACTCAACTGGGTACTCCCCCTGAATTCAACAATTCTTAGTGAGAATGGGGTACTGTTAGTGTCTCATTAAAAAGAAAACTTTGTCAAGGTAAACCAAATGGGACAAAACCCTTGAACTGAAGGAAAAAGAGTACACAAGCATTCATCGGGATGCTCCCCCTCACATGCACACAACAGGGTGCAAAACATACGTTAGGATGCAATCATTATACTCACTCAATGGGGTGCAAAGCATACGCCAGGATGCAATCACTATCCGCACTCAACATGGTGCAAAGAATACGTCTTGATGCAATCATTATTCACACTCAACAGGGTGCAAGGGATACATCAGGATGCAATCGTTATTCGCACACAACTGGGTGCATGATACATGTCATTTAGATAGCTCATAGACTTTTCTAAGTCAAATAACGTTGACATGTTTTGGAAAGAATACTTTGGCAGTGACTTGGTGAACAAGTCCACATGATTCTTATCTAATCCAATATGTTGCACTCTAGTCTTTTGAAATGCTTATTATTCATGTGTAAAGAACAATTTCGGCGATATGTGTTTAGTGTTATCCCCTTTGATGTAACCATGTTTCGCTCAATCGATAACAACGGTGTTATCTTCATATATGACAACTGGTTAACTGGGATCATAAGTCAAAACACATTTACTTCGAATATGGCCACTTATATCTCAAAGCCATACATTCTCTCTAATCGCTTCAACGAGCGCGAGTAGTTCAGAGTGATTTGTCGAAGTATCAACTAGAGTCCATTTACAAGACCTCTAGGAAAGTGCTTCATTCCCTATGTTAAAGACATAACCAGATTGGGAACGTCCCTTGTACAGGTTTGATAAGTAAACTGCATCGACATAGCCGATAAGGGTCGCATTATCTCGAGTATCAATCACACTTGATCCACTCGATGACGCGTAGGGATAGAATTATCCCATGTCCATACTACCTTTAAAGTAACAGAAGATGTCTTTAATACCATTTCAATGGTGGCGTGTTGGTGCATTGCTATGCCTAGTCATGCATATCACAACAAACAAGATGTCCAGTCTAGTACATTGGGTGAAGTACCATATTGCGCTTATGGCACCGAGATATAAACACTCGTGGCTCAATATCTCTTCATCATCCTCATTTGGATGGAATTGGTCCCTTTTAATGTCTAGAGAATGAATGGCCATGAGAGTAGATAGAGGTTTTGTGTCATGGCAAATAAAGCGTCTTAACACCTTTAAGGTGTAACTCTCTTGATGGAGGAAAAACCACATATTCACGGTGCTCGATCTGAAGGCCGAACCAATGTCGTGTTTTCCTATGATCTTTCATCTCAAATTCCTTCTTTAGGATTTCAGCACTTTCAAACAACTCTTACGAGGATCGTATGAGATTCAAATAATCTACATAGACTGCGATAATAACATATCCTGAAGTGGATATCTTTATAAACACGCCTGGGCATATCTCAATATTCAAATATCCCAGTCTGATCAAGTACTCACTTAGACGGTTATACCACATCCGTCTGAATTATTTTAATCTAAAAAGTGATCGTCTCAGTCGTATCGAGAACGTGTTCTGTGGTCTAGAACTACTTGACTCAGACAACTTGAGTCCATCGGGGACTTTTCATGTGCATCTATGTGTCATGATCCCCATAGAGATAGGTTGTGACCACATCCATAAGCTGCATATTCAGTTTTTTCAGAAACTACTAAACTGATTAAGTAGTGGAACGTTATAACGTCCATTACGGGAGAATACATGTCCTGGTAATCAATACCAGGGCATTTGAGAGAAGCCTAGCGCCACGAGGCGAGCTTTGTATCTTACAATCTCATTATTCTCATTACGCTTCCTTACGAATACCGATCTATAATTAGTTTAATGGTGATTTTCGGTTATTACAAGTAACAAAACGCAGCGGAAAGATTTAATCACCATGAACGGATCTTGATATCAATCATACAATTAAACTAAAAGAAAATCAAAGAGAATGGTATAAGAATTCATACCCTAGTTGCCTTTGATTATTATGAAATCGGATGGAGTTGGTGATGGATTGAAACCAAGTATTCAACAAGAATACCTCTAAAAGAAATCCACACAACACTTGCAAGAACACCAAATGATGGATGCTAGTCCTTAAGCCTTGAGAGCAAAAAAATAAGAAGCAAACAAAAAAAACACCTTCTTGTGTGTGTTATGGTGCACGTCCAAGAGAGGGGTCAAGGGAGTCTTTATGGACTCATTCATCACACATAATTGTGCCATAAAGACCCATTAAAGATTTCCATAAACCATACTTCTATTTTCACTCTAGTCCCTTGTTATTTGTTTCTTCTAGTTTGCTCATAATAAAGTTTCAATATTAACAATTAATATTAAACTTATTATATACAAGCATGAAGCTTTTATATATTAATAATTAATGTAATTACACTAATTACACTAATTATATAATGGTGTTTAGTGTTTAAGTGTGTGACCCTTTAGGCTCACAAACAACTAGCCATATAACTATATGTTATACGCGTGAAGCATATTCCAACAGCTCCCACTTGCGCACGTGATAACATCAAGTAGTTATACAAGCAAAGGTTAGAGTCTAGCAACCCGCCAATGCCCCTAGAAGTACATGAGGAGTTTCATAAAATCTTTGTTCAAAGTTTTCGAGCAGTTATCCTTTTGTTACTGATACTATGTTGAATTTTAGACAAGGATAAATGTCAATCTAAAATTTCAACGATTCTGTTTCTCGATCTATACATTGAAGTAGATTACCAAAACCAATCAAGATTCATCTTGATTACCTTTTGGGTGTGGCCACACATACATCTATTCAAATCATCGAGGGGCCCAGTAGTATCTAATCCACATGTGTGGAGGAACAAATTCTTTATTGACTGCACGTGTCCGTCATATGCTTAATGACAAACCCGATAATGGTTGTTATAGCAGCCTTATTCAGGTCAGCGTTTAACCATATCAAAGTTTGCCCCTCTACATACACAAACCAACTTGCATCTCAAGTCAGAGGATAAGTGACAAAGCCTTTGTGAGATTCACTTGTGACATAAATCCATGAAGTGATTTCTCATAGGTTGGGTCAGTCCAATTATGCATCATTATGAACAACATGTGAGTTTGATTTCATCATCCTTAGTCATACTAAGATAATGTCATCAATGCCCTCAGATTTGTCTTAATAATATTCCCATATTATTAATTACGACAATGGACAATTTTAGAATATAAAACACAGTAAATATTCAAGGATATAAACATGCAAATATAGAACACAGTAGATATTCATATAAAAACGATCATATCAAATATATCAATTTATTCCAATATAAACTGCTCACAGTTCCATTATCCAAATACTAAAACAGATTTACATGAAACTACTAGCTTGTCGAAGTCCAATGTTCCATTCATATTCAAGATGTTTGGTACAAGACATTGAGTTCGATAAAGCGTCAGCTAGTTAGTTATCTGTTTGAACTTTAAGTGTACGAATTTCACATATCATGATAAATCATTCGAATGTAGTGAACCTTCGTAAATAGGATCTAGCGTCATCACGCCCTATTTCAAAACCAACATAAGTATAGCAAGTATACTTAGTTTCAGTTCAGTATCTCCACCATAGTCAAGGAACATATATCTAGTATTTCAAAATACTTCAATGTGTTCTTAACAGCAATCCAGTGACTCTCTCATGGATTCTGTCGGTATTTTCTAGTAAGGTCCCCTAAGGACGTTACATTTGGCATAGTGCTCCTTACAGCGTACATGATGAATGAAATAGCCGATTCATAGGGGATTACATTCATTCGCTTCACCACATCAGGTGTGGAAGGTCCTTGAGTCTCACTCAAGTTTACATTATGTGGCATACGAGGACTTCCTCGTTTGGGAGTACCATTCTAAACCGTTTAGAATTTTATCAATGTAAGCACTTTGACTTAAACCAATTAACCGCTTTGATCTATCATTATAGATCTTTACTCCAAGTATGTATGTCGTATCCCTACAATCCTTCATGTCAAAATATTTTCCAAGCCAAGATTTTCATCTTGTAGCATTGGTATATTGTTTCACATGAGTGACATGTCATCAACATGTATGACTTTGAGAAACGACAATGCTCCCACTAGCTTTCATATATACACATGCTCAGTTTGGGTTTTAGGTGAAACAAACGTTTTGATTTCATTATTAACCAAATCTCATAGTCATAGTACACTACTTTGACTATAAGAATCCTAATGTCTTTAGTAACAGGCGAGAAGGTTTCATCATTGTCAATCCAGTAGGATTGAGTGTAACCTTTTGCTACTATGAGAGATTTATAGGTGTGTATATTTTCATCCATGTCAACAGTCTTACTGTTTTGAGAAAGATCAACTAAGTTCAAAACTTGATTGTCTCTCATGGATTTTATTTTCGCATTCATAGCTTCAAGTCATTTTTAGAATTCAAAATTCAATAATGCAACTTGATAGTTAGGGGGTTCATAATGATCCTCGAAACTTGCTCCTCAGCATCGACATAAATCTATATCGTTCAGGTGCATGAAGTGTCCTTGCGGATCTATGAATGGGAACAACATCATCCTGTGGTCCAACATCTATATGTCCAGCCTCAGAATGATATTTGCTAGTGTTACCAGAAGGTTGTGTATCTTCACTTTGAATCTTGTCAAAGTCTATAGTGCTCCCACTTGCTTTGTGAAATGAGACTGTTCTCAAGAAACTCAGCATACCGAGTAACAACCATTTGTTCTCAGTTGGGAAGTAAAATAGTAATCGAAGATATACTTGATAGATATGGGCTCAAGTTTGTTCGGCATGTCTCGTTCCACGAGATCCTCACAACCCCAGATCCTCAAGTAAGACAAATTAGGGACTTTCCCACGCCATATCTCATATGGTGTCTTTTTAACCTTTTGGTCGGAACCATATCAAGTATTCGAGCAGCAGACTTCAGTGCATGCCCCTCAAAAGGATAGTGTAAGAGTATTAAGACTCATCATAGATCGCACCATGTCATACAGGGTCCGATATCTCCTTCCAGACGCACCATTATCTTGTGGAGTGTATGAAAGAGTGAATTGTGAGACAATCTCACGATGTGAGGGATGATCCGGAAACTCTTGACTCATGTACTTTCATCCTTAATCAGGACTGAAAGCCTTTGTTGTCTTGCTAAGTTGATTTTCTACTTTTACTTTAGAAAGCTTTGAACGTTTCAAAGATTTCATGTTTATGTCTAATCAAGTAAACATAACCATAGCGACTGATATCATTAAAGCTTCCATGTTGATGTTTAATCAAGTAAACATAACCACATCGAATGATATCATCAGTGAAAGTAGGTGGCACCTTCCCTAGTCTTAGTTCTAAAAGGGCCACATACATCAGTATGTATGAGTCCAAGTAGATTTGTAGCTCTTTCGCCAACTTGGGAGAAAAGCTTTCTTGTTATCTTTCCATAATATACAAGAGAGGCATTTTAAATGATTCATAATCATTTGTAAAGAAGCCCGTCGAGTTTTAGTATCAAAATGCGTTTCTTGTTTATGTGGAAAAGATGACGATGATCTAGGTAAGTAGAATCCAAACCAATTTGGATTCTTGAGTGCTACATTTGTATATAGAACTATCGTTTGAATTAGGATCATGCATATTAATTTCAAACATACTATTACAATGAATAGTTATAAAAAAATGTTATTTTTCATAAAACAAAATATCATAATCCATTATTCAACAAACGATAAAGCTAAACAATGCATAATTGACAATTGTTCAAAACAATAATTAACGCATTAGGAAGGATAAGATCACAGCTTCCATTCATTTAGCTTTCTACTTCACATTCAATCTTGCACATTTGTGTAAATGTGAGTTCCACAACTAGTGTCATACACTCAAGATTTATCACGAAAAGTATAGAGTTCTATAATGAAGATACCTAATGTGCTAACTAGAACACATTTGTCCTTCATCAACTCTGCCACGTAGGCAGGACAATTCCTCCTTCAATGGCCAGTTTCATCGCAATGATGGCAAGAAATATCTTTTGCAGGGTGCTCCTTTTTTAGCAGGTGGGGGAATCGTAGGTTTGGAAAAGTAAACTAGCTTACCCTTACCTAGACTCTTGCCTTGTGCTTGCGGTTTACCTTCCCTGATTGCAAGAAAAGTATTGGGTAACCCTTGCTCAACCAGTTTTACCATAGCATGTTCAACGATTGTCTTCCCCATGCTATGTATTTTTAAAACACTTTTCAAACTGGTCATAGTCCTTGGATAGTGAGGTAAGAATCAAGCTCATTCCAAGAACTTGTGGTAAGGGGTAACCAAGACGTTCCATTGGATCAAGATAGCATTGCATATTCAAGATGTAAGTGCTAACTGATTGGCCGTCCTCCTGATTGCAAGCATGGAATGCTTTAACTGTTTTGAATAGTTCAAGTTCTGCCTTTTGTTGAAATATCATTTTCAACTCGCTTATCATGTCATATGCTGTGAGTTCCTCGAAGTACTTTCGAATCTCGGGGTTCATGCTCACAAGCATATGAGTAGCAACTTCTTGGTGTTCGTTAAACGTTTCGGTAAAGGCTTGACGAACAGCAGCAGAATCACTGACAGGAGGTGCCTCAGGTAAGGCCTCTTATAGGTGTATCAACTTTCTCATCTCTAAGGACAATCCTTAGAATTCGATATCAGAAGATAAAGTTGATATTAGTCAGTTTCAGTTTTCAAGAACTGATTTTTGAGTGGAGATACTTAGGTTTTGATGTTGTTGTTATCTGTATAACAACCAAAGTTCAAAAAATAGTATTTTCAATAATAATTTCTTTTAATCAATTAACTACCCAATTAATTTTAATTAAAAGCTAAGATCCCATTGAGCTTCTATCACCGCATCAGTTGATCTGCTAGAGGTGATAGATCCAATAGGTAGGTGACGATCAACAATTGCATTACAAGTGCAACTCTTAGAGGTATGGGACTTCATGGCACCTAGTGAACAAGCATCTAGGGTCAAGTGGCATGTTTGTCGCATCGTCGCCTCAAGTCAAGGTCTCACCGTTAACTTGATTAAGTCATCCAATGTGAAATCATGTCAAAATAAATCTAGGTCTCACCGTAGTGAATAATGACCTCGGATCTAAATTCAAACCACGTCTCACGTGAATTCAAAAATAGAAGCAAGTGATTATCAACCGATTGGACGGCGTGACTTAAATTTTAGGTATGTTTAAATTTTAATTGATAAAATTTTATTAAGATATGAATGAATCATGTACTTCATTCATACCACTTCATAAGTCTTGTAATAAACGATAAAAACTTTTAGCGATTATTGAGTGATAAGTTTCAAATCATATGTAAACTTAGTTTAATCTCAAAACGATTTTAGATTAAAGGTTTAATTATCAATGATTAACTAGTAATCATCGATGATTAAAGGTTTGAATGTTTTAATGTTTGTGTCTAAAAACCATTTTTAATTGTTTTACTATTTGTATCTAATAGAAAAGAAAAACAACCACAAACAAAGAATAAAACATGCAACAAATTTTGTGCAAACCTCGACCGATGAAATCCTAGGTTCGGTCACGTGAGTCATCACGACGGACCGAAGGGTCAAACTAGGGGACGGGCCAACATGAACCCAAACGGGCCTACATAAACCCAATGGGCTCCCACTTGCTCCAAGACATTCTTGAGCAAGTAGAACCCAAAATTGTGAAAAAGTGTAATCTGCCAGAAAATTCCAGCAGACTTTGAAGCCCGAAAAGTCACTGAAGGAGTCTTCGTTGGTCTTCCCGGCCTTCTGGAAAGTTGTAGCCCACGACTTTGCAAGCATTTTAGGCTTTTGAATCGCCCAAAAAGGAGTCCGTATGCCTCTGGAAAACCTGTTTTCGTACAGCCCTCGCTTTTGTGACGGAAATTTGTTGTTTTCTTCATTTGTCTTCAATATTTTTTGTCAAACAATTTACAATAAAAAGATAAAATAAATACAATCTATTCTATTACTTTTACATTACAAATTGCCCCAAAAATGGCACCAAAAATAAAAGAAAAATAAATGAAACAAATTACAACAATTAAGCCAAAAAAACAAGGCTTTTCCCAAACAACCAAACAACCAAACATCAACCACATTCATTCACAAATGGTCTAGGCTTTCATCGGTTTGCACAAACAAGCAACAATTGACAAGGCTTTGGCTTGGGATATGGCAAAAATACATGTTTTGCCATATCAAAAAACATAATTAAACAAGTAATTCCAAGCCAAATAATCAAAAAATTCAATAAACTAGATTAATTTTTTGATTTTGATTTTGTAACAAGTGACAATGGGGTTCCAAAAATACATGTTTTAACCCATCTTTTAATTTAAAAAACCGAAAAAAAAAAAATATAAAATCCGTAGGGTTTGTTTTTGCGATCGGTTTTTTAAAAAAAAAAACACCAAAATTGATTGATTTTTGCCACTTTTCACAAAATCTAGCTAATTATATGATTAATATAATGACTCGTGATACCACTAATGGTGATTTTCGGTTATTACAAGTAACAAAACGCAGCGGAAAGATTTAATCACCATGAACGGATCTTGATATCAATCATACAATTAAACTAAAAGAAAATCAAAGAGAATGGTATAAGAATTCATACCCTAGTTGCCTTTGATTATTATGAAATCGGATGGAGTTGGTGATGGATTGAAACCAAGTATTCAACAAGAATACCTCTAAAAGAAATCCACACAACACTTGCAAGAACACCAAATGATGGATGCTAGTCCTTAAGCCTTGAGAGCAAAAAAATAAGAAGCAAACAAAAAAAACACCTTCTTGTGTGTGTTATGGTGCACGTCCAAGAGAGGGGTCAAGGGAGTCTTTATGGACTCATTCATCACACATAATTGTGCCATAAAGACCCATTAAAGATTTCCATAAACCATACTTCTATTTTCACTCTAGTCCCTTGTTATTTGTTTCTTCTAGTTTGCTCATAATAAAGTTTCAATATTAACAATTAATATTAAACTTATTATATACAAGCATGAAGCTTTTATATATTAATAATTAATGTAATTACACTAATTACACTAATTATATAATGGTGTTTAGTGTTTAAGTGTGTGACCCTTTAGGCTCACAAACAACTAGCCATATAACTATATGTTATACGCGTGAAGCATATTCCAACATAGTTGGTTTAACATTAGGTGGTTTTGGAGCAACAGGTCCAAACACTCATCCTTTCGGTAAGGAATCCAATTTTACCTAGATTGTGTGTTTCCATAGACCAGTTCATTGTACTCAACAATAGTACTTGGTTCCATGTCATCATTGCTCATAATGTCAGTGGTCACTGCGTATATGAACAAACCATTGATGACAATCTCGTTTTGCTTCAAAATATTGTCTAAGCTAGCATACTCGACAAATATTTTGTGATTATCGGGATGATGAGAAATTTTTGTTTCACCGGGAACACACTTCTCCAATACAGCCCGTGATCTTTAATGATCTCGTGTGGCAAAACGTATACAACAGAATTTCTCCTCCTTTGAGGCAGCACATCCTTGGAACCGAACCGGTCTTCCTCTTTTATTGGGAAGAGCGGCGGACTGGACAACCAATGGCAGCGTCCTTTGCACGGTGGGTTCGACCGATGCAACATGTTCAAACGGAACATGGCGTCTCACAGGGACGTCTATCCTTGCAGGCACATTTGCAGCAAGTATATTTGATCTTGTGACATTTGTTAAGTCATTAAATGCGTCTGGAAGCTGATTAGCAACATTTTGCAGACTTAGAAGTTTGTGCACATCCTTATCACGATGTGCAGTTGGGGGATCCCTATGAGACAAATTGGGCACATGCCACGTTCTTTCATGTCGTTCCTTATCAATGTTAACGTGCAAATCTCCCCCTAACGACGGGAAGATTGTCTCATCAAAGTCACAATACGCATGTATAGCGTTAAACAGATCGCCTGTCTGAAGGGTTTCATAACACTGATCAACCTATTGGGTCAAACACCTAGTACACTTGGTTCAACCATACTGACAAGAACACGAGGGTGTTCTTTCCGGTTAAACCAACTAGCTAGTTTAATCCCTTAAAGCGGAACTGAGATTAAACATAATCCTTAAACCCTAAAGGATTATAGGAACTTGGTAATCAAACTAGATTAACAAGAAAAGAAACGTTGTACGAAAAACTCGAACACACACAATGCTTGTGTGGTTCGTTCGACCATCACCAAGAACCTCGAATTCGTCCAAGAGGGAGAAGAGGGGAAAAGGGTTTCCCAAAACATACCTCATTGCTTGCTTAAGAAAGTCCACTGATGATGAACACAACGAGCGACCTTCTAGTTGATCCTTGCAATGAACTTGTTCTTCAAAACTTGAAGAACACGAAGAACGAACGAAGAACACGAAGAACGAAGAACACCAAGCTTGGTGTCCAAGTCTTGGTTCAGCCGAATAGGGGAGAGGAGAGGGGCAAGGGTTTCATGTGATGGTGTGTAACAAAACAATGGAACCTTAAGTCTTCTATATATAATAGAAGGACTTTCACTTAGGGCCATTCTAGTTTAATTAAGATCAATCTCTTAATTAAACTTATCTCTTACACATTAAACCCTTATAGTTTTACTAGTTATTATTATCACACTTAATTATCAAATGCCTTAGTATTATACACTTATATATTTCGGTATACACATACACGAAATATATATACTTGTGTTTTATACCTTTAATAATGAATTAGACAATAATTTTATCCAATCACTATATGATTTAATAGCTTTAAATCATATCATGGATAATCTTGAATTAACACATTGTATATTTACTCAACTAGTAAATGTACAAATACTTGTATTAATTAGTTAGTTAAACTAATCCAGTAATAAGTTAAACTTAACTTAATACTTAACTGATTCATAATGCCTATTATGAATCATTCCTCTTCGTAGTATCATTACATATCTTGCTCGTATTAAATGCACTCACCGGTGTGACCCTTAAGTGTTTCGTAGGTTTGGATGTATCATCATAGGTTGACTAACTGTGCACATAATTCCAACACTGTCAAGGGCTCTAAATAGAGTATGATGGATGGGGATTAATAATCAACATATATTCCCTGTCGTTTCTGATATCCAAATTTCGAACGCTTTGGAAGTTCAATTGGAACATTGACCAAGAACTCAAACACGCGTAAATATGAGACGTCGGGCTCATATCCAGGTACCAGCTGGTACGCAGGAAGTTATTGGGTGCTCATGGGCCTCAGATGGACCAATGCATCAGTGTGCAGTATCGCATAACCATATATAAAATGGGGCGTTTTGGTGCGCATAACCAAAGTTCTTGCAATTATCTGTATTTGTTTGATAAACGCTTCCGCAAGATTAATTTGAGAATGAACGTACACAACAGGGTGTTCAATATCAAGGCCCAATGTTATGCAATAATCGTCGAAGATTTTCGATGTAAACTCACCGACATTATCAAGTTTAATTGACTTTATTAGATAATTCGGATGATTATCCCTCAACTTAATGATATGGCTAGGAGTTTAGGAAATGTTGCATTCATTGTGGACAACAAAGTTAAGTGTGACCATCTTGTTGATTCATCAACCAATATCATGGAAATTTTTAAATGGTCAGTATCGCATAACCATATATAAAATGGGGCGTTTTGGTGCGCATAACCAAAGTTCTTGCAATTATCTGTATTCGTTTGATAAACGCTTCCGCAAGATTAATTTGAGAATGAACGTACACAACAGGGTGTTCAATATCAAGGCCCAATGTTATGCAATAATCGTCGAAGATTTTCGATGTAAACTCACCGACATTATCAAGTCTAATTGACTTTATTAGACAATTCGGATGATTATCCCTCAACTTAATGATATGGCTAGGAGTTTAGGAAATGTTGCATTCATTGTGGACAACAAAGTTACGTGTGACCATCTTGTTGATTCATCAACCAATATCATGAAAAATTTTAAATGGTCCGCATGTTGGTTGGATAGGTCCACAAATATCCCCATGAATTCTCTCAAGAAAGCGGGATATCACTTTTGTAGATTATACATAAAGTGGTTTGAGATGTGTCTTTACAATCGAGCATATTTGCATAGGCTTTTTCGAAATAATCTCGAAATTATATCTTGATGCACATATGATGCATTCATAGTTCAAAGCATCGTATATTGACTCTAGTATCCCAGACGGTCATGCCATAACATATAAGTTCCCTCATCAACGGGGGCTCGACAAATAATTAGATTGCTTTCAATGGTTTGGATCATAGTGAGGCACAAACCATTTGACAAACATCTCACCTTCTCTAATATACGATTTTAGTCGTATTGATCAGAGGTAATGTAAAGGTATTCAATACCATTTTCTCGAGCAGTTTCGAGCTGAAACATATTTTCTCGAATATCCTTCAACTCAACAAGTTACGACTGGAACTTGGATTATATACGACTTCATTTATGGTTAAAATAGTACCATTTGACAACTCATATTGGGCTATACTAAAGTCAAGGGTCGACATGCCTGAAGTGGTTGTCCATGAAGTTACTTTGAGGCGTAATGTTGATAAAATAATGCTTATGTTTTATGAAAGTGTATCTAGATACCACATTCAACCAGACAATAAACTTACCCAATATGCATGCCTCAAAGTAAAAATAATTTAAATTCGGTCACACGTATAGACTACTTTCTTAAGGAAAGAAAACTTTAAATTATTTCGAGAAACATAATCAATGTAATCAAACCATAATCCAAAAGATAACCATTATTCAAATGTGAAAGCATGATCCAAAACATAATCCATTCGCTAAACAATAGCTCTATTATTCCATTTGAGCCACAAAATCGGTGGACTCAAAGAATTCATGTTTGTTTCGATACATTCCTACAACGGGAGGAGAAATATTGGATTAGTTATCATATAAAATGATGAGTTTAAATGTTTATGGTTTGAATGAGCATAAATTGTGTGTCGAATCAGCAAGTTCGAAAAACACAAGCGTGAATGGTTCTCATTCATCGAACGACATGTCGATTCTATAGACACCAATTCATCATATGTATATAACCACATTCTGGGAAAAGATTATTTAGTCAACCCTTTCCAGTAGCTCTATTCGAATACAACAAGGAAAGATGTTGAGGGTAGACAGCGCTTGTGCGTATCGGAACCACCCATCATTAGGAGTCAGAAAAACCGCTTATCTTTCCTAGACATTGTAGCCAGAATAGGTGAGCCTATTTGGGGTGGTTCATAATTTTTCAACTGAAGTAATTTTGATTAATACAATGCTCAATAGTTCACATTTATCGTCTTGAGTTCGCATGAACTAACAATGTAATTCACGCATTGTGAATTATTAACAATAAATCAAAAGATTTATCTAACATTGCACTTTATGCGACTTGTAAATGATAAGAATAATCATTTCACAATGAAATTGTCAATTTTTATGTTCATGATTTTTCAAAAATACAACTTTCAAACATAAAAGACACTGTAATTTGATCATTAAATTGCAACGCAAAATTTATTGGTTAATTAGTTCAGATATAAAATTTTTTGGAAAAAAAATATAACTAATTAAGAAACATCTAATTCATTATGAAAAATCTTTGCATAATATGTCATCAAGTAACATTTCATATTCGATCATTACAATTTTCATAAGACATCATTTACAGTTTGACCACTTTAAGGATTAACAAATTACTTTTGATCTTAAATTTCATATTAAATCATAAAACATAGTAGTAGTCAATACTTCATAAGTAAGAATTTATCAAATCGTTATAAATTCCTATATTGAAACCATTATATTCATTAATTAAAGAATTAAACTCATAAATCATTATTACACATTTAAGAAATGTTAATCCCAAATAATCATAACCAATTTTTCTTTTTGACAATTGCATGTTTTACATAAATCACATAATATTATATGCATATCAAAATATTATAATTAATTAAATAACAGTTGTTTTATAATATTATTTAGAACAAAGGAAGCAAAACTTACATGTCTCTATTAAATGGATTAGCAGTTGTAGAAATAATTTTTTTAGTTGAGTCAAAACAGTGACTATACGAAAAATATTTTAGTGTTTTATGAAAAATTATAAAACTTACATTTCATGGACAATCGAATGAAAAGAAGGAAAAAAAAACAAAGAAACCTGGAATTTGGAAGATGGATGATCTTGAACTTTGTTGGTTTTGTTACCTCTCGAGCAATGAACGTGGAACGACTTTGAGCGAAGTGCTGATAACTTGTTGTAAGACAAATTAGCTCAATCAATAAGATCTATCTAAACCTTCTCATTCATAGATATGTGTTACAAGAATAGTATATAGAAATGCACATTACAACCCTTTATATAGGGCAATGGTGGTAAGCTAAGAGTCATATATTAAGTACACATAAATGTGAGAAGCATAAGGACACATGAGTTACAACAAATATATATTTATTAAATAAACACGTTGTTGATAGATTCTAATTTGTCTCAAAAATAAATTTTGATGCAACAACCTATTGTATGTTTCTTAGATTATAATTTCCCAATATTTATCATGATTTAGCAAAAGAGAAATTATATTTCTTCCTATATTTTCTTTATAATCATATGTTTATCCACTTTTAAACTTAATATGTGTAATCCATTAATTATTTTTCCTAAGATTATCTCTTAATTTTAACATTTGTCATGATCAAATGAATAGACTTATAAATATGAAGTAAATGTAGGAATTAATATCATTTCTCCTACCAAAAATGTTATATATCGCATTCCACATTGTTAAGTCGGCAATCATGATTATAAGACAAGGATAGGAAGTTGTAAATTTTGTGCATGTACTTAAATTTGAGAAAAATGTTATGCGTAATACTTAAGAGTCGGTTAAGTTGGAAATTCTGAGAGTCGATAATTCTTAAAAGTGTGGATATCCAAGATTAAAATTTATGTGCAGTTGGCTGAGTCAGAAATTTGTGTGTTACTTTAGGTATTGTGTTAATATATATTATACATCAATAATCATATACTTAGGGCTTTAATTAAAATTTGATAATGTTTATGATAAAAGGATCCATTTGGTAATATACATATTTTCATATCCATGAACATGAACATGAACTCTGATGTTCATAGAGGGCTTCATGAACACTACATGAAATTTTATTATAGAGGTCGAATCTTGTAAAGAAGTTAATCCGATACCTACCGGTGTTTGTGGTGAAAGCTAATATTCGTCAAGGTCAGTGTGTGTTCGTTAATTTTACAAGTTTCAGTCTGGTATTTCAACTATGCAAAATTGAGAAAAAATGATCTTATAATAAATGTTGATTAAATCATTTTAAATAACTGTAAAAGACACCGCCTAAGATAAATTTTGATTGTCCACAATTTTGAACTACAAGACAAATAGCAAATAATCGAACACATTGACACTAAAATAACGTTAAAATAATAAAAGTGTCATGATTCTCACCACAGTACTAATACAATAAGAGAGTATTTGGTTCGTTATACTTCCTTCGTATCAAAATAAGTGAATTACTTTTCTTTTTGAGATATATTGAAATAAGTGAATCACTTTAATAATTTACCTTATTTGGTAAATTTTTATATTTAAAATTACATATTTACTCTTACTTTATACTTTTTTATACATCATTAAAGGTGTGGGGCTCATCCATTTTTGTCATCTTCCTATAAAAGCAACATAATAGTAAAAAGTGTGGGTCCTGATCCATTTTAATTACCCAATTTAATTTTACTAATCTCTTATTACCTTATTTTGCCTCAAAAAACGTGAATTTCAAAATTATTTACTTATTTTGATACGAAGGAAGTAATTCTTAAAAAGTTTAGTTAATTGGAAATTTGGATTTCAATTCGTATAAATTTTTATGTTTGGTTGGATAGAATTATAATTTATGGTGGGGATATTTAATCGACCATGAAATGTTAATTTCATCCATTGAAGTCGAAATAGAAATCTTATGAATGTTAGTTTCACCAGCCACCTCTGCCATCCCACCCACCACCGTCGCCACGGCTGCTGCTGGCGCCGTAGCCACCAAACCGCAAAACTAACAAAATAAATAAACAATGTATTGTCAAAGACCCACTACGTAACCAAATTTAATAAGGGGAGTTAATTGGCATGGGTCAGCAGTCCTTGAGAAACTCAATCTAACATCACAATGCATTTTTTGTATTATAATATATGAATTTTTATAATGTGGAGTACCTATTAAGGTAGATAAATGCACTTAAATACTATTATTTTGTTAGTTTTAGATGATGAATAAAACATTTTTGTAGTTAAATTTTAAAGTTTATCATTGTAAGTTTGTGGATATACATCTTTAAAACTAATTGGTTGTAAAATGAGTAGTTCAAGATCCTTATAAGCACATTACAGGTTTGTTATTTGTCCAATGTCAGACATTACTCAACAAAAATCATATAGTAGTTTTAATATTTACTTGTAGAGCATATATTACAAAACAGTTATATAAATACGTTGATGACTGATTTAGCAATTTGCAAATCAGTGGTCAAGAATATGGGTCATGTGGAACAACTTTCTAACAAATAATGCATATGTTATTTGTAAAACATACCTTATGTATCTAACGGCGTTTATCAAAGTTGTCATTTAAGGTTATCATAGTTAATTTTTAATACGTAAGTTTTAAAGTAACTATACAATCACAATGGAACAATATTCTTAAACCGCTCCCAACCATGCCCTTTAGTGGTACTTCAGTTTTTATCAAATTAATGTCATGTTAATTGACTCACTCATGCCACTAATACTCTTCACTTAATTTTTATATATAAAATACTCGTACACACAAAATAGCAACAGTCAATAAATATCTCCTTTCATCTTCTCTTAAAATAACTGAAGGAGTTTTATCGAATGCCGTTGTGCAAGTGATATCGGTAAACCGAAGTTACTTCACTTCCAACCAAGTTTAAATCGGTACCAGTCCTATGTCGGCAGGGCATTCAATTGTTACCAATATTTTTTCACTATATAAACAAAAATGAATGTTGAGTCATTGAAGCATTAATTCAAGTCACCCACTCCTTTCCGTTTATAAAGCGTGTCACATCCTCCCCCTCAAACCACAACACTTTTCACTCTTGCAAACACTAGTCCAAAATGAAGAGTTCCACCAAGTTATACTGTGTGGTTGTACTTTCTGCATTGATGATGGTACTCATGGGCCAAGTGGAGGCGGCAAACTGCAACTACATGGAGCTTGTGGTGTGTGCGGGTGCAATCACATCACCGCAACCACCATCAAGAGATTGTTGTGCTAAAGTGAAGGAGCAACAACCTTGTTTCTGTTCGTACCTCCGCAACCCCTCTCTCCGCCAATACGTCACTCCGGAGAACGCTCGACGAGTTGCAAGCCAATGTAAAGTTAGCATCCCTAAATGCTAGATAATAATAATGATTTTGGGTTATGATTCTAAAAGTGTTATGGAGCTATTAAATAATCACTCCATCATAATATTGTAGTGCTTTTGGGAATAACACCAAAAAGAAGTAATCTGAGATTTTGAATAAACTCTGATGGTTATTTATACTTGTGTTTATGTTCTTTTGTTATTTTTTGCGAAGAAATTTGATGATAAACGAGACCATGATGCACCTAGTTTGTCACCGGTGATTATTATGAATGTAGTTAATTCTAAAAAATCGGTGGTTATTGATTATGATTTATGAATATACAAATTTTATGATGTTTGAAAAACATATAAAAATATATTTATAAATCCAAACAAAGTAAGCAAGGGCAGTTTTTGTATAAAACTGAAATCGAACGGAAAAAGTTCGCATTTTTTGGATATGAAAATTAGGCTTCAATTGAGTAGATTGTGGCTCATATATTTGTTTAGTAATTGACCAGAGGCTCAAAGCTTTGGGGTTGGACCCGACCAAAAAAATTCCATATTTTTTTGTTTAAACTCACAAAAATAATTACAACCCATATTAATTTAATTTTGTAAATTAGTAATTGAGTTGAGATGTAAACATTTTCGATCTACTAGTTAAACTACTGCACGTTAAATCTTTAAAAATAGAAAATTAAATTAACATTTTAATGATACATATTAAATTATTAATAGAAAATTAAAATAATTACAACCCATACTAGTTAATGATATACATTTTAATTTAGATTTCTCGTCATAGGGTGTTATATCACCCCCAACACCAATAGACTTAGTAATTGAAATACGAATTGAACCCAAGTGGTTTCACCCTCGTTGAAGTCGAAAAGAGCCACCACTTTGAAATTCTAATTTTTCAGTATTTCGTTGAAGTTGCATTTCTGCTCTAGTTTTCGCTTGTGTTCGTTGAGACTGCTATTTTGTTTACTTTGTCACGGTCTGCCATCGCAACCTTATGTTGTTGTTATCGTATATTGCTATTGGTCCACATGCCGCCACTTTATGCCGTCACCAATGTTGGTCATTGCTTTTCTTTTGCCACCAACCTATTTGGATCTAGTCGTTGCCCTATTTTCAGTTTCTATTTAATCATGGAGCCTTTTTCACTGCTACATGTTGCACCAATAACTAAAGGGCCTTTGGCCTAAAGGGTAGTGTTTGTTGTTGAGGGTTCAAGACCCGTAATGAACATAGATAAAAATTAGGTGTAGATTAAGATTTAACTCTAAAAAAAATATTTCACCATTCTGTTTGAAGTGGTAAAGGATTCAATCACCCTCGATGGATAGCTCCCAACAAGTGATATACGGTTCCTTTGTTGGGGCTGCTAAAAAGGTGTTGCAAAGGTCCTCCTAGGAGTTTGTGATGTTTTGATTTGTATACTGCGAAAGTGGGAATATGTATTTTTAACGCACTTTATATCACTTATTACCACACATGAACAACACAAGAGAATTCAATAAATAAATACCACATTTTTTTGTATTTTTGTTATTTCGAATGCGCCTAAAACAATTTAAAATGCCAATGTCACGTTACTATTTAATATTGGAATAATGCCTCACAATAATCCTATCAGGGATTCAGGGAACAAAAATAATATTCATACTTCTGAAAAGACAAATACAAAAATGACAGTGGATATTTAGTACTTTACAGAACAAAAAGCGAAGGTTACAAACAATTCTGCACGACGTACATGAAGCTACATTCCATTTCATTCGAGTTGGACTACAAGGCGTATATGTGCATATTATAATATCTCTAAAGGTAGATTTTTTAAAAGTTTTTTTACTATTTAAATAAGTTTTTAAAAGACTTTTTACTATTGAAATATGTAGCTTTTTTAAAAACTTTTTCAATAACTTTTTTCCTACTAACCTTTCAATGAACTATTTATATTTGTTTTTTTAGTCCCTCAATGTTTAATATATTTTCATATTAAACCTTAGATATATTATTATGTGGTTTGTTCAAGGTAATCCATTAATTTTATCTAGTCTCAAGGGACAATTATTAGCCCTTGGATCAAGAAAAAGTCAATGGTCAAGATCAAGATTCAAACCACCACTACCACTACAAACACATGTGCTTCAATACATCAATACCCCACCCACCTCCGGCGGCCGGAGACGGCGACAGGCGGGCGGAGGTGGCCGCCGGCGGTGGTGACCGGTGGTGGTGGTCGTGACTGGAAGCACATGTGTTTGAAACACATGTGTTTCACCTTTTGAAACACATGTGTTTTGAAAATAAAGGAGTGTATATGTACAGCCAAGCACATGTGTTTCATGACTTGAAACACATGTGTTTCGTTACTAGAAACACATGTGTTTCACTAATAACAGTTGTTTTGAAAATAAAAGAGTGTATATGTACAGCCAAGCACATGTGTTTCATGACTTGAAACTAGGGATGTGCAGCAGAACCGAAAAACCGGGACCGAACCGGGACCGGAACCGAGCCGACCCGGAACCGGCTTAGGCGGTCCGGTCCCCGGTTCCTATATTTCGTCAAAAATTGATACCCGGGTTTACCGGTCCCGGGCCGGATCGGTCCCGGGTTTTATGGGTTTAGAACCGGTTAAGAAAAGGGTATCTCTTATTTTTGTAATATGTTTTAAATAAGGAGGGGATATGGACGGTTTTTTACATAATATCATCTTTCCAAAACAATCTTTCCACAATATACGTACTCACGATTCATCATCACGATTTCTAAATTCGGTCTTCCCTATCTCCACTCTCGATTCATCTTCTTCAACTCTTCAAGTCTAGAACACATCGAAATCAATATAAATCAATGGAAAACAACAAAAAAAACTGCAAAACAGCAAAAAAAAACCAAGGAAAAACAGCAAAAAAAAAGTCTACGAAAAACTGCACTAAACCGGGTTTATCCGGTTCCAGAACCGCTTAAAGACCGACCCGAGTCGGGACCGAACCGGAACCGGGACCGGTTTAACCGGTCCGGTCTTCGGTCTTGGAATCTCTCAGTTTTTTGGTAGCCGGGTTTCCCGGTTCCGGTCCGGTTCCGGGACCGATCACATGCCTACTTGAAACATATGTGTTTCGTTACTAGAAACACATGTGTTTCACTAATAACAGTTGTTTTGAAAATAAAAGAGTGTATATGTACAACCAAGCACATGTGTTTCAAGTAATGAAGCACATGTGTTTGTAAGCTAGAAGCACATGTGCTTCACTAATAACAGGTCTTTTGAAAATAAAGGAGTGTATATGTACAACCAAGCACATGTGTTTCAAGTAATGAAACACATGTCTTTCTAAGCTAGAAGCACTTGTGCTTCACTAATAACAGGTCTTTTGAAAATAAAGGAATGTATATGTACAGCCAAGCACATATGTTTCAAGTAATGAAGCACATGTGCTTCGTATGCTCCCCTGTGTGTTTAGAAACTCATGTTTTTAGTGAATTGAAACACATGTGTTTCGTGACTTGAAGCACATGTGCTTCGAAGTAATATGTTGTATTTTAGTGAAGCACATGTGTTTCAATACATCAATACCACCACCACCCTCATTACCACCAGCACCTTCACTGTCAGCCACCATCACCGCCGCTGCCGGCCGCTGCCGGCAGACGACGGCGATCGACGGCGGCCGGCGGTGGCTGTAGGTGGCTGTAGGTGGGGGATTTGATCTTGACCATCTTATATGTCCTTTGGGACTATGAAAAACCTTTGGACTTCCTAGAATACAACTCATATTATTATATATAAATTGTTTATTTTTTTTTAATATTTGCATTGTAATGTTTCTATCTATTTAAATATTATTGTCAATTATTATAATATTTTTGTATGAAATATTTTTAAAAAAATATTAAGTTTTATAAGATGTTAAAAAAATTATCAATTTATTTATAATGGTATTTATAAAACATTTAAAATAGATTAGGGTAATAAGCTTTTGTAAGATTAATCATTGGCATGCTCTTAGGGCCCACGAGTAATGGTATTTAAGCCTACCATTTAAATATATCCATAGGCTTACTCATTAGATGAAGACACATGTGAAAATCAAGTGATAATATTAAGAGATATAATTAGTGTAATACACATGTTATCCTATTAAATGGGTAGACATATCTACTACTATAATAAATCAAAGCCTATATGGTCACATGTCATTTTTTTTAAGCCACATATGCACACGTGGCAACATATTAAGAAGCCTTTAATTTTGTAATCATAAACTTATAATTCAGTCCGTAATTATCCGGTTTACTTATTTAAAATATTTTATATTAATTGTATTTTGTATTCCATAATTATCTAAAAGTATTAGTTGGATCGAATATAAATTACGAATGTTTTGTTTTGGTGTTTGAGAATATACTATAATTTTATGAGTTACCAACTTACCATAAATATGTAATAATTTGATTAATGTTTCATATCATTAAATATTCATGCATTTTTTCACTGTAATTAGAATATTAAAAAAAAACTATGGAAACACAACTTTTAGTTTTTTACCGGTCATTTTATTAATAATGATCGTGTAATTATTTAATATTGCTTAAACAATTTCGATTTTTAATAAGAATAAGGATCAAGAAAGAAGCATCCTTATTTGAAGAAGTTGAAGAAGCAATGCATTTTCGTAAAATATACATATAAGTATACATATACATACATTTATGTATATATATACTTATATATTCATACCGTAGATACACATATGTTCATATTTATATCGTATATATGTATATATATACACATATGTATACGGTTTGCATATGCATTTTCGTAAATGAAAATACAAGTTCCGATTGAAAATGCAAGTTACGACTGAAAATGCAAGTCACGTAAAATGCATGTGTATATATATGTGTATATATACGTATATATCGGGCATGAATATGTACACATATTTATATGTGGTATGTATATATATGTATATATACATATACATATACATATACATATACATATACATATACATATATGTATGTATATATATACATATATGTATATTTTATGAAAATGCATTATTTCTTCAACTTCTTTAAATAAGGGCCCTTTTCTATTGATCCATACCCTTTTAATAATGATCACGTAAATCTATTCATGTAATTATTTAATATTGCTTAAACAATTTTGATTTTTTTATAATGATCACGTAATACCTATTTCGAATTTCAAATTTACACAACTAAATCTTGAAAATTATTAACTACAGAAATTTTAATTTTTAAATAATTAATATTCCTTAACTATCAGCATAATTTTCAGAGCAGATTGTTCATTATAGATTGTATTCATTATTCTATTTAAACACATAATATGGAACATGTTTTCTTCATAAGTTTTTTAGAGTTTTGTTCTATAGCAGCCACAAACAGGTAAATGCTCTTTTTGCATTCTCATTACCTATTTTAACAAGATTTTTATAATGTTTATGCAAACATTAGTGTTTATGCGCATTTTATTAATTGACATTATCCAAATGTCATTATATAAAAAATAGCAATACATCTAAATAATGCCGTACTTTGTCTTCTTAAATTGTATATTTACTGTTTAATAAATTATTTTTATTATTCTGTACTATTTTACACTGAATTTTAAATAATCTATTTTTTAACCAATTATTTCTTTTATGCTGCATTTAAGTCCATAATATATGTTGACTTTTATTGTCAAGATTAAGCTAATTCAATTTAGGTACTGTTGATTTAATATGTATTTTGTTGTTTTGTAATACTATATTTTACTGGGTTTTTTTTTTTTAAATTGCATTGAACTCAAATTGTTAAATGTTATAGTCAACATACTCCTTAACTAAGAGGGGGGGCGGGCGCAGCAGCTACATGGACCCCTTCATTTCTGTTGTTGCCAGCGCTTTCCCAATAATATTCGGGTTTGACTGCTTTTTACCTGTTATTCAATTTACAGTATTTACTGTTTTTTTTACCTTTTTAAACAATTTTACTATCTTTAAATTTTGATTTTATAGTTATAATGACAATTTTAATGCTTTTTATATATTTTTTTGACTTTTTAATTGCATTTAAGACAAATTATATATTGTTGACTGTTTTTACTTTTTATTTCAGTTTAGTGCATTTTTTTAACCACTGTTAACAACTTTACTGTTTTTTAAATTTTAAATTTTGACTATTTTTATATATATTAAATTTTTTACTGTTTATATTGTTGACTTTTATAGTCAATATTAATAGCCAATTCAATTTAAGTGTTGATTATTATAGTCAACATACAACCTGATATACACTGTTCTGGACCCATAATTGGGTAAGTAAGGTGTTGTTTGTTTTCTCACGAAAGATCTTCCTGTGGTCTTTTGTCTTCGCGGCGCAGACCACACGCAGAAAAAACCTCCAACAGATGTTTGTTTTTTGAAAGCTCGCAGATCTTTTTATGTCTGCAGAAGGTCTTCTCCAAGAAGCTTTAGGCATTAGCTTCTTGGGTCTTCCAAACCTAAAAAAACACATATCCTCCAAACAACATACTATATTGTTATATTGATTATTTTAATGTTGTTAGACGTAGGATATATTAAATTTTGATTTATTTGAGCAAGTCTACAGATGTTAAAAAACAAACAACAGCTTTCTTGCAGACTGCAGATCTTTGGTCCACCCAGAAGCTGCAGCAGTTGGCAGATGTGGTCCGCAGACAGCAGATCTTTTTGCTCTAAAAAAACAAACGGCACCTAAATGTTACTCTTCATCTTTTTTAGACAACCCTTTAATTGTTGACCTGTTAACATACATTGTTTGCTTCTCTAAATATTACTCTTTAATATTAGAAGGCTTTGTTTTATTTTTATGTTTTTTACTATAATAATCAACCATTTATAATTAGTGTTTACAAGGCAAAAGATGTATCTACATATGTTATAGTCCAATTGTTGACTCTTAATAGTCAAAACCATACTATTTTGTTTCTTTAAATACACTGTTTTAGACCCATTTGATCATACAGTGTTTTGCTTCTCTTAGTGTTACTATTTAATTTTTGATATACATATGCTTTTTTATATTTTTTAATCGTTTTTTAAAAAAAAAAATTCACTATTATTGTATCTTCCATTTTAGATACATGTAATCAATTTACGTATATAATTTGACTCTTTTGGATACACAAACTAACCTACATGATTTTTTTGGATACCCAAACCAACCTACACACTGTAAGCTGACATTTAAATTGTAAACTGATTTGGTTGACCACTAATGAACCATTTTGTAATTTTTTTAAATTTTTTCAAATTTTTTTCCAAACTCTAAAATTAACATTGCTAATTTCATAATCTTTTTTAATTTCCAAATTTCTTAAAAATAATTTAGTTTTTATACTGTTATGTTAGGGGTTAGAATATATAGTTTATGCAAGTTACTTGAAACCTATAAACAATTTACTGGAGATGATATTTCTTCTTCAGTTAGTGCATTTACTACTGATGTTGTTTCTTCTAAGTTTTCCTCCATGGGATCAGTAGTGTTAATTTCTTCAGTTTGTTCTAACACTTCAGCGTCACCCATAGCATCAGTAGTGTGAGAAAATGTTTGTTCAGCTGCTGCTGGAGATTGAATTGCAGACACAAACACATCCTCATCCATGCTTCTAACTCCTCTGTTCAGGTCTTGATCAATAAACTGACCTGTTTCACCATGAGCTTCTTTCAAATTTAAGAGGGAGGCTGCTGCTTCTGCAATTGAGTTATCAATCATTTCTTGTATATGATCCTTCTCCCCCTTAGTGAATTCAACCTGTTGAGCCTCACTATCAACAATCTTCTTTAATTTTCTGATAAGATTGGATTGTCTTCAAAAGCTTGTAATCGAACCTTTTCTGTCTTGTGTTCATCACATTAATGTAGTGCTTCATATAGCTCATGGTTTTCCCTTGATTATTTATGAGATTCGGGCAATGTTGTACATTGATTTCAAGGTTTTCCTTCCTATCCGTCAATTTGGTTGGTTCCATGCTGCCCTCACTCCATCTAGGTAGATCATCGGGCTTGTTTGGTACATTGGCTTTAAGGTTTTCCATCCTATCCACCAATTCAGGGTTTTTCATTCTACCCTCATCAATGCTTGGTGATTCATTGGGTGTTTTAGATACTCTCTTCTTCCTAGAAGAAGCAGAAGTACCTCCCCTTATGGTTTCTTGGCACCGGGGTCCTTTGAGAGCTTCCTCAGATGATGAGTCATCACTCAAAGTTGCCGAGGTCTGGGTCCCAATGATGTTCCTACTGTCCTGTGCACCAACCTTTGGTGCATCAGTAGTAGGAGCCCTTTCCTCATGTCCTCTCTCCTCCTTGGAGGACAACTCTTCGAGTCTGGGAGTTGACTCAATGGGTTCCCTGGTGTCCTTTTTGGAAATTCTTTTCCTTTTGTATGTTGTGGAAATAATTTTGGCTATTGGTTGGTCTACCTCAGAGTGAAGAGTAGCACTCTGAGGTTTAATAACATGTTCCTGGGATACATTCAGGAAATCTTGTGGTGTGGTTGATTGAGTGGACTCCTAGGATTGTGTCTGGGTTGTTTTTGGTGATGGAGTGGGTTGGGGTTCATTTGAGTGGCTTGAACCTTCTCCAGTGGGGGGTTGATCATAGATCATGTTTGCAAAAAGTGGAGTTACCTTTCCAGAAAATTTGAACTTTTTGTTCATGATTGAAAAACTTGAATATTTAGATGATTGATTAGGTTTTCGATTATTTTCAAAATAATGATTTCTTTTTGGGCTTCCAAGCCTGATATTTTGCACAAATCTTTGTGCAGATCATCCAAATTTTGGGATTTCAACATGTGGATTTTTAGTTTGTTGAATTTTTTCAGTTTGTTTTAATTTGGATTTTTTTAATTTTTCTTTGTTTTCTTTAAGTTCCTTGAATTCTTTGCAATTAATTGGATTGAAGTGACAATCCTCTGCTAGATGATTGACTTTATTGCAAATCAGACATGTTAATTTTGTTGTTTTAGCATTTGCTGGCTTTCTTTGTTCTTTTAACTGATTTAGATTTCTATGATTTCCCCTTCTTAAAATAGTGGGTATATTTAGGGGATTCTTGACTTTGAGTGGTGTGAAAGCTTGTATCAGTTGATTTAATGGTTTGTTCATCATCAGATGAATCATTACTGGTTTCAGATTGATTTCCTACTTTCAATTCATCTAAGATTCTTTCACTAGACTTGAGTGGAGGAATAAACTTTGTTGGAGGTGGGACTGCATGATATCCAACACCATGAACAACTTTTTCAGTGGTTTGATTGCTGGTTAATTCATCAATTATTTTAGAACTTCTTTCAAATTTCTTAATGGTAAATTTATTTTTTTCTAATTCTAACTGACATTCTTCTAATTTGGTTAAAGTTTCTTTTAAATTTAACTCAGTATGTTCTTTATCATAGGTTGCTTGTAATAATTCATCTTTTAGTTTTTGATCAGTTATTTTATAAATTTTAATTTGACTTTCTAAATCTGCAATGCAACCATTAAATTCAATTCTTCTATTTCTGTTTAATATCATCTCGTCAAGAGTTTCTTTATTGAGTTTTTCTAGTTCTTTATATGCTTTAATGCATTCAGGAGTACAAGATTTGAAGTGTACCTCAGTAGTAGAATTGGTGGAGGCCATGAGTGCTTGATTTTGAGCATGTTCTTCTGCTTGAAAGCTCCAATCATAACCTTGTCCCTCTTGAGATACAAGAGCAGTTGAGTTTAATGTACTGTTCTTGTTGTAATTTGATCTTTGATCTTTGCTAGGACATTCTCTAGCAAAGTGACCAAAATTACTACAATTGTAGCACTTGACTTTGGTTTTGTCAAATCCAGCACGTTCACCTTTGTTGAAGTTCAGATTCTGTCTACCAGTTCTTTTAAGAAATCTTTTGGTCTTTAAACTCAGCATTGCCATCTGCCACTTTATATCCATCTCTTCCAGATCATCAGGATTGATTTGTTCCAAGTCTTCACTAATTAGTGCAGTGTGCACATGGCTAGTAAAGAATGGATCTCTTGCTATATCTTCAGTTTCTTTAGATTTTTCATTTGTAGCATCCTGACCTGTACCTGTATTTGACACAAAAGCAGCATTGGTTAAAGGTAAAATAGGAGTTTTCTGACTTACCTCAGATTCAAAAACTCTTAGTTTATTGTAGAGTTCATCCAGTTCTTTTTCTTCTAATGCATCTCCTTGTCTATATATAACAGTATACATAGACCACTCTTCTCCAAGAGATCTGAGAAACTTCGTGTTGATATCATCATTGTCTGGTTTCACTCCAACTTGATTGAGTTCACCAATAAGTTTGTTGAATCGATCAAAAACTTGTGACAATGATTCATTCTTTTGTCCTTTGAAGTTTTCAAATTCTTGTTTCAGAACGGACTTCATGTTTCTTTTTGTACTCTTTGTACCCACAAACCTCTTCTCTAGAGCTTGCCGCAGCTTCTTAGCATCATCATATTCAACAAAGAGATGTTGATAGTCATTAGGATTTGCTAGCAATAGAGTACTTAATGCTTTCAGTTCAATTACTCTGTCTTTCTTCTCTTTGTCACACTTGAGTTTGTCTGATTCAGTTGATGAGCTTGTGAGTTGAGTTTGTATGGTTTTGTTGCCTTCTAAACAACTTCCCACATGGAATAATCAGTAATAAGCATGTACTGCTTGATTCTGTTTTTCCACATCCCAAAGTTGTTGGGAGTGAGAATTGAGATCTTGTTTGCATGCGTGCTTTCATTGTTATCAGACATGATTAACAATTTTTGTTTCGAAAGTATGAAACTTTTTGATGTTCTTAATTCGTAGATCTAGAACCTTAATGCTCTGATACCACTTGTCATGATCGAATAACTCAATAAGTTATTGAATCACATATCTACTCAACAATAGAAGTTACAGTGGATTAACACTATGTTGATTGAATAAGAACAATGTAAACTGGAAATCGAATAATAATAAACAAGAACACAGTTTATCACAAAAAAAACTTCAATGTATTAATATTAATCGATCAATACACGTACGTTTACAATTCATAAGGAACTATATATAATAGTCCTTGAAGCCTAATATTATACCCTAGTTATTCTAGGACTAGATTACAATTGAATTACAAAAAGATTTAAATTCTAAACTAAATCTGCTAGAATCTCGGACCAGATCAGCTCCATATATCGCCATCAGTAGTAAGTATGATTATCAGTAGTAAGTCCAAGATCAGTAGGGTTTCTTGTAATTCTGCCCCATCAGTACTAAGTCTTCTTAAGTACCAACTGCAGCATCAGTAGTATCATCTATATCCCAACAGCGTTATTTCATGATTTGATTCAGAGTTGTTAGCAGTTGTTCTGAATAGCACTCTTTATTAATTATTTGCAATTATTAAACTACTTATAGTTGATAACATGTCCGAGCAAAAGACGGTTGGATATAACATTCAAAGTAATCAAATAAAGTACTATTTATGTGATAATAGGGTTGTTTTTGGGTTACAATTAGAACACAACTTAACGGTTACTTGAGGAGCTGGTTTGTCATTAATTAATTGCAATAAAGTCTACGGTTAATATAAAATTAATGAATCTGAGTTTGATTTTATCTAGGATTCTAATCACATGATTTTAATCCTATAAAAAGTATCTTGGGGTTAACGTAAAATTCGTACCTATTTTGGATGAAACATAGGGGTAAATTATGTTGTAGTTTGGTGGATTGGTGTATCTCTCCTTTTTTGGCTTGTTTGTAAGTGTCTTGTACTCGTTTCCCCTGTCTTAGTTTCTTTCTAAGCTTGGCTTTTTTCTATATTATTATTTGCCGTTTCCAAAAAAACGTAAAACTCACACCTCTCTCTAAAATTCGTCCCTATAGCCGAATTCCCCCTCCCTCTCGGATTCTTCTTGTTCGAGTTTCCTCACCGATCAAGATTAGATGTCTTAGCTGGGTAATCTATCGGTTGGCGTTTTGGTGTGACTCCATCAAGGGGATTCTCCTCTTGATCCTCCATCTAAGAAAGTGGCTAGAACACGGATTATCTCCGGATGTAAGTCTTGTATTCAATTAGTTTAGTCACATCATGTTTTATAAGGTAGTGATTCTTAGTAGGTTCCAAATTTGATATGTAGCTTACATATCACTACCTAAGTTTCAATTGTATAATCCTAAGTCTTATATGATGTTTATTCTCAAGTTTACTGGAAAATATAGAAAAACAAACGACTTAAGTACCGCTGCATCTATTTATCTGTCATGTTTATATAAAAAATGACAACATGGATAAAATGAGTCCAACTTTTGGCATCCTAAGTGTTGGAATTTTTGGCCCAAGTTAAAAGAAATTGGCCCAATGTTTGCTTCTATAGTCTCTTTTCCCTATATTGTCAAGTAATGGTTCATCTGTACTCTGTAGTGCAATAAACGATAGCTTTGGGTGTGTTTGGTTTATGAGCTCGAGGATGAAAAAATTGGTTTATTCTTTATACTTCCTTCGTTTCAAAATAAGTGATACAAATTAGAGTGCACGGTTTTTGAGGCAAAATATGATAATGAAGGTTAATTAGATTAAATTTGATAGTTAGTGGATGATGAGTCCCACATATATTGATTAAAGTGAATTTAATGATGTTTAAAAGTAAAAGTAAAGGTACATTTGTCTTTTCACTATATTAAAGGAGATAGTTAGTGGGTGTGGTCTCCACTACCTTTTACCAAATATGGTAAATTTTCAAAATGTATCACTTATTTTGATATATCATAAAATGGAAATTGTATCTTATTTTTGAACGCAGGAAGTATAGTAGTTTGGTTTATGGGTTTAATTTTTCTATTTGGGTATCAAACTCTTGAATTTGGACATATTATAAACCCACCAAGAGTGGTGGGTTTCAACACCATTCGCATTCTCGTACTAAACTCATACACTGTGATCCTTAATTGTAAAACCAAATACCCGCTAATGACTATCACCATAATGAGTTAATGACCACGTCTAGCCTTAATAAACAGTTAACGGTAAATAACTTAATACACCTCTATCACTGCGCATCTTGGAGGTCTTTATTCATAGTGACAGTGTTTTTCATTGTTCTTTCGCAAGTCACTAGATATTTTTGTTTCTAGGTTAGGGATAGTGTATAAAATACTAACTCCGTATCAAAATAAGTGATATACTTGAAAAGTTGCAGTTTTTGAAGCAAAAGATTGAAAAGTGATTTAAAATAGATTAAAATGGATAGTTAGTAGATAATGGGTCCCACTTCTTTTGGATGAAGTGAAATAAATGATGTTTAAAAATAAAAGTAAGGGTAAAAGAGTAATATTACTTTATTAAAGTAGATAGTTAGTGGAGAATGTGTCCCTTTTTTTGTCAAATAAGGTAAGTTTTGGAAGTATATCACTTATTTTGTTTCACCCCTAAATAGAAAGTGTATCACTTATTTTGATACGGATGTAGTAGTAATTTAATTATTCAAAAAAAATTAAACAGCCAAACTGAGAATGAATATACTACCTGGTGTGATATGCAAGCTAGTTTAAAAGTTATTGGTTTTAATTAAATAAAAATTAACAATCGGATAATTTCTTATTCATTTATATCTTGTATTACAGTAGTGGTGACGTTTTTCTAGCATTTACTCTTTAATTCAAGAGTAATAGTATTTAGGCCTATTATTTGGTCCTACTCGTAGTCTTACTCATTAAATGAAAACACGTATCAAAATCAAAAAATAATATTAAGAGAAAAAATTAGTGAATTATACATATCATCTTATCAAGTAGGTATGATTATAAGTAGGATATGACTAAATATCATTTCTCTTAATTCAATTATGAAACGAGTAAGCAAAATTTAATACCTAAAATGTGTAACAATCAAATACCGAAATTTAACGACTAGATCAGGCATGGGGCTTAGATTAATAAAAGTAGTTACTAATAAAGTGTTTGGAAATCTAGTATCATAAATGTTTCAGGGCATCTCAATCTTTTCATTTTGTGCAACCCAACTTTACTCACTCAATTTCTACTTCTCCCAATAACGGTAAACCGGGAACAGAATCATCCGGTCGAATCGCCGCCGCCTGCGACTCGTTCCATAAATCACTCAGCCGTCACCTTAATCCACGCTCCAATCATCCAATTTCACGCGCCGCCAGAAAACAACACTTCCCTACCACCAAAAACATCAGTCATCGCAGCTCCCCACAACCTTTTGTCGTCACTTGCAATTATCATCCACCGAAAATTCCCAGAAAGAAAAAGGAGATCTGATCGATTCAATCAACCGATTTTAAACAAAAAATTATCAAAAAAGTTGGAGACTTTATTTATTTATGAATCGAAGAACCATAGATGGGAGGAGTAACATCATCGATCGCTGCTAAGTTCGCTTTCTTCCCACCAACTCCACCGTCGTACACGGTGGAAGACGACGGCGGGCAACTGTTTATTCCGGAGGTTCCCCGGAGGGAAGGTGTGGACGTCTTGAAGCTTAGAACTAAAAAAGGGAATGAAATCGTGACCGTACATATTAAACACCCAAAAGCTTCTGCTACACTTTTATATTCTCATGGTAATGCCGCCGATTTGGGTCAGATGTTCGAGCTTTTTGTCGAATTGAGCCTTCGTCTTCGTGTTAATCTTGTTGGGTAATTTCTTAATTTTGCTCAATTTATGATCTCATATTTTGTGGGTGTTGCTTGATTTTGCTAAAAACGGTTTTTTCAGCTGATGTTTTAATTATTTACTACGTTTAATTAATACATAAATCTTGCAAGTAATTTAGAAAGTATGGTATGGTGGGTTGCATTGAATGTGTGTGATGGCATTTACTTGAAGATTATGCCCTGTTTTTATGAACACTAAAAAATCACATATCCAACTGATTATGCCAAACATAAACCTAATGCTTTCTAAAGAATGTTATGATTCTCCTGTATCTTTAGGGGGGATAGCAATCAGGTGTGGTTTGGGTTAACTGGTTCGGGTTAGTGGGTTGGTATCAGTCAACCCAAACCCGACCATGGTTTAGAATTTCACGTCAGAAAATCAACCCTAACCCAGACATATTTAAACCATTGTAACCCAAACCCGACCCATCTGACCCATATAACTTAACAGGTCGGTGGGTTAAATGGGTTAGAAGGTCGAAAGCAGGTCCGCGGGTCAGAACTTGGTAATCGTGAGGAACAGAATGGTCAAACAGAGATTCAAAGATGTTTTAGGCAGGTTTAAGGGGTTTATAGTATTTACATCATTTAAAAAAAACATTGTAAAACTAAACGGGTTAGCTTGTCGACCCATTTATCCATAAGCTAATCCGAACATGCCCTGATTTATAAATGGGTTGGATGGGTCAACTTGTTTTTTACCTGAACCCAATTAGGCTCAACCCAAACCTAATTATCGTAATTTGAAGCTGCAATAATGAGTTTTGAGTGTGTGAGCATTGATTCTTATTTTTTATTATTTATGGTCAAAATGTATTATTTAGCGTCTAAACTATTATCCTATTTATGTGTGTATATCCATCCATCCAGGTACGACTACTCTGGCTATGGGCAATCAACCGGAAAGGTTTCCAATAAAACTTTATATTAATTAAACATTTACAATTATTATCCAAATGCTTCCTAATAATACAGAAATTGTACAGGCATCTGAGTGTAATACCTACTCAGACGTTGACGCGGTGTATAAATGCCTCAAAGAAAAATACGGCGTTAAAGATGATGAATTAATCGTATACGGTCAATCTGTTGGCAGTGGGCCCACCATCGATCTTGCATCACGTGTACCCGATTTAAGAGGAGTTGTTCTACACAGCCCAATTCTCTCGGGCCTCAGGGTGCTCTATCCCGTTAAACGAACCTATTGGTTCGATATTTATAAGGTCATAATAAATTAATATAACTTACGTTTTTTCGTCTTTTACATAACCCTTTTTTAAATTGCAGAACATCGAGAAGATCAGTTTGGTGAATTGCCCTGTTCTTGTTATCCACGTAAGATAGATTAATACTTTTTTTTATTATTAAACAAAAGGGAAAATGTATGTATTTCTCTTGATGGACCTGACCTAACTTTAACATATTAATTTTATTAAAAAAAGTTAATATGAAATACTTCGTATTAGTTATACCCTATTTTAATCACTTTAAAAGAATACATATGCACTTAGAATAAGGGTAAAATTGGTGTTTCACATTTAAATTATTATATGTGCTATTTTAATTTGTTATAATTAGGTTCGCTTTTGTTATTTAATAATTTTCCGGCATAAATCTGGCAAAAGTTGGTATAAATAAAAATAGATACATATAATTTGGTGGCCTGTAAGGTTGTTTCAAACACACCAGTAGCCTAAATAAAAAAAGTTTGATACTTTAATGGTTAAGTGGTTTGTAATTTTTGAATATAAATTTGTGTATAAAGGGAACATCAGATGAAGTTGTTGATGATTCTCATGGAAGACAGTTATGGGAGCTTTGTAAGAATAAATATGAACCATTGTGGTTGACCGGTGGGGGCCACTGCAACCTTGAATTTTATCCTGAGTTCATCCGACACTTGAAAAAATACGTTTTGGCTCTTGGAAAATCAAAAGGGTCAAAAAACCCAAATGTTGTAGATGAAGTTGAGAATCAGAAGAAAGCAACTGAAAGTGGGCCTGCGCTTCCGGAAGTTTCTAGAAATAGTTTAGATAGTAGGCTTGAAAAGTCAAAGAAGTCAAACAAGCCGGAGAAGTCTCGAATGAGTGTTGACATGTTTAGAAGACGAAAGGGGTTGGTGTGGTGATTACTTGTGGAACAAGTTTCGCGTGGGGATTATGAGTGTAATACAGGTACGTATAAGAAAGGTAACTTGTTAGTCAAGCTTTTCGCCTTTTTATCGGCGTTTAGTGTTGATTTGTAATGAAAGTGAGTGTTTTTTTATTATTATGTAGCAATATGTTGTTCAGAATCATTTGTATGCTAGTGTAACAAGTTATCCTGCTGCTTGATTTACATTTTTTTCTAATTTTTTTTTTATTAATCCTCTGTTTCTCCATGTAAAATGAATGGAATATGAATTGAAGTTGAAATTTCTTCTTTGATTTGTGCAATCTTACTTTTAAAGCATGTTCAAACACTTCCGAATATTTGTTTCTTTTCAAGGTTGATTTTGAAAAGCATTTGATTGTGTTAATTGGGGTCTTTGGAATGACCCAATCCAAAGTTACAGAATGTAATTTAATTGTATTTCAATGAACTAAAGTGAAATATAACTTATGTCATTGTTTAAAATAAATAGGATCTATTACTATAAGATCTAACTAAAGAAAACAATTACCATGTAATACTTTCTTTCTTTTACATGTCTGCGAGTGTGGCACTTAATTTTGATTTAATAAACTAAAATGAACTTAATGAGGAAATAGCGACGATCTCGTTCATATCAAATGGTAATGCTAATCGGTTTTACGGATTAGGACCAAACAACAATGAAACCATAGTTAACAACGGCTTCAAAGTGTTTGGTGCAAACTTTCTAGAAAATAGCACACACATAGGTGTGGTATCATTATTATAAGCACATTCTGTCGAACCAAATCGAATCGAATTCAACATTTTCTCTGTGATCTCACTCCCGACAAATTTTCTTGGATGTGGGCCCACTATTGACCAATCAACATGAGTAACAGAACGGTTTGAGTTCATTTTTCCATATAAAATGTTGACCATTGTTGGTAAATAGTGTTCATCATTGTAACATGGTGGATGGCAATATTCTTCAAAAAGTCTATAGTATTTTTGGTCACCAACAATCCCGAGAGCAAGATCACGATTAACTTCAAACCATTGAGATCCTTTTCGCCAATCTTGGATGGTAATGTCGGGTGACATTTGTGGATTATAGCGACCACGTCCTGATTTTCTTATGTCATCATAAGAGTTTATGTAGCTTAAGTTTGAATAAATGAGATAATTATAAGTTGTGGTGAAGTTAAATAAGGGAATGCATGAATCGGATAGTAGAACAAATCTTTGATTAGAGGGGTCGAGTAGAGCATTGGCTAGTAGTCGTCTCTCGGCATCTACCATTGAAATGTCACCCCAATACACCGGCTGCAAAGAATAAATATGACATTGTACTCAAACATTTAAAATATATACTATGTGTATTTCCATTGCATTTCATACAACTTATCTCAAGACATATATAATTGTGCACAAGACATAATATATATCTTGAGATAAGTTGTCAGAAACACATAATATCTTGTATACATAATGTCTTGTAGCATAATGTTATTTGTGTTTGGTGTTGCTCATAACCTAGGGTCATAGTTACATTTTGGAGCCATAAAAAAACTCATTCGCCAATGGACGGTTTGTCTTTTTGCTCCTGGTTGGCACGTGAGGTGACTTAACAAATCAAATTAGACGGAATTGTACTGAAGGACAAAAATAAGGAAAGTCGAAAACCACACGGACAAAGACCCTGGAAAAAAAGTTTTAAGGACAAAATCGCATAATTCTGAAAATCGCACAATTTCTGTAATTTATTAAAAAAGATTTATGCAACTACAGTTTATAAAATGCTAACCTGGCTTCTAATTCTTCTGCCATAAAACACGGAGTCTTGAAAGAGAGTACCATTGTAAGAAGGATGAGGATGGATGTAGATGGAGAAAAGACCTTCATGCCCTTTGAAGAACAATTCCCACAAGGGTGAAAGTGGCATTGCCCCGGGGGTCAAGAACATAAATGCTACCTTATGAGGGGCATTATTGGCACTCATGCTCGAAATTTTCTTCACCGTCATTACCAAATCTTCATCACTCATATTGTGCATCAATGATATTTGTTCTCTAATAGAAACACCCGCCGGAGAAGGAATAGATTCTGGCAACAATGACGGTGTTAGTGGTGTTGGTGGTTGTGATGATGGTGGTAGGGATATAGTATCTTCATCGGGTAAAGATAGTGGTGGCGATGTTGGTGGTTGTGGTGGTGATATTGGTCGTGTCAGTAGTGTTAATGAATGGAAAACTGATAGAATAGAAGTTTGAATAATGGAAGAGAAGTTTTGAAGGTAGAAAGCGCAAACAAAACCTGTTGACAATCCAATCAAGAGTATAAACAAGTGAAAAAGAGAGTTTTTTGAATGAAAAAAGTTCAAGAGTTTTAAGGATAATACATATTTGTTATCTCGAGCGGCCATGTTTATGTGCATGAAGACACATTCTATATACACTTAAATACCATAGGAAGAGTTTGAATGTGGTTCTACACTATTATAAAATATACACACATAATACTCTATTAAAGTACCCCTTTGGACCTCACCACCGACCCTCGTCCTTTTGCTTCGGCTAGACGACCAGAAGAACCAAAGCAACCCCGAAGGGCCGTGCCAATGATTGGAAAGAACCAATACCCATCAGGTTGACAACCAATATTATTGGCATTGGTTTTAATGCACTAGTTATGGTATATATTTCGCATGTGTATTACACTTCCTAGTACGACCAAATGACCGGTGACTGTACTATGTGTAAGGGTTGACTAACCCAATTTGGTGGTGGGTGTTGTCACTCTTTAAATTTATGAAATTAATAAAGATAGTTATAGTCAACTAATGAACATTGAGTCTAATATTCCAGTTTGTTAGAACATTGTGTTAATAACGTAGTGGTCGCAAATTCAAGTCCCAAATAATGCATATTTTTTATAAGAAAAATTTTATCCGGAAATTACAAGTGTATCAATTGAAAATTAATTTTTACTAATTTTAAAGTGTTACAAATATATTATATATAATAAAAATTATTTATAGTTGTATGTCATGATTTATCAATGCACCGTTGATTAACTAATCTTAATTTTCATAGTTGATTCTTTTATTTATTTCTTTGGTTTTTCATATCAATGTTATGTTATCATTTTTGAACCAACAAATACACTCATATTTATCCGTAAACTCGTCATAAAATGCGGACACATGCTCTTCATTTTCACTCATTAGTTATTTCCAATTCATTTTCATCAATTAGTATCGATATACTATCTCCGTAGCAAAATAAGTGATACACTTTCTATTTAGGGTTGGAACAAAATAAGTGATACACTTCCATAACTTACCTTATTTGGTAAAAAAGTGAGACTCATTCTCCACTAACTATCTATTTTGATAAAGTGAAATAACACTTTTACCCTTAATTTTACTTTTAAACATTATTAATATCACTTCATTCAAAAGAAGTGGGATCCCTTATCCACTAACTATCCACTTTAATATATTTTAAATACTTTTTAATCTTTTGCCTAAAAAACCGTAATTTTCAAGTGTATCACTTTGATACAGAGGTAGTAATAAACTAATAATTATAGTTTTACTTCTTTTTCTAGCTAGCTGCCTAACTCAAAAGTCAAAATGGTTAAGTACCCAATTTTTCTGTTTTTTTTTTTTTTTAAATGGTTAAATACCTAACTATACATAATTTTGCATCATAATTGGGAAAACCCCGTGCAGCCGTGCTATAGACTTTTCAAGGTCAAATTGTTCAAACGTAAATTTTAAAATTAAGTCGGTAATTTGGAGTTGGTCCCTTTCCAATATATTGACATTTTCCATCACTGATCTGATATGGTTCCATTTTGAACTCCATTCCTTGCCGCTTACGGATGACTATTCATGGTATCGTTTACTCGTCGATTTGGGCCATTTGGCTTTGCAAAATTCATCTTTGCCAATAATAAACATAAGGATTTTGATATACTCCCTCCGTCCCACAAAAAACTTCTCATTTGAGTTTGGCACAAGTTTTAAGGTGATAGTTAGTGGTGGGGTATTGGTAATAATTTTGATTAAAATATAAGATTGGTTTGGAGAGAGAAAGATAGTTAGTGGATAGTAAGTGGTGGGGTCCTTAATAATAATAGTATTTTATTATGTGGAGTCCATCAAATGTATGAAATGGGAAGTTTTTTGTGGGACAAAAATTTAGGATGAAATGGGAAGTTTTTTGTGGGACGGAGGGAGTAATAAACTAGGGGCAAGCACGAAAACCGAAAAACGAAATTGAAACTGAAAAAACCGCATCGAAAAAATTAAACCATTTGAAAAACCGATGTAAGCGGTTTTTATTTTTGGAAAAACCGAATGATTGGGGCGGTTTTCTGGTGAATACGAAAAAATCGAACTGAAAAAACCGCTCCGCTGTATATATATTTTTCAAATTTTGTAAAATATTTTTATATTTATAAAAGGTTTGATATTTAACTATTTAAATAAAGTTTTGAGTCTATCATGTGTAATTCTTCACACATTTTATTTCAATAAAGTTTTGAGTCTATCATATCTAGAGTTTAGATCATAACTTTTAAATTAACAAATCGGTAAACTGTAAGGAAAAACAGAAGAAAAAAAACTAAAAAGAAGACCGAAACCGAACTGATTTATTTGGAAATCACCGAAAAAAAGCCAAAAATGAACGGTTTCTAATTAAACTGAAGATTGCGGTTTGGGGAATTTTATTTTTTTAATTGAATTAGTTGTCCGTTGCTTCAAAAATGGCGTTGGCGTTTTGTTAATAATTCGAATCAACTATGGATTAAACTTATAAAATCTATTCATGGTAATGAAGCTGGTTTTGATGGTAATGGATGTTACACGAAAGGTTTATGGGCAGTTTCTCAATGAAGCTGGTTTTGATGGTAATGGATGTTCCAAAAGATGTGCTTAAATGCCAAATTGGTAACGGTTCGTCTATTCGTTTTTGGAAAGACTTATGCCTTGGAGATGAAATCTTGCATTCACGATTTAACAGGTTGTTTCGTTTAGATATGGATGAGAATTGTTTTCTTTGTGATAGACTTATATAATTGGTCTTGGCGATGGAGAAGACCCATTTCCTCATGTAGATCTGAAACAATGTTGCACTCTCTTTTATATGAGGTTCGACATCTTGATCTTGTCCTTTCTACATGTCCGGATAAGTGGGAATGGTCAATTAATTCAGATTTCAGATAACACATTTACTGTTAGCTCTACCCGCTCGTATATAGATCACCAACTTCTTCCCACATTAAACACGGAAACAAACTGCCTTCCTAGAAAAGTAAATGTTTTTATTTGATGATTACGTTTGGATTGTCTTCCGCATCGTCTAAACCTTTCAAAACATTGTTTACTGTCAGGATCGAATAACCAAAACAAGTTATTGCCAACTCAGATCTACTAATAACAAGAAGTTGCAGCGGATCAACACTTGTATTAATATATTAAGAACAATAGAATACTGTATATTGAACGAACAATGAACAATAATATTAAGAACACAGTGATTCACAAAAAACTTCAATGTATATTATTGATTAACAATACACACGTACGTTTACAATTCGTAAGGAACTACTTATAGCAGTCCTTGAAGCCTAACTATTTACCCTAGTTATTCTAGGACTTGATTTACATCGAATTATAAAAGATATACATTGAATAACATTCTGTAACTAACTCTGCGAAGATCTCGGACTTGATTTGCTCCAAATACGCGTATCAGTAGTAACTGCAATCACCAGTAGTAAATATGCATCATCAGTAGTAAATGTGATGATCAGTAGTAAGTCTGATAATCAGTACTAAGTCCAAAACCAACGTCAGTAGTAACTACTAATGATCAGTAGTAATCTTCAATATGTGCATGATCAGTAGTAAGTTAGTTATACTCTTCACCAGTATCAACTCATCAGTATCAAGTGTTTCTGCCCCATCAGTAATAACCATAGTCTTCACCAGTAGTAACCATGATCAGTACTAACTGCAGCATCAGTAATAAGTTGAACTGTGATTTGTTCTAACAATCTCCCCCTAAACTTATTAATTCTCTTTCAATCAATCAAGTTTCTTCTTACTTCTGCTTCTCCTTTTTCTTTTCTTCCAACAGTTTTGCTCTTCTTTGATCTCCTTCTAAAGTCTGTTGGTTTCTTTTATTCCTTTGTGCAATAATATATTTGCTGATCTTTTTCACAAATTCATTTAACTTGTTTTGGAACATCACGGCATCATTAGGCTTAATAAAATTCATGCACCAAAGTTGATAAAGAGTTTTCTCAGAGTGAGGATACTCTTTTTCATATAGGAATAAATCACACTTCTTACTTGTATATTCAAAGAAGTACATGTTGACTGTTGGTAGCACATTCCAGGCTTGAATATTCTCTGGATTTGTAAACTTCTCTGGATATTCATCTGGATAGAAAGCAGCATTAATCATTTCTGTAATGTAACATGCAGCTGAATTTTTCCAGGTCTTCTTGGTCATTCTTGGTTTACCAATAATCAACATCTTGATTATGTCACTTCTGGTTAGGGACATGACTAAAGGTTTCCAAGCTCTAAATCTTTGAGTGACCTTATCTTCTCTAACAATCTCAATCACATCATCTGTACATCTCCAGTTGATGATTGGATTGCTTTCTAGGGGAGTAATAGGAAGATCATGAACTTGAACTATTTGTAGTTTCTTCTTTGGTTGTTCTAGTTCAGATTGATCAGCCTTCCTTTTTCTTGTGGTTAAAGAGAGTTCACCAGATGTTTCACCAGTTATAGTTTTTCTTTCTTTCATTTCTTTGGAGTTTATCTGTTCAAGCTTTGTGGTGTCCTTCTCTTTAATCTTTTGTTCAAGAAGGTCCTTCTTCTTCTCCACACAGTACTTCTCTATCAAGTTGATCAACTTCATTCTTCCAAAGGCCTTGGTATTGTGGCCTCTTGACTTCAAGAATGTGACCATTTCTTTCTTCTTGTCTGCAAATTCTTCTGGCATATCAGCCTTCTGCTCTTTGCATTCTTGTACTTGTGCTTCAAAAAGTTCTATTGTTTCAGATTCAAGTTGCCTTATTTTTTGTAGTTCTCTTTGTTGTAATTCTTTTCTGGTTTCTGCAACTTGTTTGGTTTTGACCTTATGTTGAAATTATGGCAGTTTTGATATGTCAGCTATATCTGCCAATTTTATTTCTGTGAAGGGTTGTCTTAGTATTCTAGCCCTTTCTGCTAATTTTTTGTTCTCAATGGCTAGAGAGGCTTCAACCTTTTTCAAGTAATTTGCCCTCTTCATTTTCCATTTATCATTCTTTGCTGACCGAGCATAATTAATTTTGTTGACCATCTCATGACCTTGTGCTCTATTAGGTTGGTCTTCATCAGCAATTTCCTTTCCCTTTCCTATGTAATTGTCACTCTTTTTATCTGGTGCAGCTTCAATTCTAAATTTGTGACCATAGGTATGTATTTGTGACATGGGAAGTATTTTGGGATGTGGAGGTAGAGTGCATTCATCAACTTCCAGCCAGTTGATATCATCATCAATATCTTTCACCACCAATTGTGTTGATCTTGTTGCTGGTGATGGTGGAATTATTACTGCAGGCTCTAGTAGTGGTGGCAGCTCAATAATATCATCAGTAGTAGCCAAGGTAGTTACTACTGGTATGTCTTCAGGAATTACTACTGATAGGGCATCAGTAGTGTTTGCTGCCTCTTCTTGATTTACTACTGCTATGACATCAGTAGTAGTAGGAGTTACTACTGATGCTTCTTGTTGAGCTTGTTCTTCCATAGGAGCAGTAGTAGTAGCCTCATCAGTAATATCCATCTTTTCTAGGCTTTCATCATTAACATGGCCTTCATCAACCTTTGTTTCTTTAAGATTGAGGAGAAAAGTTGCTGCTGCTGCGATAGATTCATCTATCATGCTTTGTATGTTTTCCTTCTCCCCCTTAGTGAGCTCAACTGGTGGAGCATCACTACTGTCAATCTTCTTTTTCAACCTTCGAATGATTCTTGTTTGTTGAAGAAGTCTGTGCTCATATAATTTCATCCTTTTGTTAATTGTGTTGATATGCTTCCTCATATAGGTCATGATTTTTCCTTGATTTGTTAAATATTTCAGACAATCTTGTACAGTGGTTTCAAGGTTTTCTATTCTATCCGTCAATTGTTTTTGTTCAATACTGCCCTTACTCCTTCTAGCAAGATCATCGGGCTCATTAACAGGTACATTGGCTTTAAGGTTTTCCATCCTTTCTGTCAAATCAATAGTTTCAGTTCTACCCTCATCACTTCTTGGTGATGAAATGGGTTGTTTGGACACTCTCTTCTTCCTAGAAGAAGCAGTAGTGCCCCCCCCCCTTGTGGTTTCTTGGCACCGGGGTCCTCTTAGTAATTCCTCAAAAGAGTCATCACTAAGAGTTTCCGAGGTCTGGGTCTTAGTGATGTTCTCACTATCCTGTGCACCCACCTTTGGGGCATCAGTAGTGAGAGCCCTTTCCTCATGCCCTCTCTCCTCCTTGGAGGACAACTCTTGGAGCCTGGGGTTTGACTCAATGGGTCCCCTGGTGTCCTTTTAGGAAGATTTCTTCCTTTTATAACTTTTCTAGTAATGATTTGGCTAAAGGCTGGTCTTCTACAGAGTGAAGAGTAGCACTCTGCAGATTGAATTCATGTTCCTGGGACACATTCAGGACATCTAAGTGGGTGGATGATTGAGTGACTGTTTGGGGTTGTGTTTGGGCTGCATTTGGGGGTGAAGGAGTGGGTTGAGGTTCAATTGGGGGTGTGTCTTTGATTGAACCTTCTCCAAGATTTGGTTGATCTTTGATCATGTTAGGAAACAGAGGGGTTTCCTTGCCCGAAAATTTAAATTGTTTTCTCATATTTGAGAAAACTTTCTTGTTCAACTCAGGTGTTGTAAAAATATTTTTGGGAGTTGACAAGTTTTGCAATTCACAATTTAGTAAATGTTGAAGAAATCTGGGATACATTAAAAATTTTGAAGTAGAAAGATTTCCCAACATTCCCTCAAAAATCATATTTGAAAAATTAAAGACTTGGTCTGTGCATAAACAAACAACAGCAGATGCTATTGACTTGTTAAACTCATTCCAAGAGCTTCTTTTAGGAGAAAGACAGTGTTGAATGGTGTGTATTAAAAATTTCCATTGTGGGGGAGAGAAGACCTTTTTGGAAAGTGACAATGTCAAGTCTTCCCTCATATCCCATTTTTTGTAAACATTCAACAAGGTCTTCCTTGGGTAAAGAAATCATACCTTCATCATCATGGAGTTGTAGATGGTGTCTGATTGATCGTTCTGATATAAAGATTTCTTTTCCATCTACTACTGACCTTATCTTAGTAAAGTCTGTATCATCAACTTGTTCTGCATTCTCCCAGAAACTCACTAGGTGTTGTTGATAGGCCTTAGGATTTACAGTGAGTGCAAACTTTATATACGAATGTTTCAAAAACATGACGATTGGACGAAAGTCTTTCGTTCCGTCTGGATTCTTTAGATACGCACACATGTTGTGAAACTCTGAGTATTTGAGATTTGTTTGAACATCAAGAGATTGTAGAGTTGCCATTGTCGTCGATTTTGTGTTTGATCGTTTGATTTGAGAGAACAAGTATGAATGTTTGTTACTGGTGCAGGGTTTATGATCGCGATTTAGGGTTTATCGAGAGGATTTAGCAAATCGTTGTGTGGATAATGCTAAATTAATCGACTTAAGCTATTTATATCTTACGATTTGATCTGCAAAAAGACTAAATTGCCCTTCGAATCATAACAAAACGGTTGATTTCGTGGGGGTTAGTTTGGTAACTTTGACAATTTAAAGACTAGTAGTAAATTAGATACCAGTAGAAAACATCAGTAGTATCTATGAACGTCAGTAGTAACTAAGGATTTTGACATCAGTAGTGACTGTAGACATCAGTAGTAACTAATGAATTTTAATACTGACCTAATTTACCAACCCTAGCAGTAGTAACCACCATTTTAGAGACCAGTAGTATATGTGAGTACAATTGTTTATCAGTAGTATTGTCTTACCAGTAGTATTTTGTGCATACTCAATACACACCAGTAGTAATGACCTACCAGTAGTATTTTGTGCACACAACTACATGCCATACTGACCTACCAGTAGTAAAACACTTATTAAAATAAATAACTTTTTACAACAGAAAAAACTCTTACACATGATTTTGATTGTGAAATTAATTTATTAAAATCATTCCAATACTGCTAACTAAGAAGCTGAATCTTCCTACATCAAATGCTTTTGTAAAAAGATCTGCTAATTGATTGTCGGTATGAATTTTAACTACTTTAATCAACTTCTTTTCATTACAATCTCTTATAAAGTGAAATCTTATTTCAATGTGTTTAGTTTTAGAGTGTTTTACTGGATTGTTCACAATGCTAATAGCACTTTGATTATCAATAAAAATAGGAGTTTTAAGGATAGAGATACCAAAGTCTAGAAGCTGGTTTTGAATTCAAAGTACTTGAGCACAACAAGCAGATGCAGCTACATACTCTGCTTCAGCAGTTGATGTGGATACATTTGTTTGTTTCTTACATTGCCATGACACCAGTCTTGATCCAAAGAATTGACATCCACCAGTAGTGGACTTTCTATCTTGACATTCACCTCCATAGTCACTATCTGTGTAGGCTATGAGTTCAAATGGTGAGTCATGTGGATACCATAGACCAAGTGATGGTTTGCCTTTCAAGTATCTGATTATTCTTTTGACAGCCTGCAAGTGTAGTTCTTTAGGTCTTGTTTGATATCTTGCACACACACAAACACTGTACATAATGTCAGGTCTTGATGCAGTTAAGTACATCAAAGAGCCTATCATTGATCTATATAAGTGTTCATCTACATCCTCCCCCTCAGCATCAGGATGTAGGTGTTTGTGTGTTTCCATTGGTGTACTTGCACTCTTTCATGGTAAACTTCTCCAAGATGTCTTTAACATACTTTGATTGGTTTATCAAAATACCATCTGATCTTTGATTGACTTGGAGTCAAAGGAAGAAGTTCATTGAACCCATGGAGCTCATCTTGAATTTGGTTTGCATGAGATCCTCAAACTCTTTACACAATAAATCATTTGTTGATCCAAAAATGATATCATCTACATAGATTTGAACTAGTAGTATATCATTTTTGACCTTTCTTGTGAACAGAGTCTTGTCAATAGCTCCTCTTTTAAAATCATTCTTTAACAAGTATGATGATAATGTATCATACCATGCTCTTGGTGCCTGATGTAGGCCATACAGAGCTTTGTCTAGTTTGAATACATAATCACCATTTTCTGGATCTTCAAAACCTGGAGGTTGACACACATATACTTCTTCTTCAATTTTCCCATACAGGAATGCACTCTTCACATCCATTTGATAGACTTTAAACTTCTTGTATGAAGCATATGCTAGGAATATTCTTATTGCTTCAATTCTTGCAACAAGAGCATATACTTCATCATAGTCTATTCCTTCTTCTTGAGTGTATCCTTGGGCTACAAGTCTGGCTTTGTTCTTGATCACTATACCTCTTTCATCTTTCTTGTTTCTAAATATACATCTTGTTCCAATGGCTCTTTTTCCTTTGGGTAAATGTACAAGTGTCCAAACAGCTTGTAATTTGAATTGAAGGAGTTCTTCTTGCATTGCCTCAATCCAGTTTGAATCCTTCATTGCTTGTTGAATCTTCTTTGGTTCATCCTGAGACAGAAAACATTCAAACATATATTCATTAGCAATTAAACTTATGTTACACATGTTTGCAGTTAGACTTTTACTTAATTTGCTTCTTGTTTGTAGTTGTGAGTTAACATCACTTAGAACATTGTCTAATGGATGGTTCTTTTGAGTCCTTGAGTTTGTAGCTCTATCAACCACTAGTTGATTTTCAAGATTTGACTCATTTGTCTCAGGGATTTGTTCCTCTTGAGGTTCTTCATTGTCATTGATGTTTGGTTCATCATCATTTGCTGGTTCAGAGTTACTATTGGGATCAGTAGTATTTAAGTTATTACTGGGATCAGTAGTATTTTGAGAATTTAGGTTATTGCTAGGACCAGTAGTATTATGAGTACTATTACTGGTACAAGTAGTATTTGAATTACTACTGTCCTCATTAAATAGATTCACTACTGCTCCCAGAATCTGAGTTATTAATGTTCTCAGTATTAACTGTGGGAATAGTATCAACTACTATGTATCTCATCTCTTCTTGACCAGAATTGAAAGATGATGTTCCTTCCTTTTGAGTATGACAATTTGAATCACCTGCATTTAAATCCAAGTTAGTGTTAAAGGATTTGGTTAGATTGTCTATGTTAAATAGCCAATCTGGACCATTTCCTTGTTCATTAGGTATATTCTCATTAAAGGATACATTGATGCTTTCTTCAATAATCCTTAATCTTTTGTTGAACACTCTGTATGATTTGCTTTGAGTAGAGTATCCCACAAAGATTCCATCATCAGCTTTGCAGTCAAACTTACCAATTTGTTCTCTTGTAATCAAAATAGTACAAGGACAACCAAATGATTTTAAGAAACTTATGGAAGGTTTTCTTTTGTTAAAAAGTTCATATGGTGTTCTATGATGTGGCTTAACTATTAATACTCTGTTTTGTACATAACAGACAGTATTAACAGCTTCAGCCCAAAAAGTAATTGGTAATTTTGAGTTTGCTAACATTGATCTTGCTGCTTCAATGATGGTTCTATTTCTTCTTTCAGCTACACCATTTTGTTGAGGAGTTCTAGGTGAGCTGTATTGCATGTCAATACCTTTAAGATCACAAAAGTTAATTAAGTTAGCATTTTTAAATTCTGTGCCATTATCACATCTTATGGCTTTAACTTTTTGGTCAGATGTGTTCTCCAGTTTAACAATTAAGTTCTTGATGAGTTCACTTGTTTCATCTTTTGTCCTGAGAAAGAAAACCCATGTATATCTGGAAAAGTCATCACTAATAACAAGACAATATTGTTTCTTTCCAATGCTCATTACATTTGTAGGTCCAAAAAGGTCCATATCTAAGAGTTGTAAAGGAACAGAAATAGAATTTAAAATTTTGGACTTATGAGAAGACTTATGTTGTTTACCTTTTAGGCATGCAACACAGTGATGATCACACATGAACTATTTTTGTGGTAATCCAATTACCAAGTTCTTTCTTACTAAATTGTTCATATTTTTCAAGTTTGTGTGACACATCCTTCTATGCCATAGTTCTGATTCAGTAGTGTTTGCCTTGGATATAAAACAGTTGACCTCATTTGAAGAAATGAGTTCTCCCCCTATATCCAGGCAATACACATTGTTTCTCCTTGGAGTTCTCAAAACTACATATTTTTCATCTAAAACAAAGTCAGGAGAAAGAATGATGCACTCAATATCTGTGAAAAGAATCTTATTCTTTTTATCACATACTTGAGACACACTGACAAGATTGTATTTTAGCTTAGCTACATAAAATACATCATCAAAAGTAATTTTACCATTAGTAACTGTACCTTTGCCTGTAATCTTACCTCCCTTTGGGTTCTCACCAAAGGCCACATACCCTCCATCAAATGACTTGAAATCCTTAAGAATTTGCAGATTTCCAGTCATGTGCCTTGAGCATCCACTATCAATATGCCATGTTCTACCTTCTTCAGGGATCTAAATGCTCTGCACAAGTAAGTAAAAGATTAGTTAAGTTTGGGAACCCAAGCTTTATATGTCTTGGGTTCATCCTTTGAAAAGTAAAATTTAGAAGATTTAATTTTAAACATTTTTGGTACACATACCTGTTTAGTACTAGTGTTTTGTTTTACTACTGCCCTTTTGGATGTGTTACTGGTGTCTGAGTTTACTACTGACCTTGGTCTATACCCATTATATTTAGCTTTTGAATACTTTACTACGGATGGACCAGTAGTATTTGGGTAATTACCATTTTAGGACAACCAGTAGTGTTTTTAACATTTGGTTTGGCAGCAGTAGCATTTTTAAAATTAGGGTTTTTACCAGTAGTGTTTTGGTACTGGTACCCAACAGCATTGTAATTAGGGTTAGGATCAGTAGTAAACCTGTTAAAGTTTCTACTGGTGTTGGAAAAATTAAAATATTGTTTATTTTGATTTGTTTTTCCATTATTGTTGAAATAATTGCTGTTCTTTGGGCTTCCAACTCTTTTATTTTGCACAAACCTTGGTGCATTTCTTCCAAATTTTGGTGTTTCAGATTTTTGAGATTTTGTTTTATTTACTACTGATGGATCAGTAGTATCTTTTAACCTTTGTGTATTTGCTTTTGCTTTAGAATTTTTAAATTCTTTGAACTCTTTGCAGTTAATTGGATTGAAGTGACAATCCTTTGCTAAATGGTTTACTTTGTTGCAAATAACACATCTTAATTTCTTATCCTTAGCACCTTCAGGTTTTCTTTGATCTAAGAGTTGGTTCTTGTTTCTTTCATTTCCCCTTCTTAAAATTTTTGGTATATTTTCTGCATCATATTTAGGAGAGTCATTTTGACTTTGTATTGTGTGAAAACTTGTATCAATTGAGTCTGTAGTTTGATCATCATCAGAAGAATCATTTGATTCAGATGTTTCATTATTAGATTCAGTTTGATTTTCATTTTTTAATTCATTTGTGATTCTTTCTGAACTAGCTTTAAGTGGAGGAATGAATTTATATGGAGGTGGTACAGCATGATATCCCACTCCATGCACAACTTATTCAGTGGTTTGATTACTTGTTAATTCATTAACAATTTGAGAACTTCTTTCAAACTTTTTAATGGTTAATTTATTTTGTTCTAGTTCCAATTGATATTCTTCTAGTTTGATCAAAGTTTCTTTTAATTTTAATTCAAGATGTTCTTTTTCATAAGTGGTTTGTAGCAATTCTTCTTTTATCTTTTGATCAGTTATTTTATAAATTTTAATTTGATTTTCAAGATCAGCTATACAACCATTATATTCAATTCTTCTATTTCTATTTAGAATCATCTCTTCAAGTGTTTCTTTTTTAAGTTTTTCTAAATCTTTATATGCTTTAATGCATTCAGGAGTGCAAGATTTAGAATGTACCTTAGCAGGAGAATCAGTGAAAGCCATGAGAGCTTGATTCTGTGCATGTTCCTCTGCTTGAAAGCTCCAATCATAACCTTGTCCTTGTTGTGAAACAAGAGCAGTTGAGTTTGATCTTTTGTCTGGCTGAGGACATTCTTTAGCAAAGTGCCCAAGGTTGTTACAGTTGTAACATTTGACTTTAGTCTTGTCAAATCCAGCCTTGTCACCTTTGTTGTAGTTAAGGTTTGTTCTGCCAGTCCTCTTCAAGAACCTTTTGGTTCTCAGGCTCAGCATAGCCATATGCCATTTTAGATCCATTTCTTCAAGATCATCAGGATTCAATTGTTCCAAATCATCACTAATTAGTGCAGTATGCACATGACTAGTGAAGAAGGATTCTCTTGAAGTATCTTCACAATCTGCAGCCTTTCCTGCAGTAGTTTCTTGAACTTGACCTGTACTAGATACAAAAGCAGCATTGTTTGAAGATAACATAGGAGTTTTAGAGCTTACCTCAGATTCAAACACCCTAAGCTCATTGTACAATTCATCCAGCTCTTTTTCTTCCAGAGCATCACCTTGTCTATATATGACTGTGTACATAGACCATTCTTCTCCAAGAGATCTGAGAAATTTTCTATTGACATCATCATTGTCTGGTTTCACACCAACTTGATTCAATTCACCAATGAGTTTGTTGAACCTATCAAAGATTTGAGATAGGGATTCATTCTTTTGGCCTTTGAAATTTTCAAAGTCCTGTTTTAGTACAGACTTCATGTTTCTTTTGGTGCTTTTGGTGCCAACAAATCTCTTTTCCAGTGCCTGCCACAACATCTTTGCATCATCATATTCAACAAAGAGATGTTGATAATCATTTGGAATGGCCAGTAGAAGAGTGCTTAGAGCTTTGAGTTCGATTCCTCTGTCTTTCTTCTCCTTTTCACACTTGAGTTTGTCTGCTTCAGTTGCAAAACTTGTTGCTTGATTGTGAACGGTTTTGTTTCCTTCAACAACAACTTCCCACATGGAATAATCAGTAATATGCATGTATTGCTTAATACGATTCTTCCACATTCCAAAGTTATTGGGAGTGAGTATAGGGATTTTATTTGCTTGAGTACTTTCATTGTTATCAGTCATGATTAACAATCTGTGTGTTTTAAAGATTAAAACTTTTTGTTGTTCTTAAAATTCGTAGATCTAGAACCAATAAGCTCTGATACCACTTGTCATGACCGAATAACCAAAACAAGTTATTGCCAACCCAGATCTACTAATAACAAGAAGTTGCAGCGGATCAACACTTGTATTAATATATTAAGAACAATAGAATACTGTATATTGAACGAACAATTAACAATAATATTAAGAACATAGTGATTCACAAAAAGCTTCAATGTATATTATTGATTAACAATACACAGGTACGTTTACAATTCGTAAGGAACTACTTATAGCAGTCCTTGAAGCCTAACTATTTACCCTAGTTATTCTATGACTTGATTTACATCGAATTATAAAAGATATACATTGAATAACATTCTATAACTAACTCTGCGAAGATCTCGAACTTGATTTGCTCCAAATACGCGTATCAGTAGTAACTGCAATCACCAGTAGTAAATATGCATCATCAGTAGTAAATGTGATGATCAGTAGTAAGTCTGATAATCAGTAGTAAGTCCAAAACCAACGTCAGTAGTAACTACTAATGATCAGTAGTAATCTTCAATATGTGCATGATCAGTAGTAAGTTAGTTATACTCTTCACCAGTATCAACTCATTAGTATCAAGTGTTTCTGCCCCATCAGTAGTAACCATAGTCTTCACCAATAGTAACCATGATCAGTACTAACTGCAGCATCAGTAATAAGTTGAACTGTGATTTGTTCTAACATTTACAAATTACTTCGATTATTTGCCCGATATGTAATCAACATGTTGAGTCAATTGAGCATTTTTTTTTGTTATGTGGCTACAAATGTTTGGCGTTCAATTCGTATATGGTGCAACTTGTCGGATCAATCATTTCATTCTTATGCCGATTGTTCTTCCTGGATTAATTCTTTGCCGGGACCAAATGCCAAGAATGAACGTATGTTTGCTATCGTTGCTTCTACGTTTTGAATCCTTTGGAAGTATAGGAACTCCGTCACATTTTACTCTAACATCATTAGTAAATATGATATTCTCGATTCTATTCGTTTAGTTTCTTTTTCTTGGTTAAAATTTAGAGGGAGAAAAGTTCATAATTAGTCTAATTGGCTTTGTAATCTTTATTGTAATTTTCTAGCTATTTGCTAGCTAGTTTTTTGTATATATAATGTTAGTGTTCCAACAAAACAAAAAAGAAGAAGTAAACATAAGTTAATGATTTATAATCTAATTAATTATTGTATTACTCTTTAAAACAAATTTCTGAAATGATATTGGTGTCTACATTTTCTTCTACGTTAATGATTTAGTCTAATTGATTACGCATTTGATTATAACAATTGTTAAAATCAATAGATTATACACGGAAAACTAATTAATTGATTAAACTTGTCAAGTTTAGAAGTGGTAGACATATATAAAAAGAAAAAATAGAAATAAACTATAATTTCTCTTTAGGTTTTGCTAATGACAGCCCTTAGGGCTGTCACTAACATGCATAAAAAGCTTGTACATTGATTAAAAAAATAATATTTCTAAAATTCAGGGGTTATCTTTTGTGTATTTTGCCTTCTTAATGACAGCCCTAACAACTGTCATTAGCATTTTCCTTTCTCTTTCTTGTTTTTATTGTTTGTCAAAAAATAAAGATATCAGCATTCGAGAAGATATCTTACCCTCCATTAAAAAATCCTCTTTTATTTAGATAGAAAATTTGAGTAATAAGCTAATTGGTCAAATTGGATTTTTTAACCCAACTTCTTTTGACCCGGGATAGTTTTATTATTTTGATCTCTTTTTGGTTTCTGTCTCTTTTTTTAATTTGACCCTTTCTGGAGCTTCACATTAAGATAAGTGATATCACATCATAAAAACTTACTTATACAATAATTTATATTTTTATATACTTATATAGCTTGTTTTAAAAAATTTATATTATAGTGAGAGAAGTCATTTTTATAGTTTAATGTTATTGGAATGAAGTATAAGATATTGATCATAACCTATAAATCATGATTTAAGTTCTGATGAAGATAAATACAAGTAATTTAGTGCAATTAAAAAAAATCAACTTCCTTATACTTCCTCCGATTCAAAATAAGTGACACACTTTAGATTTCATGGTTTTGAGGTAAAAAATTATAATGATGATTAAATTAGATTAATTGGATGGTTAGTGAGGAATGAGTCTTACACATTTTGAATAAAGTAGGGTTAATGATGTTTAAAAGTAAAAACTAAGGTTGAAGTAGATAGTTTTTTTTTTTGAACGGTTAGTTAGTAAGTTAGTGGTTCGAGCCTAGACAGTGACATCCACAAGGGGCAGTATGCCTTCCCTCGAACCTTCCACCTTTTTGTCCACAACGGGACTTGAACCCGTGAACACTAGGTCATGGGCAACACCTTAAATCATCCTTGGATACCACTAGGCTAGAAGCTTTGGGTTGAAGTAGATAGTTAGTAGGCGTGAGTCCTAGGGATGAGATATAGAACCGAAGAACCGTACCCGGACCCGTACCGAACCGGAACCATTTGGAACCGGATTTCTAAATATCAGGTCGGGTATCGGGTCCAGCTTTTACATGGAATCGGGTCTCGGGTATTTCGGGTCTGGGTACATCGGGTATGGAACAAATCAGGTCTAGACCCGGAACCGAAATTTAATTAACTCTTTTAAAACCCTAATTAAAATTACCCTGTTTTAGTTTAATATATAGCTGCCAATGCAAACCCCAATATGATGCTTCTTTTTCGATCGACCACAACTTATGTTTCAAAATATTAGAAAGTAGAAACCATTTTGTCTATGACCAATTGAGAATTTGTTTTGTCATAATACCATTGGTAGTATTCGGTTTATGTTTATTATACGATTGCTATATATAAAATATTCTAATATTAAATGTATAAACTAATAAATATGATGCTAACACCCGAAACCGACTCTAATTACTATTTCGGTTCCAATCGGGTCTATAGCCGATTTACCCGAACCGTACCCGGAACCGAACCGGAACCGGATTCTATAAAACGGTTCGATTCTCGGGTCTACTAATTATCTAAAATCGGGTCTCGGGTATTTCAGGTCTGGGTCCGCTCGGGTCGGTTCCGGACCCGATTCCATCCCTAGTGGGTCATACTATTTTTTGCTAAATAAGATAATTTTTCAAAATGTATCACTTATTTAGAAGCATCCCAAAAAGAAAAATGTGTGACTTATTTTGAATCAGTATTAAAGTTCTGTATTTTACATGAGACTATCCAACTAGTTACATTGTAAAACAATTTAATAATAAAGTATTCACATCAACCACAATAAATCATACCTTAGAATTTCCTCGAAGGCGCAAATTAGACTACATTGTCCTCAAGAATAAAAACATTAAACAACAAACAAAAATTAAAAAATCGAACCAAGCCCAATCCATATCACACAACTTGTAACATATACATCCAAATGACACCTAAACATAACAACCCCATGAAAGCAAATAATGCATTTTTTTTAATCAAGAAAACCCCATATGCATGTGATGAGACACTCCAATTCCATGTAAAAGAAACCCTAATTTAGCCCACACATTTGCTGTCTTTTCATTCAATTAACTCTAATCTAATGCTTCCTCCGATTCAAAATAAGTGATTTGGAAAAAGATAAAAGAAGTTCATATTTTTGTGATTGATACTAAGTTTATGTTTTATGCTTATTTTGAATGAACAAACCAAAATTCTGAATCTATTCAGTTATAATTTCTTTTACCCTTAAAATTGAGTGTATTTAAGTTTTGAAACTTTTGGTCAATTTATTAGTTATGCATAGTAAATATACCTTTATAATATGAAAACTTTAAATATCGTTGAGGCGACATTATATGGTAGTTTTGTAGACATTTTTAAAAGGTTCTAGCATAGGAGATATCCGCCTAATCCAAGATTAATTATGAATATCAAATCATTAATCTCAAAAGTTCATAGTATTCACATAAAATTGAAAAGCCATCACCTTTTGATTTTTTTATTTTTGAAAAATATAAAACACGCACTAGTTTTCATGAAAACCGAATTAATTATTTATCAAATTTTTTAAGAAAATCAATAATTTGTATACAAACAAGCCAATTAGGATACTTTCATTTCTTCTTGCCACTATAGAAGAAGGATCCGAATCCCAAATTCAAAATCGGTTCGACCCGAACTCCGTTACCATTGTTGATATTACTGCCATAACTATAACTCGTTTTCCTTAATGGAGGTTTCTGGAAATTATGATGATGTTTTTGAGTAAAAACTTCTTTTGAAGAAGATGATCGCTTCGAGTTCGTGCTTGTCGATGACGATCCGGTGGAATTGCTTCGAGATAACAACGGAATTGGACATAGACTTCGCGCGTATCCGTTTCCGCAACTGCTGCTTCGTTTGAATCCCCAAAACGATTTAGATGAATTCTGTTGCTCGTCGTCTACCTGCACCTGTGGAATTTGGTTCACCGGTGGCGATTGTGGTGGTAACGGCGGCGGTGGAGGTTTTTGTCGTTTGATTTGCGTTGCAACGATTTTACCGTCGTAGAAAAGCTCGTCAGCGTGATGGTGGTCGGAATTTTGTTGAACGCAGAAATTGAAATCGACGGTGGGGGAGGAGGAGAATGATCGGATAAGTTGTTCGACGGGGACTGTGTCGGAGTGTGAGAGATCATGAGAAAATGAAATTCGAGGAGTCGTGGTCATGTTATTGCCGGCGCCGGAATTTTCAGAGTAGAGGTCGATCGCCATTTCTGAAGGATTATAGGTTGAGGAGTGGGTGAGCGGTTATGACTTATGATAAAAAGGAGAGTGGTAATTTTTGGAATTATGTGAAAAATCAGGGGTGCATTTTTAAATTAATGTACTTGATATATAAATCCAAAATCACATGTTTATGCCAGTATACCGCGACTTGTTTGCGGACGCTACAAAAAAGACTCGGGACAACATAATGTGCTCACACAATTTAATAAAGGAAGGTAAAATTTACAACATAAAAATCACTTGGTCTAAATTAACTAGCCAAGTGGCCATGAGAGGTGGTTTTGAGGTTTTCTTTACGAAATTTCAGGTTTTGTTTAAGCCTTTTACTCGGTAGAAATGGAAGTGAGGTTTATTCTCCAAATACGAAGACTTTCACAAAGACATATCGTCCATTTGGATGTCAGTGCTCGACCTGAACCACTAATTAAGTACTAACTGGCCGTTCAAAAAACAAATTAGACTATAAAAACTATCTTACTCACCATACTAGACAAGTTTTAAAGATAATTGTACATACATATCAAAGCATAGACGGTAGTAAATGAAGTAGTTTTTTGTCGTATAAAAAAAATACTTGTTTTTAATAAACGAGAAAATTGCGTTTGTATAACTAATTGATAGTACATGAAGAATGGGAGGGGAACATCTTGAGAGTACGACTTGTCGCATTAAATGCTATGAACTTGTTACGCAAACACATCACATGTATGTATATGTTTATGCTTATATCTCTATCTACATTACCTTTTAACAATTTAGATATTTGATGGTGGTTGTAGGGTGCCGTGGTGAATAGTGATAAAGATGGTGTGTGGTGGATTAATAAAATGATATAAGTATAATTATTAATAAAGATAATATGGTATATAAATAATTATAGTTAAATAATCAAGATCTAATTTAGTAGCTCAGTTGATTAAAATCTCTTGCTAATAATATGACCGTCGATGGTTTGAGTCTAATTAAGGGCTGTCAATTGTTTTTCTAAATGCAATGGCAATTAGCAAGTGGATTTGCTATAAATTAGAGCTTCTTAAATTGAGAAAGCCTCAAATGTTTTATACGTCGTAAAGATAAAAGATTAAATCTAAGTTTGAAAGAATGTAAACTAGATTTTCAAATAGAGAAATGTTATTGCTTCCACCAATTTGTGTATAGTTATGTTCCTACTTGATACATCAAAATAAGTATAAAAAAAATGGTATGAGAAAAGAGAATTAGTGGATTACATATGTAATCTTTTGGCGAGTAACAAGATGAAATAGACACAAATTATAGGAAACAGTTAACATACTTCTTTTAATTATACAAGGGCTCTTCTGTGCGGATTGCGCTAATGCGGTTTGCAAAAACGTAACAAATTAATTATGTACAATGATTGCTATAATCGTAGGTGTTTCTTCGTACTTAGATGGTAATATGTGAGAAAAAAATGTGATATGCGGATACATGCCCATCATGGTGGATCGATAAACCCGTGAATTTTACTTGCGAGTGGCGCCTGGCAGGCTGCGATTATACATTATCCATTGTACGTAACACTGAGCGGCGAATCTAGAAAATCCAATTAATTAATTTACCTGTAAGTACACCCATATAAATTGTAAACTATGCATTTGAAATTTATATATATGTAATAGTTTGAATTATTAACTTATAATAAGGGTTTGTTATTGATTGTTTTATAATTAGTACGTGACCAAATTGTTAGTGATAATAATAAATTACTCTTTGGATTTTAAATACATATGAAAATTAAAACATAGCGCATAGGTATTTGTAAGTGATGGGTATATATGTAGAATAAAACATGCCTGCAATTACGGTGTGAAAGAAACTACATGTTCAAATGACGGATTAGGGTATTTGTGTCTGCCACCTACGAGTATTTATGCTAGAACGAAAGTTTATTAGGTGATGCCAACACACTATCTCTTCTCTCTATATAATAAAAAAAATCTTTTTTGCCACTTATAATTAACACACATAATGATATGGCATAATTTTTGCCAGCCAAGTTATAAATCAATATGGGCAATCTGTGGATATTTTGCAATCTGCATTCTCAATTCTAAAACCGAATCTCACTATATCGCCAATAGAAGCGTGAGACAACCTTCAATCTTCAATCACTAGGGTTTCCATCTCCAAATAAGACGCAACCTTCAATCTTCATTCGGCTTACCGCCTCAACCATCAAGTTCATGGCTTTTATAAAACAAGTCAATTTACTAATTGATTCGGTCTCATGTGCTGCCTCAAAATCACTTCTATACCTCAATCCTTTGTAAAAACAAATTTTCTTTTCAAATCAACCTGCAATAATTAAATCTCTTTTTAAGCATCGAATGCAAATAAATACCATAAAATCATCATATTTTATTTCGATCCATCGTAATCGACGGCACCATTTTTTGATTCAGGCTCCCCAAATTTACATCTTCTTTTGAGCTTTATTTTTTCAAAACTATTTAGATGTTTTTGTGATAATTGTGAAATCGAACCGTTTCTTAGATCCATGTTCTTTGTGATTTGATTCAGAACCGGTTTGGTCTTTCATCGTTGTTTCAAAATGAGTTGATTGTGCTTTGTAATTGGATATGCGAAGTTTACATTTAATTTCGTTTTTTGGCTTATAAACTTTTGGTAATGGAGTATAGGATTATAATCGGTCAGATTGATTTTAGGTTTGTTCGTAATTTGCAATTGACTACGGGTGATAAATCATCAACATCCGAAATTGAAAGTGATATTTTCAAAAAATGCTTTAAGCTGCCGAAACACATCAAAATGCTATCTTTTGGCAACAAATGGAACACATCAAAATGATAAAAAGCTTATTGAGACCAAATGGAACCGAATCCGAAAAACTCAAGTTATTAGCAGACTGCAATTCAAGATTAGTGATTAATAATCTATATACATGTATAAGCACCGCGACATCCCTTTTAATTTTATTCAAAATATATGAATTAAGTTCATGGTATCTATGGTTTTTTTACGAACTGCAATGTTATAGACTATTACAACAAAAAGGGTGTTGTTGGAAAGCTTTTTGCATAAAATGGGTCGACCCGTTTATATACAAATTATTCTTAATCAATTGTAAGTTTCTCTGAGTACATATTTCCTGATTATTGTAAACGATAATTTTGACCTGTTTATATACAAATGGGTTGAATTGGTTTATGTTTGACCTTTAACGGGCCATCTTGGTATTGTCGAAACTAAATGATTCAACTAAAAAAGAAAGGGGTTAAGCATGTTGAAAGTTATCCAGAATACATGAAAAAAGGTGTAATTCCACAAATTATAAATCCTCTAATTGAATTCTATTCGGGCGTTCTTGGATCTCATAATCTCGCACCCAATAACTTCAATGATTATGAAAATGATAATGATTATGATAATTATGATTATGATAATCATGATGCGAGTGGGTGATCTGCTTCAGATTATATGGACTGCCATTTATCTGAAGTACAGAAGTAGACGAATTTAATGAAGAAATATTTAGTACTAAAACGATTAATGGTTCTGTACCAATTGGACTAAGACGGGTGCCAACAATCCCGCCGGTGGGGTGGGGTGGCGTGGCTTTGGAGACGGGATCCCTCCGTTGGCACGGTGGGTGCAGTTTTGCCGTCGGTTGGGTTGCGCCACTTTGGAGACGGGAGTGAGGGAGGGATCACTTGGTGATGGTGAGTCCAAAAAATTGAAGGGAAGAGGTATTGTTGACATGAGTACGTCGGTTTAGTGTCGGTTGGAGGGTAAACTGACGTGGTGCTGATTTGACAACAACTGATGGCGTCAGTTTCCACCACTGTTGGGAGTGGTGTAAGCAAGTCTACCTTGCTTATACTATTTATAAAAGAGGATTTTTATGTTCAAGTTCCTCAAAAATATTTTTTAATCAATATTTCAAGTTCAATCTCAGCTTTTTAGGTGACACATGTTTCATACTCGTTGCATATGTACAGTTTTCATGTTAACATGAATTGAAAAATCACAAAATATGCAAGAAAAACTCATTAGTGATGATGGTCAACTCGAGTGTTCTGTTAGTCAAATGTTAGAAATTCAAACATGAAGTTGTGTATTTTGAGATAATAATCCATTAATTATTTTATGCAGGAAAAATGAAGTTGATATAAGTCAACGCCAGAAACAAATTTACTCGATCATACACCTTATTATAAAAGGTACTAAAGTGATAGTGTTTTTTCCTTTTGTTTTTAAACATAATTCAATTTCATTTAACAGAATGTTGACTTGTGGTCAAAATCCATGTCAAACTTTAATAACATATGATGCATCTACAATATTCATTATAGGATTGGACATTACAGTATTGCATTTAATATAAATTCTTTTTTTCTCCATTTTTGTGATTTGCTACTTTTTGGCTTGGATTTAAAATTATATCAAACGAAAGATTGTTGTAAAAATCCACCTCATTTACTAAGTTGTTTATTCTGTCATTTAATGCAAATTTTTGTTTCATGTAATGATTTTTGTATGGAAGTTTCTTTTCGGCTTAAGTTGTAAAAAATTGTTAACTTTTAAGTATTTGAACTTTTGTAATATTGTGAAAAACTTTATAAGCTGTCTGTGATTCATTACGGGTTATAAGCTAGTACAACATGTAAAGTAAATTGTACCAATACTATAAAACAGTGATTGTGATGTGTTATGTAGTTTTTGTGGTATCAAAATCACCTCTCAAACCAAAACCGTCACCCTGCTGGCCTGCCATCTGACCAAAAAAAATATCCAAGTTGATCAACACAAGTAGTTTACGAAAAATGTTTTAGAGCATCTCCAATGGAAGTTTTTTGTAAAGCTTATTATTATTTCAATAAGCTTTTAGATGACTTTTTGTTATTGGAGTGGATAGCTTTTTTAAAAGCTTATTCCAATGACTTATTCTTTCATAACCTCTTAATCTACTTTCAATGTTTGATTTATTTAGTCCTTATGTTTACTAATTTTACATTTTAAACCCTACATAAATTTATATGTGAATATTTTATTATTTTTATAACTATAAATGATAACTTTGTCATATTTCAATATTTTTTACAAAGAACAATCATGATAATTAGTTTTGTTTTTTTATGGTATGTTAAATTTTATAAAATGGTAGAAAAATTGTCAAATTATATATGAGGGCCATTTATGAAACATTTGAAATACATAAAGGTTAACTAGTAATATTAATAAGAAAAAGTTTTTTGAAAGGTTAACCATTGGAGATGCTATTTATAGATAGATTTTTTATTAGTTGAAAGTTGATGTGGCAAAAGAAATAAGTCATTGTGAGATTAACCATTGGGATGCTCTTACTAACCAACATTTGCGTTTCGTTTTTTTTACAAGAAAAATCTGCATGTGTCTAACTAGTTTAAAATATATGTTTTCATCGGGCTTATGTATTAAGAAAAAAGTGTATGTTGCTTTAGAATTTAAAATAAAAAGCTAATTGGATTGTTGTAAGTCGATATTAATTACATTTAGCTTGGGGTGTGGTTACCACCGCCCCTCACCATCCTAGGTGGCATTGCCAAAGTTGTGCGCCATTGTACTGTAAGCCACTTGAGTGATGCTCAGCGCCATTGCAATAACTGAAGTCGTGCAAGAGAGAAGTGATTTTGCAAGGGGTAATTTGTAAGTGAGAGGCAGTGATCCAGAACGAATGCTTAGGGGTAACACATTTGTAACCCTCATAAGTGGTTCCTTTTTCTACCCTACAAATCAGTTTGTTTCTATTCTTCGACATGTGTTTTTGATGATTTCAAGTGACAGATGAAAAAGGTATTGAGTTTTTTTTGTTCAAATTATCATAAAGTTTGAAAGTGAACTTTATTTATTATATTAAATTGAAATTTGAGCTCCTTAATAATCTAAACTAATTTAGGGCTTTTAAGTTTGGACTATTTTTTTGTTGAAAGTATAAGTGAAGGGTCGTCGAACGCTTTTTTATGGGTAGCACCGACATATAATTTATTTTATGTGAAATTATTAATACTTCTAATCGAAAAATAAGGGGTAGCACGGGCCACTCCGGGCTCCACTAGGGTTCGCCCCTGGTGAGAGGTATTTTGGTGGGTCACAAAAGATTATTATTGATTGAGTAATGAGTGATATTCACTAAGGTGTCATTTAGCTTGAGCCACCATACCCACCACTCTAAAAACCACTTTGTCTCTGACTTCCATGCTCACGAACAATACAAATGTCAAAATGAACTTAGGTTTTAGACAAACAAACAAAAAAAAGAGTAAATTACACCGAAGGTCCCTGTGGTTTACCACTTATTACAGCCACAGTCCCTGAACTTCGTTTATTACACCAGACGTCCCTGGTGTATACAATTTGTAACACCCATGGTCCCTGTTGCCCTTAACTTTTTCTAAATGACGAAAATACCCTTTTGGTCTTTTGTAATAAAGTGGAGATAAGTGACTGTGAATGTAATGAGTGATAAACCACGGGGACCATCTGTGAAATTTACTTTATTAATTGATTTTTTCTTTTCTCTCTTTAATTCACATTCTTCCGTCACATTCAGACTCACCATTCGCCTCTATCTATTTGAATTCAAACATCAATTAATAACCATTATCGTCATGTATTCAACCCCTGCCTCCGGTTGCATTCTCCAGTTGTTCCGCCGCCGATGGCGTTCTATCGATCTGAGTGTGCAAAACACCAACTCCTCTGGTGACGTGCATCAATTGTCTGAATCACCGCGTGTGCAAACCACCAAATCCTCTGCTGACGTGCATCAATTGTCTGAATCAGTTATGGTCGATAGAACGTCATTGGTTCGGAACAACTGGAGAAGGAACCCAGAGGCAGGGGTTGGTGCGGATCGAATTTTCAAGGGTTTGGTGGCACGACGATAATTTCTATTGATTGATTTTTGAATTCCAAGAAATAGAGGTGGGTGGTGAGTCTAAATGTGGCGGAAGAACATGTATTAAAGAGATAGAAGAAAAAAAATCAATTAATGAAGTAAATTTCACGGATGGTCCCTGTGGTTTATCACCTATTACATTCACAGTCCTTTATTTTCACTTTATTACAAAAGGCCAAAAGGGTATTTTCGTCATTTAGAAAAAGTTAAGGGCAGTAGGGACCATGGGTGTTACAAATGGTATACACCAGGGACCTTCAGTGTAATAAATGAAGTTCAGGGACTATGCATGTAATAAGTGGCAAACCACAGGACCTTCCGTGTAATTTACTCAAAAAAAAATGAACAAACAATGGTTTTTATGCATCTTTATTTCCAAAAGTTCCCAATATAGTAAACTTGGGTAATTATTGCAAACTAACCATATTTTTTCCTATTTGAAACAATAAAGTAAGCAAACATGGTTGAAAAAGTCGGATCTCTTTTGAAAACTAAAGCATGATCAACTATATTTTGGACCACAAATATTAAGGAAGAAGATATCAAATTATATTCTTATTTCTTGAAATAACATTAATTGTCAAAATAATTTCTGTAAGAATATATTCTCAATCAAAAAGCAAGAGAAAAATCAAGAAACATGTCAAAAGAACTTCACAATATACCCATGAATTAAAAAAAAAAAAGATTATCATACTCCCAAAAAGTCATAAAAGCATATATAAACCCATCTTTCGAAACTGAAAAAAGACCAAGCTCATTTAACGACAATACAAGACGATATAACGTGACTAGTTTGGGGTGTTTGGAAAAGTTTATTTAAAAGGTTTATTAACTTATAAGTTTATGTAAATCATATTTTATGAGTTTATATAAAATTATAAGTTAATAAACCCTGTAAATAAACATTACCAAACATTCCCTCAGCATTACCAATAAATCAACATTCTTTAAACTATACAACCACATTTTAACACTGTACCGAATTTAACCTCCGGTAACTAGAGAAACATTCAAGGAGGTCCATTATTTTTATAAAGTCCCGAGGAATAAATCTCAATCATTGATTAATAAGATCTAATGGTCAAGATTAATCACATATTTTATACATAAATGGGTATTTTGGTCATTTGTGTGACAACCCTAAAATTTGGGTATTTAATTTGACATTTATTGTAACCATAACAGTGTCCAAGAACCCTAAGATAATTTATAAAACGTTTACTCGCTTTTATATCTAGCGTAAAAAAAACCCTAATAGCATTTATAATAACAATTAGGGTGCATTAAGTTTGGTGAAACCCTAGAAATCATGTCTCATCAGTACACGTCATCATTTGTTGCATTGATCATTTTGTTGCATTAAATCATTAGTCATAGTAAGCGAGTTGGTGACACAACCTAACTATGAAACCAAATTAAAATCATATAAATTTTATAGTTATCATTTGTTCAACCAAATCAGTTGGTAGAGTAATCTACACTTTAAACATTTCACACAATTATAAATCACAAGTAAACATACAAGTTTATTATGCGAACACTGAAAGTGACAAAATAAATACACAAAGTAATATTCTTTTATTAGTAAATAATCACCATCAAAAACCGAGTAAAACCCGGCGAAAAAATATATTTACAGTCAACGTTACCAGTACCACTATACCAAGTAATACCATTTAACAAATTAAATACATATCCCAATTTACCGCCCCCAAATTCTCGATACAAATCCTCTACAATTTTCCCTTCTATCCTTTTTAACTGAAATTGAATGTATGATTATAATAACCACTGATTAAGAATTTCCTACCAAAAACATGAACCAATCAGCATCACTCTCCCTATTCTCGGCCACCATATTCTCAAAATGATTAAAATAACATTTCTAAATTAAAGGGCTAATTCAAGCCACCTTCTATTTATCCCTCAAATCATAAACAACTTCCTTAAAACCCCATTTCATTTTCTTTTAAATCTGGCTACTACAACTCGTCCTCCTCATCAGATTAAACCAGAAGAAAGCCCCTTTCATTTTTCCCTGCCCTTATCGTCCGTTGTTATCTTTATCGAGCAAGAACAAGTTCTCCGGCTCGATTTTCCGGAAGGCAAGCGTGTCACCATCGAGTTCAAGAAAACTCCAGCCGACGCCATCGCTGGCCATGGCCTTCGGCCGGCCAGACATCTTTCTCGATCTCACTTTGACAGAAACCAGAAAGCACTATCTTCCTTGACTTACTCCGGCGAACATGGAGCAGAAGCAAGAAAGCCAGAACGTTCCCGGCGACCACGCAGTGTTCTCCTGCAACCCATCTCGTCTTCCGGCGACCAAGCATTATCTCTAGTTACACAAGGAACTCGCCACTCCTTTTACTATAATTTTTCCGGCGACCAAGCATTATCTACGGCGGACCAGTGTCGAATTCAGGTGACGGAACCAGGTTCCGGCAATCCCATCTCCGACGGCCGTTATTTCACGAGCAAAGGTATAAACTTTAAACCTTCTGTATTATTCTCCCATTATTCATTTGTTACACGTTCCCCAACCGTCATTCTCACTGTTACTCTTGCAAGTCTATGTGAGCCCACTCAGTTAACTAAGCCCATTGGTCTGTTTAAATATGTCGAACCCATCAGATTTTATTTTTTTAGCCCGAATCTACTATTATAAATTAGATTTATAATATAAAATATATAACACAAATGATTATGGATAAACTATAATTATTTTTATAAATCAGTTTATAATCAAAAAGATATTCAGAAAATGTTTTGAATAAAACAATTATTATTTGGATAAATAAATATTATGATTATTTAAATCTAGTTATTGTTATTTTTATCAAAGCAAACTGATGTTCCACAACTTATAAAATACAAATCAATGTGTTTAAAATATGAGATCAATTCAACAACGTCACCAACATATCGCTCATTTCGTTGTCTTTCTATGCATATAGGAAGCTAGGCAATTGTTTGGGATCATCATCTCAATTAGTCATATCATTTTGGAAGCATTGCATCAGGTGAGTCCACAGCCCCACTTTTTACTGTATTTTTATATACTATTTTACAACAGGGGTGAAAAACATACAAAATCACTTTTATTATTCATATTTTATTGTGATGATACATTACTCAGAACATGACATTCAGTCCTTTATGCTCGAACTAAGACAAGATGTAGTGACATTGGTAGATGCCTACATACTGTGACCATTAGCTAGTTGCGACTAGACCCTGGATATGCAGATAGTACTATCGACTGAGACTCACCCTCCCACATTTATTTGATCAGTTTTAACGGTCTACCGAACCGTCATGGGAGTGCATATCTTAGATTCAGTAACATCATTTTGGAGTTGTAGTTTGGTTATGGGCTTAGGGTCGGCATTTTAACTCAAGGGCATTGCAAACCTTTGGGGGATATCAGTTCATGTTAATTTTTAATATCCTTTCTAGGATATCAGTTTACTACATTTTTAATACCTTTTTGAGGATATCAGTTTATACAATTTTATTAAATCACTTTCCATGTCTCTACATGTCAAACATCATTTCAATATTGCCTTTGTGCAAATCACTTTCAAACATCATATCATCACAACATTTTTAGTCTTGATGGCTCACAAACATTTTAGATAACTCAAAACATTCTTTAAACCTGTGGATTCACTCAACAATTTTTGTTGATCATTTTACTTATGTTTTTTAGGTAATTCGTTGAAGCATGAGTCTTAGTAGCATTGGATCATGAGCATGCATATTGTCAAGATGCCACGAACGTCTTTTCATTTCCAAACGTTAACTTTTACTTTTAAGCGTTTCAATTACATTAAATTTTGAGATATACTGTAATTGAAATATTAATTGAAGTTTTTAAACATTTATTGTTTACAATAATCATAGTTGTGTTACTCATAAATGTTACATCCCGTTCTTCCGCAAATCATTTATTACTATAAAATCGTTTTTGGCGGGGTGTGACAGAATGGTATCAGAGCATTGGTTATAGTGAATTAGCGAGTCTAGTCTATAACTACAAAAAGAATTTTGGGTCAAAATGTTTTCGTGTCATCAAGAGTCTCATTCATATAAAGTTGCATTTAATCTTGAGTTTCATTTCATATATGCTTGCATTGCATATAGAGTTACATTGCATACATAATTGCATCACATTTCATTCAGTTGGCCTATATCTTAGAATTAGGTCGCTTGGCTTACACTTACATTAGATAGATTAATTGTACTTCATTTATCACTTACACAAAATCACGCACTCGAGAATTTCTACGAAACGTATATGTAACATCCCAAAAATTAAATAATCATTTTCCCCAAAAATACAAGTAAACAACTGGTCCCTTCTCTAAAACCGAACTTGGGCCCATGAATTAAATATGATTCGGCCTTGGCCCTCCGGCCGGCCTCTCACACTTGCCAAAACACTTGCTCAATTAAAACTCAGAAGTCTAACTTCGGGATAACTAATACTCGTAACTAATAAATCCCGAACGTCACACATTTAACTAGTTCGATTAAGCTCACAATAAAAGCACATAACACAACATTACAATTTTCGTCATTACTTTATTTTTATTTTTTTTTAACTTTCCTCAATTTTGCAACTCATAGCATTTTGATAACATTTTATTTCTTAATTCACTTAATATTTTTCTCATTTCGGTAACCATTCTCGAATCAATAATTATTCCATTAAGCGTAATATTTGATGACATTCATTTTAGTAATTTAACTCGATAATTCCCTTAATTAAATTTTAATACCTGCTCATAAATAAAATTTTCTCATTGGATTCATTTAATAATTTATTCGCGTAGTTTGATTTACCAGTTCTCCATTAGTCTAAATCTTTATCTTTTACCTTTATTATGATAACTTACCCATTTAACTCATAAATAAATTTTCATTACTCCAATTTCATAATTTCTCATTATTTATATAATTATAGTACGTACTACTTCTCATTTGCACCATTACTCTTGATTTATGAACTTCTTACAACTTGATAATTATATCATGACATGAAATTTATTATTCTCAATTATCCTTATAAATTCTCCAATCATACGCATATATATCTCGCTCAGAAATAAAATTTTATTGGTCAATCCACTTATTATTTATCTCTTTTACTTATTTCAGTAATTACTCTGGATTTAATACTTACTCAAGAATACATAATACTAAACACAATAATTTGGTTCAATAACTTTCTCGACTGAATTTAAAATTTCTCATAATCACGTTTTTCTAATTTAACTTGACTTGAACAATTCATAATAAATTCTCATTTTTTTTAATAATCTATTTTTATCTCATTATATTCTCACATGAATAATTTCTCGATTAATTAGTCACTCTTATCACTTTCTAGCTAGTTATATGAACATAAATGCTCATAACAATTATAATTAACACATACCAAAAAAAAAAAATTATCTTGGTAATTCTTTTAATTTACTCTAACTCTTATAAGAGCAATAAATATATTGGATAATCTACTATAAAACAAAAGGTATAATGACACAACATTAGGCGTCTTCATAGAAGAAATCACTATTACACATGCACTACATACATTTCTCTTTATATACATTTATCATTCAATTAATATTGTTCAAAAAAAACAAAAAAAAAAAACAAAATCATTATATATAGTGAAATAATTATCCAAAGTTTTGAATGCCCAATTGACTATACTAAGTTTCCTTTAAAGCATTGCTTTCTTTTGACCACCGTTCAAATCAAGTTACCATCAAGATCGTTTATCTCTTTTTTACATTTAATTTTTTTTTGTTTGCGTTTTCACCTCTCCTCTCGAGACAATTAAGTTATCTTTTAATACTAAATTTCATTCAACATAAAACTAGAATATATTTATTCTATAATTCCATTTTTTTAATCATTTACAAAACTACAATTGTTTTGTCACATAAGTTAGGTCATATATCTTCTATTATTTATTCAATGAATTTATAGTCATTTTTGAGCAATTTATTAAATTGAGTTTTTAATAAAATGAATCAAGTATGTTGTATTGTATTCATTTTATGGCGAATAAGAGCTTTAAAGAAATAAATGGCAAAAGTATTCGATTGATTTGTTTCGGAGGACAAATTTGTGTTTTTTTTTTGTATAATGTCTTGTAGAGAATATACATGTTTTGAAAATTTACTATAACCTTAGATAAAATTACGTGTCTTTGAATCCCGCTGCATCGCGCGGACCCGACAATCCTCCTTAAATTACTGAAAAACTTCTAAAATTAAATAAATTTTTAACGTGGCGGTACTTCCATGATTTTAGATACAATATTAACAAAATAACATTGCTAAATATCATTTTCAAAAAGTGATAAATAAAAGTTGCTAAAATTCGTTTCACATTAAAAAACGAGTTGAGTCACTTCATCATCTCTTCCAAACAAATATCATGAATGGTGGAGTAGGACTACATATTTGATTAAAATATCCTCCTTTTTCTCTCATCAATTCCAAATTAGTATTCGTATATAATATTTATCCAACAATAAATCATCACTGCATCCTTTTGCTGACAATATTATTGGTTACACATTTAGGTTTTCGATTCAATTTCCGTAACAGCGTGTAAATACTAAATACATCTTCTTGTTAATCACATTATAAATTTCTTTCACACACTATCCCTCACGCGAGCATCGCAAACTCATGAATAAACTTATGAAGTGACCATGATGAAGAAACATTGTATGATGATATTATAAGAACGTCTGGCCAGCGTGTTTATAATAACATACTACGATGCGGAATTATCACGGTCATGGATTAATAAAAGTTACCAATTAAAAAGAATCATTAACCGATGTTATCAACAAGAAACCTAATGAAACGAAAAATTATCACTCCTTGTTCTCGACGCTTAACCTATTACTACTTTTTTCTTAAATTTCGGGACGAAATTGTTTTTAACAGTGATCGTATGTGACAACCCTAAAATTTGGGTATTTAATTTGACATTTATTGTAACCATAACAGTGTCCAAGAACCCTAAGATAATTTATAAAAACGTTTACTCGCTTTTATATCTAGCGTAAAAAAACCCTAATAGCATTTATAATAACAATTAGGGTGCATTAAGTTTGGTGAAACCCTAGAAATCATGTCTCATCAGTACACGTCATCATTTGTTGCATTGATCATTTTGTTGCATTAAATCATTAGTCATAGTAAGCGAGTTGGTGACACAACCTAACTATGAAACCAAATTAAAATCATATAAATTTTATAGTTATCATTTGTTCAACCAAATCAGTTGGTAGAGTAATCTACACTTTAAACATTTCACACAATTATAAATCACAAGTAAACATACAAGTTTATTATGCGAACACTGAAAGTGACAAAATAAATACACAAAGTAATATTCTTTTATTAGTAAATAATCACCATCAAAAACCGAGTAAAACCCGGCGAAAAAATATATTTACAGTCAACGTTACCAGTACCACTATACCAAGTAATACCATTTAACATATTAAATACATATCCCAATTTACCGCCCCCAAATTCTCGATACAAATCCTCTACAATTTTCCCTTTTATCCTTTTTAACTGAAATTGAATGTATGATTATAATAACCACTGATTAAGAATTTCCTACCAAAAACATGAACCAATCAGCATCACTCTCCCTATTCCCGGCCATCATATTCTCAAAATGATTAAAATAACATTTCTAAATTAAAGGGCTAATTCAAGCCACCTTCTATTTATCCCTCAAATCATAAACAACTTCCTTAAAACCCCATTTCATTTTCTTTTAAATCTGGCTACTACAACTCGTCTTCCTCATCAGATTAAACCAGAAGAAAGCCCCTTTCATTTTTCCCTGCCCTTATCGTCCGTTGTTGTTATCTTTATCGAGCAAGAACAAGTTCTCCGGCTCGATTTTCCGCAAGGCAAGCGTGTCACCATCGAGTTCAAGAAAACTCCAGCCGACGCCATCGCTGGCCATGGCCTTCGGCCGGCCAGACATCTTTCTCGATCTCACTTTGACAGAAACCAGAAAGCACTATCTTCCTTGACTTACTCCGGCGAACATGGAGCAGAATCAAGAAAGCCAGAACGTTCCCGGCGACCACGCAGTGTTCTCCTGCAACCCATCTCGTCTTCCGGCGACCAAGCATTATCTCCTGTTACACAAGGAACTCGCCACTCCTTTTACTATAATTTTTCCGGCGACCAAGCATTATCTACGGCGGACCAGTGTCGAATTCAGGTGACGGAACCAGGTTCCGGCAATCCCATCTCCGACGGCCGTTATTTCACGAGCAAAGGTATAAACTTTAAACCTTCTGTATTATTCTCCCGTTATTCATTTGTTACACGTTCCCCAACCGTCATTCTCACTGTTACTCTTGCAAGTCTATGTGAGCCCACTCAGTTAACTAAGCCCATTGGTCTGTTTAAATATGTCGAACCCATCAGATTTTATTTTTTTAGCCCGAATCTACTATTATAAATTAGATTTATAATATAAAATATATAACACAAATGATTATGGATAAACTATAATTATTTTTATAAATCAGTTTAAAATCAAAAAGATATTCAGAAAATGTTTTGAATAAAACAATTATTATTTGGATAAATAAATATTATGATTATTTAAATCTAGTTATTGTTATTTTTATCAAAGCAAACTGATGTTCCACAACTTATAAAATACAAATCAATGTGTTTAAAATATGAGATCAATTCAACAACGTCACCAACATATCGCTCATTTCGTTGTCTTTCTATGCATATAGGAAGCTAGGCAATTGTTTGGGATCATCATCTCAATTAGTCATATCATTTTGGAAGCATTGCATCAGGTGAGTCCACAGCCCCACTTTTTATTGTATTTTTATATACTATTTTACAACAGGGGTGAAAAACATACAAAATCACTTTTATTATTCATATTTTATTGTGATGATACATTACTCAGAACATGACATTCAGTCCTTTATGCTCGAACTAAGACAAGATGTAGTGACATTGGTAGATGCCTACATACTGTGACCATTAGCTAGTTGCGACTAGACCCTGGATATGCATATAGTACTATCGACTGAGACTCACCCTCCCACATTTATTTGATCAGTTTTAACGGTCTACCGAACCGTCATGGGAGTGCATATCTTAGATTCAGTAACATCATTTTGGAGTTGTAGTTTGGTTATGGGCTTAGGGTCGGCATTTTAACTCAAGGGCATTGCAAACCTTTGGGGGATATCAGTTCATGTTAATTTTTAATATCCTTTCTAGGATATCAGTTTACTACATTTTTAATACCTTTTTGAGGATATCAGTTTATACAATTTTATTAAATCACTTTCCATGTCTCTACATGTCAAACATCATTTCAATATTTCCTTTGTGCAAATCACTTTCAAACATCATATCATCACAACATTTTTAGTCTTGATGGCTCACAAACATTTTAGATAACTCAAAACATTCTTTAAACCTGTGGATTCACTCAACAATTTTTGTTGATCATTTTACTTATGTTTTTCAGGTAATTCGTTGAAGCATGAGTCTTAGTAGCATTGGATCATGAGCATGCATATTGTCAAGATGCCACAAACGTCTTTTCATTTCCAAACGTTAACTTTTACTTTTAAGCGTTTCAATTACATTAAATTTTGAGATATACTGTAATTGAAATATTAATTGAAGTTTTTAAACATTTATTGTTTACAATAATCATAGTTGTGTTACTCATAAATGTTACATCCCGTTCTTCCGCAAATCATTTATTACTATAAAATCGTTTTTGGCGGGGTGTGACAGAATGGTATCAGAGCATTGGTTATAGTGAATTAGCGAGTCTAGTCTATAACTACAAAAAGAATTTTGGGTCAAAATATTTTCGTGGCATCAAGAGTCTCATTCATATAAAGTTGCATTTAATCTTGAGTTTCAATTCATATATGCTTGCATTGCATATAGAGTTACATTGCATACATAATTGCATCACATTTCATTCAGCTGGCCTATATCTTAGAATTAGGTCGCTTGGCTTACACTTACATTAGATAGATTAATTGTACTTCATTTATCACTTACACAAAATCACGCACTCGAGAATTTCTACGAAACGTATATGTAACATCCCAAAAATTAAATAATCATTTTCCCCAAAAATACAAGTAAACAACTGGTCCCTTCTCTAAAACCGAACTTGGGCCCATGAATTAAATATGATTCGGCCTTGGCCCTCCGGCCGGCCTCTCACACTTGCCAAAACACTTGCTCAATTAAAACTCAGAAGTCTAACTTCGGGATAACTAATACTCGTAACTAATTAATCCCGAACGTCACACATTTAAGTAGTTCGATTAAGCTCACAATAAAAGCACATAACACAACATTACAATTTGTCTCACAATTAATTATACCCCAATTAAATAACTCTCTTATTATTTTCTCGTTTATCATAAAAATTTCGTCATTACTTTTTTTTTTTTTTTTTTTTTAACTTTCCTCAATTTTGCAACTCATAGCATTTTAATAACATTTTATTTCTTAATTCACTTAATATTTTTCTCATTTCGGTAACCATTCTCGAATCAATAATTATTCCATTAAGCGTAATATTTGATGACATTCATTTTAGTAATTTAACTCGATAATTCCCTTAATTAAATTTTAATACCTGCTCATAAATAAAATTTTCTCATTGGATTCATTTAATAATTTACTCGCGTAGTTTGATTTACCAGTTCTCCATTAGTCTAAATCTTTATCTTTTACCTTTATTATGATAACTTACCCATTTAACTCATAAATAAATTTTCATTACTCCAATTTCATAATTTCTCATTATTTATATAATTATAGTACGTACTACTTCTCATTTGCACCATTACTCTTGATTTATGAACTTCTTACAACTTGATAATTATATCATGACATGAAATTTATTATTCTCAATTATCCTTATAAATTCTCCAATCATACGTGTAACACCTCAAATTTTAATACCAAATATTGGCCAAAATAAAACATTTTTATAAATAGAAGAGCATCCTCAATTCGGATTTACAAAAACCTTGGTATGAAATCAGAGTATAAAAGTAGGTGTTACAAAATAGATCATCACCAAGCTAAGACTAAATCCAATCTAGTGTTCTTCTAAACTAGGTCCCGCATCTCTATCCATGCGTACCTAAGCCTTCGATCCCGAACCTGAGTACATAGCAAAACAACACAAGGAGTACGTGAGACAAAAACGTCTCGTGAGCTACATGGGTTTAGACCCAAAGTTAATAATAATAACCGAATAGCAAACAAACAACAAGTAAGCAATCATCCATCTATCTAGTCACCATATTGTGACTATAATACCTTGCTTTCCTAGCAATCATAACTAGTTGTCGGGACATCCCCAACCAACTAGAACCACATTAACTTATTAACCGGGGATCCCCCGCATTAACAAGCTTCAAGGTAAAGGCAAGAGGGAATCGCCCAATCTACCAATACCTGCCTTACTCACCGGACTACTTCCAGTTAGCAAGACTACTATCATGGAATGGGCCGATGGGGATCCGCCCAAATGCTCCCCATTCCATACCTCATGACCGGGGATCCCCCGAATCATCACATCATCTCACCATATCATAACTCGATGGTTATGTCAATCTAGCTCTCGGCTATCACGTCTATCATCAAACAAGTTAGTTCAATACAACTATCGGTATAACTAACTACTAGCTACTAGTCTATACAATTAAGCAAATAGACCATAACACAAGTAATAAAAATGTATTTCATAGGCTATGTACTCAGTAAAGTCCACACGTACTCACCTTAGCAATAAAGATGTTTTAACCGTATTCTTTCCGCCGGTTCCTTGCTCACAAATTGTCCACTTCAACACTTCACCGAATGTCTAAAACAATTATCACAACAAAATTATCATCACAAACTACTACCAATGTGTTCATCTTCCTCTAGATAACACCCATCAATCCATTTCCCCCAAATATGGCGATTACCAAACCCTAGGTTTAACCAACCCGAAAATTCTTACAAATCATAATCATACACTTGTTTTCCTTGTTAATATACCATCTATTAAGTGTATACACCATTTATTTCACCATAAATCACCAACCCAAGAACTAGGGTTTCAAACCCTAGCTTCAAGATCCATAGATCTAAAGCTACAAGGTCAAAGAGTGAAGATTTACCTTAAACTTTAGAAATGGAAGAAGAATCACGTGATTTGGAGTCCAAAATCAGCTCCAAATGCCCTTTTCCACTCAAAATATGTATAAACACTTGTGGTAGAGAGCTAGGGTTTCCAAATGAGCAATAAATGCTCAAAACCCGACTTTAAGGCACACCAGCGATCCCCGAACGCGACCAGGACCAGCTCGAGCCGCGACTGCCTCTTTCCGTGTTGCTCGCGCGCGCGACCGGACACCCGTCGCGTGCTCGACGATGTCTGGTGTGGATTTCTCGGTCAGCTCGAACCCGACTCGCGCCACTCGAGCCCTGCTCGCGCCACTCGACAAGCCCTCTGCCCGATTTCGGTGCCGCTCGCGCACTCGACGACCCACAGCTCGCGTGCTCGAGCCTGACTGATCCCCATACTCGATTTTTTTTTGCTGTTTCGGTCAAGTCTTTGACCCGTAACTTTCTCATACGATCTCCAAATGACACGAAACCAATTTCTACGTGTTTTAAATGAATTATCCAAAATTATCATATTTTTATACATTTTATTTATTTACAAATTTCGGGTCGTTACAACTATTTACCCCTTAAGAAGATTCCGTACTCGGAATCTCATCATAGTTCACGAAATCCGGGTACCTCTTCCGAATCTCGTCTTTGACTTCCCAAGTCAAATTTGGTCCAAGAGAATGCTTCCACTTGACCAATACCAACTCGATCTCTTTATTCCGAAGCTTCTTTGTTTTCGTCTCTAGTATTGCTTCGGGCTCCTCAATCAACCGGTTCGGGCCGTCAACCCGCAACTCTTGCAACGGAATAACATTTTCAACTTCCCCGATAAACTTTTTCAAATAACTCACGTGAAAGGTGTCATGCACACCTTGAAGCTCGGGTGGAAGTTCCAACTTAAAAGCTTGAAGCCCGACCCGTTTCACTATTTTAAACGGTCCAACATACCTTGGACTTAACTTCCCCTTTTTACCAAACCGCATCACACCTTTCCAAGGTGACACTTTCAACATGACCATATCACCGACATCCAAGTCGTATGGCCTTTTCTTCAAACCCGAATAACTTCGTTGTCTATCTTGGGCGACTTTCATGTTGGTTTGAATAATACCGATCTTTTCATTTGTCACTCTCACGATCTCGGGACCCGTGAGTTTCGTCTCTCCCGCTTCCAACCAACAAGATGGAGTTCTACATTTTCTTCCATACAACGCCTCATAAGGCGGCATCTTAATAGTCGAGTGATAGCTATTATTATACGAGAACTCGACCAACGGTAAATGTTCATCCCATTTACCACCGAAATCTAACACACACGATCTCAACATATCTTCAACCGTTTGAATCGTTCTTTCACTTTGACCGTCGGTTTGCGGGTGATAAGCCGTGCTCAACCGCAACTTTGTACCCAACTCTTCTTGTAAAGATCGCCAAAATCTCGAGGTAAACCTCGCGTCTCTATCGGATACAATCGATAACGGAACCCCGTGGAGTCGAACCACCTCATCAACATATAACTTAGCCAACTTCTCAAGTGGCAACGTTTCCCGAATTGCTAAAAATAACGCACTCTTGGTCAACCGGTCAACTATGACCCAAATGGCATCGTGACCTCTACTCGTCTTCGGTAAACCTACTATGAAATCCATAGTTATATCTTCCCACTTCCCGGCCGGTACAACCAATGATTGAGCTACCCCAAATGGTACTTGGTGCTCGGCTTTCACTTGTGCACACGTGGCACACTTAGAGATATACTTGGCCACTCTCGCCTTCATTCCGGGCCACCAATAAACCCGTTTCATATCTTGGTACGTCTTTGTACTTCCCGGGTGAATCGAATACTTCGATTTGTGCACATCATACAACAACTCTTTTCGGATACCGCCGAACTTAGGAACCCAAATACGACCGCCTACGGTCTTCAACCCTTGTGCATTTTCTAGAAAATGTTGGTTCTTTCCTAACCGTTCTTGTCTTAACTCGTCTTTTCCCATAACTTCTCGTTGGGCATTCTTGATCCTTTCAATGATGCTCGAGACGACTTCTATACGTGATAAAATTCCTCGGTTCGGTTTCTCATAGACTTTTCGGCTCAAAGCGTCGGCCACTACATTAGCTTTTCCCGCGTGATACACGATCTCACAATCATAATCGGCAATCAATTCGATCCACCTTCTTTGTCGCATATTAAGATCTTTTTGAGTAAACACGTATTGTAGACTTTTATGATCCGTGTACAACGTACACCGAGTACCATACAAATAATGCCTCCACAATTTTAAGGCAAATATAATCGCCGCCAACTCCAAGTCGTGTGTCGTGTACCTTAATTCCGCATTCTTCAATTGTCGCGAAGCATATGCGATCACTTTACCTCTTTACATCAACACACAACCGAGCCCTTGATTCGACGCATCACTATAAACCACAAAATCCTCCATACCATCCGGTAACGTAAGAATCGGCGCGTTACATAACTTTTCCTTTAACAACTTAAACGCCTCTTCTTGCTTCTTCTCCCACACAAACTTCTCACTTTTTCTTGTTAACTTCGTGAGTGGAATCGCGATTCTCGAGAAGTCTTGTATAAACCTTCGGTAATAACCGGCCAATCCAAGAAAACTTCTAACCTCGGTAGGAGTCCTCGGAGGCTCCCAATTTGACACCGCTTCAATCTTGGACGGGTCGACCTTAATACCATCACAAGTCACCACGTGACCTAAGAATTGCACTCCCCGCAACCAAAATTCACACTTCGAGAATTTTGCATACAACTTTTCCCGTTTCAACACATCTAGAACTAGCCTCAAATGACCTTCGTGTTCTTCTTCGGTTTTCGAATAAATCAAAATGTCGTCAATAAACACGATCAAAAACTTATCAAGGAACGGTTTACAAACCCGATTCATTAAATCCATAAAAATAGCCGGTGCGTTTGTAAGACCGAACGGCATTACTAGGAATTCATAATGACCATAACGTGTACGAAAAGCCGTCTTCTCGGTGTCGCCTTCTTTCACCCGAACTTGGTGATAACCCGACCTCAAATCGATCTTCGAGAAATAACTAGCACCTTGCAATTGGTCGAATAAGTCGTCAATTCTCGGCAACGGGTAGCGGTTCTTAATAGTTACCTTGTTCAACTCTCGGTAGTCAATACACATTCTCATCGAACCGTCTTTCTTTTTAACAAATAACACCGGTGCACCCCACGGTGACGAACTCGGACGAATAAAACCCTTATCCAACAAATCTTGCAATTGAGTCATCAATTCCCGCATCTCGGTGGGAGCTAAACGATATGGAGCACGAGCAATCGGTGTCGCCCCCGACACTAAATCAATTTTAAATTCGACTTGTCTCTCCGGTGGCAAACCGGGCAAGTCATCGGGAAAAACCTCGGGAAAATCCCGAATAATTTTGACACTATCCATTGACTTCTTTTCCTTTCGGCCATCTAATACATATGCAATAAACGATGCACAACCTTTCGATATACTTTTCCTCGCCTTAATAGCGGTAATCACATTAGGCATGTGATGTCGTTTCTCCCCATACACATACACCTTCTCATTCTCGGGTGTCCTAATCGACACTATTTTCTTTCCACACAAAATCTTGGCTTGGTGCATACCCAACCAATCCATACCGATAACCACATCAAACGCCGTAATTCCCATGGGCAATAAATCTACCTTAAACTTTCTACCGTCTATTTCTATTTCACAATTTCTATAAATACATTCAACCATAGACGTTTTCCCGTCGGCTACTTCTATCTCATAAACCTCGTCTAACATTTCGGACGGTACATTCAATTTACAACCGAATTCATAAGACACAAACGAATAATTGGAACCCGAATCAAACAAAATATGAGTTGGCAAGGAGTTAATGAATAGAGTACCTGACACCACATCGTGTGCCTCCTTCGCCTCCTCCCGGGTGAGTTGGAAGGACCGCCCCTTCACTTTCGCCGGTTCCACTTTCTTTTGAGCCGTGGACACCATCGACTCAATTCCCTTCTTTGGGCACACATTGCTATAGTGCCCCTTCTCGTGGCACGAGAAACACTCGATCTCGGCCAAAGATTTAGACTTGCATTCTCGGGCCATATGCCCCGGCTTCCCACAATTATAACAAGTTTTCGACTCCCCTCGGCACACGCCGGCATGAGTCTTCCCGCACTTCTTGCACGAGCCAACACTCCCTTGTTTAGAGAAGTTCGATGTGAACTTCCCTTTCTTGAACGTACTCGAGCCACTTTCGGCTTTCCTTTTCTCGCCCACATGGGCCCTCTCGGCAACACGTGCCTCATTCACTTCCTCGACACTCCGGGCGGCACTAATAGCTTCATCAAGTGTAACCGCCCTCTTCACTTCCAATTGGTAGTCCCACGGTAACCCACTAGCATACCGGACCACCCTCAACCTCTCATCCGAGTAGGTTTTAGCAACAAACGGGAGCAATCCCGTGAACTCCCTCGAATATTCCTCCACCGACATATCACCCTTCTTAAGGGTCACGAACTTCTCGTGCATTTTCTCCAAATCCCTCTCGGGACAAAACTTCTTTTTCAATCTCGTGGTGAACTCATCCCACGACATCCTTTCAACCACCTCCTTCCCGAGGGTCTCATACACAATATCCCACCACACCATGGCATCTTCTTTTAACAATTGTGACGCATACGTCACCATATCAACATCCTTACATTTGCTACTTCCGATCACCCTCTCGGTTTCCCGGATCCATCTCATGGTTACTTTCGGGTCCGAACTACCCGTATACACATTTGGCTTACAAGCCATGAAGGATTTAAACGAACACCCTTCTTTCACAACGGGCCTAGCCCTAGCATCACTTTGGCCACCCGTGGAGGATTTCATCTCCCCGGTGCCACTACCTCCCGTTTTCTCATCCGACTTAGCCTCGGATTCCCGGTCTCCACCCGACCTCTCACGGTCTCCAATAATACGGTGCACTTCTTCGGCCACCGTTCCCTTAATTTGATCGATAATAGTTTGGAGATCCGCCATGGTTACCGGAGTTCTATTCGCTCCGACCTCCGACTCATCAACCCGATGCATCGACGGTTGACTTTCTTGCTCAACCACCCTCTCGACAGGAGGTACTTCCTCCTCCCGGCCCTCCGGGGCTTTACCACTCCTACGTGTGGTCACCATTTCTTTCAATCAAGACTATACGAAAGACATTAAACATTTAGTACCCTGTGTACAACCCAATAGTCGCATAAGACTCAAAATCCATAATCATATCAAATTTCACCGGTCCCCCTAGGTTCAACCCTAAACTTAATATAAAGTCTCAAGGTCAACCTATCGATCTCAAGGAATCTTACATTCCTAATGCTACAGTCTAAGACTAGGATGGTCATCCAACCTAATTCACTTAAACTATAGCTCTGATACCAAGTTGTAACACCTCAAATTTTAATACCAAATATTGGCCAAAATAAAACATTTTTATAAATAGAAGAGCATCCTCAATTCGGATTTACAAAAACCTTGGTATGAAATCAGAGTATAAAAGTAGGTGTTACAAAATAGATCATCACCAAGCTAAGACTAAATCCAATCTAGTGTTCTTCTAAACTAGGTCCCGCATCTCTATCCATGCGTACCTAAGCCTTCGATCCCGAACCTGAGTACATAGCAAAACAACACAAGGAGTACGTGAGACAAAAACGTCTCGTGAGCTACATGGGTTTAGACCCAAAGTTAATAATAATAACCGAATAGCAAACAAACAACAAGTAAGCAATCATCCATCTATCTAGTCACCCTATTGTGACTATAATACCTTGCTTTCCTAGCAATCATAACTAGTTTTCGGGACATCCCCAACCAACTAGAACCACATTAACTTATTAACCGGGGATCCCCCGCATTAACAAGCTTCAAGGTAAAGGCAAGAGGGAATCGCCCAATCTACCAATACCTGCCTTACTCACCGGACTACTTCCAGTTAGCAAGACTACTATCATGGAATGGGCCGATGGGGATCCGCCCAAATGCTCCCCATTCCATACCTCATGACCGGGGATCCCCCGAATCATCACATCATCTCACCATATCATAACTCGATGGTTATGTCAATCTAGCTCTCGGCTATCACGTCTATCATCAAACAAGTTAGTTCAATACAACTATCGGTATAACTAACTACTAGCTACTAGTCTATACAATTAAGCAAATAGACCATAACACAAGTAATAAAAATGTATTTCATAGGCTATGTACTCAGTAAAGTCCACACGTACTCACCTTAGCAATAAAGATGTTTTAACCGTATTCTTTCCGCCGGTTCCTTGCTCACAAATTGTCCACTTCAACACTTCACCGAATGTCTAAAACAATTATCACAACAAAATTATCATCACAAACTACTACCAATGTGTTCATCTTCCTCTAGATAACACCCATCAATCCATTTCCCCCAAATATGGCGATTACCAAACCCTAGGTTTAACCAACCCGAAAATACTTACAAATCATAATCATACACTTGTTTTCCTTGTTAATATACCATCTATTAAGTGTATACACCATTTATTTCACCATAAATCACCAACCCAAGAACTAGGGTTTCAAACCCTAGCTTCAAGATCCATAGATCTAAAGCTACAAGGTCAAAGAGTGAAGATTTACCTTAAACTTTAGAAATGGAAGAAGAATCACGTGATTTGGAGTCCAAAATCAGCTCCAAATGCCCTTTTCCACTCAAAATATGTATAAACACTTGTGGTAGAGAGCTAGGGTTTCCAAATGAGCAATAAATGCTCAAAACCCGACTTTAAGGCACACCAGCGATCCCCGAACGCGACCAGGACCAGCTCGAGCCGCGACTGCCTCTTTCCGTGTTGCTCGCGCGCGCGACCGGACACCCGTCGCGTGCTCGACGATGTCTGGTGTGGATTTCTCGGTCAGCTCGAACCCGACTCGCGCCACTCGAGCCCTGCTCGCGCCACTCGACAAGCCCTCTGCCCGATTTCGGTGCCGCTCGCGCACTCGACGACCCACAGCTCGCGTGCTCGAGCCTGACTGATCCCCATACTCGATTTTTTTTTGCTGTTTCGGTCAAGTCTTTGACCCGTAACTTTCTCATACGATCTCCAAATGACACGAAACCAATTTCTACGTGTTTTAAATGAATTATCCAAAATTATCATATTTTTATACATTTTATTTATTTACAAATTTCGGGTCGTTACAATACGCATATATATCTCGCTCAGAAATAAAATTTTATTGGTCAATCCACTTATTATTTATCTCTTTTACTTATTTCAGTAATTACTCTGGATTTAATACTTACTCAAGAATACATAATACTAAACACAATAATTTGGTTCAATAACTTTCTCGACTGAATTTAAAATTTCTCATAATCACGTTTTTCTAATTTAACTTGATTTGAACAATTCATAATAAATTCTCATTTTTTTTAATAATCTATTTTTATCTCATTATATTCTCACATGAATAATTTCTCGATTAATTAGTCACTCTTATCACTTTCTAGCTAGTTATATGAACATAAATGCTCATAACAATTATAATTAACACATAACAAAAAAAAAATTATCTTGGTAATTCTCTTAATTTACTCTAACTCTTATAAGAGCAATAAATATATTGGATAATCTACTATAAAACAAAAGGTATAATGACACAACATTAGGCGTCTTCATAGAAGAAATCACTATTACACATGCACTACATACATTTCTCTTTATATACATTTATCATTCAATTAATATTGTTCAAAAAAAATAAAAAAAAAACAAAATCATTATATATAGTGAAATAATTATCCAAAGTTTTGAATGCCCAATTGACTATACTAAGTTTCCTTTAAAGCATTGCTTTCTTTTGACCACCGTTCAAATCAAGTTACCATCAAGATCGTTTATCTTTTTTTTACATTTATTTTTTTTTGTTTGCGTTTTCACCTCTCCTCTCGAGACAATTAAGTTATCTTTTAATACTAAATTTCATTCAACATAAAACTAGAATATATTTATTCTATAATTCCATTTTTTTAATCATTTACAAAACTACAATTGTTTTGTCACATAAGTTAGGTCATATATCTTCTATTATTAATTCAATGAATTTATAGTCATTTTTGAGCAATTTATTAAATTGAGTTTTTAATAAAATGAATCAAGTATGTTGTATTGTATTCATTTTATGGCGAATAAGAGCTTTAAAGAAATAAATGGCAAAAGTATTCGATTGATTTGTTTCGGAGGACAAATTTGTGTTTTTTTTTTTTTTGTATAATGTCTTGTAGAGAATATACATGTTTTGAAAATTTACTATAACCTTAGATAAAATTACGTGTCTTTGAATCCCGCTGCATCGCGCGGACCCGACAATCCTCCTTAAATTACTGAAAAACTTCTAAAATTAAATAAATTTTTAACGTGGCGGTACTTCCATGATTTTAGATACAATATTAACAAAATAACATTGCTAAATATCATTTTCAAAAAGTGATAAATAAAAGTTGCTAAAATTCGTTTCACATTAAAAAACGAGTTGAGTCACTTCATCATCTCTTCCAAACAAATATCATGAATGGTGGAGTAGGACTACATATTTGATTAAAATATCCTCCTTTTTCTCTCATCAATTCCAAATTAGTATTCGTATATAATATTTATCCAACAATAAATCATCACTGCATCCTTTTGCTGACAATATTATTGGTTACACATTTAGGTTTTCGATTCAATTTCCGTAACAGCGTGTAAATACTAAATACATCTTCTTGTTAATCACATTATAAATATCTTTCACACACTATCCCTCACGCGAGCATCGCAAACTCATGAATAAACTTATGAAGTGACCATGATGAAGAAACATTGTATGATGATATTATAAGAACGTCTGGCCAGCGTGTTTATAATAACATACTACGATGCGGAATTATCACGGTCATGGATTAATAAAAGTTACCAATTAAAATGAATCATTAACCGATGTTATCAACAAGAAACCTAATGAAACGAAAAATTATCACTCCTTGTTCTCGACGCTTAACCTATTACTACTTTTTTCTTAAATTTCGGGACGAAATTTTTTTTAACAGTGATCGTATGTGACAACCCTAAAATTTGGGTATTTAATTTGACATTTATTGTAACCATAACAGTGTCCAAGAACCCTAAGATAATTTATAAAAACGTTTACTCGCTTTTATATCTAGCGTAAAAAAAACCCTAATATCATTTATAATAACAATTAGGGTGCATTAAGTTTGGTGAAACCCTAGAAATCATGTCTCATCAGCACACGTCATCATTTGTTGCATTGATCATTTTGTTGCATTAAATCATTAGTCATAGTAAGCGAGTTGGTGACACAACCTAACTATGAAACCAAATTAAAATCATATAAATTTTATAGTTATCATTTGTTCAACCAAATCAGTTGGTAGAGTAATCTACACTTTAAACATTTCACACAATTATAAATCACAAGTAAACATACAAGTTTATTATGCGAACACTGAAAGTGACAAAATAAATACACAAAGTAATATTCTTTTATTAGTAAATAATCACCATCAAAAACCGAGTAAAACCCGGCGAAAAAATATATTTACAGTCAACGTTACCAGTACCACTATACCAAGTAATACCATTTAACATATTAAATACATATCCCAATTTACCGCCCCCAAATTCTCGATACAAATCCTCTACAATTTTCCCTTTTATCCTTTTTAACTGAAATTGAATGTATGATTATAATAACCACTGATTAAGAATTTCCTACCAAAAACATGAACCAATCAGCATCACTCTCCCTATTCTCGGCCACCATATTCTCAAAATGATTAAAATAACATTTCTAAATTAAAGGGCTAATTCAAGCCACCTTCTATTTATCCCTCAAATCATAAACAACTTCCTTAAAACCCCATTTCATTTTCTTTTAAATCTGGCTACTACAACTCGTCTTCCTCATCAGATTAAACCAGAAGAAAGCCCCTTTCATTTTTCCCTGCCCTTATCGTCCGTTGTTGTTATCTTTATCGAGCAAGAACAAGTTCTCCGGCTCGATTTTCCGGAAGGCAAGCGTGTCACCATCGAGTTCAAGAAAACTCCAGCCGACGCCATCGCTGGCCATGGCCTTCGGCCGGCCAGACATCTTTCTCGATCTCACTTTGACAGAAACCAGAAAGCACTATCTTCCTTGACTTACTCCGGCGAACATGGAGCAGAATCAAGAAAGCCAGAACGTTCCCGGCGACCACGCAGTGTTCTCCTGCAACCCATCTCGTCTTCCGGCGACCAAGCATTATCTCCTGTTACACAAGGAACTCGCCACTCCTTTTACTATAATTTTTCCGGCGACCAAGCATTATCTACGGCGGACCAGTGTCGAATTCAGGTGACGGAACCAGGTTCCGGCAATCCCATCTCCGACGGCCGTTATTTCACGAGCAAAGGTATAAACTTTAAACCTTCTGTATTATTCTCCCGTTATTCATTTGTTACACGTTCCCCAACCGTCATTCTCACTGTTACTCTTGCAAGTCTATGTGAGCCCACTCAGTTAACTAAGCCCATTGGTCTGTTTAAATATGTCGAACCCATCAGATTTTATTTTTTTAGCCCGAATCTACTATTATAAATTAGATTTATAATATAAAATATATAACACAAATGATTATGGATAAACTATAATTATTTTTATAAATCAGTTTATAATCAAAAAGATATTCAGAAAATGTTTTGAATAAAACAATTATTATTTGGATAAATAAATATTATGATTATTTAAATCTAGTTATTGTTATTTTTATCAAAGCAAACTGATGTTCCACAACTTATAAAATACAAATCAATGTGTTTAAAATATGAGATCAATTCAACAACGTCACCAACATATCGCTCATTTCGTTGTCTTTCTATGCATATAGGAAGCTAGGCAATTGTTTGGGATCATCATCTCAATTAGTCATATCATTTTGGAAGCATTGCATCAGGTGAGTCCACAGCCCCACTTTTTATTGTATTTTTATATACTATTTTACAACAGGGGTGAAAAACATACAAAATCACTTTTATTATTCATATTTTATTGTGATGATACATTACTCAGAACATGACATTCAGTCCTTTATGCTCGAACTAAGACAAGATGTAGTGACATTGGTAGATGCCTACATACTGTGACCATTAGCTAGTTGCGACTAGACCCTGGATATGCAGATAGTACTATCGACTGAGACTCACCCTCCCACATTTATTTGATCAGTTTTAACGGTCTACCGAACCGTCATGGGAGTGCATATCTTAGATTCAGTAACATCATTTTGGAGTTGTAGTTTGGTTATGGGCTTAGGGTCGGCATTTTAACTCAAGGGCATTGCAAACCTTTGGGGGATATCAGTTCATGTTAATTTTTAATATCCTTTCTAGGATATCAGTTTACTACATTTTTAATACCTTTTTGAGGATATCAGTTTATACAATTTTATTAAATCACTTTCCATGTCTCTACATGTCAAACATCATTTCAATATTGCCTTTGTGCAAATCACTTTCAAACATCATATCATCACAACATTTTTAGTCTTGATGGCTCACAAACATTTTAGATAACTCAAAACATTCTTTAAACCTGTGGATTCACTCAACAATTTTTGTTGATCATTTTACTTATGTTTTTCAGGTAATTCGTCGAAGCATGAGTCTTAGTAGCATTGGATCATGAGCATGCATATTGTCAAGATGCCACAAACGTCTTTTCATTTCCAAACGTTAACTTTTACTTTTAAGCGTTTCAATTACATTAAATTTTGAGATATACTGTAATTGAAATATTAATTGAAGTTTTTAAACATTTATTGTTTACAATAATCATAGTTGTGTTACTCATAAATGTTACATCCCGTTCTTCCGCAAATCATTTGTTACTATAAAATCGTTTTTGGCGGGGTGTGACAATTTGGCACTTAAATTTTTTTTTGATATTTTTATTAAAAAATTTTTAAGTGTCAAATGACCAAAATACCCCTTCATAATAAAAAAAATAAAAAAATAATAAATAATAAAAATATTTTTATTTTTTAAAAAATGACCAAAATACCCCCTCAATATATAAAATATGTGATTAATCTTGACCATTAGATCTTATTGATCAATGGTTGAAATTTGTTCCTCGAGACTTCGTAAAAACAATGGACCTCCTTGAACGCAACTCATTAGTTGCTTGTTGGCCAACTAAAGAGCTCATAATCTAGTGATATCAAATTGATTAGGTTTCTAATATGATTTTGGATTCAAGTTCTATTGTGAATAAAATTGGTGTAAATTTAGTGGGTGCATTTGTTAGCTATTATAAAAAGGCATAATTTCACACACGTCCTTGCAAACTTACAATATTACGTATATATCCTTGTAAATTTTAATATTACATATATATATATATATATATCATTCCAAAACCTCAAAATTTTCATATATAGTCTTTTTACCTAATCTAATACTTATTTAAGTCTTTTAAACTTTAAAAAACACGAAACCTAATCTTAATTAATGTTAAATACCCTTGACGAAAGAAAATGCAACTCACGAGTTTGGCAAAAAAATACCCTTGACGAAAGAAAAACCCTTTATCTTTAAAAGTATTTAGGATATTTAACATTAATCAAGATTAGGATCTATGTTTTTTAAAATTCTAAATGATTTAAATGTTATTAAATTAGATAAATGATATATGTGAGAATTTTGAGGTTTTGAAAGGATATATATGTAATAATAAATTTGCAAGTAAATATACATAATATTGTAAGTTTGTAAGGACATACTTCCTCCGTATCAAAATAAGTGACACAAATTGGCTTACACGTTTTTTGAGGTAAAAGATTAAAGTAGAGGTTAAAATATATTAAAGTACATAATTAGTGGAGAAGGGGTCCCACTTTTCTTGAATAAAGTGATATTAATGAGTTTTAAAGTAAAAGTAAGGGTATAAGGGTAATTTCATTGTATTAAAGTGGATAGTTAGTGGGTATGGGTCCCACTATTTTTACCAAATAAGGAAAGTTTTCAAAGTGTGTCACTTATTTTGATACACCCCAAAATGGAAAGTGTGTCACTTATTTTGATACGGAGGAAGTATATGAAATTGCCCTAAAAAAAATTGCTTGTTAAGAAGGGTGAAACATGCTAACCGATACAAAAGCCAAGGATGAAACATACAAAATACTCTTGATTCCAGGGGCTGAAAATGTAATTCTAATTTTAAAATTAAGAATGAGTAAAAAGCTGTAAATGGCGCTGAGTCGGCACGCCCTGATTGGGTGGCAGTAACCTAAAGTCTATTCGGAGACGGAGTCTTTCAATCATTGTGCCAGTTGGCGACCAACTCAACTCAAATCCTCTCCGGCTCCGGCGATCCATTTTTTCAAATTCTTCCTTTTTCCGATCATACACAGACACTGGTCTCGGAAAACCTTTCGTCCTCTCTCTACAAATTCATCTGAGAGAGAAATAAACAGTCGCAGATGACGCCTAATTGGGAGCTGAAGAATTGTTGCGATCGCGACCAGAAGCTGTTTCTCGCTACCGTCGGCGTATTCACTCTCGTCATCCTCGCGGTCCGTACTCCTTGTTCTCTCAATTGAATTGTTTAATCTGTTATTTATCAGGTTGTTTTCTCTGTGTAGTTAACCCTAAAATATATATTGTGTTCTTATGCGTACACTGCTGAAGACATTCTGTGTATTTTACAGAGAGTATTAGGTTATGTGAATTTAGTAACTTTACCCCATATGTTGCTGATGATTTTTGGCTTCTGTTATTGAGACTAATGTGAATTTAGCTCTTTTAACCTCAATTTTGTTACAAGATAATTTTGATTATTAACAAGTTCAATGTGATTATGATGGATTAAATATTTGATTTGGTACACTTTTGTTATCTTCTCAACACCTTTCTAGGCAATGATCTAGGTTTTGAAGCATTTAATCCTACAAACACCAATAGTTCTTCTCATTAGTGTATCAATAGACATATATTAAAGATGGATGTGTTTGAATTGATTGAGTAAGTGAGATTTGGTCACATCCATATAGTTGATATTCAGTTTTAGATAAGTTTTACTTTAAATTAACAATTGTGATTTACATGCAATCTTTATGAATAAAGTAATTTTATTGAGTGCATCCTCTTGTGATTGAGTGTAAAATCACCCTAATAAATCACATATATTAACTTATTGATTATATGTTTATTTACTTATACAGCTGTGGAGGACATTTCTGCTTACCCCTTTTAAGCTCATAACTGTTTTTCTTCATGAAGCAAGCCATGCAATTGCCTGTAAGCTCACATGTGGAGAGGTACTTTCTTTAACTTATTTTCATATTATACATTATTTATGCTCTACTAATATAGTCAATGATTTCTCCTTTAAATTTTAACTAAAGTTTAAAAAATTCTGTTATTCAGGTAATGGGCATGGAGGTTCATGCCAATGAGGGAGGTGTGACACAAACACGTGGTGGCATATATTGGTTGATCTTGCCAGCTGGATGTATTATAACTTACTTTCATTAATTAATTAATTAATTTTTTTATTATCTATCCTTTTAAACATGACACATTCTTTGCATTTAGATCTTGGTTCATCATTTTGGGGTATGCTTTTAATCCTGGCATCAACTGATCTTCTAACTGCAAGAATTGCTGCTGGTTGCTTAGCAGTTGCTTTGCTTATCGTTCTTTTCATTGCCAAAAACGTAAATATTTTTCCCAATTCATTACTCACAAGTTTTTTATATTTAATTTTAAATTAAAATATGATGTAGTATTTATTCTGTTGAAACAGTGGACTCTTCGAGGACTTTGCATTGGTCTGTATCTTCAAATTCGGTTACATTATTATTCTTATTAATCATTTGACACCACAAAATTTTCATATTATATATTTCACCAGGATTCATCATATTCATTGCTGTCGTTTGGATCTTGCAAGAAAAAACCACAGTTCGTATACTTCGTTATGTCATTTTATTTATTGGTAATAATCTTTTGCATATTTCACTCTTTACGTTCCATATTTTTCAAGTAAATGATGAATTTCTGTTTTTGATTTGCAGGTGTGATGAACAGTTTGTTTTCAGTTTATGGTAACAATGATTTAAATTAAGAAATAACTTGTATTAATCAAAGTAGATAATGTTGTTAGATAAATTTAAATATTTTGGCAGATATATACGATGATTTAATTTCAAGGAGAGTAAACTCGAGTGATGCTGAGAAGTTTGCAGAAATTTGTCCGTGCCCGTGTAATGGTGTTGCTTGGGGTGTCATATGGTTAGTTTTAATTTAATTAAATAATTAATTAAGGTTATGGTTTTTATGTTGTGAATTGATTTAATTTTGTTGCAGGGGAATGATTTCTTTCACTTTTCTTAGTGCTTCGGTATACCTTGGACTTGTAATCTTATCATAAGGTATTTATTATTCTCCTCTTTTATCATAAAAACAAATTTGTGATAAATGACAACATGTTATTATGTGTTTAATCTGATGGTTTTCATTGACATATTCAGGAAGGGAGATTGATGGACTTTGGATTTGATTCATGTAGCTGTGTTGATGTGATCTTATATTGCACTAACTTTTCAATCTCATTCTTTAAATTTTGGATTGTAACAGTACAGTTTCAGTATAGCTAATTTTTTTTCTTATACAGTATTACCAAACTACTGCCATTTTTCTCATTCTGAACAACGAAACGAGCTTGATGTATATGAAAATGCCAACTATGATTGATGCAAAATTATATATCCAAAGCATCATCTGAATCACAAAAATATATATTGTCTCTCCCCTGTTTATTTTTTTTGCTATTCGTGGCTTTAATTACTAATGATTCAGAATTTTTATACTGATTACCTGATGTAGTGATAGGCTGTCATGCGGATTATTTGATTTCTGCTGGTTTTTAGTGTATTGTTTTAAATAATTGGGTGATTTAGAGTTATTTTATTGTTTCCCATCGTCAATTGCTCTGAGTCTTGTAATTCAATATCATTTCACTTGATTAAATTGTAAATTTGATCTGTATTTGGTGTTAACTACGGTTTTGACCTAACTGGTTAAGTTTTTTCTTTATTAATCGACTATCTCGATTATAGTTTTAGGACCTTCACAGCCATTTTGAATGTATTTGTTTGCAAAAAAATCTCACATGTATGATTATATAGTTGGCTGTTAATTTATTCAGCCTTTTATGATATCTATGAACAAATTAGATTCATCTCAGAGAACGCTGCATTTCTGATCTACGTTGACTAATATTATGTTTTGTTATAATTACTCATTTTTTTATTAGTTTGATACTTCATAATGTATACTTGGAGGAAGAAGATTCAGAAGGACAAACCTACCGAATTTGAGGAGACAGTAATTCATAATTAAATTTTCTGACACAATTTTCTTTTTTTGCTTTTTAAATTTTCTCTGTTTAGGTTTTCTGACTATATTATTATTGACTTATATTGTTTGACTTGAAGAGTGACTTGAAGGAGCTTTTCAATACTTTTTCTTCTACTAGTAAATGACTACATTTTCAGGAACGCTTGGTTGGTGGACAATTCAGATGCAGCTTTTAGTTCAAATGCTTTTGTTTTGCAGTTTTAGAAATAAGAGTAGTTTTACTAGTGACTCTTAACTTGTATGTAAAATACTAACATTTCAATCTACAACTTAAAACAATATCAACTTTAAAGATTAATGCCAAAACCATAAAGATTAGATTATTAAGGCTCGGTTTTTGATTGTCTACTAGTGGTGGTGAATGCCTTGGTGATGGCATGAATGAGTATTCCAATTGGACAAAACAACAAGCAAAGAGAAACCGAATGCCGAGTTTCAATCTCGTTCTCCAATCCATCTTGATACACTTGTCTGTTTCAAATATTTCAAAACATCATATTCTAATTAGCAAATAATAATGTAGTAAATAATAGACCTTGCAGCATAGAGATCAACGGCTAATAAGTGGATCCAAGCTGAGGCTAATGTCATCTCATTAGAAAACATCTTAGCTACACCAGGAAGCTGTAATTGAGATTAAGAATTTAATACTGGTTGCCAGAGGTAAGTGATGTATAATTATAAATACAAAAAAAAAAACACTTACCTCTGGCAACCAATATTTGCTTGCAAACATGTAGCGTATTGTGTCTGGTGTCCACGAGAGGTAAAGAAGGTACGAGTATAAAACCCCGAGCACGACGTATGGTATGCTACTTCTCATACACTTTTTAGTCTGCATTAAGGTCAACCAAACAAGTTGACTTTCTTTTTGCTCTCTAACAATTACTAAATTCACTCGATAAAATAGTTATTCATACGCTACCAATTCAGCTTTTGGTGCTGCAATCATGAGGGTATAGAACGGAAGAACAGCTGCGGTTCCTAAAGTAAAAGCATCTCCTGCTAATTGTGGATTTGTAAACCCTACACAAACACAAACTTGCTAATTAAAACAATAATTTATTTTATGATAATTTAACAAAAGGTATGAAACAATTACATGATGCTTGTAAAGGTAAGTTTTTTCTATGCAGATTGATGCCTTTAGGGTTTGGTATGACAACGACTCGTGTTCCTCCCGCAAAACTCCATTTACTTTGTAGGTTGCACCCGATATGCATCCCATAGAATTCGGTCTTCACGGGACCAAATGTGGGTTTTGAGGTTGTTAGGAGGTTAATCTATAATAAAAGAATACCCGTAAATTTTAAATTCCATTGAACTAAAATATCATTTTTTACCCGTAAATATATTTTTATAAATATATAGACACTTTAATCATTGTTTCTATAAGACCAACATACTTGATCATTTTATATTTTTTTAAACTTTTTTTTTCTAATTCTGGAACCGGAACCGAATCGAACCAAAAAATTACTTAGATTGGGCACAAAACTCCATTTCAGACCCTAATTTCAACGTTTTCACTCCTTTTGATGGTTATAATGGAAACATAGAACATCTATGAGCCCTTAATTTTCACTCGAAATTAATATTTGAAACAGAGAAGTAACCAATTTTATTGGGGAAAAACAATAACAGAGCAACAACATCACAAACACACACACACACACACATATATATATATATAAAATTTAATCTGCAGACACACAATGGATTAACATAAAGCAAATGAATGATAACCAGATTGTAAAATGGCAAACAAATTATGGATTTATAAAGGTAAAGTGAATAATTAAAACATGTAAACAGTAACACAGAGAGAAAAAAGAAAATACCTTGAGTGGCAGTTGATGGTGGCAAAGGCATGAAGAGAAGGCCATAAGTTAATAAGTGAAATTGAGAGAGGAAATGAGTTGGTGTTCATGAGAATCAGGTATAGATTTGTTATTATTAAATAAAGTATGATTTGATCTAAGAGCAGAAAGAAATAAAAAAGGGAAAACAGAAGTGGTGGTAGTGTGTGTCCAAGAAAGACAAGCTAGTACAATCATGGATATACGAGAGAGAGATGGATAAAATATTCATATTTTATCTCACCTTTCTTTCTCTAGTTAATATTTTCTTTATATTACATCATCCGTTTCGAAATAAGTGATAAACAAAGTTTAAATTTTTTGAACCAAAATATAATAACAAAAATTAATTAGATTAAATTGAATAGTTACTGCAGAATGAGTTCCACATATATTAATTAAAGTAAATTTAATGATATTCAAAAGTCAAAGTAAGGATAAATGTGTTTTTTCACTATATTAGAGCACTCCCAACGGGAGTGTTCAAGCAACGATTGTCAAACACGAAGACTAGGTGACGTCAACCTTGGATCTCCTGTGATAACCACAGTGCAGACCCAACAAGTTCTTGGCGAACCTAGGGTGATCAAGGTTGAGTACGAACGTGAAAGTGAGAGTATACGAACTCTGGGTTCTAGGCTTTTTTAGTCTGTCTCTGTATATGCCCTCGACAATGATTTAGGCCATGTATTTATATGGCTCGTCTCAAGTATATGGAACGTTGGCCCATTAATGATGATCGTGGAGCTACGTTGATCATCTAATGCAACGCCTTACTATCATGATAACAATAAATCAGTCATGAAGCGCCATTATAACGGGCGTCAGCCAATAAGACGTGCTTCCAATGACAGGCGCTGACAATCCTGACAGGCGGTGATAACTTGACAGGCGGTGATAACTTGACCAACGCTGATAACTTGACAGGCGCTGATAACTCTTCAAGTAACAAAAGCCTATCACTAGTTGTAGTAACAGACCCAATTGTGACGCATGGGTCCAATTGTGACTCATGGGCTCGTGAACATAAAAGCCCACCTTCCTGTTTAGGTTTTGGGGATTCACCTATATATACATAGGTAGTCCCTACTAACCTCATCTTGCCCCCGTGTTAGGATTTGCCAAAACAACGCTTTGCAAGGCGTAACTAGTAAGTATTTTTCGTTTTCGTTATTTTTTTTTATTTGGAGCGGACCATCTGCTCAAGGCAGTCCGGCGGCGGCGTAAGTGACTGGCGGTCGCAGGGCAGGCAGCGACGCAAAACAGTCCGCGTCGCAAGCAAACCGGCGGGCGGTGCAGACCGGCGGTCGCAGGGCAGGCAGCGGCACAAGACAACCGGCGGACGCAAGACAACGCAGGATAGACCGGCTACTCAAGGCAGACCGGCGACTAAACCCCAAACCCTCAAGACAGACCGTCCGCTAGGTGGACCGGCTGCTCAAGCAGACCGGTGGTCATAAGTGATGCACGGGGTTGGCCGGCTGCTCAAGGCAGACCGGCGGTCGCAAGTGATACGAACGAGGTGGGCCGGTTGCTCAAGGCAGACCGGAGGTCGCAAGTTGATTAATACCGGCGGTACAAAGCAAGACCGGGTCGGTAGCAGACCGGCTGCGCGAGTGACCGGCGGTTTAGAGTTAGTCCGGCGAATTAGGGTTTAGGCTTAGTGGACCGGAGATTTAGGGTTTTGACCGGCGGTTTAGGGTTTAGGGGCAGCCCTTGACCGGCAGACTACTTTGTACGCTTTAAATAGTTAACTCCTTCCTAACTGTAATTGTATGTCTTGCTGCAGGTTTAACTGGGTTGCTCGCTACCTTACAGGTACGTATTTGCGTGGCCATTACTTTGCTTTGTTTACATCCCTGTAGTTAGTAATAGCTTATATTCCTTGTTATTTATTAGGCGTATTGTAGTTGTCGTTGTCCTAACATGGGAGATCCAGTGCCAGATGCGGTTGTGCTGGAAACTCCATCAGTTGCTCGGAGCCCTAGCACAGTTAATGACAAAATGCTAACAAAACTGATGGATGAGTATCCATGCCTTAGGAAATATAATGCTATTGTACCTACGTCAAACCAACGAGCTCATTCCCCTCCACAAGGAAAAGTAGCCCTCTATATCCTTTACCTTTCCCACTCCAATTTTAGATAAATGGCCACCGTTTTTTATTTGAGTGTGTTGAACTACTTCAAGTTGGGGTTTGCACAGTTACACCCAGTAGCTGTATCAAAAATCACGACTTTTGAGATGTTATTGGTGGCCATGGGAATAATACCCTCAGTACCCTTGTTTAGGGCGTGTTATAAGCTGATGAAATCTCATGATTGGTATTCTGTAGAGTTAAAAGATAGAAAGAAAAAATTTATTCGGGAATGTTTTACTAGTCATAGGAATTGGAGATATAAATATGTGTTTGTCGATGCCGCTTTCAGAAATATATGGGCTAGTAACTTGTTTAAATGGAGAACGGGGTTTGACAAATCGTTAAACGATGCTCCAGTCCTGACGCCTGAAAGCGGAAGGCTGTGCAAGCAGATTTTACGAAAGTCAATTGTATTTCGAGTTTATGAGGAAGGTGCTTTGGTGTTAGCTGGTGTTTCGGATTATTGGGCTGAAGGGATGAAGCCTGTGATAGTGGACTCGGAGACCGGGAAACGTGGGTTCTTGTTATATTGTCATGCTTTTATATTATCTTTTTACAGGTACTGACTCATTGTACGTTTCTTGCAGCCATGAGCTTGATGGATTTCATGGAGGGAGATCCTGCTTTTATGGAGTATGAGATTGAAAGTCATCCTGCTGATGTTACCCTGGGTGAACAAGAAACTGGTGCCACTTCGCATGATAATTCTGGGATAAACACGACCTCAACCAACGAGGTGACATCGAACTCGACACCAGGTAAATGCACAACCTCTACACCAGGTAATTGCACAACCTTTACACATATGTATTTACTATGATAAAAGGTAAGCGTATACTTTATGTTTCACAGGTGCCGCTGATAATGAAAAGTCACTGTCCAGGACTATCGCTGAGAGTGACAACGAGGATGAAACTGGTAACACTATAATTATAGTCGTTGCCAACTTATTACCCGTTACTTAACGATCTTATTGTGAATATGCAGAGGACTTCGATTACCTGGGGGCAACGTCAATTCCAGATCCCAGATTGGATGACTGAGATATGTTAGGACTTGGTAAAAGGGCGGTGAGTCTAGATGTAAGCGATTATGACATCCTTTGCCGAAGGCGCCAAAATTGACCTTCCCCTCTAATCTTCCCTTAAATGCTACTTTGGTAAATCGCGGGGGTAATACTGGATCATTTGGAGCAAGCGCCACAATTGGTTCAACCTGTAGTATGTTTGGGACGATCAGCGGTTCTTTTGGATCTACCGGGTTAGCATCGAGCCGCAATTTTGTCATGACACAGTCTCCTGTTTTGCAATGTACTACCTTGCCTATTTCAACTAGCGAGGGTGTGCCATCAGGATCTATAAACGGGAGTACAGGGGGTGTAATTGGTGCAACGGATATAAATATGTTCAATTGTTTTATGGATTACGTCCGACAGCTGGTAAGCAATGAACATGTGGAATTAAAGAAGTCGTGCGCCGAGTTGCAGGTGCAAGTTGATAATAGCAAAGATGATATTACCTCTCTAAAGAAAGATCTAGTGTTTGAGCATACTACAGCTAGTCGTTGTCAAGAGGAAGTGCACATGCTTAAGGAGAAAATATCCCAGCAGGGGGTCATTTTGACTAAGGCTGAAACGGAAAAATAGGAGATGTCAGCAACCCTGAGTGCCCGTGATGAACAGTTGGTGCAAAAAGAGAAACAGGTAATTGAAAAAGATGTTGAGCTGGAGACTATGAGGCAAGCGATGGTCAAGATGCGTGAAGAACGCGATGCTGCCATGCAGATGAGGAAAGATTTAGTTGCTGCATTGCCTCAGCTATTTGATTTGATGCTTAAACATCCTGATGTTGCTAATGTTCTTAACGACTTTAACCGTGCTTCTCATATGTTTGGGAGACATCTTGCCAGCAAAAAAGTGAAAGATGCACTCCCCAATATTTCTCCTGAGAGCTTGCCTTTTTTGGACACTGCAGCGCATGGTAACATGACGCGTGCGAGTGAGAAATTTGCACACAGGGCTTTTCCCATTATGACTACCCTGGTGCAAGATTTGGAGTTGTCACTTCCAGCTATTATTGCCTTATTGTCGGCACAACCACAGCCTTAGCTTGTTTACGCATGTGATACGTTATGACTTGGTTTTTTTTTTTTTTGTGATTGGATTATTGCTTTGCAACGTTTGAATAATTTTGTTGAATTTCTATGTTTGAAATTACTTGGTTTCTTTCTATGCGTGTACTTTGCCATAGAAATTATGTATGTATTTGTTGGTGAACCGGTGAAAATTTTTTTTACTCGCGAGGATGTCGCTTCCGAATAGGAAGTGCTTATCTTTTATCAAGTTGATTAAAGGATGAAATTGAATGCATGTGTATAGACCAAGCAACGTTGTTTGATTGACCTGGTATAATTTATATTGAACTATGTTCTTGACTATGTCATTTGTGCATGCATGTGTTGTAACATTGTACATAATAAAAAGTGTTATCGCGTTGATTTTATTGAATAAAAGTTGGGATACATGATCAAACCAAATTATAAATATAACACTTCTTCAGGTTCATGACATTCCATGTCCTGGGAATAGCTTGTCCGTCCATGTCTGACAAGGTGTAAGACCCATTGCCATTAGCATGAAGTACCTGATAAGGGCCTTCCCATGTAGGGCCTAGCTTGTCTTGACTTTCTACCCTGCTGGCCTCATTCTTCCTCCATACCAGATCGCCTGGCTGAAAAGAGAGAGGACGGACTCGCTGATTGTAATATTTTGCCATCTGCATGTGACTGGAGGCCTGTTTGATGAGAGCGATCTCCTTACGCTCTTCCACGATGTTTAAGTTTTCTCGTAGTGCTTCCTCATTCTCTTCAGGGTTGAAGTCCATAACCCTTTGAGTTGGATGAGTAATTTCTGGAGGAATGACTGCTTTTGTGCCATAAACCAAGCTGAAAGGTGTTTCAGATGTAGTTGTACTTGGGGTGGTTCGATGAGCCCAAAGGATACCTGGTAACAGATCCACCCAGGCAGTTTTGCGCTGGCCCAATTTTGCTTTGATTGCTTTCACGACGGCTTTGTTCATGACCTCGACTTGGCCATTGGCTTGAGGATGTGCCACTGACGTGAACCTCTGTTGTATGTTCATGTCAGAGCACCAAGCCTTGAATGGACCTTCTGCAAACTGTTTGCCATTATCGCTTACCATGACATGCGGTACCCCAAACTTGCAAACTATGTGTTCCCAGACAAAATTGATAACACGCTTCCCAGTGATAGTTGTCAAGGGCTTTGCCTCTATCCACTTTGTAAAGTAATCAACAACAACAATGAGAAACTTGACATTGCCAACGCCGGGAGGAAATGGCCCAACAATGTCGATCCCCCATTTGTAAAATGGCCATGCAGTAGTGACAGGGATAAGATCTTGCTTTGGCGATTTGGCGACAGAAGCATTTTGTTGACAGGCTGTGCACTTTTCGATTTCCTCCCTTGCATCTTGATGCATCGTTGGCCAAAAGTACCCCAATCTCATGAATCTACCAGTGACAGAGCGTGGACCTGCGTGGAGGGAACATGTGCCACTATGTACAACTTCAATGATACTTTTAGCCTGTGTTGGGCCAACACAACGTAGGTGTGGCCCCAGATAAGATTTGCGAAACATGCAGTTTTCCACCAACGTGTACATTGGTGACTTCATACAAATTTTTCTCGCTAGCTGTGGATCAGCCGGTAGGACATCATGTTTGAGGAAATTTAAGATCGGAGTCATCCAACATTCTTCCTCTGCAACAATGGTAACCTCCTTTGGTCGCGCAATGGACTTTTCTGTCAAGATCTCCACCAGTAATTCTTTTTTAAGATGGGCAAAGGCGGATGAAGCCAACTTGCTTAGGGTGTCAGCTAACTTGTTGCGATTTCTGGGCACTTGCTCAATGGTAAATTTCGTGAATTCTGAGATCACCTTTTTAGCTTCTTCTAAGTATAGCTGCATGGAGGGTTGGTTCGCAATGAATGCTCCACTGACTTGGTTGGCAACAAGCTGTGAATCTACAAATACAGATATGCTTTTCACACCCATTCTCCTGGCAATTTTCAAGCCTGCTAACAAAGCTTCATACTCCGCTTCATTGTTAGTTGTGGGAAACTCGAACTTAAGGGCATACGTATACTCATTTTTATTGGGGTCTGTAAGAATTAAACCCGCTCCAGAACCTTCCAAGTTAGAGGCACCGTCAGTGAAAAGTGTCCATGGGATATCTTCCTCCTCCTGCACGTGCCTTTCTTTATCTTTTTCGTCTATCTCGGCAAGGAAATCGGCCAAGATCTGACCTTTCATAGAAGTTCTTGGATGAAAGGAAATTTCATGCTTCCCCAATTCCACTGCCCACTTAGCCAACCGTCCTGACACCTCAGGCTTTCCTTGGACGTGCTTAATTGGTTTGTCTGTTAAGACATGAATAGGGTGAGCCTGGAAGTAACACCTCAAACGCCTAGTTGCATGTACCAAAGCAAGGGCTAATTTTTCCAAGCACGGGTAAGTTATATCTGGACCTTTCAACACCCGACTAACAAAATAAACTGGCATTTGGGTAGACCCACGCTGCGCCATCATAACTGCGCTAACACATTCCATAGAAGCAGCCAGGTATACAACCAAGGTTTCTCCTTGTAGGGTTTCACTACGCACCATGCGACTGATCAACCACTTGGGTCGACCTCCTAGTAAACTTGGTTCGAACCATGACTGACCAAGAACATGAACTTGTTCTTGACCGGTTAAAACCAACTAGCTGATTTAATCCCTAAATGCGGAACTGGGATTATACCTAATCCTTAAACCCTAAAGGATTGGGATGTTGGAAATCTAGATTAGGTTAGCAAGAAAGAAACCTTGTACGAAGAACTCGAACACACACATTGCTTGTGTGGTTCGTTCGACCATCAACCAAAGAACCCTAGGGTTCTTTGGTCGAATTCGTCCAAGAGGGGAGAAGGGAGAAAAGGGTTTCCCAAAACATACCTTGTTGATTGCTTAAGATAGATCCACTGATGATGAACAAATCGAGCGATCTTCTAGTTGATCTAAGCAATGAACTTGGATTTTCAAGACTTGAAGAACACGAAGAACACGAAGAACGAAGAACGAAGAACACCAAACTTGGTGTTCTTGGGTGTTCGGCCGAAATCTCCCAAGAGAGGGGGAGAGATTTCGTGTAAGTGTTAAGGGAATGATTAGGTTTAAATGAAACCTTAAGCCTTCTATTTATAATAGAATAAGTTTCATTTAAGTCCTCCTAGTTTAATTAAGATTAATCTCTTAATTAAACTTATCCTTTTACACTTCCATCCCTCATACTTTAATTAGTTTATTATTGTTGCACTTAACTACTAAATGTCTAGTATTAATACACTAATAATTCGGTAACCATATACACGAATTATATACTTGTATTTATACTTCTAATAGTTAATTATATAATAACCTTTATATAATTTACACAACAATATTATCCAATTACTATATGATTTAATAGCTTTAAATCATATCATGGATAATCTATAATTAACACATTGTATATTTACTCAACTAGTAAATGTACAACTACTTGTATTAATTAGTTAGTTAAACTAATCTAATAATAAGTTAAACTTAACTTAATACTTAACTGATTCATAATGACTATTATGAATCATTCCTCTTCGTAGTATCATTGCTTATCTTGCTCGTATTACATGCACTCACAGGTGTGGCCCTTAAGTGTTTCGTAGGTATGGATGTATCATCATATGTTGACTAACTGTGCACATAATTCCTTCAGACTCCCACTTGTGCAAGTTTGTAAGCTTTGTCTTAATGATACGAGCTACAGTGGCCTTCTAGATGGGCATGTAGGTAACCAACCCATAAAAACAGCTTACGTAACCCAGGTATAGTTTATGAAAACTCTTTAATAGCGTCTCCTAGTAAAGAACACTCTGTCTCTACTTCTTGGGCAAACTATGTTAGGCTTATCCCTTGCAGCACATTATTTGTGATAACGAATACGAGCATGGTAGAAATTATCAACTCCTGTATTCGAAATCATTTTATGACTTCTTGATTCAAACTGTTGTGATAAACGACAAAGAACAGATCAGTTCGTTTGGGCACGACCGTGCACTTGCCAGTTTCTTATCAAGTCAAAGGACCTATAAATATCTCTCCTAAAAAGGAGGTGCAATTACCATCTAGTTATATTTCGATTTAAAATACAACTTCCTTTGTACCCAGTATCGCCTCGTATGACAAACGTATTTTAGAATTGTCTGAGTTGAACCAAAGCACATTAGTCATTATATCCTAAACCAAATACCTCATGCTTAAGGAAAATCCTAGTGAACAATACTTTTGAACTTTTCAACCACGAAGTATTGTCACGGTGGTCAATGCAATATTCGTTGAGCCTCCAACAGAATATCACCGATATTTGGTTTACACAAAACTTGTGTAGCTATCTTTGAAGAACTTCGAATCTACCACCAAATACCGCGATGACGTTAACGTCCCATCAAGGTTCCCACCAAGACGAGTAGTCACGGATTTTGTGTCTTCTTGAATAAATAGACTTTTATTCATGGATCTTGTAAAACATACAAAGTCTGAATAAAAATGATACTAACTCATGTACTATTCCTCACTGGACATAGATACTGAATTATTACTGGATCATTACTTATTCCGTTCGTTCGTGTTGATTACTTAATGATTCTTACAAACTTAATTGTAATTTTATCACTAAACAATCATTTCTATTAAACTAAAGACATAAGACGAGTATTTAGGAATACTTTTACTTTTGTCTTTGCTAGATATTGTTCTTCAACAATCTAGAACATATTCTAGTCTTGCCTTTTATGCAATTCGGTAAACATAGGAGGATTGGAAATTAACTCCTTAGTTTCTTGAATTCATAAAAATCTCCTTGTAACTAAAGCTTCTTTTAGTTACTTGATTTGTAGATATTCTTACTAGTTAAAGAAATTTTCTTAAATGACTATGTTATCCACTGAAGGGTTAACAACCTATTAGATATGCAATAATTAATCACAAGACTTGTGAGCACGCTATTAGGTTTGCAATAATCTCATTAACGATCATTTATTATTTCTCTTAACTCTTTGGCTAACGACTTGGTAAAACCTTGTTGTTAATGTCTTACTAACTTACTGAATTCACTAACATCTTTAATGAATTACGTTAGTCTTAGCTCCCACTTACTTTTATGGAACTTAAGCATCTCTTAAACTACTTTGACCTAGTCAATAACTTGTAGTTTAATCTTTTAAGAATTCTATAATTAAGATCATCCTTTGGATTTGCGAATATCCAACATTCCTGTTTAGGGAATTATGCTCTTTATTGATTACTGTATCTAACAAGTATGAAACACTTGAAATGATACTATCAATTCTTAAAGCATTAGTATTCTTTTAAGAATCTTATTTAATGTCAAAGTCATTTACTTGGATTTCTTAAATATCCATTTATTCCTATAAGGGAATTATGACTTGATTAAATATTGTAGTTATTACAAGTATAAGAGACTTGGAATAATACCTTTTAATTCTTAAATGCTTTAATATAGTTTGTCCCTTTTAAGAGTCATTTAATGTCTAAGTCATTTTACTTGGATTATACGAATATCCAATTATTCCTATTAGGGAATTATGACTTCATTAAATCCTTTACTACAAGTATAAAAGACTTGTAATAATACTCTTAAAGTCTATCTTGATTATATCCAATATAATCACACTATATTAATACTAATACTTTAAAACTTTCTATCATAAGTAATGACTATTACTTAAGATGTTTTAACTAAGTTCAATAACTCTTGAACCTTATGCTTCCATAAAATTCTTAAATACTTTCATTAGAAAAAACTTTCTAATTACTAATATCTAAATACCTTGAGCTATCAAGACATTATTTATACAACAATAAAACATGAAATATAAGTAAATCAAAACTTGACTTACAATCTAGTCATAGACCCTGACTAGTGTAATTATCACACATGCACACAATATAATTCAACCATGAATTCAAGATTAATTAAAAACAAAAATAAAACTTGTTTTAACAAAAAATAAAATTATCCAAACAATAAAGTAAAATTGTTTAAAAACGAATCCGCAAAATACTGAATTATAAAACTTGGTGCTCGTGGAATCATCACCATCTCATGCCGGTCACCATCACTTTCCATCTCCTCCTGCAATAAACGATTGCAAAAGTTAGATTACTTGTAATGTACTTTACAAGCATCTTAAAGTGATTAAGAAGTGTGGTTGTGTTACCTGAGGAACTTGTGTTTCCTCCACTACCACTTGCACCCTTTGGACAATTCCTTTTCCAATGCCCAGCCTCACCACATTTGAAGCACCGGTTCTCAGTCCTCGCAGTGTTAGGCTTAACCTTCTTGACCTTTTGTTTGACACTTTTACCATTTGGCACTCCTTGGTTAGGATAGGTTTTACCCTTTCCTTTACCACCATGCCCTTTTCTCTTCTTCCCACCACCACCGCCGTTACCAATCATGAGAACGTCCTTAGATTTGGTCCCCAAACTCAACTCGGCTGTCTTGAGCATGGAATGTAGCTCAGCAATGGATTTCTCCATATTATGCATGTTGTAGTTGACCACAAAAGACTTGTAGTCATCAGACAACGAGTTGAGTATAGTATCTGTTGCCATTTGCAACGGTATGGGGTGACCAAGTCTAGCGAGGTGATCCATGTCTCCTTTCATTTTCATGACGTGGGCACTCACTGGCGTTCCTTTGACCATCTTGCAAGAGCTTGCTCTTGAAATGAATCCCTAAGTTGCTTGATCATCTCAAATGCAGGCACATCCATAAGTCCCGCTTGTAACTCATGACTCATGGTGGCTAGCATCAGACAGCTCACATCGAGTGCATCACTGACATGCTTATCATAAGCTTGCCTCGTTTCAGCTCTGGCATTAACAGCAGGGGTGTTTGGTACTGCTCTCTCCAAGACATACCACTTTCTCTCATGCCTGAGCACAATACGAAGATTGCGCTCCCAGTTGAGAAAGTTTGACCCAATCAACTTGTCCTTTTCGAGGATTGAGCGAAGTGAGAGATTGTTGGTACTTGTTGTCGCGATTGCGTTTGTTGCTGCCATCTACAAATAAAACCCAGTTTAATTAGTAATCATTAATAAACATTCTCTAAAATATATTATAAACCCATAATTAATATTTTAGGCCTAGGATCCATATATCACATTCTCGCCGCAAGGTTTGGGCACTTCCCGACGAGACATGCTATTTCTGGTAGGTAACATCCTTACCGATCGTATCAAGACATGACACGATTCCTAGGGGTCGTAGAATCTTTAGACTTATAACTTATTACAACCTTGTACAATCTAATTGTACATTTCTAAGTTAGTAATAAAGTCTAGTATGTTTATTCTACTCAAGTACTTTTTGGGCCGGGACTCCCGATTATCACCAAAGTAGATCAGACCATCTAAGACAGTGCGATGTTCTGCGCCGGGACTCCCGATTATCACAGAACCTTACGCACCCTAACACTCGCAATGATTTGAATCCATATCTAAGGTTCTTTATCCTTACAATATGAATATCGTTTAACAAGTGAGGTGTTCCATTAGGTGGATAGTACTTCGATCTAAGATTTTCTTGGGTTTGTTTAAGTCTTAAACTAAACTTAAACTTTTATTCCAATCTTAATCCTTGTTTAAAATGTGTGACTTGTGAATTGAAGAGTTCTACAAGTCACCTTTTTAAAAACTTAAGAACTATTCTTTAAAACTTATAGTTTCAAGAATTTGCACGATTTTACATGTATACCTAAAACGAGGTGTACAAAACGTTCTACTAGATTTTGTGAAAAATCTTATCTAGAATAAAACTTACTTGTTTTATGTTACTTGAAAAACTTATAAACTTATGTTAAACTTTTAAATTCTTTTATGATTCATGAACTTGAAACATAAACCTAGTTTAACACACCTAGTTTTTCATATGTCTAATAATGGAATTAAACATTTGTTTTGACTTACTAGTTTCGACCAAAACTTATGTCTTAACGACACATTTATAAACTTTGTGATTTTCTTGTGTAGCTCCCACTAGCTTCAACAACCATGATGAAACTTAAGCTAACACAATCACCGGTTTATACTTGGTGAAACTAATAAACTTATTATATAAAGACTATATATAATAATTCTTAGTTTGTTTAAACCTTTCTTATATTTAACTTGAACTAGTTAAATATAGGTTTTTGTTATTTTTACTTGATCATTAATCTAATATATTACATAACTTGTAAAATACTTGCTTGTATAATTATCTAGTTATAATAACTTATAACTTTATACATTTTAATATATGATAATATATATATAACTTTGTATATTTCTAGTCAATCATATAATTTCAACTTGTACAATTTCTAGTTATAATGAAATCATAACTTTGTACTTTCTAATTTTAATTATATTATAACTTATACAATAACTAATTATAATGTTATCTTTTAAAGATCAAAATAACATTACCCCTTTTAATTGTTTCATTTTATCTTGTATAAATGTATTCGTATATATGTATATTTTATAATAAACTTGTAACATTCTAATAAGAATATTACATCTAATTTATACATATGTATTTTAACTTAAACTAATTAAAATACGTATAAACTTATTATACCCTTTTAAAATTCAATTTTACATAATAATAAAAATTCCGAAAATTTTAATAGATATATATAAATAATTAAATACACCTTGTTAATTTTAGAACTTAAAAAATTAAGATCCTCTTTATCAATTCCCTAAATTAACTAGATGAACCCTAATCTTGTTTTTGACCAATCAAAACTAGGGTTTTGACTTTCTTGATCAAAGACATTATTTTTAATTAAAAGACTAATTTCAATCAATCCTATTTGAACAATAAACTTTGTTTAAATTCTAAGATAGATTATAACTTTTAATAAATTCATTTAAACTTTTTAATTTAAACCTTATAGACAATAAAACTTTGTCTAAATTACTAGATTTAAAGAACTAGCTTTAATAAATCTATCAAAATAATAATTAAACCTATTAGACATAAACTTGTCTAATTAACTAGGTTTTAGATTATTATCCTAATTAATACTTTTAAATTATTAAACTTAAACTAGTTTAAACTTCTAGGGTTCTTTTTAGGGTTTCGAAAATCTCAAGACTAGGAAACTTTTCCACCAATTAAACTAGGCTAGTTTAATAAACTTGGTGTCCAAGTATCCTCTAGATTTCGAAATCTCTAAGGGATTAGGAAAGAATCCTTTTGATCAATTAAACAAATCTTGTTTAACATACTTGATCCTAGGGATCTTCCTATGTCACGAAAATTTAAGGAAGTAAGGAAAGAATCCTTTTGATCAATTAAACATATCTTGTTTAACATACTTGATCCTAGGGGTCCTCCTAGGGTTTTCGAAAATTGCTAGGGTTTTTTAGAAACCTTCTTGACCAATTAAACTTAGACTAGTTTAATATTCTTGTTCATAGGGTTCTTCCCTTTTTCGAAAATTATGAGGAATAAGAAGAAATACTTGAAACAAAAAAACTTAAAATTAAAGTAAACAAACAATCTTTGTTAATCTAGTCTAGATCTCTAAACCAACGCTCTGATACCACTGTAGGGTTTCACTACGCACCATGCGACTGATCAACCACTTGGGTCGACCTCCTAGTGAGCTTGGTTCGAACCATGACTGACCAAGAACATGAACTTGTTCTTGACCGGTTAAAACCAACTAGCTGATTTAATCCCTAAATGCGGAACTGGGATTATACCTAATCCTTAAACCCTAAAGGATTGGGATGTTGGAAATCTAGATTAGGTTAACAAGAAAGAAACCTTGTACGAAGAACTCGAACACACACATTGCTTGTATGGTTCGTTCGACCATCAACCAAAGAACCCTAGGGTTCTTTGGTCGAATTCGTCCAAGAGGGGAGAAGGGAGAAAAGGGTTTCCCAAAACATACCTTGTTGGTTGCTTAAGATAGATCCACTGATGATGAACAAATCGAGCGATCTTCTAGTTGATCTAAGCAATGAACTTAGATCTTCAAGACTTGAAGAACACGAAGAACACGAAGAACGAAGAACGAAGAACACCAAACTTGGTGTTCTTGGGTGTTCGGCCGAAATCTCCCAAGAGAGGGGGAGAGATTTCGTGTAAGTGTTAAGGGAATGATTAGGTTTAAATGAAACCTTAAGTCTTCTATTTATAATAGAATAAGTTTCATTTAAGTCCTCCTAGTTTAATTAAGATTAATCTCTTAGTTAAACTTATCCTTTTACACTTCCATCCCTCATAGTTTAACTAGTTTATTATTGTTGCACTTAACTACTAAATGTCTAGTATTAATACACTAATAATTCGGTACCCATATACACGAATTATATACTTGTATTTATACTTCTAATAGTTAATTATATAATAACCTTTATATAATTTACACAACAATATTATCCAATTACTATATGATTTAATAGCTTTAAATCATATCATGGATAATCTATAATTAACACATTGTATATTTACTCAACTAGTAAATGTACAACTACTTGTATTAATTAGTTAGTTAAACTAATCTAGTAATAAGTTAAACTTAACTTAATACTTAACTGATTCATAATGACTATTATGAATCATTCCTCTTCGTAGTATCATTGCTTATCTTGCTCGTATTACATGCACTCACCGGTGTGACCCTTAAGTGTTTCGTAGGTATGGATGTATCATCATAGGTTGACTAACTGTGCACATAATTCCTTCACTCCTGGTACAAGAGCTGTGAGCGTAGGAAGGGTGGCCAAAAACTGCTTTAGCTCTTGAAAGGCTAATTCAGCTTCAGGTGTCCATTAAAAATCTTGCTTCTTTATGCAGCCTTTCAAAGTGTGGAAAAATGGTAGAGACCGATCAACTGCTTTTGAGCGGAAGCGGCTGAGTGCTGCCAGCTTACCATTCAAACTTTGCACCTGCTTTTTGGTGGATGGGGAGACCATGTCAAAAACAGCCTGTATTTTCTTGGGATTGGCTTTAGTCCCACGGATGGCGCCAATGTTCGAGCAACGATTGTCAAACACGAAGACTAGGTGACGCCAACCTTGGATCTCCTGTGATAACCACAGTGCAGACCCAATAAGTTCTTGGCGAACCTAGGGTGATCAAGGTTGAGTACGAACGTGAAAGTGAGAGTATACGAACTCTGGGTTCTAGGCTTTTTTAGTCTGTCTCTGTATATGCCCTCGACAATGATTTAGGCCATGTATTTATATGGCTCGTCTCAAGTATATGGAACGTTGGCCCATTTATGATGATCGTGGACGCTTGAGCTACGTTGATCATCTAATGCAACGCCTTACTATTATGATAGCAATAAATCAGTCATGAAGCGCCATTATGACGGGCGTCGGCCAATAAGACGTGTTTCCAATGACAGGCGCTGACAATCCTGACAGGCGGTGATAACTTGACAAGCGCTGATAACTTGACAGGCGTTGATAACTCTTCAAGTAACCAAAGCCTATCTCTAGTTGTAGTAACGGACCCAATTATGACGCATGGATCCAATTGTGACTCATGGGCTCGTGAACATAAAAGCCCACCTTCCTGTTTAGGTTTTGGGGATTCACCTATATATACATAGGTAGTCCCTACTAACCTCATCAGGGAGTTTTTATTCTCGCCACTTCTCTCGTGGGTTTGCCAAACCGTTGGCACCACCCCATGAGTTGCCTCGCCACTTTCTCTTCCGCCAGTGTGGAGAAGAGAGTGAGTGATGTTAGTGAGTTGGTGGGTGGGCCCAAAGAGGTATTGTGTGTGTTTATGTGTGTGTGTGTTTTATAATGGTGGGTCCCAAAATATTAAAGGGAAGAACGTATTGTTGGCATGGGTATGTCAGTTTCATGTGGGTTGGAGGGTGAGCTGACGTGACGCTGATTTGACAACAACTGACGGTATCAATTTGTGTAACGGTTGGGAGTGGTCTTAAAGGAGATTGTTAGTGAGTGTGGGTCCCACTACCTTTTATTAAATATGATAAGTTTTCAAAGTTTATCACTTATTTTGAAACATCCTAAAATAAAATGTGTATCACTTATTGGAGAAAATACTATTTTGCTAGATAACATTCAACTTACATATAAAATGTCATCAATATTCTTATTACATTCAACTTACACATAAAATGTCATCAATATTCTTATTATTATTCAGTTTTTGGATGACATTATTATAAAATATACATATATACTATCTTATTAAAATATCTTGTGCCACATCATATTATCATCTTCTTTCTTCCTCTAGTTGATGCGTTCAATAGTCGCTCAAGAAGTGACGGACCTTACTGGCAGCACATGTCTTACTGCCTTGATATTTTGACCATTTTTATAAAAATTTGATCCGCGGATAAATTACCTCCGGATACGCAACCTTAATGTGGCGAGTATTAGCCGTCTAAATGGACAACCGGCGAGAACAAATTTTATTTATATTTGCTTATTTTTTTATTGGTAGTTTTATATTCAAATAGAGATAAACATCTTGCAAAGTTTGAAGTTACAAAGTTGATGAAGCGGTTCAAGTTTTGTGGATTTTGATATTTTGTTTATGAAGAATTAATGTTGTATTTTGGTTTTTCTTTATCAAGCACTAAAATAACATGCTTTTTATTTGTGCTAGTTCGTGTATGAGAATAAAGTAACAACTATTAAATGTTTTTAACTATCATGATTATTCTTAGATTTTATTTTTGCTACATTACAAAATATGGACTTCTTTTACTAAGCGGATATCCATCAGGTCGCACGTTTAAATTATCCGAAAGACTTTGTAAAAATTATTAAAATGTTGCTATCGAGTTTTAGTACGGTAAATATTTACATAATTCATGGTATTTACTAGAATGTACTTCCTCCGATCCAAAATAAGTGCTACACTTTAGATTTAAAGATTTCTGAGGCAAAAGATTATAATGATGTTTAAATTAAATTAATTGAATGGTTAGTGGTTAATGGGTCCTACATTTTTTGAATAAAGTGGGGTTATTGATGCTTAAAAGTAACAAGTAAGAGTAAATGAGTCATTTCACTTTGTTAAATTAGATAGTTAGTGGGTGTGAGTCCTATTATTTTTTGATAAATAATGTAATTTTTCAAAGTGTAACATTTATTTTAAATCATCTATTTATAAAAAATGTAACATTTGTTTTGAATCGGATGAGGTATTTAAGTTGAAGGGAGTGATGTGCAATTTTGGTGAGGTCAAAGTACATGTAAGCCACGTTTAACGAACCTAGTTTTCTGGGAGGCGCACATGCCGAGTTGCCAACACCGCTTTACTCGTTCAGTGTTTAATACTTAAGTATTTTAATGAAAAAGAGCGAATTACAATTAACGTCTATGTGGGTTTACCACTTATTTTAGTCATAATCCCAAACTTTATTAAGTACACTGAGAGTCTTTGATAAATTCATTTTGTTGCACCCGTAGTCCTTAAAGCAAACGGACATTTACCAAAGTGTTAAATCTCCCATATGCACATCACATGATGAGTAGTATGGTGATTGTCCATTCATTCCTCATATTTAAACATGAGTAAATTACATGGAAGGTCCCTGTGGTATACTACTTATCACAACCTTAGTTCCTTAACTTCATTTTTATTACACCGGAAATCCCTGATTTATACACTTTGTTACACCTATGGTCCCTGATGCGCTCAATTTTTTTAAATGACCAAAATACACTTATGACCTTTTGTAATAAAGCAAATATAAAGAGCTTTGAATGTAATAAGTGATAAATCTCATAGACCATCCGTAAAATTTATTATGTTAATTATTTTTTTTTCTTTTTTTTTCTCTTGGATTCAGTATTCTTCAACTTTTATTGTCGCGCCACCAACCCCTGAAAATGATCCATCCCAAACTCCTAAATGCGGTTGGCTTCTACAGTTGTCCGGCCGCCAGTGACGCTCTATCGACCTGCCTGTGCAAAACACCAACTCCTCTGGCAACGTGCATCTTGTTTGAATCAATTCAGGTCGATAGAACGTCATCGTCGGCGGCTGGCAGAAGGCAAACCACATGTAAGAGTTTGAGATGCACGACTTTTCATGGTTTGTGGCGCGACGATAAAAGTTGAAGAATATGGATCCAAAAGAAAAAAGAAAAAAATCAATGAACATAAATGAAGTTCAAGGCAATAGGGACCATGGGTGTAACAAAGTGTATACACTAGGGACTTCCGGTGTAATAAATGAAATTCAGGGACTAAGGTTGTAATAAGTAGTATACCACATGGATCTTCCATGTAATTTACTCGGGTTTCAATATGAGGAAGGGGTGGACAATTACCATACTACCCATCATGTGATGTGCACATGGAGGATTTAACAGTTCTAATAAATGTCCGTTTGCTTCAAGGACTACGGGTGCAACAAAATGGCAACACCAGGAACTTCCAGTGTACTTAATGAAGTTTAGGGACTGTGGCTGCAATAAGTAGTAAACCACAGGAACCTTAGATGTAATTCGCTCAAAAAAGAACTTAAGACTCGTCCGTGTCCGTGAGTTTGGCCGTCCCACCCTTGGGACTGATCTATGTAATGATATTTTTTTCATATGTATATTTTCACTCATTTTATCATAACAAGTGTAAAAATAAAAAAAAAATAAAAGAAAGAGAATTAGTGAATGACACGTATTAACATTAGATATAGATAATAATATCTATATATAATAAAAAATTGAGTTTCAACTTGAAGTAGCATTTATTATCATGTCATAAATATACATTTAGTTTTTAAATTGAGTTCCAAAATTGAATTCATGCATATTTAATTACAAAAAACGTTTCTAGAAGATTAAAAAAATAATCCATGCATTTAAAAATGGATACATAATTAGCATTTACCTCCTCCATTTCATATGAACCGGCATATCTTTGTTTTTTTAGCATTTAATTACCGTTTAGATGTAATGATGTAATCATTTATCAAATAATGTAATGATGTAGCTTTTATTGTTTTAAATGTAAATGGAACTCAACCATCCTTGAAACAACTATTGTATCGTTTATGGTTTTATTACCATCTATTAAATAATGTAATCATGTAGCTTTTATTGTTTTAAATGTAAATGAAACTCAACGATCCTTGAAACCACTATAGTATCGTTTATTGAAACCACCATCCTTCAAATGTAGCCTTTATGGTTTGATGTATATACTCATGTAATAACTAATAAGTGTTTAATGGTTGTCTACCATGTAAAGAGCAACAATCTAAAGGTCATGACTCGAGAAGGTCAACAAATATTTTTTGCTTGCAATGGATTGAGAGTTTGAGATCTTCATCTAATAAAGATAAAGTTATAAGGTTATGTATTATCTTTATTGTTTAAGTTTATGATTTACCTCTAAAGATTATTTTTTCGGATAATCCAGTTGTATCTATATATAATAAAAAATTGAGTTTCAACTTGAAGTAGCATTTATTATCATGTCATAAATATACATTTAGTTTTTAAATTGAGTTTCAAAATTGAATTCATGCATATTTAATTACAAAAAACGTTTCTAGAAGATTAAAAAACTAATCCATGCATTTAAAAATGGATACATAATTAGCATTTACCTTCTCCATTTCATATGAACCGGCATATCTTCGTTTTTTTAGCATTTAATTACCGTTTAGATGTAATGATGTAATCATTTATCAAATAATGTAATGATGTGGCTTTTATTGTTTTAAATGTAAATGGAACTCAACCATCCTTGAAACCAATATTGTATCGTTTATGGTTTTATTACCATCTATTAAATAATGTAATCATGTAGCTTTTATTGTTTTAAATGTAAATGAAACTCAACGATCCTTGAAACCACTATAGTATCGTTTATTGAAACCACCATCCTTCAAATGTAGCCTTTATGGTTTGATGTATATACTCATGTAATAACTAATAAGTGTTTAATGGTTGTCTACCATGTAAAGAGCAACAATCTAAAGGTCATGACTCGAGAAGGTCAATAAATATTTTTTGCTTGCAATGGATTGAGAGTTTGAGATCTTCATCTAATAAAGATAAAGTTATAAGGTTATGTATTATCTTTATTGTTTAAGTTTATGATTTACCTCTAAAGATTATTTTTTCGGATAATCCAATTGTGGTGTTGCTATTAGATTTATTGGTATATTGTAATCAAGTTTACTATAGGGAACTCATGGTTTTATTTGCTTGCAATGGATTGAGACCTTCATGTAATAAGTGTTTAACGGTTGTCTACCATGTATAGAGTAACAACGTAAATGTCATGACTCGAGAAGGCCAACAAATATTTTTGCTTGCAATGGACTGAGACCTTCATCTAATGAAGTTGCAAGGTTATGTATTATCTTTATTGTTTAAGTTTTGTTTTATCTCTAAATATTGTTTTTCTCGGATAATCCAATTGTGGTGTTGCTATTGGATTTATTGGTATATTGCAATCAAGTTTATCATAGGGAACTCATGTTTTTATTTGCTTGCAATGGATTGAGACATTCATTTAATAAAGTTGTAAGCTTATGTATTATCCTTACTATTTAATTTTATATTTTATCTCTAAACATTGTTTCTCTCGGATAATCCAATTTGTGATGTTGCTATTGGATTTATTGGTATATTTTAATAAATTTTATGTTAGGGAACTCATAGTTTTATCCCGAAATAATTAGGAACGAATTTCCATATTAGGACATAAAAAACATATTGTGTACAAATATGATTTGAGTTCCATACATTAATCTCTATATAAAAATTTTCTACACATTAATGGTCGTATAAAACAAATATGATTGTACACAATTTGCTTGGATGTCACTGTAACTTGTTGTAGAAAAAAATGATTTATTACACATACAACATGAACGAGCATGACGAAGAAATATTAATAGTTGTATATGATTTTTCACCTAATATAATTTCTTTCTTTGTTTTTTACTCTTGAAGTAAGGAAAACTAATTTCTATATTATTCACCTTTTATTTACCATATTTTAATCTTAATTTAATATCGTTTGTGGTGTTGTTTATATAATATAGGAAGGTGGATATAAATTTGTTTCGGTATCATGAAAAGTGAGGATGTAAATATAATTGGTCGTGAGTAGCCATTTTTTACACTTAACACAGTTATGATTTTCTAGAAAATATATAATATAACTAATGTTGGTTTTTTTTATCTTTCTTCATAAAATTTCATGACAGGTTATCGAGTAGTGTTTGATCGCGAAAAAAAAAACGTTTTCGTTGGGAAGCTTCTAATTGTGAGTAAACTCTTCCCTAAGGATTCTCCATCTATGTCGGTGGGAGCTGAAGAAACGTTAAGCAATGGTTCGCCTAACCCACGTCAGACTCAACCAGGAGACATTGTATCAGCGTTATCGTACACTTATTTCATATTCATAATTTATATTCTTACCAACTTTTTCATGGTCATACTGTAATATGTTTTTGTTTTGTTTTCCATAGAGATATGTTTCATTATAGTATATAGTATAGAATCATGTCACACCATGTCGCACGAGATGCATACATACATTCATTCATGTTGATTCTTACCAATAATTTGTTATCATGAACGAAACCCGTGCATCGCACGGACCATGTTGTCTCGTGGATATATAGAAAAACTAGGAACAATATATCAATTCTTAACTTTAAATGTTGTGTGCCACTTGTGTCTTTGGTTAGCCTTCCGTTCACCAACATTTGCATCCAATCTTCAGTTTTGGTTGTCGGTTGGTTTATCGGTTAAAGCGACGTAGAAAACCGATAACGAAGTATGTATTTTGTGTTTAAACTGTATATAATGCGTGCAATCTAAAAATATTAAATGAATATGTATTATTAGCAGAAGTATGTTATTATGTGCTAGTCAGAGAGTCAGCTGATGTTGTGTTGAGTTAGCAAAAATGAAAGCGTCAACTTAATGTCACAGTTGGGAGTGACGTAAGAATGACGATTATTTATTACATTATCCATGTAGGCTTGGTCGAAACTGAGTAAAATTATTAAGCCAGAACAATTTGATTGAGATGATTAATTATATCTTAATTAATTTAGAGGTGAGTATCAATCGGCTATAATTAGAAACTAAATGTAAAATCATAAAATTTGGTGTTTAAGATATATAAAATCAATCGGTTTAAGATGAAGTGTGAGTTGATTAATGTGTTTTGATCATAGACTGGGGTGTTTTTTGAAAGAGTTTTTCTACAATGTGCTCTATGAACATAAAATAACATGTCTTTAATGATTCAATATTTCCTTAACTAATGTAATTTGACATTAATGAACCATTGATTTTCATGTATAATACCAAATGCTCTCTTGCTTAAATTTGAGTAATGAAAAGATTTATAAGGCAAAATAGATATTTAATATTTTCTAATCACATACTCTTAATACATATGTTAGCAAAATCCTTTTTAAATGCCGTTGATAAATTTGGAGCTTGTGCCAAACACATGTTTTCTTCATTTTTCGTCCACCATGAGCTCAACAAACATTTCAGGTCTTAGCTTTATATGAACCACAAGAGAGTGACTAGTCATTAAATTTGATCTAAAAAAGTTGAAATTTTCAGTTACGTTCAATTTCAATGAGCAATAAAAAAATATTTTTTGTAACCATGGAGGTTCACTTACACAACTTCAGAATGCCAACAAAATAGATATTATCATCTGATTAGTCGGCTCGAAAAAGAGTTAGAACCATATTATCAATTGCTTTATATGTGTCAATTAATCAAATAAGAGCATTTCATATCTACCAAATAAGCTAGTTAACTTTAAAATTATTATAATACATTAAAAAAAATTAAATGATATATAAATTGCTATTGTGTATTTTTTTTTTTAAGTTATAAATTTGTGTTTAAGTTTTACCAATATTTAGGACTAAGTGCATTACACATCTACACAAATATTATCTAGGTATCTATACTACTATTAAAGCATTCAAGGCCTTCTAATATTAGTAGGCTTAAATGCTTTAAAAGACAAAAAATAATAAAAACACAGCTTAGGGGAATCGAACCCGTGACCATTTGGGACTTAAGTGTGTGCTAACCACTTCAACTACTTGATTACTTTAATTTATTGCAGATACTAATATATCTATATCTACTATTAACGCATTTAGGCCTACTAATATTAGAAGGTCTTTAAAACTTAATTTTTAAGGCCTTCTAATATTAGTAGGCCTAAATGCTTTAGAAGAAAAAAAATTATAAAAACGCAATTTAGAAGATTCGAACCCGTGACCATTGGGGACTTAGGTGTGTGTGTTAACCACTTCAACTACTTGATTACTTTGATTTATTCCAAATACTAAAATATATATAAGTTTTAACGTCACCAGAACGCAACCATCATTTCTCTATTTAAACGGCTCATATTTACTTCCACAAAGAAGACCAATTTCGGATCTGATCCTACCATTACTAATGTCGGCACCTACCATCACTACGCACCACCACTCATCACCATCGCTATTGCCACCACCACCGGTACTGTTGTCACTTCGAAATATAGTTATTGGTACCCGCCGTCGCATTGCGCAAATACCTACTAGTGTAGTAGAATAGTATTGGTGAATCCAAATTATCCTATGACTGAAAACGGTTAAATCAAATACAATTGTTTAGACTTTTAACAATCTATGGAGCAGTATTCACTTGCATCTGAACCCTCCAATGAATTGGATAACATTCGGGTTAAGCAAAAGAAATAATCATACATTCAGTTAAAATTATAAATAACTTCTAATCATAATTACTAGGTTTAGTCTCAAGCTATAATTGCTTGATTACCCAATCAATTAAAAAAATAAACCAAATACAAATTGGTTGTCATCATGTATGAATAGAATGTTTATTTCCCAACAACTGGATCAGTCCCTCCGTCCCTCAAACTAACGAGCCCCAACCTTTAGCATGGCTAGATCAGTGTCGCTCGCCAGTTGTGGCCCGTGAGTGTGGAGACGAGACCGAGGACGAGAAAAAGGTGGGCCCATGCTTTTTTGAACGTTCAAAAGTAAAAAAAAATGTTTTTTAAAACAAAATTAAATAACGGTAACTTTTTATGATTTTCAAAAAAATTCTAAAAAATTCCAATTTTTTTTAATTTTTTACATCTATAAATACCCACTATTTTCTTCTAATTTTCTACACCATATTTCACCTTCTTCTTCTCTCTAAAAAATTCATACTTCTTCACCAACTTGACTACTAGTTTTTTTTTTAATTTTTTTTATTCATGTACTCTTTTTAATTAATGTCTTTTTCTTATGCAATGTTTTTTAATTAACGTATTTTTTTTATTAATGTCTTTTTTTAATTAATTAATGTAATTTATTTTTATTAGTTATATGTTTTAATTAGTTGTATAGTCTTATCAGAAAAAGAAAAGTAAATGGTGGTGCCCAAATTTGGTGAAGAGAAGGGTGCTGTTGGCATGACTACGTCAGTTTATTGATAGTTAGTGTGTCTGCTGACGTGTCGCTGAGTTGGCAGAAACTGACACGTCAGTTTCTGTCACCATTGGGAGCGGTTTAAGAAAATATATGTAACATCCTAAAACCGGCCTAGTAGTTTTAGGTATATATTGATATTTGATAAATATCTATTTGACCCTATGTGGAATAAATTGATTAAATGTTAAATGAATTGTTTGACCTTTTGTCTGTGATATTTTAATCAAGAAAAATAATATCCGATTACTGAAATGTTTACAGGATTGTATGATTTTTATATTTTTGGATTCTCCTTTTTATTTCGTTTCCGAATAGATTTTCATGGCTAAAAACTAGGTTCGTTTGGTATTTTAAATAAATTAACTACGAACGGACTTTTATATTGTATTGTTTAAAAGTGATAAAAGTCAAGTGCCCCCCCCCCAGTGAGGGTCTTCGGCAGCCAAAGGAGGGAAGGGGAACCCTTCCTCCTCATTTTTGTCATATCCTCCTCTCTCTCTTCGTTATCTCTCTCCCTCTCTCTCTAGAAAACCCCATAACTCCTTCTTGGTGTTCTTGAGCTCCAAGAGAGATTGCTAGCTTGTTTCTTGTCCAATCATAAATCCAACCTCGTTTTTTAATAGCCCTTGAGGTAAGCTTCAACCTAGATGTATTTGTTTTTGAGTTCTTGCAAGTTGATAAATTAGGGTTTATGATTCTTAAGGTTTTGTTGGTGATTCTTGTTGAAGATGTTATATTAGGTGTTTATACAAGTTTTGGCATGTATTGTATGATTATTTGTTCGAAGAAATTAAGCTTTGGTGGAACTCACCTTCAAACTCCATTAATGGAGGTTTGGAGAAGATGGGTTTTACCAAACCTTGGATTTCTTGAGGTTTTGAAGATTGTTGTTGTTTATATTATTATGATAATATGTTTGATGACTTATTTAGGTTGATTGTTGGATTATGACTTGATTTGGGTGAAATTGTTAGTTAAAACAATTGTTTAAGTTATGTAGAAATTATGAACTAATTATTGTGTTAAATGACTAGTTGGTGGAAATATATCACATGTGTGTTTTTCGGGTGTTGTTGCTTGTTTATGATAAAATGAGATGTTAGTTATGCTAAATGTGACTTATGTCAAGTATTGGTGAGATTGATGAAATGCTAGTTAGTGTTTGGGTGATTTGAGACAAATGATAGAACTTATGATTTTGGAAGTCTAATAATTGGGTTATAATAGTTATGAGCTTGCTGGCATGGTTAACTAGTTATGGCTTGCTAATTGTAGAAGTTTATGGATAATGGTTGTGAATTGCTTATGTTATAGTGATGTTTGGGTTTTGACCCGTTTGGGCCATTTGGTAGTAAAATGACCTAAGGAACTTGTATTGTGAAAGTATAAGTACCTTGTAGGTTTATGTGTTAGAAATGTTATGGATAACATTTGGTGAATTGTAAGTTGATGATATGATTGTAGTTGTAGGATGTATTATTGTTTAATAATTCGGTTTTGACCCGGTTGAATGTAAGACTTGCAAAATGGCTAGTTGACTTGATATGTAAGTGTAAATGCTCATGACATGTTCATATGATGATGCAAGTGTTTAGTTATCTAGTTGGTGCAAGTGTTAGTGTTAAATGTATATTTAACATTGTTTATACTTTTGGTGGAATTATGTACTAATTTGGTATTCCTTTGGATTAACAGGAAACGGAGGACAACTCAGTGACATTAGACTACTGAGTTGGTGACAAGGAGATGGTTTCGGTGAGTGGATTTAACCTCCAACTTGTACGGTTTATAATGGTGCAGATGGCATCGTGCATTTGTTTGTAAAATGCAGAATTTTTGGTGCCTGCAGAGACTCGCTACGCGAGTCCTGAGATTAGAGATGCTAATTTTTGTTGAGTTTGGACAGAGATATTTCGAGATCTCTAAAACTGAAACTTGTTGTGCGAATTTTAAAACTCGCTGAGCAAATTTACAGATTCACTGAGCGAGTAGTGTTAATTTCCCCCCGACGACTTTTGGCGTTTTTCGTGGTGTTTTTCATGGTGTTTTTCGTGGCGTTTTTCATAGCTAGCCTACATGATATGTATGCCTAGTGTTAGAGGAATACCATACATGACCATGTGCACATTCGGGACGAGGTCAGCGTCGGATAGATAACGGCTGATCATAGTGTATCAACTAACATGGTATTCGAACTTTACCTGTATAAGTTGCATGGTTAAGGGGGTTTACCCGGGGTGTTGGATACAGCGCTATCGGTTACCGTGGTTTTGGCCGACCATGGTTTAAGGCTCGCAAGGCCACCGATCCTCTCAAATAGTGGTTACCCCAATCGGAGATGTTAATTGCTTTCGTGCTTAGTGTTTAACATAGTTAGTAGTAGTAATTCATTCACTTAGCTTATGTGCTAATCCCTCCCTCATTGACACATATCAGGTTGGAAGGCTTGAAACGGGTCGGGATTGGACGGAGCGTTTGACCATACTTTATTATATCTTGTTAAAGAGCCTAGTTTTTGTAATGCCGTCTTTTAACTAACATTTTGGTTGTAATATTTTGTGGGACCAAGGTTCGTAACTTAACGTAATTAGGAACTAAACTAAATACTTTCATAACCTTTTGATTAATGCTAAAATGGATGTCTATTTAAAAAAAATGATTTTCAAAATGTGGTGTTACAATATATCAATCTCAAATCAAACACAAATGGTTCCATAATTAAAGTCATTATCAAGGCATATAATTAACAATAAAATCGTCAATATATGTTATCCACAATCTATGATCACCCCCACTATTAGAGTTTCAAACAAGGAAGAATCGACTAAAGATTAATATTTCATTATTTTAATGAATTCCTGAGAAAACCACAATTGATGATTTGATTCTATGATGTTAGCAACCTTCAATCTCGGTGTTTGGAGGCCTAATAATCGCACAAAAGGCTTCTTTAGTCATCTAGAATTACTTCCATATTATCAGAAAATATTTCTTTTAAAATAGAACCTTTACAGTTAAAATACGTGTGCAGTTCACAAATACCACGTGGCGTGGCTAAAAAAGCCCGTGATGGGCGCTCTTTGTTACAAAATACCCGAAGTGCGGTTATAAAAAGCCCGTGGCGTGGAGTGTTTCGATTGCTCTTGAAACTTCACAATGATCATTTTAAGCCTTGTTTTCGTCTCTTTTCGTATATTTTCTATTTTTGACCTAAAACGCAATAGATCATTAAATCAATTAAGTAATGATACGCACATTTTTGCTATCTAATTAAGCGTAAAAATTCTTGATACCATCATTTAAAACATGTATGATTTAGGCAATATCAATTCTTACATATCTCTTGATATGGTTTTGTATTTGTAGCAACTGAGCAAAAGTTTCTAATGATTTTAAAACGACTCGTAGGCATATACTAACCCCAAAAACTATTTTTTAACAAAACGAAACGGATCAACTGATCACTAGTAACAATTTGTGTCGATTGGGAAAGCGTAATGGCATTTGATTCTTATCATTTGCTCATACACATTAGACAAATACATGTATTAAAATCAAAAGATAATATTAAGATAGAGAATTAGTGAATTATACATATCATCCTTTCAATTAGGTAGGAATAACTATGAGTAGAAACATATAATAAGACTAAATATCATTTCTCTACTTGAAATTAAACTATTTAGTTCATTCTATTTATTGAAGTAAATATTTTATAGTTGGGCAAAATGCATAGAAGGGTAACATACTTTCCATCAAAATTCGTTAAAGGGTATGTACTTTTGTTTTGATCACTAAAGGGTAACATACTTTCATAAAGGTTGATTAAAGGGTAACCTACTTTCATAAATGTTGATCAAAGGGTAACCTACTTTCATAAAAGTATATAAAAAGGGGAAATCACTAACTCAACAAGTTTAACTTACCTGTTCCAACCAAAATGAACGGTTACAAAAAAAAAGTAGTTTAAAGTGTACATGCTTCTTCGTTTCTAAATAATTTTACTCAAACAATAAATTCAAAAAAGGGTCATGTATTGGTTCTTAAAGTTGAGCTTCTGAGATGAGTCTTGAACTTGATTAACTTGGGTCACTAGATCAGTTTTGTTTCCATACCTTAACCATTAATTCAAGAAAAGATGGAATTTTGGAATTTGAACGAAGAATTGATCGACTTTATTTTGACCTAGTTTGAAGGCTGTGAAACAAAACTAATCATATAAGCATTAAATAGTCACGTGGGAAACAAGTGGAAGAATTGATTACCGGTAACAAGTTTCACAAGTCACATTTTACCTTTTTATATACTTTTATGAAAGTAGGTTACCCTTTAGTGATCAAAACAAAAGTACATAACCTTAACAAAACTTTAATGGAAAGTAGGTTACCCTTTAGTGATCAAAACAAAAGTACATACCCTTAAATAAAGAGAATTGATTTTGCTACCACAACTTTTAATGGTTATACCACACTGTACAGATTTTACACCTAACTGTACAAACATATAATGCATTAGATGTGGTACATATCTTAAAAGTTGTGGTAGGAAAATCACCCCCTTTAAATAAACTTTGATGAAAAGTAAGTTACCCTTTTATACATTTTGCCATTTATAGTTTTACTCAAATCAAACCATACATATATTAAGCCCACCAATATGAAGCCCAATATTTGTAACTCTGCACCTGGACTTTCTTTTTCATAAGCCAATATTTTGTGTTTTCCCAGTTGGCTTTGATCTTGATAACTGTGAGATGGCAACATTCTTATCATCTTATTAGTTGATAATATTTGACTTATAACGCTAACGCCTAACTCAAAGGTTGTTATGGAAATTCCATTAGAGACATCATAATTAGCCTTTTAAGATTAGGGGTATAAATGTATAATCATCAATCAACTTCTCCATTATATAGAAACATATATGTATATTCTCCTCACTTCATTTTTCAGCTATGATTTTGTTTTTTGTTTGTAAACAAAAAAATTTAAAAAAATTAAATTCATTACAAAATGAGTATAATCATGAAAGTTTGAAGAAAATGTCATGATTTAAAAATATTACGAACAAACGTCTTATGATCCAAAAATGTAATGATTCAAATTTATTATTATAAATTATAAAAAATGTTATGATAAAAAAGTGTTATGATCCAAAGATATTATAATATGATTAAAAATATTATGATTTAAAAATCTGATAATCCAAACATATTATCATCAGCATCCACACATGAAATGGTTGACATGACCGATAAGCAGATGCTTTTTTTAATTCCTGGGGACAAGAATATATACAAGTGTTCGGAATAAGTTTATGTTGTGGATGTTAATGATACTATGTTTAGCCTGGATCTTTACACCACATAATTCTTGTATACTATGAAAATGTCAGGTGTTCCGCATCATATGTTGAAGCTAATGATATGATGTTTAGTGATCAATATTATTCGAATTGTGTGTCTATTACAGTGATTTGTTCGGTATTTAAATACAAGAGAATAATTTATACAAGGAAATATATTAATTGTGCATAATAGGTGTGGCTGTAATTGAGGTGCACAACGGCTAGAAGAGGTTGGAATATGGCTGGCATCCTTGGAATATCTTCTTGATTTGTTTCCTGTTTAACACTCCCCCTCAAGTTGAATAGTGGGATTACCAAAATTTAACTTGTCTAGAACATCTTTTAAGGATCTTCCACTAACAGCTTTAGTCAAGACATCGGCTAGTTGGTCTTCAGACCATACAAATGGTAGTGTAATAATTTTGGCTTCTAGTTTCTCCTTAATGAAGTGTCGATCCACTTCTACATGTTTTGTTCTATCGTGTTGTACTGGATTTTCACAAATTTGGATCGCAGCTTCATTGTCACTGAATACTTCGCTAGGCTTTTGTGGAGAATATCCTATCTCGGTTAGAAGATGTCTCACCCACAAGATTTCAGTTATTCCCCTTGCGATACCTCGAAATTCTGCTTCTGCACTTGATAGCGCTACTACCTTCTGCTTTTTACTGCGCCATGTTACAAGATTCCCGCCCACTAGAGTGAAGTATCCAGCGGTTGATCTTCTATTATTTTTGTCTCCTGCCAATAAGCATCGGTATATAATTGAGTTTCTAGGTGTCCATTAGACTTGAATATGATTCCATGCCCTACTGTTCCTTTGAGATATCTTAAAATTCTTATGACTGCTTCCATATGAGATGTTTGAGGTTTGTGCATGAACTGGCTCACAACACTTACGGCATATGCAATATCTGGACGAGTATGTGAAAGATATATCAGTTTTCCCACCATTCGTTGATATCTTATCCTGTCGACAAGATCTTCTTTTTCTTTATTGAGGAGTTTTTTGTAATGACCCGAAATTTTAATAAAATAAAATATGGGAAAAATATGATAAATAAGGATAAGTCGTTTAAAACACGTAGGAATTGGTTTCGTGTCGTTTGGAGTCCGTATGAGAAAGTTATGGACGAAACCGTGTTGAAACCTAGACCGAAAAGTGCAGCCCTGCTGCACAGGCAAGTTCGCGGCGCGAGACAGTCGCGAGCGAAACGCGAGGTTGAGCAGAGGGACCAGAGCTGGAACGCGAGCATCTCGCGTTGACTTCGCGTTGACCTCGCGTTGAGGTCGTGGCGCGAAATCTGGTAAAAGCGGCAACCAGCAGGCAAAGCCGTGTCACTTCGCGGCGCGAGGTGGGCGCGAGCGGGGCGCGAGGAGCGTCTGGAACATATAATCTTGTGTGTGAGATAGGGTTTCATTTCTCATTCAACCACACACATTGTGCAGCCGATTTGGGAGCAAACTTGGGCGATTTTGGAGCTCAAGAGCTTAGATCTTCACCATCTTGAAGGATTGAAACATCAAGGGTAAGTATTCTTGATTTTCTTGCTCATCTACCTTGATTGTGAGCTTTGTATGGGTAAAAATGGTGGTTTGGGGAACCAACCATGTCATCTTCGGGGAAGATGACTAATCATGGGTGTAGAACACTCATTGTAAGCTTGTAATCGATGTGTACAAGTTTGATTTGGGTTTATTGACGGAAATCTTGAACTAGGGTTTGAGATTTCACCAAGTTGGATGAACTTGGTGGTTAGGAATGTGAATATGGATTGATTAGTGATTAGTTATGGATAATAACTAGCTATTGTGATGATATTGATGGTAGGTCAAGAAGACCTAAAGTTTGGTGACATTTCACAAGTTGGAAAGCAAGGATTCGTGTTGTTAGACACGATTTGGAGTTAGCTTGGCTAAGGTGAGTACATGAGACTTTTAAAACTGGGTACATAGCAAATGTTTCTTTTAAAATATATATGATGTTTGTGAGTCTTTATTAATAAATGATTTTTAATAAAGATATGATTGAAAGTATGAGAAAGTGATAAATAGTAGACTATCTAAGTATGTCTAAAGTGATTGATGATCTTGAAAGAGATCATGATAAAGAAAAGTAATTAATAACTAATTATTGACATGACGTAAAAGAGTGTACTTTTATAATATGTGATTACTAATGACGAGATTAGTTGATCCGATTATGTGAATGCTAGTTAAGATTAGCATGTGGATAGATTGTATGATGGCCTTATGGCATTGATGATAGATGCGACATATAGTCACAAGTAATAGTTATGACGGGTAGATTGAAATAAGGCAGGTACATGATAGATTTGGAGGCATTCTGGATTATCATGGTATCTTGAATAAAACTGATGAGTCGGAGGCATTCCGATCACCCAACAAGATGTTGGATCTTACTGAACTGGAGGCATTCTGGTTAGTAAGATGAAGATAGGTCACTTTGGCTGAACACTGTGGCAATGGGGGTTCTACTGAATCGGAGGCATTCCGGTTAGTAGGGCAAAATGGGGTCTCGTTGGATTGGAGGCATTCCGAACAACTTGACGGGTCGAATAGGCTATGAATGAATGTGATAGAATCACCGAAGAGGTGATTGATGTATATGAATGAGATAGGGTTACCACGGAGGTAACTAGAGAATATAGATATATATATATACATTTATGTATCTAATAAATGTGATTATAAATAAATGTGATTATAAATAAATGTGATTATTTATATATGTTAATGTCGGGTCTAAAACCCATGTATCTCACGAGACAATTTTGTCTCACGTACTACTTTGTTTTTGACTATGTACTCAGGTTCAGGATCGTTGGATTAGAGGGTCGCGTAGATGTGGCCTAGTGTTGATCAGCTCGGGAGCTCGTAGGTAGATCCCGTTTATCCTATGGTTATGATATTGTATTTGTAACACCGGTTTTAATAGTCTGATAAACTTTTATTGGTTTTTGTTAAACCGTATTTTGAGAATACTGGACTTGTAATATTTTTATTTAAAAATATGATTTAAAAAGTGTTTTGAAAATTGAGGTGTTACAACTTGGTATCAGAGCTATAGTTTAAGTGAATTAGGTTGGATGACCATCCTAGTCTTAGACTGTAGCAATAGGAATGCAAGATTCCTTGAGATCGATAGGTTGACCTTGAGACTTTATGATAAGTTTAGGGTTGAACCTAGAGGGACCTATGGAAGTTGTTATGCAGTGTGCAATATGTGTCTTTTGAGACCGTAGGGCATTAGTATGATAGGGTCGACCCCTATGATAAGTTCCATGTTTTGATCTAATCGTGTTGTTTTTAACTGTTGAGCTGATCGTTTGAATCATGGTTGTTGAATACGTTGGTATGGCGAAAGAATGAATATGAAAAGTGGACGAGCTCTACTAAATTGGGAAGAGTTATGAATGAGAATGTGAACTAGACTATTGAGGACCGTATGATTAAGGGTAGGAGGAATGATTCCAATGCCCCTATGAAGGAAGAGTCATCGAATGGCGAAGCCCGTAGTGAGAAGTAGCTACATAAAGAGGTAGCCAGACCTAGTCGGAAGAAATGGAAGGATGTTGTATAAGGTTGTCATAGCATGTAAGACCGTTGGGTAAATCGGAAGTTCTGAACCGGAGGTCACGATTGGTGGATTCGGTGGAATGTGTAGTATGGAACTTTTGGAAAGAGAGTGCGGTACAATATGTGTGAAAGGAACTCACGAGTGAGTTGAAAGGGGAAGTCTTCCTGGAAGGAAATCTAGAGGGGGGTCCATGATGCAACCTCGGAGATCTTAGGTGAAGATTGATGTTATGTGATTATGGCTTAATTGATTGGTTGTTACACGTGAATGGTAAAGACAAGAATGACTAAGGTATAGTGATGTCTTAGAACTCGTAAATGGGAAATATGTGGAAATGAATAAGTGTCGGGAACGACGAATTTTGATTGTCAAAGGTGATTGAATAAAAAGTTGGCATATAGCCATGTCAAGTTCTGTGACAATTATGATGAATTCGATATCAACGGTAGTGAAATAATTATTGGTTACATGTCATGGTAATGGCATGACGGTATGGGGCATGGGGTAGTGTGAGGCTACGAATGGAAAATAAGTATTTTAAGTATCGCGATGAATAAAGACGAGAGTATGGAAAGTTGGGCCAATGTGTGCCAAGTCATGAGTTACAAATGTGGACCGGAGTCGATTGGTCGACTTAAGATGACCGGGTTGACCGGTGGATTATGGTGGAAGGAATAGATTGATAGTTACCCCGGTGGGGACAAAGGATTTGGAAAGATGATTAATAGGGAAATGAACCATTTAAGGGAGATTAGTGTGTGAGTGAGACGGTAAATGGGAATCAGAAGTTCTATTGGTTACCCGCGAGGTACAATGCTTGTGCATCATATGATGGCCTTAAAGGCATGTGATAATGAAAAAGGTAATGTTATATGAAACGTATTAAGTAGTATGCCCGGCGAGAAATGTGTGAATATGGAAGAAAATGATAGCGCGATGTTATGAAAGTGTGCTGAATTGCATGGACGATTAAAAGGGTAAGATAGGGGTAAAGTAAGTGATGTGAAAAGGTGTATACTAGTGAAGCATGCATGGTAGAATAAGAAAGAAATGATGAGGTTAGCTCGGGGGATCCCCGGCTACTATGATGTTCGGGGGTGGAATTGGCTGGGCGAATCCCAATGGTTCCATTCCGAGATTGGAGATGTTCCAATCACTATGACAACTTGGATCTTGATGGATTGGAGGCTTTCCAGTCATCTTGATGTGATAGTTGAATTACGGATTGTTATGTCCGTATGATAATGTTTATATGTTAATGAGATAAATGTAGGACCATGTGGTCGAATTGTATTGTTATAGTTCTACGTGTTATACAAGAAGTTGGTTTGCTGGTGCGGGTTGCAATAGGTCATGTTTGGGTAGGAGATGCCTACGGTTTATAGAATATGAGGAAAGAGAACTCCTAGAGACCAATTTATTACTTGGTAACCAAGATATGGTAAATTTCGTGAAAATTGTAGAATGTGTTGCGGTAGAGGATCTAATACCGATGTTTGAGAATAAAAAGTTGTGAAGTTGATCGGTGGGGTACAAAGATGGTTGAAGGAATACTGAGTGATAGTATGAGTGACCAAGTGAAGGTCAAGAAACGCTAAATGTTAGTGTGACCTTTAAGTAAAGGTGCAACCCTCGGATTATTTGGGGAGGGCCTTAAGTAAAAAGGAAACGGGAACAATTATTAAGGAATTAATGAAGAGTAAAACCGGAAGCGATAAATTGCGGGTAGTACCTCGTGAGTAGAGAAATTGTTAGTTGGGAGAAGTATGGTTGACTTTATGCAAAAGTCTAGATTTGTCAATTTGTGATTGGTTGACTCATGATGACCGGGTGAAAGAAAAGTTAGAAGTTTTAGTAAGAATGGATCGAATAAGGCGATTGATAAATGAATAGATTGGTGGGAAGCACTAGAAATAATTATGTGTATACCGGGTGGTATTGCGTGTAAGTGGAAATAATGGCCTTGGAAGGCACGAGGTTTTAGAGAGAATGTTATGTGGAAAGTGGAAAAGTGAAAATTTGGATAGAATATGTGATTGATTGTGAAAGTCAAATGTGACAGAAAATGATAGCATGATGGTAAGTGTAATGAGGCATACATGAATTATATGCAAGATGGAATAGTTTTGTATGAGCCACTTTGGATTGGAGGCTTTCCGATCATTGTGACAGTTTGGCGTCGGGATGGATTGGAGGCTTTCCGATCATCTCGATAAGTTAGTTAAGTATAGTTTGATATTTAAGGAATATGAGGTTTGCATCGGACGTATGCAGAATCGTATGGTTAAGTTATTGCTATAATTATGGTAAGTGAGAAATTGGATTGAAAACACGGGTCGTGTTTAAGTAGAAGTATGTGTAGGAGATACCTACAAGTTAATGGTTCATGAAAAAAGGAATGCTTTAGGAAGCAAAGTGGTTAGTAGCCAATGAGTGGTGAAAGGTGTATAACGGGTGGTTAGGCCACAATTGGATATGATTGAGGCTTTATAGCCGGTAATCGGGAACTCCAAGTATGGTATAGGGATGTTTGAAAGGAATTATGAATGGTATAAGAATTTGAATGAATGTAAAGGAGTAATAGAGATTGATGTCAATTTAAATGGAATTTGTTAATCGACTGTGGGGATCGAAATCAAGGAAAAAGGGAACAAATGAGAAAAGAAATTTAAATATGAAATCGGGAATGAAAAGCTTGGGAAGCGATGCCTTAGTAATAAAGAATATGTGGAATTTAGCAAGGTAAGTTGACTTTATTCATAAGTCAAGGTTGATCAACTGATGGGATGTTGACTTTAGTCAAAAAAAAAAAAAAAAAAAAAAAAAAAAAAAATTGGATTTTTGACTTCCGTTTAAAATGGTTTGTCAAGGATAAGAACATAATATATCGCATATATGTGTGTATGATAGTGGTTGATTGATTACTGGAAATAATTGTAGTCAAAGGGTGCGACTTTGACCTTTGGGCAATTCGAATGGAATTTAGAAATTGAGTATGGCTGTTGTTGGACCAGGAGTGTAAAAAAATTGATGGTTAAAGAATTGATGGTTAATAGAACCACTAATGGATAAGGAAAATTTTCAAGATTTGTTGACTTTGCGCTTAAGTCAAGGGTGGAACAATGTTGACAATTTGGGCAAAGCAAGGGGTTGACTATCATTTTGGTCAATGGGTTATTAGTAATGATTGGGTCATATCATTCCTATGTGGATAAAAGGATTGGTTAAAAGATAGAGAGTGTTATGGCAAATGGTGTAATTTTGACCCGTTCGGGTATTAGGAACATACGTTTGGATTCTTGGCCGTTTGGGTATAACGGGTCAAGTGGGCAGTTAAATGCATAAGTATTATTGGATCATAATTTGGAAGTGTAATGAGGATTTGAAATCCTTGAGTTGATTCCGAGGACGGAATCCTTTTAAGGAGTGGATAGTTGTAACGACCCGAAATTTTAATAAAATAAAATATGGGAAAAATATGATAAATAAGGATAAGTCGTTTAAAACACGTAGGAATTGGTTTCGTGTCGTTTGGAGTCCGTATGAGAAAGTTATGGACGAAACCGTGTTGAAACCTAGACCGATCGCGGCGCGAGACAGTCGCGAGCGAAACGCGAGGTTGAGCAGAGGGACCAGAGCTGGAACGCGAGCATCTCGCGTTGACTTCGCGTTGACCTCGCGTTGAGGTCGCGGCGCGAGCCAGACGCGAGCGTGGCGCGAAATCTGGTAAAAGCGGCAACCAGCAGGCAAAGCCGTGTCACTTCGCGGCGCGAGGTGGGCGCGAGCGGGGCGCGAGGAGCGTCTGGAACATATAATCTTGTGTGTGAGATAGGGTTTCATTTCTCATTCAACCACACACATTGTGCAGCCGATTTGGGAGCAAACTTGGGCGATTTTGGAGCTCAAGAGCTTAGATCTTCACCATCTTGAAGGATTGAAACATCAAGGGTAAGTATTCTTGATTTTCTTGCTCATCTACCTTGATTGTGAGCTTTGTATGGGTAAAAATGGTGGTTTGGGGAACCAACCATGTCATCTTCGGGGAAGATGACTAATCATGGGTGTAGAACACTCATTGTAAGCTTGTAATCGATGTGTACAAGTTTGATTTGGGTTTATTGATGGAAATCTTGAACTAGGGTTTGAGATTTCACCAAGTTGGATGAACTTGGTGGTTAGGAATGTGAATATGGATTGATTAGTGATTAGTTATGGATAATAACTAGCTATTGTGATGATATTGATGGTAGGTCAAGAAGACCTAAAGTTTGGTGACATTTCACAAGTTGGAAAGCAAGGATTCGTGTTGTTAGACACGATTTGGAGTTAGCTTGGCTAAGGTGAGTACATGAGACTTTTAAAACTGGGTACATAGCAAATGTTTCTTTTAAAATATATATGATGTTTGTGAGTCTTTATTAATAAATGATTTTTAATAAAGATATGACTGAAAATATGAGAAAGTGATAAATAGTAGACTATCTAAGTATGTCTAAAGTGATTGATGATCTTGAAAGAGATCATGATAAAGAAAAGTAATTAATAACTAATTATTGACATGACGTAAAAGAGTGTACTTTTATAATATGTGATTACTAATGACGAGATTAGTTGATCCGATTATGTGAATGCTAGTTAAGATTAGCATGTGGATAGATTGTATGATGGCCTTATGGCATTGATGATAGATGCGACATATAGTCACAAGTAATAGTTATGACGGGTAGATTGAAATAAGGCAGGTACATGATAGATTTGGAGGCATTCTGGATTATCATGGTATCTTGAATAAAACTGATGAGTCGGAGGCATTCCGATCACCCAACAAGATGTTGGATCTTACTGAACTGGAGGCATTCTGGTTAGTAAGATGAAGATAGGTCACTTTGGCTGAACACTGTGGCAATGGGGGTTCTACTGAATCGGAGGCATTCCGGTTAGTAGGGCAAAATGGGGTCTCGTTGGATTGGAGGCATTCCGAACAACTTGACGGGTCGAATAGGCTATGAATGAATGTGATAGAATCACCGAAGAGGTGATTGATGTATATGAATGAGATAGGGTTACCACGGAGGTAACTAGAGAATATAGATATATATATATACATTTATGTATCTAATAAATGTGATTATAAATAAATGTTATTATTTATATATGTTAATGTCGGGTCTAAAACCCATGTATCTCACGAGACAATTTTGTCTCACGTACTACTTTGTTTTTGACTATGTACTCAGGTTCAGGATCGTTGGATTAGAGGGTCGCGTAGATGTGGCCTAGTGTTGATCAGCTCGGGAGCTCGTAGGTAGATCCCGTTTATCCTATGGTTATGATATTGTATTTGTAACACCGGTTTTAATACTCTGATAAACTTTTATTGGTTTTTGTTAAACCGTATTTTGAGAATACTGGACTTGTAATATTTTTATTTAAAAGTATGATTTAAAAAGTGTTTTGAAAATTGAGGTGTTACATTTTTGATTCATGATCATTGGTGTTTCTGCTGGTTTGCAATCGATCATACCGGTCTCTGCCAATAAATCGAGAATATATTTTTTCTGATGCATAAAGATTCCTTGTTTTGATCTTAGGACTTCAATTCCTAGAAAGTATTTGAGATTTCCAAGATCCTTCATTTCAAATTCTGAGAATAAGCTTCTCTTTAACTTGGCTATTTCTTCATTATCATTACCTGTAATAATCATATCATCAACATAAATTATCAGGCATGTTATCAATTTTCCCCTTCGTTTAAGGAATAGGGTGTGATCAGAGTTGGTTTGTTTGAACCCATAGCTTTTCATAGCAATGGTAAATCTACCAAACCAAGCTCTTGGTGATTGTTTTAAACCATAAAGAGATTTTTTAAGGCGACAAACTTCCCTTTTCTTAAAGTTACTTGCGAATCCATGTGGAGCTTCCATATACACCTCTTCCTGTAGTTCTCCGTGTAAGAATGCATTTTTTACATCAAATTGATGTAGAGGCCATCCTTGATTTGCAGCTATGGAGCAGAGGACTCTAATAGTATTGATCTTGGCTACTGGAGAGAAAGTTTCTGAGTAGTCGATACCATATGTTTGTGTATAGCCTTTTGCCACTAATCTTGCTTTGTGTCTTTCGATGGTTCCATCTGGTTTATATTTAATTGTAAATACCCATCGACACCCAACAGTCTTCTTCCCTGGTGGTAGAGTACATTTACTCCAAGTTTTGTTCTTTTCTAGGGCTTTCATTTCTTATTCCATTGCATTTTTCCAATGTTTAGATTTTAGGGCTTGATCAACATTTGTAGGAATTTCTTCGGAACACAGGGCTAATGCGAAGGCTTTGGCATTTTCAGATAGATTTCCTTTAGCTATATTCGCCATAGGATATCTACATTTCTTGGTCTCCCTTTCTTGTGAGTATCTGTTTGGTGGAACGCCTCTGTTTGACCTTGGGGGTAAGTTATATTGTGGAGGTCCTTCTTCTTGAATATTATCGTTGACCTCTTCATCACCTAATTCATGTGTTTGACTATCTGTTGACGGAAGATCATTAGTCTCAATAGGTAACGAAGAAGGAATACTTACCTCGGGTATCAGGTCAGGAGTCGATTCTTGGGTGGCACTGTCTTCAGTACCTTGATGTTGTTCTGTTGAAGACATATCAAGTGTTTGATCTATGTTAGATGTTTTGTCTATTATCTCAAGCCAACTCAGGTTGTCATTAGTATTCGGATTGTCAGTATTCGTACTCTCCCCCTGACTACTGAGATTGGAAGTATAGTAGTACTCGGTTTCGAGAAAATCACAGTTCATGGTGGTAAACATTCGCCGGGTTTTTGGGTTATAGCATCTATATCCTTTTTGGTTGACTCCGTATCCGACAAAGACACATTTTTCAGCACATGGGTCAAGTTTGGTTCTCGTAGATTTGGGAATGTGTACGAAGACTGTACAACCAAAGATGCGAGGTTCTAGAGTAAGATTGGATGGAGGTTTTGTATATTCCGTGAGGACTTGTAGAGGGGTTTTAAATTTTAATATATGGGTTGGAAGGCGATTTATGAGGTATGCTGCGGTAGCAAGAGCTTCTGGCCAGAAGGATCTAGGAACTTTTGACTCTATAAGGAGTGCACGAGTAATTTCTAATAAGATACGATTTTTTCGTTCGGCAACACCGTTCTGTTCGGGAGTATGAGGACAGGAGGTTTGATGAATTATCCCTTTTTGTTGAAAAAAGGATTTCATATCTGAATTTATATATTCTCCACCATTATCCGACCTAAGGACTTGGATGGGTTTTTGAAATTGTGTTTGAACCATGTTGTAAAAAATAGTGAATTTTTCAAAGACTTCATTTTTATTTTTTAATAAATATACCCATGTCATACGAGTACAATCATCAACAAACATGACAAAATATCGATAGTTTTGTCCCCCATTAATTGGCGCGGGACCCCAAACATCTGAATGAATTAATGAAAACGGTAAGTCAACTCTAGTGCTATTAGGTTTAAAAGTTTTTCGATGACTTTTGGCAAACAAACATGTTTCACAATGTGACTTACAATTTAAAGAAAAAAGTTTAGGAAATAACGTATGTAAATAGTTGGTGGATGGGTGACCTAGCCTTCTGTGCCATAACCATGCTTCCCTTTCGGTTGTTCCATGAGATAACATAGCTTTCCCATTTTGAGTAACTTCATCCACGTAGTACAGTCCATCTTTTTCAGTGCCACGCCCAATTATCGCTCCCGTCCTGATATCCTGTAATATACAAAATGTGGGGTGCATAAGAACCGTACAATTCAAATCTTTTGTAACATGGCTAATGGATAACAATTTATGTGACAATGTGGGAATATAGAGACATCTAGAAAGTTTAAGAGTTGGAGATATCTCAATATTCCCTCCCGTTTCCACATGTAATTTTTCTCCATTAGCAGTTTGGATATATGCTTTTGTTGGTTTATTTGTAGACGTGAGATCGGATAAATCGTAGGTCATAGTGTCCGTGGCCCCACAATCAAAAATCCATAATTTTTCTTTTTCATTTTGTTGAGCAATATTTACCCAACCCTTTTTATTATCTAGTTTTTCACAGATTTTAATACTGTTATCGAAAAAAGAATTAAAAGACAACATACTTTCCTTAGAATTAAAAAGGATTCCCTTTTTAGGAAAAATTGAAATATCCAGTAGTTCCCCATCGATTGTTATTGATCTTCTTTATTTAAAAAAATTTCTTTGGTGTCTAAATGAGAACTAAAATAATTACAGGGGGTCATATTGGATTTTTCGGATAGTTTGTTGTTCAGTTCAGAATTATTAAAACAATAAGGGAGGGGTTTCGAGTTTTCCATACTCTCAACCCCTGTACCTGTGTCGACGGTGAAACCCTCGTCGTTGAGAGCTCCGGTTGCGATACCCCCAAATCCAGATCCAGACGCAGGTTTCCGATCACGATTTTTGCTATCCTTTCTTCCCTTCTCCGATCCGTTCTGCTTGGAGCCCTTTTTATGGCCATCGGTCCACCACTCCGGGTATCCGACGATTTGAAAGCATTGTTCTTTGGTATGTCGATTCATACCACATTTTTCACACCAAAGGTGCGATTTATCTTCTCTGTTTGTCTGATTTCCTCTTCTCCCTTCCGGCTTGCGGTACCCACGTGTAGCGAGCCCTATTCCTTCTAATTCAGCGGCGGCAACAGCGAGGCCCGAAGCTATTCCCTGCGTTTCTGGGTTAGCTGCTCCCAGTATATGTTGGTGAGCGGCTTCCTTTCGCACCGTGGAGTATGCCGCTTCCGTAGAGGGGAGAGGATCCAATCGGAGGATTTCCCTTTTAATGTTTTCATATTTCCTGTCAAGGGAATTTAAGAATTGAAATAGTTTCTGCTCTGATCGGATTTTCGAGAATACCTTAATGTCATCTGGACATTTCATCGGGTTGGGATCGATCCTGTCGATTTCACCCCAAATCCCCTGTAACGTAAGCCAGAGTTCTTCAAGGGTACTTTCATTTTGTTTAATTTCATTAGCCTTAACATGAAGGTTAAAAATTTGCAGCTTGTCTCTCCCGCTACTGTAAGTAACCACCAATGCATCCCATAAGCTTTTAGCAGAGGGGTATTCGGTTAGGTTGCCTGCAAGCGTCGGTTCAATATTTTGAATGAGCCAAGAGAAGACGATTAAGTCTTCCTGCTCCCACTGATCGAAGGTTTCATGTGTTTGATCGGGTGGATTTGATGTTAAATGTGACACTAACGATTTGGATTTCCCGCCTATGGCAACTCGGATCATACGAGTCCATAACGCGTAATTCTGATTGTTGAGTTTGAGGTTTATTTGGAGATTATCGGAAAGTTTGGGATTTTGGGGTTGAGGATTGATATTGTTTCTGAGTAAAATGGCTAATTGTTCCGACAAACTTGCATTCGAGTCGCCGTCTAAGGACATGGCTGGGCTCGAAGGGTTTTGATCGGACAAGCTAGAAGATGAAACTGGTAAATGATGAGCTACACTGCTCTGATACCATGATGTTTAGTGATCAATATTATTCGAATTGTGTGTCTATTACAGTGATTTGTTCGGTATTTAAATACAAGAGAATAATTTATACAAGGAAATATATTAATTGTGCATAATAGGTGTGGCTGTAATTGAGGTGCACAACGGCTAGAAGAGGTTGGAATATGGCTGGCATCCTTGGAATATCTTCTTGATTTGTTTCCTGTTTAACAATGTGCTCCTGTAATGTGTATGTGAAACACTGATCAAAAAGCAAGTTTATGCAACACAACTAGGCTACAAAGATAACGAATGCGAATTAACATAATTGAAGGTAATATTATATTAGGTGGTAAAGTTGGTAAAATTCGCGCTACTCCATGTATTGTTATTACTCATCCCGACAAAATGATGTCTTTTTAAATTGAACCGAACACAGTTTCATGTTTAAGTATGTTTTACCATATTGTCCTAGGTTGGTTGGTTTTACAAAGACCGGTATTTTCAAAATTTCGAACTATATGTCGTTGTGTCAAGAGTGAAGAGCAAGAAAAAGTTGAAGGGTTATTTGTTGCGACAGAAATGACAACACACAAAAGAAACGACAAACTTCGTTAATAAAGAAGTTTCATTTCGTCTTTAAATTATTTTAGTGTTTATTTATACTCCCTCCGTCCCTAAATAAAGTTCTCATTTCTCTTGTGCACAACTCTTTAGGAGATAGATAGTGGTGGGGTATTTGATATTACTTTTGATTAAAATATAAGGTTTGATTGGAAGAGAAAGTGTTTTAGGAGATAGTTAGTGGTGAAAGTATTGACAATAATATTATTATATTAAGTGGGCCCCTAAGTTTGAGAAATATGAACTTTATTTAGGGACAAAACTTGAAAGAGAAATGAAAACTTTAGTTAGGGACGGAGGTATACCCCAAATATATTTTTTTGTCATCTCAATTAAAATTACTATATAAATTCTTACGTTATTTATATTCTTATACATTTTATTCCCTTAAATCTTGTCCGACTATCCCAACTATAAAACTAGTCATTTATATATGGGTTTATGATAACAATGGTCTAAATACATGTCTTTAAAACAACTCTAACTTTTAAATTATTTGACAAGTTTGTACTTAGAGAGAATTTTGATGGAGGTCTCCTTGTTTATTGGATAAGCATGAGAAAAATAGCAATACTCCAATGTGACATTAATTAAGAGTTTAGGGTTGTCATTTAGAGCATCTCCAACCACAATTTATCCAAGCCTCTATATCTATATTTAAAGGTTTTTTTCTTAAATATAGAGTTCTATATTTGAAGTAAGAGGAATTAACTCTATCCTTGGGCCCCATATTTATTTGTGAGTGTAATTATTAGTGGAATATGATTCCCACTAATTTTAAAGGCTTTTGAAGGTCGTGTATCGTTGGAGTTGGAATATCATTTAGAGTGGGTGATCCTACCATTTATAAAGATAGAGGAAATTTTATAGAGTTTATAGTTGAAGATGCTCTTATATAGGAATGAAGGTGCTCTCATTTTGCATAACAAGAATTCTTGAAATTTCTTGAGCATTCTTGATTGGTGCTGATGTGAATCAAGTAATGTAGTGATTCACACGGTTCTCTCAAAGACCTAGGTGAATCGATTTCATACTGGATCCAAATTAGAGCAATGTTATGATAAAACTTCGTTTAAGACGACGTGTTTAAAACAATGTGAATCAATTTGTATTTTTAAAACTGTTATTATTAAAATCCATTAATAATGGTTAGTGATTTTGGGACCACATAAATTAATTCAAACACCACAAGCATTGCTTTCCAGTTAGGGCTGTCGAAAATAACCGAAACCCGCTCTACCCGCTCGACCCGTTTTCGAATTCAGGTAGAGCGGGTCGGGTAGTTCGGGTAGGAACATTCGGGTATTGGGTAACCTTAAAATAATATGGATCGGGTAGAAGGTAATATTTTAAGCCGGCGAGTATGCCCGAATACCCGAATGTTTTTAAAGGGATTTTTTAAAGGCAATATTTTATAGTTGTATAAATAAAAAACAACTAAAAATCTAAATAACTAATAAACAAGAGCAATACTCAGATTCTTAGAAAGAAGATAAAGGAAACATCTTTACACATTAATGCCTTAGTTACATATACTAAACTTGAACGGGTAATACCAATCTTCAAAGAAAGATATAAAAAGAAGAAATAATATTAGAGGTAGACAACTAATTGAACTAGAAAATAATAAGTGGCTGTGAACTCAATTTTAAGAGATAGCAACACTTCCTTCCGTTATGCGTGTAGTACATGAGTTATACTATTTAAAAGTCGATGATTGACTCTCTCGTTGGTTGGAGTTTGATAAAATTCTAGACAAATTGGTATATTAAGATCCAAATATAGATATTGTGTTCGCGGCAATAAAAGGGTGCAAATTGTCAGGAATTAGTGAATATGCCTGTACCTGACCCGTTACCCGAACTATCCATACCCAAATGCCTGAATTTAATTTGGTTTGGGTAATGGGTATTTTTGATATATGAAAAAACTCGAACTACCCGACCCGAACCACCCGAAACCCGAAAAATATACCCGATCAACACCCCTATTTCCAGTACTTGTACAATATGCTTTAAATGTTATACAATGTGGTAGAGAAAGTAATTTGTGTGGTCCTAAAATCACTACCCATTAATAATTAATCATATAAAATGGACCATGGTTTTTGCTTTTTTCTCTCTCCGAACCTAGTATTTTGCAAATACCACAAACCAGACTGTAGTTTTGCTTGCTGACTCACCGCTCACATCAAAGGCTCAACAACACTTCCAGAAAAACAGGAGAGCATACAAGGTCCGCCACCATCCTTATGTGGCGATTCGGCCCCACTCCCACGTGATCTGCACGCGCTCCACGACCTTCCTCCTTTTTGTCACATTCACCTCCACTTGTCCGCAGCGTCTCGCCACCTGTAAACATTTCTGATTCCCTCCACTAAACTACGAAACGTTAGAGGCTTAGACGGCGACTCTTCGTCGGGTAAAGGCCAAGTCCCACAAATGCTACTGTTAACTCGAGAGTGATTCTCACGCGCCGCTGTTGAGTTTTGGATATAATTATAAAATTATAAAAAAGATAAATAAAAATATCATTCAACTACAAATGCATGTTGAAATTTGATAAATGTGGAAAACCTGGTTTTATAAAAATATACTTCATTCGTGTCATAAAAAACTTCTCATTTCATTTTAAAATTTTATCCCACAAAAAACTTTCTATTTACTAAATTTTATGTGCTCCACATAATAAAATACTATTGTTACTAAGAACCCCACCAGTTATTATCCACTAACAATCTTCCAATCTTATATTTTAATCAAATTTATTATCAATGACTCCACTATTACTTATCACCTTAAAACTTGTGCTAAAAGTGAAATAAGAAGTTTTTTGTGGTACAAGAATATATAATACCAGTTTTTTGGAAACAAACTGCGGCCTCCCAAAAATCCAGGGGCAATTTATATATATTCATACATATATATATACGCCTACCACAACCACCACAATCATTTCAATTTTCTCTATCTAAGCAATTAACAATGAGAATGAGTTGCAATGGCTGTCGAGTTCTTCGGAAAGGCTGTAGTGATGATTGTAGCATCAGACCTTGTTTACAGTGGATCAAGTCGTCGGAATCACAAGCAAACGCCACTGTTTTTCTAGCCAAGTTCTACGGCCGTGCCGGACTAATGAATTTAGTCAACGCCGGTTCAGAACACCTACGTCCTGGTAAGTTCAATTTCTTTTCCTTTTTTTTGTTCCCTATAAACATGGAAATTGAATGATTTTATGTTACAGCGATATTTAGGTCACTTTTATACGAGGCTTGTGGTCGGATCGTGAACCCAATTTACGGGTCGGTTGGGTTGTTATGGTCCGGAAAGTGGCAGCTCTGTCAAAATGCGGTGGAGGCGGTGTTAAAAGGGTCTCAGATCGTCCAAATAGCTTCCGACGCCGAGGGGACGTGCAACGGGCCGCCGTTGAAAGCATACGATATTCGTCACGTATCGAAGGATGAGACCTGCGGTGGAGCTAATGAGCTTCACCGGATTAGGACACGACGTCGTTTCAAGAGATCAGGATCCAAAGGCAAAACCAAAGCTACTCGGGTTAATTCGGACGGATCATGACGAGATTAATACTAACAGGGCGTCTAGTCATGAATCTACGCTTAGTCATCAGTCTCAGGCAGCGACGGCGGATGAAAGTTTGGTGTCGGCAGAGAAGGCAGACGGATCCGCCGCTGCTCCGATCAAAGCCGAGAGGGAGGAGTCGGTTACGATGGAGGTCATGTGTGATGAGATTGAACTGGAGTTGACGCTTGGGTTAGAGCCGGTACATCGGCCCCGGGATTCCTGCCAAAGTTGGAGAAGTTGCCGGAGGTTCTGATAAGTCCGGCGACGGAGTTTACAGGATGGAACTGGGAGTAGATTATGATTATCGAGTGTGACTTACACCCGTTTTGACGGTTCAGATCAAATGTTATTTTATTTTCTGTTTTAATGTTAATACAATTAACATACTAATTCTCGCTAGGAAAATGTTTATAGAGGATTCATACAACAAATATTGTAAATGACCACGAACAATGAAATGAAGTGATCCCAATTATAGTACAACACAATTACACACGTACAATTTCTTGGTGGGTTATAGATTTTTCGTTGATCAACATCTAATCCACTCCATTTTACACGTAATTATTTTTTTTACAAATAATTCTTTTTGACTTTTGTAAAGTATTTTAGAAGCATTTTTGCATTATATATAATTTTGTATGACACCAGGAACAATACAATGGAGACAGAATTAGGACAAAGTAGATTATGATTATCCAGTGTGATTTTTGGTTAGGATTGGTAAGACCAAAAATTTGCATTTGACAGCAATTTCACAACATAAGTGTAAGTGTAGGGATATGCAGAACAATGCAAAGCAACAATAGTACAATAACAATTCACAGCAACCTTTCATTTGAATCAATTTACTATGAAATGTGAATCACAGCAACAATTCAACTTGACATACAAAATTTAAGACGGCTCATTCCTCCAAGGCCTTTAAACACACTTGCACCCCATATTTAGGCTTTATAGTTAGCACGATAACTGTCTATAACTGTTTGACATTGTAAAACTAAAGTTGGATATTAACATGGCCAAAAGGATCTTAGCTTCCATCATGGAAAACGACTGCCCCACGCAATTACGTGGCCCCGCGGCAAACGGGAGAGTGACTTAGAAGCAAATTAAGCGATCAGGGTTGAATTCGTTTACATCTTCACCCCAAATCTCTTTGCTATGGTATATAGCGAGAACCGGTATCCATATTGACAAACCCTTTGGAATGTGGAGGTCACCGAGTTTTGTATCTTCAAACATCATTCTGGGTAGCAGGAGGATACAATCTTAAAGATTCGTTGATCACCATATTTAACTACATACAAAACCGAATATTAGACACATTTAACTATTTGGAGTTCAACAAATGTAAGTCAAATATAACAAACAAAATTTAATATATTTGTTGAAGATATACTTCTTCAAATAAGTGTTACACTTTCCATATTTGGGTGTATCAAAATAAGTGATACACCTTGAAAATTTACCTTATTTGGTAAAAAGTAGTGAGGCCACACCCACTAACTATTTACTTTAATAAAGTGAAATGACTAATTTATCCTTACTTTTTACTTTTAAAAGTCATTAAACTTACTTTATTCAAAGATTGTGGGACCCAATCCCCACTAATCATTCGATTAATCTAGTTTAACCCTTGTTATAATATTTTGCCTCAAAAAACGTGAAAACAACAATGTATCACTTATTTTAAATCAAAGGAAGTATATAAATAAGTGTATATTAAAAATAAAATTTTGCATAAAACAATATACTTCCACTGATTCAAAATAAGTGATACATTTTCCATTTTTTTGTGTTCCAAAATAAGTGATACACTTTGAAAACTTAATTTATTTGGTAAAGAGTAGTTTAGGCACCACTAATTATCTCATTTAATATAGTTAAATGACTCATATATGATATATCATAACTTTTACTTTTAAACACTATTAAATTCATTTTAATCAAAATATATGATATTCATCCTCACTAACTATCAAATGTAATCTAATTTAATCATATTTATAATATTTTGCCTAAAAAGATGAAACCTAAATGTATCATTTATTTTATAACGAATGAAGTATAATTATTGTATTTATTTCATTATATAATCGGTTCAAGTTAATATTATAAATGTTTAACTTTTTGGCTTTTATGGTTTAGTATGTTATGTCATTAAGAATTTCAAAATTAAGAGATCTATAATTTGATAACATTAGGTGTGGTGGCTCTATCAAATCGCCACCTCATTGCCAACATTCCTTATTTAACAAGCATACACCCAAATACTCCGTAGTTAATTACTCAATTCAAAACTTTCTTTTTGGATCTACTAAGATCGGTGCCAATGGTTTGACAAACTGATACCGTCAGTTGTTGCCAAATCAGCGTCACGTCAGCTTACCCTCAAATCAACACTAAACTGACGTACCCATGCCAACAATACCACTTCTCTTTAATTTTTTAGGACACACCATTACAAAACACACACACACAAAATACCCCCTTGGACCCACCCATTCAACCGGCGACACACTCACCACTCGTCCTCAAACCGGCTTGGCTCAAACCGGCGGCAAAGTGGCGAGACTGTGCCAACGGTCCACCAAACCGGCGAGAACCGGCGTTGAAGAGACGGTGCCCGTTGGCACCAGTCTAAAATACCTTTAACTCACAAAATATTTAAAAAAAGACTTACATATCTCCTCTCCTCCGTAAGTCCACCCATTAAGAACCTCACTTACACCACGACTCGTGAGTCGTGAGTCCACCCATAAATAACTTCACTTACACCATGAGTGAGATGGTGACCGATCGCTTTAAATCACTCGTGATTGTGATTTAATCAATGTGATTGCGTGATATTGTTACATGAATTTTGGTTTACACAAATATTATTATTTTAGTTCAAACGTGATATTAATACAAAAGTAAATAAAAGAACAGTAAGTTTTGCAAAAAAAATTAAGTTGAAAGTGTTTTAAAATATGATATGGTCCTCTTTTTAATAAATTATAGCTTATATCTATTATGCAAATATAATTTAGAAAACGAAAATTAATATGCTGGTTTGGTTTATTTCCAATAGTAAAGTAATGATTAATTTTCAAATTAAAATTCTATAACATACCAGTGTGAGCTTGGAGAGATGTTCAAACGACGGTGAACCACCGTTGCAAACTTGTCGAACCTCGGATCGAACCTTGTCTTGCCAAGAGGGGTTGCTGGCTAGTAACATGATGGTCCATGTTAGTAACTTAAAGTAGAACGTTTTGCATTCATCCATTAACACCGGCAATGCAAATCTAAGCCTAACCCACTCCCCTCTCTTTTCTTCTGCATTTCATTAAGCAATATTCCTAATAAATCATCCCCATACGAACTACTCCGACCAATTTCAACACCATCCATCCGGCTCTGTATGATCTCCATCAACAATCGCCCCACTTCTATCTTTAACGATTTTATCTCTCTATTATATTTGCTTGGAAAAAATCTGGATTAAAACAACGATAGATTTACTTTTTACCAATAAAACATGTTTTATTGGTACTCGTACAGGAAGGTATAAGTGACGGCTAGCTGGAGCACACAATTGTTGTAAAACCGTTAACAAATGGAATATTTTTCCCCCTTTCGGTAGCTACTATCAAATTCGGTTCGAGAAATGATGTCGGCTGTGAGTCGAGTCATGTACTCCCCAGTCTCTAACTCGGCTTTTCCTCTTTTCAACTCTTTCTCCATCGTTCGAATCGTCTCCTTTGTCCATTCCACCATGTAACCAGCAAACCTCTACAAGGAAAATAATTAATCTTATTAGTTATTATACTTTTGACTTAAGAATAAAGTGTTGCTACATATACTTGTTGACATCTGTTGAGACTTGATTTCTCCGGAGACTAATGGTACGTCGCTTCGTCTTGAAACCTGCGAATCAAACACTAAAGGAACCCTAAGTCAGAAGCCTCACGAGGGTCGCCTCGTGAAGGTACTCCGAAGCTTAAGTCAGTATACGTATTTATGAGATAAGATGGTCGAACGTACTGAATATGGGGGTCGTTATATGGATGTGGATTATGGGGAATATATGTGAAGGGAGTAATGAAGCAGTGGAACGAGTATTCAATGTGGCTTACCTGCCTGCAGGTCTCTTATTTATGGACGGAGGATTTTGGCGGGATACTTGAGGGTTCATTTTTCGGTCCGTGCACTGCTAACGTCCTCCGGATAAACCAGACCTCCGAACCCTTATTAACCACTAAATAAAATCCCGTTACACGCTTCTGCGCCGTCTCGCATTTAATGCGCATGCAGACGACCCCGAAGACCCGCTTACATTTCCCATGCCCTCGGGCTTGCTTCTGACGTCGTCGTTTTGGTTACTACGGCTTTACCACCTTGCATGTCGTTGATCATGCTACGTCGCGGACATGTGATACACTATTAAGTCCGTCTAGTTAAGACAGGACTTAACCGTGGTTGTCTTGTTTTAACTATACTTCTTAATCGTCGCTACGGATTGCTTTGTAGAAAGTTACCGTTAGAAGGAGGGTTCTAAAAAATTTACCGTTTCATTGAGGTGACGTTTCGACCGTTGGTTTTTCTTCGAAGATACCCTAAGCGCCTATTGACATTCCGTTTTATATATATATCGTTTCTTTCTTTACCGTTTTTTCACGCCTTCCTATTACGCTTCCCTTCCCCCTTTTTGCCCTTTCTTTGTTCATCGTCGTTATGAGGAAAGACAAGCAAACACAAAAAACCGACAAATCTGCCCGATCTGTACGAACCGCTATGAACACCTTTTGTTCCCTAAAAGCTTCTGATCTCCCTCAAATCATTTCAGAATTCCATATTGATCCACAGTTTGATCTCCTTATTCCGGGCGAGGATGACACCATAAGATCCGCTCCTGAAGCTTATGAACCCATATACCTCCAGTTTCTGTACGACGGTCTTCGCTTTCCGGTCGACAACTTCATTCTCACTGTTTTGCAAGATCTTGGTCTCCATATCGCTCAACTAGCACCCAATGCCCTCCAGAAAATTATCAGGTTTATCATGCTGTGTTGCGCCTTAGGCGTTCCTCTTTCCGTGAAGCTATTTCGGTATCTGTATATTGTGGCGGGCCGATCTGACTGGGCCACCTTTGCTCATCGTCAAGGGCAGGTGGAGTGTGTTTCAGGCCTAAAAGACTCTATTCACGATTGGAAGTTTGGTTTTCTTTTCGTGAAAAGATATGCCCTTAACGACGTTGTTCTGCCATGGGGAGTGGTTACAAGAAGACCCTCCGATCCTCTTCCGGATCTTACCCTCGAAGAAAAAAGCTATATTGGAGGTTTGTCTTCTGCGAGGCTTGTTTGGGAGGATCCTGACGAAACGTTTTTAGGCATGGCTGACCTGAGTCCGTTTTACCTTAGCCAGAATGTTCGCCCTATCTGGCAAATTAACGGCCATCCTGTATCCTTGTTGAAGCGTTTGGAGATGGATAAGAGCAGACCCCCAAAGGGCACTATTTCTGTGACTAACGGCCCAAGAACCCCTTTTCTCCCTCCTTCTACGGAGAGTGCAAGTTCCGAAGCTACTCGAGAACCATCCGAGTCTTTCCCGGAATCTGAAGGGCACCAAGTTGTGCAGGGGTTTGATATCGACCCTCCCACTTGTAGGGATTTACTACGCACCATGCGACTGATCAATCACTTGGATCGACCACCTAGTACACGAGTTCGAACCTTGCTGACCAAGAACATGAACTTGTTCTTGACCGGTTAAAACTAACTAGCTGATTTAATCCCTAAATGCGGAACTGGGATTAAACCTAATCCTTAAATCCTAAAGGATTGGGATGTTGGAATTGTAGATTAGGTTAACAAGAAAGAAACCTTGTACGAAGAACTCGAACACACACATTGCTTGTGTGGTTCGTTCGACCATCAACCAAAGAACCCTAGGGTTCTTTGGTCGAATTCGTCCAAGAGGGAGAAGGGAGAAAAAGGGTTTTCCCAAAACATACCTTGTTGTTTGCTTAAGATTGATCCACTGATGATGAAGAAATCGAGCGATCTTCTAGTTGATCTAAGCAATGAACTTGTTCTTCAAAACTTGAAGAACACGAAGAACGAACGAAGAACACAAAGAACACAAGACTTGTGTTCTTCCCTTGATCTTGTTCGGCCGAAATAGGGAGAGGAGAGGGAGGGAATTTTCGTGGCTTATGGTGTAAAAGATCAACATCTAGGGTTTAACATAAGCCTTCTATTTATAATAGAAGATGTTACACTTAAAACCCTTCTAGTTTAATTAAGATTAAATTCTTAATTAAACTTCTTTTTTACACTTCCATCCCTTATAGTTTTAACTAGTTTATTATCATTGCACTTAACTATCAAATGTCTAGTATTAACACACTATAATTTCGGTACCCATATACACGAAATTATACACTTGTATTTATACTTTTAATAGTTAATTATATAATAACCTTTATATAATTTATACAACAATATTATCCAATTACTATATGATTTAATAGCTTTAAATCATATCATGGATAATCTATAATTAACACATTGTATATTTACTCAACTAGTAAATGTACAACTACTTGTATTAATTAGTTAGTTAAACTAATCTAGTAATAAGTTAAACTTAACTTAATACTTAACTGATTCATAATGACTATTATGAATCATTCCTCTTCGTAGTATCATTGATTATCTTGCTCGTATTACATGCACTCACTGGTGTGACACTTAAGTGTTTCGTAGGCATGGATGTATCATCATAGGTTGACTGACTGTGCACACAATTCCTTCACCGCTGGTGATGAACTTGTGGGTGAAGATGTTGCATCCCCCGAACCACAACCAAGCTTACAAAGGCTTCGCAGGAAGAGGTCCGCCAATCCTTCCGGTTCTGTGGAGAAGATGGTCCGATCAAGAAACGTTGCTGAAGACGTTCAGTCTTCTTCTCCGAAGCGTCGAAGGGTGCTCTTAGAAGGTAAAAAGCGTACTTCTTTTGAAGATTTCTTTACTCACTTTAACCCATTAATGCTCTGCTGTAGGTTTACCAGATGACCCCCGTTGTTTCTGACGTTCCGATTTCAACATCAATCATAATCACGAGTTCTGCTGCTGCTTCTGGCGAGGGGCCTATATCGAATGTTCCCCCCGTAATTGATGTTGATACGATGCGGCCCGTCTCTGTGCCCATTTCCAGACTTCCCCCCGTATCATCCGGATCGTCTGCCCTAGCTCGTTTTAGTAGCCGCTTACTTGGTGCTAGTGCCGGATCGTCATTATCCACCCGTAGCCTTTATACACCACGGCCAACCAAGAGCACAGTTTCACTCCCAAATCCTCCATTTACAGGTATATGCATGGTGCAATTTATCGTATGCTTTTTCATATATATACTTGTACACTTACACGTTTTCCTTTCTGACTTTCCTAAACAAGAGCTGCTTTGTCCACCGGGTCCGATCCCTTGAGGAGTTCTTCGGCCGTCGAGGCCAACCCTCCGGTTACCCAAAGTGTTTCCGTCATTGTTCCCCCCAAATGTCAACCTGTAGCTACTGTGTCCCCGGCCCCTATTAACCCTGTCGTTGCCTCGACCCCCTCTCCGACTATATCTTTGGAGAAAAGTTCTGAGGCCGAGGCTTTTGCAAAGATGAAAAGCAATTTACTGGGTACCGTCGAGATGCTTTCTGTGCTTCAGGAGCACCACATTTGTCGTGAACGGGTAATTTCCAATCAAACTCAGGATTTGGATCGCTTGGAGAAGCTGATGATAGAGTGCAAATCCCTCTATGCCAAAGAAGCTGAAGGCAAGAAACAATTATCGGAATCATTCGAGCGTCTTTCTGTGGAGAACACTAAGTTGAGGAAACGAATCGAGGAGCTAGAAGGGCAACAGAATTCCTCCGGAGCCAGAATTGCTGAGCTCGAGAATGCTGCTGTTGACAAGGATTTGCCTTATGAGGCGTTGTATGGGAGAAAGTGTAGAACTCCATCGTGTTGGCTAGAGGCATGAGAGACAAAGCTCACGGGTCCCGAGATCATGAGGGTAATGAATGAGAAAATCAGTATTATACAAGCCAACATGAAAGTCGCCAAGATAGACAACGAAGTTATTCGGGTTTAAAGAAAAGACCATACGACTTGGATGTCGGTGATATGGTAATATTGAAAGTGTCACCTTGGAAAGGTGTAATGCGATTTGGTAAGAAAGGAAAGCTAAGTCCAAGGTATGTTGGACCGTTTAAGATATTGAAACGGGTCGGGCTTCAAGCGTTTAAGTTGGAACTTCCACCCGAGCTTCAAGGTGTGCATGACACCTTTCACGTGAGTTATTTGAAAAAGTTTATCGGGGAAGTCGAAAATATTATTCCATTGCAAGAGTTGCGGGTTGACGGCCCGAACCGGTTGATTGAGGAGCCCGAGGCGATATTAGAAACGAAAACGAAGAAGCTCCGAAATAAAGAGATCGAGTTGGTGTTGGTCAAGTGGAAGCATTCACTTGGGCCGAATTTGACTTGGGAAGTCAAAGACGAGATTCGGAAAAGATACCCGGATTTCGTGAACTATGAAGAGATTCCGAGGACGGAATCTTCTTAAGGGATAGATAGTTGTAACGACCCAAAATTTGTAAATAAATAAATTTATAAAAAATATGGAAAATAAGGATAAATCGTTTAAAGAACGTAGGAACTGGTTTCGTGTCGTTTGGAGACCGTACGAGAAAGTCATGGACGAAACCGGGTCGAGACAACAACCGAAAAGTGCAGCCTTGCTGCACAAGAGAAGTTCGCGCCGTGAACTTGGGGTTCCCGATCGGGAACTCCGTTCAGGGATTTGTGGTTTCTGGCACACGAAGTTCACGCCTAAGTACCGATCGGTAAAAGATCACGATTAGCATAGTTAGCGACGCGAACTATGTTCGCGCTGTGAACTCTGGTCGACAGCATTAAAGTCGGGTTTTAGCTCATTAAATGCAATAGTAAACCCTAGTTTCTTCCATTGGCGATTTTTGAGTGCAAGTGCTGATCTTGGTTGATTTCTTCATCAAAGCTTGGTAGATTTCACTCCTAAGTGAAGATTAAAGGTATATCTTCACTCCTTGATCTTTGTAGCTTTAGATCTATGTATTTTGATGGTTGGGTTTGAATAGTTATTGGGGGTTATGGTTTATGGTGAATAAATGGTGTATACACTTAATAGATGGTATATTAACAAAGGAAACAAGTGTATGATTTCAATTTGTAAGAATCTTAAGGGTTGGTTAAACCTAGGGTTTGGTAAATCACCATAATTGGGGGAAATGTTAGTTGATGGTATCTAGGGTTAAATGGATACATTATTAGTAGTATGTGATGTTGAACATTGTATGATTGTTGTATTAGGCTTTTGGTGAAGTCTTGGAAGTTTGACCGAATTATGGAAGCAAGAGTTTTGGTGTCAAGAACACGGTTGGAGCATTAATTGCTAAGGTGAGTACGTGTGGAAATTTACTGAGTACATAGCCTATGAAATACATTTTATTACTTGTGTTATGGTCTATTTGCTTAATTGTGTAGACTAGTAGTTAGTAGTTAGTTATACCGATAATAGTATTGAACTAACTTGTTTGATGATAGACGTGATAGCCGCGAGCTAGATTGACATAACCATTGAGTTATGAAATGTTGAGATGATGTGATGATGCGGGGGACCCCCGGTCATGAGGTGTGGTGTGAGGGGCAGTTGGGTGGATTCTCATCGACTCAACCACGATAGTAGTCTTGCTAACTGGAGGTAGTCCGATGAGTAAGGCAGGTATTGGTAGATTGGGCAAATCCCTCTTGCCGGTATCTTGAGGCTTATTAATGGCGATGGATTTCGGTTAATATGTCAAGGTGGTTCTAGTTAGTTCGGGGGCAACCCGATAACTAGATATGATTGCTAGGAAAGCAAAGTATTAGAGTCACAATAGGGTGACTAGTTAGATGAATGATTTATTTATATGGTTGTTTATATGTCATACGATTATTATTATATTTTGGTCTAAACCCATGTAGGTCACGAGACGTTTTTGTCTCACGTACTCCTTGTTGTTTTGCTATGTACTCAGGTTCAGGATCGAAGATTTAGGTACGCATGGATAGAGATGCGGGGCCTAGAGTAGAAGAACTTTAGATTGGATTTATGCTTAGCTTTGGTTTTGATCTATTTTGTAACATCAAACTTTATACTCTGATTTTCATACCAAAGGTTTTTGTAAATCCATATTTTGGAATAGTTCTTCTATTTATGAAAAATGATTTATTTTGGGCAAATGTTTTGTATTAAAATTTGAGGTGTTACAATTTTGATCCTAAGGGGTAATAATATAACTAGTTATTGTATAAGTTATTATATAATTAAGACTAGAAAGTACAAAGTTATGATTTCATTATAACTGAAAATTGTACAAGTTAAGATTATATGATAAACTAGAAATATACAAAGTTATATATTATTATTATAAGGTGTATAAAGTTGTAAGTTATTATAACTAGATAATTATACAAGTATAATATAAGTATTTTACAAGTCATGTAAGATACTAGATTAATGATCGAGTGATAAATAACAAGAGAACTATATAACCAATATTTAACTAGTTCAAGTTAAATGTAAGAAAGGTTTAAACAAACTAAGAATTATTATATATAGTTCTTATATAATAAGTTTATTAGTTTCACCAAATATAGACCGGTGATTGTGTTTGCTTAAGTTCCATCATGATTGTTGGAGCTAGTGGGAGCTACACCAGAAGTCACAAAGTTTATAAGTGTGTCGACAAAACATAAGTTTTGGTCGAATCTAGTAAGTCAAAACAAATGTTTAACTTTATTATTAAACAAGTGAAAAAAAGGTGTGTTAAACTAGATTTATGATTCAAGTTTATGAATCATAAAAGAATTAAATGTTTAATATAAGTTTTGAAGTTTTTCAACTAAGATATAATAAGTAAGTTTTATCATAGATAAGGTTTTTCACAAAACCTAGTTAAACGTTTTGTACACCTCGTTTTAGGTATACATATAAGTCGCACAACTTTTGAAACTATAAGTTTTAAAGAAAAAGTTCATAAGATTTAAAAAGATGTCTTGTAGAATTCTTAAATTCACAAGTCACACATTTTAAACAAGGATTAAGATTGGAATAAAGGTTTAAGTTTAGTTTAAGACTTAAACAAACCCAAGAAAATCTTAGATCTAAGTACTATCCACCTAATGGAACACCTCACTTGTTCAACGATATTCATATTGTAAGGATAAAGAACCTTAGATATGGATTCAAATCATTGTGAGTGTTCGGGTGCGTAAGGTTCTGTGATAATCAGGAGTCCCGGCGCAGAACATCGCACTGTCTTAGATGGTCTGATCTACTTTGGTGATAGTCGGGAGTCCCAACCCAAAAAGTACTTGAGTAGAGTAAACATACTAGACTTTATTGCTAACTTAGAAATGTACAATTACATTGTACAAGGTTGTAATAAGTTATAAGTCTAAAGATTCTACGACCCCTAGGAATCGTGTCAAGTCTTGATACGGTCGGTAAGGATGTTACCTACCGGAAACAGCATGTCTCGTCGGGAAGTGCCCAAACCTTGCGGCGAGAATGTGATATATGGATCCTAGGCCTAAAATATTAATTATGGGTTTATAATATATTTTAGAGAATGTTTATTGATGATTACTAATTAAACTGAGTTTGATTTGTAGATGACAGCAACAACCACGACGACAAGTACCAACAATCTCTCACTTCGCTCAATCCTCGAAAAAGACAAGTTGACTGGGTCAAACTTTCTCAATTGGGAGCGCAATCTTTGCATTGTGCTCAGGCATGAGAGAATGTGGCATGTGTTGGAAAGAGCAGTACCAAATGTCCCTGTCGCTAATGCTAGAGCTGAAACGAGGCAAGCTTATGATAAGCATGTCAGTGATGCACTCAATGTGAGTTGTCTGATGCTCGCCACTATGAGTCCCGAGTTACAAGCGGGACTTATGGATGTGCCTGCATTTGAGATGATCCAACAACTTAGAGATTTATTTCAAGAGCAAGCTCGCACTAAGAGGTTTGACATCAATCGAGCCTTCAACTCTTGCAAGATGGTCAAAGGAACACCGGTGAGTGCTCATGTTATGAAAATGAAAGGGCACATGGATCACCTCGCTAGACTTGGTCACCCCATTCCGTTGCAGATGACAACGGACATTACACTCAATTCGTTGTCTGATGACTACAAGCCTTTTGTAGTCAACTACAACATGCATAATATGGATAAATCCATCGCTAAGCTACATTCTATGCTCAAGACAGCTGAGTTGAGTTTGGGGACCAAATCTAAGGATGTTCTAATGATCGGTAATAGCAGTGGCGGTGGCAAGAAGAGAAAATGGAATGGTGGTAAAGGAAAGGGTAAAACCAATCCTTGCCAAGGAGTGCCAAATGGTAAAGATGTCAAACACGATCTTCCTTTTAGGTGAGTGAATTTAGCTCACCCCTTTATTTGGAAAAACACGATCTGTTACTCCATTTTCGACAATTTACTCAATAATATATGTATCATACTACTGCAAGTAAAATCACACGTAAAAAGAGTATAATGATAAACAACAAATGACATTTACAGTATGCAAGACATCAATCTTGTTTTATAGTTCCAGAGACTTGATTCTGTTGAAATGTTTAAAAGTAATAAAATACTTCGAATTGTTTAAAAGTAATAGAAATATAAAATAAAAGGGAATATCATCACGTTATCACCTAATAAAGAAGAAAAATAAAAGTGTGAAAAATAACAGTAATAATTTTGAAATGTGTTTCGTTATTAACTTTAATATTGTGATTAAATTCACAGCTTGACGACCTCCGGGATGTGCACCGGGTACCGATCAATGCAATCTTCCCATGGGCCGCCCGTGGGAGTTTTGATATTCCGGTTACACTTCCAAACGGCGCTGTTACACTTGAAACCACTCCCAAAGGCTATTTGCCAAATCCTATCACCTTTCTTCATCCTCCCTTTTGACTCTATGTAGCTCAACTCGTACCACAAAGACGATGATGACGTGTTGCCAAACCTATGCAACGTCATTCTAGAAGCTTCCACGTGTTCTGACGACAGCTGGAGGTTTTTCTGCAGCTCATCAATCACCGCTCTCCCGCCGGCGTGTATGCAAAAATGCTCAAACGCTTGTTTGAAATCAGGAATATACGGTTTCCATTTCGGATTGAAAATTTCCGGCCAATGAGAGTGAGCAGAAATAAAAGCTGTTCAGATGCCGGCAATACTAACGGACCGATTGTAGTGATATTTGATTTAAGAGCATCTGCAGCGATCACCATGAGATCTTTCGACAAATTGATCCCCACGAGTCCTTGCGGATCTTCCTGCTCGTACACGCAGCCATACGCTCTATCGTCCGCACCCTTATGCGTGCGCACAACATGAACGAGTTTGTACTTAGCGCGGCGCTTCTCGCCGCGCTTGTTGGATAACAAAAGAGCCGCTGCTCCCATCCGAAACAGACAATTCGGTAGGAGCATGGCTCTTTCATTCCCTTGGTAATAATTAGGAGTAATAATTTCGGTACTCACAACAATAGCACTGGAATTCGGAATAACCTGAAGTAGATCTCGAGCTAGATCAATGGAGATCAACCCAGCACTACATCCTATACCGGATAAATTGTAGCTCTTAATGTTACTCCTCAATTTGTATTTATTCACCACCATAGCTGATAACGATGGTGTTGGGGAAAACAAGCTACAATTCACGATTAAAATATCTATATCCTTCGGTTTCAACCCTGTTCTCGCAAACAGAGAATCAATTGCGGAGAAAATTACGAGCTCAGCCTCATTTCTAGCTGCTTCCATGTTAGGTTTAGGTGGGATGTAATGAATTGCTGGGGGTAAACTGGTCTCTTCACCTAATCCAGAACGTTCTAGAATCCTCATCTGGAACTCAACACTCTTGGGGTTATCCTTGAGGTTTAACCTCGAGTGCTCCATGAAGGTCGAGAAGGGTACACGGCTTGTGATGGGAGCTTTGTAGCACGTGTAATCCACAAGGTAGACAGCTCGAGGTTTGGACATGAAATAAACGGTCGAGATTAATATGATGAGAAACAGAGAGGATAGTATTTGAACAAGATCGAGATGGATGGATCTAACGGTGGAGATGACCTCATCTGGCCCGAGACGGAGGAGTTGGATGGCAATGGCGGCGGTGACTGGGATGAGTAAGAATGAAAGGAAGTTGTTAACTAGGTATTGGTAACCTAGTTTGACATACTTGAGCCGGAGGGAAGATGAGAAATCCGGCATTTTAGGGGATGAACAAGGAAGAGAGGTGGATGGAGGGAGATTTAAAGGCAGGTCATGGCAATGAATGAAGACAGATGAGAAGCATAAATGAGCTTCAACATCATCCCTGCTGGGTATCGTTGTGACTTTCTTTAATAAAAGTCTAACCTGTTTCATTTACATATGGCCCACTTCTTTTTACAATTTACATTTCTTGCCTTAAAATGATATGAAATGATATACAATTAACTCCATCACTATACAATCGTTTGATAATCGGGTAGGGATCTTATAGTTGGAAGGATCAACATCAACATAAGATGAACGAAAATACAAGTGCCAACAGAGACGTCTTATATTTTAGGGTTTTATTAATGATAGCCCTTAGGGCTGTCACTAACAACCTAACATGCATAAAAAGCTTGTACATTGATTAAAAAAATATTATTCCTAAAATTCAGGGGTTGTCTTTTGTTATTTTGTCTTCTTAAGGGCTGTCATTATCATTTTCCTATATTTTATTATTATTTAATTTTTTTAACATATGTCATGATATGATGTATTCCAAGCTTCCATTAAATTGTGTTTACACATTTAATACCTCACTTAACATGGTAAAACTTTAAGCGAAATGAAGTTCATTAAACTTTAAGCGAATAATTTAAACTAACTCTTCAAATTAGAGTTTTTCTCTCTTTTAAATATCCAACTGCTAGTAATTCTTTATGACATACTTTTTTTTATTTATTTCTGACAAATAAGCGAGCAGTTACGTTTCCTCATAATTTTTCGCCACAAACATATGGTTATTAACCTCCAAAATGATATCTTGATATATAATATTTTTCTTCCCACTAAAAAGAAAACTGGAAATGGGAAGGCTACTAAAATTTGGAGTACGAAATTTGGCATGGTGGGGAAACATTGGCAATTCACTACCCAAACTTGTACAATTTGGAAATGTAAAAGGAAACTTCAATTTTGTGAGAGAGTTAAAAAGGTTGATGGGCATTGGTCAACGTAGAATTGGGCTTGGCGTGGTAGCCAAGAAGTATAACCCTGAGAAGTTCAAATTCAAGCACTAAAAGAGTTGCTCAATCATTTGGCCTTGGTTGTTATAAATGACTCATAGATTTGTGATCAACAATTGGAATGGAAATTGTGGAAAGTGCTTGGCTAAGTCATGTCCTAAGGGCATGGGATAATTAAAAGATTTTGAGAGAAGATGCTTATTCCATTCTCATTGGTTTATATAATTACAATATACAATAATTACCTAAATTATAAGAGATAATTACGGAAAGAGATAACTACAAAATATAGTAAATAATGACCATATAATTCGGTCTAATACTCCCCTTCAGTTTGGAGCAGGAGAAGTCGGTGTTGTAAAAATCGGTCTTGGCGGCCGCCTAGGTGGCGCCTAGGCGCTTGGCGGTCGGCTGCCGAGTGAGAAATTGCCTAATCGTTGGAGTTTGAAGGTTTTGGTCAAACTCAGTCCTAATCGGTCCTAGGCGGCCCTTGGCGGTCAAAAAAATGGTGATGAAGAAGATTGGAGTGTGCCTGTTTTTTTGTTTCAGTCGTTATGTTGCAGAGGAAAAAAGACTGCGATGAAGAAATTAGGTTTCCATTGGTATATTAATTGATAAATAAGTTGGAGTGGGCCTGTTTTAGAATGATAGATTGGTTGAGCTCATTATTGGGCTTCTTTTTGTTATATTTCAGAACACCCAGATCCAACTTAAGTTTCCAAAATCCAGTATTCAAACTTATTGTTCGTATTTTATATATTGTTATTGACTAATTTAATTATTTTGTTAAGATATTATATATATTTTTTTTAAAAATTAATTTTCTTTGTATTTAATAGTACCCGCCTAGAAACCGATTAATCGCCGCCCAAGACCGATTAATCGCTTGAAGGTGATCGACCGCCGAGGTACCGCCGAGCGATTTTTACAACATTGGGAGGAGTTCGTATGCACAAACTGGACTTGAAACGTTGAAACAGATGGCGCGGTAGTCCTTTTGTGAAGATGTCCGCATACTGATGCTTGGTAGGAACGTGAATTACACGGATGCGGCCAATCTTGACTAGTTCTCGAACAAAATGAATATCATTTTCAACATGTTTTGTTCGCTGATGTTGTACCGGATTATCGGATAAGTACACGGCTGAAATATTATCACAGTAAACGAGCGTTGCCTTTGTAACCGGTACATGTAGTTCGGGGAGAAGGTTTCTTACCCAGCTTGTTTCTGCAGTAGCATTTGCAACACCTTTATACTCTGCTTCTGCACTTGAACGAGACACTGTAGGTTGTCTTTTGGAAGACCATGATACCAAATTATCCCCGAGGAACACACAATACCCCGATGTTGATCTTCTTGAGTCCGGGCACCCCCCCCCCCAATCAGCGTCTGAATACGCAGTAATACCAATATATTTGGACTTTTTGATAGATAATCCTTGGTTTGAGGTGCCTTTTAAGTAACACAGTATACATTTGATAAGGTTATAATGTGGTTCTCTCGGTGCATGCATGAATAAGCACACTTGTTGTACGGCATAGGTGATGTCGGGCCTTGTGAAAGTTAGGTATTGAAGAGCACCTGCAAGGCTGCGGTACAAAGTGGGGTCTTTCATGAGTTCTCCGGCGGCGGCTTTCGACTGGGGTGGCCACCAGATTGCAATTTGACATATTAGCTCGTTCAAGTATCGTGTTTATGTAATGGGATTGCGACAGAAATAGGCCGTTCGTTGTATGAGATACCTGTAATCCAAGGAAGTGGTGTAATTTTCCCAAGTCGGTCATTGATTCCTTGGATAGGTTTTGAATGATATTCTTTAAAAAAATTCACTTGAAGCGGTAAGAATTATATCATCCACATACAAAAGTAAATAAGCAGTGTGTTGGCCTTTGCGGTAAACGAACAAGGATGTGTCGGTTACGGCACTTTTAAATCCCGTGGATGTAATATACGTTGCAAATCGTTGGTACCATGCTCTAGGTGCCTGCTTGAGGCCATATAGCGACTTTTTCAACCTGCACACAAAATCTGGGTAATTGCGATTAACATATCCGGGCGGTTGATGCATGTATACCGTTTCTGATAGGTTCCCGTGTAAGAACGCATTTTTAACATCAAGTTGGTGAATTGGCCTAGATCGAGATACGACAAGTGTGAGGACCATACGGATGGTGGTCGGTTTTATGACAGGGCTAAACGTTTCGTCACAATCCACTCCGACATGTTGAGATTTGCCATTTACCACTAGACGGGCTTTGTATCTAGCCAAAGTACCGTCCGCTTGAAATTTATGGCGATATAGCCATAAGCAACGTATAATATGAGGGGACGGTGGTCTCGGTACCAATTCCCATGTGCCATTGTCACATAAGGCTTTGAATTCCTCGTTCATAGCGTGTTTCTAGTTAGGATCGTGGAGGGCTAGGTGGGGGCTTTTGGGGAGTGGGATATGGTGGTGGTGTAGAGATTAAGTCGTTGGGTGGGTTTGAGGTTACCACTATGGGAACGAGTGGTCATGGGATGGCTAGAGGTATGGGCAGGTGTAGGCGACGGTGGTGGGGGTGGCGGGTTAGGTTGGTGGTTTTGCGGAGGCAGGGGGTGGTATAGGCAGTGGGATTGGGTGGAGGTTCGGTTGAGGTGGGGTTGGAGGAACAGGAGGCGGATTAGGTTGTTGTGGTGGTGGAAGTGGCGTTGGGGGGTGCGGTGGGGTGGTGGTGTTTGTATGGCCAAACCGGTTAATGGTGGAGGATAGGTTAGAGTCATTGCAGAGGAAACGGTAATCATGTGGAGTGGGCGTAGGGGTGGTGGAGAAAGGAAAGAGCGTTTCATCAAAGGTGACATGACGGGAAAGGTGAATTTTGCCGGTGGTAGGGTCAAGGCAGCGGTACCCGCGGTAGTTTGTCGGGTAACCGAGAAAGACGCACCGGACGGAGCGGTGGTAAAGTTTGTGGTTGCGGTTGGATGAGAGGTTTGGGTAACACGCACAACCAAAGACACGAAGGTGATCGTATGATGGGTGGCGGCGGAAGAGGGCGGAAGTTGGGGTGTTTTTGTTAAGAGATTTTGTGGGGGTGATATTATGAAGGTAGGTGGCGGCATGGAGTGCGTCAACCCAAAATGTAGGTGGTAAGGATGCGTAGGCTAAGAGAACGAGAATGATTTCATTTAAGCGACGTAACATTCGTTCAGCACGGCCGTTTTGTGGGGAAGTGTGTGGGCAAGAGAAACGGAATTGAAGGCCGTGGGTTGAGGCAAATTGTTTAAAGTTTTGGTTATCGAATTCCCCACCCATGTCGCATTGAAAACTTTTTATTTTAGTGTTAAACTGGGTTTGTATAAATGAGTGAAATTGAATAAATTTAGAGAGGGTTTCGGATTTAAGCTTAAGAGGGTATACCCATACATATTTAGTAAAATTATCAATTAACACCATATAATATTTATAGCCATTTTTGCTTAGGACTGGGGAAGTCCATAAGTCACAGTGTATGGTACCAAAGGGTAAAAAAGTACTAGAGTTGGATTCATTGAAAGGTAAACGTTTGTGTTTAGAAATTTGACAGGAATGACAAAGAGAATGAGTATTGCTACTCTTATTACATGAAATACTATTATTTACACGTAAAAGATCTAAGATATTCCCGGATGGGTGGCCAAGACGGGAATGCCATAGATCGGAACTAGAAAGCGAAATAAGTGTTGGTGGAGGTGGCTCCGGTGGCGTGAACGGGTAGAGAGCTCCCGTACTATTGTGTCGCGAAAGGATCGTCCCACTCCGAAAATCCTTCAAAAAAAAACCATATGGGTTAAATTTAAGAGAAACAAGGTTATCAATAGTAAATTAACGAACGGAGCAAAGGTTTTTAATGATGCCGGGTGTGCATAAGACATTAGGCTTAAAGGTTTCGGGTTTGTGGTAAGGGTATTGTGTCCCGATCCTTTAACTGGAATGTGAAGGAATTATGTGCACAGTTGGTCAAACTATGATGATACATCCATGCCTACGAAACACTTAAGGGTCACACCGGTGAGTGCATGTAATACGAACAAGTTATGCAACGATACTACGAAGAGGAATGATTCATAATAGTCATTATGAATCAGTTAAGTATTAAGTTAAGTTTAACTTATTACTAGATTAGTTTAACTAACTAATTAATACAAGTTGTTGTACATTTACTAGTTAAGTAAATTTACAATGTGTTAGTTATAGATTATCCATGATATGATTTAAAGCTATTAAATCATATAGTAATTGGATAATATTATTGTATAAATTATATAAAGGTTATTATATAATTAACTATTAAAAGTATAAATACAAGTGTATAATTTCGTGTATATGGGTACCGAAATTATAGTGTGTTAATACTAGACATTTGATAGTTAAGTACAATGATAATAAACTAGTTAAAACTATAAGGGTTTAAAGTGTAAGAGATAAGTTTAATTAAGAGATTAATCTTAATTAAACTAGAAGGGCCCTAAGCGTAAGTCTTTCTAGTATAAATAGAATGCATGGGGTGCCTTATTACTTGATCAAAAACTCGAAACCCTAGCCTCCTCCTCTCCTTGGTTTTGGCCGAACACAACCCCAAGAACACAACACTTTGTGTTCTTCGTGTTCTTCAAGTCTTGAAGATCCAAGATCGTTGCAAGTGATCAACTAGAAGATCATTCGTCGTGTTCATCATCAGTGGACTTATCTTAAGCATTAACCTAAGATATGTTTCATGGAACACATCTTCTTCTTCTCCTCTTGTTCGAAGTCGAACCAAGAACCATAGGGTTCTTGGTAGTAGTCGACGAACACACACAAGTATGTGTGTGTGTTCGAGTTCTTCGTACAAGGTTTCTTTCTTGTTAACCTAATCTAGTTTTCCAACATCCCAATCCTTTAGGATTTAAGGATTAGGTTTAATCCCAGTTCCGCATTTAGGGATTAAATCAGCTAGTTAGTTTTAACCGGTCAAGAACAAGTTCATGTTCTTGGTCAGTCATGGTTCGAACTCGTGTACTAGGTGGTCGACCCAAGTGGTTGATTAGTCGCATGGTGCGTAGTAAATCCCTACAGAATGCTATGTCCATTTCCTACAAAAATGGATTTAATGTGACTATAATTAGAAAATTGGTCGAGATTACCTGCATCACCTGTAAGGTGAGACGATGCACCCGTGTCCATGTACCAATGCGAGTCGTCAGGAGGTTCCATACTCAAAGCTTGAAAAGCGGTTCCAATATCAGTTGGCTCAAGAGCTTTGTAGTCTGTGGCTGTAACATCCTAAAACTGGCCTAGTTGTTTTAGGTATATTTTGATATTTGAGAATATCTATTTGACCATATGTGGAATAAATTGATTAAGTGTTAAATGAATTGTTTGACTTTTTGTCCTTTTGTGATATTTTAATCAAGGGATTAAAATATCTGTTTTCTGAAATGTTTAAATAAAAATGTGATTTTTATATCTTTGGATTCTCCTTTTAATATCGTCTCCAGAAATGCTTTCGTTTTTAAAATTGGAGTCCGTTTGGTATTTTAAATAAATTAACTATGAAAGGGACTTTTGTATTGTATTTGTTAAAAATGGAAAAGGGGTCTAGTGGGCCCCATCCCTTGTTTTGAACGGCACTTAGAGATGGGGATAACCCATCTTTGCTTTTCACCAATCTTTCACTCTCTCTCTCTCTCTCTCTCTCTCTCTCTCACCTTACGCCTCTCTCTCTACACCACCATCATCTTCTTCATTGTTGTTCTTGAGCTTTTAGTGAAGATCTATAGCTTGTTTCTTGTCCAATCTTTAATCCGAACACGTTTTTGGAAAGCTCTTGAGGTAAGCTTCAACCTATATGTGTTTATTTTCGATTCCATGATAGTTGATAAATTAGGGTTTATGTGTTCTTGAGATTTGGTTGGTGATTATGGTGTTAAATGTTATGTTAAGTGTTTATTCAAAGTTTGACATGTTTTGTGGCATGGGTACAAGTGTTTTAGCACAAGGTACAACCTTTTTAGCAAAATGTACACATGTGGGTGTGTGTGTGTGTTCGTGGGGTGTGTGTGTGTATATCAATTGTGTGGTTTTGGATTATGTTCCTAACTAGACTTAAAATGGGTTTTAATGTTAATGTGGGTTGAATTAATATGTAGGAAGTGATAATATGTCAAATATGTTAGTTATGGATTATGTCAAGTTTTGGTGAGATTTGATAGCTAGTGTTTGGATAATTTGGGTCAAAAGTTATAACTTATGATTTTGAAGTAAAATAGTTGGGTTATGATAGTCATGAACTTGTTAGGTTGATTAATTAGTTATGATTTGCTAAATGGTAGATTTTAGCATTTGTAGTTGTGTTTGGATGTTTTTAATTAAAATGGTTAACTAGTAATTTGGAAGTGGAATACATGGATTGTTGGTGACTTTGAACTTGATGAATTGTTACATGATTATGACTTGTTAGTTATAGAGAATTTGTGCTAATTGATGGAAATTGGAAGTGTTATAGTTATGTTCGGGCTTTTGACCCGTTTGGGCCGTTTAGTGGTAAAATGACTTAAAGTAACTTGGATTGTGAAAGTATAAGTATTTTGTTAGGTTTCTGTGATTAGAAATGTTATTGGTAACATTTGGTGAATTACACGTTGATGTTATGTTTACAATTGTAGGATGTATTATTGTTTAATAACTCGGTTTGACCCGTTTGAATGTAAGACTTGCAAAATGACTAGGGACTTGTTATGTAAGTGTAAGTGGTCATGACATGTTCATATGATGGTTTAAGTGTTTGGCTATTTAGTTAGTGCAAATGTTAGTGTTAAATGTATATTTAACATTGTTTATAATTTGTGGAATTATATACTAATTCGGTATTCCTTTGGTGTACAGGAATCGGGATCGTGACTCAGAAACATTAGACCTCTGAGTTCGACAAGTGGAAGTAACGGTGAGTGGATTTAATCTCCAACTTGTGTTCGGTCACAATTGGTTCGGTATATGCATACTTGGTGAAAATGCAGGAAATTACCAGACGTGGGGAGTTCGCGTCGCGAACTCCCGTTCCCGATCGCTAAGTGGCTCCGGCAAAGTTGGTCGTTGGTCACGAAGTAGTTCACGTCGGAGTTCCCGACGCGAACTCTAGTTCACGACCGTGAACTTGAGTTCGCGATTGGGAACTCTGCCGTGACGTTTTTCGCGGTGTTTTTCGTAGCTAGTCCACTCGTTATGTATGCCTAGTGTTAGGGAATACTATACATGATTAGGTGCACTTATGTGAAGAGACCTTGGCTTGACGGGTAGCTACGACTCGGTTTGACTTGGTGACCGAGGTTTGAGAAGTCAGTGCGCTGGGCAATGGGTGTCGACTAAAGGGTATCCGACCTTACCTGTATTTGTTGCATGGTCAAGGGGAGGGAGTTGCCCGGGTGTTGGTCACGAACCGCTATCGGTTACCGTGGTTTGGTCGACCATGGTTTAAGGCTCCGGCAGGACCCCGATCTTCTTGAACGAACCGGAGATGTTTATTTAAACTTCCGTGTTCCAGCGATGACCCAACCGGAGATGTTTATTTAAACTTCCGGGTTTAAGTGATGACCCAACCGGAGATGTTTTATAACTTCCGTGTTTTAGGGAACAGTGATACTTGGTTAGGTGGCCTTTAGATAGTAGAGATGTCTATGCCAGCTTGTTGGGCTTTACAGAAATTGTAGATTATGTTCATTCACTTAGCTTTGTGCTAATCCCTCCCTCGTTGAATCTTTTCAGGTGATCGGTGCTTTGGACGGGATGATTGACTAAGCTCAGTATGTCATGTTTTTAAAAAATGAGCCATGTCGTTTAAGTGACACCGTTAATGTACTGTTTAAGAAATGTTTATTTGGAAGCTTATTGTGGGACCTTGTTTGTAAACTAAACTAAACTAACCTAGAGGATAACCTAATCGCCTTCGGGCATTTAAAAAAAAACGCTTCCTAAATTTTGCGGTGTTACAGTGGCGGCATGTGCTTGTGGAGCATCCCGAGTCCGGTTTGGGTCCTGATTCCAGTTCGGTGGGCGCCGTGGCTGGGAACGATACGGCGGCTGCTGCCGAGGGGAACACCATGGGTATGGCCAGCCTTGTTGAGTAGGGTACGGGCAAGGCGGAGGCATCATGTTCCACCAGACCGGTATGGGTGCACGAGAACCATTTGGGTATTGGGAGCCGTAGTTACGATTCGTTGTGGACTGCCCGTTGGAGGGCCGGTTTTAAGACTAGCGATTTTGTCCACGTTGCGAGTTGTTGCTCCTGTAATTGTTGTTGCTTGATGACGAACCGCGATTCGGTCGAGAATGGGAACGGGAATCGGTAGCAACATTGGCTTCCGGTAGTGCGGTGTTTGGTTTGGTTTGAGCACTATCTCGAGCCTGTTGCCTGTTGTGTTCGAGTTCTAACATGCTCCGGGCCGTGTCCCAATCAGGAAGGGTCTTGTTAATGTATGCGGTTGCGGTGTCGTATTCGGGTGGTAGTCCGCGAACAAGCTGAAGAACAAGGCGTTGTTCGTTGACCGGGTTGTCCACATCGTTTAGTTGATCGGCTAGGTCTTTAAGTTTCTGATAGTATTCATCAAGAGAGGATGAAGATCGGAGGGTGAGATTTGTAAACTCATGCTACAATGCGGCTGCCCTAGATCCTTTGTTATTAAGATAAATTTTCTTAATTTTCTCCCATGCTTTGTATGCAGTTGTATCGGGTTCAAGAACACGAATAAGAACATCATCTGAGAGTGTACCTTAGATCCATTGAAGGACAATGGCGTCAATCTCAGTCCACTGCCCGTGGGCAGCGCTGGTGGTGGTCGGTGGCGCGGTACCATCGATGTGCGAGAGAACTCGATACCTCTGTGCATGAAGCCGAAAAAGCTTCACCCAAGACGAGTAGGTGACCTTTACACCATCCAAGGTTCGAATATTGGACTGTATGTTTGTCACGGTGTATACGGGATGAAGAGGTTTCGAATTTTGATCGTCCCCCATGGAAGAAACTGGTTCGGTGAGCGGCGACGGTTAGGGATCTTCGACGGCCGTAGCAAGTCGGAAAAAAAAGGAGAGCCTGTTAGGGTTAGGGCTCTGATACCATAAAGGATTTTGAGAGAAGATGCTTATTCCATTCTCATTAATTGGTTTATATAATTACAATATACAATAACCACCTAAATTATAAGAGATAATTACGGAAAGAGATAACTACAAAATATACAAAATAATGACCATATAATTCGGTCTAATAATAATAAGTGTTTAATGAATTTAAAATTTTCTTATTTCATCTTAGCCAATTCTATTTTTACATGTATTAAATGTATTTGCAAATAAGAATAGTAAATTTAGATCATTAAATACTTCTTATTTCATGCCTTTAGGGCATGAGTTAGAAATACCCTTGTGGAAATTGATCTAAATAAAAAAACTTGTCATGCAACACGGCGATTCATATGTGGGAATCGACTCGGAAATGGTGGGGACTTTGACATCGATGCTTTTCAGGGTATCATTTTGGCAATGACATAAGCCGACTCATCAGATCAATCGGCTACATTTACATCATGCTTGGATGCGGTGATTCAAGTGGTATGTGGCTTCTACGCAGGGGTGTCTCCGAGAAGTTAGATGTCTTGCGCGAAAACACGAAAATGGACCCCCTAAATACAAGATTTTTATAAAAATTTGAGCTTTCTAATTTTTTTTATTAAATTATTAAGTTGACTTAAATTTTAATATTAGATATATAAAATTGGGCTCTTATAAAATATGAGTCTTATCCGGCTGCACCTCCTATACATATTCAAAGACACCCCCTACTTCTACGCAGACAAAAACATAACAAAATACCAAGCCTCAATAACATGTGTGCCCGCCCCTTGGGCAACGCAACAGTGTCCTGAGGGAGGAGTTGACAATCTTAAATTGAACTAATGGTTGAATTAATGGTTATAATAAACATTTAACTATAATTAAAAATGAAGTTTAGTCTTATCATTTATTTATACTTATAGATCTACTCATTAAATAAAAATATGTGTTATAGTTAAATGATAATATTGAAAGAAGAAAAAAGTGGATTATACATGTCATCTTATCAAGTGGGTTGGACAATGAGTCTTTACAACCCGTCGCCAAACGTGGGCTCCACTCATTGTTATACATAAAGAAGGATGATATTTGCAATTTCATCAAGGATAGAGGCTGATTCATGCCATTTACGCAAAAAGAAATCAAATTTACGCGTTAGTCATCCTGGTCACATAAAGCTAAACATTTGCCTAAAATCCTAAACAAGAGGCTATATAATACCCTAATAAACTTTACACCTCAAAATAGTAAGCTAATATTTAGATTAAGCTTTATTATATCTCGATGGTCTAAAATATTGTGAACATATGGTATGGTTTATTATACATCATCCTTACAATTTTCACTACTAGAAAAAATCATATATTTCTACAGATTTTTCCTATGGAAAATTTTCTTCGAAAATTCCTACACATTTCCAAGGAATTTTCAAGGCAATTCGAATAAATAAACTTCATCTGAAACCTCTCGGAAGTTCCTTCCGAGGAAATTCCTAGGAAATTCAAAACATGGCTTTTGAAAAAAGCTTCCTAGGAAAACCCTCGGAAGTTCCGAGGGAATTCCTAACAGATTTTAAAAACATTACTTTTACTAACAAATTCCTTGTAATTTCCTAGGGTTGCCGTTATCAACATTTTTGCGACAACTATTAACCACCCACCCAAGGCTTCTAGCCTAGTGATATTAATAAAAAAGATAAGGTGTTGCCCATGACCTATTGGTCATGAGCTCAAGTCACGTCGTGGACACTCAAGTACTAAGGTTTATTCCTCATAGGAGGAGGGTCCAAAGGAAGGCATACTGACCCTTGTGGATGTTACTATCTATACTCGAATTACTAACTTACTAACTAAAAAAACTATTAACCACCCGAAATGATACACACATACATAAATATGTATTTAAAACCTGTGATCTTTTTTAACTTGTTCCTTAGTCCGTAATCATATTTCAAAGTCATCGCTTCAAGCGCTAGTCGTCCACCGACAACATTCAACACATCTTTTGAATTTGTAACAAACTACTATTTGATTTTACGTTTATGGAAGACTACTTTTTTCATCTGTTACATTTTATATATTATCTATATAACATTTAGTATGGGGTAAACACTAAAATTCTGTCTTCTAGCTATATTTCTGTATTTATTACCTAAAGACGGAATTAAAGCACATATGAAGTTATAGCTTTGTGGTAAGGCTTCCATGTTAATGACCAGTAGATCCTAAGTTTGACTCTAGCTGGCATATTCTTTTGTTTTTCCTTTTTTCCAGCTTTGCTTAAATTACATTTTGCACCCTAAACATTAATTTTTCTAAAATTACACTTATTACCCTTAACTTTAACATTTAATATCTAGAATTTTTTCCATCAAACTTTTTACCTTTTTTTTCAAACTTTGTAAAAGTGACATTTGTTTCTCTTAAATTTAACTTTATATGAAATGACTAACCAAAATTATTAATATCAAGATTCTTTCTAATTAGTTTGACGTCTTGCTCTTGCTCTTGTTTTTGTTTTATAATTAAAATATTTTAGTCTGTTATCATTTCTAACCCATATGTTAAGCCTTTTTGTTTCAATTATTTAGGTTGTTTTTTAATATTTTTTTTGTTAAATCTTTTTTTTTTGTTTTTGCAACTTTTTTTTCTATATATTTTTCTTGATTTCTTTATCAATTTTTTTCTTTGTTGACTTTTTTTATATTTCAGTTATATAATATTATCCTCTAAATATTTGTAGTGGATGCACTTCGTAAGGATACACATTTTACTATTGACAATTAATATAAAATCTTGATATTTTTTAATTGATAATATTATCAACAAACAATATTTTAGAATTTCTATGAAATTCCCCATGGCATCGCGAGGGGAAACATACTTATTTGAAAACAAACTTCATACGTTTATGGAGGATTGACTTTTTCAAATTTAGTTTTCTTTTTATTAAAAAATTAATTTTGGATTATCTAATAGATAAATGTATATAAATAAATGAAGTAAATGTATAAATATGGTTTCATCCGCTCTATATTTATTCCATCTACAACAATCCCATCTATTGTCGAAAGGTAACCTAGAGCAATCATATAACAACAAATTTAATATTAGTTATAGTTATGGTCCTATGGATTGATAGTTGGGGGTTAGATTGTATACGTAAATTTGTCGCATGTCAATGACTAATTTGTTGGGAGTTTAGGTAGTAAGTGGATACATAGATATACGTGGCAGAATATAAATGGGTCCAAATGTAAAGGGCGTGTCATGGTACTATGACCTAAGAGCATTGGGTGTGGTCACACCAAGTCGGAGTGTCACATCCGCACCACCTATGCGCCACATCATTATTTCACATTTCACATTCAAAAACCCCAAATACCCCCCTACCATAACTTAACCTAAAATATATTTTTTTGACCCACTAAAATACCCCCAATAAAAACACCCAAAATATACTCTCTCTCCTCCCTATTCGTCCGTTACTTCCGCCATTGGTTCGACTTGGTGGCTCACTCACACCACTTAGGGTGTGGTGGCGAGCTCTTTTTGTTGATCTGGCATCCGGCGGTTTTGGTCCCTCGTGACTGCACCCATCTCTCTAAGAGCACGGAGTGTAGTTGTCAAGCCACTTCATATCTCATCGTCAAATTAACATTTCACATTTACAGCACAAATATTCATTCAATTATAAGTTAACTATCAATATTTTTTATACTCACAAAAAGACATCTCACTTATAAAATACTTTAAAAACACTCATATATTCTCTCTCCTCCGACACTATTCTCACGTAAATATCACTTAGATTGTGTACGCCGTACGGTGTTGTCACACCCCGCCAAAATGAGTTTTACTTCATTTAAAATGTTTTGCGGAAGAACGGAGGTGTAACGTTCATGACAACATAGCAAAAATTAAGTAAACAAACAACCACGCAATAACGAAAAATAAAGGTTTGTTTGACTTTCCAAAAGTAGAAAGTTTCTAAAAATAGCAAGTTTCCTAAAATAGAAATTGTTTGAAATGAAATGATTGTTCGTAAACTTAATGTTTTAATCATGGCTCACGACAATCCCAATGCTCATATCCTCCAAACTCCACTGCACCTAATTACCTGGAAAAACATAAATAGTAAAAGGGTCAACAATAATGTTGAGTGAATCCACAGGGTTAATGTTTATGATATGAGTAAAGTGATTTGCTACTCAAAATGTTTGTTATGAAAATGGTTTATGACTGAAAATGTATAAGGTTAAACACTCATATGATATGAGTAGTAAGTATGAAAATGTTTAGTATAGTTGTAGAATGTATACAACTACTAGTTATGTTTATGAAAAAGTGTTGAACAAAATGTTGTGTTTGACATCGCATGAACTGGTATCCCCAACAGGTAGCTAGTCTATTGAGTTAATATACCAACCCCTAAGTCCACAATCAACACTTCAACTCCAGTATGTTATGTTATTTTATGGATATACACTCCCGGAGATGTCTTGGATAAACCAAGTAATGATCAAACGTTCGTTGGGAGGATGAGTGTCAGCCAATAGTACTATCTGCATATCCATGGTCTAGATCCACTAGTTAATGATTGCTGGTAACCTTAGTCCGGTATAATAATTGTTTGTCATGCCAATGCGATAATGAAAACGTATAGATGTCGTTGTACAGTCATAGTAAAACAGTAGCAGTTCATGTGTTTATGTTTTCCACCCCAAAGTTTATAAAAACAATAAAAGAGTAAAAGGGGTATGTGGACTCACCTGGCAAAGCTTAGTAACAAGAGACTTAAGACAGAGGAATCCTCGGGAGATTCCTAGCTTCCTAAATGATTTAACTACTGATTAGACTAAGCTAACACAGGCGATACTATATACGATATAAGATATATGATATACGTTAAATGTTATGTTATATGTTTTGTGACATCGAATGAACTTGGATTAATAACATGAAATGAAATGAAATGCATTGGGTTTTATAAAATGAAATGAAATAGGCTCCAAAATGAAATGACATGAAATGAAATGATTCTCGAAATGAAATGATATGAAATGAAATGGACTACGAAATGAAATGAAATGAAATGAAATGGGCTTGGGTTAGGCTTATTGGGCCTAGATTGGGCCTATTGGGCCTAATGGGCCTTAATGGGTTGGGCCACATGGGCTTCTTATTGGGCTTAGGTCCACTTAGGTTGGGCCTTGAATTGGGCTTGGCCCAATTGGGTTCGGTTTGGTTGGGTATGGGCTAAAGGTTTGGGCTTTGGTCCAAATGGGCTTGGATACTAATGGGCCAACTAATGTTTGGGCCCGATAGACTAAAGTAGATCGATATGGGCCAAGTACAGGCCTTGGCCCGATTGGGTATTCGGGTTTGGGTCAACGGTTTGGGTCAAGATCCGGCCTTGACCCGGTTTGACTTATTGGTCAATATTGGTCAAAATTGGTCAACAAAAGTCAAATCTAGCTAGTCTAGGTCGAAAAGTCAACCATGAATGTTAATTAGGGTTAGGGTTCGGCTAGGGTTAACCTAGGGTTCGGTCTAGGGTTGGCCGAAGGCCAAAACCCTACGGGTCTAGCTCTAGATCGGGTCTAAGGTTCGAGTTCGGTGGCTAGTTTGGCTAGATCTTATGTTATACATCTCAAGGATTCTAGATCTACGGCATTCGGTCAAATCTAGGATAGATCTAGGGTTCAGGCATCAAGTCAAGGGTTTTAAGCAACAATCTAACGAATTATGAGCAAATCTAGCGAACACACACACACATACGGATATATGCATGTATGTCACGGCTTTGGAGGCTAACCGAGACCATATGGCCTAGGGCCATGGTCTCGGGTTCGAAACAGTGAACAAATAAGGATTAAGCAAGTAGAAATCACGAGTTTAGGGTTCATACCTTGGGTCGAATGGAAAGAAACCGAAGGGAGATGCTTGGGGTTGCTTGCGATCGGAAATAAACGAACAAGAGGGTGTTGGGGTTTGCTCGGCCGAATGAATGAAACAAAAGGGGTTAGGGTTTCGGTGATGGGGTTTATATAGGGGGAGAGATTAGGGTTTAGATGGGGGTGTTTGAGTCTAATAAGGACTCTATCAAGTATGGATGGATAAGCATTCAAATCCTTGGATAAGCACAATGAATTTTGGCACATGGCCAACACCACAAGGGTGTTTCGGCCGTGTAGAGGGTCACGAGCATGTGCATGGCCGGCCACTTAGGTGGCCGGTCATGGTTTGATGTCATTCGAGTCACGTTCATTTAAATCGTTACGTTTATTGTTTAACCGGTAAACTTGTCGTTTTAGAAATGATTTAACTCAAAGTATGTCACCATAAGTAAATAAAATGTTGTGTTGACTAAAATAATCAAACACTAATGTATGGTGTAAAATATGTATGTTTGTTGTGTATAAGGAATGCCAAAAATAGAAATGTCTATAAGTAGAAACTTTCTAAATAAGGAAAGTTCTAGAAATGAAATGAGGTTACATACCAGATATATCGAGTTGTCACAGGTGTGGTGACTACGTCACTTTAACATGCCACGGGAGATCACTGTCACATTACTCATGGCTTAAATATAAAACTTATCTCAAACATTGAATCACACATCAGCTCATATGTCTCTTTCATATAACTAGATTATTATCAAATGTATAGAGGTTGTCATGGAACGGTAATTTGTATCGTTTTTAATTGTCATGTTTAACTCAATAATACATGTCAAGTCTCTAACATTAATTAAGAAGTTGTTTGTTACGTTACTTAATAATTGCGGTTGGATTTGAATTGTTAAGCTTCAAACTGTTTATTTAAAAATGGGTTTTTCTAACTCATGCCCTAAGGGCATGAGATTAGAAGCATTGATTGAAGTTACATTTACCTTTTATATTGAAAATTTTATTTAATAGTTGTAAAAATTAGACTTCATTTAATGCATTTTTTAATTTATTAGGAAATATTTTGTTCATTTAATGCTTCTAATCTCATGCCCTTAGGGCATGAGTTAGCCAAACCCTTTAAAAATTAATATAAATCAGTTTGTTTGAAATATTAAATTTGAATTGTTAAGCTTCAAACTGTTTGTTTAAAAATTAGGAAAATGATAATTACAGCCCTAAGGGCTGTCAATAAGAACCTAAAACATGCATTAAAAATTGGTACAAAACCAATAACTATCCCCCTGCATTTTAGGAAGCATCCCCCACTAATAAAAGTACAAACGATTTATGCATTAAACTATCCCTTAATGACAGCCCTAAGGGCTGTCATTAACAAAACCCACAAAATTAATATAAATCAGTTTATTTGAAAATCTATATGAATCTGAAACAATAATGTGTGACTATTATTATTATTAGAAGTACAAATTTTAATCTTTTCTTAAATATTATCTATATTAACTATGAGATTTGAACCCTTGACTACAAGAATGGAGAACAAACATATTAACGATAAGCCTTTGGACCTTTGGTAAAATATGCCGCTGTGTTTGTCTCACAACCTTGAGGTTGGAGGTTCAAGTTCCATCGTGGACATAGGTGAAAAGTAGGTGTAGATTAGGATTTACCGTTAAAAAAAAAAGAACTTAGAGGTTATTAACCAAACACTTAACCAATTAAGTCTATTCGATACAGGTGTAACTAATATATACAAGTATATGAAAGTATTCTAAGACAACATTACACGTTGACAGGGTATCATCAAAATTTAAACACACATAATTTTAATTTGATTAAAAGCAACCACTCAAGCTAGGGCACAATGGACTTTTTGACATCTTCTTTCAATCAATTCAAATGGTGGAACGTCCTGCAATCCCATCTTCTTCGATTGACTAAATATAACTGCCATGATTTTGGGTGCATTGATGATAATTGATACCATCCATGTCCATAACCAACTGATATTAAAGAACACAATAGAAAAGATCATACATTAAAGTTGCTGCATAATAGTTGTGACGGAAACTTTGGTTGAAAATCGAAACTCGTCACTTTTCTTAAACCATTGGAACGATTCTAAAGTTATATTATTCCGGTTTTTCGTATCAACTCTCTGAAGGGAAGGGATGAGGGGAGTTGGGCTCAAGGGGTATTTAGTATTTTGTGTATATATTTTATAATGGTGAGGCTTAAAAGACTGAAGAGAAGGGGTATCGTTAGCATGAGTATGTCAGTTGAGTGTCAGTTGTTTAGTCAGCTGATGCGGAGCTAATTTTGCCAAAAGTAAAGGTGTCAGTTGGTGTCACGGTTAGTACCAGTCTAAAATATTTTTTGAGTAACATACTTTGATAACTGATGTCTCTAAGAGTCTAATATTGGTCATACTATTACGTTCTAAATTTACAGGTATTTAAACATTATACATATGTTGGTTTCAATCAGTATAGTGGATCCTACGACATGTCACGGGACCTAACATCTTCTTTTCTAGGATCGATCTATATTTGGCTTTGGATTCTCTAATTACATATTAGACCCTACCCTTATAACTACGAGACATTTTCTACTATATAATTAAAGAGTAATGGTATTTAGTCGTACCATTTGGTCTTACTCATTAGATGAAGACATGTGTTAAAATCAAGGGATAATATTAAGGGAGAGAATTAGTGGAGTATACATGTCATCCTATCAAGTGAGTAGGAATATAAATATGACCAAATGATAGAATTAAATATCATTTCTCATAATTAAATAAAGCGAAAGCAGTGACTACTAAGATGCTTTACAAACAATTAGTTATACCTTCTAACCTCAGTCAACCCACATCAATTCCCTTATATATACATTGCTCATACAAGTGATTACTGTTTATTATAAGAAAACTCAGTTTCACAATTCCCGTTCCGTTTAACGTATGAGACTATGGGTATCTATTTGTCTTTTAGTAGTCACATTTAATTTAATATTATATTGTAATTTGGCTTCCCTACAACCTTAAGAGTTCCAAAGGTAAGGTTTGTTTGGGTTTTATCCTTTTAATACATATAATATTAGAAGTACATTGTATTGCTATTACTTAATTTCATTAAAATTTATTAATATAATTATTAAATTTTAGAATTAGTATCGGTTTAATCCTCAAAATTTGATCATGTTTATGTTTTAATCTTTTAACTTTTTATGCAATTATAATTTTTGTTATTATTACTATGATATTATGGTTTTTCATAAACACAAAATAAATAATATAAATTCAAGAAAAATCGAATCTTGATCTCAAATTATAAAAAAATGTATAATTTAAAATCCCGCAGCAACACGCGGACTAACTAAATGCTTGTTCCAAACAATTATAGTTTCATCATTTTATGTGAAAATTTGCTTATTGTTATTTCTTTCATAGCCTGGTTCATTTATGGATTGAATCAAAAGAACGTAAACAATCCTAACATCTTACTTAAAATGGTTCAATTTGGGTTATTTTTAGTCTCCAATGGGTAATTTTTTTTTTTTTAGCTGAATGGGCTGAACATCTAAAAAGTTACAACATATTTTTTAAGCATACAACCTCCTAAGCTATTAAATTCAAAGATTTAGATTATTATTGTAATATTGTGCAGAGTTTATAACAATTGTGGTTGGAAAACAGGAAAATATTTAAGTAGTCAACGTGCAACTAAGCAAATAATTAAGTATACTTGATGATGCATCATACATGATCCAACTTTTGAGCCATGGAACACACTCAGATTTGAACAATGTATTGTGCTAACTGGTCAAATTACTCAGTCAACAGGATGGTAAATCATTATATGCTTTTCTAATTATTATTACTAGCCTATAACCCGTGATGAATCACGGGCGGCTTATAAATATTTTTATAGATTTAGTTAATAAGGTTTATGTAACCATTTGAATATTTATTAGTATTAAACTATGTTGGGTCGCTGAAGAGCATCCCCCACTGAGGAGATTTAATGAAGACAAAAAGACAAATAGTTAGAAGACAATATGAGGATTTGTTCCTCAGATTGTGGGTAACTGTATCTTACCAGTTCGGATTTCAGTTACTCAGTTACACTATCTGATCACCATCTGAAACAACGTTCAGTTCCCCGTGCGGAATCAGATACTGATCAACATATCAGATAGTGTAACAGGCTCAGCGCAATGGACAAAACACTGAACCATCGAACAAATACTTCCCTAAGCAAAACTCTTAGTGAAGGTCGCTGGAGCTGAAGGCCATCTGAAGAAGCATGAGTATCCGAAATCTTATAGCCACCAGAAGTGTACATAGGCTGGAAGCTTCAGCGTCACAGAAAGACACAAGTAACGCACAAGTTTGTGCATCGCTGATTATGGAAATATCTTGCAAATCTTGTAGAAGATATCAGCGATCACAAGACGACAGAAAGTACTGTCAGAATTTCGTTAGTCGTGCCCGTCCCATGATATATCATCTGCACCAACGGAATTCTCACACGTGGAATCGATCGATCATTCATTTGGCTCTATGTTTCCCAATGATATAAATTGAGGACTTAGACGATCGATTCCGGTGTGCACCTAAAAAGGTTACACGCTGCTGAATTTACTCCAGAGTGTAAACCACCAGTTAACTCTAGTTGTCAGATTCGAGAATTAAATCTATACAACGAAAGTGTCTGGTCTTGTGCTTGATCATTTGTTGATCATAAACTTGTCTTGGATAATATCTGCTGTTGTCTATCACATGCAAGCGAATTAGTTAGGATTTGTTCCTAGCTATTCCGCAAGAATTAGGTTTAATGATTAGGTTTAATCTCAGTTCCGCTTTCGGGGATTATCCAACTAGTTGGTTTAACCGGCAAGAACACCATCATGTTCTTGTCAGTATGGTTCGAACGAAGTATACTAGGAGGTTGACCCAAGTGGTCGATCAGTGTTATGAAACCCTTCAGTGGTATCAGAGCGATGGTTTAGAAATCTAAACAAAATTAACAAAGTTTTTGTTTGTTTAATTTCCAAGTTTTTCTTATTTTTTGTTCCTTCTTCTTTTTCTTCCTATGGATTTCGAAAAAAGGGTAAGAACCCGAGACCAAGAATATGAAACTAGTTTAGTTTAATTGGTCATAAGGATTCAACCCTAGAAATTTTCGAATACCATAAAGAACCCTAGGACCAAGAACATTAAACTAGTTTAGTTTAATTGGTCAAAATGTTTCTTTTCCTAACCCTAGAAATTTCGAAACATTGAAAATTTTTTGGTCAAGAGGATTCTTTCCCTTGATCTTCAAAATCTAGGACCAAGTATATTAAGCTAGCCTAGTTTAATTGGTCAAAAGGATCCTTTCCTTGCTTCCAAGATTTTCGAAAATCATGAGGATACTTGGGCACCAAATTTGATTAAACTAGTTTAGTTTAATTGGTGGAAAAAAAAGTTAGGCTTAAGAAATTTTCGAAACCTAGAAGTACCCTAGGACCAAGAATATTAAACTAGTTTAGTATAATTGGTTAATAGGATTAATCAAGAACATAATCTAGAACCTAGAAAATTAAACAAGTTTATGTTTAATGAGGTTTGTTTTAATGAGTTTATTAAAACTAGTTCTTTAAATCCAGATATCTAGACAAAGTTTTGTTTAGAAGATTTAAATGAATAAGTTTAAATAAAATTATTAAAGTTATAATCTATCCTAGAATTTAAACAAAGTTTATAATTGTTTGAATAGGATTGATTAGGATTAATCTTTAACTCAGAGATGTTATTGATCAAGAAAATTGAAACCTAGTTTTGATAGATCAAGAACAAGATAAGGGTTTAGTTAATTAAATTTAATTAAGGATAAAAGAGAAGTGTTAATTTTAAAGTCTTAAAATTAACAAGATGTATTTATAATAAATATATAATATTCGGAATTTTTCAAATTATTTAAAAGTGATTTTAAAAGATAAAATAGTTTGTACGTATTTTAATTAGTCTAAGTTAAAATACACATGTACAAATTAGGTGTAATATTCTTATTAAGAATGTTATAAGGTTTTAAAGAAATAAATTATATATATATATATATATATATATATATATATATATATATATATATATATATATATATATATATATATATATATATATATATATATATATATATATATATATATATATTTAAATACATGATTAAATGGAACATTAAATATATATGTTATATTGATCATAGTTGTAATATTAAGTAACTAGAAATTTGTATTAAGTTATAATTAAACAAGAAATGTACAAAGTTGTAAACAACTAGAAATTGTACAGAGTAAGGTTTTATTATAATTAGATAATAATACGAAAGTTATAACTATTAGATTGTATAAAGTTATAAGTGATTATAACTAGTTATTTATGCAAGTATATTATGAGTTACGTAAAATACTAGATTGATGATCAAGGGTTAAATAACATAGGAAATTTAAGAACCTATATTTAACTAAGTCTAAGTTAAATATAAGAATGGTTCAAACAAACTAAGATTATTATATATAGTTTGTATATAATAAGTTTATTAGTGTTCACCAAGTTCAAACTATTGATTGTGTTTATGCTTAAGTTCCATCATGGTTGTTGGAATTAGTGGGAACTACACAAGAAAGTCACAAAGTTTATAAATGTGTCCCTAGGACATATTTTGGAGAATCTAATAAGTAAATGTTTAATTTTATTATTAAACATAGAAAAACTAGATATGTTATACTAGAGTTATGACTTGTGTTCGTGGAATTAAGTACACGAATCGCAAGTTTTAAAATTAAGGATTAAAATTGGAATAAGGTTTAAGTTTAGTTTAAGACTTAAACAAACCAAAGAAAATCTTAGATCGAAGTACTATCCACCTAAAGGAACACCTCACTTGTTAAACGATATTCATATTGTAAGGATAAAGAACCTTAGATATGAATTCAATTCACTGCGAGTGTTAGGGTGCGTAAGGTTCTGTGATAATCGGGAGTCCCGGCGCAGAACATCGCATTGTCTTAGATGGTCTGATCTACTTTGGTGATAATCGGGAGTCTCGGCCCAAAAAGTACTTGAGTAGAGTAAACATACTAGACTTTATTGCAACTTAGAAATGTACGATTAAAATTGTAGAAGGTTGTAATAAGTTATAAGTCTAAAGATTCTACGCCCCCTAGGAATCGTGTCAAGTCATGATACGATCGGTAAGGATGTTACCTACCAGAAACATCATGTCTCGTCGAGAAGTGCCCAAACCTTGCGGCGAGAATGTGATATATGGATCCTAGGCCTAAAATATTAATTATGGGTTTATAATATATTTTTGAGAATGTTTGTTGATGATTACTAATTAAACTGGGTTTTGATTTGTAGATGGCAGCAACAACCATAACGACACGTACCAACAATCTCTCACTACGCTTGTTTCTAGATAAGGACGAACTCACTGGGTCAATGTTTCTCAATTGGAAGCGTGATCTTCGGATTATGCTTAGGCATGAGAGAAAAGGAAATGTCCTAGAAAGAGCAATACTAAATGCTCCTGCAGCGAATGCTAGAAATGAACCAGGACAAGCATATTACGCTTGTAGAGTGTTCAAATCTTGCAAGGTGGTTAATCACGTCATGAAAATGAAAGAGCACATGGATCATCTTGAATGACTAGGACACCCAATACCATTGCAGTTAACAACAGTAATGATACTAAACTCATTGCCAGATGACTATAAGCCTTATATAGTCAACATGGAGCAATCCATTGATGATCTCGTAGTAACCGATGATGGTAGTGAAAAGAGAAAGAGGCGCAACGGAAAGGGAAAGGGTAAAACCGATCCCAGCCAAGATGTGCCTAAAGGTAATGGAGTCAAACAAAAGGTCAAGAAGGTGAAGCCAAACAAGGACCGAGAAACGGTGTCTTGTTGTGGCGAATGTCAAAGGGTAGGAGGCAACTCCTCAATTGACTTGACCAACTTCTAGATACTCCTTTCCTACTTGTAAAGTTTATTACGAGTAACTCAACTTTAGCAATCGTTTATTGCATGAGATGATGGAAAGTGAGATGGACTAGCATGAGATGAAGATCCCACAAGCACCATTTTTGATTCAGTATTTTTCATATGGATTCAGTAAAACAATTTTTGGTTTTTAGTTGTTTTAAACAAATTACATTTTTCTATTTTATGATATATTTCATTTTTAAAGTTTATCATCGTTGAATCCATGGTTGAATTATATTGTGTGTGCATGTGTGTTGATTATACTAGTCAAGCTAGATTATAAAGTCAAGTATTGACTTAATAATGTTCTCATTGTTCATATTTGTTTGATTGTTGAATAATATCTTAGAAGCTCAAATTACTTAGATACTAATTGTTAGAAAGTTTTTCTAATATAAGTATTTAAGAGTTTTTATGGAAAGCATAAAGTTCAAGGTACATTGAACTTAATTAAAGCATCTTAAGTAATGGTTACTTATGATAGAAACTTTTAAAGTATTAGTATTAATATAGTATGATTATATTGGATATAATCAAGATAGACATTAAAGAGTATTATTACAAGTCTTTCATACTTGTGATAAAGGAATTTAATGAAGTCATAATTCCCTAATAGGAATAATTGGATATTCGCAAAATCAAAGGAAAATCATTTAATCGTTAAATAAACTCTTAAAAGGTAAAACTGTATTAAAGTATTTAAGAACTAAAAGGTATTATTGCAAGTCTTTTACACTTGTAATAAACACAATATTTTATCAAGTCATAATTCCGTAATAGGAATGATGGATATTTGAGAAATCCAAGAAATGACTTTGGCATTAAATGAGGCTCTTAAAAGATACTAATGTATTTAAGAATTGGAAGTATCGTTTCAAGTATCTTATACTTGATAGATACAGTGATCAATGAAAGTCATGATTCCCTTAACACGATTATTGGATATTCGCAAATCCAAAGGATGAATTTAGTAAATTGATTAATTCTTAAAAGGTTAAACTATAAGATTTTGACTAGGTTGAAGTAATAGTTTAAGTAATGCTTATTTCCATAAACTTTAGTGGGAGCTATGACTAACGTATTCATTAGAGGTATTAATGAATATAGTAAGTTAGTAGGATATTAACAACTAGGTTTTACCAAGTCGTTTGCCAAAGAGTTAAGAGAAATAATGAATGATCATTAATTAGATTATTGCAAACCTAATAGCGTGATCACAAGTCTTGTGATTAATTATTGCATATCTAATAGGTTGTTCACACTCAAGTGGATAACATAATCATTTAAGGAAATTTCTTTAACTAGTAACAAGATATCTACAAATCAAGTAACTAAAAGAGGCTTTAGTTACAAGGTGGATTTTATGAATTCAAGAAACTAATGAGTTATTTCCAATACTTCTATGTTTACCGAATTACATGAAAGGATAGACTAGAATATGTTCTATAATGTTGCAAGAACAAAATCTAGCAAAGACAAAAGTGATAGTGTTTTTCCAACACTTGTCTTATGTCTTTAGTTTAATAGGGAATGACTAGATCAGTGATAAAGTTACAAGTAAAATTGTAAAAGTCATTAAGTAATCAACACGAACGAAAGGAATAAGTAATGATGCAGTAATAATTATGTATCTATGTCCAGTGAGGAATAATACATGAGTTAGTATCATTGTTATTCAAGACTTTGTATGTTTTACAATATCCATGAATAAAAGTCTATTTATTCAAAAGATATAATCCGTGACTACTCGTCTTGGTGGGAACCTTGATGGGACGTTAACGTCATCGCATTATTTGGTGGAGATTGGAGTTTTCGCGAAGATAGCTACAACAAGTTTGTTGTGGACCAAATATCGGTGATATTCTGATGGAGTCCGACGAATATTGGATTGACCACTGTGACAATACTTCGTGGTTGAAAAGTTCAAAAGTATTGTTTACTAGGATTGTCCTTAAGCCTGAGGTATTTGGTTTGGGATACAATGACTAATGTACTTTGGTTCGTCTTAGACAAGCCTGAAATATGGTTGTCATACGAGGCCTTACTGGATACAGATGAAGTTGTATTTTGAATCGAAATATAACAAGATGGTAATTGCACCTCCTTTTTAGGAGAGATATTTATGGGTCCTTTGACATGATAAGAAAACTGGTAAGTGCATGGCCATGCCCAAACGAACTGATTTGTTCTTTGTCATTTATCACAATAGTTTGAATCAAGAAGTCATGAAATGATTTCGAATACATGACTTGAGATTTTCTACCATGCTCGTATTCGTTATCACAAATATCGTGCTGCAAGGGATGAACCTAACAAAGTTGCCCAAGAAGTAGAGACAGTATGTTCTTTCCTAGGAGACGCTATTAAAGAGTTTTTCGAAACTATACCTGGGTTACATAAGCTGTTTTTATGGGGTTGGTTACCTACATGCCCATCTAGAAGGCCACTGTAGCTCGTATCATTAAGATAAAGGTTACGAACTTGCACAAGTGGGAGTCTGAAGAAATTATGTGCACAGTTAGTCAACCTATGATGATACATCCATGCCTACGAAACACTTAAGGGTCACACCGGTGAGTGCATGTAATACGAGCAAGATATGCAATGATACAACGAAGAGGAATGATTCATAATAGTCATTATGAATCAGTTAAGTATTAAGTTAAGTTTAACTTATTACTAGATTAGTTTAACTAACTAATTAATACAAGTATTTGTACATTTACTAGTTGAGTAAATATACAATGTGTTCTTGAGTAAATACAAGTATTTGTACATTTGCTCGTCGTGTTCATCAGGAGTGTACTTACTTAAGCAAGTTAAGGTATTTTTTGGAACACTCTTTCCTCCTCTTCCCCTTTGGACGAAATCGAACCAAGAACCCTAGGGTTCTTGGTTAGTTCGTCGAACACCACAAGCATGTGTGTGTGTTCGAGTTTTTCGTACAAGGTTTCTTTCTTGTTAATCTAGTTTGATTTCCAAGTTCCTATAATCCTTTAGGGTTTAAGGATTACGTTTAATCTCAGTTCCGCTTTTATGGATTAAACCAGCTAGTTGGTTTAACCAGCAAGAACACCATCATGTTCTTGTCAGTATGGTTCGAACCAAGTGTATTAGGAGGTTGACCCAAGTGGTCGATCAGTGTTATGAAACTCTTCATATGGCAGCCCCAGACACATGACGGGCTATAAATCACTTCTAAAAAATTTCACAGACAAAGTCGGTCCTAAAGTTGTCTTCGGCGAAAACTCATCCGGAAAGGGAGTAGGCCAAGGTGAAATCTCTAACGGGTCATGTACTTTGAAAAGGGTACTCTTTGTGGATGGCCTAAAGCACATGGTACTTGTTACTGATACAAAAGGCTACATCATTAATCAAGAAGGACTAGTGATAATGGATGATCCAAGAAAAGATGACATGTACATACTCGATATGACCTCTGCGTCTCCTGAAAAGGTACTATGTTTCTTCGCTGCTGCTCCAGCTGATGTTAACTGGCTTTGGCACAAAAGACTCTCACACCTAAATTTCAAAAATATAAACAACATTAGTTAAGGGTGCTTAGTCGAAGGGCTCCCAAAACTTACTTTCACCAAAGACAATATGTGCTCTGCTTGCGAGAAAGGAAAACAACATCGAGCATCTTTTAGATCCAAAGTAATCTCCGCCTCTACGGCTTGCTTAAACTTAATTCATATGGATCCTTTTGGTCCTGTAAATGAAGAAAGATTGGGTGGAAGAAAGAAATACACCCTTGTTATCCTATATGACTTCTCCAGATTTTGTTGGGTCTTCTTTTTAAAAGCAAAAAGTGATGCCGCCGAAGAAATCATAAACTTCATCAAGAAAACTGAAGTAAGTCTTAGAGTTAAACTTAAAAGTATCCGAAGTGATTGAGGAACCGAGTTTAAAAACATCACATTAGAAAATTTCTGCAACGAGAAAGGCATCTCTCAAAACTTCTCAGCTCCAAGAACCCCAGAACAAAAATGGGGTTGCTGAACGAAAAAACAGAACCTTAATTGAATCGGCCAGAACCATGCTGAACGAAGCCATACTTCCAAGTCAATTCTGGATGTATGCAGTTCACACAGCATGTCACACTCAAAATCGTGCAATAATTGTCAAGAGACACAACAAAACTGCTTATGAAGTCGTCTGGGGAAGAAAACCGAACACTGAATATTTCAGAGTCTTTGGTTGTCCATGTTTCATTTTAAACAACAAAGAGCATCTTGGGAAGTTTGATCCGAAAGATGAAGATGGAATCTTTGTCGGATACGCTGAACAATCCAAAGCCTTCAGAGTCTACAATCTGAAAAGATCTACATTTGAAGAAACCGTTCATGTTACTTTCGACGAAAAACATGTTTCAGATCTTTCTCCTCCTTCTGAAAATGATGAAGAACTAAATTTTAACGAACCAATCTCAATATATCAAGCTGAGGATACAGAAAGCTCTTCAGAAAGATCTGATACCCCTTTGGTCAATAACCCTTCAGAAAGTCAAAGTAATAATCCAACGTCTGATAATATCCAATCTGAAAATTTTACACCGTCCAAAAGTGAGCCTACTACACCTATCAGAGATACAGTATCTTGGTCAATAACCCTTCAAAAAGTCAAAGTAATAATCCAACATCTGATGATATCCAATCTGAAAATTTTACACCTTCCAAAAGTGAGCCTACTACACCTATCAGAGATACAGTATCCGATCAATTAACCCCTGTCCAACGTTCCTCTGAATCTCAAGTAAACGAAAACACGTCCACTCAAGACACCATACCCCCTCTACATTCAACTACCCCCACTCTCTCCAACACAACGTCTTCTCATCACAAAGTATGAACCCGGACCATCAAATCAAGTATCAACTCTATGGAATAAAAAACATCCAATAAACCAAGTCATTGGGGATTTTCAACAAGGTGTTCGCACTCGGAGCCAACAAGTCAGCGCCAACATATGCTTATTTTCTGGATTTGTCTCAATGATTGAACCCAAAAATGTCAAAACTGCACTTGAAGATCCTCACTGGGTTTCTTCAATGCAAGAAGAACTACAACAATTCGAGAAAAACAAAGTATGGACACTTGTTCCTCCACCAACAAACACCAATATCATTGGAACAAAATGGGTGTTCAGAAACAAACTCGATCAAGTTGGAACCATGATTAGAAACAAATCAAGATTAGTTGCCTAAGGATATCGACAAGAAGAAGGTATCGATTTCGATGAATCTTTTGCCCCAGTTGCTAGACTAGAAGCTATTCGAATGTTTCTCGCATATGCTGCTTACAAAAACTTTAAAGTCTATCACATGGATGTCAAGAGTGCTTTTATTAACGGCAAGCTTCGAGAACTAGTCTTTGTAAAACAACCTCCAGTGTTCGAAGATCACAAACATCCAGAATACGTCTACCAACTTGATAAGGCTCTTTACGGGTTAAAACAAGCTCCAATAGCATGGTACGACACCTTATATCAATTTCTGCTCAAGAGTGGGTTTACTAGAGGCACAATTGACTATACTTTGTTCATTCGCAAACACAAGTCAGATGTCTTGTTGGTCCAAATATATGTTGATGACATCATATTTGGGTCAACAAATGAGAACATGTGTCAAAAGTTCTCCAAACTCATGACGGACAACTATGATATGAGCATGATGGGTGAATTAACATACTTTTTGGGTCTACAAATCAAACAATATGAAAATGGAATCTTCATAAATCTAGAAAAATATGTTTCTGAACTTCTGAAAAAATTTGATCTCGAAAAATGCTCCTCTATGAAATCCCCAATGGCAACTAATCTAAAATTAACAGAAGATATCTCAGGCAAAGCTGAAAACCCAACAATTTACAGAGGAATGATTGGCTCACTACTCTATCTGACAGCAAGCAGACCTGATATCATGTTCTCCACTTGTTTATGTGCAAGATACTAGGCAAATCCAAAAGAGTCTCACATGCATGCTGTGAAACGAATCCTCTAGTATCTGAAAGGCACACCTAACCTGGGTCTCTGGTATCCAAAAGATAATCGATTTGATCTTGTTGGATACTCTGATGCAGACTACGCGGGTTGTAATCTGGATAGAAAAAGCACAAGCGGTGGGTGTCAGTTTTTAGGAGGAAAATTGATAAGCTGGTCAAGCAAGAAACAATCCTATGTTTCAACCTCCACTTGTGGAGCTGAATACATTGTTGCTGGAGCGTGTGTTGCTCAAGTTCTCTGAATGAAGAATCAACTCTCAGACTTCGATCAACATTACGAAAAGGTTCCAGTCTATTGTGACAACACCAGTGTGAAGGAATTATGTGCATAGTCAGTCAACCTATGATGATACATCCATGCCTACGAAACACTTAAGGGTCACACCGGTGAGTACATGTAATACGAGCAAGATAAGCAATGGTACTACGAAGAGGAATGATTCATAATAGTCATTATGAATCAGTTAAGTGTTAAGTTAAGTTTAACTTATTACTAGATTAGTTTAACTAACTAATTAATACAAGTAGTTGTACATTTACTAGTTGAGTAAATATACAATGTGTAAATTATAGATTATCCATGATATGATTTAAAGCTATTAAATCATATAGTAATTGGATAATATTGTTGTATAAATTATATAAAGGTTATTATATAATTAATTATTGAAAGTATAAATACAAGTATATAATTCGTGTATATGGGTACCGAATTATTAGTGTGTTAATACTAGACATTTAGTAGTTAAGTGTAACAATATTAAACTAGTTAAACTATAAGGGATGAAGTGTTAAAAGGAAGTTTAATTAAAGTTCTAATATTAATTAAACTAGAAGGGTACTAAGCGTAACTTATTTGTATATAAATAAGAGGCTTAGGGTAACCCTAAACCCCACACACCTCACGAAATCTATTCCCTCTCCTCCTCCTTGTTTCGGCCGAGAACAAGCAACAAGGGAAGAACACAAGTTTGTGTTCTTCGTGTTCTTTGTTCTTCGTGTTCTTCAAGTCTTGAAGATCCAAGTTCATTGCTTAGATCAACTAGAAGATCGCTCGACTTGTTCATCATCAGTGGATCTATCTTAAGCAATAAACAAGGTATGTTTTGGGAAACCCTTTTCTCCCTTCTCCCTCTTGGACGAATTTCGGCCAAAGAACCCTAGGGTTCTTTGGTTGATGGTCGACGAACACACAAGTATGTGTGTGTTCGAGTTCTTCGTACAAGGTTTCTTTCTTGTTAACCTAATCTAGTTCTCCAACATCCCAATCCTTTAGGGTTTAAGGATTAGGTTTAATCCCAGTTCCGCATTTAGGGATTAAATCAGCTAGTTGGTTTTAACCGGCTAAGAACAAGTTCATGTTGTTGGTCAGTATGGTCGAACCAAGTATACTAGGTGGTTGACCCAAGTGATCGATCAGTGTACTATGAAACCCTACAGTGGTATCAGAGCGTTGGTTTAGAGATCTAGACTAAATTAACAAAGATTGTTTGTTTACTTTAATTTAAGTTTTTTTTGTTTCAAGTTTTCTTCTTTCTTCTTCATGTTTTTCGAAAAAGAGGGAAGAAACCCTAGGACCAAGAACATTAAACTAATCTAAGTTTAACTGGTCAAGAAGGTTTCTAGAAACCCTAGCAATTTTCGAAAATACATAGAAAGAACCCTAGGATCAAGTATATTAAACAAGATATGTTTAATTGATCAAAAGGATTCTTTCCATAATCCCTTGAAATTTTCGTGACTTAGGAATACCCTAGGATCAAGTATGTTAAACAAGTTTTATTTAATTGATCAAAAGGATTCTTTCCTAATCCCTTAGAGATTTCGAAATCTAGGAGGAAACTTGGACACCAAGTATGTTAAACTAGCCTAGTTTAATTGGTGGAAAAGTTTCTTAGTGTTAAGATTTTCGAAAACCCTAAAGAACCCTAGAACATTAAACTAGTTTAAGTTTAATAGTTTAAAAGTATTAATTAGGATAATAATCTAAAACCTAGTTAATTAGACAAGTTTATGTCTAATAGGTTTAATTATTATTTTGATAGATTTATTAAAGCTAGTTCTTTAAACCTAGTAATTTAGACAAAGTTTATTATCTATAAGGTTTAAATTAAAGAGTTTAAATAAGTTTATTAAAAGTTATAATCTATCTTAGAATTTAAACAAAGTTTATTGTTTAAAAGGATTGATTAAAATTAGTCTTTTAATTAAAATAATGTCTTTGATCAAGAAAGTCAAAACCCTAGTTTTGATTGGTCAAAAACAAGATTAGGGTTCATCTAAATTAATTTAGGGAGTTGATAAAGAGGATGTTAATTTTTAAGTTCTAAAATTAACAAGATGTATTTAATTATGTATTTATATATATGTATTTAATTTTTCGTAATTTTTAATTATTAAGTAAAATTGAATTTTAAAGGATATAATAAGTTTATACGTATTTTAATTAGATTAAGTTAAAATACACATGTATAAGCTAGGTGTAATATTCTTCTTAGAATGTTACAAGTTTATTATAGGAAATATACATATATACGAATTTTATATATTAAATACAAGATGAATTGGAACAATTAAAAAGGGTAATGTTATTTTGATCTTTAAAGGTAATATTATAATTAGTTATTGTATAATTTATAATATTATTAAAACTAGAAAGTACAAAGTTATGATTTCATTTTAACTAGAAATTGTACAAGTTGAAATTATATGATTAACTAGAAATATACAAAGTTATATATATTAAGGTGTATATAATTATACAAGTATAATATAAGTATTTTACAAGTCATGTAATATACTAGATTAATGATCAAGTGAAAAATAACAAGAACCTATATTTAACTAGTTCAAGTTAAATGTAAGAAAGGTTTAAACAAACTAAGAATTATTATATATAGTTTTTATATAATAAGTTTATTAGTTTCACCAAGTATAAACCGGTGATTGTGTTAGCTTAAGTTTCATCATGGTTGTTGAAGCTAGTGGGAGCTACACAAGAAAATCACAAAGTTTATAAGTGGGTCGTTAAGACATAAGTTTTGGTCGAATCTAATAAGTCAAACAAATGTTTAATTTTATTATTAAACATATGAAAAACTAGATGTGTTAAACTAGGTTTATGATTCAAGTTTATGAATCATAAAAGTTTTAAAAGTTTAACATAAGTTTTATAAGTTTTTCAAGTAAGATAATATAAGTAAGTTTTATTCTAGATAAGGTTTTTCTCAAAACCTAGTAAAACGTTTTGTACACCTCGTTTTAGGTATACATGTAAAATCGTGCAAATTCTTGAAACTATAAGTTTTAAAGAATAGTTCTTATGTTTTAAAAAGGTGTCTTGTAGAACTCTTCAATTCACAAGTCACACATTTTAAACAAGGATTAAGATTGGAACAAAAGTTTAAGTTTAGTTTAAGACTTAAACAAACACAAGAAAATCTTAGATCTAAGTACTATCCACCTAATGGAACACCTCACTTGTTAAACGATATTCATATTGTAAGGATAAAGAACCTTAGATATGGATTCAAATCATTGCGAGTGTTAGGGTGCGTAAGGTTCTGTGATAATCGGGAGTCCCGGCGCAGAGCATCGCACTGTCTTAGATGGTCTGATCTACTTTGGTGATAATCGGGAGTCCCGGCCCAAAAAGTACTTGAGTAGAATAAGCATACTAGACTTTATTACTAACTTAGAAATGTACAATTAGATTGTACAAGGTCATAATAAGTTATAAGTCTAAAGATTATACGACCCCTAGGAATCGTGTCAAGTCTTGATACGATCGGTAAGGAAGTTACCTACCAGAAATAGCATGTCTCGTCGGGAAGTGCCCAAATCTTGCGGCGAGAATGTGATATATGGATCCTAGGCCTAAAATATTAATTATGGGTTTATAATATATTTTAGAGAATGTTTGTTGATGATTACTAATTAAACTGGGTTTGATTTGTAGATGGCAGCAACACGTACCAACAATCTCTCATTACGCTTGTTTCTTGAAAAGGACGAATTGACTGGGTCAATGTTTCTCTGTTGGAAGCGTGATCTTCGGATTATGCTTACGCATGAGAGAAAAAGAAATATCCTAGAAAAAGCAATACTAAATGCTCCTACCGTGAATTAGAAATGAACCAGGATAAGCATATTACGCTTATAGGGTGTTCAAATCTTGCAAGATGGTTAAGGGATCATCGGTAAGTGCTCACGTCATGAAAATAAAAGAGCACATGGATCATCTTGAATGAATAGGATACCCAGTACCGTTGTAATTAGAAACAGTAATGATACTCAACTCGTTGTTAGATGACTATAAGTCTTATGTAGTCAACTACAACATGCATAACATGGAGAAATCCATTGATGAGCTACATTCCATGCTCATGACTACAGAGTTGATTTGGGGACCAAGTTTAAGAATGATCTCGTAGTAACCGATGATGGTAGTGATCAGAGAAAGAGGCGCAATGGAAAGGGAAAGGATAAAACCGATCCCATCCACAGCGTGCCTAAAGGGTAATGGAGTCAAACAAAAAGGTCAAAAAGGTAAAGCCAAACAAGGACCGAGAAACGGTGTCTTGGTTGTGGCAAGGGTCAAAGGGTAGGAGGCAATGCTTGCTCCTTAGTTGACTTGACCAACTTCTAGATACTCGCTTCCTACTTGTAAAAGTTTATTACAAGTAACTCAACTTTAGCAATCATTTATTGCATAAGATGATAAGTGAGATGACCGGCATGAGATGGTGATGATCCCACGAGCACCAAGTTTTTTATAATTCAGTATTTTTGTGGATTCATTTTAAACAATTTTACTTTATTGTTTGAATAATTTTATTTTGTTAAAAACAAGTTTTATTTTGGTTTTAAATAAATTTCGAATCCATGGTTGAATTATATTGTGTGCATGTGTGATAATTACACTAGTCAAGGTTTATGACTAGATTGTAAGTCAAGTTTTGATTTACTTAGATTTCATGTTTTATATATTTGTTTGATTGTTGTATAAATAATGTCTTGATAGCTCAAGGTATTTAGATGCTAGTAATTAGAAAGTTTTTCTAATGAAAGTGTTTAAGAGTTTTATGGAAGCATAAGGTTCAAAGGTTATTGAACTTAGTTAAAACATCTTAAGTAATAGTCATTACTTATGATAGAAAGTTTTAAAGTATTAGTATTAATATAGTATGATTATATTGGATATAATCAAGATAGACTTTAAAGAGTATTATTACGAGTCTTTTACACTTGTAGTAAAGGATTTTAATGAAGTCATAATTCCCTAGTAGGAATAATTGGATATTCGTATAATCCAAGTAAAATGACTTAGACATTAAACGACTCTTAAAAGGGACAAACTATATTAAAGTATTTAAGAATTAAAAGGTATTATTGCAAGTCTTTTATACTTGTAATAAATACAATATTTAGTCAAGTCATAATTCCCTAACAGGAATAATGGATATTTGACAAATCCAAGTAATGACTTTGGCATTAAATAAAATTCTTAAAAGAATACTAACGTGTTTAAGAATTGATAGTATCATTTCAAGTGTTTTATACTTGTTAGATACAGTAATCAATAAAGATCATGATTCCCTAGACAGGAATGTTGGATATTCGCAAATCCAAGGGATGATCTTAATTATTGATTGAATTCTTGAAAGATTAAACTACAAGTTATTGACTAGCTCAAAGTAGTAGTTTAAGAGATGCTTAAGTTCCATAAAAGTAAGTGGGAGCTAAGACTAACGTAATTCATTAAAGATGTTAGTGAATTCAGTAAGTTTGTAAGACATTAACAACAAGGTTTTACCAAGTCGTTATCCAAAGAGTTAAGAGAAATAATAAATGATCGTTAATTAGATTATTGCAAACCTAATAGCGTGATCAGAAGTCTTGTGATTAATTATTGCATATCTAATAGGTTGTTAACCCTTCAGTGGATAACACAATCATTTAAGGAAATTTCTTTAACTAGTAAGAATATCTACAAATCAAGTAACTAAAAGAGACATTAGTTACAAGGATAATTTTGAATTCAAGAAACTAAGGAGTTAATTTCCAATCCTCCTATGTTTACCGAATTGATTAAAAGGCAAGACTAGAATATGTTCTAGATTGTTGCAAGAACAATATCTAGCAAAGGCAAAAGTAATAGTATTCCTAAATACTCGTCTTATGTCTTTAGTTTAATAGAAATGACTGGTTTAGTGATAAAGTTATAATTAAGTTTGTAAGAATCATTAAGTAATCAACACGAAAAAAAGGAATAAGTAATGATCCAGTAATAATTCAGTATCTATGTCCAGTGAGGAATGATACTTGAGTTAGTATCATTTTTATTCAGACTTTGTATGTTTTACAAGATCCATGAATAAAAGTCTATTTATTCAAGAAGTCACAAAATCCGTGACTACTCGTCTTGGTGGGAACCTCGATGGGACGTTAACGTCATCGCGGTATTTGGTGGTAGATTCGAAGTTCTTCGAAGATAGCTACACAAGTTTTGTGTAAACCAAATATCGGTGATATTCTGTTGGAGGCTCACCGAATATTGGATTGACCACCGTGACAATACTTCGTGGTTGAAAAGTTCAAAAGTATTGTTCACTAGGATTGTCCTTAAGCCTGAGGTATTTGGTTTAGATACAATGACTAATGTGCTTTGGTTCAACTCAGACAATTCTGAAATACGTTTGTCATACGAGGAAGATACTGGGTACAAAGGAAGTTGTATTTTAAATCGAAATATACAAGATGGTAATTGCACCTCCTCTTTAGGAGAGATATTTATAGGTCCTTTGACTTGATAAGAAACTTGCAAGTGCACGGCCGTGCCCAAACGAACTGATTTGTTCTTTGTCGTTTATCACAGTAGTTTGAATCAAGAAGTCATAAAATGATTTTGAATACAGGAGTTGATAATTTCTACCATGCTCGTATTCGTTATCACAAATATCGTGCTGCAAGCGATAAGCCTAACATAGTTTGCCCAAGAAGTAGAGACAGAGTGTTCTTTACTAGGAGACGCTATTAAAGAGTTTTTCATAAACTATACCTGGGTTACGTAAGCTGTTTTTATGGGGTTGGTTACCTACATGCCCATCTAGAAGGCCACTGTAGCTCGTATCATTAAGACAAAGGTTACAGACTTGCACAAGTGGGTGTCTGAAGGAATTATGTGCACAGTCAGTTAACCTATGATTATACATCCATGCCTACGAAACACTTAAGGGTCACACCGGTGAGTACATGTAATACGAGCAAGATAAGCAATGGTACTACGAAGAGGAATGATTCATAATAGTCATTATGAATCAGTTAAGTATTAAGTTAAGTTTAACTTATTACTAGATTAGTTTAACTAACTAATTAATACAAGTAGTTGTACATTTACTAGTTGAGTAAATATACAATGTGTTAATTATAGATTATCCATGATATGATTTAAAGCTATAAAATCATATAGTAATTGGATAATATTGTTGTATAAATTATATAAAGGTTATTATATAATTAATTATTGAAAGTATAAATACAAGTATATAATTCGTGTATATGGGTACCGAATTATTAGTGTGTTAATACTAGACATTTAGTAGTTAAGTGCAACAATATTAAACTAGTTAAACTATAAGGGATGGAAGTGTTAAAAGGAAGTTTAATTAAAGTTCTAATATTAATTAAACTAGAATGGTTCTAAGCGTAACTTATTTGTATATAAATAAGAGGCTTAGGGTAACCCTAAACCCCACACACCTCACGAAATCTATTCCCTCTCCTCCTCCTTGTTTCGGCCGAGAACAAGCAACAAGGGAAGAACACAAGTTTGTGTTCTTCGTGTTCTTTGTTCTTCGTGTTCTTCAAGTCTTGAAGATCCAAGTTCATTGCTTAGATCAACTAGACGATCGCTCGACTTGTTCATCATTAGTGGATCTATCTTAAGCAATCAACAAGGTATGTTTTGGGAAACCCTTTTCTCCCTTCTCCCTCTTGGACGAATTTCGGCCAAAGAACCCTAGGGTTCTTTGGTTGATGGTCGACGAACACACAAGTATGTGTGTGTTCGAGTTCTTCGTACAAGGTTTCTTTCTTGTTAACCTAATCTAGTTCTCCGACATCCCAATCCTTTAGGGTTTAAGGATTAGGTTTAATCCCAGTTCCGCATTTAGGGATTAAATCAGCTAGTTGGTTTTAACCGGCTAAGAACAAGTTCATGTTCTTGGTCAGTATGGTCGAACCAAGTATACTAGGAGGTTGACCCAAGTGGTCGATCAGTGTACTATGAAACCCTACACAGTGCTATAGCGATCACCAATAATCCGGTTTTTCACTCTCGAACGAAACACATCGACGTTAGATATCACTTTATTCGAGATCATGTTGTGAAGGGTGATGTTGAAGTCCATTTCAATCCCACTGAACATCAACTTGCTAACCTTTTCACAAAACTGTTGGATGAAACCAGGCTCAAATATCTTATTGGCAGGCTTGGTATGCTGAATCCGTAAAAAAAAAAACATTTTCAGGTCTAAGACTCCGGTACTATCTGAAGACTCCTCAGTACCATCTGATAAGTATGAGCCATCAGCAAATAATTACGTGGCATCGGTTCATAAGACCTCATCTCTGGTATCTTATTAATGGTGACACTTTGATGTCTACCCTACACTCACGTCTACCATCACGTCTATCATCACGTCTACCCTACACTCACCCCAACTGTTCGATCTTTCACCACTTCACATTCCACCCTTGATCGAAAAATCTATCCACTCTGAAACACATTCCGCTCACCCTTCCTCTTCCCCCCCCCCCCCAAATTAAGTCTACGCGCTCATCTCCAAACCTCTTCTGCAATTCAGTTTCTTCATGGCTTCGTCGTCTAGAATCCCATTAACACAACTTTACCTGCTATAATCAAACCTGCTCCTATGGTATGATGTCATTACACAGATCTGTACTACACCAAAAACAATTATCGCTGCAACCTAAATCCCAGAGGTAAATTGAAACCAGAGTTTCAAGCGCTGGTTAGCTTCTTCCGCAATCACCCACTCAAAGAAGCTCTTCATCATGATATTTCGTTATCCAAAAGCATGATCCTTGAGTTCTGGTACACGTAGCCTCCATCTCTGGAACAATTATGCAAGGACGTCATCGGGTATCATTCGATCTTGATTTTTTCCGAACGGCCACAAAAATGGATTACCTTGAGCCAAATCAAGATTTTGATGATCTCCTTGAGCGCGATGAAGCCAGAGCGATCGTTCTTCCATACTTCAAATACCGGGGGTCGTTCTCAGCAGAGGTATCAAGAACTAAAATGGGTCCCCTATGGTCTGCATTTTTCAAGATAGTCTCCCAATGCCTAACCAGCAAAACCGGGGGATTTGATGCTGTCTCCGACCATGCTTTTATCTTTGGGTCTGCCCTATTTACTAATACACGGATCGACTATGCATCACGTGTCTTTCTGCAGCTGTATCAAAAAGTTAGTGCTCCGAAAAGGGACAGTCTGGTGTCTTTCCCTCGATTTCTATGTATGGTGTTCTTACAATCTCTGGGGGAAGAGGCTTTTTCTGCAAACGTTGGGGCCCATTTGACATCAGGTGTCGTCGGTGAATCAAACTTCACGAGTCAAGGAAGGGAAGAGGCTCCCCATCTTCCTCCAGGTATGTTAATGTTTATCAGTTCCCCTCCACCTAGTCATCCTAGAGAAGAGGCACCTGTCTCGGTAAATAGTGCCTCACACACAAACCCTTCCGACTCTGAACAACATAGCTCCCACCACTCTCCACCTCATAAGAAATCCTCCACTCGATCTGTTAGATCACAACAACCCTGGTTTTATATGTTAATTGATAGATTATTATACTTAATGAAATATTAAAGTGATAACACAAGAATATAGTCAATGTATAAATCCACTAAGTGTGGCTTGTTGCGGAATAACAAGACCACTGATCAATTACAAATATATGGAAGTGAGTACGTGAATTGGTAAGTTCTCCTTTGCAAGATGATCTATATTTATAATGATATAGAGATCTTACATAATGGGCAAAGGAGAAACCGAAGGACTAAACTAAGAAAATGACTAAGATCAAGGGATTTGATCTTAGTCAGTTACATAACAAAAATGTAACTCAGTCCTTCTACTCAGTATTGGATTTCCAATACTGAGTACTGATACTGAGTGGCCAATACTGGCCAACTCAGTATCACTCCTAAACTTAGCATATTTATTCTACAAATTGTTCTAAGCAAGTCTAGGTTGTTTTGTTATCTTAAGATCCCAAAGGGGTAAGGCTTTTTGCCTTAACAATCTCCCCCTATCTAATGATAACAAAACAATTACAAAGAGAATTACAAAATAAACAAAAACATAGGCTGCAGAGTCTTCTTCTTCACCTTCTGTTGATAGATTCAAACTCATAGAAGACTTCTTTCTTGATATGGATGAACTCTTCTCTTTTCTTCAGTTCATCCTGCATGCTTTTGAGCACAACAACAATCTTCGTTCTGAACCAAGAATCCTCCTTCTTGTTTATCATCCACTTCAGACCCACAAGATGGCTGATAGGGGCCTTTGGAAAATATGCTTCAGAGATGAGGCATATCTTCTGGGTCAGTATACATATATCCAGAGGTTGGATATATGGTGCTCTTTTGATCCTGAAAAATAAGATTTGGAGGAACATGGTACGAGTTAAAGATCCTGAAAGTGTTAATGCACTCAGTCTTGTTGTTTTTGACAGCCTCAGTCATTACACTGAGTGCCCTATAATCTGCTTGGTACAGAATGCCTTTTTCAAGGCATACAGCAGCAACAACCCAGATTTCATCCATCATAACTTGGGCTTCAGAGGATCTTGATGGAAACTCCTTTATCAGTCTAGCAATTTTCACCCAGTCTTGGAGTCCCATGTTCTGAATGTCATGAAGAAATATCTTCATGGGAGGACTGACTGGTCCAGTGCAGACTGCAACTATGGACGTATCAACAGTCTTGACTTTGACTTTGTTGACATATTGGTTGAAGGATTTATGTGCACAGATAAGTACACGTGTCACCGTGTCCAATGTTATAAGACACTAAAGGGTCACACCACTACACACCCAATAATGGACAACCGAATAAAGTAAGTTGTGTGGAATAATTAACTAGTTAAGTTAATTATAAAGAAGAGAATAAATAATAATAAGTTAATTATTATTTGTGAGGATGGTTAAATATTAGGTTAAGTATTTAACGGACAGTTAATTAATAGTTAATTAATTAACTAGTAAAAGTCCAAGGGTTTAAAGTGTTAATAGGAAGTTTAATTATGAGATTAATCATAATTAAACTCCAAGGACTTAACTATAACTTAAGTCATTATAAATAGAGGCTTACGGTTAAGGTTTTAGCACACACTTTTCACATTACTCAAAACCCTAATCCCTCCTCTCTCTTTCTCTCCTTTCGGCCGAAACCAAGAAACCCCAAGGGTTTCGGTTTGTGTTCGAGTTCGACGTAAGGCACACACACACAAGTTCTAGTGTGATACTTAGTTGGTACAACGCGGTCTTGCAGCGTGTCCAGGTGGTGCAGTAGAGGTGGATCACTTCTTTAGCAATCTAAAGGTAATGTTCATCTTCTTCTCTTTTTCGTGATCTCATTGATTAGTAGAGATCCAGTAATGTGGTATTCAAGTTCCACCATGTGAATACTACAAGGTTTTCCTACATTGGTTTAACCAGCATATCTCCTTCACATTGAGAAATGATCTATTTCTCAGCATACCCATCATGTTCTCCCTATATCTAGTTCTTTGGGCAACAATGTTCCAGTATTGTTGGAGAACAGCATCTCCTTTTCTTCTTACGGTGCGAGGTTTCTGTGGAACATCTGCATCAGTGTCAGTATCAGGATCTTCTTCCTTAACAGGAAATAATTTTTGAGCCTCAGTCTCATCCTCAATATCTTGAGTAGTCATCTCCTCAGTATCATGAACTGATCTTCTTGGTCAAGTGATCAGTGGAGCTGGACCAGGTTCCTCACTTGATTCAGAAGACATGACTACTCTTGTCATTCTTCTAGTGATTGGCCTTTTAGGGGCTCTAGAAGGTCCTTCAGCTTGAGGAGATTTTGGTTGTCTTGGAGGCTCTTCATCATCTAAGGATGATGATGAAGAGCTTTCTTTATTTGCTACATCCAGTGCAAAGTTGAGGAAGTTCTGAGATGGCACTAGATGTTTTTCATCTTCATCGTCAGCTATGGGCCAGAAAAATGGCATGTATACCACTATCTGCAGGTTGTTCACTTCCTGAGTAGGTAGCTCAGTGTCAACCTGTTGAGGTTGGTCAGTATTAGACTCCCCTGAGCAGTTGGCTCAGATTCTTCAAGTTGTTGCAGTATTGACCTCCCTCTTTGTCTTCTTCTCTCATACTGAAAACGAAGTGGTTCGGTATGAGGAGTTTGCTGATGTTGTTGTTGTGGAGGTTGATCTTCATTTAGTTTCCTTCTTTTCTCCCCCTGAGCAGATGGCTCAGGTTAATCAACCTCGTCTTCTCTTTGTCTCTTCTCCCCTTTATTGTTATCATTGGATGCGGAATGAAGAAGTTCAGTATCACCACTTGTTGATCATCAGGTGTGGGGGAGGGCATAGGCTCTGTAGCAGCATAATGTTCACCCTCAGTATTAGCATTTGAGGGTGATCTCCTAGGCTTAGTATCATCGCCTCCTTCATCATCTTCATTATTTCCACCAAGTGGAGACTGTGGAGATGGTGGAGGCTGTTGTTGTTGCTGAAGTAGTGCCACTGACTGCTTTAACAAGTCAATTTCATTACTCAGTTCATTCATCCTGGCCAGAATAGTGTTCTGAGTGTTCTGCTTGGCCAGGATTTGATTTAAAATTGTTTGAAGAGCCCCTTGCACTTCTTCAGACTGATTGGCTTGTCCTCGAATGCCCTGCACAGATGGTGCTAAAGAAAAAAAAAATAAAACTGGTTAGAATGAAAGGTTTATCAAATAGAATTGTGTTGTTCTTTAATTCTATAATCATGTAAACAGAATTTTGAAGTCTGTATTTCATTGGGTTCAGGATGAAATACTGTGGACTTGTGCATAGCATGTGTAAGAAGTTTTTAGTAAAGGGTGAGTGTGAATATTTGAGTAGTTTAGTATAGGATAGGTCACATTTACTAAAAGGTTTCGGTTTGGGAAATCGAAGCCCGGGATATGCTTCTTGTTATGTTCAATGTTTATCACTCGGTATTAGAGTGATAACAGAAATGTGGTCAAAACCCATGGAGAATTTTTGGCTATTGTGGCTTAAAAGGTTTGTGATCACTTCTTGAATTATGTGACCTAACTCAAAAAGAAGTTGGACATAAGCCAAGCAGCACCATTGGGTGTCAGTATGATATCTACCACCATTGTCTCTTTAAATGTTGAGACAACTATAGACTGAAAATGATCATTTAAGTGCTCAGTGTATGAATGTTGCATAGCAGCAGTGGGCTAACTATGTTGGCCATAATAGGATATATTTTTGAAAGTTCGTTTGAGACTTTGGTCAGTATTGAGTTGGTACTGGCCAATACTTAGTCTCTATTTGGGAAAGATATATATATATATATATATATATGTATATATATATATATATATATATATATATATATATATATATATAAGTTTTAGAGTATTATAGAAATTCATACCTGAGACTTTGTCAGACTCCCTTCGAGCATCTGCAGAGGTCGGTGCTGGATCATTTGTATGTTGATTTGAGGCACCAGCACCTTCAGGAGCTATTTCTCTGCTTGCCTGAGCACCTTCCATTGTATGTTGTGTAGGAAAACCTTGTAGTATTCACATGGCGGAACTTGAATACCACGTCACTGGATCTCTACTAGTCAATGAGATCACGAGAAAGTGAAGATGATGAACATTACCTTTAGATAGCTACAGAAGTGATCCACCTCTACTGCACCACCTGGACACGCTGCAAGACCGTGTTGTACCAACAAAGTATCGCACAAGAACTTGTGTGTGTGTGTGTGTGTGTGTGTGTGTTCTTCGTCGAACACCAAACCGAAACCCCAAGGGGTTGTTTGTTCGAGTTCGGCCGAGAGAGAGAGGGAAGGGATTAGGGTTTTGAGTGTGTAAAGTGATTAGCCTCTAAAACCTTACACAAGCCCTTTATTTATAAGGCTAGATGTTATGGTTTAGTCCTTGGAGTTTAATTATGATGAATCTCATAATTAAACTTCCTATTAACACTTTAAACCCTTGGACTTTTACTAGTTAATTAATTAACTATTAATTAACTGTCCGTTAAATATTTAACCTAATATTTAACCATCCTCATAAATAATAATTAACTTATTATCATTTATTCTCTTCTTTATAATTAACTTAACTAGTCAATTCTTCCACACAACTTACTTTATTCGGTTGTCCATTATTGGGCGTGTAGTGGTGTGACCCTTTAGTGTCTTATAACATTGGACATGGTGACATGTGTACTTATCTGTGCACATAAATCCTTCAGACTCCCACTTGTGCAAGTTAAGAAACACTTTCTGATCATCGTTGGCCTAAAGCGGTCCCTAGCCAGACATTTAGGATAACCAGGTTATAAGAACTCTTACATCCAGAGATAATATTCATAAAATGAATAACACTAATAGATTTTTCCTTTCGCATCATGATATTTCTTAATTTGAGTAATAGACATGGAGCAGGGATCTTGTTCTATATACTTGAATTTTCTCGACTCTGATTTCGACTTTCTGCAGTAACAGATTACCGAATGATCTAATCATTCTCCGAGCGCGGCCACGCATTTCAGTAGTCTTAATCGTCGAGCGGCCATGAAATATCTCTTCTAGTTAAAGAAGGTGCAAATTCCATCTTGACATTTGCGTTATCTTGCCCACGACTTCCGCTGTCTTAGTCAAGTTCCTTATGATCACCCTTTTACGGTGTGACGGTAGATAAATGCTAAAGATCAGAAGTCATCGTGTCTCAAACCAAAACGTCTCAGGTCAGAGGACATTTACTCGAAATTACTCATGCTTGGGCTCCATGAAGTAATCTCGATCTTTTGGTCACGTCTAATGTTTAGCAAACTCTGTAAACATCTATGAATATTTATTTTAACAACCCTTGTTTCTCTATTCAATAACTATGAAATAGATAAATATTCATAATGGTATTAACTCTTGAATCTAGCTCCCACTAAATTCAAGCAACCACGGACAATTTAGATACTAAAAAACAATGTGTATCAAGGATAGGTTTAAAACATGTTAAGAATAGACAATGTGTAAATATTACGTAAAACTTTCTATTTCAATCCCACGAAATGTTATTACATAATGTATCGATTTCAAACATGTCTATGATTCTAATCAAAAATTACTAGCTACCAATATTTGGGTACTGCATGCCTATAGCGTGCACATGTTTCTCATGCTTTGGTCCAGCTAGTGGTTTTGTCAACGGGTCAGCGACGTTGTCATCCGTTGGTATTTTCTTAATTACAATATCACCTTCTCTTACATACTCACGTATGCGGTGATATTTCCTGCGTACATGCCTGGTCTTTTGATGCTCTCTTGGTTCAACAGCTTGCGCTATTGTTCCACTATTATCGCAGAATATTTCGATGGGTCTAGAGATACTGGCAATAACTCTAAGATCCTTGATAAAATTCTTAAGCCACATGGCTTCTTTTCCAGCATCATGTGCGGCAATGTACTCAGCCTCTGTAGTCGAATCTGCTATCGTATCTTGTTTCTGACTATTCCAAGATATAGCTCCTCCGTTTAGTGTGAAGACAAATCCCGATTGAGATTTGTAATCGTCTCTGTCGGTTTGGAAGCTTGCATCTGTGTAACCAGTTACACGTAATTCTTCCAACGAACCTCCAAACCAAGAACATTTCTTTCGTCCTTCTCAAATACTTGAGAATGTTCTTGACAGCCACCTAATGGGGTTCACCAGGATTCTTTAGATATCTGCTTGTGAGACTTATGGAGTAAGCAATATCGGGCCTAGTACATAACATGGCATACATGATTGATCCAATTGCCGAAGCATATGGTACCAAACTCATCCTAGCAATTTCCTTACTAGATGTGGGACTCTGAGCTTTGCTCAGTGTAATGCCATGTGTCATTGGAATGATTCCTCTCTTGGAATCACTCATACTGAATCTCTTCAGTACTATGTAAATGTATGTACTTTGACTAAGTCCAATAAGCCGCCTAGATCTATCTCTATAGATCTTTATACCCAATATAAATGCGGCTTCTCCCAAGTCCTTCATCTGGAAACATTTACCTAACCAGGATTTTACTCCTTGTAATACTGGTATATCGTTTCCTATAAGCAGTATGTCATCAACATACAAGACTAGGAAGATTACTATGCTCCCACTGAATTTTGTATAGACACACGCCTCGAACTCACTCTTGACAAAACCAAATTCTTTGATTCTTTTGTCAAAGTGTAAGTTCCAACTTCTAGATGCTTGCTTCAATCCATAAATGGATTTTAGCAATTTACATACTTTATTAGGATTCTTTGGATCAGTAAAACCATCCGGTTGTATCATGAATACGTCCTCATTCAACTCCCCGTTAAGGAAGTCGGTTTTAACATCCATCTGCCATATCTCATAGTCATAATATGCTGATATGGCCATAAGAATTCTAATAGACTTAAGCATGGCGACTGGCGAGTAGGTTTCAGAATAATCCACACCATGTGTTTGCGTGAAACCCTTCGCAACGAGTCGTGCTTTGTAAGTATGTACTTTCCCATCCATGTCGATTTTCTTCTTGAAAACCCACTTGTATCCAACAACACGAGACTGTGGTGGCAAGTCTGATAACACCCAGACTTGGTTGTCATACATGGATTGCATCTCTGTGTTAAGGCAAAAAACCTTACCCCTTTGGATCTTAAGATAACAAAACAACCTAGACTAGCTTTGATTAATATGTAGAATAATATAGCTAAGTTTAGGTCTGATACTGAGTGATCAGTATTAGAACTCAGTATCAGTACTCAGTATCAAATAGTGATACTGAGTAGAAGGACTGAGTGATACTCAGTATAGTAACGGACTAAGATCAAATCCCTTGATCTTAGTCATTTTCCTTGCTTAGTCCTTCGGTTACTCCTTTTCTCATTATGTAAGATCTCTATAACATTATAAATAGAGATCATCTTGCAAAGGAGTACTTACCAATTTACTTTATACATTCACATCTTTTGTAATTGATTAGTGGTCTTGTTATTCCGCAACAAGCCACACTTAGTGGATTTATACATTGACCATATTCTTGTGTTATCACTTTAATATTTCTCTAAGTATAATATTCTATCAATTAACATTATAAACCAGGGTTGTTGTGACCTAACAACTGGTATCAGAGCAGGCTAAATAATCTTCTATTTAGTCGATCTATAACCCTGGCAGCCATTTCCTACATCTATCCCTCCAACACTCAAAAATCCAAAATGTCTACAATTATTGCACCAGTTATGTCTGGAAAGGGAGTACCCATCTTTGATGGAAAAGACTTCCATCAATGGAAGCTCAAAGCTCAGTGGTATCTTGAATCTATTCATCATGAGATGCTCACTGTGCTAAATGATGGTCCCATCATTCCACAAACTGTGGAACCGATTGCTGCTACTGATGATGCTCCTGAGGGCATAAGATCTGTACCTAAACTAAAGCACAACTGGACTGACACTGACCGTCAGTTGTATGCTTTAGACTCCAGAGCTAAAGGAGTGATTGGTAATGCTGTTACAAAAGAGATACTTAATGCAATTATGAAATTGCCAACAACAAAGGCTATGTGGGATAGCCTATCAGTTACTTATGAAGGTACAGCAAAGGTGAAGTTGCAAAGAAAAAGCAACATGAGAAGGAAATATGAAAATTTCTTTTCAACTCCAAATGAAGACATCACCACTCTCTATAACAGGTTCAATACTGTTATCCATGATTTAATCAGTGTAGGCATTGTGAAAGAGGAAGGAGAGCTTGTTCAAAAGTTTCTGGATAGCCTTCCTCAACAATTTCTTGACATGACAAACTCTGTCAATGCTGCTAACAACATTGAGTCATACACTCTTCAAACTTTGTATGGTTTAATGCTGAATCATGAGGAGAATAATGCTGCAAGACTGATCAACTGGAAGAAAACTGACAAGTCTTCCACTGGTATGGCTCTAGTTGTGCAACAGGCTTATACTGTGACTGAGCCAGAAGAACCAGAAGTTGATCTTGCTGATGCTGAGGCAGAAGAGCTTGAAACTCAAATGGCTCTCATGTCTATGAAGCTGGATCAGTTGAAGAAGAAGAGGCTTGGTGTTAGCTCTTCTAATACTGACCCTAGATCAGGTCTGTGCTATAGGTGTGGAAAGCCTGGACATATTGCTGCAAATTGTCATACTAAGTCTTCTGAGACTGACCAAAATGACAAGATTGCATACCGAGCAAAAAGATATAGAGACAAATATGTCAAGCTGAAGAATTGGAGCAAGGGAAAGAGGGCCGAAGGAAATGGAGCACCTCATCAAGCACTTTACTCAGAAGCCTGGATGGATGAAGAGTTAAGTGATGATGAAGAGGAGATTGAAAATAAAGCCTTTATGGCTTTCACTGAAGATGATTTGAAGAGTTCCTTTGAAAAGGATATCAAAGAGGCTGAGAGGATGAGTGTTCATACTGATTGGGATTCCACTCAGTTGTACAAGGTAAGTTCCTTTCAAACTTATTCAGTGAATGAAAAAACCAAGATTTTTGAGTATATGCTTGTTGATCTTAAAACTTCTGTACAAAAAGAAAAAGCTTTAAAATTAACAATTAAAGAACTTGAAAGGGTAAATAATGAAAACTTGGATAAACTAGCAAAATATAAAGATTTAGAACTAAATTTTTCAGATTTAAAAGACATTAACCAAAGATTAGCTGATAAAGCTCATTTACACAAACTTGAAAAAGAGAAATTTGAAAAACAGTGTAAATCTTGGGGAAATGCTTCAATAAAATTAAATAAATGTTTAAATGAACAATTTCCAGAAAATGTGAGGGCTGCACTTGGTGTTGATCCTCAATTTAAAAGCAGGAACAATTTTGCTGATTTATTTGAAGAGTTTTCTACTATGAACCCTATTAATTTTGTAAAAGCTAAAACTTTATGTGAAGTTGGATGTCAAACTGAGTCAGATGATGAAGAAAATGAAATTTTAGAAAAACCTATTGGTCCTTCCATCTGCTCAAAGTGCTATACTGAGCTACAAGAACTCAGTATTGAATTTCAAATCACAGAAATTTCTGATACCGAGCTACCAATAGTTCAGTATGACACTTTTGCTGTTCCACCTTTTGAATTATTATTTAATACAACAACTTTTGAATTATATAATGATAATAAAACAACTTCTATCTCACATGTTTCATCAAATACAGAAGTTGCAGGAACAGAAACATCAAATACTGAGACATCTAAAGTACCTGTTAAAGTTGTTCCTTCAAAACATGATAAACAAAAGACAACTTCAACTAGGTCTTTGGTTGGCAAAGACAAGAAGTCTACCACTAATAAAATTAGAAAGACTTCTCTGCCAAATAATAATAAACAACCAGATCATCCATCTCCTAAACCAGTTAAAAACAATATTAATACATCTATTAGAAATAACAAAATTAATGTTTTAAAAACACTTGGTGATCAGGTCAAATCTTTAAGTAAACAATTTGCAAAACTCGTTCATACTGACCTACCAAAAGTGAAACATTTTTCTAAAATACCATATGAAAATATGTTTAGAAATAGACCTAGGAAATGTTATAGATGTCATCATAGTGGTCATAAGGGAGATGAATGCTGGACTGATCTCTCAAGTCCTAGGTACTCAGTACCAAAGAAAAGGAGAGAAACTAAGTCAGTATCACCAAAGAAAACTTCTAAAGTTACCCCTGAAGTGATACCGACCTCTTCACATAAAGAGATCAAGTCAAATTGTGTTTATCCCACCAAAGGTCCCATTCAAAAATGGGTTCCTAAAAGGAACTAATTCTTATTTTGTGTCTTGTGCAGGGTGACAGAAAGTGGTACTTAGATAGTGGCTGCTCAAGACACATGACAGGCAGTATGGAATACCTTCTTAATTATACTCCAGAGAAGGGTCCTTCTGTCAAGTTTGGAGATGACTCAGTGGGAAAGACAAGAGGTTATGGTGTGATCAAGGCAGGCAACATAACTTTTAAAAGAGTTGCCTATGTAGAGGGTCTTAAACACAATCTGCTCAGTATTAGCCAGATGTGTGATGATGACAATGAAGCTCGATTCAGAAAGGTTGCAGGAATCATCTACAATGATAAAGGGCAGCCTGTACTCATTGCTAGAAGAGAAAAAGACGTATATGTGGTCAACCTATCTGAAATAGACCCAACTATTCGAGTATGCCTGCTTTCTAAAGTCAAGCCAGAATTACATTGGCTATGGCACAAGAAACTCTCTCACATAAATTTTAGAAATATCAACGAGCTCAGTATGAAGAAACTGGTGAGAGGATTGCCCACAATTACTTATTCAAAAGATAAGTTATGCTCAGCATGTGAAATGGGCAAGCAGAAGAAGAGTTCATTCAAGTCAAAAGTCAATCATTCCATCAATGAACCTCTTACTATGATACATATGGATCTTTTTGGCCCCATCAGCACACCATCTTTGGCCAAAAAGATCTATACTCTAGTCTTAGTTGATGAATTCTCAAGATATACTTGGGTCATCTTCCTCAAGACTAAGTCAGATGCAACAACAGAAATCATTGCCTTTATAAAAAGAGAGGAACTTCAAAAAGGCAACAAGGTCAAGCAACTTAGAAGTGACCATGGTACTGAGTTTAAGAACTCAGTGTTAGCAGATTTTTGTGAAGAAAAAGGAATCATTCAAAACTTCTCTGCAGCCTACACACCCCAACAAAATGGTGTTGTAGAAAGAAAGAACAGAACACTGATTGAAGCTGCAAGAACTTTATTATGCCATGCTGGACTGGCACTGAGTTTCTGGGCTGAAGCTGTAAACTGTGCAAATTTCACTCAGAATAGAGCCACTATAGTCCAAAGACATCTGAAGACTTCATATGAGTTATACAATGGCAAGATTCCTAATGTGGAATATTTCCACATCTTTGGGAGTAAATGCTTTGTACTCAGTACAAAACAAAATCTCAATAAATTTGCTCCCAAAGCAAATGAAGGTGTGTTCATGGGCTACTCTCCACACTCCAAAGCTTTCAGAGTGTATATCATCTCAACCAAGCTGATTGTAGAATCCATTCATGTCACATTCGATGAAGATCAGAATGAGCATTCTACCTCAGCAAGTGAAGACATAAGTGGCATAGATATTCTATGCAATCCAGAACACTCCATTGCTGAACAGCCTAAGTTTCATCCACACTTTATTCCTAATAAGTTTAATGAACCTGATCAAGTTCAAACTCAGTATCACTCAAATGCATCTAATACTGAGGTTCCCATAACAGAGGACCTTCATACTGAGTTTCCAACCAATGATCTGAACCACTCTATTTATGAAGAAGGTGAAACATCCAACACTTCACAAGAATCCACATCAATTCTGCAAAATGAAGATGAACAGCAACCTGTACTGTCTAATACTGATCAGAATTCCACTCAGTATCAGACAGACAACACGTCAAATCAACAAGATATTGTTGATCCTATTTTAAATGCTCCCTTAGGAAACAATTTAAGGGAACACAGAGACCATCCACACTCAAACATTATTGGTCCTATTGGAGAAGGTGTCCAAACAAGAAGAAAATTAGAATTTCCAACCCAAGCAACTGCAAACTTTTGTTTTTTCTCAAGTTTTCTATCTACCATTGAACCAAAGAAAGCTGATGAAGCTTTATTAGATGAAGATTGGGTAGAGGCTATGCAAGAAGAGCTCACAGAGTTTGAAAGAAACAAAGTTTGGAACTTAGTACCACCTCCTTCTGGCAAAACTATTATTGGTACTAAGTGGGTGTTCAGAAACAAGATGGACAAGGATGGTGTTGTCATCAGAAACAAAGCAAGGTTAGTTGCTCAAGGTTACAGGCAAGAAGAAGGCATTGACTATGATGAAACTTTTGCACCAGTTGCAAGAATTGAAGCTATTAGGTTGTATCTTGCATATGCAGCCTTTAAGAATTTCAAAGTTTATCAGATGGATGTCAAAAGTGCTTTTCTAAATGGAAAACTACAAGAAGAAGTTTATGTTAAACAACCTCCAGGTTTTGTTGATCCCAAATTTCCTCATTATGTTTTCAAGCTTGATAAAGCTCTATATGGGCTCAAACAAGCTCCAAGAGCCTGGTATGACACCTTGTCTGAGTATCTTATTGAAAATAAGTTTACAAGAGGTAAAATTGATAAAACATTATTTTCAAAAAGGAAAGGTTCTGACATCTTACTCATTCAGATATATGTAGATGACATTATCTTTGGTTCCACTGACAAGTCAATGTGTGACTGGTTTGCGAAGATAATGTCAACTCAGTATCAGATGAGTATGATGGGAGAACTTACTTACTTTCTGGGTTTACAAGTTGAACAAAAGCCTGATGGCACTTTTATAAATCAAAGTAAGTATGTGCATGACATGTTAAAGAAATACAACTTTGAAAATCTATCTTCCATGCACACTCCTATGGGTACTCAGGATAAGATAAGTAAGGATGAAACTGGTAAACCAGTATGTCAATCCACATACCGAGGTATGATTGGTTCATTACTTTACTTAACTGCTAGTAGGCCTGATATCATGTTTGCCACATGTTTGTGTGCTCGGTATCAGGCTGATCCTAAAGAATCACACATGAAAGCAGTTAAGCGCATCTTTAGATATCTTACAGGTACTCCTAACCTGGGTCTTTGGTATCCCAAAGACTCAAACTTTGACCTTGAAGGGTACACAGATGCAGATTTTGCAGGTTGTAGATTGGACAGAAAGAGCACAAGTGGAGGATGTCAATTTCTAGGTGGAAGACTAGTTGGCTGGTCATCCAAGAAACAAAATTCGGTAGCCACTTCCACAGCAGAAGCAGAATATGTTGCTGCAGGAAGTTGTTGTGCTCAATTATTATGGATGCAGTATCAACTCTTAGACTATGGGTTCAACTTTCATAAGACTCCTATTCATTGTGATAACAAGAGTGCTATTGCTATCACAGAGAACCCAGTCCATCACTCCAAAACCAAGCACATTGATATCAGACATCACTTTATTCGAGATAATGTGGAAAAGGGTAAGGTTGAAGTAGATTATGTACCAACAAATGAACAATTGGCTGATGTATTTACTAAACCTCTTCCTGAGGAAAGGTTTATGTATTTACTAGGGCAATTAGGTATGTTGAATCCTTAATCTTTATTAAATTTCTTTAAAACTGAGCGCTCAGTATCACTCCTGTTGATACTGACCACTCAGTATCACTAGTCTGTTATCAACAAAATTTAAAATTTTTATTTTTTTTATAAATTTCAAGAGCAAATAAATTGTTTTTATATATTTTTTTTAAAATTAAATTTTTTTTAACTCGGTATTGGGGTATGACGGCTCTTACACCGAACTTAATCCTCATACTGCTCAAACGGTAACTTTTCTTAATAAGAAAGTTACCGTTGGCAGAAGATAAGGCAGTCAAATCAGCCGTTTTTACTTCCCAATACCTTATTTATCTTTCAAATCTCCTATAAATAACCGTTTAATTTTATTTCAAATTTTTTTTAACTGTTATTTCTTCTTTCATCTTAAATTCTCTCTGCGATTAACGATTTCACTTTCTCTTAGCAAGCAAATTCTTTCAAATCAAAATCACAGATGGCGAACTATACTTTTGTTGCTCCAGAAGTTCAATCGGAAATCCAATTCCTAAATAATGAAGTACCCAGGTTTGCGAGGAACAACATCACAGCAAATTTCAATATTCCTCAAGCCTGGGCATGCCAAGAATTCACGAACATCGTCACTTTTATGAAGCATTGCCCAATTGCTCGTACCCTGACATTATCTCCTAGAGCAATCTACCCAGAAATGTTATGCGAGTTTTGGTACTCTGCTACACTCGATTCTCCAGATATGATTGCTGGGTGGGTAATTAGAGATCAAAGAAGGGCATTTGTTTCTACTGCAATCATTCGTGAAGCACTGAGACTTCCCGCCCAAGCTCAGTATGACCCATTTGTTGATCGATCAGAGGCACGCTCTGTTCTGCCTTTTCTGGGTCGAAGAGGAACAACTGGCACAATCAAAAGAAATGAATTTGGTCCTATGTGGGGTATTCTTATCACAACAATAATTCGATGTATGACCCACAAGACGGGGGCTTTGGACCAAATAAACGAATTTGGGATGCAAATAGTACATGCTCTGTACTATGGAAGAAACATTGATTTTGCTCGCCTAATCTTCAATGAATTAGCTACTCTGGTCCGAGCAAACACAAGGGAATGCAATGTCCCTTTCTGCAGATTTCTTTCACTCATATTTCAAAACTCAATGCCCACACACATTTATGATGAATTTCACAGCCCAAGAGTTGATCTTCCTCCACTCAGTGAGAAGATCTTCTTTTACAGACCAAGAGCAGGAGAACCTCTTCTAAGTCCTCCTATGTGGGCCATTGTTCAAGAACACATTGATGATGTAGAACACATGTCTGATACTGAGTCAGACAATGATGATGATGATGATAATGATGATGATAGTGGTAATGGAGCACAGGCTGGTCAAGATATTGAGATGCAGGATGTCCCACAAGTTCAAGAACCAACTATCTCTCCACCTGCACAAGATCTTGCTGCTCCTCATATTGAAACCGATCGTGAAACTGAGTCCTCAGAAGACACACCACTGCTCCTTCGAAGAAGAAGAAGGAATGTTTCTCCTATCATTATGGGCAACTTATCATCTGAGGAGGTGCAGCCTGCCAATGTTCCATCATTAACTGCATCTATTCAAGCCCAAAGCTTTATTGCAGCCACCGCTGACCTTCCAGGTCCAGAACAAGCTCCACCTGCTCAACCAATTGAGGAACCTCATGTTCCTCTCGATGTGGAGATTCAATATGCACAAACTGCACTGGAAGGTGCTCAGCATGACAGAGGGGTCGGTATTGAAGAGGTTGTGCTGCACATCAACAAACACATGATCCTGCACCGACCTCTGCAGATGCTCGAAGGGAATCTGACAGAGTCTCAGGTATGAATTTCTAAAAATCCTTAAACTTATATACATATATTTCATTCCCAAATAGAGACTAAGTATTGGACAGTACCAACTCAATACTGACCAAAGTCTCAAACGATCTTTTAAATATATATCCTCTTATGGCCAACATAGCTAGCCCACTGCTGCTATGCAAAATTCATATACTGAGCACACAAAATTGATCATTGTCAGTCTACAGTTGTCTCAACATTTAAAGAGACAATGGTGGTTGATGTCATACTGACACCCACTGGTGCTGCTTGAATAATGTCCAACTTATTTTTGAGTTGGGTAGCATCATTCAAGAAATGATCACAAACCCTTAAGCCACAAAATCCAAAAATATTCAATGGGGTTTAGCCACATTTCTGTTATCACTCTCATACCGAGTGATAAACATTGAAAATAACAAGAAGCACATCCCAGGCTTCGAATTCCCACACCCAAACCTTTTAGTAAATGTGACTTATCCTATACTGAGCTACTTAAATTTTCACACTCATCTTTACTAAAATCTTCTTACACATGCTATGCACAAGTCCACAATATTTCATCCTATACCAGATGAAATACAGACTTCACAAACTCTGTTTATATGATTGTAGAATTAAACAACACCACAATTCTATTTGATAAACCTTTCATTCTAACCAGTTTTATATTTTTGTTTCTTTAGCACCATCTGTGCAGGGCATTCCGGCATCTCAAGCTGCAGCAGCCCAAGTGACTCTGCAAGCAATCATGCAGCACATTCTGGCCATCCAACAAACTCAAAATGTAATACTAGCCAGAATGGACAAGATGAGTGGTGATATTGATTTAATAAAACAGTCAGTATCACTCCTTCAACAACCACAGCAGCCTCCACAAACTCCACCAGGTTCACCTGGTGATCACAATGAAGAAGGAGAATGAGAAGGAGGTGCTGGTGATACTGATGCTGCAACTGAGCCCATGCCCTCCCCTACTCTTGAACAACCTGAAGGGGACATGGGTGGTGATACTGATCCTCTACCCTCCTCATCAAATGATAACAAAAAGGGGGAGAAAAGACAAAGAGATTCTGAGGTTGATCAAACTGAGCCTTCTGCTCAGGGGGAGAAAAGAAGAAGATTGAATGAAGATCAACCTCAACAACAACATCAGCAAAGCCCTCATACTGAGCCATTTCGCATTCAGTATGAGAGAAGAAGACAAAGAACAAGGTCAGAATTACAAGTTCAAGACCCACTTGAGCCATCTGCTCAGGGGGAGACTCATACTGACCAACCACAGCAAGCTTATACTGAGCCACCTGCTCTAGAAGAAAATAACTTACAAATTGTGGTCTATAGACCTTTTGTGTGGCCCATTGCTGATGATGAAGATGAAGAACATCCAGTGGAATCAGAAGATTTTTTAAACTTTGCATTGGATGAAGCAAATAAAGAAACATCTTCATCATCATTCTCAGATGATGAAGAGCATACAAGAAAATCTATCTCATCTCAGGCTGAAGGACCTTCTAGAATTCCTAGAAGACCAATAACCAGAAGAATGACAAATGTGGTTATGTCCTCAGAATCTAGTGAAGAACAAGATCCAGCTCCTCTGATCTCAAGACCTAGAAGATCTGCTCAGTTTACTGAGGGAAAGAGTGAAGCTGAGGATGAGATTGAGGCCCAAAGGTTCTTCCCTGTTAAGGAAGAACCTGAATCTGAGTCTGAAGATGTTCCAAGAAGATCTCATACTGTAAGAAGAACTGGAGATGAATTACTTGAACAGTATTGGAACATTGTGGCACAAAGAACAAGATATAGGGAAACAAGGATGAGTATGCTGAGGAAGAAAGCATTTCCAACTGTAAGAGACATATACTGGCTAAATGAGTTTGTCAACAAAATAAAGGTCAAAACTGTTGATAGATCAATTGTTGCAACTTGTACTGGGCCAGTCAGTCCTCCAATGAAGTTTCTCCTCCATGACATTCAAAATATGGGACTTCATGATTGGATAAAAATTGCTAGACTGATCAAGGAAATGCCTTCAAGATCTTCTGAAGCCCAAGTGATGATGGATGAAATCTGGGCTGTATCTGCTATATGCTATGAAAAAGGCATTCTTTATGCAGTAGAATACAGGGCACTCAGTGTGATGCCTGAAGCTATGAGGAACAACAAACCTGAGTGTCTTAATACTTTCAGAATAATTCCCACATATACTGTTCCCCCTAATCTCATTTTTCAGGATCAAAAGAGTACCATATATCCAACATCTGGATACATGTATACTGACTCAGATGACAGGGAATGCTTCATTACTGAAGCAGATTTGGCAACAGCTCCTATCAGCCATTTGGTGGGTCTTAAATGGATGATAACCAAGAAAGAAGATGCTTGGTTTAGAAAAAAGATAGTTGCTGTACTAAACAACAGGCAAGATGAACTGAAGAAAAGAGAAGAGTTCATCCATGTGAAGAAAGAAGTCTTCTACGAGTTTGAATCGATCAACAAAGACTAAAGAAGAAGACTTTGCAGCCTGTAGCTTATTTTGTTTAGTTTTTTCTTTGTAATTGTTTTGTTATCATTAGATAGGGGTGTTGGAATATGCTTCACGCGTATAACATATAGTTATATGGCTAGTTGTTTGTGAGCCTAAAGGGTCACACACTTAAACACTAAACACCATTATATAATTAGTGTAATTAGTGTAATTACATTAATTATTAATATATAAAAGCTTCATGCTTGTATATAATAAGTTTAATATTAATTGTTAATATTGAAACTTTATTATGAGCAAACTAGAAGAAACAAATAACAAGGGACTAGAGTGAAAATAGAAGTATGGTTTATGGAAATCTTTAATGGGTCTTTATGGCACAATTATGTGTGATGAATGAGTCCATAAACACTCCCTTGACCCCTCTCTTGAACGTGCACCATAACACACACAAGAAGGTGTTTTTGTTTTCTTCTTATTTTTTTGCTCTCAAGGCTTAAGGACTAGCATCCATCATTTGGTGTTCTTGCAAGTGTTGTGTGGATTTCTTTTAGAGGTATTCTTGTTGAATACTTGGTTTCAATCCATCACCAACTCCATCCGATTTCATAATAATCAAAGGCAACTAGGGTATGAATTCTTATACCATTCTCTTTGATTTTCTTATAGTTTAATTGTATGATTGATATCAAGATCCGTTCATGGTGATAAATACTTTCCGCTGCGTTTTGTTAATTGTTTTAATCGAAAATCACCATTAGTGGTATCACGAGTCATTATATTAATCATATAATTAGCTAGATTTTGTGAAAAGTGGCAAAAATCAATCAATTTTTGTATTTTTTTTAAAAATCCGATCGGACAAAAACAAAACCCTACGGGTTTTTTATTTTAATTTTCGGATTTTTATACAAATGTGGGTTAAAATATGGTATTTTTGGAACCCCATTGTCACTTGTTACAAAATCATATCAAAAAAATTAATCTTGTTATTGTATTTTTTTGATTATTTGGCTTGGAATTTAATTTTTAATTCCATTTTGTTGATATGGCAAAACATGTATTTTTGCCATATCCCAAGCCAAAGCCTTGTCAATTGTTGCTAGTTTGTGCAAACCGATGAAAGCCTAGACCATTTGTGAATGAATGTGGTTGATGTTTGGTTGTTTGGTTGTTTGGGAAAAGCCTTGTTTTTTGGCTTAATTGTTGTAATTTGTTTCATTTATTTTTCTTTTATTTTTGGTGCCATTTTTTGGGGCAATTTGTAATGTAAAAGTCATAGAATAGATTGTATTTATTTTATCTTTTTATTGTAAGTTGTTGACAAAAAATATTGAAGACCAATGAAGAAAACAACAAATTTCCGTCATAAAAGCGAGGGCTGTACGAAAACAGGTTTTCCAGAGGCATACGGACTCCTTTTTGGGCGATTCAAAAGCCTAAAATGCTTGCAAAGTCGTGGGCTACAACTTTCCAGAAGGCCGGGAAGACCAACGAAGACTCCTTCAGTGACTTTTCGGGCTTCAAAGTCTGCTGGAATTTTCTGGCAGATTACACTTTTTCACAATTTTGGGTTCTACTTGCTCAAGAATGTCTTGGAGCAAGTGGGAGCCCATTGGGTTTATGTAGGCCCGTTTGGGTTCATGTTGGCCCGTCCCCTAGTTTGACCCTTCGGTCCGTCGTGATGACTCACGTGACCGAACCTAGGATTTCATCGGTCGAGGTTTGCACAAAATTTTGTTGCATGTTTATTCTTTGTTTGTGGTTGTTTTTCTTTTCTATTAGATACAAATAGTAAAACAAATTAAAAATGGTTTTTAGACACAAACATTAGAACATTCAAACCCTTAATCATCGATGATTACTAGTTAAACATTGATGATTAAACCTTTAATCTAAAAATCGTTTTGAGATTAAACTAAGTTTAAATATGATTTGAAACTTATCACTTAATAATCGCTAAAAGTTTTTACCGTTTATTACAAGACTTATGAAGTGGTATGAATGAAGTACATGATTCATTCATATCTTAAATAAAATTTTATTAAATTAAAATTTAACATACCTAAAATTTAAGTCACGCCGTCCAATCGGTTGTAAATCACTTGCTTCTATTTTTGAATTCACGTGAGACGTGGTTTGAATTTAGATCCGAGGTCATTATTCTCTACGGTGAGACCTAGATCTATTTTGACATGATTTCACATTGGATGACTTAATCAAGTTAACGGTGAGACCTTGACTCGAGGCGAAGATGCGACAAACATGCCACTTGACCCTAGATGCTTGTTCACTAGGTGCCATGAAGTCCCATACCTCTAAGAGTTGCACTTGTAATGCAATTGTTGATCGTCACCTACTTATTGGATCTATCACCTCTAGCAGATCAACTGATGCGGTGATAGAAGCTCAATGGGATCTTAGCTTTTAATTAAAATTAATTGGGTAGTTAATTGATTAAAAGAAATTATTATTGAAAATACTATTTTTTGAACTTTGTGTGTTATACAGATAACAACAAATCAAAACCTAAGTATCTCCACTCTAAAATCAGTTCTTGACTACTGAAACTGACTAATATCAACTTTATCGACTCATATCGAACTCTAAGGATTGTCCTTACATATGAGAACAAGTTGATACACCTATAAGAGGCCTTACCTGAGGCACCTCCTGTCAATACTTCTGCTGCTGTTCGTCAAGCCTTTACCGAAACGTTTAACGAACACCAAGAAGTTGCTACTCCTATGCTTGTGAGCATGAACCCCGAGATTCGAAAGTACTTCGAGGAACTCACATCATATGACATGATAAGCGAGTTGAAAATGATATTTCAACAAAAGGCAGAACTTGAACTGTTCAAAACAGTTAAAGCATTCCACGCTTGCAATCAGGAGGACGGCCAATCAGTTAGCACTTACATCTTGAATATGCAATGCTATCTTGATCCAATGGAGCGTCTTGGTTACCCCTTACCACAAGTTCTTGGAATGAGCTTGATTCTTACCTCACTATCCAAGGACTATGACTAGTTTGAAAAGAGTTTTAAAAGTACATAGCATGGGGAAGACAATCGTTGATAACATGCTATGGTAAAACTAGTTGAGCAAAGGTTACCCAATTCTTTTCTAGGAATCAGGGAAGGTAAAACCGCAAGCACAAGGCAAGAGTCTAGGTAAGGGTAAGCTAGTTTACTTTTCCAAACCTACGATTCCCCCACCTGCTAAAAAGGAGCACCCTGAAAAGGATATTTCTTGCCATAATTGCGATGATACTGGCCATTGAAGGAGGAATTGTCCTGCCTACTTGGCAGAGTTGATGAAGGACAAATGTGTTCTAGTTAGCACATTAGGTATCTTCATTATAGAACTCTATACTTTTCGTAATAAATCTTGAGTGTATGACACTAGTTGTGGAACTCACATTTACACAAATGTGCAAGATTGAATGTGAAGTAGAAAGCTAAATGAATGGAAGCTGTGATCTTATCCTTCCTAATGCGTTAATTATTGTTTTGAACAATTGTAAATTATGCATTGTTTAGCTTTATCGTTTGTTGAATAATGGATTATGATATTTTGTTTTATGAAAAATAACATGTTTTTATAACTATTCCTTGTAATAGTATGTTTGAAATTAATATGCATGATCCTAATTCAAACTATAGTTCTATATACAAATGTAGCACTCAAGAATCCAAATTGGTTTGGATTCTACTTACCTAGAGCATCGTCATCTTTTCCACATAAACAAGAAACGCATTTTGATACTAAAACTCGACGGGCTTCTTTACAAATGATTATGAATCATTTAAAATGCCTCTCTTGTATATTATGGAAAGATAACAAGAAAGCTTTTCTCCCAAGTTGGCGAAAGAGCTACAAATCTACTTGGACTCATACATACTGATGTATGTGGCCCTTTTAAAACTAAGACTAGGGAAGGTGCCACCTACTTTCACTGATGATATCATTCGATGTGGTTATGTTTACTTGATTAAACATCAACATGGAAGCTTTAATGATATCAGTCGCTATGGTTATGTTTACTTGATTAGACATAAACATGAAATCTTTGAAACGTTCAAAGCTTTCTAAAGTAAAAGTAGAAAATCAACTCAGCAAGACAACAAAGGCTTTCAGTCCTGATTAAGGATGAAAGTACATGAGTCAAGAGTTTCTGGATCATCCCTCACATCGTGAGATTGTCTCACAATTCACTCTTTCATACACTCCACACGATAAAGGTGCGTCTGGAAGGAGATATCGGACCCTGTATGACATGGTGCGATCTATGATGAGTCCTACTACTCTTACACTATCCTTTTGAGGGGCATGCACTGAAGTCTGCTGCTCGAATACTTGATATGGTTCCGACCAAAAGGTTAAAAAGACACCATATGAGATATGGCGTGGGAAAGTCCCTAATTTGTCTTACTTGAGGATCTGGGGTTGTGAGGATCTCGTGGAACGAGACATGCCGAACAACTTGAGCCCATATCCATCAAGTATATCTTCTATTACTATTTTACTTCCCAACTGAGAACAAATTGTTGTTACTCGGTATGCTGAGTTTCTTGAGAACAATCTCATTTCACAAAGCAAGTGGGAGCACTATAGACTTTGACAAGATTCAAAGTGAAGATACACAACCTTCTGGTAACACTAGCAAATATCATTCTGAGGCTGGACATATAGATGTTGGACCACAGGATGATGTTGTTCCCATTCGTAGGTCCGCAAGGACACCTCATGCACCTGAACGATATAGATTTATGTCGATGCCGAGGAGTAAAGTTTTGAGGATCATAATGAACCCCCTAACTATCAAGTTGCATTATCGAATTTTGAATTCGAAAAATGACTTGAAACTATGAATGCGAAAATGAAATCCATGAGTGACAATCAAGTTTTGAACTTAGTTGATCCTTCTCAAAACAGTAAGACTGTTGACATGGATAAAAATATACACTCCTATAAAGCTCTTCTAGTAACAAAAGGTTACACTCAATCATACTGGATTGACAATGATGAAACCTTCTCGCCTGTTACTAAAGACATTAGGATTCTTATAGTCAAAGTAGTGTACTATGACTATGAGATTTGGTTAATAATGAAATCAAAACGTTTGTTTCACCTAAAACCCAATCTGAGCATGTGTATATATGAAAGCTAGTGGGAGCATTGTCGTTTCTCAAAGTCATACATGTTGATGACATGTCACTCATGTGAAACAATATACCAATGCTACAAGATGAATATCTTGGCTTGGAAAATGTTTTGACATGAAGGATTGTAGGGATACGACATACATACTTGGAGTAAAAATCTATAATGATAGATCAAAGCGGTTAATTGGTTTAAGTCAAAGTGCTTACATTGATAAAATTCTAAACGGTTTAGAATGGTACTCCCAAACGAGGAAGTCCTCGTATGCCACACAATGTAAACTTGAGTGAGACTCAAGGACCTTCCACACCTGATGTGGTGAAGCGAATGAATGTAATCCCCTATGAATCGGCTACTTCATTCATCATGTACGCTGTAAGGAGCACTAGGCCAAATGTAACGTCCTTAGGGGACCTTACTAGAAAATACCGACAGAATCCATGAGAGAGTCACTGGATTGCTGTTAAGAACACATTGAAGTATTTTGAAATACTGGATATATGTTTCTTGGTCATGGTGGAGATACTGAACTGAAACTAAGTATACTTGCTATACTTATGTTGGTTTTGAAATAGGGCGTGATGACGCTAGATCCTATTTACGAAGGTTCACTACATTCGAATGATTTATCATGATATGTGAAATTCGTACACTTAAAGTTCAAACAGATAACTAACTAGCTGACGCTTTATCGAACTCAATGTCTTGTACCAAACATCTTGAATATGAATGGAACATTGGACTTCGACAAGCTAGTAGTTTCATGTAAATCTGTTTTAGTATTTGGATAATGGAACTGTGAGCAGTTTATATTGGAATAAATTGATATATTTGATATGATCGTTTTTATATGAATATCTACTGTGTTCTATATTTGCATGTTTATATCCTTGAATATTTACTGTGTTTTATATTCTAAATTGTCCATTGTCGTAATTAATAATATGGGAATATTATTAAGACAAATCTGAGGGCATTGATGACATTATCTTAGTATGACTAAGGATGATGAAATCAAACTCACATGTTGTTCATAATGATGCATAATTGGACTGACCCAACCTATGAGAAATCACTTCATGGATTTATGTCACAAGTGAATCTCACAAAGGCTTTGTCACTTATCCTCTGACTTGAGATGCAAGTTGGTTTGTGTATGTAGAGGGGCAAACTTTGATATGGTTAAACGCTGACCTGAATAAGGCTGCTATAACAACCATTATCGGGTTTGTCATTAAGCATATGACGGACACGTGCAGTCAATAAAGAATTTGTTCCTCCACACATGTGGATTAGATACTACTGGGCCCCTCGATGATTTGAATAGATGTATGTGTGGCCACACCCAAAAGGTAATCAAGATGAATCTTGATTGGTTTTGGTAATCTACTTCAATGTATAGATCGAGAAACAGAATCGTTGAAATTTTAGATTGACATTTATCCTTGTCTAAAATTCAACATAGTATCAGTAACAAAAGGATAACTGCTCGAAAACTTTGAACAAAGATTTTATGAAACTCCTCATGTACTTCTAGGGGCATTGGCGGGTTGCTAGACTCTAACCTTTGCTTGTATAACTACTTGATGTTATCACGTGCGCAAGTGGGAGCTGTTGGAATATGCTTCACGCGTATAACATATAGTTATATGGCTAGTTGTTTGTGAGCCTAAAGGGTCACACACTTAAACACTAAACACCATTATATAATTAGTGTAATTAGTGTAATTACATTAATTATTAATATATAAAAGCTTCATGCTTGTATATAATAAGTTTAATATTAATTGTTAATATTGAAACTTTATTATGAGCAAACTAGAAGAAACAAATAACAAGGGACTAGAGTGAAAATAGAAGTATGGTTTATGGAAATCTTTAATGGGTCTTTATGGCACAATTATGTGTGATGAATGAGTCCATAAACACTCCCTTGACCCCTCTCTTGAACGTGCACCATAACACACACAAGAAGGTGTTTTTGTTTTCTTCTTATTTTTTTGCTCTCAAGGCTTAAGGACTAGCATCCATCATTTGGTGTTCTTGCAAGTGTTGTGTGGATTTCTTTTAGAGGTATTCTTGTTGAATACTTGGTTTCAATCCATCACCAACTCCATCCGATTTCATAATAATCAAAGGCAACTAGGGTATGAATTCTTATACCATTCTCTTTGATTTTCTTATAGTTTAATTGTATGATTGATATCAAGATCCGTTCATGGTGATAAATACTTTCCGCTGCGTTTTGTTAATTGTTTTAATCGAAAATCACCATTAAGGGGGAGATTGTTAAGGCAAAAAGCCTTACCCCTTTGGATCTTAAGATAACAAAACAACCTAGACTAGCTTTGATTAATATGTAGAATAATATAGCTAAGTTTAGGTCTGATACTGAGTGATCAGTATTAGAACTCAGTATCAGTACTCAGTATCAAATAGTGATACTGAGTAGAAGGACTGAGTATCACTCAGTATAGTAACGGACTAAGATCAAATCCCTTGATCTTAGTCATTTTCCTTGCTTAGTCCTTCGGTTACTCCTTTGCTCATTATGTAAGATCTCTATAACATTATAAATAGAGATCATCTTGCAAAGGAGTACTTACCAATTTACTTTATACATTCACATCTTTTGTAATTGATTAGTGGTCTTGTTATTCCGCAACAAGCCACACTTAGTGGATTTATACATTTACCATATTCTTGTGTTATCACTTTAATATTTCTCTAAGTATAATATTCTATCAATTAACATTATAAACCAGGGTTGTTGTGACCTAACACTCTGCTTGCATAGCCTCGAGCTATCTTTCAGACTCTATGCCGTTAGCAGCTTCGCTGTAGGTTAATGGTTCTAGTAGACTTCCATCATCTCCATCGATCATGAATCCAAGATACCTATCTGGTTCTTGGCGTGGTCTACTGGACCTACGCGGATTGCGTGTCTCTTCTTCCTCAACCGGTGGGTCTGGTTGGGATTCAACAATTTTTTGTTGAACTACTGGTTCGACTGAAGTAGTCGGTGGATCTTCGTTCTCTTCAATTTCTTGAAGCTCTATTTCTTTTCTTGGAGTTTTAGTTCCTAGAAACTTCTCCTCCAAGAAGACACCTTTCCGAGCAACAAAGACTTTGTTGTCTTCTTGATGATAGAAATAGTATCCTAAGGTTTCCCTTGGATATCCAACGAAGATACACTTACCTGACTTGGGGTTTAGTTTGTCTGTGAAGTTACGTCTAACGTATGCTTCACAACCCCAAATCTTGAGAAAAGATAATTTAGGTTTTCTCCCCGCCCAGTGCACGAACGGAGTCTTTTCTACTGACTTGGTCGGAACCCTATTCAGTGTAAATGCTGCAGTCTCGAGTGCATGTCCCCAAAATGATAGTGGTAGTGGGGCGCGACACATCATTGAACGTACCATGTCTAACAAGGTGCGATTCCTCCTTTCCGATACGTCATTCATCTGAGGCGTATACGGAGGTGTGAGTTGTGAAACAATCCCACATTCCTTCAAATGATCGTCGAATTCTTGGCTCAAATATTCGCCTCCTCGGTCAGATCGAAGTGACTTAATATTCTTTCCTAGTTGGTTCTCTACTTCCCTCTGATATTCTTTGAACTTGTCAAAGCTCTCAGACTATAGTCTCATAAGAAAGACATAACCATACCTACTGAAGTCGTCAGTAAAAGTAATGAAGTAGCGGTATCCTCCTCTAGCGTCTGGAGTAAAGGGTCCACACACATCTGTGTGTATAATCCCTAACAACTCGCATGCCCTTTCATTGTAATGATTGAAAGGGTCTTTTGTCATCTTGCCAGATAAACAAGCTTCGCATATATCATATGACTCCAAATCAAATGGTTCTAGAATTCCATCATCATGGAGCTTCTTAACGCGAGTCTCGTTTATATGACCTAAACGACAATGCCAAAGATAAGTTTGATTCAAGTTACTCATGGATCTTTTACTTATATGATAAACGTCTCGTTCTATGTTATTTAGATTTAACGTGTATGGACCATTATGAGAATTTGCGTTAAAATATAAAATGTCATCTTTTAAACACAAAATTGTTTTTCCATAAAACTCATAATAAAAACCACTGTCTATAAGTAAATCAAAAGAAATAACATTCTTAATAAGTCTAGGAACATAATAACAATCTTTAAGTTCCAAGACTCTCCCTAAAGGAAACTTGAGAAGGATATGTTCCTACGGCTTCAGCTCCAACCTTGGAACCTTCGCCTACTCGTAGTTCAACATCCCCTCGTCCTAGCCTTCTGTTCTTCTTAAATCCCTGCAAATGATTGCAAATGTGATGACCACATCCGGTATCCAATACCCAGGATTCACTAGAAGTAACGAGATAATCAATCATAAAGATACCTTAATCACTGACAAAGTCAGCGTCCAACAGCCCCACGTCCTACGTGTGCTCGCAAATATCCTTGGTGCCACAAGTTGGGCAATACAAATCAGCAAAGTCATTCAACCAATCATAGAACTCATCCTGCTGAATCTCAGGGAGAGATTCTTCCTCCAGCCTTTGAACATCACGTATACACAAAAGATTCTCGTGTAGACCTGCGACACTCAAATCAAAATTCCCGATCATTCGTACTACCTTGTCCTGATAGTACTGAGTGAGAGATCCAAACAAGAACAAGACTTGTTCATTCTCGTTTGATGTGCCAGTAACTAAGGTGAGACAATCTAGTAACCTCCTTATGTTGATTAGGTGGTCACTCAGTGGTTGACATCTTTCATTTTCGACGAAATGATTTCTTGCAAAATGAACTGCTTGCTATCTTCAGTACTATCTTTAAACGTCTCCTGAAGATACTGGAGAAACTCGTAGCATGGTTTCTTACGTAGATTATCAGTAAGCTCTGATAATGAAGTAAGAATAAGAATCGACATGAATTGTAATTCATCTGCCAGATACTGATAATAAGCGTCAAGCTCATCATCCTGGGCATCTTTCTCTGGTTGTCCCTTGGGCACCTCGTCTATCACGTACAGTAGATTCTGTGCTTTTAGGTAACTCCTAAAGTGCACTTTCCAAACTTTGTAGTTCGGACCAGTAAGCTTCCATTTTCCAGTGATGAACCTTCGCGATTCGTTTGGTGAGTAAAACGGAATTTCTGACGGTACAGACATCTATAAGAAAAACAACAAACGGTTAGTAAGATTAGATAAAATAAATAACTTCTAACATTATTACCTTTTAATAATAATAGTTAGACTTGGACCCATAATGCAAGGTTTGGGCACTTCCCATTAGAGCCACGCTATTTCTGGTAGGTATAGCCATACTGTGCGCCTCTACACTAGAAACGATTCCTAGATCCTCGGGATATCAACTTGAACAACAAACTTGTACATGTTTTAATCCCTCTAGTGCATTTTGGGCCGGGACTCCCGATTATCACCAAAATAGATCGTATCACCTAAGACAGTGCGATGCCTTGCGCCAGGACTCCCGATTATCACATGACCCTACGCACCCTAACACTCGCAATGATTTGAATCCACATCTAAGGTTATTTCTCCTTACAATGTGAATATCGTTTAACAAGTGAGGTGTTCCATTAGGTGGGTTGCACTCTGATCTAAGATTTTCTAAAAAGGATTTTCCTTTGTTCGAAAAATTAGCCAGTTTTTAATTACTTGGTCTTATAAACTAACTGTTTAAAATTTCAGTTTTAATTTGTCTTTTATAAAACTTGATTTATAAACATATTGTTTACTTTACCATTAATAATTTTAAAACTTGGTTTTCTAAACAAACTGTTTATAATTACCATTATATTAATTTATACCTTGGTTTTCTAAACAAACTGTTTATAATTACCATTATATTAATTTATACCTTGGTTTTCTAAACAAACTGTTTATAATTACCATCTTATAATTAAATCTTGGTTTTCTACACAAACTGTTTATAATCACCATCTTATTATTTCATGTTATAATAAATAAACGAAAAAATAAATAATACTTGCAATTTCGAAAAATTGCCATGCCATAACCCCAAAGACTTGTTTTTGTGTTTTGTTTATTTAAAAAAAAAAAACTTTTTAAAAATTTCCGAAAAATAAAAAAAAATTCCGAAAAATTTAAAGTAAACACAATATCACTCCTTTTGGGTTATGTCATTCTAATTAAATAAATAAACTGATAATTTAAATTACCAAACTGATAATTATTAAATTACCATAAACCGGTTTCTTATTTCCTCCTTAATTTCATAATTATCTTGATTTTAATAAACCTTATTAAAATCAGTTTTTATTTAGATGTTAATAACTTTATTATAATAAACGAACAAATAATGAAACTTGTCAAAAGGTGAACTTTTTAACATCCGATTGGATGTCGTGTACCCTATGTGTCCGATACTGGGCCTTAGGTTAACGAAACTGGATCAAATACACAACGAGGGAAAAACTGGATCAATTAGATGAAGACCAAACCGTGGCTCGGTTCGGTTCTCCCGTTCGGCCCATTCGTCCGAACCATGCTTGACCGGAACTCGGTCTTGCTTGGTTCGACCGAACCCTATCCCTTTTATTTTATTATATTTAAAAACGAAAATTATAATAATAATACTAGTAATAACAAGTAAATAAATGTGTTATTCTAATACTAAGAATAACACAACTTTTTCCTTATTTTGTCTAAAGCCTAATTTGTCCATTGATTCACCAAATCTTGGTTAATTCTCGGACTAATTTTTCTAGGGTTTTTACTAGACAAAAAAAAGAAACCTAATTCTTTTTATCTTGAAACCTATTCAATCCAATTGTTCATAAACTTGAACAATGTTCTTGGATTATAATTTACTAGGGTTCTTTCTAAGATAGAAAAAAACTTAAATATATGTATATATTTATTTACAAAAAAAACAGAAATAACAAGGAAGGAAAAAGAAGCCTAATTTCTTTTTACCTAGAACCCTATTCAAACCAATTGTTCATAAACTTGAACAATGTTCATGGCCGAAAATTCTTGGGTTCTTTTCTAGATGAAAAGAAACTCAATCGAATCTCATTGAGATTAGTAGAAAGCTCTGATACCACTGTAGGAAAACCTTGTAGTATTCACATGGCGGAACTTGAATACCACATCACTGGATCTTTACTAGTCAATGAGATCACGAGAAAGAGAAGATGATGAACATTACCTTTAGATAGCTAAAGAAGTGATCCACCTCTACTGCACCACCGGGACACGCTGCAAGACCGCGTTGTACCAACAAAGTATCACACAAGAACTTGTGTGTGTGTGTGTGTTCTTCGTCGAACACCAAACCGAAACCCGAAGGGGTTGTTTGTTCGAGTTCGGCCGAGAGAGAGAGGGAAGGGATTAGGGTTTTGAGTGTGTAAAGTGATTATCCTCTAAACCCTTACACAAGCCCTTTATTTATAAGGCTAGATGTTACGGTTTAGTCCTTGGAGTTTAATTATGATTAATCTCATAATTAAACTTCCTATTAACACTTTAAACCCTTGGACTTTTACTAGTTAATTAATTAACTATTAATTAACTGTCTGTTAAATATTTAACCTAATATTTAACCATCCTCATAAATAATAATTAACTTATTATCATTTATTCTCTTCTTTATAATTAACTTAACTAGTCAATTATTCCACACAACTTACTTTATTCGGTTGTCCATTATTGGGTGTGTAGTGGTGTGACCCTTAATGTCTTATAACATTGGACACGGTGACACGTGTACTTATCTGTGCACATAAATCCTTCATGTTGCTCATACTGGATCTCCACATCAAGAGGAACATGAGGTATCAGAATCTGATGCAGTATGAGGAGCATCAGGATCCTGTTCAAGTTGAGGTATATGTGGTTGTTCTTGTTCTTGATCTGGTTGAGCATCCACCATCTCAACATCTTGATCATCATTACCTCCATCACCACTATCATCATCATTATCATCATCATCATCATTTTCTGATCCAGTATCAGAATCATCATCATTTTCTTCATCATTAATGTGTGCCCGCACAATGGCCCACATAGAGTGACTCAGTACAGGCTCTCATTCCCTCGGTCTGTAAAAATATATCTTCTCATTTAGGGGAAGAAGATCTGCTCTTGGACTATTGAATTTATCATAAACTTGCGCAGGCATTGCATTTTGGAAGATGAGAAATTGAAATCGGCAGAAAGGGACATTGAATTCTCTGATTTGAGCCCTAACTAGAGAATGTACTATGGTACATGGTACATGGCATGTACTATTTGCATCCCAAATTCATTTATCTGGTCCAAAGCTCCAGTCTTGTGGGTCATGCACCGAATGAGTGTTGAAATTAGAATTCCCCACATTGGACCAAATTCATTTCTTTTGATTATGCCTGTGGTTCCTCTGCGTCCAATGAAAGGCAATACTGAGCGAGCCTCTGTTCGATCAATAAAGGGCTCATACTGAGCGTGGGCGGGAAGTCTCAGTGTTTCCCGAATTATAGCAGTTGAGACAAAAGCCCTTCTTTGATCTCGGACAACCCAACCGGTAATCATGTCCGGAGAGTCAAGTGTTGCAGAGTACCAGAATTCACATAGCATCTCCGGATATATTGCTCGAGGAGATAGAGTCATTGCACGATTGATTGGACAGTGCTTCAAATATGTAACTATGTGAGTGAATTCAGGGCACGCCCAAGCCGGAGGAATATCGAAATTTGCAGTAATATTGTTCCTCGCGAACTTAGGCAGTTCATCTTTCCGAAATTGAGTCGCCGGTCCAACCGCCGGTGCAACGAATCGATAATTGGCCGTCTGTGATTAAGATTAAAAATTGCTTGCAAAGAAAGTGTAAATTTATTAATCGCAGAGAGTAATCGTAGAAGAAAGATTGAAATAACTGTTAGAAAGTTTTAAATGAAAAGAAAAACGGTTATTTATACTTAAATTATCGATAATAATGGTATTGGGAAGTAAAAACGGCTGAAATGACAGCCTTATCCTGTTCCAACGGTAACTTTCTTATTAAGAAAGGTTACCGTTGGGGAGTATGAGGATTAGAATCAGTTTTACCACTCCAGGACTTCAATACCGTGTTAAAAAAAAAGTAAATAAAAAAAAATTAAAAATTATAAAAACATTTTAATTTAATCTGTAAATTAATGAAAAATGAAAAATATTTAATTTTGATAAATCAGACGAGTGATACTGAGCTGGTCAGTATTAGCACCAATACTGAGCAGTCAGTATCAGAAAAATTTAAGGAAAATTAAGGATTCAGCATACTCAATTGCCCTAGTAAGTACATAAACCTTTCCTCGGAGAGAGGTTTAGTAAACACATCGGCCAATTGGTCATCTGTTGGGACAAAATCTACCTCAACCTTACCCTTTTCCACATTTTCTCGAATAAAATGGTGTCTGATATCAATGTGCTTTGTTCTTGAGTGATGGACTAGGTTCTCAGTGATAGCAATAGCACTCTTGTTATCACAATATATGGGTGTCTTTTGAAAATTGAACCCATAGTCCATGAGTTGATACTGCATCCATAAGAGTTGAGCACAACAACTTCCTGCAGCAACATATTCTGCTTCTGCTGTGGAAGTTGCTACCGAGTTTTGCTTCTTGGATGACCAACCAACTAATCTACCACCAAGGAATTGACATCTCCACTTGTGCTTTTTCTATCCAACCTGCAACCTGCAAAATCTGCATCTGTATACCCTTCAAGGTCAAAGTTTGAGTCTTTGGGATACCAAAGACCCATGTTAGGGGTACCTGAAAGATATCTAAAAATGCGCTTAGCAGCTTTCATATGTGATTCTTTAGGATCAACCTGATACCGAGCACACAAGTATGTTGCAAACATGATATCAGGCTTGCTAGCTGTTAAGTAAAGTAAAGAACCAATCATACCTCGGTATGAGGATTGACATACTGGTTTACCAGTCTCATCTTCACTTATTTTATCCTGAGTACCCATAGGAGTGTGCATGGAAGATAAATTTTCAAATTTGTATTTCTTTAGCATGTCATGCACATACTTATTTTAAAAGTGCCATCATGCTTTTGATCAACTTGTAAACCAAGAAAGTAAGTAAGTTCACCCATCATACTCATCTGATACTGAGATGACATTATCTTAGCAAACCAGTCACACATTGACTTGTCAGTGGAGCCAAAGATAATATCATCTACATATATCTGAATAAGTAAAATGTCAGAACCTTTCCTTTTTGAAAATAATGTTTTGTCAATTTTACCTCTTATAAATTTATTTTCAATTAAGTACTCAGACAGAGTATCATACCAGGCTCTTGGAGCTTGTTTGAGCCCATATAAAGCTTTATCAAGCTTGAAAACATAGTTAGGAAATTTAGGATCAACAAAACCTGGTGGTTGTTTAACATAAACTTACTCTTGTAGTTTTCCATTGAGAAAGGCACTCTTGACATCCATCTGATAAACTTTGAAGTTCTTGAAAGCTGCATATGCAAGATACAGCCTAATAGCTTCAATTCTTGCAACTGGTGCAAAAGTTTCATCATAGTCAATACCTTCTTCTTGCTTGTAACCCTGAGCAACCAGTCTTGCTTTGTTTCTAATGACAACACCATCCTTGTCCATCTTGTTTCTGAACACCCACTTAGTACCAATAATACTTTTGCCAGCAGGAGGTGGTACTAAGTTCCAAACCTTGTTCCTTTCGAACTCTGTAAGCTCTTCTTGCATAGCTTCTAACCAGTCTTCATCTAATAAAGCTTCATCAGCTTTCTTTGGTTCCATGGTAGATAGGAAGCTTGAAAAGAAGCAAAAGTTTGCAGTTGCTTGAGGTTCAAAGTCTAACTTTCTTCTTGATTGAACACCTTGTTCATCGGACCAATAATATTAGAATATGGATGGTCTCTGTGTTCCCTTAGATTGTTTCCTAAGGGAGCATTTGAAGCAAGGTCAATAATATCTTGTTGTACTGATGGGTTGTCTGCCTGATACTGAGCTGAATTCTGGTCAGTATTTGACAGTTCAGGTTGTTGTTCATCTTCATTTTGCAGATCCGAGGTGGATTCTTGAGAAGTATTGGAAGATTCACCTTCTTCATAAGTGGAGTTGTTCAGATCAATTATTGGGAACTCAGTATTGGGGTTCTCAGATATGGGAACCTCAGTATTTGAGTTATGTTGAGTTCTGACTTGATCAGTATCACTCATACCATGATCAACATAGTATGGGTGAGACTTGGGCTGTTCAGCAATGGAGTTTTCTAGATTGCATAGAATGTCTATGCCACTAATGTCTTCCTTTTCTGAGGTAGAATGACCATCCTGATCTTCATCAAAAGTGACATGAATGGATTCTACAATCATCTTAGTTGAGATGACATACACTCTGAAGGCTTTAGAGTGTGGAGAGTAGCCCATGAACACACCTTCATTTGCTTTGGGAGCAAATTTGTTGAGATTTTATTTGGTACTGAGTACAAAACATTTACTCCCAAAGATGTGGAAGTATTCCACATTAGGAACACTACCATTGTATAACTCATAAGGAGTCTTTTGATGTCTCTGGACTATTGTAGCTCTGTTCTGAGTACAATTTGCACAGTTTACAGCTTCTGCCCAGAAGCTCAGTGCCAGTCCAGCATGGCATAACAAAGTTCTTGCAGCTTCAATTAGTGTTCTATTCTTCCTTTCTACAACACCATTTTGTTGTGGTGTGTAGGCTGCAGAGAAGTTTTGCACGATTCCTATTTCTTTACAGAAATCTGCTAATACTGAGTTCTTAAACTCAGTACCATGGTCACTTCTTAGTTGCTTGACCTTGTTGCCTTTCTGAAGTTCTTCTCTTTTGATAACGGCAATGATTTCTGTGGTTGCATCTGATTTGGTCTTGAGAAAGATGACCCAAGTATATCTTGAGTATTCATCAACCAAGACTAAGGTATAGATCTTTTTGGCCAGTGATGGTGTACTGATGGGGCCAAAGAGATCCATATGTATCATGGTAAGAGGTTCATTAATAGAATGGTTGACTTTGGATTTGAATGAACTCTTCTTCTGCTTGCCCATTTCACATGTTGAGCATAACTTATATTTAGAATAAGTAATAGTGGGCAACCCTCTCACCAACTTCTTCATATTGAGCTCATTAATGTTTCTGAAGTTGATGTGAGAAAGTTTCTTGTGCCACAACCAGTTCAGTTCTGGCTTGACTTTAGAAAGCAGGCAAACTCGAATAGTAGGAACTAGTTCAGACAGGTTGACCACATAAACATCCTTTTCTCTTCTAGCAATGAGGACAGGTTGTCCTTTATCATTGTAGATGATTCCTGCAGTCTTCCTGAAGCGAGCTTCATTGTCACCATCACACATCTGGCTGATACTGAGCAGATTGTGTTTAAGACCCTCTACATAAACAACTCTTTTAAAAGTAATGTTTCCAGCCTTGATTACTCCATACCCTCTTGTTTTTCCAACTGAATCATCTCCAAACTTGACAGAAGGACCCTTCTCTGGTGTATAGTTTAGAAGATACTCCATACTGCCAGTCATGTGTCTTGAGCAGCCACTATCTAAGTACCATTTTCTGTCACCATGCACAAGACACAAAATTATGATTAGTTCCTTTTAGGAACCCATTTTTGAATGGGACCTTTGGTAGGAGAAACAGGTTTAGACTTGATCTCTGTAGTTGGAGAGGTCAGTATCACTTCAGGGGAAACCTTGGAGGCTTTCTTTGGTGATACTGACTTAGTTTCTCTCCTTTTCTTTGGTACTGAGTACCTAGGACTTGAGAGATCAGTCCAGCATTCATCTCCTTTATGGTTCAGTATGATGACATCTATAACATTTTCTAGGTCTATTTCTGAACATATTTTCATAAGGTATATTTGAAATTTTTTTTGCTTTTGGTTGATCAGTATGAGTAAGTTTTGCAAACTTTTGACTTAAAACTCTGATCTGATCACCAATAGATTTTAAAATGTTATTTTTGTCATTTTTTATTTGTGTTTTAATGTTTTTGACTGGTTTAGAAGGAGATGGATCTGGTTTCTTCTTTCTATTTGGCAAATAAGTATTTTTATTATTAGACTTCTTGTTTTTGCCACTAGAAGATCCTGTTGAAGTTGATTTTTGATTATCATGTTTTAAAATGACAACTTTAACGGGTTCTTTAGATTCTTGAGTATTTGACTTTTCTGTTCCTGCAACTTCAGTATTAGATAAAACACTAGGAGTAGAAGGCGTTTTATTTTCATTATATATCTCCAAAGTAGTTGTATTAAATAATAATTCAAATGGAGGAACATCAGATGTATCATACTGCAGAACTTCGAGGTCAGTATCAGAAATTTCCTTTTCAGGAAATTCAATACTGAGCTCTTGTAGTTCAGTATAACACTTTGAACAGATGGAAGGACCAATTGGTTTATCAAAAATATTTGTATCCTCATCATCTGACTCAGTTTGACATCCAACTTCACAAAACGTTTTTGCTTTTACAAACTGAATAGGGTTCATATCAGAAAATTCTTCAAATAAATCAGCAAATATTTCTATTTTTTAACTGAGTATCAACACCAAGTGCAGCCCTCACATTTTCTGGAAATTGTTGATTTAGACATTTATTTAATTTAATAGATGCATTTCCCCAAGATTTACACTGGTTTTCAAATTTTACTTTTTTTAATTTGTGTAAATGAGCTATATCAGCTAATCTTTGGTTAATGTCTTGTAAGTTTAAAAAATTTAATTCTAAATCTTTAAATTTTGCTAATTTATCTAAATGTTCATTATTTACCCTTTCAAGTTCAAGAAAATAGTTAATTTTAAAGCTTTTTCTTTTTGTACTAAAGTTTTAAGATCAACAATCATATACTCAAAAATCTTTTCCTTTTCATTCACTGAATAAGTTTGAAAGGAACTCACCTTGTACAACTGAGTGGAATCCCAATTAGTATGAACTCTCATCCTCTCAGCTTCTTTGATATCCTTCTCAAAGGAGCTCTTCAAATCATCTTCGGTGAAAGCCATAAAGGCCTTATTTTCAACTTCTTCCTCATCATCACTGAGCTCTTTATCCATCCAAGCTTCAGAATAAAGTGCTTGATGAGGTGCTCCATTCCCTGCTGCACCCTTGCCCTTGCTCCAGTTCTTCAACTTGACATACTTGTCTCTATACTGTTTAGCTCGGTATGCAATCTTGTCATTCTGATCAGTTTCAGTTGACTTAGTATGACAGTTAGCAGCAATGTGTCCAGGCTTTCCACACCTATAGCAAAGACCTGATCTTACGTCAGTATTGGAAGAGCTAACACCAAGCATCTTCTTCTTCAACTAATCCAGCTTCATAGACATAAGAGCCATTTGGGTTTCAAGCTCCTTTGCCTCAGCATCAGCAAGATCAACCTCTGGCTCTTCAGGCTCAGTAACAATATAGGCCTGTTGCAAAACTAGTGGCCATGCCAGTGGAAGTCTTGTCCGTTTTCTTCCAGTTGATCAGTCTTGCAGCATTGTTCTCCTCATGATTCAACATTAGACCATACAAAGTTTGAAGAGTGTATGATTCAATGTTATTAGCAGCATTGACAGAGTTTGTCATATCAAGAAATTGTTGAGGAAGACTGTCCAGAAATTTTTGAACAAGCTCTCCTTCTTCCTTCACAATGCCTACACTGATAAGATCATGGATAAAAGTATTAAACCTGTTATAGATAGTGGTGATGTCTTCATTAGGACTTGAGAAGAAGTTTTCATACTTTCTCCTCATGTTGCTTTTTATTTGCAACTTCACCTTAGGTGTGCCTTCATAGGTGACTGATAGGCTATCCCACATAGCATTTGCTGTTGGCAATTTCATAATTGCATTCAGTTGTTCTTTGGTAACAGCATTACCAATCACCCCCTTTGCTCTGGAGTCTAAACTGTACAACTGACGGTCAGTATCAGTCCATGTATGCTTCAGTTTAGGAACTGTTCTTGTGCTCTCAGGAGCATCATCAGTAGCTGCAACGGGTTCCACAGTGTGTGGAATGACGGGACCATCATTTAGCACAGTGAGCATCTCATGATGAATAGATTCAAGATACGATTGAGCTTTTAGCTTCCATTGATGGAAATCTTTGCCATCAAAGATAGGCACTCCCTTTCCAGACATGACTGGTGCAACTATAGTAGACATTTTGGATTTTTGAGTTTGGGAGGGATTAATGTAGGGAATGGTTGCCAGGGTAATAGATCGACTAAATAAGGATTTATTTAGCCTGCTCTGATACCAGGTTTTAGGTCACAACAACCCTGGTTTTATATGTTAACTGATAGATTATTATACTTAATGAAATATTAAAGTGATAACACAAGAATATAGTCAATGTATAAATCCACTAAGTGTGGCTTGTTGCGGAATAACAAGACCACTGATCAATTACAAATATATGGAAGTGAGTACGTAAATTGGTAAGTTCTCCTTTGCAAGATGATCTCTGTTTATAATGATATAGAGATCTTACATAATGGGCAAAGGATTAACCGAAGGACTAAACTAGGAAAATGACTAAGATCAAGGGATTTGATCTTAGTCAGTTACATAACAAAAATGTAACTCAGTCCTTCTACTCAGTATTAGATTTCCAATACTGAGTACTGATACTGAGTGGCCAATACTGGCCAACTCAGTATCACTCCTAAACTTAGCATATTTATTCTACAAATTATTCTAAGCTAGTCCAGATTGTTTTGTTATCTTAAGATCCCAAAGGGATAAGGCTTTTTGCCTTAACACGATCACTCCATCCAACTCCACAGACACAGCGTTACTCGTTTAGAAACTCAACAACCAGAAATCGTCAACCTTTGCCCGGGTCAGGCAAAGGCTAGTCGCTCGCTGATCCCTTGGATCTGGAAGAAAGTGATGACAATGTTAGGGTAGAAAACCCGGTCAAACCTATTACTTTGTGAATCTGATGAACAAAGGAATATATAAGTTTAACTTATATAAATAATCTTAGTGAAACTCGTCTCATACCGAGTTGGTCGGTATCTGGTCATACTGAGTTGGTCAGTATGATGTGATACCGAGTTCACGGACCGAGCTCCACATAGCGAGTTGGTCGGTATAGTTCAGTCTCATACCGAGTTGGTCGGTATAGCTCAGTCTCATACCGAGTTGGTCGGTATAGCTCAGTCTCATACTGAGTACACGGACCGACCAGTCCGTGAATGGTGCATTCCTTATTTGAGTAATGAATCAAATCCCTTTAATCAAGGGATGCACTTATTAGAATTGGGAGTTACATATAGAATAGGGTTAATTGTAAAACCTCTATACATTATAAATAGAGGTTTAGTCTTTAGTTGTTAAGCATCATTTTGGATCCCGGTTGATCACTTGTGTGGATCACCGGTAACCCAATTCTAAATGTAACACTTTGTGGAGTGTTCTTGGTTATTCCGCAACCAAGAACACATTTTATACGTTTGTGCTTAATAAGAATAATCATATGACGTATATGATCTTGTCGTTACCGATTTTATTAACAATATATGGGTGGTTGGGTCCTACAATTGGTATCAGAGCGGTTCAAAGTTATCTACAACTTTGATGATCATATAACCCTATATATTGTTGAAGATCAAGTTTTTTCATAAAGAAGAACAATGCAGAATTTTCATCATATTCTGCGCATGGGTAGAAGAAATGCCGGATCTCCTTCGTTAATGGTCGAATCTGTGTGAAATTTGAACAGGAGGTTCTCAACACACAGAAACACAGTCTGACCGTTCAGAATTACAATTCGAGTTTCTGGTAGAGAGATATGTATGGCGCAAAAAGTCAGATTCTATGCTTTTTATTCCTTACTTTTTGGGCAGCCATGGTAGAAAAATCAAATCTCTTTCTTCAAACTTCTAATAAGCGTGAAATTTGGACAGAAGGTTCACCATAATGTGTTTAACGTTTTCACCGTTCAGATCTTCAAAAGGAATAGTTTATTGAGAGATATATATTTTTGAAGATTATTGACGAATATTTATGGTATGTTTTTAATTCTGCGCAACTCTGGTAAAACGGCTATTGTATCTTTTGTAACCGTTGGATTTTCATAAATTTTGGATATTATATCCATAACACATACATGTACTCGGTATCAAAATTTCAGACTGATCAGAATCGTATACTGAGAGATACATATTTTCAAAGTTGATGATTTTCTGATACTGACTGTCTCATACCGAGTGGTCAGTATGAGACTGCTGTGATCGTTTCAACCGATGGATCACTATGATTGTTGGATATGATGTTGAAGACAGGTATATGTATATTGTGTTAAACATTCATAATGATCAGAAGATTCTACATGGAGATATGATTTTTTGAAGTTGCTGCAAAATTAGAGAAATGAAATTCTGCATGCTGAATTATACAAGTGAGTATGTTTCACATATTTTTCTCCTTTTAGTCATAAGAAATCATCTTAAACTGAGGAAATCTATAAGTTGATTGATTCCTTAGTGATGCTTCAAGTCAAAGATAAAATATACCGAACAGTTTAAGGAGATGACTCTGATTCAGGGGGAGAAAACACAATGTGATATATGTTTTCTTTATATGAAGCTAAAGTTCTTGAAGCTAAAGTGTTCATACTAAGTTATTCAAGGGGGTACATGTCACATATTATTTTACAATCATTTGAATCGTTTCAAACTGAGGAAATCTACTAGTTGAATGATTCTTGGGATATGTTTCATTTCAACTCAAATATACCGGACAGTTTAAGGAGGAGTCAATGATTGTGGGGGAGAAAAGTTAATGTGACATATATTTTCTTGAAGTACTTAGTGAATAAAGAATATGAAAAGATCTCAAAAAGAAGACCATACAAGACAAGATCGTTATTATTTATTAGGTTAAACATATTCATTTGTTATCATCAGATAGGGGGAGATTGTTAGGGTAGAAAACCCGGTCAAACCTATTACTTTGTGAATCTGATGAACAAAGGAATATATAAGTTTAACTGATATAAATAATCTTAGTGAAACTCGTCTCATACCGAGTTGGTCGGTATCTGGTCATACTGAGTTGGTCAGTATGATGTGATACCGAGTTCACGGACCGAGCTCCACATAGCGAGTTGGTCGGTATAGTTCAGTCTCATACCGAGTTGGTCGGTATAGCTCAGTCTCATACCGAGTTGGTCGGTATAGCTCAGTCTCATACTGAGTACACGGACCGACCAGTCCGTGAATGGTGCATTCCTTATTTGAGTAATGAATCAAATCCCTTTAATCAAGGGATGCACTTATTAGAATTGGGAGTTACATATAGAATAGGGTTAATTGTAAAACCTCTATACATTATAAATAGAGGTTTAGTCTTTAGTTGTTAAGCATCCTTTTGGATCCCGGTTGATCACTTGTGTGGATTACCGGTAACCCAATTCTAAATGTAACACTTTGTGGAGTGTTCTTGGTTATTCCGCAACCAAGAACACATTTTATACGTTTGTGCTTAATAAGAATAATCATATGACGTATATGATCTTGTCGTTACCGATTTTATTAACAATATATGGGTGGTTGGGTCCTACAGACAACTTGAATGAGACCCCAGAAAACAATGAAGCCTCAAAATCTCCTCCACCAACATCTGAAAAATATCCAGTTGCTGATAGAAACTCCGTTGAACGCTCGGTTGAATCTCCCGCTGCAAATTCTCCAACAGTTCCATACTCAACTCCCACTGACGTTCCTGAAAGCTCTAAGAGACGTAAAAGAACAATAGTTATAAAAACATTCAGACGTTGTGGTACTATTATGAACTATTGCGGAACAATCAATGCCAACATCAGATTTCTCAACAAAACACGGAGAGCTCTAAACAAATATCAAGCCATTTTAACAAAGAACCTGCAAACTACATGTGATGCAGTTTCTGACCATTCTGATAAGATAAAGGCACTTGAGTCTGCTGTCAACAACATCAGTGCTAATCAGACAGCCTTACTTGCATCTGTCAATACACTTCATTCCAAGTTTGATATCCTTACCAAGTTGTTTCAAAATCGTTATGCTGAGTCACCTGCTGTGCATGAAAATGTCTCCGTCGGTGCCCACTCTCCTCCCCATTTTCAGGGGAGAACACAGAGCCTCAGCAAGATGTTCCGGAGAAGGTCGTTGGTGAACCGGCCGGAGCTTCTCATCAAAGGAATGAAAAAGCTGTAGAATCAACATCTAAGAAGCTTGTCTCCTATTCAGATAGTGAGGATGAGAGCATTCACCTAACTCCTCTCATTAACAAAGTTGTAAAAGGTTTCTCGAAAACTCCATCCGTTCAGTCAGGCATATCAATCATTCCAAAGAAAACCGCCTGCATGTTTGTCTCACTTGGAACGGGTCCTGCTGTTCCTCCTAAACCCAAAATGAAGAAAAGAAAAGGACCAGGTGTCCCGATCGAAGAAAAAGCAAGGATTATAGCAAGGACACTGAATGCGTCTGAGGCAGAGCTTCTGAAAGCAAAGGAGAACAGGCGTCTGAGCCAATGAGTCAGAAACGGAGAAAAGAATGATGGTGATCTTCAGATGATGCTAAGTGATGATTTCGATTTCAAAAACATTTGTATGTACCTTAAAACAATTTCATTTCCTGTTGCATGCTACAAAACAATTAACTCTCTTATTATCGCTTGGCTGTTATGAATGAATTTCATCAGTAAATGATGATGATTTTGACATACCTGAGTTTATTTGCTTGCTACATACTTAGAAAAACTCAAAAAGAAAACATGAGTTATAAGCTATAGTGTGATCAGATTTTATCAGATCACCATCTATTGTAATGTCTTCTAGGTACGTCGAAGACCCTTTGAATTGTGAAAAATATTCAAGGTTAAATATAAAACCTTCACATATTCAGAGGGAGTTGCCTAACTATTTGTCTACATCAAATAGGAGGACATTGTTGGGTCGCTGAAGAGCATCCCCCACTGAGGAGATTTAATGAAGATAAAAAGGCAAATAGTTAGAAGACAATCTGAGGATTTGTTCCTCAGATTGTGGGTAACTGTATCTGACCAGTTCGAATTTCAGTTACCCAGTTACACTATCTGATCACCATCTGAAATAGCGATCAGTTCCCCGTGCGGAATCAGATACTGATCATTAGATCAGATAGTGTAACAGGCTCAGCGCAATCGACAAAACGCTGAACCATCGAACAGATACTTCCCTAAGCAAAACTCTTAGTGAAGATGGCTGGAGCTGAAGGCCATCTGAAGAAGCATGAGTATCCGAAATCTCATGGCCACCAGAAGTGTACATAGGCTGGAAGCTTCAGCGTCACACGAAGACACAAGTAACGCACAAGTTTGTGCATCGCTGATTATGGAAATATCTTGCAAATCTTCTAGAAGATATCAGCGATCACAAGACGACAGAAAGTACTGTCAGAATTCCGTTAGTCGTGCGCGTCCCATGATATATCATCTGCACCAACGGAATTCTCACACGTGGAATCGATCGGTCATTCCTTTGGCTCTATGTTTCCCATTGATATAAATTGAGGACTTAGACGATCGATTCCGGTGTGCACCCAACAAGGTTACACGCTGCTGAATGTACTCCAGAACTTTATTCCTTTGAGCAGAGTGTAAGCCACCAGTTAACTCTAGTTGTCTTATTCGAGAATTGAATCTGTACAACGAAAGTGTCTAGTCTTGTGCTTGATCATTTGTTGATCATAAACTTGTCTTAGATAATATATGTTGTTGTCTATCACATGCAAGCAATTTAGTTAGGATTTGTTCTTAGCTATTCCGCAAACTGCTTGCATCTTTATTGTATCAATTACTGATTAATAAAGAAAAGTTTAAAAAATGTTGAGTGTCTCCATAAATTAAATTGGTCAGTGAAAACGTATATATGTTATATTCCATCTATTATGGGACTAACAAACTAATTTATCGTAAAGTAAAAAATAATAATCTACTAACAGCATATTTGATAACTTCAGTATTAACAAACTTCCGTTGGTGATTACTCCCGTTTTCTCATCTAGGGATGCAAAGTTTGACTGGTGGATTGTCAATAATCAACATTAACCATGATTAAGAAACAAATAATTAATAATAGATGTTACACGAATATACATATTTACAATATTGGTAAACAAAAGAGTAAGGAAGTGTACAATATACATACTTTCAAAGCAACCTACCACAGTAATACACCCGCGGATCATAACTCAATAGCTATAGATGAGTTGTGTCACTACCACAGCCCAACCCGACTTCAACCGGGTCCATAAGCCCGTTAATTCCAGCATAAGCAATTACATCCAGGTTTGGTAATTTTGAAGCTTATAAAGGAGATTTGTATCCAAATTTTAGAATAAAACATCTGCAAAATATTCCATCAATTAACACAAGTACTACTCTCTGAATCGACATCTTCGAATTAACCTATCTTCTTTTTGCGCATTTTTTTAGATTATAACAGCTTTGGGTTTCCAATAGTAAGACCATGTTATAAGAATAAGAAACTACGAATTAATAATCTTCAAAGATCAGATCATAACATGTCATTCAAACATTTTATACAATATTTTAATGATCAATAAATTTATGAATTATAACCCGCTGTATTAAATTTATTAAAAATGAAAAATCTTATTAGTTTCCAAATTTTCAAGCGTTAATGGATCGATTTAGGTTATATTTCATCTCTAACATGTCAAATGACTAAAATTAAAAAGTTAACTAAAAAGGAAGCACATCACATCTAACAGGTTGAACATATCAAATGGGTCAAAATTAGCCCAACTTGTAATTATTTTAATGAATATAACCTTCATTCTTTTTACATTTAAAAACTAAATGAGTATTATAATCATATAGTAATGCAATTACATTATACAAATTGATTATCTATTGAAAAAGAAGTGGACAAAAAGTGCTTCATGTCAACCCAACCCGGCCTGACCCGTTACATCATCAACAATGGCTTATGCCTCACTTGTTTTTAAATCTAGTAATCCAATTCTCTTATGCAAACAAAATGAATAAGATTTAATTGAATTAAATCTTGATTTAAAAAATTCTAATTTTATGTAAATGTGTGTTTATACAAATGGGATTTAATTTCATCAAACTGATTAGTGATCTCACAACAGTGGAAGGGAGGTAAGTGAGTCTGGATAGTGATGCCCTGTGCAGTCTCTCTGTTGTAACTCATCATCACTCTTATTGCAACTCAAGCATGATGCTTCTTCAAGAGCACCAATAGGACTATGTGGCATTGTACCACTCTTTATGCTATTGGTACAACCATTACTTAATGCATTCATCTATTCCACACATTTAAGAATTCCTACCTGCAAAAACCCATATAGAAAAAGAGTTTTTTTATTAGTACTCTACTAAAATCATCAAAATCTTGAAGGCTAGACACCGTTTTAAGCATTGTTTAATCTTTTATTAGTATAAATACTGATTTAATGATTTTTATACATAAAGTAGAATTATTGTTGCATGATTGTTAATTATAGTTCTATGTTTCAATATGAAAAAAAACATATAATAAAAAACGGAACTTAATCAACATTGCCCGAATTCATCGGTAATCAACTTCACCTTTGGCTGGCCACTGATCCATGGGGGTTGATTTTTTTTATAACAAAATGATAACAAATGAAGCAAAAATACAATTAAGGGGTCGTTTGATAGTTGCTAACTGAATTAGTGTTGATTGAGTTAGTTGCTAACCCAATCAAAAACTAATTGAGTCAGAACTTCTTACTAAATCCATGTGTTTGATAACACAACTAATTGAATGTGGTAATTGATGAAAAATGATCATAATACCCTTATTTTTGTGATGGAAACATGATTTTTTTCATACATTCTAGAAACATACATACATAACAAATTAAAGTTATAAAATAGACAAATAGAACATAGCAATGATTATCAGGAAGTTTAACATAATCAAGAACAAGTTAAACAACAATAACAACAAAACTTGTATCTAAGCTTTTGGAAAGTTGTTGAAAGTATTATTTCTATCTAAATACCTTGGCGGAGGCGGCTATGTACGAAAAGTTTTACATCATGTATTGTTTTGGGTTTGAGATCTTGGTGTTAAGAAATTATATTTTCATTCAAAATTTGATTCCCAAATACGAGAAAATCCAAATAAACAATCATCATCCAATTATTCAATCAAACAAAACGTCACCCAAACTTCGATTAGGGAAGAAAACAACGGAGTGTGGCCTCGGCAGAGGAAGGAGGAGGAAGGTCTGCTCAAAGAGGAGAATCGGTTTTGAGAGGAGAGAAACGAATAGGGTGAAATATCCAGCAATCTAATGCCATTCGAGTTTTTACGCTTACATGGCATCGACATGTTATTATGACATGGCTTTAAATTTTCAAAAAAATCTTCTTTTATTATGTATAAAGATAAAGATTTGGTTGTCTAACCAAACAAACATGTTACTAATCAATAGTGCTAATAACTAATACCCTATGAACACATGCTGAAGGAGTTAAGAGGATGTAAGAAGAAAAAATTTTGTCACTCTACGTACATTATTGTATTAATCAAAAGGTGTTTAATTTGTTCAAGAACATCACGTACGCTCAAAGATTGATTGATTAACTTAATAAAACTTCAAGTGTTTGCAAACTTTATGTCTGTTCAGCAAATGCATAATTTCAAACTAGATTTGGAAAGTCAAGAAAACAAACAAGGTAGTTAAGTTAGTTAAACTCCAACGGGTGTCTTAGAGCCCTCTTGAAGTGAGTACTCTTTCTTCAGTTCTTCCAATACTTTGTCATTTGTGCTGCAAGATAAACAACAACAATTCAATTAATGTATGCTCAGTTAACTATTGCAACTTTCTGGGGGACGAAAATTATACTTACTAGTCATGAAGACAAATATTTAGTTCTTTTGCTTGTTTGCGACATTTCCATACAACAGAAAAAGTTCTCCCTGAAGCACACTCAGCATATTTTGAAGTGTAATAATCACATTCCTTTAGTGCCTTTGCCTTCATTTTGCTTCGTAATGCTGCAACAAATTAATAAAAATGCAACTTACAAACACATTAGAGAAGCGAATGGGTCGAAATTGACACCTCTAAAATACATACAATTTACATGAATATCTTTCAAATAAAGATCAACATAAACGCCAGAGTAAAGATGACATTGTTATTGTTTTCATATTAATAAATTCAAATTTGATTGGGACAGGCTTTAAATATCTTATGAAGCCCCTAATTATGTTCCTTAAAAAAACAGATGGTTATGTGAATTCTTCTTATTTAATGGATTGCAGCTACAAAGTTTTCGAATTTATGTAAGCCCTAGAGCAATCAACATTTCAATTGGGAAGATTAATACGAGTAGGGATCGTAATTAGAATTAGAAAGTGATGATTGGGGGTTATACCTTCTTCAACCTTCTTCTTAACGTGATTTTCTCTTGCTTCTTGAACGAAACCCATTAAGCTGATTTGGTTCTTGATCAGCAAACGCTACTCTATCAATAGTCGGTTTCGGCCGGCTCTAGGAATACAATTCGGATCGCGAATGGTATAGAAACCAAGTTTATACTTCACTAATTTAACCAATAAACTTTAAATTCACTGTCGATTATAATTTTATTTTGGGTGAGTAATTATTTTTAATGTTTATTTTAAGAATATTATCAAAATGTCACAAAATAGTATTACTTCCTCCGTATCAAAATAAGTGACACAAATTGGCTTACACATTTTTTGAGGTAAAAAATTAAAGTATAGATTAAAATAGATTAAAGTACATAATTAGTGGAGAATGGGTCCCACTTTTCTTAAATAAAGTGATATTAATGAGTTTTAAAAGTAAAAGTAAGGGTATAAGGGTAATTTCAATTTATTAAAGTGGATAGTTAGTGGGTATGGGTCCCATTATTTTTACCAAATAAGGAAAGTTTTCAAAGTGTGTCACTTATTTTGATACACCCCAAAATGGAAAGTGTGTCACTTATTTTGATACGGAGGAAGTATATGAAAAACAAATAATGAATTTCCAAGAAATAGCTAATCAATTGCCAGATGCATTTACTATTTGTCCTTGATGTTGTGCTCCATTTGAACTCATATTGAACTTCACATATGAAAAACAAATAATGAGGTTATTATAAAGAAACTATTATGAATATGCAAGACAAAGCCATTAAATGGATTGCCACATTTTCAACCCTTCATGTCTTCTCCATCAAATCTATGTCTACTTATTTACCTTTCATTTGTATGTACATGTAATGCAAGGGTAAAACTTTTAGTATAAATACCCCATGAGATGGATGAATAAAATGCACCTCAACACTTTCATAAGTGTTTACATACTTCTCTTCCTCTCTTCTTTCTAGTTATTGTTCTTCATCTTATGTTCTTGTTATAGATGTAGAAAGTTCTTTGATGAAGTGCTAATAGGGTCATAATCATATCTAATTTATAACAGAAACTTCATTTATTGAAGGAAATATATTACATAACACATACTTCATTTGCTGAAAGGAAATATATTACATAAGACAGAAAGCAAGTAAAAACAGACTACAACAAACCACTGATTTCCTTAATCAATGTCTTCCATGTCATTGCAGAAATCGAGAGTACTGAGGTTGGTAATATCATCAATGTTGAATTCCATGTTGTTAGTTTCAACATTATCAACGAGATTTACTTCTTTTCTCTTTCCTTTGAGGGAAGCTTGGTAAAGTTCACATAGATGTGCAGGTGTGCGGCATGTCCTAGACCAATGGTCCGCGCAACCACATCTATAACAACAACTCTCAGCATTCTTTGATTTACCAGCATCATACCTTGCCCCTTTGGCCTTATCTTGTGTTTGGACATTGTTCTTTTTAGTGGCATTATAATCATTATTTTTATAAACACGACCACGACCACGATTATAATAATTGCATTTTCCACGACCATTGTTATGGTTTGGATTTCGATTAAAATGCCCACGGCCTCGTCCATAACCACGACCACGTCCTCGTCCATGTGTATTGTTTCTAGGACCATCAGTATTAGTAGCATTTGCTTCAGGAATTGCTACTGATCCCGTTAGACGAGATTCATGGTTTTTCATTAAGAGCTCATTATTTTGCTCCGCAACAAGGAGACAAGTATTCAGTTCAGAATACCTCTTGAACTTTTGCAATCGATATTGTTGCATTAAGTTTATGTTTGATGCATGGAATGTGGAGTATGTTTTCTCCAACATATCTTCGTCAGTAATCGTTTGCCCACAAAATTTAAGTTGGCAACAGATTCTGAACAAAGCAGAGTTATACTCAGTTACTTTTTTAAAGTCCTGGAACCTCAGATTTCGCCATTCATCTTTGGCACTTGGAAGTATAACTTCCTTTTGATGATCAAATCTTTCTTTTAAAGACATCCAAAGAACACATGGATCAGTGACATCAATATATTCAAATTTTAACATGTCATCAATGTGTTTACGAAGAAACACTTGTGCCTTTGCCTTGTCTTGGGATGAGCATTCATTGTTTTCATTTATAGTTTCATGAATGCCCATCGATTCAAGAATTAGTAAAACATCGATGGTCCATTGCATATAGTTTTTCCCAGTAACTTCAAGTGCAGCTAGCTCACGCTTTACAATAATAGACATTTTGAAACTATAGATTTTGAACAAAAACAAATTTAAAAATTAGAATCCATATATATCAATATGAAGTGCACAAAACAGCAGTGGGAGAACAATCATCTCATACATGAACAAATAAGGATAAAATACATCAGGAGGGAGATTACTAATTAGGATGCCAAGTGCTAAAACTAATACAATTACAAAAATCAAAAGCGGGTGAATCATTCTTGATCTTGATTTTGAAGATGAGAGAAATTATTTTTGTGGTATAAAGAAGTGTGGATGATGTGTTTATTTATAGTGTAAAAATTTATAGCCGCTGTAAATTTTTAATATTAAAATATATTTTTTTTACCGTTATATATATAGCCGTTATATATATATATATATATATAAATTTTTTTTAATAAAGAGAATAATTAAAGTAATAAATTACATAAAACATATTTGTAAAAATATTAGTGAATGTTATATGAATTAGTAAGAAAAATATAATATGCATAAATAAACGTTAGTATACATAAATGAAAGTTAGCATACATAAATAAATGTAGTAACATAAATAAATGTTAGTAACATAAATAAAAGTTAGATGCAATAAAAGTAAATGTTACTTTGCATAATTAAAAGTTAGAAGACATAAATGTAAATGTTAGTTTGCATAAATTAAAAGGGTTAGTAAACATAAGAATAAAATTAGAATAATCATAAATGTAAGTATGTTAGTAGTCCCAAGATTAGTAGTCCAAATGTCATCATAATGTCCTTGATAGAATATGTTTGGTTTCATTTAGTTTATTATGATAATTATATTACAATTTTATGTTAAGAAATTATTTACCTTATGTAATTAACTTGATTAATTGAATGTACCTTGTGATTGAGTTGATCTTCCTCGATTAAGAACTTTCGTGCTGATAACGTGTTATAAATTAGATATGATTATGACCCTATTAGCACTTCATCAAAGAACTTGCTACATCTATAACAAGAACATAAGATGAAGAACAATAACTAGAAAGAAGAGAGGAAGAGAAGTATGTAAACACTTATGAAAGTGTTGAGGTGCATTTTATTCATCCATCTCATGGGGTATTTATACTAAAAGTTTTACCCTTGCATTACATGTACATACAAATGAAAGGTAAATAAGTAGACATAGATTTGATGGAGAAGACATGAAGGGTTGAAAATGTGGCAATCCATTTAATGGCTTTGTCTTGCATATTCATAATATAATGTTTATTTTAAGAATATTATCAAAATGTCACAATTTTCACCCTTATATTACAAAATACTCAACTGGAGCTATTTGTTATTTTTATTTTTGCCTCTTTACATTGTTCTGCAACACATACCAGCTAACTATATTACTACTAAAAATCATCACTCACAAATAAAAATCTTGTATTAACATTTACTTAGCAACCCAATATCTACATTTCCTGACTTCTCAATTTGTAACATTATCCATCAGAATAACATTATTTGATATGCATTTTCTTAGCTGTTGGGTGTGATATCTAACGTCTGCCGCCAATTTTGTTGGGTAACATAAACATTTTAATAAATAACTGGTTTGTGATATCACATATAGTGCCAACAACGACATAGGGGGAAACAAAAACTTTTATGATAGAGACCTTTACTCTTTAGTGTTCTTGGATGCTACGATTCTTGGCCTGCTAACTCATTTGATTCGTTCCAAACAATAAACATGTAAATATGGAGTATATATATATGCATATGACACACATAGAGAAAGGCTAACCGTTATCTACACTTAAACTACAACTAAAATGGGTGAGGTTGTGGCGGTGAGAAACAAGCAGATTATACTCCAAGACTACGTGAATGGATACCCGAAAGAATCCGACATGGTGGTAACTTGTGATGCCACCATCCGTTTAGAGCTACCCGAGAACGAAGGTGGTCTAATATTGACAAAGAATCTTTATTTGTCATGTGATCCGTACATGAGGGGTCGCATGAGAAGGACTATGGAAGAAAGTTACACTTCTTCTTTTACTCCGGGTTTGGTATGTATGGATCACACACAATGAGGACATTCGGCTACTTTTATGTCAATTTATAATTTTCTGTCTTTTGATAATTATATTTTTTCCAAACTGTTTTAAAAATTTTCAGTTTTGGAACCAAATTATTATTGTTTTCTACAGCCTATATCTGGATATGGAGTTGCAAAAGTTTTGGAATCCACTCATCCTGACTTCAAGAAAGGCGACCTGATATCAGGATTAATTAATTGGGAAGAATATAGCATAATCTCCAATCCCCAATTATTAATAAAGATTCAACATACGGACATTCCTCTTTCTTACTATACTGGAATCCTGGGTAAATTAATTTTTATTACTACGGAATTCTGTTTACATATAATGGTTTAGATGTAGATATCAAAATCATATATATACCATGACCTCTAGGAAGGTTCAGAAAAGGCCACGACAACAGTTATATCATTAACAAAAGCTTAGGTCCTTATAATGAGAAAACCTTTTTAAATGAAGTAAATGTACATTCTTAATTAAAACTGGGAATTAATTAATGGTTTAGGTATGGCCGGCATGACTGCTTATGCTGGTTTTTATGAGATTTGTTCACCAAAGAAAGGAGACAGGGTGTTCGTGTCGGCAGCATCAGGAGCCGTTGGTCAACTTGTTGGGCAACTCGCCAAGCTCTACGGTTGTTATGTTGTTGGAAGTGCTGGATCCAAAGAAAAGGTAACAAATGGATCAAAATCAACTATATTTTCCCTCACTAAATACATCATTAATCATCATTTGTGACGGCTTAATTATCTGTATGGCTAATGGCGAGTATAATTTCCTTCCTTATATAAGGTTGATCTACTTAAGGATAAATTTGGGTTTGATGAGGCATTTAACTACAAAGAAGAGCAAGATCTTAATGCCGCTCTAAAACGGTGTGTATTGATACTATGTGGTCCATGATATTATTTAATATTTAGAGCAAGTTATAACATTTCCTAACTGCGGTACTTAAAAATTGTGAAAATCATCTCTCATGTGACTTAATCAAATAAAATATTAAATTGAATTCTAATTTCATTTTCTAAAGTCAAATTTTTTCCTAAATTCCAATTCCATTAGAAATATTATGTGACAATTACGCTTTTCCTATCTCCAACCCTAGTTTCTTAATCAGGGATTCCCCGTCCGTCTGCATTCCCGAGTTTAACTCGGGGATTCACTGATCGATCAAATCGGGTCCAAGTATCGGGTTCCCTACGTGGTACATGCTTTTTGGCCACCCCTGATTAAAAATGTATTTTATTCTATTATTTATGAGCAACAACAGAACTGTCACTCCACAAAAATTAGAAATTTTCACAAGCAATTTGGTACCTTATAAACTATTATTTAATTTCTTGCTAATATTTGTTGTTTTAGGTACTTTCCTGAGACCACCCGTAACGCTCGACCAAACGACCGGTCGCGACCACCAGCTCGGACCTCCCCGACGCGTCCCACCCGTTACGCCCCCCCTTGCTCGACGCGTCGACCGTGGCCAACGGTCGACTATTCGACCGTTCGAACTCGTCTCCAACGGCTCCAAAAACCCCATTTAAAACTTAATTTTTACCCCCTTTTTTACCTTATAAATACCCAATCTTTTTCTAAAAACATTCACACTTCTCATTTCTTTAATTCATACTTACTCACATCACACACATCACACACACTATCCTAAAAAAGGGAGATTCATAATAAACAAACTCATCTTAATCTTAGATCTGATTTGGTGGAACACGTTTGGAATCGACGACCCCACCAGTAGTTTTTTTAATGTTTTTTTAATTATGTTTAATGTAATGTTTTAAATTATTTTTAATGTAATGTTTTAATTATTAATGAAATTTAAATTAAAAAAAAAATTTCCGAACGGTCACCCATTACAGGCATTTGGTCGCTGTCTGGTCGTGTGTTTGGTCAGGAGAGAGAAAGCTGATGTGGCGCAGATGTGGCAGGGGTGACCAAACTGGGTTTGGTCACCCATTACACACAGTCTGATGGTATTGATATTTACTTTGAAAACGTTGGTGGAAAGATGCTCGATGAAGTACTACGGAATATGAGGCTTCATGGCCGCATCGCTCTTTGCGGGATGATCTCACAATACAACCTTGACAAACACGAAGGCATAAGTAACCTTATGTTCCTTATCTTGAAACGTGTCCGAATGGAAGGATTCCTAGTTCTCGACTACTATCACTTATATCATAAGTTCTTGGACACCATTTTGCCTCTCATTAAAGACAGAAAGATAGCATATGTAGAGGACACTGTAGAAGGCCTCGAGAATTCTCCAGGGGCACTTATCGGCTTGTTTTCTGGCAAAAATGTTGGAAAACAAGTTGTTGTCATAGCTCATGAGTAAGTGTTATATCCTTTTGTGCAAAAATCTTCCTTTTTTAATTGTGAATAAAGATTTGAGAGATTATATTAAAGAAAGTGTGTTTTATCACTTATTCAAGCTAATGTTTTTTTGTACTATTTGTCGTTTGAGATTCCTATGTGTTACGATGCTTTTAACATATCTTTTAAAAAATGAAGTGATTTGAGAACACCAAATTTACCCTTACACCACAATAGATGCACGAGAGGCAATAGGGGCTATTTGATTTACTATTCTCGGGCCCACTAATAGATGACAACTGACTCATGTTTGCTAATTAAATACTATTTCAACCTCTTACTTTGTCCAAGGTTCCAACCTGGTTTGAGAGAAAAAATTGTTAACTCAGTAACATGTGACCTTATAACTTTTAGATATTATGTTATGACTTTTTATTTGGTTGATATGTTATGGTTTTTGCTTACATTTAACAATTAACATGTTATACAAATAATTACACTGGTAGTATTCTCGTTTTGATCATTCAACATAGTTAGTCAAAGATATAATCAAATAATATGGCTTTAAATTTAGTTATAGCTTACACCCAGTGAGACCTCTCACTCAACCAGTCAGAATTAACTCACTAAATAACTATCAAACAACCTTATACTAAAATATGATCCAACGAGTAATTGGGGCCCGCGCTTCGCGGCGGGTTGCAAAATACACATCATATGTTCAGTCAACGTGTTTGGAATTTGGATCAATGTATCCAAGTTCATCGATCATTTTTTGAAACCATCTCAAATAAGAAAAGTAGCCGCATAAATACCAGAAGTAACACTCAACTACAATACACCTGTTAACATTACATATTAGTGAAAACTCATCAAATAAATGTGAAGACCCTTGTATGACTAAATGAAGATAATCAGTGAAAAAACTTCATGAACACATGTAACAGTGAATATAATTTAGCAAAACATCGAAACTCTTTGACTCTCATTGATTATTCCCATGGGTCACGTTCTTATGCTCATACAATCAGGTGCCGTAGACGTGTAATCCAAAGAAGGACTTGTTGGAGTTCTTGAATGCTTCAAAGCAGCTGCAAATGGATCAATGAAACAACAAATGTTTCAAACGGGTGAACAAAACAGCAAAAAGTTCAAACGGTTCAACGAAACAACAAAAAAGTCAATTGGGTGAATGAAAAATCAGCTTTTACATTACCTGAAATTGAGGGATTACCGAGACATTTGGCACTAAAACCGTTGGATGAGTAAAAGCTAGCGGTTTAGACATCCAGCCTGCATGTGGAGTCGGTACTTGAATAATCTCAATTTCAACCTATAATAACAAAATTGAACATAAGCACATCAAGATAAAGATTGTAAATCATTTATCTCTATGCATATATAATTAGTATAATTATTTCATGATTGATTCAAAAAACTTTTTATCTAAATGATAACATGTTTCATCATATGCTTTGGTGTTCTTCAAATCATTTATTGTAGTATGATTGTAGAGTTTTTTTGTTCTTGGAAATAGTAACCATCTTCTGTCCAAATCCAAAATACTCCAAACTACCTGCACCACAAATTGGAACCTTGTTTGGCCATCAATAAATATAGAGGCAAATTAATTGGGTTGGCATGTTAGCTAACGGGCCATAAGTCACAACGGGTTAGACTCAAAAGTCAAAATGACTACTTTTTTATTAGTACATGTCAGGTTTTTCCGAAACATCTTTTTTCCATATTTGTAAGAAAAATTATTGATAATTATTCAATTATTGTCAAATATGATTATAATATATTATCTGAATATTACTCTATTTTTTTAAAATGATTTAGGTGGTTTCATTCATTAAAACTGAACTTTGTGGCAACTTTTGACCCGATCAATCCAATTGGCACGTTTCCTTCTATGCCAATTTCTTTTACCCGTTATAGATTAATGATAACGACAATCAACCATTTTATAAGTAAATGAGTCAAAATTCTGCAAAACAAACAATAAACGAAACTTCACTTATTTTCTATTACCCTGTTACAGGTAAATCTCGAAATCAAAACACAAAGAACCAATATCTCACCAAATTGTTGCAGGTTGCACTAAGAAGGAAAACATAACAAACATATTTTTTGTGTGTTTTTAAAAGTAGTGTGTACTTTGAGTTAACATATTTTTTAAAATTAATATTAAAAAAATAATAGAAAACGTATATAGAAAGTTGATACCTTCATAAAGGTGGGTACCTTCTGACACATCAATTTTTTTTTAAATTAAAAAATTGGGTAAGAAGTCCCATTTTGACCCGCATCCAAAATAACCCGTTACCCGAGCTAGGCATAAATCATACCTCTGGGGAAGCATAGTTGGGACTTCCACAACCTTTTTTGAGAAAATGATCATCACGCATGATATTGCTTAAACCAAAATCAGCAATTTTAACATCGCACTTTGAATCCAACACAAACTTTTCAGGTTTAAGGTCTTTGTGGACTACCATGTTCATGTGACAGTACTCCACACCATAAATTATCTGTTCAAAATAATGATATATTATTATATGATTTATAATAAATGAATAAACTACATACTGAAAGAAATTTTGAGCGTCAACTTCAGGTAACTTGCCCTTTTCAACAATGTAATTAAAAGGCTCATCGGATTTGACATACTTAATAACAACATAAATATTTGCTGATGTTTCTATAAGTTCATAAAGTCATCTACATTTCTATTGTAACTACAAAAATTCATATCAATGTGCTCTAGTTTAAAGTTTAAACTTCAAGCCAAATGACAGAATAAGAATAATGAGAATTCATATATAGTGTTTTGGAATTGCTTACCAATATTTTAAGTATTTTTAGCTACTAACACTTAATTAATTGTTGTTAGGGCCCTTTGTAATAGATATTAACTAAGGATGCTAAAATACATAATTAAATAACAAAGTGATTGTAGAATACTCAAAACAAACAAATACATATCAAGGAAACCTGGAATGATTTACATCCATAACACGCAAATTGATCCTTTTTTTATGGAGATAATTCAATTATTCCTGCAAAATTTATTGAAGACGATTAGTAAACTTCATATTCTTAAACACAGCATATATCAATAGGGAGGAGATAATGTGGTAATAATGATTCCATTTCTAAAAGGATCATAAAAAAGTAAGATTTAAGCTCCATTATCCTTGAGATCATCATGAACTTAATCATATAATGGGATTTTAACATTATAAGTCATAATTGATACCGGTTTTTATGAGCACGTATATTAACCATATGAAAAATGCTCACATCTCATGTTGGCGTTTCATCGAGCACCTGGTGCGCGATCAAAAAAATGTTTCAACTTTATGTGAAAGCTTTGAAAGCAAACATATAAATACAAAGATAGATCGTGTTTCTAGATGATCACTACAATATCAGTATGAACTATGAAGAGTAGAGAGGGACAACTTTCTTCCTCACCAAAATTTCTTGCAACCACTCCATTCTTGGGATATGCCGACCTGCCTTCACATAGTCAAGCTCAATTAAATTAAGAGGAAACCATAATATAGAATAATAAATACAAATTGCCTGTGATAATCAATTCAGATATGATGTTTAAGGAACATGTAACTGGATTCACAAAAGGAAGACACAATTACATGGAACGAACCCTAAAGTTCTGAAATCAGCAACAAATCGTAGTAAACATAACATGAAGCTCAAGAACAGGAAAAGGAAATTAAGACGAAGACAAACCTCAAATCCTTTTGAATGACAGATTGGAATAGAAGAAGATGAAGAGATTGTGTTAAGAAAACAAATACAGAAAAAATCCTTTTCAACGGATAAAAGAGACTTGATAAAAAAGAAAAATTGTGTGAATAGGAATAGGTATCATTTCCCCTGATAAATGTTAGTAAGGTAATGAGAAATGATATTTAGTCCTACAAGTAGACCTATTTATATGCCTACCTACTTGATAGAATGACATATATATTCCACTAGTTCTCTCTCCTAATATTATCCTTTGATTTTGATATGTGTCTTCATCTGATGAGTAGGCCTATGAGTAGGTCTACATGGTAGGCCTAATTACCATTACTCTAAGGTAATATGCAAGGTTCTAAAAGGCGCGCCATGGCGGCGCCAAGGCGTGAGGCGCGACGCCGACGTTACGAAACAGACCATGGCGGCTAGGCTAGGCGTGGCGTGAGATAAGGCGTGATAAGGCGCGATAAGGCGCGCCTTATGGCGAGTTTTCTTGAAGGCGGCTGTGAAAAATGGATTTTTTTTAGAAGAAATTATAAAAAATAATTATAAATTTAGATGTAATATTTTTTTATGAGCTTTATATATGAATTGTTATATAAATCAATAGATCTATATAATTTTTTTAATTTAATATATGTATATATATAAATTATATAAAAAAATTTGCCACCGTAAATCACGCCTTGAAAAACGCTATGACTTGCCATAGCTCGCTTTGACTGAGGTTTAATAGTGCCGTCACACCGCGCCTTACACTAGAACCTTGGTAATATGTACATATCACAATTGACGTATTACGTCATATTAGATTACACATATTAGTATGTTACATTACATACTAATACTAATCCCCGTTACAATTTATTTTTAAATTCTTTTAATTAATAATTTTATCCTTGCCATCTTTTTCCTCTTTCCTTGACCTAAATCAAAACCCTAACTCCAATTAAAATTATCTAATTACTTCGGATTTTTTTTCAGAAATAGGCTTCATCGGAGTCAAATTTTCACAAATAGGCTTCTTTTTTTTTCGTTTTAAAAAATAGGCTTTATGCCGTCCCCGAGGCCGGCTTTCCCATTAAAGAAGGACTCCTGGAGACCGGCTTTTGGCCCCTTCTGACATGACCACTGACGCAAGCACTCCTCGAGGCCGGCTTCACCTACATTGCCTCATGGAGGCCGGCTTTAGCCCTGACGACTGTTTTCTGATGCCCCTTTTCAGTCTGTCTCCACTTTCTTGATTTCTTTATATTCCCATTTACCATAACATTCTTTACACCTTACCCCTCAATTAACTTCCATTTGAGCACATAGTACAACCCCTCATTGCATACTAACATGTCCAACTTGAAGGACATTTTAGTCTTTTCCTACTTTCCAGTAATCAAGAAATATATATAGACCCCATCACCTCAATACCACATTCAAAATCTCTCCCATGTTCTTGAATTTTCCTCTGGCCCTTCAACAAATAGAGATCAAGAAATCCAAAAACTTGTAACTTTCAATCAAAGGTGAAGCCGGCCTCGAGGAGTGCTTGCGTCAGTGGTCATGTCAGAAGGGGTCAAAAGCCGGTCTACAGGAGTCCTTCTTTAATGGGAAAGCCGGCCTCGGGGACGGCATAAAGCCTATTTTTGAAAACAAAAATAAAAGAAGCCTATTTGTGAAAATTTGGCTCTGATGAAGCCTATTTATGAAAAAAAATCATTACTTCGTATAATAAATCACCACTCCCGGTACTGTAGATCCATCTATTGATAAGCTTTCAACTTCATCAAATTATAATCATTTATCAATTTCACTATTAATCCCTTCAACCACTAATCCACTATCATCGTCCCCATTATTGATCATTGATGCAATCAACCAAATAGAGAAAGAAAGTAGTAGGAAGAACAAGCTGTGAATTAGTGACCTTCGGCGATCTCCCCCGGAGATATCAAAGGAACTAATTCCGACATCACTAATGTTGTCATCGAAATTACAATCTGATAGGAATTTCATTTTACGTGAATCTGATAGGAATTGAAACGGCGCCGGCTGCCGGCGTTTCTTCAGTGGCCGATCGTTTGCCGTTAATGATGCCAGCGACATCAGTACAGCCATCGGCGTTGATGTCCGAGGCATTCGCGAAGGATGCGATAATTTCATGGTTCCGAGGTGAGTTCGCAGCTGCGAACGCGATCATTGATGCTTTGTTTGGCCATTTGTCTCGGTTTGACGGTAGGAGATGATGATTCCACCAAAGACAATTCTCCAAAAAGTGGAATTACAGATGCAGGTAACAATTAATGCTTAATTGTCATATTCAGCTATATTGATGATTACAAATTTACAATTTATTCTATACATATACGTGTTTACTTGTTTTTATATAATCTGGTTGGTAAGCATCTGTTTATAAATTCTATAGCAGTTCTAAGGTCTGAAAAATAAACTGCAAATTGGGATTAGGGTTAGGGTTAGAGTTTCTATATAATCTGGTTGGATGATTTTTTAATTTGGGTTAGGGTTTTAATTTGGGTGAGTTTTTGTGTGAAGTGATAAAGGAAGGAGGAAGGAGATGTTGAGGGTGAGGGTAAAATTGTCAATTAAAAAAGTTTAACGGCAAACGGTGGTTAGTATTTGGTACCAAAAGCGTGATAAAGTTTCAACCATAGTGAGAGGACAGTCCTCTGAGACTTGGGGACTAAATCTAAAACTTTTAGCAAACCACGGGGACTATTCGTGTAATTTACTCTAAAAACAAAATACATGATTTCGAATGATATAAACACACACAAAACGTACTTTTACAAGTTAAAATTTGACTCTTCGTTGGACATTATCGTTGAATTTACGTAGAATACCTAAAGTAACCACTGTGTTTTGTACATGTGACGTCTTAATTTACATAACAATGTGATTCTTTAAATTGGAATATGATTTTGGTAAGGTAATGGTATGGAGAGAAAACAGAAGATGTGGCATATTTAGAAGATTGGAGTTGGCCTAGCCTAGCCTAGGTGTAGAGATTTATGCAATTGTAGTAGTTGCATGTAAGTCAATTGTTTTTTTTTTTTATAAAATTAAAACTATTCAAATGTCAATGAGAAAATAAAGCGAACAAAATTAATCATTAGAGCTCATACATAATGGTCACCAGACAAGATTATAAAGAAAATGAAGATAGAAGAAGCTGAAATGATGGATGATGAAACTTTAAGTGATCAAAACGCAACGCATCCTATGAATATGTCACAAAAATGAAATAATGCTTTTAACTTGCATCATAAGTCTTCAGAGCCTTTTGTCCCCAGGGACCGAATTGGTCAATATAGCTGGTGTTGACTTTTCTTAGGAAGATGCTGCAATCTTTGGAGTTTTCTTTTGTTTTTGGAAAGGTAAAACCTTCATTTTAATCTTGAGAAATATTTGTTTGACATATAAATGGTCGAAGATGGAAATTATCTTTAGAAATCCAGTTTCATATCCCAATTTTAAGCATTTGCATGAGGCTTTTGATTGTAAGTTGGTGGATATGATTGTTTAAAAGGGTCGATCAAGTTCTTGGGACTGAGTAAGATTTGCATAGATTATTTTTTTCAGAAACTGATAATGGGTTAAAGTTACAAGTGGCATTGTTTAGCCATTTAAGTTTTGGACAAAAAGTGGTTGGGTCAGGGCAACCCAATCTGGCATTTTTAAAGAAACCCATTTTGACATGTTACCCAATCAGCTCAACCTCCCCAATTTGTCACTCTTGGTTACCAAATGTAATTAATTCTTGTTAACATTTAACAGTAATTATATTGATCATCAAAATATCAATCTTTCTTAACACAGAAAGGAAAGATTTGGAGCTGCTAAAGATAATGTAGTATGAAACAACAATGACAGGAAATATTAATTCAATATGTGTTATCAGTTCTCCATTTAGTTTTATACTTCCTCCCATTCAAAATCAGTGACACACTTTACTTTCTCGGGTGATTCAATATAAGTGACACACTTTGAAAAATTACCTTATTTGACAAAAAATAGTAGGACCCACACCCACTAATTATCTACTTTAACAAAGTAAAATGACTCATTTACCCTTAACCTCACGTTATTGAAAAGGCATCAGACTCATTTCCCACTAACCATTTATAAAAGAATCTCGTAAATTTTTATAAAATATAAGTTTAAGATTGTATATGAAACACATGATCTTGTCAGGGGATCCTTATTCCTTTGTCAGCTTCCTTTGTCAGCTTTGAAATAGATAATGTTGGATATGAAACAACAAAGGATACTTTTTTTTTTAATATTATTGGCATGTTTGGATTAGCTTATTTGGCTCTAAAAGTACTTTTAACCAAAATCACTTATTAACTTTTTTATTTTGAAAAGTAGTTTTTAAAAATAATGTTTGGGTTAGCTTATTAACTTATTTATATTGAAAAGTTAATAAGGGGAATCTTACTTTTCAAAAACTCTTTTTCAAGCTTTTCCAAGTCATTTAAAAAGTCATTATTCTCTTACCAAGTTAATAAGTCAATAAGGACTTTTCAAAAGATTTCCTAAACACCCTCAAATAGAACAAAATTAAAATCTCTCTACCTTTCCCCCTTTCTCTCTACAAACTCATCTTAAACCTCTTCAGTTTTCCAACATGATTGAATACGACAAGCAAACCGAAGAGGTAGGGATTAGTTGGTGCTAATGGTGGGAACATAAAAGAATAAGAGATCGTTGGCACGCAACGCAAGGGCGGTAGGAGGGGGTGGCAAGGTGGGCCATTGACCCCCTCCAATTGTAAGGTTTTATTTTTTATTTTTTGAGGTATAAAGTGTAAATTATGGATAGTGACCACCCAAAAATGCAAAATTCAAATACCAAATAAAAGGGATTGGAAAATTAGGGTAGGCAAATTACAAAATGCAAAATGAATAACTATTGATTGTTATTTGCTATTCACATAGTTTAGTTAACTGTGATTTCACATTGTTAATTTACACTATTAATTGTTATAAGTTATCATGTATATTGTATGTTTCAAACTTCATTGTTAAGAAATGACAATTGCTATTTACTAATGTTAATTGTTATCACATTGTTTGTAAATATGAGATGGATAAATTTGTCAAAAAAAGCCGGCTTTTGAGCAAACACCAATTCTTGAATGCATGTTTTATTTTTTTGAATTTTGCCCCCCCGTAAAATTTTCTCTGGTACCACTACTGTTGTCACGGATCTTATTTGATTCAAACTAAAAAGTCTTAGTGGATCGTGCGTTTGTTTTTAGATTCTTTGGTGGATTATTGCAGAAATGCAATTAACTTAACAATCAAGAATGGGTTCATATGAAGTCTTCTGTATACAAGGATAGACAAAATTTTGTCCCTGATATGCATTCAAAATCGTGGGTTTTCTCTTAGTTGAAGATTATGCCATAAACATGGAACAGCAACAATAATACCTAATCATTTCAAAGTACAAGTATACGGGAGGGAGGTAAGATGTGGATAGTCATGCATCTACTTGTAGATCGTAGTAAGTAGAGAATCAAGATTATTGGCTTACAAGACAAAAAAAGAAGAAGATGCCATGGCTACTCAGATCAATCATTGACGTTAAAAAATAATTGTTGAGTAATGTCCCACATTGGACAGATATCGAACCTATAATATACTTATAAGGGTATTGAGCTACTGTTCTTAAAACCAATTGCTTTTAAGATGGAACTTAATAAACTTACAATTATAAATATATATCAATTTAAGGTAATTCACATGAATAAGGATCATGTCCCGAATGTGTGTTACATCATCTCAATAATAGCGAAGAAATCTTGTATAGATAAGGTGCCACATACAATCCATATGTTTTGTGACCCAACGGTCGTGATCAATCAACATAATCCTACTACGCAAGCACTAGCACACATGGGAACTATTCATAGGGTCCACGCAGGCACCACTCAAATGGGAGATGGACCATGTCGCATATATATTCTCAATATCTAGTTAGTCATTGTCAAATACATATGGTGATTATGGGAGATAGAGCGAGAGAAAAAAATGGATGATAAGGGGAATGTCTTGTCAAATAATGCAAAATACGGGGGTAAGCACGTGAAGATCATAAACATTTGTTTTATGTAACGTTTGATTCGTAGACATGTAAAATTTGGTCCGGAAAATAATTAAATCATAAAGTTGAACAGTGATAGGACCAAGTTGGATGGAAGCACCACATTGATACCTTAAGGCCAGAGATTTACTTGTTCGGGATTTTTTATACTACCTCTTTATTAAAATTAATGATACATTTGAAAAATTACAGTTTTTTAAGTAAAAGATTACAAGATACATTAAAGTGAACTAGTAGGGTACCCGCGCAATGCGGCGGCGGGTACCCAGAAACCATATATCGTGGCGAGCAAGTGTTGTTCGTTTACACGGTAATAATTATTGTTAGAAATAAATAATTAAACGGAAATGTGGATTTTGGTAAGAGTTGATGATTTACAGCGTCGTATATTTAATGTTATTGGGTAAAATGGTTTTCGAGTAACAGACTTTTGTTATTAAGTGTGGGTGGTGTTACCAAAGTGTAATGTATAGCAAGTGGTTAACACGTAGTGATAATTTAGGAGAGGTCTTGGGTTCAAATCTTATTAGCCGCGATTTTTTTTTTTAAGGTAGAGAACTAACTAACAAAAGTGGAAAGGTCCTTAAAATCAAATTTAAGGAGCTCCTTAAACTTGCCTAATGGGTAGACCTAAATGCTTTATATAGTAGTAAGATAGTTAGTAGAGAATGAGTCTCACTTCTTTTGAATAAAGTGATATTAATGATGTTTAAAAGAAAAAATAAAGATAAAAAGATAATTTCACTATATTAAAATATATAGTTAGTAGAGAAGAGTTACATTTTTTTACTAAATAAAGTAAATTTTAATGATTTAGCTAGTGGTACCCACCCACACCAACACCACCCACACCAACCTAAGAATTGGATATGGCCTTTGGAGTGGTATTCTCGATTTCCTACTTTAACCCAAACTCATGCTCCGATGTTTGTTACAAATATGACTAATGATATTGTTTGGCATCAACTGAATGAATGTTATTCACAGTTACTCTTGTTTGTGATTCTATTAGATTACGTGATAATGAGGTTCCTTGGTATCATGTTGTCTGATTCCCTCATTGTATCTTGATGCGTGGCTTTTTTACTTTGTAGCTTGTTGTAAATCAACGACTCAAAGACACAATGTTAGGAATATTCTAGATAATATTCATTTAGATTTGATGTGTCAAAACTTGGAAACTATAAGGATCTAAATCGTTGATATGGAATTCAAGATTTGAATGAAGATTTAGGAGATAATGATAAATATAAAAGATTTAGTATATCTTTATAGAATTCAAAAGATTTAGTAATTATCTTTTCCTTGTAAGTCTTACGTTCTCTATTATATAAAGAGACCTAATGACATAGAATTAGTTGTTCTTGAAACTCACGTTTATTCAAAAACGTGTTTGTGTGTGTGCTCTAAGCCCCAAGGTCATAATTATGATCATGTTAAAAGAGTAAAACCGTTCTACATATTTTATGTAGAATTTGGGCTTTTAGTAATCATTGTATAAATTGATGATGATGAAAACCTTGTTTAGCAATACAAATATGTTCGTTTAAATTCCGCAAGTTTTATTATTTGTAGTTGTATATTCCAGATCAAGAACTAACTATTCTTGAGCCTAAAGATCGATTTATATAGAGTTGTTCTAAACTCATCATGTGGTATCAGAGCTATGGGGCTCTCAGATTTGGAATAAAAGGTTTTCATGTCGAAGAACGAAGAAGAAAAAGAAATTTTCGTTTTTGATTTTCATGTCGAAGATCGAAGAAGAAAAAGAAAAAATACGTTTTTCACACTTATTTTTGTATTTGATTGTGCAGCCATATGAAAAAGTTGATATCTCATTCGTTAACCGTCGGATCGTTACGAAATGTTAAATGGAGGTTCTCAATTCATAAAGGTACGTTCTCACCGGAGGGATCTTTAATATCTGTTTTTGATTTTTAGTTATGATTTTTCGAAGTCAACAGCAGAAAAGATAATTTTTTGATGTTTCTGTTTTTTTTTAAGCTTATAAAACTCAAGATCTTTATTAAAAGCAGAAACTATATTCATAAAATATTATTGTATCTGATAATGGATGCATGATTTGAGGGGAAGAAGTTAATTATTGATTAAGATTTTGAAAAGCTTCATCCTTATCATGATATACGAAGCTTTATGTTCAAATCATTGGTTACTGCTGATCATCCTTTGTAAGTTCCTAATGATGGGGTATGCATGTTATTACTGGTGTTGAAATCTTTAGTAGTAATGGTGTATGAAGTATTAGTTGGGTGTGAATTCAAGTTACTACTGATAACACTTTACTACTGATCATGATGTACTCCATGTTAAAGCTTTGATCTTTGTCTACATTATGATTGCTGATTCAAGCTTTGCTTATTAATTATTCAAGATATTGATAACAAATAAAAACTCATGTTCCACGTGGAGGTCATATGCTCCATGCCATGGAGTTTGAAGACAATAATATGCATGTGAGTAAAGTTAATACGTTCTTTTTGAAAAATTAGCAAGTCAATTTTGCTGTTACTATGTTATTACTGATCCAACATTACTGCTGCTCCAATATTACTACTGATCGTATCAATTACTACTAATCAGTAGTAGAAACATATGCTGGAAATTTTTACTACTGATCTTCTCAATTTTTACTACTGATCAGTAGTAAATGAGGAAAGTTGATAAAATTCAACGTTACTACTGATCCGGATTCTACAACGTTACTACTGATTGATCAAAATTTTGCTACTGATCCTCATGGGTACAAATTTAGTACTGATTTCTTCCTCATAACCGATACATCATATTTTGGAAAACATGACACACATCATGTTCGTTCCATACTATGGTTTATTGAAAGTATCCGGTTTAATCACTTGTTAGTATTTATTCTCGATAAAAAGAGGATGAAAATAACTAGTGGTATTAATGTGAAACGAATCACATTATTCACACACACAGGTTGAAGGCTTGATGAAGATAAAGGAAGAAGGCTTATTTGTTACATATTTGATCTTCATTAGTCAATTACAGAAGAAGATATATTTAATTTTGTTTGAAGAAGAAGTGGAAAGTCTTACTACATAAGATGTTATGCATTGATGTAACTGCAATTCAACAGAATCTTAACAAAAAGATTTGTTGAAGGCAAGAATGTCCTTCATACAAGATATGATGTTGCTGATTACTTGATTTAGACGGGATGTGATGCATTGTATAAATTGATGATGATGAAAACCTTGTTTAGCAATATAAATATGTTCGTTTAAATTCCGCAAGTTTTATTATTTGTAGTTGTATATTCCAGATCAAGAACTAACTATTCTTGAGTCTAAAGATCGATTTATATAGAGTTGTTCTAAACTCATCACACAAAATTTATTGCGACATTGGGATGTTGATTCTGTTACTAATTTATGCTTGCTATGTTGTCCTTTATGTGGAGTTGTTCCAAAATTTTCATACCCGTCTATGAGTGCTCTAATTCTAAAGATATTTGGTATAAAGTTTGTATTCTCTCGGGTATGGATTTTATTGCTCCTATTTTTTCTAATGTTGTTTCTTTCCTAATCCCTGTTTCAAGGGTAGGTCAGCAGGTAGCGTTATCTGTAGAATTTTACTTGTGCTCAGTGGCGGACTGAGAGAAAAAATTGAGGGGTATCACCTGTTGCGTATTTTTTTCTCATGGGTTGCACCTACACTAATAAAAAGAAAATCAAAAAATTAACGCTATTTTTACACTATTCGGAAAGTTTCAGGGGTTGCACGGACAACCCCGGGCACCATACTAGGTCCTCCCCTGCTTGTGCTGCTGCTACTTATTATATATGATTAGAGTGAAATTCTATATTGTCTACCAAGAAGTCCAAGACTCCTTTGCAGTTTTATGATGAGATAGTTACTATCGTTCGACTTAAGTTAGTGACTTTACGATTCTAGAAGAATACAACACAGATCCAACAGATCCAACAGATGCTAGTTATCTATGATCAGTTATGACATAATTAGTTTAATGGTTATGAAAATATTGAAGAGAATCGTCAGGTTCTTACACAATCAAAGATATATGCACTTCGTGGGGATATGTATTTTGCTACTGACAATTAAAAATTAAATCTTTAATATTTTTTAATTGATAATTAATATTTCAGGAATCTTATTAAAATTTTGTGTCATCGAGCGGCTTAAACTATTAGTTTTTAACATTTACAAATTTATGGAGGGGAGTTTGTAATAGAAGGAAATTGCTTTTACCAATTTACCATTACAACAACGACATTTATTTTATTTTGAAAATTGTGATACGTCAACTGAACAATTGTTTTCAACAAATAATATAAGTATTTCGATAACGAACCTTATGGATGGCATTAGAAATGGATAAAAATCATAAAATACATAAAATTGTTGTCATTTATGGTTAAGTATCGTAAATATAGTAGATAACTGATTACTGTTGGTTAGTGTATAATTTTATCCATTATTTATGATACTTATAATAACCTTAAGCAAAATAACAATATAAAATAGCTAGAAACCGAACAAAAATGACATTTGCTCACAACATTCTAAAACAAAAATTATTACAGTTTCACAAAGGTATTGGAAATTAAAACAATATGATGGAGGTACCGAAAAGTCGATCAAAACTCACATCCATACCATTTTTTCTCGTCATACCTTATTTCTTAAATACTAATTAATTTTGTTGCTTAATTAATTAATCTATTTTTTTTTTCTTGACCACAAATTCTTGAAGGACAAACACCCACTCTTGTGCTTGCACATGCAACAATATCTCTTCATTTCATCCTCATCATCTTGTTTTGTTTCTTCTTTCCCCCCCGCATCTTCTTCCTGTACATGAAAGGTACAACTCACGTTACATTCACATGCGTTACATTTTACCAAAATTCAAACTTATTAATACATAAGGTACAAGTTGTTACAGCATGATTGAATCTAGCTAGTTATTTCTCTTGATATCGAAAAAATATCCCCATCCCCATCCCCATCATCATCATCATCATCATCAACATCATCATCATCATTTGTTTTACTTTTAATTCATTAAGTATTAAAAAATCGATGGTTTTATGTGGAGGTTTACGACTTCTTAGATGATGATTATAAAAAATGGAGGGACGTGTCTGGATGGGGGGCCACATGGCCCAAGGGTCACCATTACCCCCACTCTTAGCGTTCCATGTTCCATTTTTTACCCTTTTGGATTGTATAATTTTTTTTTTAAAAGAAAGTATCTATGATACATCTACATCATATCACGTAAATACTGAAAAAGAATAAATGTTTCTTTACCCAGCATCCAAGTGAATTTTACTTGTAAGTGTTGCTTCAAAATGTTTTTACCTTTTTTGGATAACTGGTCAAAAGTATTTTTGAAGACTACATTTTAACTTTTGAATTTGTCCTGTAATTGGAAATCATAACTTTTCCTATCGAAAAAGGTTTATACATACATACATACCTTACCATATACTATATGCTGTAATTGTAGAATGAAAAAAGTAAAAGTGCTGTAATATGTAGAAATAAACTAAGCAATGGTGAGTAAGACATATGAGAACAAAAGGTTAAAGAAGAAGAGAAAATTGGTAAATGAGAGTGATAGTGAAAAGAGGGAGAAAAGATGCAACTTTCTTTTGGTGTATTGGTTGAACCCTTTCGTTTCATGTGTTCTTCTTCATCAAAATAGGTCATTTTTATATATACTTTTGGTAAAAGCTGATTTCATCCATCTGAGGAAATACTTTACATTTTTATTTTATTAAATACCATTTCTGAGGGAAAAAACACATACATGATTATCAAATTCTAGGATTGAACTTGGGCCCCTAGTAGATATTTCCGAGCCCCAAGCGCTAGGCTACCCCTTAATTAACGATTCAAGTACAAGTAACTAATGATAATTAAGATATAGTAATTTGTGGTTGATCCAAAGATTATCACTAAAATATGCATCATATACCATGGTAGTAGACACGTAATTTACTCAAAATCCTATGTGACTATGTTGAATGTACCACAAATGCAAGCTAGCTAGCTGATTACATGTGATTGGAGGCAGAATCTTATCATGCATGATTGATGATTCCTTTGAGTTTACTCTCTCACTTTTAAACCAAAGGGTCCCACAAAATTTTTAATTTGTTTTATTCTATTGAGTTTTTAATTTTGTTTTACAACATAGAATATAACTATTTAACTTCTCTTTTTCACTTTAACTTTTAATTTACTTAATTATTTTATAGGATTATTATTTTTTCCTCTTAAACTCAATAGTCACATAAAAATTACAACTAACACCCCTTAAAATAATACATATGATCAGTGGTGCTAAAACAATTTTTTATTAATAAATAGTGTTTTATTGAAAAAGGCTGATAAATGAAAAATATATTTTAATAAATGTTTCTTCTGCTACCTTAGGAAACAAAGTGAAATAACTATTTTTTTCCTTAAAAAACCCAAACACTTAGGAGCGACGGCCTACGTTAACCGGGCAAATTCCTAAAATTTTAAAAACTATCAAAGATCCTAAAACATCCAAAATTAAGGACGAGTACAAAATCTGAAATACTACAAGTTGCTATCAACCCATAAAAGTTCAAAAACCACAAAATGTTACAAAAAATACGTAACTTTCAAAAATTTGAAATTCAAACCACATTAATTGTTCACAAGTTTAAACCCATATTTGAAAAAATAAAATAATAGCATATATTATAATAGACCAAGTAAAATACAATCAAGCAGAGTAGTTTACCTTGAATTCTAGTTTTGATATGAATTCCGATTCCGGTTTTGATTCCGACTTGGAGCTTGAATTCGAAGAATCTAAGTTCATATCGAACTTGATCGACCTCTCTTGAATTGAAGGAGTAGAAATCGTGCTCGGGCTACTTTTGCGGCTAAGTGTACTTTGAATGCCCACATCTCGTTTCAACATCATCATCAGCCTCTCTTCGATGTTAACATTTTCTTTCGACTCATTTTCATCTATTACGCCATTAACAAAGTTTTTAATTATCTCCATCGGGCAACATAAAAACAAAAGTTAAAGGTGTTTAGGAAGTAACCTTGAATTGGATGAATATTGGCAAGTTTTTGAGGTTGGATTCTTGAAGAATGGTGGATCAAAGGGGCAGACATGGTCATTCTATTGGTTATGTTGCGAAAAGATCGACCATTCATGAGTGTTTTTGAAGATAAACACTCCATCGGGACTTCACCGGAGAGCGGGTTGCATATATATTTCTCGGCTTCGTTCCATTTTGAGTTTAAAGCAAACCCTTCTGGTGATGAATACTCCCATGTGTTTATTGACCTTGACTGTAATGCTGTAAATTTTCTCAAAAAGATATTAGTCCAATTCAATCATACAAAATCAAGTTTTCCAAAGAAATAAGGTAGAGATCGTATTCACCTTTGAGCGCGTTGGTGAACGAGTACGTAGACGGGTCTATTTCGTCTGCATAGAAAAAATTCACTCATAAGTTACAGAAATATGATCTACTTGGCTGCAATTTGCAGCCAAGAGGTGATTCAAACAAACAAGGTATTATACCTTTGAGAGAATAACCCGGGGAGGATGTGGTGCTGGAGATGGTGAAGTTAGAGCGAAACGACTTACAAGCATCCTCTCGGAAACTTGTAATGTGAGAAGACGAGAAACGTCTAGAGATGGTATTATCACGACGTGCTTTGACACCCCATTCTTTTGAATCTTGATCTTGCTTCTTCTGAGAATTCAAATAAGATTGTATTTCCATGGTTATAGAGAGGAGAAGGTAGCAGTAATGGAAGATTTTTATGTACCTCAAATGGCAAGGGGCTTCTTTTTATAAACTGGACCAGGTGACATCTATTTTGAAAGTTGGTCGGATTGGGATGATATCATATGATGCCAGAAATCATTTACTACCCTACCCATAAATATCACTAAATAATGGTATTTTTTAGAGACTTCAATTTAAATAATGTAAAAGGACGTTGATGATTGACAAAAGGGAATGTTTTTCCCAATTGTTTTTCTTTCGGTTTTTGAATAAATTTGTCTACAAATAAAAGGTTGAAGATTCGTGTTATATCTAGCGACGAAGGTTCGGATGTGTAGGTTGTAACTTCTAATGGAAAAAAAATTCAAAATAAAAAACCAACTAAAATAGCTTTTTTTTAAAACAGAGAGAATTTTCTAGAAGATAATTTTTCCAAGTATACATTCTCTCATATTTGATTCTCTTATGTTTCATTTTATATCAATTTACATGCTAAGCCTCAACTAATTTACCATACCAAACATATTTATACAACTAAAAAATTTCCGCCTCCGGATCTAAATAACATTTGTAGCTAGTGGCTCCGTTTTATTATATCAGCGTTATGTTTGTTGATACCGCAAATGACACACATGTCAACCATGTTGTATATACATAATCTATGATAATGTATTCAAGCAATTCAAACAAACAAATTATAAAGAATCAATCTAAATCTTGATGAAAATAAACTGAACAGAAAATGATTCTGGTAGCAAGTGAGTAAAGATGATGAAAGAGGTTGGGAAAAAGGACATACTTCCTCCGATTCAAAATAAGTGATACACTTTCCTTTTTAGGGTGTATCAAAATAAGTGATACAATTTGAAAATTTACCTTATTTGGCAAAAAATAGTGGGACCCACACCCACTAACTATCTACTTTAACAAAATGAAAAGACCTCTTTACCCTTACTTTTACTTTTAAACATCATTAACTCCACTTTATTCAAAAAGTGTGGGACACATTTCCCACTAACCATCTAATTAATCTAATTTAATCATCATTATAAACTTTTGCCTCAAAATCCGTGAAATCCAAAGTGTATCACTTATTTTGAATCGGGGGAAGTATTTATAGTAAAGAAAAATAAATATGGAAGTACAATTTTTAAAGCATAGAGTACAAGCAACTTGGAGGAATTGCTTAAAATGCTCTCACATGGTTGGCAATTGAGGTTAGTTAATGGCTCAATTTAGACGGAAGATAGGGTAAGTTGAAAATCACAAGGACAAAAAAACAGCAAAATTAAAAACATAGAGATAAAATTGTAAAATTTAGAAAACTACGTAAACAAATTCTGTAATTTACTCCAAAATTTTGTATGTCAAATACTTCTTCACATTAGTTTGAGCCCTTGAATCTAAACAAACGAAAATGAACAAAGATTGTTCGGGTTGGTTTACATCCCTACTCATTTTGTATTATTAAACAAATAGTCTTCACACGTTTTGTTCTTTTCCACCACATCCTCACTCGACCTATAGGCTATTATAACTCGTCGTAAATGCATCCCTGGATGTCATAATAAATCTGACGTTTGGATGACTGGTTAGAGAAATACTTCCTCCATATCAAAATAAGTTAATCACTTTAAAATTCACGTTTTTTGAGGCAAAATAAGATAATAAGATATTAGTGAAATTAAATTGGGTAATTAAAATGGATGAGACCCACCTTTTTACTATTTTATTGCTTTTATAGAAAGATGACAAAATAGGATGGGGCCTACACCTTTAATGATGTTTAAAAAAGTATAAAGTAAGGATAAATGAGTAATTTTAAATATAAAAACTTACCAAATAAGGTAAATTATTAAGACGATTAACTTATTTTGATACACCTAAATAGGAACGTAATTCACTTATTTTGATACGGAAAAGTATAAATTACACAAAATTCAAAAATCTTGTAAATTAAAAACTTGTCGTGTAGAAAGTATTTGAAATTATATCAGGTCATATCATGATAGCGTACGAGTACGGTTTGATTATTCAGTTTCAAAAATAAATGACAATTGTTTATGCGTACGTACAAAACCGTCATAAATGGATACAACATAGCATTTAATGATATGATTTACCATAAAAGCTTAAGAAACAAATATCCTCGTTTAACCACCAAGGCTTATAATTTAAAGATGCTGATTTTTGCATTATATGTATTAACTTATGTATTATAACAAATACTTTATGTAGTTGTACAGTCTGTAGAAATAATTGTAAAGTATGGTATATAAATCAATATTTGTGGTATGAAAATTAACTCCCATAATTTAATAGTATTAAATTATTAATGTAGGAGTAAGATATAAGACTTGTAGATTAGGTGCCATTAAAAACAATCAAAAATAAAAATCCTCATTTAAAAGGACGAAGCAACCTAGGTTCAAATTTAGTTTACGCCCCCGAAAACTATCTAATAATTAATTAATGGATTTTGATAATAACAATTTTAAGAGCTCTCATAAACAAATGTTTTACAAACTTGTAAATCAATCTATAACAAACCCATTTTTTTTATAAACTACTCCATAAATTATTGTACAATGTTTTATTTACTTAAAGATAACCCTTAATTATCACTTTGATTACAAGCGGATGGTAGTAACTCCAATAAACTCTTATGGTTTGTTTGGTTGGGCTGACAGTAATAAAATGTCCAATGTAATGGAATGAACCAAACAATAGAATGATTAATTACGATTACATTTTCATATTAGAATGTTGATAGTCATGCTGGAATGTAATGACCGACAAACGCACTTGGTTGGGTATGTATAAATACACATTAGAAAGAATTAAATTATATTAAAAATACTAAAATATCCTTATAATATAAATACTAATCATGTTTTAAGGGACATAATTGGAAAAATAAAAATACTTATGAATGGAATGAAACAAAATACATGGGACCCTATGAAATAGAAAATATGAATTGTAATGTAATTAGATATTCAATGTAATTAACCATTGCATTACCATATATGTAACAAATAACTTTTTTGTATTAGAATGAAATAGCTGATTTTATTCCCTCTTTGATTCATCCCTAAAACACTACGATCTTATAACATTTCTCTTTTTTAATAAAATGAAAGCTGATTAATAATCGCTCCTTAGCGAGAATACCTTTCGAAAAGAAAATAATATTCTTTCGAATAACTACCTTACAATTTTGTGTATAGAATATGTGAGAATATATATATATATATATATATATATATATATATATATATATATATATATATATATATATATATATATATATATATATATATATATATATATATATATATATATACTAGCTACATAACCCGCCCGATGGGCGGGTATGCTTCAAAATTTAGTATGTAGAAAAATCCCAACAAAGATTAATAATTTTATAAATGACATAATAATGTTGTAGCTGTAATGATGAATTGGTAGAAAAATCGATACATTAAGAAATGATATATAAAATTTACAAACGAAATAAGACTTCTTTGTAAACAACCCCCTCAGAGCTTTTGTTAGCCTTTTCATCTTCAGAATCCGTGTCTAGATCATCTAGATTAATAAAGACACGGCGTTTCTTATTACTCGAAGTGCCGCTGCCAGAAGCCACATCACATGAAGAAGGTGTGTGCATGTCGAGCACACGTTTGACACTATCATCAGCCTTGCTAACCTTCCTTATCAAGTTTGAAGGCGTGTTGAAATCCTCCAACGCCTCATCCTCCGGCTGAAAAAAGATACTCAAATAATTATTAAAATAATACAAATTTGGGTATAATTATGTTTTTGCATAAAATATACAGTAGCATAAGGTTACCTCATCCACAACATCAGCCACTACACGGTCTACAATAAAATTTTGTTTGAAATGCTTGATGAGTTAAGGATCCTCAGACATACCATCACATCGGTAGGTGTGGTTATTCTTGCCATGGTTTTCTTTAGAATACCACAACTTTAACAGTAATTTTTTACCGAGGATCATATTCAACTCATCGGGGTAGTACTTGGAAGGATCCTTTCCGTATTTGTCAATTAAGTCCCAGACACTAAGGCCGGTCAACTTGTGAACAAAGCTGTTGAAAAACACAACTTGTGCCGTACCAGTCTCATCGATGACTGTTACAACCACCCTAAACCTGTTAATAAAAAAATTATAAACAGTAAAAATAGGGAGATAACGTGTCATTATGGTTGAGATTCAAATTTTCGTCAATTCAGGGAAATCTTACCTTGAAACGGTTTGTACTGCCCCACAGTCGTCGCATTCGTAAGTAGTATGGCGATTATTTGCTGATCTTACTTTCACTTTTTTGGTGCACTCCTTGCTTGCTATATAAGACCATCCCATTTGTTCGTGTACACAATGAATGGTTGCAAAGACGATGCAGTGGGAATCCTGTATATTTTAAATTAACGTGAGAGTAAATTAAATGAAACCATCAGTAGGTAGATGTATTATTGTATTAGTTATTGGAATAATGGTTTTACATACCTGTTGAATCTGACGAATATGAGCCACCATGCTTTTAACCGAACCCCTAAAGAAATCTGATACGGTAACCACTTTAGCATCAGGTGTGAAGAACTCAATTTTGAATTGGTTTGGATCATAATCCTCCTGATTTTCAGCACTGAAATACAATTATAAACCAACCAGAAATGTTAAACTAATTATGGTTTTTAAAAACATTTATTTGACAATAATAAATGTTACTCACTCTGTTTTAAATGCAAGAATAGCGGGGTGATCCTGATCAATAATTATCTTTGTTCCGAACAAAGCGTTATGGACCGCCGGTGCCTCTGCATTGTGTGTGTAACAAAAACAATTAACAAAAAAAAAAAGAATTTGCTTTGTATTAGGGATTTGGGCACGTATATCACGTAATTTAAAAAAAAAGAGTAATACTTAAATTGATTATTTTTAATTAAAAAACTGAATCAAATTACATGATTTTTTTTAAGTGTGAATTTTTGCTATAAATCATACCTTTAAAGTACTTAACCTTTCCAAGCTGTAGTAACACGACAAAATGTCCAAATTTTTCTGGATCAGTGGCGTAATCATTCCACATCGTGGCCCACTCTTCCCAAAATGTTAAATCAAGCTGTTCTCCCCTGTTTTTATTTTTTAATTAATTATATATAAATATCTTAAAATAATTCATATGTATATAAATATGTATGTCAGTAGTATGTACATGTTATCCTCGACCACAACAGTACGTCGAAATTTCATACCACTTTGCGTGGGTACCTTTACAATCTCCATAATCCCAACAACAGAGCCAATAACATCTGAAACAGATTAAAATGTTTGAAAGCAGTATGTATAAATTAAATATATCCATGCGATAAAAATATTACATAAAAGTTAAATTTAAAATATAAGTAGGACGTACCAACAACGTCTTTTTCAGCATAAGTACGATCTGCCGACTTAATCTCAGTATACGGTTCGAGCATACAAATTGTCATCAATTTGATCAATTCGAGTAACAGTTGTGTTGAACCCAAATGCAAGTTTATACTTATGTGGTAATAAAGGGTAAATTCCAGTATTCTGATAAATAATGAAGTTTGAAATCTCATAACACTTTCCTTCCTCGAAAAGCGGCTCGAACTTATGCATGAACTCTCTTTTAATCCAAATTTGGATTCGATCATTCTGTTAAATTTCAAAAGTTAAGCATGTTTTAATTAAATCAATTGCACAAAAAGTTATATGATGTATTGACAGCAAATACCGGATCATCATGCAGAACTAAGTCTAGAGAATATGGGTTATGCGGTTCGTTCTTACGGTGGGAATGCCAGATTGAAAGACATCTCCCCCGAACAGATATGTTCCGTAACCCCGCATCTATTTTCCCTATTGGTGTAATGGTTTTCTGTTTGAAGGTTTATGAAATAAACATTTAGAAGTTAATAATCTTATATACTAAATAATTAATAAAATGTATGTATGTAATTTATTTACCTTGGGTTGTTTCCATGTTAACAGGACTTTGTGTTGAATTTTCAGTGGGACGGAATCTTCGGGACCCTATTGATATACCTGAACTTGCCAAACGCCTCAGATTGCCGCCAGAGGAATTTGGTGTTTTCTGGTAGTTTAGCTTCGCTTTTCCTTTGTCGGTGTTGGTATTCATACTGAAGATACAAAGTAATTTGCGGTTTATAATACTTTCCCTTTAATTTTATTTTTTATAAACTTTTACGAAAATATAATAAAATTTCTACAACAATTTTGTTATTATATTAATAAAACATAATACAGTGTTTATATATAACATTATGTTAATGATTATATACTTAAGTAATATGCTCTAATTTAGGGATATATATATAAATCCTTCCCAAATATGTGCGAATTAGTTATGGCAATTATTAATAATTAAATTATTCATGTTTTAATCGACCATTAATATTTTACCAAAACATTAGGAAAGTTTGAAAATATTAAATGAAATATAATGGTTATAATAATTAAGTAATTTTGTTTTGGAATATTTGTTAAAAAATTAGATAATTTTAAACTGACTTTTCAATTAAACATGCAGGGGTAAAACTTGACATTCTTCGACCCTATGGTATGCACTTTATATAGGGGTGGATGGGTTTTGAATTTTACATTCGGGTTTTGGCATAAGATTTGATTTCAAAAAAGGAATAGATTACTCCTGGCTCTTGGTAAGTAATAAAAAAGTTTTTTAAATTTATTGTTTTGAAATTTAAAATAGGAATGATAATTAATTGTGTTGATTCTTTAGAATTACCATTTATTTTAATTCATGTTTTGACAGAATATCGTTGCCTGTAAATCCGGTTTACAATAACTACGTTCCTATCAAGAATGCATCTTTTTTCAAAAATAAAGCCTACAATTACGGATGAAGAGAGAAGTTTATGAGGAATGAATGGACCAATGCCAGAATTACACGTGACATTATCCATCAATCAAAAGCCGGCGTTGTGATGATGTGGCATGAAGTCATCATGTGTAACCTCATATATAGGGGAGGATATATATATATATAAATAAATAAGTGAGTTCCATTAAGAATTAATAAATTAGGTGAGAATGTGAGAATAGATCTCAGCCTCTCATCTCCTTCCAGCCCTCACGCGCGCGGTGGCATTTTTGTAGTTAAGTCCAACTTTTCTGTCCCACACGTGGTGGCATTTTTGTAATTAAGTCCAACTTTTCTTTAATCATCGATGATTAAACTTGGTGTACTGTTTAATCATCAATTATTAAACTTTTGAGATTGTTTTTAATCATCGATGATTAATCTTGACTATATGTTTAATCATCGATGATTAAATTTGAGTTTGGGTTTAATCATCGATGATTGAACTAGTCTGAATTTTTTTATAAAATGCTCTTTAACTACTAATGATTAATCTTTGACATTTTTTTGAATCATCGATGATTAAACAGTTTAATCATCGATGATTAACCTTGTCTCCGTTTTTTAAATTCTTAATTCTCTATAACATGATGTTTAATCATCGATGATTAATCTTGACTATATGTTTAATCATCGATGATTAAACTTGAGTTTGGGTTTAATCATCGATGATTAAACAGTTTAATCATCGATGATTAACCCTATCTCCGTTTTTTATATTCTTAATTCTCTATAACATGTTGTTTAATCATCGATGATTAATCTTGACTATATGTTTAATCATCGATGATTAAACTTGAGTTTGGGTTTAATCATCGATGATTAAACTGGGTGCAGTGTTTAATCATCGATGATTAAACTTTATCTGTGTAATAATCATAAGATGCTCTTTAATCATCGATGATTAAACTTGATAATGTGTTTAATCATTAACGATTAAACTTGGGGTTGGGTTTAATCATCGATGATTAAAAACAATCTCAAAAGTTTAATATTTAATGATTAAACACTACACCCAGTTTAATCATCGATGTTTAAAGGAAAGTTAGACTTAATTACAAAAATGCCACCGCGTGTGGGACATAAAAGTTGGACTTAATTACAAAAATGCTACCGCGCGTCTTTTTGCCTAATTCTCACATTCTCACATAATATATCAATTCTCAATGAAACCCTCACATATATATATATATATATATATATATATATATATATATATATATATATATATATATATATATATATATATATATATATATATATATATATATATATATATATATATATATATATTGAGTTGTGTTCTAGGCAAGGTTCTAGAAAGCGTAAGGCGTGGCGTGACGGCAACATCAAGCCTCAGCCAAGGCGAGCCAAGGCGAGCCATGGCGGGCCATGACGTTTTTAAAGGCGTGATTTAAGGCGGCAAATTTTTTATATAATTTATATATATACGTATATTAAATTAAAAAAAAAAATATATAGATATATTGATTTATATAACAACTCATATGTAAAGCTTATAAAAAAATATTACATCTAAATTTATAATTGTATATTTTATCATTTAAAAAAAAAAAATCATTTTTCACAGCCGCCTTCAAGAAAACTCGCCATAAGGCGCGCCTTATCACGCCTTATGTCACGCCACGTCTAGCCTAGCCGCCATGGTCTGTTTCGTAACGTCGACGCCGAGCCTCACGCCATGGCGCGCATTTTAGAACCTTGGTTCTAGGTAATACAAGGGTTTTGTATAATCCTTTTTTTGGAAACGACTTTCATATAAAAAAACTAGCAAAAGCTAGAAAACAAATCAATAATTACAAGGCATAATGAGCCAATCTAACCAAGAGACTCTAAGTTTTTTATTACGATTACATATCCAATTAAACGAAACTTCTTTTATCGCGTCGACCAACATAGCCTTCCGAGTATCTCCATTCTTAAAAATCACCGCATTTCTGAATCTCCAAAGAATCCAAATAACCGTAAGACACACCGCTTCCATCACACTTTTTGAGTTAGCACTTACACCACTTGCATCAATCGTGAACAATAAATCATCCAATCCGGCTACATTAATATCCAAAAACTGCAACCATCTACCAACCGCCAACCAAACATTTTTTGTCACTTCACAACTCCAAAAAATGTGTTCGGTATTCTCCACCACCAACCCACAAACCTCACATTTTAAATCTTCAATAGGGATTCCCCGAACCACTAAATTCGTCTTAGAAGGAATACGGTTTAAATTAACCTTCCAAATTTTTTTTTTTTACCTTTCGAGGGACTAAACGATTCCAACGCGTCTGATGAACCGAGCTTGGCAAAAACAAACTATCAAGCCATTTTCTGGTTGAGCCCACTTCAAACACCCCGTTCGGGCCGATTCCCCACCTCCACTGATCCGGCTCATTGTTGAGACTTACCCCTTCTAACTCCGAATTCAGGCGAGCATTTAAAGCAGCCAGCCTCCCGCCCCTCATCACCCGAGACCACGACCAAGTAACCGAGTTATTGACAAATCTCTCCGCCACCGAGCAGCCTGGATTCGACTCCAGCCTAAATAACCGAGGGTAAGAAACATATAAAGGGACAACCGACAGCCACGGGTCCTTCCAAAAAGATGTACTCATTCCATTGCCCACCCTTTTAACCATATCATTCATAATCGGAATCCCTTGAGATTTATACTTAGCTATCATATTAATAATTTGTGCCCACGGTTGCGCACCCCCATAACCCTGATTATTCGAAGACACTAAGCCACCATCAAGACCATATAAAATTTCTATCATTCTCGCCCACAACATCCCTCGATTATTCACATAACGCCACACCCACTTCATAAGAAGAGCCATATTAAATGCATTTAAGCTTCCAATATTAAGCCCTCCATTATCCAAGGAAGCCGAAACCACATCCCACTTCACCCAATGAATTTTTTTACAATTCTCGGTGTCACCCCAAAAAAACGAAGCTCTCAACCTTTCAAGAAGGTTATCAACGATTCTCGACATCCTAAATAATGAAAGATAATACACCCCTAAATCACCAAGAACCGATTTAATAAGCATTGATCTCCCACCAATAGATAAAGAACCAACTTTCCATTTTGAAAGTTTTTGCTTAAATCTATTAATCAACCCATCCCAGTTCTTCTTCCTAGACATACACGCCCCAACCGATAAGCCTAAATAAATAAAAGGAATTTTTCCTTTACATAAACCCACCATCTCCGACATAGCATTTATCTCAATATCATTAACACCAATACCATAGAGATTAGACTTATACATATTTAATTTTAACCCCGGCACCATATAAAAGTGATGAAGAATAATGAGAAGATTTTGGATATTAGACAACGACCATTCCCCCATAAAAATAACATCATCCGCATACATTTAATGAGAGATAGAGAGGTCCTCATTTTTTTTACCTTAAGACCGTTTAAAAAATGTCTAGAAACCGCTTCTTCCATTGCCGCATGAAGACCTTCCATAGCTATAAAAAACAAGAAAGGAGAAAGAGGACCCCCTTGTCTTAAACCTCTTCCAAGTTTGAATACTTTAGATTCATTCCCGTTAATCAGAACGGACGCCTTCGACGAGTGTAAGATCGCTTTAATCCAATTTCGCCATTTAACCGGAAATTTCATGAATTCCATCATCTTATCCAAAAATTGCCAATTCAAAGAATCATAAGCTTTTTCGAAATCAATCTTTAAAACATAGCCTTTTTCTTTCTCTTCTTATACCATGCTAACATCTCGTTTACTATTAAAGGACCGTCTAAAATCTGACGGCCTTTAATAAACGCTGATTGCTCCGAGCTCACGATCGTATCCACCACCAAAGATAAACGCATAGCTAACACCTTAGCAATAATAATATATTGAAGCCCAATAAGACTAATCAGACGATAGTCATTCACCGCCATCGGATTAATCACCTTCGGAATCAACGTAATGAACGACGCGTTACACCCGGACGGGATAAAACCTGTATCAAAAAATTCAACAACAAAGTTAAAAATGTCAGTTTTTAAAACATCCCAAAACCTTTTAACAAAGGCAAAGGAAAATTCATCCGGGCCCGGGGACTTATCATTCCCACACGTCCACACCGCTTGTTTCACTTCTTCCATCGAAATCGAGCCAATAAGAAGGGATGCCTTTTCTTCCAAGAGACTTTTGAACTTTTCACTTCGGTTCACCACTTGCACTGCCCGATCATGCTTAAATTTTTTCTCGAAAAAATTAACAAAGACATTTTGCACATCTAAAGGAGCTTTGACCCAACCGCCTTCATGTTTGACCCCTTGAATCAAGGAGTACCTACGTTTGCTGTTTATAAGCACGTGAAAATATTTTGTATTCTCGTCACCTTCAATACACTAATTAACTTTAGCTTTTTGAGATAAATCCCGCCACTCTTTCTCATCTAATTTGTAAAGCCTCTGCTTAGCCTGAGATCGAGCTTCTCTTTCCTCCGGAGACACCGATTCACTCTCCATCTTTAATTCAATAACTCTAATCTCATCAATCAAACGAGCTCTCTCTCTTTGATTCGATTCCTTCTTCTCTAACCACCAAGCTTTGCATTTTTCTTTTAGATTCTTCAATTTATTTTTAAAGCTAATAAAATGACTTTGATCTCGGCCACCCATATACTGCCGCCACACGTCCGAAACCAAGCCCTCAAATTCATCTTCTTGCATCCAAGAATTGAAGAACCTAAATGTTCTCGGACCATAATCCATCACCTCTTGAGATAATAGAATCGGCCTATGGTCCGAAACCGAATCCATCAACACACTTTCAACTAAATCATCACATACTACATTCACCCCTTCATTCATAAAAAAACGATCCATCTTGCTCATTTTCGACCGTCTCTACTCAATCTTGTGAAAGCCGACCCACCAATTGGAATTTCACTAATCTGCGCCGAGTCAATAAAATCATTAAAATCCTCCATCTCTTTATCGTCTTTGATGCAACCCCGTCTTTCTCCTTCCTCCCTAACCGCGTTAAAGTCACCAAACAACAAATAGTTACCATCATTAGCTTCCATGTACTGAACTATAAACTCCCAAAGTCTTCTCTTTTCAACATTATTCTGCGGTCAGTGGCGGTACCAGGACAATTTTAAAAGGTGGGCGAAATTTTAAAGTGGAAGTCAGATTCCTGATTGATATTTTTTAAATTATAAACAAAATCAAATGATCAATGTTAGTTTGAAGACAATCTAATTATCAATTAAATCAGTCAAAATTAAAATTAGTTTGTTAGTTAATTCAAGAATTAAATCAGTTTAATAATAAATTTTGTTATAACGTTAAAGTAAAATCTTTAAAGTTTTTATATATGAATGATGTGGACTAATATGTCACTAGTTAAAATACATATGTAATCAAATACATTGCAAGCATAACATTTTTAAACTAAAAAAAGAGGGAAATTATTCAAAAGAAAAGAAAATTTTAGTGGAAATTACATAAAAAGAAATTTTTTAAAAAAATAAGGAAAAAAAATTAAAAAAAATGCATATAAAATGGACTTGGACTTAATGTTATATGTTTAAGATATGTATGAGTTAACCACTAAGCTATTATACAACGTGAACTAGTTATCGCTTATACATTATAAGCAAAAGCAAAAAATGAATTGATACATAAAAACATTTATACTAATCGGAAAACTTTTGGGGTGGGCAGGTGCCCACCCTGCCCACCCCTAGAACCGCCAGTGTCTGCGGTGCATAGACATTAACCATAACACACTTCAGTTTATTAACCTTCCATTCCCCATGAACGAATAGTACATTTTGACAACTAACAATTTTTGAACTTTCAAACACCCCGCATCCCAAACAGAAAGAATTCCACCTGATAAGCTAACCACACTACTCAATGCAAAATTAAAAGACATATTTCCCCATACTTGCTTAATCATAAACAGATTAACTTTAGTAATTCTCGTTTCTTGAATGCCTAAAAAAGACACCTTATTTTTATTACAAATTCCCGCAACACGTTTTCTTTTTAACACATCACCAATTCCACACATATTGATAGACATAATATTCATGGACAACCCTTCTCATCTCCCATACTACTTATCATTTTTTCCAACGAGCTTTGACACCCTTCCATATCAAGACCAATCGCACTTCCAGTGTCAATGAATTTATTAAGATCATCAATAAGCGAGACTATTTTTACCTTTTTGTTACCACCCACGTACCCCGAATTACCTGAAAAAGAACTCACACCCACTGCGTTATCCCCCTGTTGGGGCTGCCCTTCGTTATTCACCACTTTGTACCCACAATTTTCAAAACCCGGAGGCTTTGAAAGGGACTAATCAGATTTCGCAATTTCATCTACTTTGATTTGATTACCTTCACCAATCACAACCGGTCTAACACCCTCCTTTTCTGCCACTAAAGAACCTTATTCCACTATTGGTATAACATTCACCACAACATGTTCATCTTCGCCATTCTTGCTAGATTCGAACACATGTGGCTCATCTTCCTTGCGGTCTTCCTCTTGTTCACTATCATTATTTTTTCATCACTAACATCTTGATCTGAACCGTTATGCTCTCTATCTGAAAGCCCATTTTCACCATTACTCGCATTGTCAAAGTTCTTTATATTTGGTTCCCATTAAGCTAGTTCATAGAACCAAACTTTAAACTTTTTCTGTTCATAAACCACATCTAACTGCCCTTCAATCTTGCCACCAATCTTTGTTTTTAAACAAACTTTACCATTCCCATTCTCTGCAGTATCCCCATCCACAAACATAAGTTCTCCCCATGCATTTGTCAATTTTTTTATAGCTTTAATGGTACCTGCTAGTAAAGGTAAGCCATCAAACCTAACCCACACCACCTTATAATCCACTACAAATGACGGGTCAAGCAACCTCAATTGCGTGAAGTAGAATTGCATATGTGCATGGTTCTTGAACCGATCACATACGCTTGCACTATCGAATTCCAACCACAACCAAGACCCTCCCTCCAATGTAATTCACCTCTACGTCCAAGAAACCTTCCTTTGCACAAACCATTTTGATGTTTTCAATCAAGGAAAGATCACGAACCTTTCCCACCAATACCATACCTTCATCGGCAATTTTCATTATATCTTCTTTCTCTAAGTTAATAGTCTTATTTCCCACTCCTGTCGCTTTCTCCTTCTCTTCACCCCCTGCAAGGGTTTTGTATAATCTCAATGGACAGATTCTAGCCATTGGATCAAAATGGTCAAGATCAAATCACAGTGTTTCATACACATGTGTTTCAAGTCACGATCACCACCACCGGTCACCACCACCGACCACCGTCGGCCGCCACCTCCGCCGTCCGCCGCCGGCTCCCGCCGCCGAGCACCACCGTCTGCCACCGTCCGCCACTGGTGGTCGGCGGCGATGGTGGTGGCTGACAGTGAAGGTGCTGGTGCTAATGGGGGTGGTGGTGATATTGATGTATTGAAACACATGTGATTCATTAAAACACAGTTGTTCCAAAATACAAACGAGTATATTACTTCGAAGCACATGTGCTTCAAGTCACGAAACACATATGTTTCACTAAAAACATGAGTTTCTAGAACACATGGGAGCATACGAACTTCGAAGCACATGTGTTTCGAAAGGTGAAACACATATGTTTCAAACACATGTTTTTCAAGTCACGACCACCTCCGGCCGCCGGTCGCCGTCTCCGGCTGCCAGACGCTGCCACCGGCCGCCGTCTCCGGCCGCCGGAGGTGGGTGGGGTATTGATGTATTGAAACACATGTGTTTGTATAGTTTGAATTTTGATCTTGACCTTTGACTTTTTCTTAATCCAATAACTATTAATTGTACGTTGGGAGTAGATAAAATCATTAGATTAACTTGAACATTTCTCTATATATATTAGCTCTGTTTAAAACATGTGATGCTATTTTAAAAAACCTGATACTATTTTACTAATAGAAAATGTTATCCCCTGTTATATTGTATACTTCTGTTTGTATATTATAGTACATATTATAATCGAGATGGTTTATACATCATAAAAATGATTTGCATATTATAAAATTATTTTATCAACTCACCTGATATGAATTATCGTGATATACTCCCTTTATCCAAAAAAAAGAAAATTCATTTCCCTTGGACACGAATTTTAATGAGATAGTTAGTGGTAGAGTTATTGGTCATAATTTTGATAAAAATATATAGTTGGTTTGGAGAAAGAAAGATAGTGAATAGTTAGTGGTGGGGTTGACCTTATAAATTATATTATTCCGTATTTTATTAAGTGGAAATCATCAACTTTAATAAATACAAATTTTTTGTGGAACAAAAACTTATGGATAATTATGATTTTTTTGTAGGATGAATAAACTACATAACAATTTTCATGGTGAAAAAAATCACCTATTTTATTTTAGGGTTTTGCTAATGACAACCCTTAGGTCTGTCACTAACATGCATAAAAAGCTTGTACATTGATTAAAAAAGTAATATTCTTAAAATTCAGGGGGGTTGTCTTTTGTGTATTTTACCTTCTTAATGACAGCCCTAAGTAGGGGTGTGCATGGGGCGGTTTTGGGCTCAAACCGAACCGAATCCGCTAATTTCGGTTTTAGAATTTTCAAATCCAATGGTTTCGGTTTCTAACGGTTTCGGTTTTTACGGTTTTTAGCCTTTAACGGTTCGGTTTCGGTTTTAAAACCGAAACCACCTCGTCTTAAACATTAATACATAATTTCATGCACTAATCTTTATTTTTTCAAAATTAGATACAAATTTTAGTAATAATATCTAACTTATATCATTATGTTTAATGTCTAATAGCACATTTCAACAATGAATACCATTTTCAGCTCAAAATTCAAATTATAAACGTATTTTGTAGCATATAATAACGATATAGGCATCAATGGACAATAGTAGATGGACTTTCAAATACTTAAATAGGTCGACTTCTATTTAATAAATATAACATTAAAAATATATATAATATATTAAATATTAGCGGTTTCTTAATGGGGGCGGTTTTTGGTTAAAACCGAAACCGAACCGAATCCATCGGTTTTTTCAAAATCTAAAACCAAACCGTCGGTTTTGAAATGGTTTCGGTTTTAACAGTTTGGTTTTGTCGGTTTTAACGGTTTGGTTTCGGTTTTTCGGTTTTTATGCTCACCCCTAACACTAAAGACTGTCATTAACATTTTCCTTTATTTTAATGTCTAATTACAAACGTACGTCACCAGCTTAAAAGGTCTTGTTAAGAAATATTTAATAAATTCAAATTATTTAAAGATATATATATATACATATATGAGATGAATGAGTTCTGCAAATAAATTACCCGTGTATATGAAATATATATGAAAAACAGAGGAATATATTAAAATAGGCTAGGAGCTTATAAAAGAAGATTAGAAGTATATATATGAAATGAGTTTGTTTTTTATATCAAATTGAAAATCGTGGATAAAATATAACTAATGTAACCAAAATTGTGACGATAATAAGTTAAAGTTCAATCTTCATCTACTATTTTCTTGCTTGGAATTCTTATATAAAAATTTTGATTTTGTTTGTCACTTATGAATGGTTTAATTTTAAGAATGAACAATTTTAATTTTGATAGTGTGGAGAAAATTGAATATTGCTAAAAGAGTTTTGCTAAGGGTTGTTACTAACATGCATAAAAAACGTGTACATTGATTAAAATAGTAATATTCCTAAAATTCAGGGGGGTTGTCCTTTGTGTATTTTGCCTTCTTAATGACAGACCTAAGGGCTGTCATTAGCATTTTCTTTGCTAAAAAGAAGGAAAATAATTTCACTAATGAAGTTAACAGGGCGTAAATTGTAAATATTATATATTGTTATTGATGTCATTATCAAAACCCTTTTTATAATTATATTTAAAGTTATCGTAGATGTTTAATTAATGATATAATAGTTAATTTTCATTTTGTAACAAACAAGCATTCTATTAGTTTAATTTGTAAAATAATATTCATTTGAAAAGTTTTGAAAGGGAAACGGGGTGAAAACAAGATGAAAGACAAAACTGAAATACATCATTGAAGGTCCTATTTAAATTTTACATTTATTAAATCATTATCCTTTTGTCTTTATTTTTAGGAGCAGATATACATATCATTTAATTTGGTTAACTGAACTTTGTTTTTCAAAAGCTGATTTAACATGGCTTTGATTTAAAGAGATTTTCTAGCTGATTCTCTAAGACTACTTGGTATGGGGCGACTCCCGTGGGCGTGGTGGTGATGTGGCATCTTGCCACGACCTGGAAGGCAAAGGAACAACATCCCCACAACGTCGTGAGGGGTTCGCCTGATAGAACGGTCAGGGTTGGTCCTGAGTTTGTTGAGGCCCTAGGCGAACATTAACTTTTTGGCCCCTATTAAATCGTAAAACTCAACATTGAACGATAAAAAGTAAAATTATTTACTTTAAAATTTAGTTTTGAAAATCTCTTCCAACTGATATTCACATTATGTTTAAAAAATATGAGAATTTTAATTTTTCTAAAACATAGATAAAAGTTTAAAAAATATGGCCCCATATAATTTTTTACTATAGGCCCAAGCCTATATCAACTTTGCCCAAGGCCGGCAGTGAGAACGGTGGTCACGACCACGACTTGGCACGGGGTGGGTTTGGTTTCGAGGAGATCTGACCGTTGTAAAAGGGTACATGGATCGGATATATGCAGAATAAGAAGAAGAAGAAAAGGTAGAAGGTCGGATATGGTTGAGTTCCAACTTTTTGGTTGGAGCCATCCAAGTGAAGAAGACGAAGACATAATGCTTAATAAATTAGGTTTTTAGGTTTTTAAATTTTACTTTTGGGCTTTTGAGTTCATTTTTTTGGGTTTAGAAATAGTCTTCTTGGGCTTCGATTACAAAAAACATGTACTAAAAGTTAAAAATAATTAAAATCTGCTATAAAATTTTGACAATATACATTAATAAATTAAATTTTAAGTTATCTTTTATAAAATAAATAAAAAAGAAATGATGAGATGAAAATTAAAATGATGTGATGTATTGAGTATTTTACTAGAAGATGATGTGGTGTGATGTGGTTGCTGAGGTGATAGAAGATATTGTAGAAAAATGAGTGATTAATGATACCCATACCCACAAGCATAAAGAAATGAGATAAATAACATTGATTAAAGTTATAATTACTATTTATATTTAAAAGTGTTGAAAATAATTATAAATTTAAACTTTAAAAAAATGCATTTTTCAATATGTTAAGAAATATTTTGTTAATTTTTTTTATTTATCTCACATTCTTAAGAATGAATTAAGACAAACCTGATAATCATTTATGATAGATCTACTTTAACCCATGCCATTGATGCATCCCAATGGTTAAATTTTTGCAAAAACTCATTGAAATTGTCACCTAGATTTTTCATTCAAATTTGATAAATAAACTTTCAAAAAAGCTTTTGTTCCAATGCATTTAGTTTAGAAAAAGTTTTTTTTTGTGACTAGTGAATGACTTAATGAATAATAAGCTTTTGGAGCAAAAACTTTTTGCTAGAAGGTCATAAACTATTAAATGACCTATACAAAGGGTAAAAACTTTTGTAAAAAGCTTCCATTGGAGATGCTCTAAACCCATATCATTTTTTTGTAGTCTTGTTTTATGTGGAGGAATTCCTCGAAAATTCCCATTTCTCGTTCACTTTTAACTCTTGTATGTCAATAAAATCTTGAAATCCCAAACTTCGATTGTGGATATTCACCCATTCAGAACCCATTTAATCAAAATCAAAGAACCCATTTGAATCATATTGTGATCTAAAATTCGACTAATTCAAACTAAAAACTAGAAGCCTCATGAAGGATTGTATACACACATCACATGATCAATATCTGCGGATTAGAAAGCCTAACTAACCTTTCCGTTTTATATTGGAAATTTAATTTTATAATATAATAAATTAATGATGGTAGTAAAACATGCAACTTGCTGGCTACACCTAGAATTAGTAAGGCTCAAGTTCAACTTTGAGTCCCATATTCAATTCTTGCCATTGTTTATTTTATATTTATTTCATCCCCTGCTTACTTTAATAAAAAAAATAACTTCTTCTAATTCAAATTAAATGATAAATTGTTGATCTTACATTTTTGAAATGAAATATTATAATGAGTGTTAGATTAGATTAGATTAGATTAAATAGTTAGTGGGTAGCTTTAATCTTGAGTAAAAACATGTATACTTTTTAAATCCGCAGAATCACGAGGGACAAAAATCCTCGTTCCTATAAAATTGATCAAACCCATGAACAGTGGCCTCACGCTTAAACAATGCCACGTCGGATGAACAATAATACTTAAAAGTATTTTTATTTTCCAAGTTGTTTTTGTATAAAATTTCAAGTCTAATCTGCTAATTTCTATGAATGCGTGCTCGCCTATGTCACACTCCGTCAAAATGGTTTTCAAAAGAAAATGGTTTGCGGAAGAACGGGGTGGATATCATAAGTAACCACAAGCATATGATTATGGCAAATATTAATTGTCTCAAAACTTCATTAAATAAAAGTAATAAAGTATGCCGCCAAAATTTTAATGAAAACGATAAGTCTAAACGTAATTAAATAAGGTTTTTAACTAAAAAGAAAACGTGGCATCTTTGACTCATGCATGCTTATGATCCAAACTCTAATGCTTATACTTCAATCAATTACCTGAAAAACATATATAAAACAATCAACAAAATTGTTGAGTGAATCCACAGGTTTAGAATATAGTTTTGATTTAACCAAAATGTTTATGCGCCAATGTGGCAAAAATCAGTGTGATGATATAATGTTTTGAAAAATGATTTGTCAATAACAATGTTGTAATATAATTTGTCATGTAAAAATGGGTAAGTAAACAATTTATTGAAATTTGTAAAGAATAATGATAATATAGAGAAATAATAAGAAAATGCATCAGTCCCCAACAGTTAGCTAAGCCATTGAGTTAATATGCCGACCCTAAGCCCATAATTAAACTGCAACTCTAAGTGTGATATTTCTGTTCTCTAAGATATGCACTCCCCTGACGGTTGGGTAGAACCGTTAAGTAATAACAAAAATGTGGGAGGAAGAGTGTCAGCCAATGACACCATCTGCATATCCAGGGCCTAGTCGCAACGAGCTAAGATTATGGCATGTAAGCATCTACCTATGCACTACACCTACTTAGTCCGAACATAAAGACTGTATGTCATGGTTTGAATAATGTATCATCACAATAAAAATAATGTAAGCATTTAATAAAAACAGTTGATATATTTTTCACCCCAAAGATTTGTAAAAACAGTAAATAAAAATACGGTAAAAAGTGGGGCTGTGGAGTCACCGGATGCAAAGCTTCCAAAAATGCAATTAATCAAAAGCAAGATCCAACCAAAGACTTCTAATGACCTAAATGTATAAGAGACAAACTAATGAGCGAAATGTTGGTGACATATTGAGTTAATATTGTACTTTAAATATATTTGGTTTGTATAAAAGTTTTGAAAATTGTTTTGCTTCGATAAAATAATGGGTAGTGTATCCTATAATTATCTAAATAGAATAACGTTTAAATAATTATAGTCACTATGTAAATTTTGTCAAATCGTGAATTAGGAAATTAGTTATTAACTAATAACTAAATTTTGAAAATAGTTCTTATATAGATAAACAGCTAGCGATTGATATATAATTAATTAATAAATATCTAACTATTTATAATAATTATATAAGCTATGTTTTTAATAAATCAAAAGGAAGATAAATATGTTTTTAGAGCATCGGAGTAATTGGGCTACATATGGGTTTGAGACAGTGGACTCGATAATAGGCTACTGGGCTCGGGATTTCTTGGCCGGCCCAACAGGCCTTGGCCTGCGAACAGAAGGAAAAAAAGAAACGGGATTTGAGTTTTCTTCAGGACTTTCCGGAGCAGAAGAGTTCGAGGATCGGTGCTATCACCGACGGTTTCTCCGGCACACACACACACAACTACACACACCTGCGATACTTCTACTTACCGGCAAAGTGTAATTCGCCGGAAAACTTGGAACACACAATCACACACACATGGGTGTGTCTCTGCTTCGGAGGTGGCGAAGGAAAACCAAAAACAAGGAAGATGGGTTTTTACTTCATACGAACACACACAAAAACACACTGAAACATACACGAACATGGTACGCACACCAGAAACACACTTGTGTGTGTCTGGGTTTAGGCAACGAAAACGGAAAAGATGGGATCGAGTGACAGTCGCCGGGGTAAAACCTGCAACAACACCTACTGTTCACACACGTATATGTGTACGGAAGAAAAACAGAGACGAGATCAAGCAACGAGGATGATGGGTTATGGGTCTGGGTTTTGGCAACATAAAACGGAAGATACCAAACCGATTGGTGGTTACCAAATTAAATAGAACCTGCAACAGCAACACACACATGTGTGTGTTCGACGGAGATACAGAATCAGAGATAGAGAGGCAGAGACGTTATACCTGCTCGGAGAGGAGGTCGGGGGATGGAGATCACAGAGGAGTAAGCTTTTGTTCAGAACCGTCTGTCCTTCGCCGGAGATGCGCCGTGTTCGTCGGAAGATTCGTCTGGGTTCTTGGCGGAATGAAAACGTGAAGAGGGTCTAACTGTTTTCTTTTGCAGGTATAGAGAATTAGGGTATTAGGTTTAGATGGTGGCTTTTTTGATTGGTGAAATAAAGAAAAGGAAAGGATTTACTAGTTAAAAGGAAATACATTAAAACTATAATAAAGATTCCAAATTTTTTTTTTGAGAGAGAGGAAGTTGGCAGATCAAGGAGGTAGTTTGGGATTTCAAATTATTGTATTTACTTTTGTATTGTCTTAATATACATACGAAATATTATGTTTTTAATCGTGTGGAACGTTTTGTCTTAATATACCTGTTAATTAATTGAGTTAATCTTTTATTATAAGTTGTTAAATTTGTATTTTTTTGATTAGTTTATAAATTTGTTGTGTCACCAACTCGCTAACTAACTAATATAACGATGCAATAATTGACAAGTGCACAAATAATGACGTGTAGTAATTAGACATGGTTTCTATGGTTTCACTAAATTAAATGTGTTCTAATTAATATCATAAATTGATATTAGGGTTTTATGCTAGACTTAAATGCGATAAATGCTCCCATAAATTATATTAGGGTTCTATGACGTTATTAGAGTTTTAATAAATGTCAAATTTAATACCTGAATTTTAGGGTTGTCACATTCTCCCCTCGTTGAAGAAATTTCATCCCGAAATTTAAGACGATGCACTATTCGGCTGAGAGTCGGGAAAAAGGTGGGGATACTTTTGCTTCATTTGATCTTCCCGCTCCCAAGTGAATTCAGGTCCTCGTTTAGAATTCCAATGAACTTTTACTATTCTGACTTTGCTCCTTCGGAGTCTATGCGTCTTCCACTCTGATATTTTTATAGGTTCTTCGGTAAACTGGAGTCTGTTGTCAATGGATATCTCTTCTGACGGTACAATTAGTGTTTCATCTGATATATACACTTCTTGAGGTTCGACACATGAAAAGTATTGTGGATACTGCTGAGTTCTTGCGGTAATAGTAGACGGTAGGCGACAAGACCAATCCTCTCCAGTATCTCAAAAGGTCCAATGTAACGGGGGTTCAACTTTCATCGTTTCGTAAAACGAGCAACGCCTTTCCATGGCGATATTTTCAACAGTACTTTGTCACCTACTGCGAATTCCAAAGGTTTACGACGATTGTCTGCATAGCTATTCTGTCTGTCTCTGGCTGCTTTGATTCGATCTCTGATTTGAAATATCTTGTCAGTCGTTTCTTGCAATATTTCTGGACCAGTAATCTGTCTGTCACCGACTTCAGACCAACAAAGCGGTGATCGGCACTTACAACCATAAAGTGCTTCAAATGGAGCAGCCTTGATACTGGTGTGATAACTGTTATTATAAGAAAATTCAACTAATGGAAGGTGGTTATCCCAATTTCCACCAAAATCAATTACGCAAGCTCGCAACATGTCCTCTAGGTTTTGGATGGTTCGCTCACTCTGACCATCGGTTTGAGGATGATCAGCAGTACTCATATCAATTCGTGTTCCTAGAGATTTTTGTAAAGATTGCCAAAATCGGGAGGTGAAACGACTATCTCTATCTGATATAATGGATATTGGCACTCCATGTCGAGATACAACTTCCTTAAGGTAGATTATTGTCAACTTCTCCATTTGGTCAGTCTCTTTGATGGGGATGAAATGTGCGGATTTTGTAAGACGATCAATGATTACCCAAATCGTTTGTGACCACTCGATGTTCGAGGTAATTTGGTTATGAAGTCCATAGAAATGTTTTCCCATTTCCACTCGGGAATTTCAGGTTGTTGTTAGAGACCAGAGGGTTTTTGATATTCCGCCTTAACTTTAGAACAAGTTAAACATTTGCCGACATAGATGGCGATTTCCTTCTTTATGTTTGGCCACCAATACAACTATTTTACATCCTTATACATCTTGTCAGCACCAGGGTGAATGGAGCATTTAGACTTATGAGCTTCATCTAAAATAATTTCGCGGAGGTTACCGAAGCTTGGGACCCATATTCTGTGCATGAAATAGAGTGTTCCATCTGATTCAGGTTCTAACTGTTTCTTCATACCACGCAGAAATTCATTCTTTATATTTTCGTCTTTCATAGCTTCGGTTTGAGAGAAGTGAATTTGTGCAGTAAAGTTTGTGTGGATAGACATTTCCAATGCTCGCACTCGTCGTGGTTTGGCTCGTTCCTTTCGACTAAGGGCATCAGCCACAATGTTGGCTTTCCCTGGATGATACTTGATCTCGCAGTCATGATCGTTTAGCAACTCGACCCATCGACGTTGTCTCATGTTTAGTTCTTTCTGGTCGAAGATGTGTTGGAGGCTCTTGTGGTCAGTAAAGATAGTGCATATGCTACCATATAAATAGTGTCTCCAGATTTTCAACGCGAATACAACAACACCTAATTCGAGGTCATGAGTAGTGTAATTCTTCTCATGGTTTTTCAATTGCCGAGAGGCGTATGCAATCACTTTTCCATTTTGCATTAACACGCAAACTAAGCCTTGATGAGACGCGTCACAGTATACTATGAAATTTTCCGTTCCTTCAGGGAGAGATAAGATAGGTGCGGTACAAAGTTTGGTTTTTAGGGTTTGGAAGGCTGTTTCTTGTTTTTCGCCCCAGTCAAATTTCTTGTCTTTTTGTGTTAATAGAGTTAGAGTTTGGGCTACTTTGGAGAAATTTTCGATGAACCGTCTGTAGTAGCCGGCAAGACCAAGAAATTGACGCACTTCGGTCGGGGACTTTGAAGTTTCCCAATTTTTAATTGCTTCAATTTTTGCGGGATCGACATGTATTCCTTCATTATTTATCACATGGCCTAAGAATTGCACTTCACGAATCCAGAATTCGCACTTGGAAAATTTTGCATATAATTTCTCTTTTTCAAGTAGTTCGAGGATTAGCTTTAAATGTTCTTCATGTTCGGTTTTGGTTCGAGAGTAGATAAGAATATCTTCTATGAATATGATGACAAATTTGTCTAGGTAAGGTTTACAAACTCGATTCATAAGATACATAAATACAGCAGGAGCATTTGTTAAACCGAAAGGCATAACAAGAAATTAGTAGTGACCATAAGGAGTTCTAAAAACAGTCTTGGGAACGTCTTCTTCTCGAACTTTCAAATGATGATAACCGACACGCAAATCAATTTTGGAATAAAAGCTTGACCCTTGTAGTTGGTCGAATAAATCATCAATACATGGAAGTGGATAGCGATTTTTAATAGTTAATTTATTTAATTCTCGGTAGTCGATACACATCCTCGTTGATCCATCCTTCTTCTTCACGAACATTACCGGAACTCCCCATGGTGAGAAACTCGGTCGAATGAGGCCAATATCTAATAGTTCTTGCAGCTGAGTGGAGAGTTTTTGCATCTCAAATGGTGCAAGTCGATATGCTGAGCGCGCGATCGGTGTGGCTCCTGGGACTAGGTCAATTCGAAATTCAACTTGTCGTTGAGGCAGCAATCCAGGCAAATCGTATGGAAACACGCCGGGAAAATCTCGCTCGATAGGAATGTCTTCAATTTTCTTTTCACCAAGTTTCTTGTCAACAACATAGGCTAAAAATGCCTGATAACCCTTACGTAGGTATTTATGGGCCTTCATGCAATTTATAATCTTAAGCATACTAGACTTTTGTTCGCCGCAAATTATCAATGTTTCATTGTTTTCTAGAGGAATCCTGATTAATTTCTCATAGCATATAATTTCGGCGTGATTTTTAGATAGCCAATCCATTCCAATAACGACGTCAAAACCTCCTAGATGTACAGGCAAAAGATCTATCCCAAATGTATGACCCTCTAGATTTAATTCACAATCTTTAACAACTTCATCTGATTCAATCATCTTACCATTGGCCAATTCTATTTCATATTTGCTGTCTAATTTCATAGATTCCATTCCTAGGCATGGTTTAAACTCGATAGACACAAAACTCAAACCGGCACCCGAATCAAATAAAACAGAAGCATATTGGTTGTTTAAGAGAAACGTACCGGTAACAATGTTTGGATCTTCACGAGCTTCCTGAGCTCCAATAACAAATGCTCTACCACGAGCCAGTTGACGATCATTATTAGGGTTGGGGTTAGGGTTGTTGTTGTTATTGTCGTTGACAAGCCTGGGGCAACGATTCCTGTAATGGTTTGGATCTCCACACTCATAGCAATGTGGTCTAGGGGCATTGTTTTCTTGGGTTGGCAAATTGGCTCTACACTTCTGAGCTTTGTGTCCCCAACGATCACATCGATTACATTTCTCACAGTTTCCATCATGGTGCCAGTTACACGTGTTACATTTGGGTTTCTTTCCGATATAAGGTTTTGCTCCTGGGTTGGTGGAATTAGCCGGTACATTAACTTGAGCAGTCTTCAAATGTTTATTGTTCGATCCTTGTTGATTGTACATGTTATTTTCCCCAGTACGTTTTCCATTGTTGTTAAAACGATTTTCATTTCGGTTCGTATTAGCTTGATTGTTACTGGAATTTCCAGTAGTGGTTTTTCTCTGCAAAGTACCATTATGTATAGCATCATCAGTCAGTTTCCGAGCACGGTTAACAGCATCCTCAAAGGTAGTAGGCTCAGTCGCAGTCACAAGTGTCTTGATTATGGGAGCTAATCCACAAGTGTACCTCTCAATCTTTTTGTATTCTGGGGTCACCATATGAGGGACAAGACGTGAAAGTTCCTGAAATTTGGTCGTGTATTCAGTAATATTTGCCCCATTCATTGACAAATTCCAGAGCTCAGCCTCAATTTTCAGCAATTCCCTTCTTGGACAAAATTTGTTGTTCAACTGGTCCTTGAACTCATCCCATGACAATGAATCAGCAGTAACCCTACCCAAGATCTGAACTTGGGAATTCCACCAGGTTAGAGCTTCCTTCGCCAGAGTGCTGGCGGCATACTTGACCTTGTCTTCCGGTGCACAGTTCACAACGCTGAATTTCGATTGAATCTTCTCAACCCAATATATTAAAGAAATTGCTCTTTCATTTCCAGAGAATGCTGGAGGGTGACAAGTTGTGAAAGTCTTAAAGGAACAACCTTGACGATTATTGTTGTTTCCTATTTACAATGATAAAAATTTCAAATTAGCGTGAGCTCCAAGATTTCGAGAGATTCCCCAAAAGATAGGAGTTTTTATAATTCTTACATTCGTTGTTCAAGGTTCTATTTGTGTTACTATTATTTCCACCATTCTCACGCGATGCCCTATTTGCTTCATATTGGGCTAGCGCTTCAGTGATCCTACGAGCTACCATTTCTTCGATTGTCTCTCTAGACTCATTGTTGTTGTTGTTGTTGTTGTTGTTGTTGTTACGTTCATTGTTCCAATGTTTGCGAGTAACTCTTCATCCAGACATTCTTGATTCTAAAATTTCGAAATAAGAAAATATGACGAGGCACGATAGAATGTTGCGCGTGGGGACGAGAATCTGGTCGATGTGGCGTCACTACGTTCGGTGTCTAGGTCTAATGATAAATCAAACGAACTCACTAACGTCACACTAAATATAGTTATGATATGGGGTTAACGCACAAGTAACCAATAGTCCAAAAATGTGTCACTTAGGGTAAATTCAAGGTAAGTAGTCCTAATAGTAGGTTTAGGTGAAATGCAATGCAACATATATGAATGAGACTCTATATGCAATGAAAAATGTTTTGACCAAAATCTTTTTGAGCTATAGACTAAATTAATAGTTCACTATAACCAAATGCTCTGATACCAATCTGTCACACCCCGCCAAAATGGTTTTCAAAAGAAAATGGTTTGCGGAAGAACGGGGTGGACCTCATAAGTAACCACAAGCATAAGATTACGGAAAATATTAATTGTCTCAAAACTTCATTAAATAAAAGTAATAAAGTATGCCACCAAAACATTAATGAAAACGATAAGTCTAAAAGTAATTGAATAAGGTTTTTAATTAAAAAGAAAACGTGGCATCTTTGACTCATGCATGCTTGTGATCCAAACTCTAATGCTTATACTTCAATCAATTACCTGAAAAACATATATGAAACGATCAACAAAGTTGTTGAGTGAATCCACAGGTTTAAAATATAATTTTGATTTACCCAAAATGTTTATGCGCCAATGTGGCAAAAATCAGGGTGATGATATAATGTTTTGAAAAATGATTTATCAACAACAACGTTGTAATATAATTTGTCATGTAAAAATGGGTAAGTAAACAATTTATTGAAATTTGTAAGGAATAATGATAATATAGAGAAATAATAAGAAATTGTATGACTGATGTCCCCAACAGTTAGCTAAGATATTGAGTTAATATGCCAACCATAAGCCCATAATCAAACTGCAACTCTAAGTGTGATGTGTCTGTTCTTTAAGATATGCACTACCCCGACGGTTGGGTAAAACCGTTAAGTAATAACAAAAATGTGGGAGGAAGAGTGTCAGACAATGGTACCATATGCATATCCAGGGCCTCGTCGCAACTAGCTAAGATTATGGTATGTAAGCATCTACCTATGCACTACACCTATGTAAGCATCTACCTATGCACTACACCTACTTAGTCCAATTATAAAGACTGTTTGTGATGGTTTGAGATAGTGGACTCGATGATAGGCTACTAGGCTCGGGATTTCTTGGCCGGCCCAACAGGCCTTGGCCTGCGAACAGAAGGAAAAAAAAGTTACGGGATTTGACTTTTCTTCAGGACTTTCGGGAGAAAAAGAGTTCGAGGATCGGTGCTATCACCGACGGTTTCTCCGGCACACACACACACAACTACGCACACCTGCGATACTTCTACTTACCGGAAAAGTGTAATTCGCCGGAAAACTTGGAACACACAATCACTCACACATGGGTGTGTGTCTGCTTCGGAGGTGGCGAGGGAAAACTAAAAACAAGGAAGATGGGTTTTTACTTCATACGAACACACACAAACACACACTGAAACATACACGAACATGGTACGCACACCAGAAACACACTTGTGTGTGTCTGTGTTTAGGCGACGAAAACGGAAAAGATGGGATCGAGTGACGGTCGTCGGGGTAAAACCTGCAACAACACCTACTGTTCACACACGTACATGTGTACGGAAGAAAAACAGAGACGAGATCAAGCGACGAGGATGATGGGTTATGGGTCTGGGTTTTGGCAACATAAAACGGAAGATACCAAGCCGATTGGTGGTCCCCAAATTAAATAGAACCTGCAACAGCAACACACACATGTGTGTGTTGACGGAGATACAGAATCAGAGATAGAGAGGGATAGACGTTATACCTGCTCGGAGAGGAGGTCGGGGGATGGAGATCACGGAGGAGTAAGCTTTTGTTCGGAACCGTCTGTCCTTCGCCGGAGATGCGCCGTGTTCGTCGGAAGATTCATCTGGGTTCTTGGCGGAATGGAAACGTGAAGAGGGTCTAACTGTTTTCTTTTATAGGTTTAGAGAATTAGGGTATTAGGTTTAGATGGTGGCTTTTGATTGGTGAAATAAAGAAAAGGAAAGGATTTACTAGTTAAAAGGAAATACATTAAAACTATAATAAAGATTCCAATTTTTTTTTTAGAGAGAGGAAGTCGGCAGATCAAGGAGGTAGTTTGGGATTTCAAATTATTGTATTCACTTTTGTATTGTCTTAATATACCTACGAAGTTTTATGTTTTTAATCGTGTGGAACGTTTTGTCTTAATATACCCGTTAATTAATTGAGTTAATGTTTTATCATAAATTGTTAAATTTGTATATTTTTTGATTAATTTATGAATTTGTTGTGTCACCAACTCGCTAACTAACTAATATAACGATGCAATAATTGACAAGTGCACAAATAATGACGTGTAGTAATTAGACATGGTTTCTAGGGTTTCACTAAATTAAATGTGTTCTAATTAATATCATAAAATGATATTACGGTTTCATGCTGGACTTAAATGCGATAAATGCTCCCATAAATTATATTAGGGTTCTATGACGCTATTGGGGTTTCAATAAATGTCGAATTTAATAACTGAATTTTAGGGTTGTCACAGACTACCAATAATGATCCCAATATCTTACAATTCATGAGTAAGTTTACAGAGGGAGTAGAGAATGCTTGTAAGGATACAAGTGTACTGCATTCCTCCTTTTAACATTTAGCAGTCTGTCCCTTTTTATGATTCTCGTAAGGGGCGATCATAGTTAAGACCTTTGATTAAAACCATGTTAAAGCGTAGGTTGAACCAAAGCAGTTGAGTGTGTCAAATCATATTTCCATTAAGAGGGTGTTTGAGAAAACTTTTGAAAAGTGCTTATTGATAACTTATTAGCTTTTTCAAGAAGTCAAGAAGTCAATTGTTGTTTAGCTAAGATAATAAGTCCTTTTTAAATGACTTTTGAAAAATCTTTGAAAATAAGTTTTGCAAAAGTAAAAATGTCCTTACTTTTCAAATGACTTATCAACTTTTCACTATAAAAGGTTAATAAGTCAATAAGCTAAGACAAACACTAGCTTTTAAAATTATTATTCAAAACCAAAAAGTTAATAAGTCATATTAGCTAAAAGCACTTTTTAACATTAAAAAAAGCTTATACAAACATGCCCCAAGGCATTCTAGTATACGGAGTATAATTCAAAGTTTTTGATACCTTCTGTCCATTCAAGTTTCTCATTTATTCGATCAATAATTCTTTTTACTTAATCTTTAGTACCAAAATTTGTTATGAAAGCATACACTGCGACTTTTAGTTTCTAAGAGTATGTTTGGTACAGAGAATTGGGAGGTGGGAAATGAAATTAGCAACCAAATCCCTTGTTTGGTTGTACTGAGAAAATGGGAGGAAGGAGAATTGCTCATTCCTATTCTCTAGGTTTGTTTCTCTCCTTTATGTAAAGAATTGGTGGGAATTGTAAAATAGAGAACTGCGAAAAAACACGGAGACTTGGCAATTCCTATTCGAATCACATGTCGTCTTCTAAAGCAGAATTGGCTTTGGCAATACCCCTTCCGCAACACAATCGAACGTCTGCTCATAGCCATTCTCTTCTCCTCAACTTCTCGTCAAGGTATGCTCTTCGTCTCTGGATCTCTGTCTCGATTTCTATCTCTCTATATCTCCATCTCCCTCTCCGTGACATAAATATTCTTGATTTAGGTTAGTGGATTCATTTGATAAACAGACTAATTTTGATTTGTTATACAAAAATTGAATATCCTATAGTTAATGTCGGATTCGTTTTAATTTGATAAGTTATTGTACTGATTTAACGTAAGTAGGTGATTTGATGGATGTTGATTAGGTTACTGCATTGAAATTAAGAAGAAAAAAAAGTGTAACATTATAGACAGTTACCTTCAGGAAGGGGATTTAGGTCAAACAGGGACCGATTATAACTTGACTTAGGTTAAATAAGGACTGATTATAACTTGATTTAGGTTAATATATACTTGTGATAAAACTATTTAAAGCTTATTATAAATTTCGCGAGCCTCCAAAAAGCTAAGGTAAGTTAATATAATTTTGTTTATAATATGATGTACAATAAGAAGATTAGGATGATGCATTACGTGAGAGTGGCTGTTTTCTAGTATTTCAGAAAATTGTAGGTGTTAAACAGAGTTGCATAACGCGGAGGTGTCAATTCCTTGGTTTAAATCGCTTGTTTTAATTCTGCATTCTTTTGATAAATTTCATTATTAGTATATGTATGCTGGATTGTAATCAACCTTGTAATTGATGTGTTAAAATATTCGTTTTGCTTAATGCTAATACTTGACAGTAATGATTAAATTTACACAACAGGTTATAATGGGAGGAAGTTTTAGAATATTACGCTGCAGAATTTCCGGTAAAATGCGCCTTGAAAAAACAGCAAAATCGGGCAGGAAACGAAGTCAGATGAATCCAACATCAATTGATGACGCTGATTTCCTCCCTGCAGGTTGCCCACGTCAAAATTGTTGGTCAAGTGATTTGTGTTTGGAGCCACGTCGAACCAATAGAAGTTGTTGTGTCAAGTGACTTCTGTTTAGGTTCTGGATTAATTGATGATTAATGTTTAGGATTATGAAATAGGGCATACAACATGAAGACAATTATGCAATCTGATGAGAATAAAATGCATATGTTTTGTATTTTTAATTTTAGGGCCCTCATTGTAAATGCATTTTTATTATTAATATATCCATGTTTTTATATATTTTGTGTTTGAATAATGATTGTTGTGGAAAAAAAATACGTGTTGATGATAAAGTTGGTACAATTCTCTTTTTATTTCTTGTTGTACCAAACAAGAGAAATGATTCTCTGTTACGTAAGAAGAGCCGGAGAGAAGTCATCATTCACTTACAAATCCCAAAGCCTCCTTTGAGTGTGGCCGAGTTTTAAGGGAAAAGTAGTCTCGAAACTAGGAGGCATTTAATGCGGGTGAGGCTCAAAGTTGATTGACGCCTTTGTCCATAAGACAGCGGAGTTCGCCCCAGGTCAAAGACCTTCGGACCATGAAGGATACGGACCATAGCTAGAATCTTAAGCATCAGAGTGACCTTCCAGAAACCCCTTCTGGAGGACTTCTGACTTAGGGTTGTTCTTGTTTTCAGGTTGCCGATTCGTGGACTCTTCCAGTCTATACGCACAGAATTCAGGACGCAACATTTGGCGCCATCCGTGGGACCTTGAACAAAATGGTCTTAGAATCGACGCAGAAGGGAGGAAACCGCTCCCCAGTGTTAGCAAGAATCGAGCACACTCCTCCTCTTCCTTTTTCCGCCTCGGCAGTCGTAAACGCTACAACATGTCCTCCGCCTTCTGGGTTGGGGAAGGATGAGCCGACGAAGGAAGAGATTGAAGAGTTCAATCTTTTCTGCAAATTCAGAAAGTTAGGGATTTGGAGAAGAGTCAGAGAAGAGTGAAGGAGGGGGAAGGGGTGAGCGGAGTGGGGAGAACGTTGACCTACTTTAGCGAAGAAGAATCCGCAGAGCCTTCTACGGAGAACGTTTCCAGAGAGGGAACCTCTTCCATCCGTACGCTGGAGGAGATACCTTGAAGGAGGGTGGAAACAAGAGCACACCACGCCGAGGGGAGAAGCGAAACCCCTCAACGCCACTCTTCCATCTCGAGAAATTTTCGATCTCCGTTTGTTGACGATATCAACAAAATATCGATCCCACCAGGTCTCAAAGGACCACGAGTCAAGTCTTACGATGGAGCAAGAGAACCTGATGACCATGTGGCTAGCTGTCAGTGGGCTGTGAAAATGATCCCCATGGACCCTTGGCTTTGGTGCCTATACTTCGCCGGAACGTTGGAAGGTTCTGCGCGGTATTGGCTGTCTAGTCTCCCTAGCAGAGTATAGCCAGTTTTGAGGAGCTGGTTGCGCAGTTCAGCCATAGCTTCATTCAGCAGAAGAAGTATCAACAGCGTTCTCAGTCTATTATGGCCTGCAGACGGAGCGAAGGGGAATCGAACAAGTCTTACTTCAAAAGATTCAATGAGCAAATTAAGAAGATGCCGGTACGGGAAGACTCGCTCATTATAGCTGCTTTTACATACGGGCTAAGGGAGGGAGAGTTGTTTCGTGAGCTGTCCAAAAGAGACTTTGTTAAAGCAGATGACATGATCAATGCGGTGAATAAAGTGCTAAAGCAGGAAGAAGAGAGTGCGTAGAAGTTGTGATTTGAAGCACAAGAGAAAAAATGAACGATTGGGTCCAGTTCTCACATAAGCGAAGGGAAGACGAAAGGGGTGTTTAGATCCGGATACGGTGGGAAACCCTTATATCGAGGACGACCCTAGGAGGGGAGACCCCGCCGGATCGATATGGCTCGTCCAGGCAGGAGACCTACTCTAGTTATGAAGCCCGTAGGTCGGAAGGAAAAGGGGCTAGAAAACGGTACCCATGGACCCAAACACCTACTGTGAATTCCATAAGATCATGGGGCATAACACGGCCTCATGTGAGAGCTACAAAAGGGAGAAAGAGTCACACGGGGGTAAAATGGAGGTCGCTGCAGTTGAACTCGCAACGAAGAAGGAGGCGGCAGCATACAACACATAAATCTTTAACTTGGAAGGGAATCGTCGGTCCCTTCCTTGGGGAAGAGGCATAAGGGAATAGTAGAATTCAGAAGAGGAGAACCAGTTCCAGAAGGGTATGTGGGAACGGAACCTCTGGTCATCTTTAGGGTGGTAGCTAAGACCATGGTTCGTCAGATTTAAGTTGATTCAGGAAGCTCGACTAACATTATGTATAGCCATTGCCTTGATAAGTTTCTCTCCGATGTCAAGTCTTTGCTAAAACCTACCATGGGGACGTTTGTAGGGTTTTCCGGGCAGTCGGTGTAGCCCAGAGGGAAGATACACCTACCCTTCATGCTGTCCGATTGGGAGAGGAACGATAGCAAGACGATCCTGACAGAGTTTATTATTATCGAAGCACCCTCGAGGTACAACGCCATTCTGGGGAGGACTGGCTTATGGCAGTTCCAGGTTGTTCCATCCACTATCCATGGTTTGCTCAAGTTCCCCTCGGAACACGGTGTAATCACCGTCCAGAGTATGCCTATGCGCCCTTGGAGTGTAATAGCATCACACATCAAGTGAAGGGGTTTCATAACATTGATCGACCTCTTGGGTCAACCTCCTAGTATACTTGGTTCGAACCATACTCGTAAGAACATGAAGGTGTTCTTGACCGGTTAAAACCAACTAGCTGATTTAATACCTAAAAGCGGAACTGGGATTAAACCTAATCCTTAAACCCTAAAGGATTATAGGAACTTGGAAATCAAACTAGATTAATAAGAAAGAAACCTTGTACGAAGAACTCGAACACACACAATGCTTGTGTGTGTTCGTCGAACACTCACCAAGAACCCTAGGGTTCTTGGTGTTTTCGTTCGATCCAACAAGAGGGGAGAGGAGAAAGAGTGTTACATGAATCATACCTTAGTTTAGCATAAGATAGCCCACTGATGATGAACACGACGAGCGATCCTCTAGATGATCACTTGCAACGATCTTGATTTTCGAAACTCGAAGAACACGAAGAACGAACGAAGAACACAAAGAGTCGTGTTCTTGGTTTCGGCCGATTGAAGGGGAGAGAGGGGGAAAAGGATTCATGTGATATGGTGTAACCTAATAAGGGATCCCTAAGCCTTCTATTTATAATAGAAAGACTTTCACTTAAGGCCCTTTTAATTTAATTAAGATTAATCTCTTAATTAGACTTATATCTTACACTTTAAACCCTTATTTTTTACTAGTTATTATTGTCACACTTAATTATCAAATGTCTTAGTATTATACACTTATATATTTCGGTACCCATATACACGAAATATATATATATACTTGTATTTTATATCATTAACAATTAATTAGACAATAATATTATCCAGTCACTATATGATTTAATAGCTTTAAATCAAGTCATGGATAATCAATAACTAACACATTGTATATTTACTCAACTAGTAAATGTAAAAATACTTGTATTAATTAGTTAGTTAAACTAATCTAGTAATAAGTTAAACTTAACTTAATACTTAACTGATTCATAATGACTATTATGAATCATTCCTCTTCGTTGTATCATTGCATATCTTGCTCGTATTACATGCACTCACCAGTGTGACCCTTAAGTGTTTCGTAGGCATGGATGTATCATCATAGGTTGACTAACTGTGCGCATAATTCCTTCAGACTCCCACTTGTGCAAGTTCGTAACCTTTATCTTAATGATACGAGTTACAGTGGCCTTCTAGATGGGCATGTAGGTAACCAACCATAAAAACAACTTATGTAACCCTGGTATAGTTTTTGAAAAACTCTTTAATAGCGTCTCCTAGTAAAGAACACTCTGTCTCTACTTCTTGGGTAACGTTGTTAGGTTCATCCCTTGCAGCATGATATTTGTGATAACGAATACGAGCATGGTAGAAATTATTAACTCCTGTATTCGAAATCATTTCAGGACTTCTTGATTCAAACTGTTGTGATAAACGACAAAGAACAAATCCAATCGTTTGGGCATGTACATGCACTTACCAGTTTTCTTATCATGTTAAAGGACCCATAAATATCTCTCCTAAAAAGGAGGTGCAATTACCATCTTGTTATATTTCGATTCAAAATACAACTTCCTCTGTACCCAGTAAGGCCTCGTATGACAACCATATTTCAGGCTTGTCTAAGACGAACCAAAGTACATTAGTCATTGTATCCTAAACCAAATACCCCAGGCTTAAGGACAATCCTAGTGAACAATACTTTTGAACTTTTCAACCACGAAGTATTGTCACGGTGGTCAATCCAATATTCGTCGAGCCTTCAACAGGATATCACCGATATTTGGTCCACAACAAACTTGTGTAGCTATCTTCGAGTAAACTCGAATCTCCACCAAATACCGCGATGACGTTAACGTCCTATCAAGGTTCCCACCAAGACGAGTAGTCACGTATTATATCTTTTGAATAAATAGACTTTTATTCATGGATATTGTAAAACATACAAAGTCTTGAATAACAATGATACTAACTCATGTACTATTCCTCACTGGACATAGATACAGAATTATTACTGCGTCATTACTTATTCCTTTCGTTCGTGTTGATCACTTAATGACTTTTACAATTTTACTTGTAAGTTCATCACTAAACTAGTCATTTCTATTAAACTAAAGACATAAGACAAGTGTTGTAAAACCACTATTTATTTTGTCTTTGCTAGATTTTGTTCTTGCGACATTCTAGAACTTATTCTAGTCTTTCCGTTTATGCAATTCGGTAAACATAGAAGTATTGGAAATAACTCCTTAGTTTCTTGAATTCATAAAATTCACTTTGTAACTAAAGCTTCTTTTAGTTACTTGATTTGTAGATATCTTGTTGCTAGTTAAAGAAATTTCCTTAAATGATTATGTTATCCACTAGAGTGTGAATAACCTATTAGATATGCAATAATTAATCACAAGACTTGTGATCACACTATTAGGTTTGCAATAGCCTAATTAATGATCATTTCATTATTTCTCTTAACTCTTTGGCAAACGACTTGGTAAAACGTTGTTGTTAATATCATACCAACTTGCTATATTCATTAATACCTCAAATGAATATGTTAGTCATAGTTCCCACTAAATTTATGGAATTTAAGCATCTCTTAAATTATTTCTTTGACCTAGTAAAAAACTCATAGTTTATCCTTTTAAGAATTAATCAATTACTAAAGTCATCCTTAGGATTTTGCGAATATCCAATATTCCTTTTGAGGGAATCATGACTTTCATTGATTATTGTATCTAACAAGTATAAGACACTTGAAACGATACTTCTAATTATTAAATATATTAGTACCTTTTTAAGAACTTCATTTCTTGGATTTCTCAAATATCCATTATTCATATTAGGGAATTATAACTTGATCAAATATTGTATTCATTACAAGTATTAAGGACTTGCAATAATACCTTTAATTCTTAAATACTTTAATATGGTTCTTACCTTTTAAGAGTTCATTTAATGTCTAAGTCATTTTCCTTGGATTATACGAATATCCAATTATTCCTATTAGGGAATTATGACTTCATTAAATTCTTTTATCACAAGTATGAAAGACTTGTAATAATACTCTTTAAAGTCTATCTTGATTATATCCAATATAATCATACTATATCAATATTAATACTTTAAAACTTACTATCATAAGTAACCATTACTTAAGATGTTTTAAACAAGTTCAATGTACCTTGAACTTTATGCTTTCCATAAAAACTCTTAAATACTTCATTAGAAAAACTTTCTAATTACTAGCATCTAAGTAATTTGAGCTTCTAAGATATTGTTACAACAATAAAACAAATACAAACAATGAGATCATTATTAAGTCAATACTTGACTTTATAATCTAGTCATTTCCACTAAACTAGTCATTTCTATTAAACTAAAGACATAAGACAAGTGTTGTAAAACAACTATTTCTTTTGTCTTTGCTAGATTTTGTTCTTGCAACATTCTAGAACTTATTCTAGTCTTTCCGTTTATGCAATTCGGTAAACATAGAAGTATTGGAAATAACTCCTTAGTTTCTTGAATTCATAAAATTCACTTTGTAACTAAAGTTTCTTTTAGTTACTTGATTTGTAGATATCTTGTTGCTAGTTAAAGAAATTTCCTTAAATGATTATGTTATCCACTAGAGTGTGAATAACCTATTAGATATGCAATAATTAATCACAAGACTTGTGATCACACTATTAGGTTTGCAATAGCCTAATTAATGATCATTTCATTATTTCTCTTAACTCTTTGGCAAACGACTTGGTAAAACCTTGTTGTTAATATCCTACCAACTTGCTATATTCATTAATACCTCAAATGAATATGTTAGTCATAGTTCCCACTAAATTTATGGAATTTAAGCATCTCTTAAATTATTTCTTTGACCTAGTAAAAAACTCATAGTTTATCCTTTTAAGAATTAATCAATTACTAAAGTCATCCTTAGGATTTTGCGAATATCCAATATTCCTTTTGAGGGAATCATGACTTTCATTGATTATTGTATCTAACAAGTATAAGACACTTGAAGCGATACTTCTAATTCTTAAATATATTAGTACCTTTTTAAGAACTTCATTTCTTGGATTTCTCAAATATCCATTATTCATATTAGGGAATTATAACTTGATCAAATATTGTATTCATTACAAGTATTAAGGACTTGCAATAATACCTTTAATTCTTAAATACTTTAATATGGTTCTTACCTTTTAAGAGTTCATTTAATGTCTAAGTCATTTTCCTTGGATTATACAAATATCCAATTATTCCTATTAGGGAATTATGACTTCATTAAATTCTTTTATCACAAGTATGAAAGACTTGTAATAATACTCTTTAAAGTCTATCTTGATTATATCCAATATAATCATACTATATCAATATTAATACTTTAAAACTTACTATCATAAGTAACCATTACTTAAGATGTTTTAAACAAGTTCAATGTACCTTGAACTTTATGCTTTCCATAAAAACTCTTAAATACTTCATTAGAAAAACTTTCTAATTACTAGCATCTAAGTAATTTGAGCTTCTAAGATATTGTTACAACAATAAAACAAATACAAACAATGAGATCATTATTAAGTCAATACTTGACTTTATAATCTAGTCATAAAACTTGACTAGTAAAATCAACACACATGCACACACAATATAATTCAACCATGGATTCAAATGATGATAAACTCAAAAACCGAAATTTATCATAAAATACAAAAAAAATGTAATTTTTTCAAAACAACTTAAAAAACCGAAAATTGTTTTACTGAATCCATACAAAAAATACTGAATTAAAACGTGGTGCTCGTGGGACCATTATCTCATGTTAGTCGATCTCACTTTCCATCATCTCATGCAATAAACGATTGCTAAAGTTGAGTTACTCGTAATAAACTTTACAAGTAGAATGCGAGCATCTAGAAATTGGTCAAGTTAACTAAGGAGCAAGCATTTCTTCCTACCCTTTAACCCGTGCCACAACCAAGAAACCGTTTATCGGTTCTTGTTTGGCTAGACCTTTTGTTTGAATCTATTACCCTTTAGGCATGCCGTGGCTGGGATCGGTTTTATCCTTCCCCTTTCCACTGCGCCTCTTTCTCTGACCATCATCGGTTACTACGAGATCATTCTTAAACTTGGTCCCCAAATCAACTCAGTAGTCATGAGCATGGAATGTAGCTCATCAAGGGATTGCTCCATGTTGACTATATAATGCTTATAGTCATCTGACAACGAGTTTAGTATCATTACTGTTACTAACTACAACGGTACTGGGTATCCTATTCATTCAAGATGATCCATGTGCTCTTTCATTTTCATGACGTGAGCACTCACCAATGATCCCTTAACCACCTTGGAAGATTTGAACATTCTACAAGCATAATATGCTTGTCCTGGTTCATTTATAGCATTTGCGGCAGGAGCATTTAGTATTGCTCTTTCTAGGACATTTCCTTTTCTCTCATGCCCAAGCATAATCCGAAGATCACGCTTCCAATTGAGAAACATTGACCCAGTTAATTCATCCTTTTCTAGAAACAAGCGTAGTGAGAGATTGTTGGTATGTCTCGTTATGGTTGTTGCTGCCATCTACAAATCAAACCCAGTTTAATTAGTAATCATCAACAAACATTCTCTAAAATATATTATAAACCCATAATTAATATTTTAGGCCTAGGATCCATATATCACATTCTCGCCGCAAGGTTTGGGCACTTTCCGACGAGACATGTTATTTCTGGTAGGTAACATCCTTACCGATCGTATCAAGACTTGACACGATTCATAAGGGTCGTAGAATCTTTAGACTTATAACTTACTACAACCTTGTACAATTTAATCGTACATTTCTAAGTTGCAATAAAGTCTTGTATGTTTATTCTACTCAAGTACTTTTTGGGTCGGGACTCCTGATTATCACCAAAGTAGATCAGACCATCTATGACAATGCGATGCTCTGCGCCGGGACTCCCGATTATCACAGAACCTTACACACCCTAACACTCGCAATGATTTGAATCCATATCTAAGGTTCTTTCTCCTTACAATATGAATATCGTTGAACAAATGAGGTGTTCCATTAGGTGGATAGTACTTCGATCTAAGATTTTCTTGGGTTTGTTTAAGTCTAAACTAGACTTAAACCTCATTCCAATTTTAATCCTTAATTTTAAAAGACTTGCGATTCGTGTACTTAATTCCACAAGACGCCTTTCTAAAATTACCTTTAAAACTCTAAGTTTTAAATTTGTTCGATTTTACTTGTATACCTTAAAACGAGGCGTACAAAAGATATTACTAGGTTTTGTGAAAAACCTTATCTTAATAAAACTTACTTGTTTTATTTACTTGAAAAACTTCAAACCCTATGTTAAACTTTAAAATAGAGATTTTAATTCTTTATAACTTACGAACACAAGTCATAACTCTAATTTAGCATAACTAGTTTTTCTATGTTTAATAATAACATTAAACATTTACCTATTAGATTCTCCAAAATATGTCCTAGGGACTCATTTATAAACTATGCGATTTTCTTGTGTAGCTCCCACTAATTCTAACAACCATGATGGAATTTGAGCATGAACACAATCACTAGTCTAAACTTGGTGAACACTAATAATCTTATTATATAAAAACTATATATAATAATCTTAGTTTGCTTGAACCATTCTTATATTCAACTTAGACTTAGTTAAATATAGGTTCTAAATTTCCTTATGTTATTTAACTCTTGATCATTAATCTAGTACTTTACGTAACTCGTAATGTACTTTGTATAATTAACTAGTTATAATTACTTATAACTTTATACAATCTAATATTTATAACTTTCGTATTATTATCTAATAATAATAAAACCTTACTTTGTACAATTTCTAGTTGTTTACAACTTTGTACATTTCTAGTTTAATTATAACTTAATACAAATTTCTAGTTATTATAATATTACAACTAAATGATCAAAATAACATACATATTTAATGTTCCATTTTAATCTCGTATTTAAATATATATATATATATATAATTTATTTCTTAAAACCTTATAACATTCTCGAAAGAATATTACACCTAATTTGTACATATGTGTTTTAACTTAGACTAATTAAAATACGTAAAACCTATTTTATCCTTTAAAATCACTTATAAACATTTAATAATTTCCGAAAATTATATATAATATAATATAAATACATCTTGTTAATTTTAAGACTTTAAAATTAACACTTCTCTTTTATCCTTAATTAAATTTAATTAATTAAACCCTTATCTCGTTCTTGATCAATTAAAACTAGGTTTCAATATTCTTGATCAATAACTCTTCTTAGTTAAAGATTAATCCTAATTTATCCTATTCAAACAATTGTTTAAATTCTAGGATACATTATAACACTAATAATTTTATTTAAACTTATTCATTTAAATCTTTTAAACAAAACTTTGTCTAGATTTCTAGATTCAAAGAACTAGCTTTAATAAACTTATTAAAACAATAATCAAACCTCATTAAACATAAACTTGTTTAACTCTCTAGGTTTTAGATTATGTTCTTGATTAATCCTATTAACCAATTAAACTAAACTAATTTAATGTTCTTGGTCCTAGGTTACTTCTAGGGTTTCAAAAATTTCCTTAACCCTAAGAAACTTTTCCACCAATTAAACTAACCTAGTTTAATCAAACTTGGTGTCCAAGTCTCCTCCATGATTTTCGAAATCTTGGAAAGAGGAAAGAATCCCTTTTTGACCAATTAAACTAAACTTAGTTTATCATACTTGGTCCTAGATTTTGAAGATCAAGTAATAAGGAAAGAATCATCTTGATCAAAAACTTTGACATTCTTGATCCTAGGGTTCTTGTATTTTCGAATAATACTAGTGTTAGAATCCTTATGACCAATTTAACTAAACTGTTTAACATTCTTGGTCTAGGGTTCTTACCCTCATTCAAAATCTATGAGGAAGAAAAAGAAGAAGGAACAAAAAAAAAATATAGAAAAACTTGAAATTAAACAAACAAAACTTTGTTAATCTTGTTTAGATTTCTAAACCTTCGCTCTGATACCACTGAAGGGGTTTCATAACACTGATCGACAACTTGGGTCAACCTCCTAGTATACTTTGTTCGAACCATACTGGTAAGAACATGAAGGTGTTCTTGACCGGTTAAAACCAACTAGCTGATTTAATCCCTAAAAGCGGAACTGAGAATAAACCTAATCCTTAAACCCTAAAGGATTATAGGAACTTGGAAATCAAAATAGATTAACAAGAAAGGAAACTTGTACGAAGAACTCGAACACACAATGCTTGTGTGTGTTCGTCGAACACTCACCAAGAACCCTAGGGTTCTTGGTGTTTTCGTTCGATCGAACAAGAGGGGAGAGGAGAAAGAGTGTTCCATGAATCATACCTTAGTTTAGCTTAAGATAGTCCACTGATGATGAACACGACGACCGATCCTCTAGATGATCACTGGCAACGATTTTGATCTTCGAAACTCGAAGAACACGAAGAACGAACGAAGAACGAAGAACACAAAGAGTTGTGTTCTTGGTTTCGGCCGATCGAAGGGGAGAGAGGGGGCAAGGGATTCGTGTGATATGGTGTAACCTAATAAGGGATCCCTAAGCCTTCTAGTTATTATAGAAGGACTTTCACTTAGGGCCCTTCTAGTTTAATTAAGATTAATCTCTTAATTAAACTTATCTCTTACACTTTAAACCCTTATAGTTTTACTAGTTATTATTGTCACACTTAATTATCAAATGTCTTAGTATTATACACTTATATATTTCGGTACCCATATACACGAAATATATATATACTTGTATTTTATACCATTAACAATTAATTAGACAATAATATTATTCAATCGCTATATGATTTAATAGCTTTAAATCATGTCATGGATAATCTATAAGTAACACACTGTATATTTACTCAACTACTAAATGTATAAATACTTGTATTAATTAATTAGTTAGTTAAACTAATCTAGTAATAAGTTAAACTTAACTGATTCATAATGACTATTATGAATCATTCCTCTTCGTTGTATCATTGCATATCTTGCTCGTATTACATGCACTCACCGGTGTGACCCTTAAGTGTTTCGTAGGCATGGATGTATCATCATCGGCAGGAACTTGGAAGTGTATGTAGATGACATGGTCTTCAAAAGCAAAACCAGCGGTGATCTGATTAAAGACGTGGAGGAAACATTGCTGCAGTTACAGAAAATCAACATGAAGTTGAACCCCAAAAAATGTTCTTTTGGGATGGACGAAGGGAAGTTCCTTGGCCATATTGTGACAGCGTCCGGAATCCGAGCAAATCCGTAGAAGGTGGATAATTTGTTGAAAATGAATATTCCACAAACGAGGAAAGATGTACAGAGCCTCAATGGGCAGCTGGCGGCACTGTGATGATACCTGGCTAAATCGGCAGAGAAGTCTGTTCCGTTTTTCAAAGCCTTTCATGGGTGTACAAAAAAAGGAACGATGGAATGGACGGACGAAGCTGAATAAGCTTTCGTCAATCTGAAGCAACATCTCAGAACCATCTCGGCCATGGCCAGTCCGGTAAACGGAGAACCCTTGATCATTTATTTATCAACAAACTTGGAGGCGATTAGCTCCGTACTCATAGCTGAGCGAGATAAGAAACAAGTGCCCGTCTACTTCGTCAGCAGAGCCTTGCAGAACGCAGAGCTGAATTACTCAATGATTGAGAAATTGATACTAGCGTTGGTATACACTGCGAGACGACTAAAGAGATATTTCCAAGCTCATCCGATAACTGTGTTGACTAACAACCTGTGAAAACTATCCTGATGCGACCGGAGCGTTCAGGTCGGCTGACCAAATGGGCAATAGAGTTAGGTGAACACGATATAACCTTTCACCCTAGATAGAGCATTAAAGGCCAAGCCTTAGCTGGTTTTCTAATAGAAATGCCGGAGGAAGATAATGTATCCGTAGCAGAAAGTGAAGAGTCTTCAATAGCAAATGCTCCGTCTGCGATGCTTTGGCAGATGTTCACGGACGGAGCAACAAGTGTGGAGGGGGTGCGGAGCAGGAGTAGTTTTGACAGGTCCGAATGATGAAAGAATAACGTATGCCTTGCGGTTTGATTTCAAATGTTCGAATAATGAAGCCGAATACGAAGCATTGCTGGCAGGGTTAAGTTTAGCGAAAAGTTTAGGGGTCAGCAGGATGCAAGCTTTCGCAGATTCGATGTTAGTAGTAAATCAAGTGAAGGGGTCATATGAAGCTAAGGAAGCCCATATGAAGTAGTATCTTGCGAAGGCAAAAGAGGAAATTGGGGCTTTGAAGAGTTTGAGATAACTCAAGTTCCTAGAACGAGAAACAAAGAGGCAGACGCCTTAAGCAAGCTAGCATCCATGCTATTTTGTCACCTAACCAAGAAGGTGTTTGTGGAAGTCCTCGCGGAGAGGAGTAATCAGAAAGCACATGACGAGGTCATGGACTTAATCCCAGAAGAAAGTTGATGGACTTTCTATATACGGAAGTACTTATAGGAAGGAACCCTTCCTGAAGATAAAAAAGAGGCCAGGAAAGTTCGGGTTAATGCAGGAAGATACATGGCTAAGGAAGGAACCCTGTACCGAAAGGGATATTCGACACCTTGGTTAAGATGCCTAAGCAAGGCAAAGGGAGCTCAGGCCATAGAAGAAGTTCATGAAGGTTTGTGTGGATCGCATCCGGTCCAAGGGCACTTACGCAGAAGCTATTCCGAGCGGGATATTTCTGGCCAAACATGTCCGTATATACGAAAGAGTACATCAAGAAATGCAAGCAATGTCAGGTGTATTCAGATGTCCCCAAAATGGCGGCAGTAAACCTTACAAGCATCACAAGCCCTTGGCCATTTTATCAATGGGGGATAGATATCGTGGGACCTTCCCCAAAGGCAGCCGGAGGGGTTCAGTTCCTAGTGGTTGCAGTCGACTACTTTACCAAGTGGGTGGAAGCAAAGGCCTTGGCGTGCATATCAGGCTCCAACATTGTGAAATTTGTATGGGAATAGATAGTGTGCAGGTTCGGCCTTCCCCACACAATTGTTAGTGACAATGGGAAACAGTTTGCCAGCTGCCCTTTCAAGGGATGGTGTGCGAAGCTCTCCATTCGTCAGAACTTTACGTCAGTAGCATACCCTCAAGCCAACGGGCAAACAGAAGTCACGAACAAGACAATAATAAAAGGGATCAAGAAGCGGTTGAGTTAGACGAAAGGGGGATGGGCGGACGAGTTACAAAGTGTCATGTGGGCATACCGAACAACGATTAGAAGCGCCACAGGAGAGACCCCATACAGTTTAGTATATGGCTTTGAAGCAATGATCCCTCTAGAAACAATACTGACTTCCCCAAGGGTGGATAGCTTCCGGCTAGAAGGCAATGAGGAGGCTCTTAGACACAATTTGGACTTAATGGAGGAGCGTCGAGAAAATGCTGCTAAACGACAGGCGGCGTATAAGTTGTTAACAGAAAGCCACTACAATAAGAAGGTCCGAGGGATGGCGTGTAAGGTAGGAGATTGGGTACTGCGGAAGAACGAGGCAAGCCTGTAGTAGAGATCAGGCAAGTTATGCCCAAATTGGGAAGGTCCTTATCATATCAAAGAGGCAAGGCAGAACGGGTCGTACGTGTTAGAGTCGATAGGCGGAACGCCGATCTCACGAACGTGGAACATGAAGAACCTACGGAAGTTCTACTTTTAAATAAATAATCAATCGTATTAATCGAATGTATTAGTCGAATATTAAGAACCCCGCCTATCTTCATAAGATTTCGGGGGGCTTGTTTTGTAATGAACTAATTGAGTATGACTAAAGCAGAATATTTTGTTATGAATTATTCTTCGAACGACAAACAAACAAAACGATAACAACGAAACGTATAACAAACGTATAACAAACGTACATAGAAACGTTCATAGCTATGAAAGGTTTGCATTGGCTACCGGAAGGTAGTTGCAAACCTGTGTCTGGACGAAAACCGGAACCATAACAAAGCGACGAAAGGTTCGAACGATTGTAACTTTTTTAATTTGGGACGCCTCTTTAAAATAAGTAACAAACATAACTCGCAAAAAACGTTATGAAACATATTGTAGAAAGGGCAATAGTACGAAATTTCATTAAAAAAGAAAAAAAAGGGTTACAATGACTGTCATACACAATACGAAATACAAAATCCAAAATCAAAAACAACCAAGCAATCTACAAGCATCAGGACGGACGGTTGGAACTTTCTCCCACATCTTCTGTGCCGACAGAGAGCTTTGCGACGAGGCATTTCAGTCTTCTAAACCAATAGCGCCATTCTCAAAGGAACGAATTAGGTCATAATCAGGTGATACCAGCACCTCGAACAGATTCATTATCGTTGTTTGAGCTTCAGAATGGTCATGCACAAGCCTCGTATGACCTAGAAGATCCGGATATGCTTCCCGGGTATCCACGCACCCCTGGTAGCGTCCAAACTTCAAAGTCTCTTCTTGAAGAGCGGTATTCCTGTTAACAAATTCAACGGACGAAAGGAGTGTCTCTAAAACACCTGCCACACCTTTCTAAAGCACCCTCCGGACATTCTCACGTTCCTCAATCAACTCCTTCTTTAGAGATTCATTACTTGCCTCCACCTCAACCATGCGATGATTAGCTTCCGTCAACTGGGAATCTTTCTCAATTATGGAAGCCTCTAGTTCTGCGATTCGAGCGGCGGAAGATTTGTTTTGGTTTTCAAGCTCTAGGAGCTACACATCTTTGGCTTTCAAAGAGCGATCCAGTTTCTCACGCTCGTCAGTCAGCTGCTTAACAGGCCCTGCAAGTTGGTTCTTCTCAATTTTTTCTCTTTCGCAGAGGTCCTTGGCAGTTCGCATTAGCTCCGAAAGTCGGGTAAATTCCGCATGCTGATTCCGTGAGATCTGCTCTCGATGGTTTATTTGAGCTTGAAGGTCGGTTAGGAGATCGATAGTGCTCAGCAAGGCGGCTTTGGCCCTCAGAATAGCGTCGTCGGGGGTAAGCTTCATAATCTCTTCTGCGAATGGTGCCTTGGAAACAACTGCCTGCTTTGGAGCAGGAGAGGTAGTAAAACCAAAGGGAGCAGGAATCTGAGTTGTTGGTGGAACATGAGAAATTTCTTTGGATGTCTCGACAGGCAATGTAGTCACAACAATAGACTGAGAGCTAGCAAATTGAGAAAACCAAGCGTGCATATACGTAAGTGTCGAAATATATGTATATGTATAAAAAAAAAGAAAAAGAAGAAGAGAAAGAAGAAATAAACAATATCTGAAAGGGCGGGATCAGGAACATTCGATTGACTCTTCGCCGAATGAGGGGACAACGAACCCAGATATGCAGATACAGACCGGGGGGTAGAACTGAATAAGCGACTACTAAACCTAGCAACGCCTGAGGAGCTCAGACGAATATGTGGCATCCGACACAATATGATAGGCTCGCCGGATGAAGATACAGGAACATTTGCAACAGTGGTAGAAGGGATAACCAATGAAGAGGTTTTGAAAGACATGAGTGGCGGGAGCAGAGAAGTCTGTCCTGCGACAACAAGAGTGCTGCTCACTAAGGTTTGACTCGCCAAACCTGCAACGTGGAAGATAGTTCAATATCCTTAGCATGAAAAACATATAAAAAAAGAAAGCATCCCACAAGGACACCTTTGATCGCTTACGAGAAGGAAAAGGAACGTCCTCTCGCCTCCGCCTCTGGAGACCTCCGGCAGATGACGACAAAGTGCTAACGGAGCGAAGCTTGGGAGGGTTAGCAGGATCCGCCTGCGAATCATGTATCATGGTGTCTTTTGCAGTAAACTCGAGAGACATTCCGGCTATAAAACCAAGAGAAACGGTAGGAGAAGGAGCGATACTCTCCCCTTCAGTACGATCACGAAGAGGGGTTCCTTCAGAGCTCAGGGCATCCTCTTCTGGAATGTTTACAGGAGTCAAACCCCCATCGTCCACAGAAATGGCAATTTCAGGGTACAAACCTTTGGGCATCCTTAGTCGATGCAACAACTATACCGCTTCCCTCTTGAGCTTCCACACGGGGCGAATACCTCTGGACGCATAGAAGGGTCTCAAACCGGCCATTCCCAAAAGAACCTCATCAGGATCTTCCCATTCTACCTGAGCAGCGGTCAAGCTGGTAACATTCTCCGACTCTTCGTCGGATAAATCAGGCAGCGGATCAGAGGGCCGTCCAAGTACCCTCCCCAGGGCAAAGTAACATCACGGAAGGCAGAGCGTTTTACATACATAAATTGGAATTTCCAATCATGAATGGAATCCCTTAAGCCAGAAATACGTTCACTCTGCCCCGGACGGAGAGCGAATACAACCCAATCTGCACGACCGGTGACCACGTAAAAGTAGCGGAAGAGCTTCAGAGAAGGAAGGATGTCCAAGCCTCTGCAGAGCATAATAAAACCCACGATCTTTCGAAAAGAATTGGGTGCAAGCTAGGCAACATGATCAATACCCAAATCTTGAAGCACTTCAAGAATGGAGTTGTTGATAGGAAATCGGAGTCCTCCTTGCAAGTACTGGAGATACATGGGCTCATACCCATCCGGAGCGGACCTCAAAGTTTCACCTTCACCGGGAATACGAAGATCGAAGCAGGAATCGATGCGATACTCTCTTACAATTCGTTGAAGATCTGCGTTTGTAAGAGTACAGTGGGTATTAGAGGCGTTTCTCTTCTCTTTGGTGGGTTTATCAGTTTTTTCACGAGTCTGTCTGTCTTTCTTCATAACTAAGATCGAGTAAGAACAAAGACAAAGGGGGAAGAATATAGGAAAAGAGGATGTCGTAGAGAAAATCCAATGAGGAGGAAGTAAACAAATGAACTATGAGGGCGTATATATAGGCACGAGGAAGTTTAAGGGACGAAAAATTCGAAGTGACGTATAACGGTCATATTTTGGTGGAAATAAGGCAACGGTAACTTTTCTCTAAACGGTTGGAGTCTCCGTTCGGTAAAAAAGAGGAGACGAAGAGGATAAATTAGAACCAGTCAGATTCGCGCGCCTGATTGACTTCTAATCTGAGGGACTTAATGAGATACGGTGTGAACCCATTCGTACTCGGACGTCCGTAAGGAAGGAGCGAAGGATACCGATCGTAAGAAGAGCCGGAGAGAAGTCATCATTCACTTACAAATCCCAAAGCCTCCTTTGAGTGTGGCCGAGTTTTAAGGGAAAAGTAGTCTCGAAACTACGAGGCATTTAATGCGGGTGAGGCTCAAAGTTGATTGACGCCTTTGTCCGTAGGACAGAGGAGTTCGCCCCAGGTCAAAGACCTTCGGACCATGAAGGATACGGACCATAGCCAGAATCTTATTCTCCCGCTCATGGCATTCAGTCGATTTTCCGCTCAAACCAGAAGTCTATATATATAGTCGATAACTTCAGGGAAGAACACATTAACTCCACTGCACATTTATTACTTATTCACTCTTAAGACCTCACGTCGATGTAAATAACTTAATTAAGCATCGGAGTGTCCTTCCGGAAACCCCTTCCGGAGGACTTGTGACTTAGGGTTGTTCTTGTTTTCAGGTTGCCGATTCGTGGACTCTTCCAGTCTATACGTGCAGAATTAAGGACGCAACAATAATCATCATAGACCACATATACCTAGATTATGCCCATCAAATGTATTTTACAATGGCGGTCTTTAGATCGAGGTCGGCACCGCTTTCAAATGCTATTTGAAGATCATCCAAACATTTTGAATTTGACCTCCATGAATCTTTTAAGTGCATCTTGACCAATGTTTTTATCATGATCTCTTAATGCATAATATTTATGATCATTGTCCAACATCTATATATACATCTCTTGGTTCAATATATATTAACTAGTAGGTGTAACATGCGCGATGCCGCGGGGGATTTTCATATAATACTCAAAATAATATCTATTAGTATCCGTATAACCATAAATTCGTACTTTCAATAATTTGAATATTATAAATAATTTGAGTTGCAAAAATCAAGTTGGTAAATGTTATATTACTAATATATACATTATAATTTTTAGAAAACAAATCTAACATATTAAAACAAATGGGGTTATAATATATGTATTCAAAACCAAAATGTCAAAAATATTAAAAGATAGGATTAGAAAAAGGAAAAGTCAAATATGATGAGTCAAATTAAACAAAAATTAAAAATATTTGGGCAACCTGCAAGCTACTGTTCAGCAAGTTCGTATATATATAGTAATATTATTGATTAAAAATATCAAAGATTTAATTTTAATTATTAGTAGAAAAATATATATATCACAAAGTACATACACTACAAATATTTAGAGAATAATATTTTATTATTGAAGAAAAAAACTCAATAAAGAAATAAATTGGTACAAAAAATAAAGAGAGACGAATAATAAAAAGAAAAGAAAAATAAACTAAGCTGCCTACATAACTATTTATCAACCATATGTATAAATATAATAATATTTATATCGTAAAAGAAAAAAGAGAAAAGAAAGTAAAGCATTATGTAACCAAGTTCACTTTCAAGTTTGAAGAGTTTTTCGTGATATAGCATGCTGACATCATCTTGTAATATAAAAAATTACAAAGATTGGTAAACAATTGCGGCTAAGGAAGTAAAAAGTCACATGTCTGCCTACCACTATTCATGTAAACGTAAAGGTAATATATATAATTAGATCAGTTTCAGTTATTTTACACATGACCATGTTATTTGTTCTTTATGCAGTATAGATTGGGTACTAAAATTAGCCGAAGAAGCTCTTTGTTTCAATACTTTGAAGTTCCTTAATCTCACTTCTGTTGTACATTAATTCTTTCAGTCTTCGTAACACCGTCGTTATAACAAAGCCTTATAATACATTTGGAGATAAAGTATTGGTATTGTTGGGTCGCTGAAAAGCATCCCCACTGAGGAGATTAATGAAAACAAAAAGGCGAATAGTTGGAAAACAATCGGAGGATTTGTTCCTCAGATTGTGGGTAACTATATCTGATCTGATCGGATTTCAGTTACCCAGTTACACTATCTGATCACTATCTGAAACAACAATCAGTTCCCCGTGCGGAATCAGATACTGGTTAACAGATCAGATGGTGTAACTAGTTCAACGAAATGGACAAAACGCTGAACCATTGAACAGATTCTTCTCTAAGCAAAACTCTTAGTAAAGGTCACTGAAGCTGAAGGCCATCTGAAGAAGCATGAGTATCCGAAATCTCATGGCTGCCAAAAGCATACATAGGCCCAAATTGAAGGAATTATGTGCACAGTTAGTCAACCTATGATGATACATCCAATCCTACGAAACACTTAAGGGTCACACCGATGAGTACATGTAATACGAGCAAGATAAGCAATGATACTACGAAGAGGAATGATTCATAATAGTCATTATGAATCAGTTAAGTATTAAGTTAAGTTTAACTTATTACTAGATTAGTTTAACTAACTAATTAATACAAGTAGTTGTACATTTACTAGTTGAGTAAATATACAATGTGTTAATTATAGATTATCCATGATATGATTTAAAGCTATTAAATCACATAGTAATTGGATAATATTGTTGTATAAATTATATAAAGGTTATTATATAATTAATTATTAAGAGTATAAATACAAGTATATAATTCGTGTATATGGGAACCGAATTATTAGTTTATTAATACTAGACATTTAATAGTTAAGTGCAACAATAATAAACTAGTTAAACTATAAGGGATGGAAGTGTTACAAGGAAGTTTAATTAAAGATCCAATATTAATTAAACTAGAAGGGTTCTAAGCGTAACTTATTTGTATATAAATAAGAGGCTTAGGGTAACCCTAAAACCCCTTAGAACGTCACACGAAATACTTCCTCCTCCTTCCCCTTGGCTTCGGCCGAATACACACACCAACACAAGTCTTTGTGTTCTTCGTTCTTCGTGTTCTTCGTGTTCTTCAAGTATTGAAGAACAAGTTCATTGCTTAGATCAACTAGAAGATCGCTCGATTTGTTCATCATCAGAGGATCTATCTTAAGCAATCAACAAGGTATGTTTTTGGGAAACACTTTTCTCCCTTCTCCCCTCTTGGACGAATTCGGCCAAAGAACCCTAGGGTTCTTCGGTTGATAGTCGAACGAACCACACAAGCAATGTGTGTGTTCGAGTTCTTCGTACAAGGTTTCTTTCTTGTTAACCTACTCTAGAACTCCAACATCCCAATCCTTTAGGGTTTAAGGATTAGGTTTAATCCCAGTTCCGCTTTTAGAGATTAAATCAGCTAGTTGGTTTTAACCGGTCAAGAACAAGTTCATGTTCTTGGTCAGTCATGGTTCGAACCAAGTAAACTAGGAGGTCGACCCAAGTGGTTGATCAGTCGCATGGTGCGTAGTGAAACCCTACAGTGGTATCAGAGCATTGGTTTAGACATCTAGACTAAATTAACAAAGATTATTTGTTTACTTTAATTGTAAGTTTTTTTTTTTGTTTCAAGTATTTTTTCTTCTTCTTCATAATTTTCGGAAAAAGGGAAGAACCCTAGGACTAAGAATATTAAACTAGTCTAAGTTTAATTGGTCAAGAAGGTTTCTAAAGAACCCTAGCAATTTTCGAAAATACTAGGAAGAACCTGTTAGGTCACAACAACCATGGATTACTTATATAATTGATGTTATAATTATACTTAAGACAATTAAAGTGATAAACACAGTATTAGAGTCAAATGTGAAATTCCACTAAGTGTGGTATGCTGCGGAAAAGCAATACCACTAATCAAATACAAAGATGTTATCGTGTAAAGTAAATTGGTAAGTACTCCTTTGCAAGATGATCTCTATTTATAATGGTATAGAGATCTTACATAATGGGCAAAGGAGTAACCGAAGGACTGGACTAGGAAAATGATTAAGATCAAGGGATTTGATCTTAGTCCGTTACAATACTGACTGTAGCTCAGTCCTTCTACTCAGTATTGGATTTCCAATACTGAGTGCTGATACTGAGTGGTCAATACTGGCCAAACTCAGTATCACACCTAAACTTAGCTAATTTATTCTACTATTTAATCTAAACTAGTCTAGGTTGTTTTGTTATCTTAAGATTCAAAAGGGGTAAGGCTTTTTGCCTTAACAATCTCCCCTATCTAATGATAACAAAACAATTACAAAGAGAATTCAAAAATAAATAAATACAGGCTGCAAAAGTCTTCTTCTTCATCTTTTGTTGATTGACTCAAACTCATAGAAGACTTCTTTCTTCACATGGATGAACTCTTCTCTCTTCTTAAGTTCATCTTGCCTGTTGTTCAGTACAGCAACAATCTTCTTTCTAAACCAAGAATCTTCTTTCTTGGTTATCATCCATTTCAATCCCACCAGATGACTAGTAGGGGCCTTTGGCAGATCTGCTTCAGTAATGAGGCATTCCTTATCTTCTGAGTCAGTGGACATATATCTAGAGGTTGGATATATGGTGCTCTTTTGATCCTGAAAGATTAAGTTTGGGGGAACAGAGTATCAGTTAAAGATCCTGAAAGAGTTAAGGCACTCAGGCTTGTTGTTCTTTACAGCCTCAGTCATTACACTGAGTGCCCTATAGTCTGCTTGATATAAAATTCCTTGTTCAAAGCATACATCAGAAACATCCCAGATTTCATCCATCATTACTTGGGCTTCTGAGGATCTTGATGGTAACTCTTTGATTAATCTGGCAATCTTCACCCAGTCTTGGAGTCCCATATTCTGAATGTCATGAAGAAAGATCTTCATAGGAGGACTGACTGGTCCAGTGCAGAACGCAACAATGGACTGGTCAACTGTTTTGACTTTTATTTTGTTGACATATAAGTTCAGCCAGTTTATCTCCTTTACATTTGGAAACATCCTATTTCTCAGCATACTCATTCTGGTCTCCCTATATCTTGTTCTTTGAGCAACAATGTTCCAGTATTGTTGAAGAAGTTCATCTCCTGATCTTCTTATAGTATGAGATTTTCTTGGAACATCTGCATCAGACTCAGTGTCAGGATCTTCTTCCTTAACAGGAAAGAATCTCTAAGCCTCAATCTCATCCTCAGCATCACTCTTTTGCTCAGTATACTGAGTAGATCTTCTTGGTCTAGAAATTAGAGGAGCTGGATCTGGTTCTTCACTGGATTCTGAGGACATAACCACATTTAACGTTCTTCTGGTTATTGGTCTTCCAGGAACTCTAGAAGGTCCTTCAGCTGGAGGAGAGATTGGTCTTCTTGGGGGCTCTTCATCATCTGAGGATGATGATGAAGAGCTTTCTTTATGTGCCATATCCAGTGCAAAGTTTAGAAAGTTTTGAGATGGCACTGGATGTTCTTCATCATCATCAGCAATAGGCCAGACAAAAGGCCTATATACAATAATCTGCAAGTTGTTTGGTTCTTGAGCAGGAGGCTCAGTATTAACTTGCTGTGGTTGGTCAGTATCAGTCTCCCCCTGAGCAGATGGCTCAGATAACTCTTCAAGTAATTCCAGGACTGACCTTCCTCTTTGTCTTCTTCTTTCATACTGAAACCTGAGTGGTTCAGTATGAGGAGTTTGCTGATGTGATTGTTGTTGTTGTTGTTGAGGTTGATCTTCATTTAACTTTCTTCTTTTCTCCCCCTGAGCAGATGGCTCAGGTTTATCAACCTCTTCTTCTCTTTGTCTCTTCTCCCCTTATTGTTATCATTTGATGGGGAGGGAAGAGGTTCAGCATCACCACCTATGTCCCCCTATTGATTATCTGGAGTTGGGGAGGGCATAGGTTCAGTAGCAGCATCTTGTTCACCCTCAGTATTGGCATGGGAGGGTGGTCTTCTGGGCTCAGTGTCAGGGCCTTCTTCATCATGATTTCCACCAAGTGGAGACTGTGGAGGTAATGGAGAATGTTGTTGTTGTTGAAGGAGTGCCACCAACTGTTGTTAAGGCAAAAAGCCTTGCCCCTTTGGATCTTAAGATAACAAAACAACCTAGACTAGCTTTGATTAATATGTAGAATAATATAGCTAAGTTTAGGTCTGATACTGAGTGATCAGTATTGGAACTCAGTATCAGTACTCAGTATCAGATAGTGATACTGAGTACAAGGACTGAGTAGAAGGACTGAGTGATACTCAGTATAGTAACGGACTAAGATCAAATTCCTTGATCTTAGTCATTTTCCTTACTTAGTCCTTCGGTTACTCCTTTGCTCATCATGTAAGATCTCTATAACATTATAAATAGAGATCATCTTGCAAAGGAGTACTCACTAATTCACTTTACACTTTCATACCTTTTGTAATTGATCAGTGGTCTTGTTATTCCGCAACAAGCCACACATAGTGGAATTATACATTTGACTCATATCTTGTTCTTATACAATATTTGTCTTAGAGTTATAATTAACCAATCAATTAACCAACTAAACCAGGGTGTTGTGACCTAACAACTGGTATCAGAGCAGGCTAAATAAACTTTTATTTAGTCGATCTATAACCCTGGCAGCCATTTCCTACATCTATCCCTCCAACACTCAAAAATCCAAAATGTCTACAATTGTTGCACCAATTATGTCTGGAAAGGGAGTACCCATCTTTGATGGAAAAGACTTCCATCAATGGAAGCTTAAAGCTCAGTGGTATCTTGAATCTATTCACCATGAGATGCTCACTGTGCTATATGATGGTCCCATCATTCCACAAACTGTGGAACCGGTTGCTGCTACTGATGATGCTCCTGAGGGCATAAGAACTGTACCTAAACTAAAGCACAACTGGACTGATACTGACTGTCAGTTGTATGCTTTAGACTCCAGAGCTAAAGGGGTGATTGGTAATGCTGTTACCAAAGAGATACTTAATGCAATTATGAAATTGCCAACAGCAAAGGCTATGTGGGATAGTCTATCAGTCACCTATGAAGGCACAACAAAGGTGAAGTTGCAAAGAAAAAGCAACATGAGAAGGAAATATGAAAATTTCTTCTCAACTCCTAATGAAGACATCACCACTCTCTATAACAGGTTCAATACTGTTATCCATGATTTAATCAGTGTAGGCATTGTGAAAGAAGAAGGAGAGCTTGTTCAAAAGTTCCTGGATAGTCTTCCTCAACAATTTCTTGACATGACAAACTCTGTCAATGCTGCTAACAACATTGAGTCATACACTCTTCAAACTTTGAATGGTCTAATGTTGAATCATGAGGAGAATAATGCTGCAAGACTGATCAACTGGAAGAAAACTGACAAGTCTTCCACTGGCATGGCTCTAGTTGTGCAACAGGCCTATACTGTGACTGAGCCAGATGAACAAGAAGTTGATCTTGCTGATGCCGAGGCAGAAGAGCTTGAAACTCAAATGGCTCTTATGTCTATGAAGCTGGATCAGTTGAAGAAGAAGAGGCTTGGTGTTAGCTCTTCTAATACTGACCCAAGATCAGGTCTGTATTATAGGTGTGGAAAGCCTGGACATATTGCTGCAAATTGTCATAACAAGTCTTCTGAAACTGACCAAAATGACAAGATTGCATACCGAGCAAAAAGGTATGAAAGTGTAAAGTGAATTGGTGAGTACTCCTCTGCAAGATGATCTCTATTTATAATGTTATAGAGATCTTACATGATGAGCAAAGGAGTAACTGAAGGACAAAGTAAGGAAAATGACTAAGATCAAGGAATTTGATCTTAGTCCGTTACTATACTGAGTATCACTCAGTCCTTCTACTCAGTCCTTGTACTCAGTATCACTATCTGATACTGAGTACTGATACTGAGTTCCAATACCGATCACTCAGTATCAGACCTAAACTTAGCTATATTATTCTACATATTAATCAAAGCTAGTCTAGGTTGTTTTGTTATCTTAAGATCCAAAGGGGCAAGGCTTTTTGCCTTAACAATCTCCCCCTATCTAATGATAACAAAACAATTACAAGAGATAAACAAAAAAAAATTACAACAGCATAGTTGACAAAATCTTCTTCTTCATTTGCTGTTGATGGCTTCATTCTCATAGAAGACTTCTTGTTTGATGTGGACAAAATCTTCTCTGCTTTTGAGTTCATCCCTTCTACCATTCAGAACTGCAACAATCTTCTTTCTGAACCAAGAGTCTTCTTTCTTGGTGATCATCCATTTCAGTCCAACAAGGTGACTGATTTGAGCTCTTGGTAGATCTTCTTCAGAAATGAAGCACTCTCTATCCTCTGAGTCAGTATACATATATCCAGAAGTTGGATATATGACACTCTTTTGATCCTGAAAGACAAGGTTAGGAGGAAGAGGGTACTTTCTAAGATACTTGTATGTATGAAGGCATTCTGGTCTGTTGTTTGAGTAAGCCTCAGTCATCACACTGAGTGTTCTGTACTCTATTTCATGAAGTAAGTCCTTCTCATAACATACTGCAGCTACTACACAGATCTCATCCAAGACTATTTGATCATAAGTTGATTTCTTTGGAAGCTCTTTGATCAGTCTTGTGATCTTCACCCAGTCTTGAAGACCAATTCTTTGAATATCATGAATAAATATCTTCATGGGAGGACTGGTTAAACCAGTACAAGTGATAGTTATTCTTCCTTCTTTGAGCTTCACTTTTACTTTATTGACATCCAGATTTAACCAATGTATCCCCCTTACATTTGGAAATGTTTTGGTCCTCAAGAATTCCTTTCTTTGCTCCTTATACTGAGTCCTGGCAGCAACCATATTCCAGTATTGTTTAATATGGTCTGGACCCTTTCTTGAGATTCTATGGGAAGGACCAGGAGTATCAGTATCTGGGTCAGATTCTGGTTCAGTTTTGACTCCCAACTCTTGCTCATATAAAAATCTTTCTTGTTCTGCCCAGAGTTGTTGAGGAGTCAGTCTTGGAGCCTGCTCGGTATCACTGTCCCTTGTATGAACAGGTCTTCTTTGTCTTGTTACCAAAGGAGCAGATTCCTCACTTGATTCAGAAGAAGTGAGAACAACATTGATAGGTCTTCTTGATAAGGAGCTCCTTCTTCTAATTACCAGATTTTCTGGTTCTTCATCATCCGAGGATGATGATGAAGAACTTTCTTGTTCTACCAGATTTAGTGCATAGTTTACTAAATCTGGTTCTTCATCTTCATCATCAGCAATAGGCCAGATGAAAGGCCTATAGACCACAATTTGCAAATTATTCTCTTCAAGAGCAGGTGGCTCAGAATAAGTTTGCTGTGGTTGGTCAGTATGAGTCTCCCCCTGAGCAGATGGCTCAAGTGGGTCTTGAACTTGTAATGCTGACCTAGTTCTTTGTCTTCTTCTCTCATACTGAATCCGAATTGGCTCAGTATGAGGGCTTTGCTGATGTTGTTGTTCTTGTTGTGGAGGTTGATCTTCATTCAATCGTCTTCTTTTCTCCCCTGAGCAGATGGCTTAGTTTGATCAACCTCAGTATCTCTTTGTCTCTTCTCCCCCTTTTTGTTATCATTTGATGGGGAGGGAAGAGGATCAGTATCACCACCCATGTCCCCCTCAGGTTGTTCAAGAGTAGGGGAGGGCATGGGCTCAGTTGCAGCATCAGTATCACCAGCACCTCCTTCTCCTTCTCCTTCTTCATTGTGGTCACCATGTGAACATGGTGGAGTTTGTGGAGGCTACTGTGGTTGTTGAAGTAGTGAGACTGACTGTTTTATTGAGTCAATATCACCACTCATCTTGTCCATTCTGGCTAGTATTATATTTTGAGTTTGTTGTATGGCCAGAATGTGCTGCATGATTGCTTGCAGAGTCACTTGATCTCCTGCAGCCTGTGATGCCTGAATGCCCTGCACAGATGGTGCTAAAGAAACAAAAATATAAAACTGGTTAGAACGAAAGGTTTATCAAATAGAATTGTGGTGTTGTTTAATTCTATAATCATATAAACAGAGTTTGTGAAGTCTGTATTTCATCTGGTTTATGATGAAATATTGTGGACTTGTGCATAGCATGTGTAAGAAGGTTTTAGTAAAAGTGAGTGTGTAAATTTAAGTAGCTCAGTATAGGATAAGTCACATTTACTAAAAGGTTTGGGTTTGGGAATTCGATGCCTGGGATGTGCTTCTAGTTATTTTCAATGTTTATCACTCGGTATTAGAGTGATAACAGAAATGTGGCTAAACCCCATGGAAAGTTTTTGGATTTTGTGGCTTAAGGGTTTGTGATCATTTCTTGAATGATGTTATCCAACTCAAAAATAAGTTGGACATTATTCAAGCAGCACCAGTGGGTGTCAGTATGACATCAACCACCATTGTCTCTTTAAATGTTGAGACAACTGTAGACTGACAATGATCAATTTTGTGTGCTCAGTATATGAATTTTGCATAGCAGCAGTGGGCTAGCTATGTTGGCCATAAAAGGATATATATTTGAAAGATCGTTTGAGACTTTGGTCAGTATTGAGTTGGTACTGGCCAATACTTAGTCTCTATTTGGGAATGAAATATATATATATATATATATATAAGTTTAAGGGCTTTTTAGAAATTCATACCTGAGACTCTGTCAGATTCCCTTCTAGCATCTGCAGAGGTCGGTGCAGGATCATGTGTTTGTTGATGTGCAGCACCAACATCTTCAATACCGACCTCTCTGTCATGTTGAGCACCTTCCAGTGTAGTTTGTGCATATTGTATCTCCACATCAAGAGGAACATGAGGTTCCTCAATTGGTTGAGCAGTTGGAGCTAGTTCTGGACCTGGAAGGTCAGTGGTGGCTGCAACTAAGCTTTGGGCTTGAAGAGAGGCAGTTAATGATGGAACATTTGCAGGCTGCACCTCCTCAGATGATAAGTTTCCCATAATAACAGGGGAAAGATGTCTTCTTCTTCTTTGGAGGACAAGTGGTGTGTCTTCTGAGGACTCAGTATCAAAAGCTGTTTCAATATGAGGAGCATCAAGACCCTGTGCAGGTGGATAGATATGTTGTTGAGTCGGTTCTTGAACTTGTGGAACATCCTGCATCTCAATATCTGGACCGGCCTGTGCTCCATTACCACTATTATCATTATTATCATCATCATCATCATCATTGTCTGACTGCGTATCAGACATGTCTTCTTCATCATCGATGTGTTCTTGAACAATGGCCCACATAGGAGGACTTAGAAGAGGCTCTCCTTCTCTTGGCCTGTAAAAGAAAATCTTCTCACTGAGTGGAGGAAGATCAACCCTTGGACTGTGAAATTCATCATAAGTATGTGTGGGCATTGAATGTTGAAAGATGAGTGATAAAAATCTGCAGAAAGGGACATTGCATTCCCGTGTGTTAGCCCGAACCAAAGTAGCTAATTCATTGAAAATTAGCCGAGCATAATAAATATTTCTTCCATAGTACAGAGCATGTACTATTTGCATCCTAAATTCGTTTATTTGGTCCAAAGCACCCGTCTTGTGAGTCATGCACCGAATTATTGTTGTAATGAGAATACCCCACATAGGACCAAATTCATTTCTTTTGATTGTGCCCGTTGTTCCTCTTCGACCTAAAAATGGCAGTACTTAGCGTGCCTCTGATCTATCAACAAATGGGTCATACTGAGCTTGGGCGGGAAGTCTCAGTGCTTCACGAATGATGGCAGTAGAAACAAATGCCCTTCTTTGATCTCTAATTACCCACCCAGCAATCATATCTGGAGAATCGAGTGTAGCAGAGTACTAAAACTCGCATAGCATTTCTGGGTAAATTGCTCGAGGAGACAAGGTCAGTGCACGAGCAATTGGGAAATTCTTCAGAAAAGTCACAATGTTTGTGAACTCTTGGCATGCCCAGGCTTGAGGAATATTGAAGTTTGCTGTGATGTTGTTCCTTGCAAACCTGGGCAGTTCATCGTTTCGGAATTTGATTTCCGATTCAACTTCTGGAGCAGCAAAAGTGTAATTCGCCATCTGTGATTTGGATTTGAAAAAATTTTGCTTGCAAATAGAAAGTGAAATCGTTAATCGCAGAGAGAATTGAAAATGAAAGAAAGAAATAACAGTTAAAAAATTTGAAGTAAAAAAAAAACGGTTATTTATAGGAGATTTGAGAGATAATTAAGGTATTGGGAAGTAAAAACGGCTGATTTGACTGCCTTATCCTCTGCCAACGGTAACTTTCTTATTAAGAAAGGTTACCGTTTGAGCAGTATAAGGATTAAGCTCGGTTTGAGCGCCGTAATACCCCAATACTGAGTGAAAAAAAAATTAATTTTAAAAAATTTTAAAAATATAAAAACAATTAATTTACTCTTGAAATTAATAAAAAAAATAAAAAATTTAAATTTTGATGATAACAGACTAGTGATACTGAGTGGTCAGTATCAACAGGAGTGATACTGAGCGCTCAGTTTTAAAGAAAATTTAAGAAAGATTAAGGATTCAACATACCTAATTGCCCTAGTAAATACATAAACCCTTCCTCAGGAAGAGGTTTAGTAAGCACATCGGCCAATTGTTCATCTGTTGGTACATAATCTACTTCAACCTTACCTTTTTCCACATTATCTCGAATAAAGTGGTGTCTGATATCAATGTGCTTGGTTTTGGAGTGATAGACTGGGTTCTCTGTGATAGCAATAGCACTCTTGTTATCATAATGAATGGGAGTCTTATGAAAGTTGAACCCATAGTCTAAGAGTTGATACTGCATCCATAATAATTGAGCACAACAACTTCCTGCAGCAACATATTCTGCTTCTGCTGTGGAAGTTGCTACCGAATTCTGTTTCTTGGATGACCAGCCAACTAGTCTTCCACCTAGGAATTGACATCCTCCACTTGTGCTCTTTCTGTCCAATCTACAACCTGCAAAATCTGCATCTGTGTACCCTTCAAGGTCAAATTTGAGTCTTTGGGATACCAAAGACCCAGGTTAGGAGTACCTGTAAGATATCTAAAGATGCGCTTAACTGCTTTCATGTGTGATTCTTTAGGATCAGCCTGATACCGAGCACACAAACATGTGGCAAACATGATATCAGGCCTACTAGCAGTTAAGTAAAGTAAGGAACCAATCATACCTCGGTATGTGGATTGACATACTGGTTTACCAGTTTCATCCTTACTTATCTTATCCTGAGTACCCATAGGAGTGTGCATGGAAGATAAATTTTCAAATTTGTATTTCTTTAACATGTCATGCACATACTTACTTTGATTTATAAAAGTGCAATCAGGCTTTTGTTCAACTTGTAAACCAAGAAAGTAAGTAAGTTCTCCCATCATACTCATCTGATACTGAGTTGACATTATCTTAGCAAACCAGTCACACATTGACTTGTCAGTGGAACCAAAGATAATATCATCTACATATATCTGAATGAGTAAGATGTCAGAACCTTTCCTTTTTGAAAATAATGTTTTATCAATTTTTCCTCTTGTAAATTTATTTTCAATAAGGTATTCAGACAGGGTGTCATACCAGGCTCTTGGAACTTGTTTGAGCCCATATAGAGCTTTATCAAGCTTGAAAACATAATTAGGAAATTTGGGATCAACAAAACCTGGAGGTTGTTTAACATAAACTTCTTCTTGTAGTTTTCCATTTAGAAAAGCACTTTTGACATCCATCTGATAAACTTTGAAATTCTTAAAAGCTGCATATGCAAGATACAACCTAATAGCTTCAATTCTTGCAACTGGTGCAAAAGTTTCATCATAGTCAATGCCTTCTTCTTGCCTGTAACCTTGAGCAACTAACCTTGCTTTGTTTCTGATGACAACACCATCCTTGTCCATCTTATTTCTGAACACCCACTTAGTACCAATAATAGTTTTGCCAGAAGGAGGTGGCACTAAGTTCCAAACTTTGTTTCTCTCAAACTCTGTGAGCTCTTCTTGCATAGCCTCTACCCAATCTTCATCTAATAAAGCTTCATCAGCTTTCTTTGGTTCAATGGTAGATAAGAAACTTGAGAAGAAACAAAAATTTGCAGTTGCTTGGGTTGGAAATTCTAATTTTCTTCTTGTTTGGACACCTTCTTCAATAGGACCAATAATATTTGAGTGTGGATGGTCTCTGTGTTCCCTTAAATTGTTTCCTAAGGGAGCATTTGAAATAGGATCAACAATATCTTGTTGATTTGGTGTGTTGTCTGTCTGATACTGAGTGGAATTCTGATCAGTATTAGACAGTGCAGGTTGCTGTTCATCTTCATTTTGCAGAGTTGATGTAGATTCTTGTGAAGTGTTGGATGTTTCACCTTCTTCATAGATAGAATGGTTCATATCATTAGTTGGAAACTCAGTATGGAGGTCCTCTGTTATGGGAACCTCAGTATTAGTCTCATTTGAGTGATACTGAGTTTGAACTTGATCAGTTTCATTAAACTTATTAGGAATAAAGTGTGGATGAAACTTAGGCTGTTCAACAATGGAGTGTTCTGGATTGCATAGAATATCTATGCCACTTATGTCTTCACTTGCTGAGGTAGAATGCTCATTCTGATCTTCATCGAATGTGACATGAATGGATTCTACAATCATCTTGGTTGAGATGATATACACTCTGAAAGCTTTAGAGTGTGGAGAGTAGCCCATGAACACACCTTCATTTGCTTTGGGAGCAAATTTGTTGAGATTTTGTTTTGTACTGAGTACAAAGCATTTACTCCCAAAGATGTGGAAGTATTCCACATTAGGAATCTTGCCATTATATAACTCATATGGAGTCTTCAGATGTCTTTGGACTATAGTAGCTCTATTCTGAGTGAAGTTTGCACAGTTTACAGCTTCAGCCCAGAAGCTCAGTGCCAGTCCAGCATGGCATAATAAAGTTCTTGCAGCTTCAATCAATGTTCAATTCTTTCTTTCTACAACACCATTTTGTTGTGGTGTGTAGGCTGTAGAGAAGTTTTGAATGATTCCTTTTTCTTCACAGAAATCTGCTAATACTGAGTTCTTAAACTCAGTACCATGGTCACTTCTAAGTTGCTTGACCTTGTTGCCTTTTTGAAGTTCCTCTCTTTTTATAAAGGCAATGATTTCTGTTGTTGCATCTGACTTAGTCTTGAGGAAGATGACCCAAGCATATCTTGATAATTCATCAACCAAGACTAGAGTATAGATCTTTTTGGCCAAAGATGGTGTGCTGATGGGGCCAAAAAGATCCATATGTATCATAGTAAGAGGTTCATTGATGGAATGATTGACTTCACTCAGAATAATATTCTGACATGTTAGGTCATAACACCCTGGCATAATAAAGTTCTTGCAGCTTCAATCAGTGTTCTATTCTTTCTTTCTACAACACCATTTTGTACTCAGTATCACTATCTGATATGTCAAGTGATGATAGGTCACAACAAGACATGATATTTGTACTCAGTATCATATCAGATAGTGTTTCTGATATGACTCTAAGACAAATATTGTATAAGAACAAGATATGAGTCAAATGTATAATTCCACTAAGTGTGGCTTGTTGCGGAATAACAAGACCACTGATCAATTACAAAAGGTATGAAAGTGTAAAGTGAATTGGTGAGTACTCCTTTGCAAGATGATCTCTATTTATAATGTTATAGAGATCTTACATGATGAGCAAAGGAGTAACCGAAGGACTAAGTAAGGAAAATGACTAAGATCAAGGAATTTGATCTTAGTCCGTTACTATACTGAGTATCACTCAGTCCTTCTACTCAGTCCTTGTACTCAGTATCACTATCTGATACTGAGTACTGATACTGAGTTCCAATACTGATCACTAAGTATCAGACCTAAACTTAGCTATATTATTCTACATATTAATCAAAGCTAGTCTAGGTTGTTTTGTTATCTTAAGATCCAAAGGGGCAAGGCTTTTTGCCTTAACAATCTCCCCCTATCTAATGATAACAAAACAATTACAAAGACATAAACAAAAAAAAATTACAACAGCATAGTTGACAAAATCTTCTTCTTCATTTGCTGTTGATGGCTTCATTCTCATAGAAGACTTCTTGTTTGATGTGGACAAAATCTTCTCTGCTTTTGAGTTCATCCCTTCTACAATTCAGAACTGCAACAATCTTCTTTCTGAACCAAGAGTCTTCTTTCTTGGTGATCATCCATTTCAGTCCAACAAGGTGACTGATTTAAGCTCTTGGTAGATCTTCTTCAGAAATGAAGCACTCTCTATCCTCTGAGTCAGTATACATATATCCAGAAGTTGGATATATGACACTCTTTTGATTCTGAAAGACAAGGTTAGGAGGAAGAGGGTACTTTCTAAGATACTTGTATGTATGAAGGCATTCTGGTCTGTTGTTTGAGTAAGCCTCAGTCATCACACTGAGTGTTCTGTACTCTATTTCATGAAGTAAGTCCTTCTCATAACATACTGCAGCTACTGCACAGATCTCATCCAAGACTATTTGATCATAAGTTGATTTCTTTGGAAGCTCTTTGATCAGTCTTGTGATCTTCACCCAGTCTTGAAGACCAATTCTTTGAATATCATGAATAAATATCTTCATGGGAGGACTGGTTAAACCAGTACAAGTGATAGTTATTCTTCCTTCTTTGAGCTTCACTTTTACTTTATTGACATCCAGATTTAACCAATGTATCCCCCTTACATTTGGAAATGTTTTGGTCCTCAAGAATTCCTTTCTTTGCTCCTTATACTGAGTCCTGGCAGCAACCATATTCCAGTAATGTTGAATATGATCTGGACCCTTTCTTGAGATTCTATGGGAAGGACCAGGAGTATCAGTATCTGGGTCAGATTCTGGTTCAGTTTTGACTCCCAACTCTTGCTCATATAAAAATCTTTCTTGTTCCGCCCAGAGTTGTTGAGGAGTCAGTCTTGGAGCCTGCTCGGTATCACTGTCCCTTGTATGAACAGGTCTTCTTTGTCTTGTTACCAAAGGAGCAGATTCCTCACTTGATTCAGAAGAAGTGAGAACAACATTGATAGGTCTTCTTGATAAGGAGCTCCTTCTTCTAATTACCAGATTTTCTGGTTCTTCATCATCCGAGGATGATGATGAAGAACTTTCTTGTTCTACCAGATTTAGTGCATAGTTTACTAAATCTGGTTCTTCATCTTCATCATCAGCAATAGGCCAGATGAAAGGCCTATAGACCACAATTTGCAAATTATTCTCTTCAAGAGCAGGTGGCTCAGAATAAGTTTGCTGTGGTTGGTCAGTATGAGTCTCCCCCTGAGCAGATGGCTCAAGTGGGTCTTGAACTTGTAATGCTGACCTAGTTCTTTGTCTTCTTCTCTCATACTGAATCCGAATTCGCTCAGTATGAGGGCTTTGCTGATGTTGTTGTTCTTGTTGTGGAGGTTGATCTTCATTCAATCGTCTTCTTTTCTCCCCCTGAGCAGATGGCTCAGTTTGATCAACCTCAGTATCTCTTTGTCTCTTCTCCCCCTTTTTGTTATCATTTGATGGGGAGGGAAGAGGATCAGTATCACCACCCATGTCCCCCTCAGGTTGTTCAAGAGTAGGGGAGGGCATGGGCTCAGTTGCAGCATCAGTATCACCAGCACCTCCTTCTCCTTCTCCTTCTTCATTGTGGTCACCATGTGAACATGGTGGAGTTTGTGGAGGCTGCTGTGGTTGTTGAAGTAGTGAGACTGACTGTTTTATTGAGTCAATATCACCACTCATCTTGTCCATTCTGGCTAGTATTATATTTTGAGTTTGTTGTATGGCCAGAATGTGCTGCATGATTGCTTGCAGAGTCACTTGATCTCCTGCAGCCTGTGATGCCTGAATGACCTGCACAGATGGTGCTAAAGAAACAAAAATATAAAACTGGTTAGAACAAAAGGTTTATCAAATAGAATTGTGGTGTTGTTTAATTCTATAATCATATAAACAGAGTTTGTGAAGTCTGTATTTCATCTGGTTTATGATGAAATATTGTGGACTTGTGCATAGCATGTGTAAGAAGGTTTTAGTAAAAGTGAGTGTGTAAATTTAAGTAGCTCAGTATAGGATAAGTCACATTTACACTACAACAAAACGAAGCTAATGCAACCCCTATAAAAAGTTGCATTATGCATCGAAAAAGTTGCATTAGGCCTAATGCAACCTTTTAGCAAGGGCTGCATTAGGTGGAGTTGCATTAGATCTAATGCAACCTTTTTGTGAGCTAATGCAACTTTTTATAAAGGTGTTGCATTTATTATTCAAATGCAACCTTTTTAACTAGCAACCTTTTTTTATATGCAAATGCAACCTTTTTAAATTTTCAATGCAACCTCTTTTAAACACATATGCAACCTTTTATAATCACAAATGCAACATTTTTCAATCTTAAATGCAACTTTTTTTATATGCATATGCAACCTGTTTAATACATAAATGCAACTTTTTTTATATGCAAATGCAACCTCTTTAATACATAAATGCAACCTTGTAAATACACAAATGCAACCATTTTATACTAAACGAATCATTTTTAAATCTAAAGAAACAAACTTAATAAATAAAACATTTAATTCTACTAATTAATTCAACTATACCATAACATATAAAATGGTTCTTAAATGTGATCAATTTTTTAACAGGTTACTCAAAAATCAAACATCCATAAAAAAAAAGTAGTTTCAAGCTTGTTCCATAAACCTCCGCATCTTAGCTTCCAAGTTGTCTTGTTGGGTTAAGATATCCTTTTGCATACCCTTCAAATTCTCTTGTTTGTTGTCAATATCTTTTCGCATACCTTCTAACTCGGCTTTTTTCATGTAAAGTGTTACGATTATTCTTTGCTGCTTTATCCTCATGCCTGCTCTTGAGTACCATCTTGAACAAAGTAGTTGCTGCAAATTGTATCAACAAAAATTAGATTAGCAATGTAACAGAAAATAATTAACTAAAGACAAAGTTCACAATTACCAAAAACTCCAGTAATCTAGATACGACCAATTAAGCCAATAAATTGGTGTCTGATGTTTAGACTTATAGTTAATTAACTAAACTAGTTTCAACTTCGAAATCAAGTCAATTATTCAAATTTAATACAAACATAGGAACAATAAAGTTAGCTACTTGAGAATCCTACAGAGAAAATCATCATTCGCAAGTACAAACGAAACACTAACAACTAACAGACTGCAAAATCAAAACGTAAATGTATTGAATAAAAAAAGAAGTTGAATTAGTAGCTAATTAATTAGACAAGTTGCAGCTTCGAAATCAATGCCAACTATTTGAATTTATACGAATATGGAAACGGTACTATAAGTTATTGGAAAATGAAATTAATTGAAGCAAACGTACCGTGTTCTTCTTAGTTGCAAGCGATGGCAGCAAGCGATGGCAGCAAGCGATGGCAGCAAGCGATGGCAGCAATAATATACCTAGGAACACTCGTGTTGCAATTATTCCCATTCTAAGATGATAATTTATTTGCTTCAAGTGTAAAGGCGTCAAGATTGGATGATGACCCAAAATCAGGTGGTGGATGAAAGGTGTCATAAAATTAGATTAGATGATCATAAAAAGGTGTCAGCTAAGATCAGCTCTTCAACCACTTTTGTCCACCAATAACTTTGTAATTGCAGTAGCAATAACCTACATAAATATCAAGTATTGACCATTGACCAATAAGTGTTTTTCATAAAAAAAATTGCATATATTAGTTAGCAAATACCCGACTAGAACCAAGACCCAGCGTTGCAGATTTAATGAACGAAAAAACTGTTAAAAATGAGCTGAAACATTAAAAATTAGCAAATACATTGCGGTGCAGTTTACACAACAATAATCCAGTTGAAATGAGTGTATTACACATGAAAAAATTATAATATAAGAGATGATTACTTACTCTAGCAAATGAAATGGCAAGTCATCCAAGTATGTTAGGAATAGCGGTAATCATCAATGACTGCATTTACAATACAACAAATTTACATCATTCATTAAGTTAGAAAACTACAATAGAGATGCATATCACATTATTAAAATTATATGTGAACTTATTTTACCCTTTTTTCGTCCACTATATTCAGCAATATGACTACTTGATAATGCACCAACCCCACATTTGTTAAAGAGCCAAACATGGAGAACTTTTCATCAACAAAATCAATACCTGTTAAGAAGAGATCACATTATCATCCGTAAGATCAGCAAATAATGTTGATTCTCTGTATCTGATAATTTAAAATTGATGTCTACAGAGAAAACTATACCATATTTCCTTCTCGCTCAGAAAACCGAATAGTACCTCATTTTCCCAATGTCTCTCGAATCCTAATTATGTTTTACTTCAAAAAAAAAACTAACACATTAGGTTCGAACAGGTTCCATTTTTACCCTAAAATCAAGTTCAATAAAGTTCATGGCATCAAGCAATAGCAGTTCGAAATTCAGGTTCAATTTAAAGTTCTAAATAAAAACTAGGTTTAAAAAAAATAAGAAAGTTAGAAATTCAGATTTAGGGCTTGAGTTACTGAATCAAGAAGTTCAATTAAATTTCAAAATTCAGTCAGATTTAGGGCTTGAGTTACTAAATCAAAAGGTTCAATTAAATTTCGAAATGCAGTTACCCAGTATAGCGTCACTCGAGAAACATATGAAGTTACCTTAAATTAAAAATCGAAAATCAGTGGCAGCAGTCGAGAATCATATGAGTTACCTGAAATTAAAAATCGAAAATCAGTTACCGAGTATAGCATCAGTCGAGAAACGATGCAATCAAAGCTATGGGAAGAAACTTCGATGGAGACGATTACAAGCAAGCGATAGAGGAAGCAGTCGATTGAAGTCCATCGTGATTAAGGAAAAATGACGATAATTTTAAGTCCCGTAATGTAATATGAAGGCCGATTGGAACATGCGGTGACTAAGGGAAAAAAAGGATAAGTTTGACCTAATTTTTAAATTACCCTCTAAAATAATCTAGATTTATTTAAAAAAAATTCAAATTACCTCTAAAACATAATGTAAAAAAATGTGAAAGTTTAATTATCAATTGAATTCATTTATAGATGTATAAACATTTCTTTTATACTATATACTGTCATAGCTTTATATAAAATTATTTTCGTAACTAATGATAAAATAAATATATATTTTTAATTTTTTTAAATTTAAAATATAAATATAAATAGTATTATGCTTCATGCAACCTTTTAAATTAAAAGTCGTCTTTAAGTTATACTAATGCAACCTTTTAATAAAAAGGTTGCATATGGTACTCTAATGCAACCTTTATATTAACAAATGTGAATTTGTAATCAAATGCAACTTATTTAAAAAGGTTGCTTCTAAAAGGTTGCATTAGACTCATTTTGTAGTAGTGTTACTAAAAGGTTTGGGTTTGGGAATTCGAAGCCTGGGATGTGCTTCTAGTTATTTTCAATGTTTATCACTCGGTATTAGAGTGATAACAGAAATGTGGCTAAACCCCATGGAAAGTTTTTGGATTTTGTGGCTTAAGGGTTTGTGATCATTTCTTGAATGATGTTATCCAACTCAAAAATAAGTTGGACATTATTCAAGCAGCACTAGTGGGTGTCAGTATGACATCAACCACCATTGTCTCTTTAAATGTTGAGACAACTGTAGACTGACAATGATCAATTTTGTGTGCTCAGTATATGAATTTTGCATAGCAGCAGTGGGCTAGCTATGTTGGCCATAAAAGGATATATATTTGAAAGATCGTTTGAGACTTTGGTCAGTATTGAGTTGGTACTGGCCAATACTTAGTCTCTATTTGGGAATGAAATATATATATATAAGTTTAAGGGCTTTTTAGAAATTCATACCTGAGACTCTGTCAGATTCCCTTCTAGCATCTGCAGAGGTCGGTGCAGGATCATGTGTTTGTTGATGTGCAGCACCAACATCTTCAATACCGACCTCTCTGTCATGTTGAGCACCTTCCAGTGTAGTTTGTGCATATTGTATCTCCACATCAAGAGGAACATGAGGTTCCTCAATTGGTTGAGCAGTTGGAGCTAGTTCTGGACCTGGAAGGTCAGCGGTGGCTGCAACTAAGCTTTGGGCTTGAAGAGAGGCAGTTAATGATGGAACATTTGCAGGCTGCACCTCCTCAGATGATAAGTTTCCCATAATAACAGGGGAAAGATGTCTTCTTCTTCTTTGGAGGACAAGTGGTGTGTCTTCTGAGGACTCACTATCAAAAGCTGTTTCAATATGAGGAGCATCAAGATCCTGTGCAGGTGGAGAGATATGTTGTTGAGTCGGTTCTTGAACTTGTGGAACATCCTGCATCTCAATATCTGGACCGGCCTGTGCTCCATTACCACTATTATCATTATTTTCATCATCATCATCATTGTCTGACTGCGTATCAGACATGTCTTCTTCATCATCGATGTGTTCTTGAACAATGGCCCATATAGGAGGACTTAGAAGAGGCTCTCCTTCTCTTGGCCTGTAAAAGAAAATCTTCTCACTGAGTGGAGGAAGATCAACCCTTGGACTGTGAAATTCATCATAAGTATGTGTGGGCATTGAATGTTGAAAGATGAGTGATAAAAATCTGCAGAAAGGGACATTGCATTCCCGTGTGTTAGCCCGAACCAAAGTAGCTAATTCATTGAAAATTAGCCGAGCATAATCAATATTTCTTCCATAGTACAGAGCATGTACTATTTGCATCCCAAATTCGTTTATTTGGTCCAAAGCACCCGTCTTGTGAGTCATGCACCGAATTATTGTTGTAATGAGAATACCCCACATAGGACCAAATTCATTTCTTTTGATTGTGCCCGTTGTTCCTCTTCGACCTAAAAATGACAGTACTGAGCGTGCCTCTGATCTATCAACAAATGGGTCATACTGAGATTGGGCGGGAAGTCTCAGTGCTTCACGAATGATGGCAGTAGAAACAAATGCCCTTCTTTGATCTCTAATTACCCACCCAGCAATCATATCTGGAGAATCGAGTGTAGCAGAGTACCAAAACTCGAATAGCATTTCTGGGTAAATTGCTCGAGGAGACAAGGTCAGTGCACGAGCAATTGGGCAATTCTTCAGAAAAGTCACAATGTTTGTGAACTCTTGGCATGCCCAGGCTTGAGGAATATTGAAGTTTGCTGTGATGTTGTTCCTTGCAAACCTGGGCAGTTCATCGTTTCGGAATTTGATTTCCGATTCAACTTCTGGAGCAGCAAAAGTGTAATTCGCCATCTGTGATTTGGATTTGAAAAAATTTTGCTTGCAAATAGAAAGTGAAATCGTTAATCGCAGAGAGAATTGAAAATGAAAGAAAGAAATAACAGTTAAAAAATTTGAAGTAAAAAAAAACGGTTATTTATAGGAGATTTGAGAGATAATTAAGGTATTGGGAAGTAAAAACGGCTGATTTGACTGCCTTATCCTCTGCCAACGGTAACTTTCTTATTAAGAAAGGTTACCGTTTGAGCAGTATAAGGATTAAGCTCGGTTTGAGCGCCGTAATACCCCAATACTGAGTGAAAAAAATTTAATTTTAAAAAATTTTAAAAATATAAAAACAATTAATTTACTCTTGAAATTAATAAAAAAATAAAAAATTTAAATTTTGATGATAACAGACTAGTGATACTAAGTGGTCAGTATCAACAGGAGTGATACTGAGCGCTCAGTTTTAAAGAAAATTTAAGAAAGATTAAGGATTCAACATACCTAATTGCCCTAGTAAATACATAAACCTTTCCTCAGGAAGAGGTTTAGTAAGCACATCGGCCAATTGTTCATCTGTTGGTACATAATCTACTTCAACCTTACCTTTTTCCACATTATCTCGAATAAAGTGGTGTCTGATATCAATGTGCTTGGTTTTGGAGTGATAGACTGGGTTCTCTGTGATAGCAATAGCACTCTTGTTATCACAATGAATGGGAGTCTTATGAAAGTTGAACCCATAGTCTAAGAGTTGATACTGCATCCATAATAATTGAGCACAACAACTTCCTGCAGCAACATATTCTGCTTCTGCTGTGGAAGTTGCTACCGAATTCTGTTTCTTGGATGACCAGCCAACTAGTCTTCCACCTAGGAATTGACATCCTCCACTTGTGCTCTTTCTGTCCAATCTACAACCTGCAAAATCTGCATCTGTGTACCCTTCAAGGTCAAAGTTTGAGTCTTTGGGATACCAAAGACCCAGGTTAGGAGTACCTGTAAGATATCTAAAGATGCGCTTAACTGCTTTCATGTGTGATTCTTTAGGATCAGCCTGATACCGAGCACACAAACATGTGGCAAACATGATATCAGGCCTACTAGCAGTTAAGTAAAGTAAGGAACCAATCATACCTCGGTATGTGGATTGACATACTGTTTTACCAGTTTCATCCTTACTTATCTTATCCTGAGTACCCATAGGAGTGTGCATGGAAGATAAATTTTCAAATTTTTATTTCTTTAACATGTCATGCACATACTTACTTTGATTTATAAAAGTGCCATCAGGCTTTTGTTCAACTTGTAAACCAAGAAAGTAAGTAAGTTCTCCCATCATACTCATCTGATACTGAGTTGACATTATCTTAGCAAACCAGTCACACATTGACTTGTCAGTGGAACCAAAGATAATATCATCTACATATATCTGAATGAGTAAGATGTCAGAACCTTTCCTTTTTGAAAATAATGTTTTATCAATTTTTCCTCTTGTAAATTTATTTTCAATAAGGTACTCAGACAGGGTGTCATACCAGGCTCTTGGAGCTTGTTTGAGCCCATATAGAGCTTTATCAAGCTTGAAAACATAATTAGGAAATTTGGGATCAACAAAACCTGGAGGTTGTTTAACATAAACTTCTTCTTGTAGTTTTCCATTTAGAAAAGCACTTTTGACATCCATCTGATAAACTTTGAAATTCTTAAAAGCTGCATATGCAAGATACAACCTAATAGCTTCAATTCTTGCAACTGGTGCAAAAGTTTCATCATAGTCAATGCCTTCTTCTTGCCTGTAACCTTGAGCAACTAACCTTGCTTTGTTTCTGATGACAACACCATCCTTGTCCATCTTGTTTCTGAACACCCACTTAGTACCAATAATAGTTTTGCCAGAAGGAGGTGGCACTAAGTTCCAAACTTTGTTTCTCTCAAACTCTGTGAGCTCTTCTTGCATAGCCACTACCCAATCTTCATCTAATAAAGCTTCATCAGCTTTCTTTGGTTCAATGGTAGATAAGAAACTTGAGAAGAAACAAAAATTTGCAGTTGCTTGGGTTGGAAATTCTAATTTTCTTCTTGTTTGGACACCTTCTTCAATAGGACCAATAATGTTTGAGTGTGGATGGTCTCTGTGTTCCCTTAAATTGTTTCCTAAGGGAGCATTTGAAATAGGATCAACAATATCTTGTTGATTTGGTGTGTTGTCTGTCTGATACTGAGTGGAATTCTGATCAGTATTAGACAGTGCAGGTTGCTGTTCATCTTCATTTTGCAGAGTTGATGTGGATTCTTGTGAAGTGTTGGATGTTTCACCTTCTTCATAGATAGAATGGTTCAGATCATTAGTTGGAAACTCAGTATGGAGGTCCTCTGTTATGGGAACCTCAGTATTAGTCTCATTTGAGTGATACTGAGTTTGAACTTGATCAGTTTCATTAAACTTATTTGGAATAAAGTGTGGATGAAACTTAGGCTGTTCAGCAATGGAGTGTTCTGGATTGCATAGAATATCTATGCCACTTATGTCTTCACTTGCTGAGGTAGAATGCTCATTCTGATCTTCATCGAATGTGACATGAATGGATTCTACAATCATCTTGGTTGAGATGATATACACTCTGAAAGCTTTAGAGTGTGGAGAGTAGCCCATGAACACACCTTCATTTGCTTTAGGAGCAAATTTGTTGAGATTTTGTTTTGTACTGAGTACAAAGCATTTGCTCCCAAAGATGTGGAAGTATTCCACATTAGGAATCTTGCCATTATATAACTCATATGGAGTCTTCAGATGTCTTTGGACTATAGTAGCTCTATTCTGAGTGAAGTTTGCACAGTTTACAGCTTCAGCCCAGAAGCTCAGTGCCAGTCCAGCATGGCATAATAAAGTTCTTGCAGCTTCAATCAGTGTTCTATTCTTTCTTTCTACAACACCATTTTGTACTCAGTATCACTATCTGATATGTCAAGTGTTGATAGGTCACAACAATTGTTCATGGGACCTAACATGTCTTGTTCAAAATAGAGATCATCTGCCAGGGTGTTATAATATTTGTCTCAGTATCACTATCTGATATGTCAACTAAACAGGTCACAAAAAGGTATAGAGACAAATATGTCAAGCTGAAGAATTGGAGCAAGGGCAAGAGGGCAGAAGGGAATGGAGCACCTCATCAAGCACTTTACTCAGAAGCCTGGATGGATGAAGAGTTAAGTGATGATGAAGAAGAGATTGAGAATAAAGCCTTTATGGCTTTCACTGAAGATGATTTGAAGAGCTCCTTTGAAAAGGACATCAAAGAGGCTGAGAGGATCAGTGTTCATACTGATTGGGATTCCACTCAGTTGTACAAGGTAAGTTCCTTTCAAACTTATTCAGTGAATGAAAAAACCAAGATTTTTGAGTATATGATTGTTGATCTTAAAACTTCTGTACAAAAAGAAAAAGCTTTAAAATTAACAATTCAAGAACTTGAAAGGGTAAATAATGAAAACTTGGATAAATTAGCAAAATATAAAGATTTAGAACTAAACTTTTCAGATTTAAAAGACATTAACCAAAGATTAGCTGATAAAGCTCATTTACACAAACTTGAAAAAGAGAAATTTGAAAAACAGTGTAAATCTTGGGGTAATGCTTCAATAAAATTAAATAAATGTTTAAATCAACAATTCCCAGAAAATGTGAGGGCTGCACTTGGTGTTGATCCTCAATTTAAGAATAGGAACAATTTTGCTGATTTATTTGAAGAGTTTTCTACTATGAACCCTATTAATTTTGTAAAAGCTAAAACTTTATGTGAAGTTGGATGTCAAACTGAGTCAGATGATGAGGAAAATGGAATTTTAGAAAAACCTATTGGTCCCTTCATCTGCTCAAAGTGCTATACTGAGCTACAAGAACTCAGTATTGAATTTCATATAACGGAAATTTCTGATACCGAGCTACCAATAGTTCAGTATGACACTTCTGCTGTTCCACCTATTGAATTATTATTTAATACAACAACTTTTGAATTATATAATGATAATAAGACAACTTCTATCTCACATGCTTCATCTAATACAGAAGTTGCAGGAACAGAAACATCATATACTGAGACATCTAAAGAACCTGTTAAAGTTGTTTCTTCAAAAAATGTATAATTCCACTAAGTGTGGCTTGTGGCGGAATAACAAGACCACTGATCAATTACAAAAGGTATGAAAGTGTAAAGTGAATTGGTATCTTGAATCTATTCACCATGAGATGCTCACTGTGCTGCTATATGATGGTCCCATCATTCCACAAACTGTGGAACCGGTTGCTGCTACTGATGATGCTCCTGAGGGCATAAGAACTGTACCTAAACTAAAGCACAACTGGACTGATACTGACCGTCAGTTGTATGCTTTAGACTCCAGAGCTAAAGGGGTGATTGGTAATGCTGTTACCAAAGAGATACTTAATGCAATTATGAAATTGCCAACAGCAAAGGCTATGTGGGATAGTCTATCAGTCACCTATGAAGGCACAGCAAAGGTGAAGTTGCAAAGAAAAAGCAACATGAGAAGAAATTTTCATATTTCCTTCTCATGTTGCTTTTTCTTTGCAACTTCACCTTTGACATGTTAGGTCATAACACCCTGGCATTATAAAGTTCTTGCAGCTTCAATCAGTGTTCTATTATTTCTTTCTACAACACCATTTTGTACTAAAAAGATGACCCAACTGTTTTAATGAGTCTATCTCATTACTCATGGCATCCATCCTGGCCAGAATATTATTCTGAGTGGTCTGCATGGCCAGGATCTGGTTGAGAATAGTTTGTAAAGCCCCCTGCACTTCCTGAGACTGAGTGGCTTGTGCTCTTTGACCCTGCACAGATGGTGCTAAAGAAAAAAAAAATGTAAACTGGTTAGAATGAAAGGTTTATCAAATAGAATTGTGGTGTTGTTAAATTCTATAATCATGTAAACAGAATTTAGAAGTCTGTATTTCATCTGGTACATGATGAAATATTGGGAACTTGTGCATAGCATGTGTAAGAAAGTGTTAGTAAAAGTGAGTGTGAAAATTTGAGTAACTTAGTATAGGATAGGTCACATTTACTAAAAGGTTTTGGTTTGGGTAATCGAAGCCTGGGATGTGCTTCTGGTTATTTTCAATGTTTGTTACTCGGTATCAGAGTGATAACAGAAATGTGGCTTAAACCCATGGAAAATTTTGGCTTATGTGGCTTAAAGGTTTGTGATCATTTCTTAAATGATGTGATCTTACTCAAAATAAGTAAGACATCATTCAAGCAGCACCAGTGAGTGTCAGTATGACATCACCACCATTGTCTCTTAAAATGTTGAGACAACTGTAGATTGACAATGATCATTGAAGTGCTTACTGTATGAATTTTGCATAGCAGCAGTGGGCTAACTATGTTGGCCATAAGTGGATATATTTGAAAGTTCGTTTGAGACTTTGGTCAGTATTGAGTTGGTACTGGCCAATAGATAGTCTCTATTTGGGAAATATATATATAAATATATATATATATATAAGTTTAAGAGCTCTTTAGAAATTCATACTTGAGACTTTGTCAGATTCTCTTCGAGCATCTGCAGAGGTCGTTGCTAGATCATCTAGATTTTGATTTGAGGCACCAGCACCTTCAGGAGCGTCTTCTCTTCGAGCATGTGCAAACTTCCTGTATGTTTTGCTCAAACTGAATCTCCACATCAATAGGAACATGAGGTTCCTCAATTTGTTGAGCAATAGGTTCTGGTTCAGGACCTGGAAGGTCAGCGGTGGCTGCAACAAAACTCTGTGCTTGAAGAGATGCAGTCAAAGATGGAACATTTGTTGGTGGAATCTCTTCAGATGATAAACCCCCCATTATCACTGCAGAGAAGTTTCGTCTTCTTCTTGTCAGGATAAGAGGTGTGTCTTCTGAGGACTCAGTATCAGGATCTGATGCCGTATGAGGAGCATCAGGATCCTGTTCAATTTGAGGAATGTGTGGTGGTTCTTGTACCAGTTCTGGTTGAGCCTCCATCATCTCAACATCTTGAACATCATTTCCACCATCACCACTATCATCATCATTATCATCATCATCATCATCATTTTCTGATTCAGTATCAGAATGTTCTTCATCGTTGATGTGTGCCTGTACAATAGCCCACATGGAGTGACTCAGTACAGGCTCTCCTTCCCTTGGCCTGTAAAAATATATCTTCTCATGTTAGGGAGGAAGATCTGCTCTTAGACTATTGAAGTCATCACATACATGAGCAGGCATAGAATGCTGAAAAATTAGAGATAAAAATCTGCAAAAAGGAACATTGACTTCTCTTATTTGAGCTTGAACCAGAGAAGCAAGTTCATTATATATTAATCTGGCATAATCAATATCCCTTCCATGGTACAAGGCATGAACAATCCGCATTCCAAAGTCATTGATTTGGTCCAGAGCTCCTGTCTTGTGGGTCATACACCGAATGAGTGTAGAAATTAAGACTCCCCCACATTGGACCAAACTCGTTTCTTTTAATTATTTCCGTCGTTCCTCTTCGTCCAATAATGGTAACACTGAGCGAGCCTCTGTACGATCAACAAATGGCTCATACTGAGCGTGAGCGGGAAGCCTCAGTGTTTCCCAAATTATAGTTGTTGAAACAAAAGCCCTTCTTTGATCTCGAATAACCCAACCGGTAATCATGTCTGGAGAGTCAAGTTTAGCAGAGTACCAGAATTCACAGAGCATATCAGGATAAATCGCTCGAGGAGATAGAATCAGTGCTCGAGTGATACGATGTGTGTGAATTCAGGACAAGCCCACGCCTGAGGAATATTAAAATTAGCAGTGATGTTATTCCTCGCGATTTTGGGTAATTCGTCCGTTCGAAACTGAGTCGCCGGTGCAGCCTTCGGTGCGAAGAATCTGTAATTTGCCATCTACAATTTGAGATTAAAGAATTGCTTGCAAAGAGAAAGTAGAATCGTTAATCACAGAGAGAATTGAAAGAAGAATATGAAATAACTGTTAGAAAGTTTTAAAGAAATAAAATAGACGATTATTTATATTCTAATTAGAGATAATTACGGTATTGGGAAGTAAAACCGGCTGATTTGACAGTCTTATCATGTTCCAACGATAACTTTCTTATGAAGAAAGGTTACCGTTGGGGAGTATGAAGATTAAATGTCAGTTTTACCACTACAGGACTCCAATACCGAGTTAAAAAAATTAAATTAAAAAAATTATTAAAAATCATAAAAACATTTAGTTTAATCTATAAATTAATAAAAAATAAAAATTTATAACATTTGATAAATCAGACGAGTGATACTGAGCAGGTCAGTATTGGAACCAATACTGAGAGGTCAGTATCAGAAAATTTTATGGAAAATTAAGGATTCAACAAACCCATTTGTCCTAGTAAATATATAAACCTTTCCTCAGAGAGAGGTTTAGTAAATACATCGGCCAATTGGTCATCTGTAGGAACAAAATGTACCTCAACCTTACCCTTTTCCACATTATCTCGAATAAAGTGGTGTCTGATATCAATGTGCTTTGTTCTTAAGTGATGAACTGGGTTTTCAGTGACAGCAATAGCACTCTTGTTATCACAATGAATAGGAGTTTTCTGGAAATTGAACCCATAGTCCATTAGTTGATATTGCATCCATAAGAGTTGAGCACAACAACTTCCTGCAGCAACATATTCTGCTTCTGCAGTGGAAGTGGCTACTGAATTTTGCTTCTTGGATGACCAACCAACTAGTTTACCACTGAGGAATTGACATCCTCCACTTGTACTTTTCCTGTCCAACCTACAACCTGCAAAATCTGCATCTGTATATCCTTCAAGATCAAAGTTTGAGTCTTTGGGATACCAAAGACCCATGTTAGGTGTACCTGAAAGATATCTAAAAATGCGCTTAACAACTTTCATATGTGATTCTTTAGGATCAGCCTGATACCGAGCACACAAACAAGTTGCAAACATGATATCAGGCCTGCTAGCTGTTAAGTAAAGTAAAGAACCAATCATACCTCGGTATGTGGATTGACATACTGGTTTACCAGTTTCATCTTTACTTATTTTATCCTGAGTACCCATAGGAGTGTGCATGGAAGATAAATTTTCAAATTTATATTTCTTGAGCATGTCATGCACATACTTACTTTGATTTATAAAAGTGCCATCAGGCTTTTGATCAACTTGTAAACCAAGAAAGTAAGTAAGTTTACCCATCATACTCATCTGATACTGAGATGACATTATCTTAGCAAACCAGTCACACGTTGACTTGTCAGTGGAGCCAAAGATAATATCATCTACATATATCTGAATAAGTAAGATGTCAGAACCTTTCCTTTTTGAAAATAATGTTTTGTCAATTTTACCTCTTATAAATTTATTTTCAATTAAGTACTCAGACAAGGTATCATACCAGGCTCTGGGAGCTTGTTTGAGCCCATACAAAGCTTTATCAATCTTGAAAACATAATTAGGAAATTTAGGATCAACAAAACCTGGAGGTTGTTTAACATAAACTTCCTCTTGTAGTTTTCCATTGAGGAAGGCACTTTTGACATCCATCTGATAAACTTTGAAGTTCTTGAAAGCTGCATATGCAAGATACAACCTAATAGCTTCAATTCTTGCAACTGGTGCAAAAGTTTCATCATAGTCAATGCCTTCTTCTTGCCTGTAACCCTGAGCAACCAGTCTAGCTTTGTTCCTAATGACAACTCCATCCTTGTCCATCTTGTTTCTGAACACCCACTTAGTACCGATGATAGTTTTGCCAGCAGGAGGTGGTACTAAGTTCCAAAATTTGTTTCTTTCAAACTCTCTCAGTTCTTCTTGCATAGCTTCTACACAGTCTTCATCTAATAAAGCTTCATCAGATTTCTTTGGTTCCATGGTAGATAAGAAGCTTGAGAAGAAGCAAAAATTTGCAGTTGCTTGGGGTTCAAACTCTAACCTTCTTCTTGTTTGGACACCTTGTTCAATTGGACCAATAATATTAGAATGAGGATGATCTCTGTGTTCCCTTAGATTGTTTCCCAAGGAAGCATTTGAAGCAAGGTCAACAATATCTTGTTGAACTGATGTGTTGTCTGCCTGATACTGAGATGAATTATGGTCAGTATTAGACAGTTCAGGTTGGTGTTCTTCTTGATTTTGCAGTTATGAGGTGGATTCTTGAAATGAACTTGAGGATTCACCTTCTTCATAGGTGAAGTTGTTCAGATCAAGTATTGGGAACTCAGTATTGGGGTTCTCAGATATGGGAACCTCAAAATTTGATGCAGAAGAGTTATACTGAGTTCTTTCTTGATCAGTGTCACTCATACGATGTTCAACATAGTATGGGTGAGACTTGGGCTGTTCAGCAATTGAGTTTTCTGGATTGCATAGAATTTCTATGCCACTGATGTCTTCTGTTGCTGAGGTAGAATGCTCATTCTGATCTTCATCAAACGTAACATGAATGGATTCTACAATCATCTTAATTGAGATGATATACACTCTGAAGGCTTTAGAGTGTGGAGAATAGCCCATGAACACACCTTCATTTGCTGTGGGAGCAAATTTGTTTAGATTTTGTTTAGTACTGAGTACAAAACACTTACTCCCAAAGATGTGGAAGTAGTCCACATTAGGAACCTTTCCATTGTATAACTCCTAAGGAGTCTTTTAATGTCTTTGGACTATTGTAGCTCTGTTCTGAGTAAAATTGGCACAGTTGACAGCTTCTGCCCAGAAACTCAGTGCCAGTCCAGCATGGCATAACAAAGTTCTTGCAGCTTCCATTATTGTTCTATTCTTTCTTTCTACAACACCATTTTGTTGTGGTGTGTATGCTGCAGAGAAGTTTTGTACGATTCCTTTTTCTTCACAGAAATCTGCTAATACTGAGTTCTTAAACTCAGTACCATGGTCACTTCTAAGTTGCTTGACCTTGTTGCCTTTCTGAAGTTCTTCTCTTTTGATGAAGGCAATGATTTCTGTTGTTGCATCTGATTTAGTCTTGAGAAAGATGACCCAAGTATATCTTGAGAATTCGTCAACCAAGACTAAGGTATAGATCTTTTTGGCCAATGATGGTGTGCTGATGGGGCCAAAAAGATCCATATGTATCATTGTAAGAGGTTCATTAATGGAGTGATTGACCTTTGACTTGAATGAACTCTTCTTCTGCTTGCCCATTTCACATGTTGAGCATAACTTATCTTTTGAATAAGTAATAGTGGGCAGCCCTCTCACCAGTTTCTTCATACTGAGCTCATTTATTTTTCTGAAATTTATATGAGAGAGCTTCTTGTGCCACAACCAGTGCAGTTCTGGTTTGAAATTAGAAAGCAGGAAAACTCGAATAGTAGGGTCTATTTTAGATAAATTGACTACATAGACATCTTTTTCTCTTCTAGCAATGAGTACAGGTTGCCCTTTATCATTGTAGATGATTCCTGCAACCTTTCTGAAATGTGCTTCATTGTCATCATCACACATCTGACTGATACTGAGCAGATTGTGTTTGAGACCCTCTACATAGGCAACTCTTTTAAAAGTTATGTTGTCTGCCTTGATCACACCATGCCCTATTGTTTTTCCAATGGAATCATCCCCAAACTTGACAGAAGGACCCTTCTCTGGTGTATAATTTAGAAGATACTCCATACGGCCAGTCATGTGTCTTGAGCAGCCACTATCTAAGTACCATTTTCTGTCACCCTGGACAAGACACAAAAATAAGGATTACTTCTTTTTAGGAACCCATTTTTGAATGGGACCTTTGGTAGGAGAAACAGGGGTAGACTTGATCTCTTTTGTTGGAGAGGTCAGTATCACTTCAGGGGAAACCTTGGAGGTTTTCTTGGGTGATACTGACTTAGTTTCTCTCCTTTTCTTTGGTACTGAGTACCTAGGACTTGAGAGATCAGTCCAGCATTCATCTCCTTTATGTCCAGTATGATGACATCTATAACATTTTCTAGGTCTGTTTCTGAACATATTTTCATAAGGAATTTTAGAAAATTGTTTGACTTTTGGTTGATCAGTATGAGTAAGTTTTGCAAACTTTTGACTTAAGACTTTGATCTGATCACCAATTGATTTTAAAATGTTATTTTTTTCATTTTTAATGGAGTTTTAATGTTGTGTTTGACTGGTTTTGAAGGAGATGGTTCTGGAGTCTTATTTTTACTTGGCAAAGAAGTCTTTTTAATATTCGACTTCTCGTTTTTGCCACTTGAAGATCCTGTTGAAGTTCTTTTCTTGTTATCATGTTTTAGAATGACAACTTGAACATGTTCTTTAGATTCTTGAGTAGTTGACTTGTCTGTTCCTGCAACCTAAGTATTAGTTAGAACATTTTGAGTAGAAGTGGTTTTATTTTCATTATATATCTCAAAAGTAGTTGTGCTAAATAAAACTTCAAATGGAGGAACAATAGAAGTATCATACTGCACAACTTCGAGGTCAGTATCAGAAATTTCTTTTCAGGAAATTCAATACTGAGCTCTTGTAGTTCAGTATAGCACTTAGAACAGATGGAAGGACCAATTGGTTTTTCAAAAATGATTTTATCCTCAACATCTGATTCAGTTTGACATCCAACTTCACAAAAAGTTTTTGCTTTTACAAACTGAATAGGGTTCGTATCAGAAAATTCTGCAAATAAATCAGCAAAATTATTTCTATTTTTTAACTGAGCATCAACACCAAGTGCAGCCCTCACATTTTCTGAAAATTGTTGATTTAGACATTTATTTAATTTAATAGATGCATTTCCCCAAGATTTACACTGATTTTCAAATTTTTCTTTTTCTAATTTGTGTAAATGAGCTTTATCAGCTAATCTTTGGTTAATGTCTTGTAAGTTTAAAAAATTTAGTTCTAAATCTTTAAATTTTGCTAATTTATCTAAGTGTTCATTATTTACCCTTTCAAGTTCAAGAATTATTAATTTTAAAGTTTTTCTCTCTGTACTAATGTTTTAAGATCAACAATCATATACTCAAATTTTTTTTCTTTTTTCATTCATTGAATAAGTTTGAAAGGAACTCACCTTGTACAACTGAGTGGAATCCCAATCAGTATGAAAACTTATCCTCTCAGATTCTTTGATGTCCTTTTCAAAGGAGCTTTTCAAATCATCTTCAGTGAAAGCCATAAAGGCTTTGTTTTCAACCTCTTCCTCATCATCACTGAGCTCTTCATCCATCCAATCTTCAGAGTAAAGTGCTTGATGAGGTGCTCCATTCCCTGCTGCATTCTTGCCCTTGCTCCAGTTCTTTAGCTTGACATACTTGTCTCTATACCGTTTAGCTCGATATGCAATCTTGTCATTCTGATCAGTTTCAGTTGACTTAGTATGACAATTAGCAGCAATGTGCCCAGGCTTTCCACACCTATAGCAAAGACCTGATCTTGGGTCAGTATTGGAAGAGCTAACACCAAGCCTCTTCTTTTTCAACTGATCCAGCTTCATAAACATAAGAGCCATTTGGGTTTCAAGCTCTTCTGCCTCAGCATCAGCAAGATCAACTTCTGGTTCTTCAGGCTCAGTCACATTATATGCCTGTTGCACAACTAGAGTCATACCAGTGGAAGACTTGTCAGTTTTCTTCCAGTTGATCAATCTTGCAGCATTATTCTCCTCGTGATTCAACATTAAACCATACAAAGTTTGAAGAGTGTATGACTCAATGTTGCTAGCAGCATTGACAGAATTTGTCATGTCAAGAAACTGTTGAGGAAGACTATCCAAGAACTTTTGAACAAGCTCTCTTTCCTCCTTCACAATGCCTACACTGATTAAATCATGGATAACAGTATTGAACCTGTTATAGAGAGTAGTGATGTCTTCATTTGGATTTGAGAAGAAATTTTCATACTTCCTTCTCATGTTGCTCTTCCTCTGCAACTTCACCTTTGGTGTGCCTTCATAAGTGACTGATAGGCTATCCCACATAGCCTTTGTTGTTGCCAATTTCATAATTGCATTAAGTATTTCTTTGGTAACAGCATTACCAATCACTCCCTTTGCTCTTGAGTCTAGATTGAATAACTAACGGTCAGTCCAGGTGTGTTTCAGTTTAGGAACTATTCTTGTGCTCTCAGGAGCATCATCAGTAGCAGCAACGGGTTCCACAGTTTGTGGAATGATGGGACCATCATTCAGCACAGTGAGAATCTCATGGTGAATAGATTCAAGATACCACTGAGCTTTAAGCTTCAACTGATGAAAGTATTTTCCATCAAATATGGGCACTCCCTTACCAGACATAACAGGTGCTATGATTGTAGACATTTTGGATTTTTGAGTGTTGGAGGGATAAGTATAGGGAATGGCTGTCAGGGTAATAGATCGACTAAATAAGGATTAATTTAGCCTGCTCTGATACCAGTTGTTAGGTCACAACAACCCTGGATTACTTATATAATTGATTTTATAATTATACTTAAGACAATTAAAGTGATAAACACAGTATTAGAGTCAAATTTGTAATTCCACTAAGTGTGGTATGCTGCGGAAAAGCAATACCACTAATCAATTACAAAGATGTTATCGTGTAAAGTAAATTGGTAAGTACTCCTTTGCAAGATGATCTCTATTTATAATGCGATAGAGATCTTACATAATGGGCAAAGGAGTAACCGAAGGACTGGACTAGGAAAATGACTAAGATCAAGGGATTTGATCTTAGTCCGTTACAATACTGACTGTAGCTCAGTCCTTCTACTCAGTATTGGATTTCCAATACTGAGTGTTGATACTGAGTGGTCAATACTGGCCAAACTCAGTATCACACCTAAACTTAGCTAATTTATTCTACTATTTAATCTAAACTAGTCTAGGTTGTTTTGTTATCTTAAGATTCAAAAGGGGTAAGGCTTTTTGCCTTAACAGAACCCTAGGATCAAGTATGTTAAACAACATATGTTTAATTGATCAAAAAGATTCTTTACTTACTTCCTTGAAATTTCCGTGACATAGGAAGATCCCTAGCATCAAGTATGTTAAACAAGATTTGTTTAATTGATCAAAAGGATTCTTTCCTAATCCCTTAGGATTTTCGAAAATCTAGAGGTTACTTGGACACCAAGTATATTAAACTAGCCTAGTTTAATTGGTGGAAAAGTTTCCTAGGCTTAAGAATTTCGAAACCCTAAAGAACCCTAGAACATTAAACTAGTTTAAGTTTAATAGTTTGAAAGTATTAATTAGGATAATAATCTAAAACCTAGTTAATTAGACAAGTTTATGTCTAATAGGTTTAATTATTATTTTTGATAAATTTATTAAAACTAGTTCTTTAAACCTAGTAATTTAGACAAAGTTTTATTGTCTATAAGGTTTAATTTAAAAAGTTTAAATGAATTTATTAAAAGTTATAATCTATCTTAGAATTTAAATAAAGTTTATTGTTTAATAGGGTTGATTAAAATTAGTCTTTTAATTACAAATAATGTCTTTGATCAAGAAAGTCAAAACCCTGATTTTGATTAATCAAAAACAAGATTAGGGTTCATCTAATTAATTTAGGGAATTGATAAAGAGGATGTTAATTTTTAAGTTCTAAAATTAACAAGGTGTATTTAATTATTTATATATATGTATTAAATTTTTCGGAATTTTTAATTATTAAGTAAAATTGAATTTTAAAAGATATAATAAGTTTATACGTATTTTAATTAGATTAAGTTAAAATACATATGTATAAATTAGATATAATATTCTTATTATAATGTTACAAGTTTATTATAAAATATACATATATACGAATACATTTTAAAATACAAGATAAAATGGAACAATTAAAAAGGGTAATGTTATTTTGATCTTTAAAAGATAACATTATAATTAGTTATTGTATAAGTTATAATATAATTAAAACTAGAAAGTACAAAGTTATGATTTCATTAAAAAACTAGAAATTGTACAAGTTGAAATGATATGATTAACTAGAAATATACAAAGTTATAAATATTATCATGTATTAAGATGTCTAAAGTTATAAGTTATTATAACTAGATAATTATACAAGTATAATATAAGTATTTTACAAGTCATGTAATATACGAGATTAATGATCAAGTAAAAAAAAAATAACAAGAACCTATATTTAACTAGTTCAAGTTAAATATAAGAAAGGTTTAAACAAACTAAGAATTATTATATATAGCCTTTATATAATAAGTTTATTAGTTTCACCAAGTATAAACCGGTGATTGTGTTAGCTTAAGTTTCATCATGGTTGTTGAAGCTAGTGGGAGCTACACAAGAAAATCACAAAGTTTATAAGTGTGTCGTTAAGACATAAGTTTTGGTCGAATCTAATAAGTCAAAACAAATGTTTAATTTCATTATTAGACATATGAAGAACTAGGTATGTTAAACTAGGTTTATGTTTCAAGTTCATGGATCATAAAAGAATTTAAAAGTTTAACATAAGTTTATAAGTTTTTCAAGTAAGATAAAACAAGTAAGCTTTATTCTAGATAAGGTTTTTCACAAAACCTAGTAAAACGTTTTGTACACCTCATTTTAGGTATGCATATAAAATCGTGCAAATTCTTGAAACTATAAGTTTTAAAGAATAGTTGTTAAGTTTTAAAAAGGTGTCTTGTAGAACCATTCAATTCACAAGTCACACATTTTAAACAAGGATTAAGATTGGAATAAAGGTTTAAGTTTAGTTTAAGACTTAAACAAACCCAAGAAAATCTTAGATCTAAGTACTATCCGCCTAATGGAACACCTCACTTGTTAAACGATATTCATATTGTAAGGATAAAGAACCTTAGATATGGATTCAAATCATTGCGAGTGTTAGGGTGCGTAAGGTTCTGTGATAATCGGAAGTCCCGGCGCAAAGCATCGCACTGTCTTAGATGGTCTGATCTACTTTGGTGATAATCGGGAGTCCCGGCCCAAAAAGTACTTGAGTAGAATAAACATACTAGACTTTATTACTAACTTAGAAATGTACAATTAGATTGTACAAAGTTGTAATAAGTTATAAGTCTAAAGATTCTACGACCCCTAAGAATCGTGTCAAGTCTTGATACAATCGGTAAGGATGTTACCTACCAGAAATAGCATGTCTCGTCCGGAAGTGCCCAAACCTTGCGGCGAGAATGTGATATATGGATCCTAGGCCTAAAATATTAATTATGGGTTTATAATATATTTTAGAGAATGTTTATTGATGATTACTAATTAAACTGGGTTTGATTTGTAGATGGCAGCAACAAACTCAATCGCGACAACAAGTACCAACAATCTCTCACTTCGCTCAATCCTCGAAAAGGACAGGTTGACTGGGTCAAACTTTCTCAACCGGGAGCGCAATCTTCGTATTGTGCTCAGGCATGAGAGAAAGTGGTATGTCTTGGAGAGAGCAGTACCAAACACCCCTGCTGTTAATGCCAGAGCTGAAACGAGGCAAGCTTATGATAAGCATGTCAGTGATGCACTCGATGTGAGCTGTCTGATGCTCGCCACTATGAGTCCTGAGTTACAAGCGGGACTTATGGATGTGCCTGCATTTGAGATGATCCAACAACTTAGGGATTCATTTCAAGAGCAAGCTCGCACTGAGAGGTTTGACATCAATCGAGCCTTCAACTCTTGCAAGATCGTCAAAGGAACGCTGGTGAGTGCCCACGTCATGAAAATGAAGGGACACATGGATCACCTCGCTAGACTTGGTCACCCCATACCGTTTCAAATGGCAACATGTACTATACTCAACTCGTTGTCTGATGACTACAAGTCTTTTGTGGTCAACTACAACATGCATAATATGGAGAAATCCATTGTTGAGCTACATTCCATGCTCAAGACAGCTGAGTTGAGTTTGGGGACCAAATCTAAGGACGTTCTCTTGATCGGTAATGGCGGTGGCGGTGGGAAGAAGAGAAAAGGGCATGGTGGTAAAGGAAAGGGTAAAACCTATCCTATCCAAGGAGTGCCAAATGGTAAAGGTGTCAAACAAAAGGCCAAGAAGGTCAAGCCTAACACTGCGAGGACCGAGAACCAGTGCTTCAAGTGTGGTGAGGCTGGGCATTGGAAAAGGAATTGTCCAAAGGGTGCAAGTGGTAGTGGAGGAAACGCAAGTTCCTCAGGTAACACAACCACACTTCTTAATCACTTTAAGATACTTGTAAAGTACGTTACGAGTAATCTAACTTTTGCAATCGTTTATTGCAGGAGGAGATGGAAAGTGATAGTGACCGGCATGAGATGGTGATGATCCCACGAGCACCATGTTTTATAATTCAGTATTTTCTGGATTCGTTTTAAACAGTTTTACTTTATTGTTTTGGATAATTTTATTTTTGTTAAAACAAGTTCTATTTTTTTTTTAATTAAATTTCGAATCCATGGTTGAATTATATTGTGTACATGTGTGATAATTACACTAGTCAAGTTTTATGACTAGATTGTAAGTCAACTTTTGATTTACTTATATTTCATGTTTATATATATTTGTTTGATTGTTCTATAAATAATGTCTTGATAGCTCAAGGTATTTATATGCTAGTAATTAGAAAGTTTTTCTAATGAAAGTATTTAAGAGTTTTATGGAAGCATAAGGTTCAAGAGTTATTGAACTTAGTTAAAACATCTTAAGTAATAGTCATTACTTATGATAGAAAGTTTTAAAGTATTAGTATTAATATAGTATGATTATATTGGATATAATCAAGATAGACTTTAAGAGTATTATTTCAAGTCTTTTATACTTGTAGTAAAGGATTTAATGAAGTCATAATTCCCTAATAGGAATAATTGGATATTCGTATAATCCAAGTAAAATGACTTAGACATTAAATGACTCTTAAAAGGGACAAACTATATTAAAGTATTTAAGAATTAAAAGGTATTATTGCAAGTCTTTTATACTTGTAATAAATACAATATTTAATCAAGTCATAATTCCCTTATAGGAATAATGGATATTTGAGAAATCCAAGTAATGACTTTGGCATTAAATAAGATTCTTAAAAGAATACTAATGTGTTTAAGAATTGGAAGTATCGTTTCAAGTGTTTTATACTTGTTAGATACAGTAATCAATAAAGATCATAATTCCCTAAACATGAATGTTGGATATTCGCAAATCCAAAGGATGATCTTAATTACTGATAGAATTCTTAAAAAAGATTAAACTACAAGTTATTGACTAGGTCAAAGTAGTTTAAGAGATGCTTAAGTTCCCTAAAAGTAAGTGGGAGCTAAGACTAACGTAATTCATTAAAGATGTTGATGAATTCAGTAAGTTAGTAAGACATTAACAATAAGGTTTTACCAAGTCGTTAGCCAAAGAGTTAAGAGAAATAAATGATCGTTAATTAGACTATTGCAAACCTAATAGCGTGATCATCAGTCTTGTGATTAATTATTGCATATCTAATAGATTGTTAACCCTTCAGTGGATAACATAGTCATTTAAGGAAATTTCTTTAACTAGTAAGAATATCTACAAATCAAATAACTAAAAGAGGCTTTAGTTGCAAGGATAATTTTATGAATTCAAGAAACTAAGGAGTTAATTTCCAATCCTCCTACGTTTACCGAATTGCATAAAAGGCAATACTAGAATATGTTCTAGATTGTTGCGGGAACAATATCTAGCAAAGGCAAAAGTAATAGTATTCCTAAATACTCGTCTTATGTCTTTAGTTTAATAGAAATGATTGGTTTAGTGATAAAGTTACAATTAAGTTTGTAAGAATCATTAAGTAATCAATACGAACGAAAGGAATAAGTAAGTATTAAGTTAAGTTTAACTTATTACTAGATTAGTTTAACTAACTAATTAATACAAGTAGTTGTACATTTACTAGTTGAGTAAATATACAATGTGTTAATTATAGATTATCCATGATATGATTTAAAGCTATTAAATCATATAGTAATTGGATAATATTGTTGTATAAATTATATAAAGGTTATTATATAATTAATTATTAAGAGTATAAATACAAGTATATAATTCGTGTATATGAGTACCGAATTATTAGTGTATTAATACTAGACATTTAATAGTTAAGTGCAACAATAATAAACTAGTTAAACTATAAGGGATGGAAGTGTTAAAATGAAGTTTAATTAAAGATCCAATATTAATTAAACTAGAAGGGTTCTAAGCGTAACTTATTTGTATATAAATAAGAGGCTTAGGGTAACCCTAAAACCCCTTAGAACATCACATGAAATACTTCCTCCTCCTTCCCCTTGGCTTCGGCCGAATACACACACCAACACAAGTCTTTGTGTTCTTCGTTCTTCGTGTTCTTCGTGCTCTTTAAGTATTGAAGAACAAGTTCATTTCTTAGATCAACTAGAAGATCGGTCGTTTTGTTCATCATCAGTGGATCTATCTTAAGCAATCAACAAGGTATGTTTTTGGGAAACACTTTTCTCCCTTCTCCCCTCTTGGACGAATTCGGCCAAAGAACCCTAGGGTTCTTCGGTTGATGGTCGAACGAACCACACAAGCAATGTGTGTGTTCGACTTCTTCGTACAAGGTTTCTTTCTTGTTAACCTAATCTAGAACTCCAACATCCCAATCCTTTAGGGTTTAAGGATTAGGTTTAATCCCAGTTCCGCTTTTAGGGATTAGATCAGCTAGTTGGTTTTAACCGGTCAAGAACAAGTTGATGTTCTTGATCAGTCATGGTTCAAACCAAGTACACTAGGAGGTCGACCCAAGTGGTTGATCAGTCGCATGGTGCGTAGTGAAACCCTACACAAAGTTTCAGCGTCACAGAAAGACACAAGTAAAGCACAAGTTTGTGAATCGCTGATTATGGGAATATCTTGCAAATCTTCTAGAAGATATCAGCGATCACAAGATGACAGAAAGTACTGTCAGAATTCCGTTAGTTTTGCGCGTCCCATGAAATATCCTCTGCACCAACGGAATTCTCACACGTGGAATCGATCGATCATTCCTTTGGCTCTACATTTCCCAATGGTGTAAATTGAGGACTTAGACGATCGATTCCGGTGTGCACCCAACAAGGTTACAGGCTGCTGAATTTACTCCATAACTTTATTCCTTTGAGCAGAGTGTAAACCACCAGTTAACTCTAGTTGTATGATTCGACAATTGAATATGTACAACGAAAGTGCCTGGTCTTGTGCTTGATCATTTGTTGATCATAGACTTGTCTTAGATAATATCTGTTGTTGTCTATCACATGCAAGCAGTTTAGTTAGGATTTGTTCTTAGCTATTCCACAAACTGCTTGCATCTTTATTGTATCAATTATTGATTAATAAAGAAAAGTTTAAAAAGTGTTAAGTGTCTCCATAAATTTAAATTGGTCGGTGAAAGCGTATAAGTCATATTTCACTTGTTACGAGACTAACAATTTAAAGTATTGGTATGATAAAAGATCGTGTTTACAGCCTTTGACTTAATTCGTGTATATTGTTTTTTTTTTAAAACCTGAGTTCTCACTCGCTTTTGCAAGCCGACTATGCCTAGGGCGACCAACAAGGTTACACGCGGTTGAATTTACTCCAGAACTTTATTCCTTTGAGCAGAGTGTAAACCACCAGTTAACTCTAGTTGTCTGATTCGAGAATTGAACATGTACAACGAAAGTGTCTGGTCTTGTGCTTGATCATTCGTGGATCATAAACTTGTCTTAGATAATATCTTTTGTTGTCTATCACATGCAAGCAGTTTAGTTATGATTTGTTCTTAGCTATTCCGCAAACTGCTTGCATCTTTATTGTATCAATTATTGATTAATAAAGAAAAGTTTAAAAAGTGTCGAGTGTCTCCATAAATTTAAATTGGTCAGTGAAAGCGTATAATTGTCATATTTCACTTATTACGGGACTAACAATTGGTATCAGAGCGGGACAATTAATTCATAATTGTTGACCTGCTCACTTGCTGATCAAAATGAGCGATGTGGTGTCCAAACTGAACCTCAGTTCAAAATCAAACGCTCCAGTCTTCACAGATGACGACTTTGGAATGTGGAAAGTGCGATTTCTTGGATTTGCCAAACACCAGAATGAACTTGCTCCTAGCATTCTTGAAGCTAGTCCTTATGTTCCATACTTCCTCAATCATAAACTTGTCATCTTTAGAATAGAAGAACGTTCCTGTGAAGATAGAAAAGAAGAAAGTTCTCACTCAACAGAAGAAGAAGAAGAACAGTATCTTTCTCAAGATGAAGAAAACTTTGTATACGAATCTAAGGAAGCAAAACCCAAAGAATTATGGACTGAAGATGAAAAAGAAAGGGCAGGATTAGACGCAAAATTGAAGTTCCTTCTTCAAACCTCTCTACTGAATCACATTCTTATTACAGTGAAAGAATGTAAGACTACCAAAGAAATTTGGGATATACTGGTGACTTCATATGAAGGAACTGACGCCGTTAAAACAAGTAAAAAATCCATGTTAAATCGAAAGTATGAAGCATTTAAGGTCATTCAGGGTGAATCTCTTAAGCTGTCATACAGAAGGTTTGTGATTCTAACAAATGAGCTTAAGGAAGCTGATATTAAGAAACATACACAAGAACTTATGCACAAATTCCATGAAATTCTTCCAAAGGAATAGAGCATCATCTCTACAGTTTTAAGAACAGCAGGAAAATTGAAAAATATGAATCTGAGCAGCCTCTACAACACTTTAGTGAACTTTGAAAATGAGAATACCATGTATTCTGAACTAAATGGTGAACACTTTGTTTCTCCTATTGCTGATACATCCTTAAAATCATTGATCTCTGAAGATGCAAGAGATGGATACTCCAAAAATACAGAAGAAAAGACGTTATCCGAGGATGATGACAACGATCTTGAAGAAGACTCTTTCAGTGATTACTCCAGCGATAACGCACTCGACCTGGTAGAACAAATGCCTGCTCTCGTAACAAGATTCAACAAAGTCAAGAAACGGAAATAATCTGAAGCATCCAATCCTCTATTGCATAAAAAGTCAAATGAATGTTTTCGGTGTGGTCAAACTGGTCATTACAGAGCAAATTGCAGAGTAAATCTGAAGAACAATCAGCGAAAGTCAAATTTGTCTACATCTTACTCTGACACATATGTTGAATATAAAAGAAAGTATGAAGAAACTGAACGAGAATTTCAGCTTCTAAAGGCTAAACTCGCAATAGCCCAAGAAGAAGTGAAAGTCTTAGCCCTTAGAGCTACATGTCAGTCAGAGACATACGATACAAAATCAGATAGTGATGAATCATCTCATAAAGAATCTGAAAATTCCTCAGACAGCAATAACTGCAAGTGTCTGATGTAAAGATCATTTGATTCATCAGACAAAAATGATGATATCAGGTATATAGACAGTGGTTGTTCCAGACACATGACGGGTTATAAATTGTTGGAATATGCTTCACGTACATGACATATAGTTATATGGCTAGAAGCATGTGAGCCTAACGGGTCACACACTTATACACCAAACACCATTTAATATATATAATATAATTAGGGTAATTATATTATTTATATAAACTATAATTACTTGGCTAGTTATGTTTTAGTTAATTATTAAGTTAAAACGTATTAGTGAGTAATCATAAAGAATCAAAAGTACAAGGGGTTAAGTGTCATATCTCATAACTTGCATTATGAATATATACTTAACTTAGGAAGCAAAATTAATTAACCCCAAGGTTCTAAATAACGCAAGGCGCGGCGTGGCGGCACCGTCAAGCCTCAAGACATGGCGAGTCATGGCGAGACATGACGTTTTTTAAGGTGTGACTTAAGACGATAATTTAATATATAAATTATAATTATATATATATAATTATACAAAAGAGATAAAATAAACATATAATTATGAATTTATAACATAGTTAATCAATTTTTTTCTTTATTTTCGACCTATTCAATGATTTTTATAACTAAATAACTATATATATATATATATATATATATATATATATATATATATATATATATATATATATCTATATATATGGCTTATATGACTTAATATCTTTAATAAATTTAAAAACACAGCTTATGAAGGGTAAAAATGAGTCAAGTTTGACGTTAACATACGCCAAGCCTTAACGTCGAAGATTTGGACCAAGGCGTGGCGGCATGGTCAAGACTTAAGCCTTTTCGAGACATGGCGAAGCCAAGGCGGGCTTTTTAGAACCATGATTAACCCTAATCCTCCCTCCCTAAACACAGCCGCTGACTCTTGATCTCTCTAGAATTCGTCCATGAAAAAAAGGAAAATGGCGGTTTTGGTTTTTGGCGAGTACGCACAAAACCATAACAAAATAAAAGAGTGAGTTTGGGTTTGGTAGCAGGGGACGCACAAACCATAATCATCTTTTGGTTCTGATTTGTCTACGTCCGAAAAGAATTTATATTCTTTTGATTTCTTATTCAAGGGACCAGCATCCCAATTGATGTTCTAGACAAGGTATTATGTGGATACCATTAGAGGAATTCTACATTGAATTCTTGGAGTTCTTCATCCTCATTTGTTGGTGTAATCAAAGGCTTCAAGGGTATGGTTTCTCATACTAAACTCTTTGTTATTTCATTCTTAATTAGATTGTCAATATGTAGATCCTTGTGTGGTGATTTATGTTATATTTCCGCTGCGTGTTTCTTTGATTAAACCGTAAATCACTAACAGTGGTATCACGAGTCATCATATTGATGATTTAATTAGCAAGTTTTTTGTAAAAAGTAGCAAATTTTTTTATAAAATTGGGTTAAGAATTTGATTTTTTGGAACCCTAATTGCTACTTGTTACAAAAACAACATAAAAAAAAAAAATAATCTAGTTATTGTATTTTTTGATTATTTGGCTTGGAATTTTATATTTTAATTTCGTTTTTTGATATGGCAAAACATGTATTTTTGCCATATCCCAAGCCAAACCATTGTCAATTGTTGCTTGTTTGTGCAAACTGATGAATACCTAGACCGTTTGTGATTGTGTTTGGTTGTTTGGTTGTTTTGGGAAAAAGTCGTGTTTTTGGCTAAATTGTTGTAATTGTTTAATTGTTTAATTTTATCTTTGGTGCCTTTTTTTTGGGCAAATTTCAATTGTAAAAGTAATTAGAATAGTTGTATTTTGTTTCTTTTTATTTTGTAATTTGTTGACCAAAGTTGAAGAAAAGATGAGGACAAAACAACAATTTTCGGCACATCCTGCGCAGCTGCACGAAAACTGATTTTCCCGGAGATTGACAATTCCGTTGGACCTGAAATCACCGCCAAAATTTCCGCAACTCAGAGACCTACAACTTTACAGAAGGCGGGGAAGACCACTGAAGACTCCTTCAGTGACTTTTCGGGCCTTGAAGTCAGTCTGAATTTTCTGGCAGATTGCATTTTTTCACAAAATGTTGGTTTCTACTTGCCCATGAATGTCATGGGGCAAGTGGGAGCCCATTGGGTTTATGTAGGCCCGTTTTGGTTCATGTTGGCCCGTCCCCTAGTTTGACCCTTCGGTCCGTCGTGATGACTCACGTGACCGAACCTAGGATTTCATCGGTCGAGGTTTGCACAAAATTTGTTGCATGTTTTATATATGTTTGTGGTTGTTTTCTTTTCTATTAGATACAAGTAATAAAACAATTAGAATATGATTTTAGACACAAACATTAAAACATCAAACTTTTTATCATCTATGATTACTTGTTAATCATTAATGATTCATCTTTAATCTAAAATTGTTTTGAGATTAAACTAAGTTTAAATATGATTTGAAACTTAACCCTTAATAATCGCTAAATGTTTTTACCGTTTATTAAACGATTTATGAAGTGGTATGAATGAAGTACATGATTCATTCATATCTTAATAAAATTGTATTCATTAAAATTTAACATACCGAAAATTTAAGTCACGCCGTCCAATCGGTTGATAATCACTTGCTTCTATTTTTGAATTCACGTGAGACGTGGTTTGAATTTAGATCCGAGGTCATTATTCTCTACACGTGAGACCTAGATATATTTTTGACATGATTTCACATTGGATGACTTAATCGAGTTAACGGTGAGACCTTGACTCGAGGCGAAGATGCGACAAACATGCCACTTGACCCTAGATACTTGTTCACTAGGTGCCATGAAGTCCCATACCTCTAAGAGTTGCACTTGTAATGCAATTGTTGATCGTCACCTACCTATTGGATCTATCATCTCTAGCAGATCAACTGATGCGGTGATAGAAGCTCAATGAGATCTTAGCTTTTAATTAAAATTAATTAGGTTGTTAATTGATTAAAAGAAATTATTATTGAAAATACTAATTTTTTGAACATTGTGTGTTATACAGATAACAACAACAAATCAAAACCTAAGTATCTCCACTCTAAAATCAGTTCTTAAAAACTGAAACTGACTAATATCAACTGATATCGAACTCTAAGGATTGTCCTTAGAGATGAGAACAAGTTGATACACCTATAAGAGGCCTTACCTGAGGCACCTCCTGCGAATGCTTCTGCTTTTGTTCGTCAAGCCTTTACCGAAACGTTTAACGAACACCAAGAAGTCGCTACTCCTATGCTTGTGAGCATGAACCCCGAGATCCGAAAGAACTTCGAGGAACTCACAGTATATGACACGATAAGCGAGTTGAAAATGATATTTCAACAAGAAGCGGAACATGAACTGTTCAAAACAGTTAAAGCATTCCACGCTTACAAGCAGGCTAGGCCAATCAAATAGCACTTATATCTTGAATATGAAATGCTATATTGATCAAATGGAACGTCTTGGTTACCCATTGCCACAAGTTCTTGGAATGAGCTTGATTCGTACCTCACTATCCAAGGACTATGACCAGTTTGAAAAGAGTTTTAAAAATACATAGCATGGGGAAGACAATTGGTGTATTACATGCTATGGTAAAACTGGTTGAGCAAAGGTTACCCAATTCTTTTCTAGCAATCAGGGAAGGTAAACCGCAAGCACAAGGCAAGAGTCTAGGTAAGGGTAAACTAGTTTACTTTTCCAAACCTACAATTCCCCCACATGCTAAAACGGAGCACCCTACAAAGGATATTTCTTGCCATCATTGAAATGAAACCGGCCATTGAAGGAGGAACTGTCCTGCCTACTTGGCAGAGTTGATGAAGGACAAATGTGTTCTAGCTAGCACATTAGGTATCTTCATTATAGAACTCTATACTTTTACTAATAAATCTTGAGTGTATGACACTAGTTGTGGAACTCACATTTACACAAATGTGCAAGATTAATAGTGAAGTAGAAAGCTAAAAGAATGGAAGCTATGATCTAATCCTTCCTAATATGTTAATTATTATTTTGAACAATTGTAAATTATGCATTGTTTAGCTTTGTCGTTTGTTGAATAATGATTTATTCAAACTATTATGGATTATGATATTATGTTTTATGAAAAATAACATATTTTATAACTATTCCTTGTAATAGTATGCTTCAAATTGATATGCATGATCCAGATTCAAACGATAGTTCTATATAGAAATGTAGAACTCAAGAATCCAAAACGGTTTGGATTCCATTTACCTATAGCATTGTCATCTTTTCTACATAAACAAGAAACGCATTTTGACACTACAACACGAAGGGCTTCTTAACAAATGATTGTGAATCATTTAAATGCCTCTCTTGTATATTATGGAAAGATAACAAGAAAGCTTTTCTCCCATGTTGGCGAAAGAGCTAAAAATCTACTTGGACTCATACATATTGATGTATGTGGCCCATTTAGAACTAAGCATAGGGAAGGTGTTACCTACTTTATCACTTCCACTGATGATTTCAGTAGTTATGGTTATATTTACTTGATTAAACATAAACATAAAATCTTTGAAACGTTCAAAGCTTTCTAAAGTGATGTAGAAAATCAACTTGGCAAGACAACAAAGGATTTCCGTCCTAATCGAGGAGGAAAGTACATAAGCCAAGAGTTTCAGGATCATCTAACCCAAAGTGAGATTGTCTCACAATTCTCTCCTCCATACACTCAACAAGATCATGGTGTGTCTTAAAGGAGATATCGGACCCTGCTTGACATGGTTCGATCTATGATGAGTCCTACTACTCTTCCTCTATCCTTTTGAGGGGCATGCACTGAAGTGTGATGCTCGAATACTTAATATGGTTCCGACCAAAAGGTTAAAAAGACACCATATGTAATATGGCATGGGAAAGTCCCTAATTTGTCTTACTTGGAGATCTGGGGTTGTGAGGATCTCGTGGAACGAGACATGCCGAACAAACTTGAGCCCATATCTATCAACTGTATCTTCGTTACTATTTTACTACCCACCTGAGAACAAATTGTTATTGCTCGGTATGCTGAGTTTCTTGAGAACAATCTCAATTCACAAAGTAAGTGGGAGCACTATAGACTTTGACAAGATTCAAAGCGAATATGCACAACCTTTTGGTAACACTAGCAAATATCATTCTGAGGCTGGACATATAGATGTTGGACCACAGAATGATGTTGTTCCCAATCATAGGTCCGCAAGGACACCTCATGCACCTGAACGATATAGATTTATGTCGATGCTGAGGAGCAAAGTTTCGAGGATCATAATGAAACCACTAACTGTCAAGTTTCATTATCGAATTTTGAATTCGAAAAATGTCTTGAAGCTATGAATGCGAAAATAAAATCAATAAGAGACAATCAAGTTTTGAACTCAGTTGGTCTTTCTCAAAACAGTAAGACTGTTGACATGGATGAAAATATACACGCCTATAAAGCTCTTGTAGTATCAAAAGGTTACACTCAATCCTACGAGATTGACCATGATGAAACCTTCTCGCTTGTTACTAAAGACGTTAGGATTCTTATAGCCAAAGTAGTGTACTATGACTGTGAGAGTTGGTTAATGATGAAATAAAAACATTTGTTTCACCTAAAAACCCAAACTGAGCATGTGTATATATGAAAGCTAGTGGGAGCATTGTCATTTCTCAAATCATACATGTTGATGACATGTCACTCATGTGAAACAATATACCAATGCTACAAGATGAAAATCCTGGCTTGGAAAATGTTTTGACATGAAGGATTGTAGAAATACGACACACATACTTGAAGTTAAGAATCTATTGGGATAGATCAAAGCGGTTAACTGGTTTAAGTCAAAGTGCTTACATTGACAAAATTCTAAAATGGTTTAGAATGGATGCTCCCAAACGAGGAAGTCCTCGTATGCCATACAATGTAAACTTGAGTGAGACTCAAGGACCTTCCACACCTGATGTGGTGAAGCGAATGAATGTGATCCCCTATGAATCGGCTATTCCATTCATCATGTACGCTGTAAGGAGCACTAGACCTAATGTAACGTCCTCATGGAACCTTACTAGAAAATACCAACAGAATCCATGAGAGAGTCACTGGATTGCTATTAAGAACACTGAAGTATTTTTGAAATACTGGATATATGTCCTTGGTTATGGTGGAGATACAAAACTGAAATTAAGTATACTTTCTATACGTATGATGGTTTTGAAATAGGTCGTGATGACGCTGGATCCTATTTACGAAGGTTCACTACTTTCGAATGATTTATCGAGGTATGTGAAATTCGTACTCTTAAAGTTCAAACAGATAACTAACTAGCTGACGCTTTATTGAACTCAATGTCTTGTACCAAACATATTGAATATGGATGGAACATTGGACTTCGACAAGTTAGTAGTTTCATGTAAATCTGTTTTAGTATTTGAATAATGGAACGTTGAGCAGTTTTTATTGGAATAAATTGATATATTTGATATGATCGTTTTTATATGAATATCTACTGTGTTCTATATTTGCATTTTATATCCTTGAATATTTACTGTGTTTTATATTCTAAATTGTCCATTGTCATATTAATAATATGGGAATATTATTAAGACAAATATGAGGGCATTGATGACATGATCTTAGTATGACTAAGGATTATGAAATCAAGCTCACATGTTGTTCATTGTGATGCACAATTGGACTGACCCAACCTATGAGAAACCACTTCCTGGATTTATGTCACAAGTGAATCTCACAAAGGCTTTGTCGCTTATCATCTGACTTGAGATGCAAGTTGGTTTGTGTGTGTGGAGTGTCACTCTTTGATGTGGTTAAACGTTGATCTGAATAAGGCTGCTATAACAACCATCTTCAGGTTTGATATTAAGCATATATCAAACACGTGTAGTCAATAAAGAATTTGTTCCTCCACGTGTTTGGATTAGATACTACTCGGCCCCTCGATGATTTAATTAGATGCTTGTACGGCCGTACCCAAGGGTAATCAAGATGAATCTTGATTGGTTTGGTAATCTACTTCAATGTAAAGATCGAGAAACAGAATCGTTGAAATTTTAGATTGACATTAATCCTTGTCTAAAATTCAACATGGTATCAGTAACAAAAGGATAACCGATTGAAAAACTTTGAACCTGGACTTTCTGAAACTCACTCATATACTTCTAGGGGCATTGCGGGTTGCTAGACTCTAACCTTTGCTTGTATAACTACTTGATGTTATGACGTGCGCAAGTGGTAGCTGTTGGAATATGTTTCACGTACATGACATATAGTCATATGGCTAGAAGAATGTGAGCCTAATGGGTCACCCACTTATACACCAAACACCATTTAATATATATAATATAATTAGGGTAATTATATTATTTATATAAACTATAATTAGTTGGCTAGTTATGTTTTAGTTAATTGCTAAGTTAAAACGTATTGGTGAGTAATCATAAAGAATCAAAAGTACAAGGGATTAAGTGTCATATCTCATAACTTGGATTATAAATATATACTTAACTTAGGGAGCAAGATTAATTAACCCTAATCCTCCCTACCTAAACACAGCCGCTGACTCTTGATCTCTCTAGAATTCGTCCATGAAAAAAAGGAAAATGGAGGTTTTGGTTTTTGGCGAGTACGCACAAAACCATAACAAAATAAAAGAGTGAGTTTAGGTTTGGTGGCAGGGGACGCACAAACCATAATCATCTTTTGGTTCTGATTTGTCTACGTTCGAAAAGAATTTTTATTCTTTTGATTTCTTATTCAAGGGACTAGCATCCCAATTGGTGTTTTAGACAAGGTGTTGTGTGGATACCATTAGAGGAATTCTACATTGAATTCTTGGAGTTCTTCATCCTCATTCGTTGGTGTAATCAAAGGCTTCAAGGGTATGGTTTCTCATACTAAACTCTTTGTTATTTCATTCTTAATTAGATTGTCAATATGTAGATCCTTGTGTGGTGATTTATGTTATATTTCCGCTGCGTATTTCTTTGATTAAACCGTAAATCACTAACATAAATCACTTCTCAAAAATTTCACAGACAAAGCTGGTCCTAAAGTTGTCTTCGGCGATAATTCATCCGGAAAGGGAATAGGCCAGGGTGAAATCTCTAACGGGTCATGTACTTTCAAAAGGGTACTCTTATGTGGACGACCTCAAGCACAATCTAATAAGCATAACCCAGCTGTGTGACGCAAAGTACATGGTACTTTTCACTGATACAAAAGGCTACATCATTAATCAAGAAGGAATGGTGGTAATGGATGCACCAAGAAAAGATGACATGTACATTCTCGACATGACCTCTACTTCTCCTGAAAAGGTAATATGTTTCTTCGCTGCTGCTCCAGCTGATGTTAACTTCCTTTGGCACAAAAGACTCTCACACCTAAAGTGAGTCTTGGAGTTAAACTTAAAAGTATCTGAAGTGATCGAGGAACCGAGTTCACAAACGTCACATTAGAAGATTTCTGCAACGAGAAAGGCATTTCTCAAAACTTCTCAGCTCCAAGAACCCCAGAACAATATGGGGTTGCTGAAAGAAAGAACAGAACATTAATTGAAGCAGCCCGAACCATGCTGAACGAAGCCGATCTTCCAAGTCAATTCTGGACGTATGCAGTTCACACAGCATGTCTCACTCAAAACCGTGCAGTAATTGTCAAGAGACACAACAAAACTGCTTATGAAGTCGTCAGGGGAAGAAAACCAATCATTAAATATTTCAGAGTCTTTGATCCAAAAGCTGAAGAAGAAATCTTTGTTGGATACGCTGAAAAGTCCAAAGCATACAGAGTCTACAATCTGAAAAGATCTACATTTGAAGAAACTGTTCATGTTACTTTCGACGAAAAACATATTTCGGATCTTTCCCCTCCCTCTGAAAATGATGAAGAAGTAAATTTCAACGAACCAACATCAACTTATCAAGCTGAAGATACAGAACGCTCTTCAGAAAGATCTGACACCCCTTTGGTCAATAACCCTTCAGAAAGTCAAACGATATTCCAAGTGATAATCCAACATCTGATAATATCCAATCTGGAAATTTTACACCATCCAAAAATGAGCCTACTACCCCTATGAGTGATACAGTGTCTGATCAATTAACCCCTATCCAAATTACCTCTGAATCTCAAGCAAACGAAAACACGTCCTCTCCAGACACCATACCCCTCTACATTCAACTACCCCCACTCTCTCTAACACAACATGTTCTCATCACAAATGATGAACCCGGACAATCAAATCAAGTATCAACCCTATGGAACAAGAATATCCAATAAATCAAGTCATCGAGGATCTTCAACAAGGTGTTCGCACTCGTAGCCAACAAGCCAGCTCCAACATATGCTTATTTGCTGGATTTGTCTCAATGATTTAACCCAAAAATGTCAAAACTGCTCTTGAAGATCCTCACTGGGGTTCTTCAATGCAAGAAGAGCTACAACAATTCGAGAAAAACAAAGTATGGACACTTGTCCCTCCACCATCTAACATGAATATCATTGGAACAAAATGGGTGTTCAGAAATAAACTCGATCAAGATGGAACCGTGATCAGAAACAAATCAAGATTAGTTGCCCAAGGATATCGACAATAAGAAGGCATCGGTTTCGATGAATCGTTTGCCCCAGTTGCTAGACTAGAAGCTATTCGAATGTTTCTCGCATATGCTGCTTACAAGAACTTTAAAGTTTATCAAATGGATGTCAAGAGTGCCTTTTTAAATGGAAAGCTTCAAGAACTAGTTTTTGCAAAACAACCTCCGGGATTCGAAGATCACAGACATCCATAATACGTCTACCAACTTGATAAAGCTCTCTACGGATTAAAATAAGCTCCAAGAGCATGGTATGACACTTTATCTCAATTTCTGCTCAAGAATTGGTTTACTAGGGGCACAACTGATAATACACTATTCATTCGCAAACACAAGTCAGATGTCTTGTTGGTTCAAATATACATTGATGACATCATATTCGGGTCAACAAATGAGAACATGTGTCAAAAGTTCTCCAAAATCATGACAGACAATTATGAAATGAGCATGATGGGTGAATTAACATACTTTTTGGGTCTACAAATCAAACAGTCTGAAGATGGAATCTTCATAAATCAAGAAAAATATGTTTCTGAACTTCTGAAAAAATTTGATCTCGAAAAATGTTCCTCTATGAAAACCCCAATGGCAACTAATCTAAAATTAACAGAAGATATCTCAGGTAAAGCTGAAAATCCAACAATTTACAGAGGAATGATAGGCTCACTACTCTATCTGACAGCAAGGAGACCGGATATCATGTTCTCCACATGTTTATGTGCCAGATATCAAGAGAATCCAAAAGAATCTCACATGCATGCTGTGAAACGAATCCTCAAGTATCTGAAAGGCACACCTAACCTGTGTCTCTGGTATCCAAAAGATAATCGGTTTGATCTTGTTGGATACTCTGATGCAGACTACGCGGGCTGTAATCTAGATAGAAAAAGCACAAGCGGTGGATGTCAGTTTTTAGGAGGAAAATTGATAAGCTGGTCAAGCAAGAAACAATCCCCTGTTTCAACCTCCACTTGTGAAGCTGAATACATAGCTACTGGAGCGTGCGTTGCTCAGGTTCTCTGGATGAAGAATCAACTCTCAGACTTCGATCAACATTACGAAAAGGTTCTAGTCTACTGTGACAACACCAGTGCTATAGCGATCACCAATAATCCGGTTTTTCATTCTCGAACAAAACACATAGATGTCCGATATCACTTTATTCGAGATCATGTTGTGAAAGGTGATGTTGAAGTTCATTTCATTCCCACCGAACATCAACTTGCTGTTCTTTTCACAAAACCGTTGGATGAAACCAGGCTCAATTTTCTAATTGGTAGGCTTGGTATGCTGAATATGTAAAAAAAAAAAAATTTGTTTAAGCTCGAAGACTCATGCATCATCTGAAGACTCTTCAGCACCATCTGATACTAATGAGCCCTCTGAGAAGTCTTCAGCGTGTATTAACGTGGCATCGTCTCATACGACCTCATCTAAACAGCATACTTGAATGCCATTGATCATCATCTCTGGTTTCTAATAAATGGTAACCCTTAGATGTCTTTTCCCGCCAGTTTATCTCTGACTTTTTGATTGACCTCTATCATCACGCCTACCCTACACTCACCCCAAACGTTCGATATTTCACCGCTTCACATTCAACCCTTGATCGCAAAATCTCTCCATTCTGATACACACTCCCCTCACCCCTCCTCTATTTTCCGTAAATTAATTCTACACATTCATGTCCACACTCTCTCTGCGAATCAATTTCTTCATGGCTTCATCATCTACAATTCCATTCAATACATCTTTACCTGCTACAATCAAACATGCCTCTGCGGTACAATGTCATTACACAAATTTGTACTACACCAAAAACAATTCTCGCTGCAACCTAAATCCCAAAGGTAAATTGAAACAAGAGTTTCAAGCACTGGTTAGTTTCTTCCCCAGTCACCCACTCAAAGAAGCTCTCCATTATGATCTTCCATTATCCAAAACCATGTTCCTTGAGTTCTGGTACATGTGCACGACTTCATACGCGAATGGAAAAGCCTCCATCTCTGGAACAATTATGCAAGGACGTCATCGGGTATCATTCGATCTTGATTTTTTTCGAACGGCCACAAAAATGGATTATCATAAGCCAAATCAAGACTTTGATGATCTTCCTGAGAGTGATGAAGCCAGAGCGATCGTTCTTCCATACAACAAATACCGGGGGTCGTTCTCAGCAGGGGCATCGAGAACTAAAATGGGTCCCCTATGGTCTGCATTTTTCATGACAGTCTCCCAATGCCTAACCAACAAAATCGGGGGATTTGATGTTGTCTCCGACCATGCCTTTATCTCAGGGTCTGCCCTATTTACTGATACACGGATCGAATATGCATCCCGTGTTTTTCTGCAGATGTATCCAAAAATTAGTGCTCCAAAAAGGGACAGTCTGGTGCCTTTCCCTCGATTTCTTAGTATAGTGTTCTTACAATCTCTGGGGGAAGAGGCTTTTTATGCAAACGTTGGACCCCATTTCACATCAGGTGTCGTCGGTGACTCAAACTTCACGAGTCAAGGAAGGGAAGAGGTTCCCCATCTTCCTCCAGGTATGTTAATGTTCATCAGCTCCCCTCCACCTAGTCATCCTAGAGAAGAGGCACCTGGCTCAGTAAACAGTGCCTCACACAAAAACCCTTCCGACTCTGAACAACATAGCTCCCACCACTCTCCACCTCATAAGAAATCCTCCGTTCGATCCCTCCATCCAACTCCACAGACACAACGTTACTCGTTTAGAAACTCAACAACCGGAAATCGTCAATCTATGCACGGCTCAAGCAAAGGCTAGTTGCTCGCTAATCCCCTGGATCTGGAAGAAAGTGCTGACAACATGAATGGAGACCCCACAAAACAATGAAGCCTCAAAATCTCCTCCACCAACATTTGAAAATTCTCTAGTTGCTGATAGAAACTCCGCTGAACGCTCGGTTGAATCTCCCACCGCAAATTCTCCAAAAAGTTCCAAACTCAACTCCCACTGACGTTCCTGAAAGCTCTAGGAGACGTAAAAGAACAACAGTTCTAAGAACATTCAGACGTTGTGGTACTCTTATGAACTATTGCGGAACAATCAATGCCAACATCCGATTTCTCAACAAAACACAGAGGGCTCTAAACAAATATCAAGCCATTTTAACAAAGAACCTGCAAACTACATACGATGCAGTTTCTGACCATTCTGATAAGATCGAGGCACTTGAGTCTGCTATCAACAACATCAGTGCTAATCAGACATCCTTACTTGAATCAGTAACTACACTTCATTCCAAGTTTGATATCCTTACCCAGGTGGTTCAAAATCGTTCTGATGAGTCCCCTTTTGTGCATGAAAATGTCTCCGTCAGTACTCGATCTCCTCCACATTTTCAGGGGGAGAACACAGAGCCTCAGCAAGGAGCTCCGGATAAGGTTGTTTGTGAACCGGTCGGAGCTTCTCATCAAAGGAATGAGAGAGCTGGAGGATCAATGTCTAAGAAACTAGTCTTCTATACAGATAGTGAGGATGAGAGCATTTACTTAACTCCTCGCATTGACAAAGTTGTGAAAGGTTTCTCCAAAACTCCAACCGTTCAATCAGGCAGCTCCTTCATCCCAAAGAAAACTGCCCGCATGTCTGTCTCACTCGGAGAGAACGTTCCTCTTGGTCCCAAATCAGATGGTCAACCTTCCTCCCGTAATAAAGGAAATGCTGCTCCTCCTAAGCCCAAAATGAAGAAAAGAAAAGGACCTGGTGTCCCGATCGAGGAAAAAGCAAGGATGTTAGCAAGGACACTGAAAGTGTCTGAGGCAGAGCTTCAGAAAGCAAAGGAGAAAGAAGAACAAGTGTCTGAGCTAAGGAGTCAGAAAAGGAGAAAGAAATGATGGTGGTCCTCAGATGATGTTGGGTGGTGGTTTCTATTTCAAAAACAATTGTCTGTACGTTAAAACAATTTTCATTTCATGTTGCATGCTACAAAACAATTAACTCTTTTATTATTGCTTGGCCGTTATGCATGAATGTCATCAATCAATGATGATGATTTTGACATACCTGAGTTTATTTGCTTGCTAGATACTTAGAAAAACTCAAAGAAAACATGAGTTATAAGCTGTAGTGTTATCAGATTTTATCAGATCACCATACATTGTAATGTTTTCTAGGTACGTCGAATACCCTTTGAATTGTGAAAAATATTCAAGGTTAAAAATATAAAACCTTCACATATTCAGGGGGAGTTGCCTTACTATTTGTCTACATCAAAGAGGGGGAGATTGTTGGGTCGCTGAAAAGCATCCCCCACTGAGGAGATTTAATGAAGACAAAAAGGAAAATACTTGGAAGACAATCTGAGGATTTGTTCCTCAGATTATGGATAATTATATCTGATCGGATCGGATTTCAGTTAATCAGTTACACTATCTGATCACTATCTGAAACAACGATCAGTTCCCCGTGCGGAATCATATACTGGTTAACAGATCAGATAGTGCAACAGGTTCAGTGAAATGGACAAAATGCTGAACCACTGAACAGATACTTCTCTAAGCAAAACTCTTAGTGAAGGTCACTGAAGCTGAAGGCCATCTGAAGAAGCATGAGTATCCGAAATCTCATGGCTGCCAAAAGCGTACATAGGCCCAAAGTTTCAGCGTCATAGAAAGACACAAGTAAAGCACAAGTTTGTGAATCGCTGATGAATGGAATATCTTGCAAATCTTCTAGAAGATATCAGCGATCACAAGACGACAGAAAGTACTGTCAGAATTCCGTTAGTTGTGAGCGTCCCGTGAAATATCCTCTGCACCTACGGAATTCTCACACGTCGAATCGATCGATCATTCCTTTGGCTCTACGTTTCCCAATGGTATAAATTGAGGACTTAGACGATCGATTCCGGTGTGCACCCAACAAGGTTACACGCTGCTGAATTTACTCCTGAACTTTATTCCTTTGAGCAGAGTGTAAACCACCAGTTAACTCTAGTTGTCTGATTCGAGAATTGAATCTATACAACGAAAGTGCCTGGTCTTGTGCTTGATCATTTGTTGATTATAAACTTGTCTTAGATAATATATGTTATTGTCTATCACATGCAAGCAGTTTAGTTAGGATTTGTTCTTAGCTATTCCGCAAACTCCTTGCATCTTTATTGTATCAATTATTTATTAATAAAGAAAAGTTTAAAAAGTATTAAGTGTCTCCATAAATTTAAATTGGTCAGTGAAAGCGTATAAGTGTCATATTTCACTTATTACGGGACTAACAATTTAAAGTATTGTTATGATAATAGATCGTGTTTATAGACTTTGACTTAATTTGTGTCTGAGTTCTTACTCGCTTTTGCAAGCCGACTATGCCTAGGGCGATCACTCGCTTTGCAGGTAGCCTAAAGTCGGCACGGGTGAACCTCCATAGCCATAAGAGGTTTTTTTCTTCCAGGGATTGAACCTAAAACCTCTTCCGAATTTCATTCTTTTGGGGACCGAATCAAACAACTAGCGAACATGTAGTTTTTTATTCTTGAATATTTCACTAAATATTCTTCAAGGAAGGGCAGTTTAGCATTTCTATGCAAAAGTTGTTTTGAAATTTGTGGTCTTCTCTTGTTTCAGCAATTGCATCTCTTTTTCTCTTTGAAATATTTGGAACTTCTTTTTCCTTGTGTATTGGTGGTTGTTGGGGTTGATCATATTATGTTGTTCGTACAAGTTTTTATTAATTAAAATAAACATGAATCGCTTATGTTGAAAAAGAAATGTTATCTACGTCTATAATTTGTACCTACAAATTTATCTATCTACAAAACGATGTCACACTTAACAAAACAAATGGAAGATAAGAGAGGAGAGAAAATAAAAATGACACATATTATCATTTTCTTATGTATCGTTATTTGTAATCTTAAATTGTAGACATAAATAATATTAATCAGTTTGAAAATGATCAAAAGAAAATCAAAGTTCGTTTTGGTGCTATATTGTCTTAAAAGGCATCTGTTTATGGCAACTGGTAAGTAAGACAAAAGAGTGACGTTCATTGTGCATGGGCATCTAGGTCCCAACACTACGATCCCATGATGCTCGGACCCACCTTTGATGAGACTCAACAAAGACTTTCACATGCCCTCTATGGGATACCACCTCAATAACCCATTAACAAATTTTCATATTTTTCATCTTAGTCGACAAAAAAATTTGTAAACTTATAGCATGGATATATATATGTCAGGATCAAATAACTTGAACAAGTTATTAAATCACATATCTACTAACAAAGAGAAGTTACAGCGGATTAACACTCTTGTTATTTGATTAAAAATAATGTAAACTGTAATCGAATAAACAATAGTAAGAACACAGTTTATCACAAAAAGCTTCAATGTATATTAATCGATGAATCAATAAACACGTACGTTTACAATTCGTTTGGAACTATTTATAATAGTCCTTGAGCCTAAACTATTAACCTAGTTATTCTAGGAAACGATTACAATTGAATTACAAAAAGATAAACATTTTATAACTAAATCTACTAGAATCTCGGACACGATCTGTTCTTTAATCGACATCAGTAGTATTCTTGATCATCAGTAGTAAGTTCGAGATCAGTAGCATCAGTAGTATATTGTTTTTCTGCCCCATCAGTACTATTTTCCATTAATGTAGATCAGTACTAACTGCAGCATCAGTACTAGAATGTTTATATCCCAACAATCTCCCCCTAAACTTGTTAATTCACTTTTAATTAATCATGTTTCTTCTCTTCTTCTTCCTTCTTCCTTTTCTCTTCTAATAAAGCAGCTCTTCTTTGATCACCTTCTAATGTTTTCTGATTTTGTTTCTTTCTTTGTGCAATTATGTATTTGCTGTTACTTTTCACAAAGTAATTATATTTTTCTTGAAACATTGCAAGGTCATGTGGTCTCATGAATGAGCATGTGGTGATCTGGTACATTGTTTCTTCTGAGTGAGGATATTCTCTTTCATATAAATACAGCTCACACTTCTTACTGGTTCTTTCAAAGAAGTACATATTAACAGTTGGTAGCACATTCCAAGCATATACATTCTCTGTGCTAGTGAAGTTTTCAGGATAATTGTCTGGATAGAAAGCAGCATCAATTATTTGAGTTAAGTATCCAGCTCCTGAGTTTCTCCATGACTTCTTTGTCATTCTTGGTTTACCAATAATTAAAACTTTAATTATGTCACTTCTTGAATAGGACATCACCATTGGTTTCCAAGCATTAAATCTTTGAGTTGTTTTGTCTTCTCTTATGACTTCTATTACATCATTAACAACTCTCCAGTTGATATTGGATTATCTTGAAGAGGAGCAACAGGAAGATCAAGTACTGGTACAATTTGTTATGTTTGTTTTGTTTTCTTCCTAGCCTCTTGTTCTGTTTGAAGAGCTTTTCTCTTTTTGGAAGGAGGTTTTGATGATTCACCAGAGATTGGTGTTCTGGAGAGTATGATTGTGGGATCAATCTCAACTAATACCTTTTCTTTTTCTTCTTCTACTTCAGATTCTACTAATTCCCTCTTCTTCGCAGTACAGTATTTATCAACAATTGTTAGCATTTTCATTTTGCCAAAGGACTTAGCACTATGACCTTTTGATTTTAAGAAATCAATCATTTTTGTCTTCTGTTCAAATATTTCATCTGGTAGATCAGCTTTTTCTCTTTTACATTCAGCTACAAGATCTTCAAGGCAGTTCAGATGTTCTTCTTCTATTTTTCTTTGTTTATTGAACTCTGCCTGTTGATCTTCTACCAGGAATTCTTCAACCTCTTGAATTGCTGCCTTTTTGAGTCTTTCTTCTTCAGCTATTCTTTTATCTTCAAGATCTTGAGTCTTTGCAACTTTCCTCAGATACCTCATTCTGTTCACCTTCCATTTATCTTGCTTTGCAGGTCTGACACAGTTTATCTTATTTACCATATTATGACCAAAAGCTCTGTGTGGGTAGTCATCATCAAATTTCTCTTTTCCTTTACCAACACACTTTGGAGGTGGAATGTAGTTCATATCCTTAACTTCAGGAATAATTGTTGATGGAGAAAAAAATTTAATTTTGTTCATCGGAAGTTTCATGGGGTGAGGAAGTAGTGCACATTCATCAACATCATCCCAATCCACATTATCATCAATATCAGGTATGATAAGTGGTTTAAGTTCTGGAGTTACAGACCTTGGGATGATCACAGTTGGTTCAAGAACTTCTGGTATTTCTTCTTCATCTTCAGTAGTAACCAAGGTAGTTACTACTGGTGTAGTTTCTGTTTCAAATACCACCAACTGTTGTGAGGAGATTACTACTGGTGAGGTTGTTGTTGTTGTTACTACGGCTAGGGCATAAGTAGTAACAATGATATTTTCTGTTGGAGCATTTACTACTAGTATTTCTTCTTCTTCAATGGGATCAGTAGTAACAACCTCTTGATCCTTAGCCTCAGTAATATCCATAGGAACAGTAGTTTCTATAACTTCAGTAGTAACTGGAGAATGTATTTGTTTTGCTGTTGGAGATTGGTTTGCAGACACAAATACATCTTCATCCATACTTTTTACTCCTCTGTACAGGTCTTCACCATAACTTTGACCTGTTTCACCATGAGCTTCTTTTAAATTTAGAAGGGAGACTGCTGCTGCTGCAATTGAATGATCAATCATTCCTTGAATTTGATCCTTCTCCCCCTTAGTGATCTCAACTTGTTGAGCCTCACTATCTGTAATCTTTCTTTGTAATTTTCTGATAATAGCTGATTGCCTTTGAAGCCTATAATCAAATCTTTTCTGTCTTCTATTCAAAGTGTTGATGTAATGCTTCATGTAGCTTATGGTTTTTCCTTGATTGTTCAAAAGTTCCAGGCAATGTTGTACAGTGGTTTTAAGGTTTTACTTCCTATCCGTCAATTTTGTTGGTTTAATACTGCCCTCAGCCCCTTTGGGTGGATCATTGGGCTCATTAGGTACATTGGCTTTAAGGTTTTCCATCCTTTCCATCAATTCAATTTGTTGCTCTCTACCCTCATCACTTCTTGGTGATGAAATGGGTTGTTTAGATACTCTCTTCTTCCTAGAAGAAGAAGTAGTATCTCCCCTTGTGGTTTCTTGGCACCGGGGTCCTCTTAGTGCTACCTCAAAAGATGAGTCATCACTTAGAGTTACCGAGGTCTGGGTCCTATTGATGTTCTCACTAGCCTGTGCACCCACCTTTGGGGCATCAGTAGTGAGAGCCCTTTCCTCATGCCCTCTCTCCTCCTTGGAGGACAATTCTTGGAGTCTGGGGTCTGACTCAATTGGTCCCCTGGTGTCCTTTAAGGAAGTTTTCTTCCTTTTATAGATTTTAGAAATTGGTTTGGCTATTGGTTGGTCTTCCTCAGAGTGAAGAGCAGCACTCTATGGATTAATTTCATGTACCTGGGACACATTCAGGACATCTGTTGGTACAGGTAATTGAGTGGACTGAGTGGATTGTGTTTGGGCTGTATTTAGTGGTGGAGTTGGTTGAGGTTCAATGGGGTGACTTGAACCTTCTCCAAGTGGTGGTTGATCATAGATCATGTTTGAGAATAGTGGAGTCTTTTTTCCAGAATATTTAAATTGTTTTCTCATGTTTGAGTACACCTTTTTGTTTAATTCAGGAGTAATGAAAATGTTCTTTGGAGTTGAAAGATTTTGAATTTCACAGTTAAAAATGTGTATAAGGAATCTTGGGTACATTATAAATTTTGAAGATGATAAATTTGCACGCATTCCTTCAAAAATCATGTTTAAAAAATTGAATACCTGGCATGTGCACAAATAAACAATAGCAGATGCTATTGATTTGTTGAACTCATTCCATGTACTCTTTTTGGGAGAGATACAGTGTTGAATAGTATGAATAAGAAATTTCCATTGAGGTGAAAGAAGACCTTTTTGAAAAGCGACAATGTCCAGTCTTCCCTCATACCCCATATTTTGTAAAGATTCAACAAGATCCTCCTTAGGAAGTGAAAACATACCTGATTCATCATGCAGTTGAAGATGGTGTCTGATTGACTGTTCTGTGATGATGATAGTCTTTCCGTCTACTACGGATTTGATTTTTGACATATTTGTGTCTTCAACCCGTTCAGCATTTTCCTAGAAGTCAACAAGGTGCTGTTGATAGGCTTTAGGATTGACTGTTAGAGCAAATTTGATGTACGAGTTTTTCAAGAACATAATGATTGGTCGAAAGTTCTTTGTTCCATCTAGATTCCTTAGAAAGGCATACATATTGTGGAATTCTGAGTATTTGAGATCGGTTTTAACTTCGAGAGATTTTAGAGTAGCCATTTAAGTGATTTTGATCTTTGAAATTGATGTTGAGTTTGTTGATTTCAGAGAGAATTTTATGGTTTTTTATTGTTTGAGAGATTTGTAGACTGAATTCGTTGTTACTGATGCAGGGTTTTGATCGAGATTTGCAGAGATTAGGGTTTATCGTAAGGTTTATCGAATCGAGGTGACGATAATGCTAAACTAATCACCTTCATCTATTTATATTTTTCGAATTATCCTGCAAAAGGACCGAAATACCCTTCGAATCATAACCCAATGGCTATTTTCATGGGGGTTAGTATGGTAAAATGGTGTATTTTACAGATAACGGTCGATCAGTAGTAACTAAGTATCAGTAATAGAAACGTCAGTAGTAACTGTTGTTTCTATACTTAACCTAATTCTACGAAAAACCCTATCAGTACTAAATTGTAAGAGTAACTCATGATCAGTATTAATAAATAACCAGTAGTAAAACATACTTATAAATATAAATACTGTACGAAAACTTTACATATTATATTGAGAGTGAAATTAATTTATTAAAATCATTCCAATACTGCTAACCAAAAAGCTGAATCTTCCTACATCAAATGCTTTTGTAAAAAGATCGGCTAACTGATTGTTAGTATGAATTTTCTCTACTTTGATTAATTTCTTTTCATTGCAATCCCTTATAAAATGAAATCTTATTTCAATATGTTTGGTTTATGAATGTTTTACTGGATTATTCACACTAATAGCAATTTGATTATCAATAAAAATAGGAGTTTTAAGAATAGAGATATCAAAGTCTAGGAGTTGATTTTGAATCCATAGGATTTGAGCACAGCAAGCAGATGCAGCTACATACTCTGCTTCAGCAGTTGATGTTGAAACACTGGTTTGTTTCTTGCATTGCCATGACACCAATCTTGATCCAAACAATTGACATCCACTAGTAGTAGATTTTCTATCTTGACATTCACCACCATAGTCACTATCAGTGTAGGCTATGAGTTCAAATGGTGAGTCATGTGGATACCAAAGACCAAGAGAAGGTTTGCCCTTCAAATATCTGAATATTCTTTTAACAGCCTGCAAGTGTAGCTCCTTAGGTCTTGCTTGATACCTAGCACATACACAAACACTATACATAATGTCAGGTCTTGATGCAGTTAAATACATTAAAGAGCCTATCATTGATCTGTAAAGATGTTCATCTACATCCTCCCCCTCAACATCAGGATGTAGGTGTTTGTGAGTTTCCATTGGTGTACTTGCACTTTTGCAGTCTTTCATTGCAAATTTCTCTAAGATGTCTCTGACATATTTTGATTGATTAATCAAAATACCATCAGATCTTTGATTGATTTGGAGTCCAAGAAAGAAGTTCATTGGACCCATTGAGCTCATCTTGAACTTGTTCTGCATTAATTCTTCAAAGTCTTTGCACAGTTGATCATTTGTTGAACCAAAAATGATATCATCTACACATATCTGGACCAGTAGTATATCATCTTTGACTTTTCTTGTGAACAAAGTTTTGTCAATTGCACCTCTTTTAAAATTGTTCTTCAGTAAATATGATGATAATGTGTCATACCAAGCTCTTGGTGCCTGATGAAGGCCATATAGAGCTTTGTCTAGTTTGTACATATAGTCATCATGTTCTGGATCTTCAAATCCTGGAGGTTGACACACATACACTTCTTCTTCAATTTTCCCATAAAGGAAAGCACTTTTCACATCCATTTGATAGACTTTGATTTTCTTTAATGAAGCATATGCCAGAAATATTCTGATTGCTTCAATTCAAGCAACAAGTGCATATACTTCATCATAGTCTATACCTTCTTCTTGAGTGTATCCTTGGGCTACAAGTCTTGCTTTGTTTTTGATCACTATACCTCTATCATCTTTCTTGTTTCTGAAGATCCATCTTGTTCCAATGGGTCTTTTTCCTTTTGGTAGAGGTACAAGAGTCCATACAGCTTGTAATTTGAATTGAAGAAGTTCTTCTTGCATTGCTATGATCCAGTTTGAGTCTTTCATTTCTTGTTGAATTTTCTTAGGTTCCTCATGTGACAGAAAACATTCATACATACATACATACATTCATTAGAGATTAGACTGATGTTACAAACATTTGAATTGAATTTGCTTCTTGTCTGTATGGTTGAATTGACATCACTTAGGACTTGGTCCAAAGGATGATTCTTTTCAGTTATGGTGCCATGAACTTTGTCAACAATTACTTGACTATCAAGCTTTGACTCATTGGATTCAGGGATTTGTGCATCTGTCCATGTTTCTTCTTGATTGTCTGGATTTTGTGGAGATTCTTCATTGATACTAGTATCAGTAGTAACATGATTTTCATTTGATTCAGGTGGTTCATAGTTAGTACTGGCATCATTATTGTTAGGTTCATCATCATTTGTTTGAGATTCTGAGTTACTACTGGGATCAGTAGTATCTTGAGAACTGGAGTTGATACTAGTGTCAAGAATGCTAGGGTTATCAGAGTTACTACTGTCCTCAGTATCAACTGTGGGATCAGTATTAACTAAGATATATTTCATTATGTCTTGACTGCCATTAAATAAAGATGATCCTCCTTGTTGGCTTTGATTGTTTGAATCTCCTGCATGATAATCATAATTAACATCAAAAGACTTGGTTAGATTATCAATGTTAAATAACCAATCTGGACCATTTCCCTGTTCATTCATTAGATTTTCATTAAAGGATATATTGACACTTTCTTCAATGATCCTTAACCTTTTGTTGAATACTCTGTAAGATTTGCTTTGAGTTGAGTATCCTACAAAGATTCCATCATCTGCTTTGCAGTCAAATTTACCAATTTGTTCTCTTGTAATTAAAATTGTACAAGGACAACCAAATGATTTTAGAAAACTTATTGAGGGTTTTCTTTTATTGAAAAGTTCATAAGGTGTTTTAAAATGAGGCTTAACTATTAATACTCTGTTTTGAACATAACAAGCAGTATTAACAACTTCAGCCCAAAACGTTATTGGTAATTTTGAATCTGCAAGCATAGATATGGCTGCTTCAATGATTGTTCTATTTCTTCTTTCAGCTACACCATTTTGTTGTGGAGTTCTTGGAGAGCTGTACTGCCTGTCAATACCCTTAAGATCACAAAAATTAATTAGATTAGTATTTTTAAATTTTGTGCTATTATCACATCTAATGGCTTTCACTTTTAGATCTCTTGTATTTTCCAGCTTGATTACTAGATTCTTTATAATCTAACTTGTTTCATCTTTGGTCCTAAGAAAGAAAACCCAAGTATATCTGGAAAAATCATCAGTAATAACAAGACAGTATTGTTTCTTTCCAATACTCATTACATTTGTAGGTCCAAATAGGTCCATATGTAAGAGCTGCAAAGGATTAGAAATAGAATTAATTGTTTTGGTCTTATGAGAAGTCTTATGTTGTTTACCTTTTAGGTATGCAACACAGTGATGATCACACATAAATTCCTTTTGTGGTAATCCAACTACCAAATTCTTTTTGACTAAATTATTCATATTTTTAAAAGTTGTGTGACACATCCTCCTATGCCAGAGTTCTGATTCATTTGTGTTTGCCTTAGATATAAAACAGTTGATCTCATTTGAAGAAATGAGTTCTTCCCTATATCCAGGCAATACACATTGTTTCTCCTTGGTGTTCATAAAACAACAAATTTTTCATTTAAAATAAAATTAGGAGAAAGAATGATGCACTCTGTATCTGTAAAAAGAATTTTGTTCTTTTTATCACATACTTGAGAGACACTAACCAGATTATACTTAAGCTCAGCAACATAAAATACATCATCAAAAGTAATCTTATCATTTGATACTGTACCTTTACCTGTAATCCTACCACCTCTTGGATTTTCTCCAAAAGCAACATATCCACCTTCAAAAGACTTGAAATCTCTAAGAATTTGAAGATTTCCAGTCATGTGTCTAGAGCATCCACTATCAATATGTCATGTTCTTCCTTCTTCAGGGATCTGAATGCTCTGCACATAAAGTAAACGGATTAGTTAATTTTGGGAACCCAAACTTGTTTTGTCTTGGGTTCATCCTTTGAAGAGTACGAATTTTTAAATGGATGAGCTTTGTATGCAGTTTTGGTCTTCATTTGTTGTTTAGTACTGGTATTCTGTTTTGCTACTGACCTAGGTTTATACCCGTGGTTTTTGGCACTTGAATGTTTTACTACTGATGGACCAGTAGTATTTGGGTAATATGAGTTTTTAGCATAGTCAGTAGTATTTTTGTAATTGTACCAGACAACATTGTAATTAGGGTTTTTACCAGTAGTAAACCTGGAATAGTTTCTACTGATGTTTGAAAACTTTGAATATCTTGAAAATTAATTATGTTTTCCATTGTTTTTGAAATAATTACTTCTGTTTGGACTTCCAAGCCTGATATTTTGCACAAATCTTTGTGCAGTTCTCCCAAATTTAGGAACTTCAACATGTTTAATTTCTTTAGCTTCTTTAGTTTGTTTTAACTTTAGTTCATTTAATTTTTCTTTGTTTTCTTTAAATTCTTTGAATTCTTTGCAGTTAATTGGATTGAAGTGACAATCCTTTTCTATGTGGTTAACTTTGTTGCAAATTAAACATGTTAATTTTGTTGATTTAGCACCTTCAGGCTTTCTTTGTTCTTTTAACTGATTTAAGTTTCTTTGATTTCCCCTTCTTAATATAGTTGGTATATTTTCTGAGTTATATTTAAGAGATTCAGTTTGACTTTGTGTGGTATGAAAACTTGTATCAGTTGAGTCAGTTGTTTGATCATCATCAGATGAATCATTATTGGTTTCAGTTTGATTCTCTATTTTTAATTCATTTAATATTCTTTCTAAGCTTGATTTAAGAGGAGGAATAAAATTAGTTGGAGGTGGAACCGCATGATATCCAACCCCATGAACAACTTTTTCAGTAGTTTGATTACTGGTTAATTCATCAATTATTTTAGAATTTCTTTCAAACTTTTTAATAGTTAATTTATTTTGTTCTAATTCCATTTGACATTCTTCTAATTTAAGCAAAGTTTCTTTTAATTTTAACTCGGCATATTCTTTATCATAAGTTGTTTGTAATAATTCATCCTTTATCTTTTGATCTGTTATTTTATAAATATTGATTTGAGTTTCAAGATCAGCTATACAACCATTATATTCAATTCTCCTATTTCTGTTTAAAATCATCTCATCAAGTGTTTCTTTATTAAGTTTTTCTAATTCTTTATATGCTTTAATGCATTCAGGAGTGCAGGATTTAGAATGTACCTCAATAGTAGAATCAGTGAAGGCCATAAGAGCTTGGTTCTGAGCATGTTCCTCTGCTTGAAAGCTCCAGTCATAACCTTGACCCTCTTGAGATACTAGTGCAGTTGAATTTGAAGTGTTGTTTTTGTTGTTGTTTGATCTTTGGTCTTTGCTAGGACATTCTCTAGCAAAGTGACCAAGATTATTGTAGTTGTAGCATTTGCCTTTGGTCTTGTCAAATCCAGCACGATCACCTTTGTTGTAGGTCAGATTTTGTCTTCCAGTTCTTTTGAGAAACCTTTTTGTTCTTAAGCTCAGCATTGCCATCTGCCATTTGATGTCCATCTCTTCCAGATCATCAGGATTAAGTTGTTCAAAATCTTCACTAATCAATGCAGTGTGCACATGACTAGTGAAAAAGGATTCTCTTGCTACGTCTTCAATTCCTACATTCTTTGCAGCATCTTGACCTGTTCCTGTATTGGACACAAAAGCAGCATTGTTTGAAGGTAAATTAGGAGTTTTATTACTTACCTCAGATTCAAACATTCTTAGTTCATTGTACAGTTCATCCAGGTCTTTCTCTTCCAATGCATCTCCTTGTCTGTATATAACTGTATACATAGACCATTCTTCACCAAGAGATCTACGGAACTTCCTGTTGACATCATCATTGTCTGGTTGAACACCAACTTGATTGAGTTCACCAATAAGTTTATTGAATCGATCAAAAACTTGTGACAATGATTCATTCTTCTGTCCTTTGAAGTTTTCATAGTCTTGCTTCAAAACAGACTTCATGTTTCTTTTAGTGCTTTTGGTGCCAACAAACCTCTTCTCCAATGCCTGCCACGACTTCTTAGCATCATCATATTCAACAAATAAATGTTGATAATCATTGGGAAAAGCAAGCAAAAGAGTGCTTAAGGCTTTAAGTTCGATTCATCTGTCCTTCTTTTCTTTTTCACACTTGAGTTTGTCAACTTCAGTTGTGAACTAGCTATTTGAGTCTGAATAGTTTTGTTGCCTTCAACAACAACTTCCCACATGGAATAAGCAGTAATAAGCATATATTACTTGTGTCTGTTTTTCCACATCCCAAAGTTGTTGGGAGTGAGAATTGGAATTTTGTTTGCATGTGTGCTTTCATTGTTATCAGACATGATTAACAATTTTTGATTTCGAAAGTATGAAACTTTTTTATGTTCTTAATTCGTAGATCTAGAACCGTAATGCTCTGATACCACTTGTCAGGATCGAATAACTTGAACAAGTTATTGAATCACAGATCTACTAACAAAGAGAAGTTACAGCGGATTAACACTCTTGTTATTTGATTAAGAACAATGTAAACTGTAATCGAATAAACAATAGTAAGAACACAGTTTATCACAAAAAGCTTCAATGTATATTAATCGATGAATCAATACACATGTACATTTACAATTCGTAAGGAACTATTTATAATAGTCCTTGAAGCCTAAACTATTAACCTAGTTATTCTAGGAAACGATTACAATTGAATTACAAAAAGATAAACATTCTATAACTAAATCTACTAGAATCTAGGACACGATCTGTTCTTTAATCGACATCAGTAGTATTCTTGATCATCAGTAGTAAGTTCGAGATCAGTAGCATCAGTAGTATATTGTTTTTCTGCCCCATCAGTACTATCTTCCATTAATGTAGATCAGTACTAACTGCAGCATCAGTATTAGAATGTTTATATCCCAACAATATATAATCTATAGCTGCTTTAAGGTGACAATATACAGATCTTTGTAGTATAATTAAACTAGTGAAAATGTTTTACCGGATTTTAAAATCAAACAAAGAGGTACAAATGCTTCTTATGGAAGCATGACTTTGGAATTCTCTCAGAATATATACGTTGTGGGGGACGAGACATGGGATTTTGTATTTAGTTCTATTATTTTGATCCTACTCATAGTCTTATTCATTTGATAGGATGACATGTGTACTTCATTAATTATCTCTCTTAATATTATCCTTTAATTTTGACACATGTTTTTATTTAATGAGTATGACCAAATAGTAGTACTAAATATCATTGCTCTTTGAACAATGAATCAATGATTTGAGGTAATGACGACGGGAATCTAAATGATTTTTTACAAATTATACTTCGAGAAAAATAAAGAAGGATATGATATCCCTTTCAAACTTGTGGACAAACCTGTCACCTATATCGGATAGGGGTGATTATCGGGCTAAAACCGTACCGAACCGAACCGATAGAACCGATAACGATGAATTTTTAAAATCGGTTCGGTTGCGGTTCGGTTATTTTAGGCCAAATGTTCATCCTTTTCCGAAAACCGAACCGAACCGATAGAACCGATAACGATGAATTTTCAAAACCGAACCGATAACATGTTATAGGTTCCGGTTCGGTTCGGTCGGTTTTCGGTTCAGTTCGGTTTTTTCGGTCCAAATGCTCACCCCTTATAACCATGTTAAATCTGGGTGTTTTTCATTTTGATTTTTGTTTTTGTTATCCGTCTTATCCTGTATATCTTCTTGTTCAATGCTTATGTTGGTCCGTTTATCGATGTTTAAAAACAGAAAACCGCACAATGTTGAAAGAAATAATATACAACGATTGATATGGGAAATGATAGAAATAATAATATATCATAACAATCACTTGAACGATAACTAAAGTTCACTCACAAACACTGAGTTAATCCTGACACGAATAATTAATATGCATATAAAATGTACAAAAAAATCACAAGCGTCCAAGATATGTTCTCTCCCTTACACAAAGCCAAGCCCAACGCGTCCTTGAGTGCGACCGACAAATTTTCAAAGACGAAATGGTTGATTTCAAAGGGTATATGTTTGATCACATGCTAAGTAGATTTGGTCAGGTTTAATAATGTGTTTAGTCGAGATGATGAGACAACGATGACCTCATAACATATTATTTTAATTAATAGTAGCTAGGGGCTTATGCCTATGATAACATAGTTATCTCATAATGCGGACATTTCCCTAATTAGAATTCTAAAAATACATCCAAATTCTTGCTATTTTTGGGACATTTAGATTTTTCAAAAAGTTGTGTCTGGCAAGAATCGAATAGGGGACCTCTTGCTATAACCAACTCAACTACAAGAGTTCATGTGAGTTCATGTTTCTCTCTCTGGTAAGCATTTCTTCTTGTATGATTCACTTAAGGGCGTTTGGCTCGACGTAATCCTCCATAATGTTATTGAAATCGGTTGTAATTGAATTCGGATTGAATTCGGTTGTAACTGAATACGGTTACACGTTTGATTAACAAAATTTTGAGTTGTAATTCAAATCAATACTTATACATTTTTTTAAAAAACTTTTTAAATTGTTTTATAAAATTTTTTAATTTATTATTATTATTATATTTTTTTTTTAATTTTAATTTTTTTTCTAAATTTTTTTATTATATTTTTAGTCTCAAAAATTTTTATTTTTTTATTTTTTTCTTTTTTTTAATTTTTTTTAATTTTTTTAATTTTTTAAATTTTTAAATTTTTAAATTTTTAAATTTTTAATTTTTTTTAAATTTATTTAAAATTTTAAATTATCTTAATTTGTTTAATTTTTTTTAATTTTTTTTAAATTTCTTAATTTTTTAAATTTTTCTTAATTTTTTTTTAAATTTTTTAAATTTTTTTTAAATTTTTTATTTTTTTTTAAGATTTTCTTACTTTTTTTTATTTTTTCAAACGCTTTTAAAATATAAAGCATATAAAATATTCAAATTTGTTAGTTTACTAAAAAATCGTAATTGAATTCTTAGGGTTTTGGAACGGAATTCAATTACAACGAATATCGTAATTCGAAATTACGTCGTAATTGAATTACGAAAAAAAAAATGTTCATCCAAACGTCCTACAAACGAAAGATTACGGAGGATTACGTCAAAACAAACGGGGCCTTAGGGTTTTCAGGGTAACCGATTGATGAATTCATTTCAATTGAGGCCTTTTCTTGACTTTCCAATTCAGCCTATCGATCGTCAAAAAGCTCTCAACGCCGTGAATTTAGGTTATATTTTCTGCATTTAATTACGCTGTCATGCAATTTTATTTCACCGGTACACCTATCACACACGAGTAAAGACACATGTTTGTGACATAGAAAAATCTTTTGTTCAACTGGTTATTAAATGAATTAAATTTGAATATTAAAACAGGTTGATGAGTTTTCATTTGGTATTACTAAGTGGGAAATTCTTACCACTGAAAAACCTTTTTCGAATTTTGTTGTATTTTGTCTTCTATGTTTTAAATTAATTGGTTATTGTGTTTGTAGATCCATTATTAAATAAGTGGCCTGGAAATTTTGAGAGGTTTAGACATGAAAATTGATGCATTTGTTTATGGTACTGGTACTGGTGGTATGATTACTGATGCAGGGAAATATCATAAAGAGCAAAACTGTAACATATACGTTTGGTTCCTTCTATTTTTACAGGCATAACATATATATTCAGTGCCTGCATAGATGTGGCAAAAATGGGTCTGATCAAAAGGCTTAATCTTTTTATGTATATTGGCATCGAATTTTGTAACACATTTAATCTATGAACTTTACAAGAAGTCCATTATTAAAATAATGTGAAATTTGAAATTTTTGTACAGGCAATGACAATTTGTATAAAGTTGATGTTGGGATATAAGCATTCTAGTACTGAGGCTGTAGTTTGTACTGATGAAGACTTAATGAAGATATACAAGTTAGTATTGATGGGGCAGAAAAACTAATACACTACTGATCTTGGATATACTACTGATGATTGCAAATACTACTGATGTTCATATATGGTGCAGATCGTATCCGAGATTCTAGTTAAGTTAGTTTATAATGTTTATCTTTTGTAAATTCAATTGTAATCGTATCCTAGAATAACTAGGTTAAATGTTTAGGCTTCAAGGACTATTATATATAGTTCCATACGAATTGTAAACGTACGTGTGTATTGATCGATTATTCATATACATTGAAGCTTTTTGTGATAAACTGTGTTCTTTATAATTCTCATTCGAATACGGTTTACATTGTTCTTAATCAAATAACAAGAGTGTTAATCCGCTGTAACTTCTCTTTGTTAGTAGATCTGTGATTCTCACTCCCAACAACTTTGGGATGTGGAAGAACAGAATCAAGCAGTACATGTTTATTACTGATTATTCCATGTGGGAAGTTGTTCTTGAAGGCAACAAAACCATTCAAACTCAACTCACAAGCTCATCAACCGAATCTGACAAACTCAAGAGTGACAAAGAAAAGAAGGACAGAGGAATCGAACTAAAAGCCTTAAGCACTCTTTTGCTTATTCCCAATGACTATCAACATTTATTTGTTGAATATGATGATGCCAAGAAGTTGTGGCAGGCATTGGAAAAAATGTTTGTTGGCACCAAAAGCACTAAAAGGAACATGAAGTCTGTTTTATAGCAAGACTTTGAAAACTTCAAAGGACAGAAGAATGAATCATTGTCACAAGTATTTGATCGATTCAATAAACTTATTGGTGAACTCAATCAAGTTGGAGTTAAACCAGAAAATGATGATGTCAACAGAAAGTTCCTCAGATCTCTTGGTGAAGAATGGACTATGTATACTGTTATATATAGACAAGGAGATGCATTGGAAGAGAAAGAATTAGATGAACTGTACAATGAACTAAGAATGTTTGAATCTGAGGTAAGTCATAAAACTCCTACTTTATCTTCAAACAATGCTGCTTTTGTGTCTAGCACAAGAACAGGTCAGGATGCTGCAACTAGCAAGAATGTAGAAATTGAAGATGTAGCAAGAGAATCCTTCTTTACTAGTCATGTACACACTGCATTGATTAGTGAAGATTTGGAACAACTCAATCCTGATGATCTGGAAGAGATGGACATCAAATGGCAGATGGCAATGCTGAGTTTAAGAACTAAAAGATTTCTCAAAAGAACTGGCAGACAAAATCTGACCTATAACAAAGGTGATCGTGCTGGATTTGACAAAACCAAAGTCAAATGCTACAACTGCAATAATTTGGGTCATTTGCTAGTGAATGCCCTAACAAAGATCAAAGCTCAAATTATAACAAAAACAGCACTTCAAACTCAACTGCATTGGTATCTCAAGAGGGTCAAGGTTACGAATGGAGCTTTCAAGCAGAGGAACATGCTCAAAACAAAGCTTTTATGGCCTTCACTGATTCTACTACTGAGGTACATTCTAAATCCTGCACTCCTGGATGCATTAAAGCATATAATGAATTAGAAAAACTTAACAAAGAAACTCTTGATGATGATTTTAAACAGAAATAGAAGAATTGAATTTAATGGTTGTATTGCTGATCTTGAAAATCAAATTAAAATTTATAAAATAGCAGATCAAAAGATGAAAGATGAATTATTACAAACAACTTATGATAAAGAGCATGTTGAGTTAAAATTAAAAGAAATATTAATTAAATTAGAAGAATGTCAATTGGAATTAGAACAAAATAAATTAACTATCAAAAAATTTGAAAGAAGTTCTAAAATAATTGATGAATAAACCAGCAATCAAACCACTAAGAAAGTTGTTCATGGGGTTGGATATCATGCAGTTCCACCTCCAACTAATTTTTTTCCTCCTCTTAAGTCAAGTTCAGAAAGAATTTTAAATGAATTAAAATTAGAAAGTCAAACTGAAACCAGTAATGATTCATCTGATGATGATCAAACAATTAATTCAACTGATACAAGTTTTCATACCACACAAAGTCAAACTGAATCCCCTAAATATAATTCAGAAAACATACCAACTATTTTAAGAAGGGGAAATCAAAGAAATTTAAACCAGTTGAAAGAACAAAGAAAGCCTGAAAGTGCTAAATCAACAAAATTAACATGCTTAATTTGCAACAAAGTTAACCACTTAGCAAAAGATTTCCACTTTAATCCAATCAACTGCAAAGAATTTAAAGAATTCAAAGAAAACAAAGAAAAATTAAAAGAATTGAAATTAAAACAAACTGCAAAAGCTAAAGAAATTAAAAATTCACATGTTGAAGTCCCTAAATTTGGAAGAACTGCACAAAGATTTGTGCAAAATATCAGGCACATAAGTCCTAAAAGGAGTAACTATTTCAAAAATAATGGAACACAAAACCAATTTCCAAGATACTCAAAGTTTTCAAACATCAGTAGAAACTATTCCAGGTTTACTACTGGTAAAAACCCTAATTACAATGCTGTCGAATACAATTACCAAAATACTACTGATTATGTTAAAAACTCATATTACCCAAATACTACTGGTCCATCAGTAGTAAAATACTCAAAAGCCAAAAACTAAGGGTATAAACCTAGGTCAGTAGTAAAACAAAATACCTATAATAAACAACAAATGAAAACCAAACCTGCATTCAAATCTCATAAAATTCATAAATCTTACTCTTCAAAGGATGAACCCAAGACAAAGAAAAGCTTGGGTTCCCAAAATTAACTAATCCATTTATTCTATGTGCAGAGCAATCAGATCCTTGAAGAAGGAAGAACATGGCACATTGATAGTGGATGCTCTAGGCACATGACTGGAAATATTCAAATTCTTAGAGATTTCAAGTCCTTTGAAGGTGGATATGTTGCTTTTGGTGAAAATCCAAGAGGTGGTAGGATTACAGGTAAAGGTACAGTATCAAATGGTAAGATTACTTTTGATGATGTATTTTATGTTGCTGAGCTTAAGTATAACCTGGTTAGTGTCTCACAAGTATGTGATAAAAAGATCAAAATTCTTTTTACAGATACAGAGTGCATCATTCTTTATCCTGATTTTATTTTAAATGAAAAATTTGTTGTTTTATGAACACCAAGGAGAAACAATGTGTATTGCCTGGATATAGGGGAGAACTCATTTCTTCAAATGAGATCAACTGTTTAATATCTAAGGCAAACACAAAGGAATCAGAACTCTGGAATAGGAGGATGTGTGTTGGATCCCAACAACACAACCGTGTTGCGTTATGGTCGAGTAACGAAGATACGATAGGTAAATAACAACAAGATTTCAATGATTAAGAGTTTTATTAAAAACATCTTAATACAATACAGAGTTTGCGGAAATAGATAGTACACACTACCTAAAACTATGTACTTGAGTTGACACTTTAGACCGCTCAAACTAGAAGAGTATACACTGAGAGTTATATCAGCTGATACTAACAGCTGGTATTAATGCCTTAGTAATAACTATGGAGGAGTTAATACTTAGACAATAACTAACTCTCAGAGAATGTTCTTGTGCTTATGATTTTAGGGTATTCTAAAGGTTGTTTAAATGCAAGCATTTACGTCTATATTTATAGCCCAAGATCCATGTTCCTTAGTCCACAAGTTTGACGACGTGTAAACATATTATTCGTCGATGTAGACTTGCCATGGATCATTAAATGCTATTGCACAAGTTATTGTCCCGAGTGTACTTTGTGTCCACTTCTTCCGGTACCTTTTCTGACGCACAGTGAAAGGTGTACTACAAAAGTACATAAGTTGTTGACTTTCTCTTTACATGCTCGAGGGACAAACGATGAAGTTGTACTGACATTATCTTCTATTCCAAAATAGAAGATCTTCATCGTTTTCTTCTTCTTTGAGCGGGAAAGGGAAATGTTCAAGGTGTCAATGAACATTTCCTTTAAGTCTTCATCTGCAGCAGGTACTATCAACTGATTCCACAATCAGCTGAATAGTCTTCTTCTTGTCTTTGTCCTTTGGTTATAGACTTCGAATGAACTCTCGTTAATAGCTGCTGATTTGACTTGTATCCTAAAGCTAAGTACGTACTCAGCTGAAGGTTTATTGTATATACTTGCTTCAGCTGAGATACATACTTCAGCTGTTGTTTATTCTTCTTGGCTGTCGAGCATCAAATCTTATTTACTTAGTCTTGGGACTAACAATCTCCCCCTATTTGATGCAGTCGAATAGCCGTATAAGTGTAACCCTGTAATGATTCAGCTGAAAGAAGTCAGCTGAATACTTATGTACTTTGACCCTTAGGGTTCTTTTGTATATGTTTATCTTTTTACAACTTTTACAAGTATATTACAAAGTTTTGGTTTTCTATTGATAATGAAATTTAAATACAATGAAAATCAAAAAAAAATATAATGCCTTGGATATAGCTTATCCAACGACATTGCGATACAGTGAGCGGAAGGCTGAGTCTATTAGGTTCTTCATTTCTCTTCCCTCTTCATTACAGGAACTCAGCAGCTTGTGATAGGTCATGAGTTGATCCACATCACACATTTCCAACTCATCTGCCCGCTGGAAGCATTGCACCTTCTTCTCCAGATAGCAAAAGCCGTGAATTGGTTCTTTCACGATCAGCCCAGGGACAAAGATAACTCCCGTGGGAACGGCTTTTGTGATATTGGGTTTTGGTCGTTTGGCAAATATGATTGACGACCCAATATCCAGTGGTCTGGAGTCAGCAAGAGGCTCAAGGAGAACGGACTTACGTTTCTCCCCTCTCGCTGAGGAGCTTTCACCAGCAGTCTTTCTGACAACAGCAGCTTGGGATTCATTCAATTCAGGAGGTATGCGATATACCAATTCAGGAGCATGTTTCCTGATTTCATCACATAGAGTCTTGAAGGAGTAGATTGCAAATTGAATCTCATTTACCAGATCTGTTATAATCTGCGATGGTTTCGCAGTTCTGGCAGCTGCTTCAGCCTCTTTCCATTCATCGTAGTTGAGAATGAGGCTGATCTTGTTCAGAGGAAACTTTTCATGGAGCACCGCACTCCCAGCCCTTGTTATTACAATTTCATCAGGGCAGCTGGGATCGAATTTGGGGGCCCTTACGCTAGTGATCTTTGCTTCCTGCCTACGCTGATCAAGAACTTTGTTGAACAACTTAATATTCTCAGCTCTTTGAGTTTCAGCTCTACGATGCAGCTCTTCATCAGCAGCGGATCCAACTTCATTTAGAATGAGGTTTTCAACCACAACAGATGTAGGCTCCCCCTCAGCAGGATGAGGAATCTCCTGTGAAATAGGCTGAGGGTTTTGGATTTGCGGGGCTTGGACTTTTGGGACCTCAACTGATTCAAAAAAATCAACGATTTTAGTAAAACCAGTTGAGGTTTCAGCTTCTTCTTCTAATGTTCCAGCAGAGGTGATAGGTGGATTTCTTGAGTTGTCACCTGCTGGAGCGTCTTCAGTATTGGCTCCAACAGTAGAGGTGATTATGAGTTGTGAACTCTCTCGTTCACCATGTTGTTCACCTGCTGAAGTGGCCTCTTTCTCCCCCTCAGAGAGTGCCCAAAGAAGAGGGGTACTCTCTGGCGCTGAAGCAGGACGAGTAGCAGCGGCACCCTCATTTAGTTTTTGTAGAATGAGGTTGAGAGTGCCTTGGAGACCAGCGACCTGAGAAGTCAACGAGCTGACTTCAGTCTCCAACTTGTCCTTCCTTGTGGACACAGCAGAAGCAGACCCCTCAATAGCCGTAGAAAGGTGACTATGAGAAGTGGTCAGTTGATCGACAGCTGTAAGAAGAGGAGACACCTTGGAAGACAAGGTATCCATCTGTCGATCAAATTTAGCTTCTGTGGCTCGAGCTTCGGAGAGAAGCTTGTCTTTTTCGACACTGGCAGATTCGCGAATGGAGTTCACCTCTTGCTGAAGATATTCTTTGAGGGAGGTGAACCCTTTGGAGGTTCCTTGAATCTGCTCAGTAAGAAGAGCCAGCTGAGGAATCTGAGTATGAACCTCAGTATGCAGAGAATTTATGCTGGAAGAGAGTTTCTCAGCAGTAGCAGCAAACTTCTTTGGAACATCCCTGCGAAGGGTGTCCATCTGCTTACTCATCTTGGCCATCCCAGGTCGAATCTGGGATGTAACAACACTAGACATCAGAGCAGCAGCGGCTCTGATGGGAATGCTTCCTCCAGCTTTGCTGGATTCAGCATGGGACACTTGGACGCCTTTGGGGAGGGGGTCCGGCATGTCTCCAGCTTGAGGGGTAACCTCAGCTGTGGAAGAAGGTGTTCCCGAGGTAGGAAGAAGAGTTCCTATGGGTTCCTCAGAAACTATAGGGGGTGAGATGGGTCCAACTGAAACTTCTGGAGTTAAAGCAGAAGTGCATACTAAAAGATGTACTGCTGAATGGGGATATCAGCAGAATCAAACATCATATGAAATGCTGTTTGAGAATCTGGTGCTTCGGTCTCAACAGCCGGCGAAACTGTTATGGAGACTGGAGGAAGAATTCCTGTGGGTGGTGGGTTAGCTGCCTCACAGCTCGGTTGGCGAATACGTTCACGATCACTGGAAGCTTGGGTAGTTTCCTCAGTAACAACTCGGTCTAGAGTTGTCTCTTCATTGGCGGTGGTGGTTTCCTTGATCACCTGCTGGTTAAAGCCGGTGACGTTGTGGAAAACAGAAAGATCAGCTTCAAGATTGACTTGGTTTCCAGTCAATCTATCATCAGCTGATGACTCATGGAGTGATGGAAGGGCTCTCTGTGGCTCGGATGTCGATGACAAGCGACTCTGTGCTTCGGGGAGAAAGGTCAATCCCTCCCCTACGACACAAAAAAAAAAGCGGGCCGAACTTCTAACAGCCCGCCTGCTTCCATAGAACAATATCGTGGCAACGTAGACCTAAGTGAAGTGGTCATATTGGATCCTCAATACCCGAGCTCCTGTTTTCCTTGTGTTCATCACCGGCGCTCGCCGGATGTATCACTCATCCTGCTCCTAAGGTAAGGAGTCTACTGTGTGTTAGACCAAATTTGATGACTTATTAAGGGAAAGACGAAGTAAGAGCATGCTATTGAAGACGTTGCTTAACTAAGAGATAGAAAGGCGAAGGGAAGTTCGGAAAAGCCTAGCAGACGGGACTATCAACCGCTTTCTATTAAGACCTCGGCGTTCGCAGCGAGAAGCAAGGGATGTCTTTCAAAGGGTGGTGTGTGTGCAGCTGACATTCGGGTGGCTTGGGTTGAGCCGAAAACTTCACCAGCAGTCTGTTGAGATACTGAGGTTGCTTGTGGAGTTTGTTCCCTTGTTACAACGACAGATAATGAATCGGTCGAGGAGCTACGCAGAAGGTTGGAGCCGGCACTGTAAGAGCCGAAAGTGTCTGGACAGGAAGATGAAACAGCCGAAAGTGTCTGGACAGGAACTCCAGTTGATGGTAGGGTTCCTGGAAAAACACTGTAAGAGTGAAAATGAGAAGGACTGCATTCAGATGCAAATACAACTTCTGATTGTAATCCTTCCAATTGGGATCTCGAGTGAGAACCCAACGGATTCCGGCTGAATCCTGATGATGCTGCGATCGCCAGCTCAACATCATCAACAACATCATCATCTCCACAGGTAGCAGACCCTCTTACCCTTAGCTGAGGAGAAAAAGGGGCGCTGGAAGTGGAAGAAGATGATAAAAAGAATGAAGAGGAAGAATCAGGGCGGTGAGCAGATCGCTTCACACGCTTCTTCCCACCACGTTGAATATCACCCGTATTCATAATTTCCACGTTAATGGGCATTGAGATCCCAGTGGAAGTGGTGGTATTTCCATCAACAGTTTGTGTGCGATCAGTCGATGGAAATCTCTTCAGATGAGAAAAGGACTTACCTTCTTGGAGGGCAGATTTCTTCGATGTTGCGCCCTTCTTTCGATCCCTTTTGGATCTGACTCGATCATCTATGATCTTCAGCATGTACGAGGTGAGAGGAAATTCTCTTTCATCTTCCTTCCTTTGGAAGATGATGCTAGCGATGGAACGAACCATCACAGATTCCCCTGGAAGGTCTTCATAACTGATCTCCAGCTTTTCAACCATCACATGTGCAATGCACAATGTGAAAAAACGAAGATAGGAAATATGATTTCCCTTGCTTTTCAGCTTCGTCTTGACCTCCTCGTACACCAGTTTCCCGTAGTCGATCCGCTGACCAGTGACTAGGGCTTCAGTAAAGACTTGCATGCTGGAGTTGCACTGGTTGAGAGACCCGGAATTGCCTCCAATACCCTGAATGATGTGGGTAAAGAAATAGGCCCAGGGTCTCGTCAGCTGAGACTTCTTGAAGATCGGCACCCTGTCTTCTTCGTGTTCTAATCTGTATCCAGTGATACGGATTAGACTCGCTTTAGCTTCATCAGCAGATTTAGTCTGCTGATATTCTTCACCAGGTTGCAGATAATCGAATCCGCAGGCAACTCGGAAATCATCAAGAGAAATGGTGATTTGATGATCTCCAACCTACGCAGTAATGTCATCTCCAGGAGCGGAGGCGGACATCCAGAAATCACGCAAGAGCTCAATGTTACTCTCGGTGACTCTGGTAAAGGCACTACGGATGGGGAAGTGACGCACAAACGTCATAACTGGTCGATAAATATCGACAAGATCATCCAGTGGGGAAAAGTTGGCTGCTGAGGTTTGAGTTCTGATAGAACTCAATAGCAGCCCTAGTAAGAGAAACCTTTGGGGCTTTCTTCGGCATTTTTAGGAGAGAGGGAAGAAAGATAAAGGTTTAGAAATAGAGGGTTTTTGGAGAAAGAACCGTGGGAGGGATTATGAGGAGTGGAGAAAGGATGGGTATTTATAGGGATTTATGGGTCGGTTTGGGTAAAGATTTAAATTTGAACCGGGTCATAAATGGATAGTTATAAACCAACTAGAGACACGTTGGTTATCGTGCGAAGGAGGTTGGATGTGACAGTGTGAGGTAGTGGAGCGGTTTCTGTGTCAGGGTAGTGGAGCCGTTTCTGTGTCAGGGTGTCTTGTCCCTCATAAATGCCAAATATTTTCACTTGAGTGGAAATATTTGCCACAGAGAACGTGTGGATAGGGTTAAAAGATGCCTTTTTATGGGAGAACCAAAATGTTTTAACTTATAAAACATGATAAGTTATCATTTAAGAGATTTTATTCGACTGACTGATAAATTCAAAAGGTTTTAGTCAGCTGAATGTACTAAGTAACAAGGTGAATCTTATCAGCTGCTGATAGTACTTCAGCAGTTGATTTAAGCATTCAACATACCTAACTCGCTGATCAAAAAGTTGAATCGTTTTTCATCTAAAGGCTTAGTGAATAGATCAGCCAGCTGAAGGTCAGTTGAAATGAAGTGGAGTTCCACGTCACCTTGTTCAATGTGATCTCTAATAAAATGATACCTTATGTCGATATGTTTGGTTCTATAATGAAGAACTGGATTGTTGCTGATTGCAATAGCACTCGTGTTATCACAATAGATAGGAACTTTGCAGAAGTTCATATCAAAATCAACAAGCTGATTCTTCATCCAAAGGACTTGAGCACAACAGCTTCCAGCAGCAACATATTCTGCTTCAGCTGTGGAGGTAGAAACAGTGCTTTGTTTCTTGCTTGTCCAGCTGACTAGCTTTCCACTAAGCAGCTGACATCCTCCAGTGGCGATTTTTCTATCCATTTTGCAACCTGCAAAGTCTGAATCTGAATAGCCAATTAGATCAAACCCGGAGTCTTTGGCATACCAAAGACCTAGGCTAGGAGTACCCTTAAGGTACCTCAAAATTCTTTTTGCAGCTATTAAGTGAGATTCTCTAGGATCAGCTTGATACCTAGCACGCATGCAAGTAGCAAACATAATATCTGGTCTGCTGGCGGTGAGATAGAGTAATGATCCAATGATTCCTCTATAGAATGTGACATCCACTGACTTACCAGTGATGTCAGCATCTAAATTGTTTGGAGGAGCCATTGGTGTTTTCATGGATGATGATGAATTCATATCGAATTTCGTTAAAAGATCTTTGATATATTTCTCCTGATTTATAAAAATTCCATTTTTAAATTGCTTAACTTGTAAGCCAAGAAAATATGTCAATTCACCCATCATACTCATCTCATACTTTGTAGACATAAGTTTTGAAAAACATCTACAAAGTTTTTCATCAGTAGCACCAAAAATTATGTCATCCACATAAATTTGAACAAGAATGATATCACCTTTGATTTTGCGAATGATAAGGTTTTATCAATCTTTCCCCTGGTGAAATCATTTGCTATGAGGAACGTGGAGAGTGTATCATACCATGCACGAGGAGCTTGTTTCAACCCATACAGTGCATTATCCAGTTTAAACACATAGTCTAAATACTTAGGATTTTCAAACCCTGGTGGTTGTTTAACATACACTTCCTCTTGCAGTTTCCCGTTTAAGAAAGCACTCTTCACGTCCATCTTAAAAACTGTGAAGTCTTTGTAAGCAGCGTAGGCTAGAAATATTCTAATAGCCTCAAGCCTAGCTACTGGAGCAAATGTTTCATCGAAATCGATTCCTTCCTCTTGTATGTATCCTTGTGCAACAAGTCTAGCTTTGTTGCGAATAACTACACCTTCTTCGTCCATTTTATTCCTAAATACCCATTTAGTACAAATTATTGTCTTTCCAGCTGGTGGAGGCACCAGCTGCCATACTTTGTTGACCTCGAATTGGTTAAGTTCTTCATGCATCGCCTGAATCCAGCTTGAGTCTTCTAAAGCAGCCTTAATATTTTTCGGTTCTTAATTTGCTAGAAAACAAGACCATAAGCAAAGATTGCATGATGCTTTACTTCTAGTGACTACTCCCTGCTGTGGATCTCCAATGATTAACTCAATTGGATGTTCTGAGGTCTACTTAGATTGAGGAGCAGCAGTAGAAGAGGAAGATTCAGCAGAATTAGATCCTTGTTGAGTGGCTGATTTCTCAGCAGGATGAATTGCTTCATTTTGAAATGATCTTCTTGAAGTATGAAGAGGTGGCTTAGAAGTAGCCTTGGATGATGCTCTAACTGTTGGAATCTCTTGTTGAACAGCTGCAATGTCCACAAGATATGTAGGAGCATCATGGAATGTCTCATCTGATTCATTTACGGGAACATCAAAGAGATTTAAAGCATCGGAGAATGCTTCAGTTGTATCATAAGGGGATGATTCAGCTGATCTCTGAAATGCATCAGACGAGTCAGCAGAGGAGGGGTTCAAAGCTTTTGAGTGTTCTTCAAAAGTAACATTTATGGACTCTTCCAATGTTTGTCTTCTTTTGTTGAAAACTCTATATGCTTTGGATAGAGTGGAGTATCCCAAGAAAATGGCTTCATCAGCTTTAGAGTCAAATTTACTCAGCTGATCTCTTGTGTTTAACACAAAACACACACAGCCAAAAACGTGAAAGAAACCGATGAAAGGTTTCCTCTGACGGAAAATCTCATAAGAAGTCTTTTTGTGTCTCTTCACATAGAGAGACCTATTCTGAGTAAAACAAGCTGTGTCAACAGCCTCTGCCCAAAATTGCTTAGGCATGTTTGACTCAGCAAGCATTGTTCTTGCAGCTTCTATAAGGGTTCTGTTCCTTCTTTCAGTAACACCATTCTGTTGAGGTGTTCTTGCAGCTGAAAAGTTTTGGGAAATCCCAACGTCTGAACAGAAATCTTCCAAAGTCTTGTTTCTGAATTCAGTACCGTTGTCTGATCTCAGCATCTTGACTCTAGACCCGTTTAGAAGTTCCATCCTCTTGATGAACTTGATGATTTCATCAGCTGCATCACTTTTGTGGCGTAAAAATATAACCCAAGTATATCGTGAGTATTCATCAACGATAACAGGTGTATACTTCTTTCCACCTAGACTTTCAGTGCTCATGGGACCAAAAAGATCCATATGGAGCATGTGAAGGCAGCTGTTGATGGAAAAACATTGCTTTGATTTGAAGGAGCTTTTATGTTGTTTACCTTGTTCACATGCAGAACAAAGCTTATCCTTTTCATATTTGATTTGTGGCAGATCATTCACCAGCTGACCTCGCGCCAGCTTCGATATATTTTTGAAGTTCAGGTGAGATAGTCTTTTGCGCCACAGTCAATTCAGCTCTTCAGTAGAGTGAGAGAAAAGACAGACTTCTTGATATTGAGGAATCATGTCAAGTGTATAGACATTCTTGGTTCTGGGAGAAACTAATACTACCTTTCCATTCTTATATGTCACCGTTCCTCTGTATTCATTAAAGTTCACTGAGAACTTTGCATCACAAAGTTGGCTAATGCTGATAAGATTATGTTTCAGCCCATTTACATAACCAACTCTTGTGATTTTTATGGATCCATTAGAGATGGTTCCATAACCTTCAGTTGAGCCTCTACCATTATCACCAAAAACTACTGAGGGGCCATCACAAACTTCAAACTCTTCCAGCAGGGATTTGTAACCAGTCACGTGTCTTGAGCAACCACTGTCTAGGTACCAGACATGTTTGCTTTCATCACCCTGCACATAAGATAAAAGAGTTAGTTCTTTTTGGGAACCCACACCTCGGTGGGTCTTTGTGACTTCCCACTGGGATTCACAGAAGTTGGCTTTTCAGTAGGCTCACATACTGAAGTTGGGGAAGGTCTCAAGCATGTGCTGTCACACTCGCTTGCCATGTGCCCACGATCTCCACACTTATAGCATTTTCTATTTCTTTGCAGTGGAGTAGAGGGCGAGGCAGTAGGATTGGGAACTGGACCCAAAATACCCTTCATTTTCTGATTATCAGATATAGTCAGAGTTTGAACGAGTGATGTCAGCTTGCTGACCTTTCCTTTCAGCCGTCTGACAGACACAGCTGAAGAAGGACTTGGAGTGTTCTTAGACACACTCTTACCTTTGTTCTTTGCAGCTCGAGTACGAACTCCAACTGGCTCACCCTTGGAGGGTGTAAGAACAGTTTTCTTTCCTGCTGTTCTTCTAGTCTTCTGCTGAGATCTAGCAGAAGAGGCAGCAGGTGCTGAACCCAAGACAGATTTTCTAGGTTCAACAATGACTACAGTGGGTGTCCTAACTACCATGGCAGAGGAGTCAGTTGATGACTCTTCACCAGTAGCCACAGAAGGATCTTTTGAGGACATCTTAGTAGCATAGGTTTTGGTAGACCTAACAAAGGAACCAAAAACCAACTCTTCAGCTGGCACAGAAGCATCAGCTGACGAGTAGTACAGATCATCTGTACTTCTGTCAGGTACAGCGGCTGCAGCTAGGAAATCTCATCCTAGTACAACTTGTACTTGACTGGGGATTTGTGAGTTAACACATTCACTCACACGTTTGGATGAACGAGACCATGATTCATAAATCTTTTTAATTGCTTCAAGTTCTTTAACTTTTTCACTTAGATCATGTTGAAGAAGTGAGTTGATAAATTTTGTTTCAGAAAGTTCTTCTTTTAAAGTTTTGTGGTCAATTAAGCGTTCTTTTAAAAATGCATTTTCACGTAGAATAGCATTATGTTTATCCAAACATTCACCTTTCAGCTGATCAATGAAGTGCAAGTCACAAATAATAGAATCAACAATTTCTTTAGCTTTAGTAGCCTCAGCGGAGATTAGAGAGGTTACCTTTTTATGAACAATGTTGACCCATTTATAGGAACTAGCATCATCAACTGTAATACTTTCATCATCATCACACGAACCATCAAACACATTGTGGCCATTTGTTCATCGTCATCAGATGAGCTGTCACCAGAGTCAGCCCAATCATGAGTTTCAGCTACAAGACCCTTGTCAGCAGTTTTGCCTACAAGTGCCTTCTTTTCTTCTAAAATCTTTTTGGTGAAGGCTTGTAGCTTTTTGTATTTTTCTTCAATGGACTCACCAGTTGAAGATGATGAACTAGCTTTCTTCTGCTTGCAGTCGTTAGCATAGTGTCCCTTCTTGTTGCAGTTGTAGCAAGTTATCTCAGAGATGTCATGTGTACTTCCAGAGGGTCTGGAAGACACAGCTGATGAGATAGATCTGCTACTCGAGCCTCTAGCTGAGAAGCCAGACTTGTTTTTGAAGAATTTTCTATTTTTAACAAGTAAGGCTAGCTCAGTTATAAGGGCTTCGTTGTCTTCGTCTTCATCAACTTCTTCAATGCTGACTTCAGGCATGCTGAACAAACCAGCAGCTGAAGCATTGTCAGCTTCATCATCTGATGGAGGATATTCGATTCTGATGGGCTTGTTTAGAGAAACAAGGGCGGTCGAAGATCCTGAGGGACTCACCTTAGAGTCCTTTGGAGGTTGAAATTTGTTGAGTACGGTTCTCTCATGGCTTAGAAACATACCATAGAGAGAGGAAAGAGTATAATCTTTCAAAGTAGGAGACGTACTCATGCAAGTTATGATGGTAGCCCATTTAGAAGGTAAGGCAGCCATAAACTTACACATTTTGGACATATCGTCCTTATCAACCCCATGAGACTTCAGCTCGTTTAACAGAATGTTATACCGATTGAATGTTTGAGCGATAGTCTCACTAGGCTTGGCTTTAAACAGTTCATAATCATGTATGAGCATGTTTTTGTTATGTTCACGCACAACAGATATGCCTTCATAAACTTCAGCCAGCCTCTCCCACATCTCTTTAACTGAATCACAAAATTGTATATTGTGATACAGTTCATCACCAACTGCTTGAAAAAGCATATCCCTTCCTTTATTCTCAAGATGAACAAGACGTTTTTTAGCGTCTGTCCATTGAGTCTCAGATTTCACAACATAGTGTTCTGGGACTTCAGGAGTTCCAGGAATAAGGGTTTTGGGAACGTATTTTCCTATCATTATATTATCTTAAAGTTTTGGGTGATAGGTAACCATGTGGGACAACAAACGCGTTTTCCACATGGGATAGTTGGTTTGAGTTAGTTTGGGAGGTTTTCCAGATGACGGAAGATCTGATGATGTATGTTCAGCCATAACAGATGCTCAAAATTGATGGAAAAACAATTTTGACACCCGCTCTGATACCAGTTGTTGGATCCCAACAACACAACCGTGTTGCGTTATGGCCGAGTAACGAAGATACGATAGGTAAATAACAATAAGATTTCAATGATTAAGAGTTTTATTAAAAACAGCTTAATACAATACAGAGTTTGCGGAAATAGATAGTACACACTACCTAAAACTCTATACTTGAGTTGACATTTTAGACCGCTCAAACTAGAAGAGTATACACTGAGAGTTATATCAGCTGATACTAACAGCTGGTATTAATGCCTTAGTAATAACTATGGAGGAGTTAATACTTAGACAATAACTAACTCTCAGAGAATGTTCTTGTGCTTATGATTTTTAGGGTATTCTAAAGGTTGTTTAACTGCAAGCATTTACGTCTATATTTATAGCCCAAGATCCATGTTCCTTAGTCCACAAGTTTGACGACGTGTAAACATATTATTCGTCGATGTAGACTTGCCATGGATCATTAAATGCTATTGCACAAGTTATTGTCCCGAGTGTACTTTGTGTCCACTTCTTCCGGTACCTTTTCTGACGCACAGTGAAAGGTGTACTACAAAAGTACATAAGTTGTTGACTTTCTCTTTACATGCTCGAGGGACAAACGATGAAGTTGTACTGACATTATCTTCTATTCCAAAATAGAAGATCTTCATCATTTTCTTCTTCTTTGAGCGGGAAAGGGAAATGTTCAAGGTGTCAATGAACGTTTCCTTTAAGTCTTCATCTGCAGCAGGTACTATCAGCTGATTCCACAATCAGCTGAATAGTCTTCTTCATGTCTTTGTCCTTTGGTCATAGACTTCGAATGAACTCTCGTTAATAGCTGCTGATTTGACTTGTATCCTAAAGCTAAGTACGTACTCAGCTGAAGGTTTATTGTATATACTTGCTTCAGCTGAGATACATACTTCAGCTGTTGTTTATTCTTCTTGGCTGTTGAGCATCAAATCTTATTTACTTAGTCTTGGGACTAACAATGTGTCACACAAATTTTAAAAATATGAATAATTTAGTCAAAAAGAATTTGGTAGTTGGATTACCACAAAAAGAATTTATGTGTGATCATCACTGTGTTGCATGCCTAAAAGGTAAGCAACACATAACTTCTCATAAGACCAAAGCAATTAACTCTATTGCTAACCCTTTGCAGCTCTTACATATGGACCTATTTGGACCTACAAATGTAATAAGTATTAGAAATAAACAATACTGTCTTGTTATTACTGATGATTTTTCCATATATACTTGGGTTTTCTTTCTTAGGACCAAAGATGAAACGAGTGAGATCATAAAGAATCTGATAGTCAAACTAGAAAATACAAGAGATCTCAAAGTGAAAGCCATTAGATGTGATAATGGCACAGAGTTTAAAAATGCTAATTTAATTACTTTTTGTGATCTTAAGGGTATTGACAGGAAGTACAGCTCACCAAGAACTCCACAACAAAATGGTGTAGCTGAAAGAAGAAATAGAAAAATCTTTGACGCGGCCAGATCCATGCTTGCAGATTCAAAATTACCAATAACTTTTTGGGCTGAAGCTGTTAATACTGCTTGTTATGTTCAAAACAGAGTATTAATAGTTAAGCCTCATTTTAAAACACCTTATGAACTTTTTAATAAAATAAAACCTTCAATAAGTTTCTTAAAATCATTTGGTTGTCATTGTACAATTTTAATTATAAGAGAACAAATTGGTAAATTTGACTGCAAATCAGATGATGGAATCTTTGTAGGATACTCAACTCAAAGCAAATCATACAGAGTGTTCAACAAAAGACTAAGGATCATTGAAGAAAGTGTGAATGTATCCTTTTATGAAAACCTAATGAATGAACAAGGAAATGGTCCAGATTGGTTATTCAATATTGATAATCTAACCAAATCGTTTGATGTCAATTATGATTGTAATGCAGGAGAGTCAAACAATCAAAGTCAACAAGGAGGATCATCATCATTCAATGGCAGTCAAGACATAATGAAATATATCCTAGTTAATGCTGATCCCACAGTTAATACTGAGGACAGTAGTAACTCAGATAACCCTAGCAACCTTGATACCAGTAACAACCCAAATTCTCACGACACTACTGATCCCAGTAGTAATTCAGAAACTCAAACAAATGATGATGAACCAAGCAATAATGATGTCAGTACCACCAATGAACCACTTGAACTAAACGAAAATCATGTTACTACTGATATCAGCAGCAATGAAGAATCTCAACAAAATCTAGAAAATCAAGAAGAAACATGGACAGATGCTCAAATCCCTGAATCCAATGAGTCAAACCTTGATAGTCAATTACTTGTTGACAAAGTTCCCAGCACTAGAACTGAAAAGAACCATCCTTTGGACCTAGTCCTAAGTGATGTCAACTCAAATATGCAGACAAGAAGCAAATTCAATTCATCTTTATATACAAACACTTGTAATATAAGTATAATCTCTAATGAATGTATGCATGAATGTTTTCTATCACATGAGGATCCTAAAAAGATTCAACAAACAATGAAAGATTCAAATTGGATTATAGCAATGCAAGAAGAACTTCTTCAATTCAAATTACAAGCTGTATGGACACTTGTACCTCTACCAAAAGGAAAAAAAGCCATTGGAACAAGATGGATCTTCATAAACAAGAAAGATGAAAGAGGTATAGTGATAAAAAAACAAAGCAAGACTTGTAGCCCAAGGATACACTCAAGAAGAAGGAATAGATTATGATGAAGTATATGCACATGTTGCAAGAATTGAAGCAATAAGGATCTTTCTGGCATATGCTTCATTCAAGAAAATTAAAGTCGATCAAATGGATGTGAAAAGTGCATTCCTTTATGGGAAAATTGAAGAAGTCTATGTATGTCAACCTCCAGGATTTGAAGATCCTGAACATGATGACTATGTGTACAAACTAGACAAAGCTCTATATGGCCTTCATCAGACACCAAGAGCTTGGTATGACACATTATCATCATATTTATTGAAGAACAACTTCAAAAGAGGTGCAATTGATAAAACTCTGTTCACAAGAAAAGTCAAAGATGATATACTACTGGTCCAGATATATGTGGATGATATCATCTTTGGTTCAACAAATGATCAACTGTGCAAAGAGTTTGAAGAATTAATGCAGATCAAATTCAAGATGAGCTCAATGGGTCCAATGAACTTCTTTCTTGGACTCCAAATCAATCAAAGATAAGATGGTATTTTAATTAATCAATCAAAATATGTCAGAGATATCTTAGAAAAGTTTGCAATGAAAGACTGCAAAAGTGCAAGCACACCAATGGAAACACACAAACACCTAATGTTGAGGGGGGGGGGATGTAGATGAACATCTATATAGATAAATGATAGGTTCTTTAATGTATTTAACTGCGTCAAGACCTGGCATTATGTATAGTGTTTGTGTATGTGCCAGGTATCAAGCAAGACCTAAGGAGCTTCACTTGCAGGCTGTCAAAAGGGTCTTCAGATACTTGAAGGGAAAACCTTCTCTTGGTCTTTGGTATCCACATGACTCACCATTTGAACTCATAGCCTACACAAATAGCGATTATGGAGGTGAATGTCAGGATAGAAAATCTACTACTGGTGGATGTCAATTCTTTGGATCAAGACTGGTGTCATGGCAATGTAAGAAGCAAACAAATGTCTCAACATCAACTGCTGAAGCAGAGTATGTAGCTGCATCTGCTTGTTGTGCTCAAGTTCTGTGGATTCAAAATCAACTCCTAGACTTTAGTATCTCTATCCTTAAAACTCCCATTTTTATTGATAATCAAAGTGCTATTAGTATTGTGAATAATCCAGTAAAACACTCAAAAACCAAACATATTGAAATAAGATTTCATTTTATAAGGGATTGTAATGAAAAGAAATTAATCAAAGTAGAGAAAATTCATACTGACAATCAATTAGCTGATCTTTTTACAAAAGCATATGATGTAGGAAGATTCAATTTCTTGGTTAGCAGTATTGGAATGATTTTATAAATTAATTTCACTATTAAAATCATATGTAAAGTTTTGTACAATATCTATATTTAAAAGTATGTTTTACTACTGGCTATTCATTATTACTGACTATGAGTTGCACTTGTAATTTAGTACTGATAGGGTCTTTCTTAGAATTAGGTTAAGTATAAAACAACAGTTACTACTGACGTTTCGATTACTGATACTTAGTTACTACTGATTGACCGTTATCTGTAAAATACGACATTTTACCATATTAACCCCCATGAAAATAGTCGTTGGGTTATGATTCGAAGGATATTTTGGTCCTTTTGCAGGTTAATTCGAAAAATATAAATAGCTGAATGATATTAGTTTAGCATTATTCAATCCTCGATCCGATAAACCCTATGATAAACCCTAATCTCTTCAAATACGATCAAAATTCTGAACCAGTAACAAATCAATCCACTTCCAAAATCAACTATTTTCTGTGATACTTCAAAACCTAAATCCTAACAATGGCAATGAAGAAACCCTTGGCTGTTGAAACCGATCTCATGTACTCAGAATTTCACAATATGTTAGCATTTCTGAGAAATCCATATGGAACAAGAAGCTTTAGACCAATAGTCATGTTCTTGAAAAACTCTCATATACGCTTTGCCTCTATTGTACAACCTCAACTTTGTGTTCAACACATTGTTTAATTTTGGGAGAAGGCAGAACGAATAGAAGAACAGGGCATTATCAAAATCAAGTCTGACATTGATGGAAAGCCTATTACTATCACTGAACAATCTATTAGACATCATCTCAGACTAAATGATGAGTCAGGTATTTCTCTACTCTCTAAATCTGATTTGATTGAAAATGTTTTAAAAATGGGATATGAAGGAAGAACCGATACTCAAACCTTTCAAAAGGGTCTTCTTTCTCCCCAATGGAAGTATTTGGTCCATACAATTCAACATTGTATGTCACCTAAGAAGAGCACTTGGAATCAGTTCAACAAATCAATAGCATCTGCTGTTGTATGTATGAGCACAGATCAAGTATTCAACTTTTCTAAAATGATTTTTGAAGGGATGCTTGGAAACCTATCAGTCTCAAAATTTTTAATGTATCCAAGATTCCTTGCCCATATTTTTTATAGTGAGATTCCTGGTCTCATTAAAACCACAAACATTCCATGGGACCCACTGAGTCACACCCCGGACTCCAAGAGTTGTCCTCTAAGGAGGAAAGAGGGCATGAGGAAAGGGCTCTCACTACTGATGCCCCAAAGGTGGTGCACAGGCTAGTGAGAACATAATTAGGACCCAAACCTCGGCAACTTTAAGTGATGACTCATCATTTGAGGCAGCACTTAAAGGACCCCGGTGCCAAGAAACCACAAGGGGAGATACTTCTGCTTCTTCTAGGAAGAAGAGAGTATCTAAACAACCCATTTCGTCACCAAGCAGTGATGAGGGTAAATTGAACAAAACTGAATTAACGGATAGGATGGAAAACCTTAATGCCAATGTACCAAACAAGCCCAATGATCCACCTAGAAGGAGTGAGGGCAGTATTTAACAAACCAAATTGACGGATAGGAAGGAAAACCTTAAAACCACTGTACAACATTGTCTAGAACTTTTAAATTCTCAAGGTAAAACCATGAGCTACATGAAACATTATATCAACACATTGAACAGAAGACAGAAGAGGTTCGATTATAGGCTTCAAAGGCAATCAAATCTCATCAGAAAAATACAAAAGAAGATTGCAGATAGCGAGGCTCAACAAGTTGAGATCACTAAGGGGGAGAAGGATCAAATACAAGGAATGATTGATCATTCAATTGCAGCAGCAGCAGCCTCCCTCCTAAATCTTAGAGAAGCTCATGGTGAAATAGGTCAAAGTTTTGGTGAAGACCTGAATAGAGGAGTTAGGAGTATGGATGAAGATGTGTTTGTGTCTACAAATCAATCCCCAACAGCAGAGCAAATACATTCTCCAGTTACTACTGAAATCATGGAAACTATGATCCCATGGATATTGCTGATGCTAAAGAACAAGAGGTTGTTACTACTGATCCCATTGATGAAGACACAACATCAGTAGTAAATGTCCCAACAACATAAATAAATATTCCAGTTACTACTGATGCCCTAGCAGTAGTAACCACTGAAACAACCTCACCAGTAGTAGACTCCTCAACTCAACTGGTAGTACATACACCACTAGAAACCACCTTGGTGACTACTGAATCAGATGAAGAGATACCTAAGTTACTTGAACCAGCTGTAATCATCCAAAGACCTCCAACTCCAGAATTAAAACCACTTATCATACCTGACATTGATGATAATGTGAATTGGGATGATGTTCATGAATGTGCTTTACCTCCTCACCCCAAAATACTACCTAAGGACAAATTTCATTTATTTTCTCCATCAGTTGTGATCAATCCAGTTATTGACATGAAATATACCCCACTATCAAAGTGTGTGAATGTAGGTAAAGAAAAATTTGATGATGACTACCCACACAGAGCTTTAGGTCACTTTATGATAAACAAAATTAATTGTGTCAGACCTGCAAAGCAAGATAAGTGGAAGGTAAAGAGGATGAGGTATCTCAGAAAAGTTGCTAAGACTGAAGCTCTTGAAGATAAAAGAATACCTGAGGAAGAAAGACTTAAAAATGCAGCAATTCAAGAGATTGAAGAGTTCTTAGAAGGAGATCAACAGGAGGAACTAAATAAAATAAAACAAATTGAACAAGAAAGTATTGATCTCCTTGAAGCACAAGTGAAAGAATGCAAACGCGTGAAAGAAGACATGCCTGAACAGTTCGCAGAGAAGAAAGAAGACATGATCTCTTACTTAAAATCAAGAGGTCACAATGCAAAGTCTTTTGGAAGAATGAAGTTAATCACCATTATAGAAAGATACTGCATTGAGAAAAAGAAAGAATTTGCAGATCCGGAGGATAAACAGGTTGAAGAAGTGACAGATAAAGTGTTGGTTGATATTGATCCCCAAATAGTGATTAAAAGATCACCAATGACTGGTGAGTCATTAAAACCTTCTGTCAACAAAAAGAGGAAAGCAATAGAAGCAGAACAAGAAACAAGGAAGAAAAATAAACAAGAAATTCAAATACTTGATCTTTCAATAGCTCCTCTACAAGATAATCAAATCATCAATTAGAGAGTTGTTAATGATGTTATAAAAGTAATAAGAGAAGATAAAACAACTCAGAAGTTCAATGCTTGGAAACCAATGGTTATGTCATTAACCAGAAATGATATAATTAAAGTTTTAATTATTGGTAAACCAAGGATGACAAAGAAGTCATGGAGAAACTCAGGTGCTGGATACTTAACACAAATGATAGATGTTGCATTCTATCCAGATAATTCACCTGAAAATTTCACTAGCACAGAAAATGTATATGTTTGGAATGTGCTACCAACAGTTAACATGTATTTCTTCGAAAGAGCCAGTAAGAAATGTGAACTATATGTGTATGAAAGAGAATATCCTCACTCAGAAGAAACCATGTATCAAATCACCACATGTTCCTTCATGAGACCTCATGATCTTGCAATGTTTCAAGAAAAGTACAACTATTTTGTAAAGAGGAACAGTAAGTATATAATTGCTCAAAGAAAAGGAACAAATCAACAAACAATTGAAGGTGATCAAAGAAAAGCAAAAATGTTAGAAGAAAGGAAAAAGAAAGAAGAACAAGAAAAGAAACTTGATTAATTCAAAGTGAATTAATAAGTTTGGGGGGAGATTGTTGGGATATAAGCATTCTAGTACTGAGGCTGCAGTTAATACTGATGAAGACTTAATGAAGATATTCAAGTTAGTACTGATGGAGCAGAAAAGCTAATACAATACTGATCTTGGATATACTACTGATGATTGCAAATACTACTGATGTTCATATATGGTGCAGATCGTATCCGAGATTCTAGTTAAGTTAGTTTAGAATGTTTATTTTTTTTTAAATTCAATTGTAATCGTATCCTAGAATAACTTGGTTAAATGTTTAGGCTTCAAGGACTATTATGTATAGTTCCTTACGAATTGTAAACGTACGTGTGTATTGATCGATTATTAATATACATTGAAGTTTTTTGTGATAAACTGTGTTCTTTATAATTCTCATTCGATTACAGTTTACATTGTTCTTAATCAAATAACAAGAGTGTTAATCCGCTGTAACTTATCTTTGTTAGTTGATCTGTGATTCAATAACTTGTTTGAGTTATTCGATCCTGACATTTCATTACATTTTCATTCCATAAGCCCATTAAAGAAAATAAAACAGTTCATAAGAAGTGTTTCAGGTACGAAAACTAGGTTGTTTTGATCCATCCTAACCATTACCCTACCTGCTGCCCATTTGGTGTTGTAAATTGATGGTTCATGGCTGCATCACTAGCCCAAGATGTGATGGAGAAAAGGGGGATACAATCTCGTACTCAATTTTCTGGCTAATTCAACCTCAGTTGCTGCAGCTCCAGCCTCCTTACTGTCCCTGCATAATGCGTAAAACAAAAGATTATTACTTGTTAACGTCAGTCTTAAGAAACGGAATTAATTTTGAAAAGAAAAAGAAATACTTGTAAGTATTGACACCATCATCAACAGCCTTTTCAGGAACCATTCCATAATCAAGTTGAACCATTCAAAAATTTCACTTGCATTTTATGATTTTGCAGGAACATAAAAGTAGGTGTGTGTATTAAAACTGGAAAATCGGAACTGGCACCGAGCCAACCCGTATCAACATTTTGCTCGCAGTAAAATATAATGTTGGGTACCAAGCCGCCGCATTACGCGGGTACCCTGCTAGTTGTTATTAATAGGTAGCTAGGGGCTCTTATACCTATCATAACATGTTATTTTTGTATTTTTTTTGCTATATGATTGTTTGAAATCCCACATCACGGGTATAGATTTCATGTGTTTAGGCCCATTTTGAGTTACTAAAGAAGGCAGTGTTTTTCAAGAACTTATTTGTGTAAAATTAATTTATGAATGGTGAAGTATAAACGTTTTATCATAAAACCCGACAAAAAAAAATTAAAAATATTAGGTGTATTATTGTGTCGTACTAAATTTTCCAATTTACTTATAGTAAGCATATGGACCAAGTAACTGGGCTAACTAAATTTGGGCCCTGTCCCAATAATCGAACTCTTGCTGTTATCCACCTTTGCATCGTTTGATCGTGTCGGCTATTGCATTCATTAGATAAGTTTGTTGAAAACTCAATCTTCAAATCATAATCAAATATCATTTTGATTGTAAAACGCTTTAAGTTGTAACTAAGAGTTCAGTAACAATAATGCACGCATGCAGCTTATAAAAACATTAAATTTCGTTGCAAAATATTAATGAATCCCATTAGTTGAAACTTGAAATTGTGTCTTTACGATTAAAGGGGTTAAAAATGAAAATTGTGAAAACAGATAAATAATTTTGATAGAAATATTTAAAAACGGACCCACGGAAGAAAAATGATTTGAAAGGAAATAGGTGACGTTGACAATTTCTTTTTTTTAACGGCAAATCATAATCTTACTCTTAATTATTACCTATGTTCATGACGGGGTTTGAAACTCCAACCTCAAGCATGGGTGGCAAACACCATACCACTAATGTAAGTCCAAAATGATATTGTGCTGAATGAGATATCAATTATTAAAGTCGGGTGTTAAATATAAGAAATCTTGTGTTATAAGATTGTCCTGCATTGAAAATATCAAAGAAAGACCGAGTGCTTAATTTAAACTCACTTTATATCAGCTCAAGCTCACTTAAACTCAACATAAGTTCAACTAATATCAATTCAAGCTCACTTGAATCAGCTCAAGCTCATTTAACCAACTTTAAAAAATTGTTTCATATTGGTATATAATTCAAAAATCCATTTATGATTTTTATTATATATTATTGAATGAGTTTAAATTTTTATTAAATATGAGTTATCATTTAACACTATTAAATAAGACCTTAGGTTCATTTGTTTAGACACACAAAAAAACACCAAAACACTTGACAACACTTTGAATCACAATACTCTCTCGATCATTAAAAACGCAGAATTCTTGGTAAGTTGTTCGGGAATGGGATCATATTTGGTAGTCCAAAACAACTGGATTGTTGTATCTTGAGAAATAGATGAGGAATTTATTTTAAAAGATCGTGTTAAATCAAGAGACTCAACCAACTCCTTTTCTTACGTCTTGATTTTACATATTATGTTTCAATCTATTGTAATCATATTAGTTAATTTCCTTAATGTATTGTATTTTATTTTATGAAATTGATATTAGCTCCTGCCAGTTGTTCTATTATTTTGACAATAATTACGTAATCATAGTACTGTCTTAATCTTAATTATAGTTAATATTTTAAAATAATGTAAGAACAGAAAAAAGGTCTAAAGAACAAAAACATTAAGTCCAAGACTATGCGTATCGCTCGACCAAAACCGTGGTCGCGACCGGCCACATCACCACCGGCGACACGTCCCTCCGATTACGAGGACTCCCCTCTGACGCGTCCCAAGCGCTTAAAGGTCGTCTACACGACCGTTGGAGGTCGTAGCCGAGCTTCCTTCTTCTTCTTTTCTTCTTTTCTCCTTTCTTTCTCTCATTTCTTTCCCTTATGTTTGGCATCGGGTATTTTCAGGGTAATGGCTGAGATAGAAGAAAAATTACTAGAGAAGTGGAAGACGGTTGAGATGGATAAGAGAGAGGCAAATAGGGTTTAAATAATATATTTTTACCCATTTTACCATTTCTCATTTTTTTAAATATATAATAAAAGGGGTTTGAGTTGTGGACTGATAATAAGAAAAGCTCAAAACTTTTATTTTAAGTTATTATTTTTAAACAGGCTAAGATCAGATTATTAATTTTAATAAGACCAAAACGTTTATTATTAAACTTTGATAAATGAGTTATAAGATTTAATAATTTTATTAAATGGATTATTAATATATTATATAATGTAATGTTTTTAATTTTTAATAAAATTTTTTAAAAAAAAAAGATAACGGTCACCCATTACGCCACATTTGGTCACTGTTTGGTTATGGTTAGATCAGAAGAGAGAAAGTTGATGTGGCGTAAAGGTTGCAGGAGTGACTACTAAAACAGTGATCACCCATTACGCATAGTCTAATGATCAAGCCTAGTCATGGTGTCTCACATTCAATTTTTCTGGTTTGTTAGCTTTAGTTCATATTTATTGTAATAACAGTGATATTAATGGGTTCCACTTATTTTAATAAAGGGTAACATAGTAATTTTTAATGGGTTTTTCTAACATATGCCCCCTAGGCACATGTTAGGGTGCATTAATGAAGTCCAAAATTTCTAAAATTGTAGCAATAAACATTAATAAATTCAAATTTGAAGGTATTTAGGTAATGCATTAAATGATTTTTATGTTTTTTTTTTGAAGATTAATGTTCATTAATGCACACTAACATGTGCCTAGGGGGCACATGTTAGAAAAACTCATTTTTAATAAAAGAATTTAATGATGATGATCATTAATTTTATAATGATTTAATAAATACTAAAATATATTTTTGAATATAAAGGAGAGTTTTAATCCAAATTATATGATAAATTGATAATCACGTCACATGTGATGTTTTTATATAATCACATTGTGACTTTATACCTGATCATATCTTATATTTTTGTACAATCACATGTTATCAAATATATAATCACATGTAATTGTCAAATAATGTTTTTTAACGAAAAAAAAATATTTGAAAAAGTTAATAAAAATAAACAAATTAATAAAAAAAAATTAAAATAAAATAATTATGAGGATATCAAATGACCAAAATTAAAAATACCCCTCGATGTATAAGAAAAATAAGTATTACCTTGAATACTACTTTATAGAGGTAATAAAAAAATTAAAAAAAATATAAAGATATATTACAGTAAATTTTTGAAAGATATAAAGATACTTTTATATGTTTTGTAAAGATATAAATGAAATTTTCCGACAACTAATAAAGTGCCCCGCAATGAATGTGGCATACCAACTTTGTTCGTATTAATGCATTTTCATCTTTTTGCCCTTAGGTTATATGGTATGGGCACTTTGTCGTGGTGGTGGTGCTGAGGTGGCCAAGCGGCCACGACGTTAACATCCGGGGAACACCGCCCCCTACACGGCGTGTGGTGCGGTGATTGAGATCCGTGGGCACGAAAACGAGAGAGGACGCTTTTTTTGACCGCTGGGGATGCTTTTAACGGTCATATGACCGTTGTAAATTTAAAAAAAAAGTTTTTTTTTTTTAATTTTTTTCCCCTATATATACATCCTCTTTTTCTCACATCCACACAATCTTTACACAACCATACTAGGGATGGGATATAGAACCGAAAAACCATACCCGTACCGAACCGGAACCGGTACCGTTTGGAACCGGATTGCTAAATATCGGGTCTGGTATCGGGTCCAACTTTTACATGAAATCGGGTCTCGGGTATTTCGGGTCCGGGTACATCGGGTATGGAACAAATCAGGTCTAGACCCGGAACCGAAATTTAATTAATTTTTTCATAATCCTAATTAATATTACCCTATTTTAGTTTAATATATAGCTGTAAATGAAAGCCCCAATATGATGCTTCTTTTTTAATCGACAACAACTTATGTTTCAAAATATTACAAAGTAGAAACCATTTGATCTATGAGCAATTGAGAATTTGTTTTGTCATAATACCGTTGGTAGTATTCGATTTATGTTTATTATACGATTGTTATATTTAAAATATTCTAATATTAAATGTATAAATTAATAAATATGATGCTAACGCCGAAACTAGCTCTAATTACTATTTCGGTTCCAATCGGGTATATACCCGATTTACCCGAACCGTACCCGGAACCAAACCGGAACCGGATTCTATAAAACGGTTCGGTTCTCGTGTCTACTAGTTATCTAAAATCGGGTCTCGGGTATTTCGGGTCTGGGTCCCTTCAGGTCGGTTCCGGACCCGATTCCATCCCTAAACCATACTCTCTACAATCCTATTTTTCTCACAACCAAATTAAAACACAAATGGATTCCATCCAAAGCTCGCCCGAATCGACCCCTATAAACGAGTCCCTTGGATTTGCGGCGTTCCAGCCATATATTAATATGCTCAACACAGGAGCTCCCATTCCACCAAATCCCCAATACCAACAACCTCAATTCTAACAACCACAATTCCAAAAACCCCAATTCAAAACCCACAATTCCAAAACCCCCCAATTCTAACCAAGTCAGTTTCAACAAATTCAATTTCAAAGTGCACAATTCCAAAGTACACAATTCCAACAAACAGAGGCTGGCGGTAGCAAAGCCAAAAAAAAAAAGCAAATGGGGAAGGCAAGGAGAAAGTAGTTATTGATTCTGACGGTCCAATAACTTGGACCACTAAACAAGAAGTCGCTTTGTGTAAAGCTTGGTGTAGCGCTTCAAAAGACCCAAAGGATGGGAATAGCAAGAAAACGAAAGGGCTATGGGAGGCTGCGTCCAAAGTATTTCACGAGCTCATGGGGCACCCAGTGTACCAAAACCACGACAAACTTTCAGGGAAATGGCGTCAACTACTCACCAATTTAACAAAGTTTAATCGTATCTACGACAAGCTTATGTCTGAAAAACGGACCGAGATGAGTGAATTTGATGTTATGGAAGCGGCAAAGGCAGAATACAAAGTTGTTGACCGTAACACTTTTGAGCAAGAAAGGCGGTGGTTGGTTGTAAAAGACGATCCAAAATAGTTAGCCGCAATTACTTCACAGGAGCAACAACAACAACAATCAAAGCGGTCTCGTAGTTCCCAATCGGTAGATGTTTGTGATGGGCGTACAACTACTTCGCGTATCGACCTTAATGATGGGGACGACGACATCACCGATGTCATATTCGATGACATCAAACAAACCCCCTCCAAACCAACCGGTAGGAAGAGATAAGACCAAACGAGCACAACGATGCGACGTCAAAAGATGTTGGCCGACCATGGTGTGACGTCAAAAGAGAAGGTTGAGTTGAGGAGGGAAAAACAGCAGACGAACAAGACCGTTAAGGAGGGACAAATAATGCTCAATACCATTTCCGTTTTGAAGCATGGTGTGGAAGGATTGGCGGGAGAGGATCTCGAGATTTCGAGGGAGGCTAAGAAGAAGGCGAGGGGAGGCTTTTTCAAATTAAACTAGTTTTTTTTTTCAAGTATTGTATTTTTTAATTACTAGGATTTTAATATTTAATTTCTGTTATTGTAATTTTTAAATTTTTATTTTAATGAAAATTTTATTTTATGTTTAAAAAATAAAGGGAAAAAGAAATGTTGATGTGATGTGGTGGGTATTTTCGGGATAAAGTGGTGTGTTGTGGTGTGGTTGCTGAGGTGGCAGATGATGTGACATAAAATTTCAAGTGATGGTGAGGCCCATACCACATAGTCTTAGTGAGATTTGAACCAATGATCTATTGATAATGAGCAACACTTTATATTATACTCCAATACTAGTAGGCTAGAAGCCTTGGGTAATGCATTTTCATCTTAATCTAAAAAAACATTATGGGTTTGTTTGGTTGGATAAATGGAATGAGCGACCAAATCAAATGAACAAGGTAATGAAATGAGCTGTGAAATGAAATTTTTCATTGCATTCTATTATCACGTTTGATTAACATGAATGAATGAAAAATGTCACCAAATATTACTAAATGTATAATTAATATAGATCATTCTTATAAGTTAATAACTTAATAAAATGTATAAAATTTTAAAGTTGTCAAATCGTGCTATCATTTCGTGTTTTTTGGTAACACGAGATGACACGAATTCGTAATTATCAACATGACACGAAGTCATGTTTTATATTGCTAACACGAACACGACCTAACTAAAAAAATGATAAACACGAGAAACAAGATAACACGATATAAATAAAAAAAAATGCTAAATTTCTTACTTAGTACATGCTAAAAACCCGATAAACACGACAAACACGACAAAATTATAACATAAATCTCTAAACACGATCACGACACGACACAAATTCGTGTTTGGTTTACTCAACACGAACACAATACGAATTGAAATTTCGATTTCGTCCCAAATTCGTGTCGTATAGTATATTTTTATCGTGTCGTGTCAGATTTTGACAGCCGTAGAAAAGTTTAATTTTTCTAAAAAATAAATAACTAAAAATATTAAGGATTAAAATATTTAGATAAGATTATTACAAGAAAATGTATTACATAGTTAATTAATATATTTATTAAAATTTTATTTTTAGAAAACACTGTCTTATTAAAATTATGTTAAGCATAAATTTAATTCAACTTTATATAATATTAAGCAAAAGTTTTCAATATTTTTTATGCATATGAAACAAATTAAGTATAATAAAAACTCGCTAAATCATATATATATTATTATAAAAGATACATAATGTTCAGTTATTTTTTTAAAAGAATTAACATAGTTACATTTTTTAATTTTATAAATTAGTTTATACCTTATATGAATAGGTTAATTAATTGTACTTTTTCTATTCCATTCCATTAGACTGTGCGTAATGGGTGACCGTTCGCAGTTTGGTCACCCCTGCCACACCTGCGCCACATCAGCTTTCTCTCTCCTGATCAATCACACGACCAGACAGCGACCAAATGCCCGTAATGGGTGACCGTTCGGAAAATTATTTTTTTTAATTTAAATTAAAAACAAATACATTAATTATAAAAAAAAAAACATTACATTAATAATTAAAAAAACATAAATAAAAATAACATTACATTAAATACTAAAAAAAATAAACTATCAGTCCAAATTATAGCCTTTCCTTTGTTCTTGTGGGAGCAAATGGATTATTTTGATAACCTTGTGGGATTTGGTGACTAGTTTGGTGTACGAAACCGGGTGGTTGAAAGTTGATCGAGGGTGATTGAGAGGGTGTAGTAGAGGGTGCTTCGCGGCGAGATTTTGTAGCCTTTCCTTTGTTCTTGGAGGATGACATTTTTAGAGATGATGTTTGAGAGAAATGAGTGTGTGTTTGAGTTTTAGAGAGAAATGAAAGTTGTGAATGATTTGGTAGAAGAATTGGGTATTTATAGGGTAAAAAAAGGGGTAAAAATTAAATTTGAAGGGGTAAAAGAGCCGTTGGAGGGGGTGTTGTTTACGTTGAACGGTCGAGTGGGAACGGTCGAATTGTCGACCGTTGGAGGAGGTCGACGCGTCGGGGAGGCCGGGTTGTAACGGGGAGGACGCGTCGGGGTTGTCGAGTTGGCGGGTCGCGACCGAACGACTGGTCGCCCGATACGCACGGTCTTATGTAATGAACAAAATCACATAACTTATGTAATGAAAATTAACAAAACAGAAACATAAGTAATGATCTTTCTATTACATCGGTTAGAAAAAACAGAGATTTTTTTTTTTATTTCAACATAATGTATCATTTTATTCATTCTTTGATTCCGGCATACGAAACGCAAACTATGTCTATACTTGAACTTTTAAACCAGAATCATAGATCAAATTCACTCATAAATAGCCATCGGTATCGATATTTATGATATTCCATATGGTTAAAAGTTCAAATCCTAGCGTGACAAAAAATATTTGTAATTAGGGGTGTTACAGTTCAAAAAAAATAAAAATTCACACATAAATTAGCTAAAATTGGCATACATTATTAAGGTCATGTTTGGAAAAACTTATTTAAGAAACTTTTAAGTATATTAAACTTAAAAATTAGTGCAATATTCGAGCTTAATAAGCTTAAAAGCTCTTTAAATAAGCTTTCCCGAACATGCCGTAAATCTAATTAATCTATAACAAAAGGGAATCATCAAACTATTATCAGAAGAACAATTTGTATCTTATACATTAAAATTCAAATCAGTAACAATTATCGAACTTTCTGAAATCGTCAAATTGATAAGACATAAACTTTAACAATGATACAATATTTTCTTGAACAGAAAAGAGATGATTAATTTTGCCTATAAGCAATGTAATTAGCAAGAGCAATTAAAGGTGCCGCTTTCCGTTGATCAAACTCCGATAACTGTTGTTGCGCTTCCTTGTTCAATTTCTCTGCAAATTCTCTTGATTTTTCAAGCCCCAGCAATTTTGGATACGTTGTCTTATCAGCCACCAAATCTTTTCCGGCAGTTTTCCCCAATTCCTCGGAAGATTTTGTCACATCAAGAATATCGTCGACCACCTGAAACAACAGTCCAATCGACCTCGCAAATTTCCGCAGTTTTTCAATTTCATCATCGGTTCCGCCGCCCATAATAGCGCCAAGTACGACGGAAGCCTCAAGCAACGCCGCCGTTTTGTGTAAATGGATAAATTCTAATTGCTCTAATCCGACATCGGCGCCTTCGGAACAAATATCAACCACCTGACCGGCGACCAGACCTTCGGAGCCGATACACTTCGCTAGTACGCCGACGGCACGGAGAATCCTTTCAGTTGAGACGCCCTTTGTCGCGGCGGCCATGTGTTCGAAAGAGAATGAAAGCAGAGCGTCGCCGCCGAGGACGGCGATTTCCTCGCCGTAGACCATGTGGTTGGTGGGCTTTCCACGGCGGAAGTCGTCGTTATCCATGCACGGAAGGTCGTCGTGCATTAACGACATGGTGTGAATCATCTCGACGGCGCAAGCTGCGGGCATGGCGGTTAATTCATCGCCTCCGACGAGTTCGCAGGCGGCGATACACAGCATCGGTCGGACGCGTTTCCCGCCGGCGAGAAGGGAGTACCGCATAGATTCATGGATCTTAATCGGTTCTTTGAGCGGAACGGCATCGTCTAGGGCTTTATTCACCAGATTAGCTTTTTCCACCATGTAAGACTTGAAATCAAACTGCAATTCCAAATGGGTTTCCGTAGTCTTGTTTTCTGGTTGGTTTGATTGGTGTTGTTTGGTTAAAATTGCGGAGATTGAAGAGAAAGAAGACGAGGAGAAGGAAACGGGTTGAGATTTCCGGGTCGGGTAGAGCAAAGTTGTAGATCTGGTTCTAATGGGGGCTCCATAGAACAAACCTGTGGGATTTACAAGACTCATTTTTTATATTTGCAGAAATTAATGGTTTAAAGAAATGGGTTTTGCTCAAAGATTGCAACAATGGAGGAAATAGGGGTTTTTTCTAGAGCACCATGGGTATTGTTGTTACGATAGAGTTGTGGGTTTGATGACACAAAGCAAAAAGGACAAGATACTTGTCAAGTGACAGCATGTACATGGGTATATTTATAACAGAAAAAACAAACCAACAAACTGGTGAAATAATTTTATTGGTGTTAAAGCACTCTACACCTGACAATAAAGCGGGTTTGGAACGTATCACTCTTATCAAAATCTTTTTAACAAATTTCAAACGATGATATATACCCGCTCCGTGACCTACAGGGTTTTGAAAAATCAAACACATACCCTTATCCACCAAATCAACGGATATCCGACTCATTTACCCGGCCTATTATAATAAAAAGTTTATACAACTATTATGCATTCAATAAAGTATTATTCAGTAAATATAACATGATACTTGATACTAAAATATCTTAAATAAAATAAAAGTGTATCATAAATTAATATTTAAAAATTACCAATTTTGATAAACAATTCTATAGATTAAATCTATTTAAACAAAAATTACCAACCTTGAAACAAAATACCAGAGATTGAATACAAATTCTCAAGCATTAGTTATCATCAATTTCAAGCATTAGTTATCATCAATTTCAAGCATTAAATATAGCCATAGACAAATTTTCAAGCATAGACGAATAACAATTATTAGAGAATGTTTACCCAAGGCTTCTAGCCTAATGGTATTGGTGAAAAAGATAAGGTGTTGCTTATGATCAAGGTCATGGGTTCAAGTCCCGTCGTGGACGTGGAGTCTATTCCTCATAGGTGAAAGGTTCGAGGGAAGACATACTGCCTTTTGTGGATGTCACTGTTTAGGCTCGAATCACTAACTTACTAACCGACCGTTCAAAAAAAAAAAATATGTATTTGGAAGATCAATGGCAGTAAAGCATAAACAAGGCCCTAACTAAAAAGTTAATTTTTTTTTTCCTTTAATGAGTCTACACTGTAATATAAAAAATATATATTATATTTTCTAAAATTATATGCGGAGTGGGTTATAAACAGATCGGATCGGTGTTGATCCATACCCGACCCTTTTAATAAAAGGGTTAACGTGCATGGGTCGTTAACGGGTAAACGAATCAAAAACTCTGATCCAAACCCATATAATTCATGCGGGTTCGGATCGGATCAGGGTCAAAACCCACTTCATTACCAGGTCTAGAGCACTCCCAACAGGAGTATCACTTCCTTCGTCCTTGAAACCGGCGAGACCCAAACCATTGGCTCGCCGCGCCACTTGCCCCGCCACTTTGAAGACAGGAGGGAAGGCTTGCGTGAGTTGGTGGGTGGGGCCAAAGAGGTATTTTGTGTGTGTGAATTTTGTAATGGTGGATCCCAAAAAATTAAAGGGAAGAGGTATTATTAGCATGGTACGTTAGTTTAATTTCGATTGGAGGGTGAGCTGACGTGACGCTGATTTGGCAACAACTGATGGTATCACCATTGGGAGTGGTCTTATGCTTACTTTTTGTGTTTTAAAATTCGGATTGATCTGGCCTGTTCAACCGGTTCAACTATTATCCGGTGCAAAAAGCGATTCAACCGTGACTGGGTTTTTGCTTAAAATCAACCCAGTTCGACCCGGTCATGCATTGTGAAAACTGACGACTTGGTGATCCGGGTTGACCCGGTTTTGAATTTTTTTACTTCAAATGTACGAATTTTATAGAATGATGTACACATTTTTTATATAATATTTTTTTATATCTTGTTACTTGACCTGATTTTTAATCTTTTTACTTCAAATGTATAATAATGTACAAACATTATAGGATGACTAGAAGGGTACCCGCGCAATGCAGCGGTGGGTACCCAGAAACTATATTTCGTGGCGAGCAAGTGTTGTTCGTTTACATGGTAATAATTGCGCAAATGAATGATTTTTTCCGTCTTTAAAAATTGCAATTAGTAATCATTATCATCTTGAACATAATAATGCATTCAAGTTCAACAAACTTAAGGATTATATATAAAGAATATGTGAGCACACAAACAAATACCTTGATCATGGAAAGTTCGATATAATATGTTTTCTATTTAAGGTTGGTTGTTTATTTGTTCTAAAACAAAGTGTCATTTAGATCAATCGGTTAACACACATTCTGTACTTAGAAAAAGGTCTTGTGTTCGAATCATGTAAGCAACAATTTAACCGGAGCATATGTCATGGGTAAAACGTCGCCTGATTTGTAGCATCGTGTTTATGTGTAGGTTGTGTTTATGTGTAGGTTGTGATCGAAAATAAAAACGTAGCTCAGAAATAAAAGATTGTAAGAAAGGTCAAAACGGATTAATAAAAGACGATAAGATAGTTTTCGGAAATAAAAAGCAAAACGGAAATAAAAGATGGTAAGAAAGGTCAATTAATTAATTTCCGGAAAAACAAACCAAAACCGAAAAGCTCAATTAATTAACTTCCGTAAATATAAGGGCAGTCAAATACTTGGAATTACAGCCTTATATATTTTGTTTTCCCGAAATACAAACCGAAACCGAAAAGGTACATTAATTGACTTCCGGAAATATAAGGTGTTATGGTCAAATGCTCGGAATTACATGCTATTGCATTTAGTGTTGGTGGTTTGAAATAAAGTGTAAGTTATAGCAATTGGTTAACACATAGTGACTACTTAGGAGAGGTCTTGTGTTCGAATCTTGTAAGCCACGCTTTATTTTTTAGTTAAAGAACTTACTAAAAGTGGAAATCTCCTTAAACTTAAAATTAAGGAGCTCCTTAAACTTACTAAAAGAGGTAGGCCTAAATGCATTAGTAAGTAGTAAGATATACATATCTATTAAATAATATTTTTTATATGTTATTTTTTAACCCGGGTCGACTCGCCATTTGAACCGGTTGACCCGTGACCCGACCACTTACCAGGCCGAGTAATAACCCGAGTTTTAAAACATTGTGCAAAAGTATATTTCTTCTTATTTCTTCTTTCTATCCATAATCTTACTCATTTCATCATTACAAATGCTAAAATCAAATGATAATATAATAAAAACATTTAATGGATAATACATGTTAAGTTTAAAAATGTGTAAACATATGAGTTCGAAAAAAAAGGTAGGAATAACCGAAGAAATATCATTTCTTTTGTGTATATGTAATCCACGAATTTTCTTTTATCATATCATCCATTAAATTTGACATTTATGTTGATCAAATAAAAATGCACAAATATAAGTATAGAGAGTATGCACTAATATTATTTCTTTTTAATTAATGAATGATATCAATAGTCTTAAAAGTTGTATTTAATATTTTAAAAGATGTAGCAAGATTTTAAAATATCGTCTTTAATTAATAAAATTACAATTTTTTTTAAATGTATGTAGCAAGATTTTGAAAATAGCCCCAACAACTATTATTAAAAAATCTTTAATCAGTTACTAAAAATAATTTTTTTTGTTGCCAGTTGTATTTAGCATTTTATAATCACACTAGCCTACAACTCGTGATAAATCACGGGTGGCTTATAAAATCTTCCGATTCTAAACCGGTCAGGTTGAAATGATACAATTTTTATTTAAAGTTTCCAACTTTTTGCAACTAATTAGTGTCCTAAATATAAGTTCCAAACGAATTGAAAAGAAAACATAGTCATATCTATTGGCTTTCTCAGCAAATAATTAGGAAGTCTGCATGATTACCTTGTAAAAATATGTGGCAAGTGCCCTAATCTCTCAAGCTCAAAAATAGTACACATCCAACACAATTTATAAATTCAGACAAAAATTAATTAGAAAACATCTCTTTGTAGACAACATCTTTGGCCCCTTCACGTATGAAATCTGTTTTGGGTCATGCTCCAACCCATTCAATTGCCAAAAGTATTAGAAAAATAAGCATACTACCTTGTATGATTCTATCCTAAACACCATTGACTTTGAGTGTCTCTGTTTTTACCACCTATGGGTGTTTGAGATATTTTAGCTCGTCTAATCTAATTAACGGATCTTTAGAGATATTTTTCATATGGAAGACTAATGAGATCATTTTGATTCTCATAGAATCTGCACATACCCAAATGATGTAACATCATATGATCATGTAATGCAACAAAGTTCTCACCTACAAAATAACATTGAGATCATATTCATCACGGGTTATAGGCTAGTATATATATATATATATATATATATATGTATATATATATATATATATATATATATATAATATATATATCTCCCACCTATATATGGAGCAAGGACATGATTTTAATTTGATGACATGTACCAATAACATTGCTTCTTAATGATGACATGGACGCTGACTCAAAGGGCATAATAGGCAATTAACTTCTTCTTTATATGGAAACATATTCATGTCTTCCCTCGCTTCGTTTTTCGCCCATAGCTTTGTTTTTTATTTATAAACAAAACATTTTAAGAAAATCAAAGTTCTTAAAATTAAATTCTTTACGAAATGAGTATAGTCATAAAAATTTGGGAAAAAAAAATTGTCATGGTTGTAGATTGTGAATTCGATGAGTAATTCATAGATTAAGCATAAACAAGTGATAATATAGGAAGATTAAGATGGATGAAATATTTGAACACTTTGCTATTGATGGGGGCTGCTACAATTTGGGCAAAGATTATGCAAATTAGGTTACTACTTATTATATATACCTAGCCAAAGTTTCGACTAAATACAAAATGGTCCCTAGACTATTGGTTACAATAAATATGACCCAACAATGGTTCAAACATTTTACGAAAAAAAATCTTATGATCTAAAAATGTAATTTAAATTTATTATGATCACAAAATGTTATAATCTCAAAAATTTTAAGAAAATCAAAGTTCTTAAAATTAAATTATTTACGAAATGAGTATAGTCATAAAAATTTGAAAAAAAAATGTCATGGTTCAAACATTTTACGAAAAAAATCTTATGATCTAAAAGTGTAGTTTAAATTTATTATGATCACAAAATGTTATAATCACAAAAATTTTAAGAAAATAAAAGTTTTTAAAATTAAATTCTTTACGAAATGAGTATAGACATAAAAATTTGAACAAAAAAATGTCATGGTTCAAACATTTTACGAAAAAAATCTTATGATCTAAAAATGTAATTTAAATTTATTATGGTCACAAAATGTTATGATCACAAAATGTTACGATCCAAATTTATTATAATCCAATTTTATTATGATCGAAAGTTATAATAATCAATGTTTAAAAATATTATGATCCAAAAATATTATAGTCTAAACATATTATTATCAACACTCACACATGAAATTGTTGATGATACTATGTTTAGCCTCGATCTTTACACCACATAATTCTTGTATACTATAAAAATGTCAGGTGTCACGCATCATATATTAAAGTTAAAGATAGATGCTCCTTTAATGTGTATGCAAAACATTGATCAGAAAGTAGATTTATGCAATAGAACTAGGCTAATATAATTGAAGGTAAGATCGTGACAAAGTTTGTACAATTTGTGTTATCTCACGTATGATTATTAGTCCTTACGACAAAACTATGCCTTTAAAATTGAGCCGAAGACAATTTCCTATTTAAGTACGTTTTTCAATGACTATTAAAAAAACCATGGGCGAACATTGTCACGGGTTGATTTGTTTGTCCAAATATCAGTATTCTCACATGACCAGCTATATGTTGATGTATCAAGAGTAAAGAGAAACAAATGCTTGAAAATTATTTGTTGCAACCAAGATGGTAGCTATACAAACTCAACAACAAACGTATTATACAATAAAATTTCGTTTTCTTTTTTAATTTATTTTTACCGATTATTCATGTACAACAAAACCGTCAATCATCATTTTAATAATAGTTGACCATATAATTTCTTACGTTTGTTTCATCATTATATATTATATTTCCTACAGCTAGCCCGCCCATCGGGCGGGTTATGAAACTTGAAACTAGTATATATATATATATATATATATATATATATATATATATATATATATATATATATATATATATATATATATATATATATATATATATATAGGGTCCGGATCCGGTGAGGACTCTTTTCCCCGGTGACGACTACGAGGACTCCAAAAAAAATTCTAAAAATGATCCAAAACAAACTTTTTTCAAAAAATTTCTTTTTTAAACATTAAAATCGCAGCATATAAGATCCAAACAAAATAAAAAAATTTTAGAAAATGATCCAAAAAAAAATATGGATCATAATAATGATCCACAAAAAAATATGGATCATTGTTACGATCCGCAAAAAAAAAGTGGATCATAATTTTTTTTTCAATTTTTTTTTGGTCAAATGTAGTAATAATCATGGGGAGTTATATATGTTTTTTTCGGAATTTTTGGGAATGTTTTTGAGGTGTCCTCGCGAGTCCTCGCCGTGTTTTGAGTCCTCACAGGATCCCACTTAATAAATTAATATGAGAATTGGAGGGACCCACTTAATAAATTAATATTATCTCATTTCATTACCAAATACCCCACCACCAACTATCTCCTAAAAACATGTGCCCAAGTCAAATGGGAAGTTTTTTTTGTGGGACGGGGGGAGTATATATTCTAAAATATACAAAAAGGGCATACAATATAAAAAAATATTCAAAATTTCCCATCAGATGAATTTAGAATTATACAGGTTAAGGACTGACATAACCAAAAGATTATCCGCAAATTCAGGGTAACCCAAAATGATGCTTAATTTGAAAAAGATATTTATGATAAAATTACAAAGGTTTAATAGGGAGTTTTAAATTACCGAACATAAATCATGCCAGAATGAATCATTGTGTTCTGACCAACTCAGAACCATCTTTGACCTGAATTCTCAAAAGGTCAACTCTACCCGATATAATCAATTTAAAATGTTGCATCATTTAAAGTATTAACTTCTTGCACATCTGTTTTTTTCTTAAGTTATGAACTCATTTACACTCGAGTACTTCAGCAACTGCCATTGCAAATTCCTTAGCATGATTTTGACCCGTACGAAAACCAGACCCGTTACTCAACCCGCCCATGTTACCATCTACTTAATAAGTTATTTATACAAATATTAGACAGTTACTGTTGAAAAACAATAACAGTTATAATTTATCCCCAACCTTTAACATAAAAGAATCTATATGAATTGTACGCAATCTAAGACTACCCTAATGGTTCGTAGTTCGTACCCGAGATACTGGAATAACAATTATAAAATTTAAGGGAAGTTATAATCTATATTTGTGTTTGTAAAAATTACTCACATTGATCGATAGTGTTGGCCAGGTTGCTTTTTACCGAGTACCCAAGGGACATACACCCCATCATTTTATCAGGAGTTATTACACCACCATTATCTATCATCAAATATAAAAAAGTATTAGTGATATATTATTTTAATCACAAATTATGTATGTATTGTAAAATTAAGTGACACCTTCAACCAACAACATCTTACAACCATATTTTTCGTTATTTAGTACGCCTACATTAACATAAGTATCAATGGTGATCAAACAAAATTCATTAGAATATCATGTAACAGAGTTTAATACCTCATCCAAAGGATTGTGAAGAAGCTCGGCAAAAGCTAAAAAGGAAAAAAAAATAACATAAAAATCAATCATCAGTCATAAAACATATAATTGAATTCTCTCAGTTACGTAAAACTTTGATAATCAATAACAATTACTTCTTCAATATCTAGAAAGCATAATGGAAACATGGATATTGGCTACCATTTAACACACCCTCCTAAAAAATTGTTATTCGTTTAAGTAAGAATCCATCGAGCATATCCTAAAAAAATGACTATCATAACCTGTAAAAAATACAAAAATTGGCTTCAACTTACATCTGAAAAACTAAAATTAAAAAAATATGCTTTATCATGAACACATAAACTACAGTATATGGAAAAGGAAAAACTATGCTATTGAGTTGAGCATTTTATCGAACACCTGGTGGATAATGGATCATTTTTGTTGAAAGTTAAAATTTAATTAAATTTACCTAAAATCTGAAAACTGATAAATCCCTAAAATCAACAATCTTTGAACACATAAAATACAATATAAGGAAACACTGATTAAATTGTGTGAAGTAGACAACATACCAGACAACCAGAAGAGAAAGGCACGTGAAAGTCTGTAGAGAGTGTCTAAGGTTGAGGGTTGACATGTGAAATGAAATGGGTTTAAGGGCGATTCTGAATCTGGGGAGCGCAACATGGTTTACCATTGGGAAAGAACACAAGTTTGAAGGCAATTTAGGGTTTTTCACGATCGGGAGATGAAAGCGACGATAAACGGAAATCATTAATAAGATTGATTGTTAAAGGCAATCGGCTGATGGTGTAAAATGATGCAAGCCTTTAAAACAATAGAAAAAAAAATGATTGTGATGAAGGATTGAGATGACGAAGGATTGAGATTGTGAAAAATGAAAACCCATGTGAAGAAAGAGAACATGGTGTGAAAATCAATTTTGTTAAATTCTATTAGAACTTGTACGATGTGCATAAAAGATTGTTATGACCATATTATGTATGTATTGTAAAATTAAGTGATATACCTTCAACCAACAACATCTTACAACCATATTTTTCGTTGTTTAGTACGCCTACATTAACATAAGTATCAACGGTGATCAAACAAAATTCATGAGAATATCATGTAACAGAGTTTAATACCTCATCCAAAGGATTGTGAAGAAGCTCAGCAAAAGCTAAAAAGGAAAAAAAATAACATAAAAATCAATCGTCAGTCATAAAACATATAATTGAATTCTCTCAGTTACGTAAAACTTTGATAATCAATAACAATTACTTCTTCAATATCTAGAAAGCATAATGGAAACATGGATATTGGCTACCATTTAACACACCCTCCTAAAAAATTGTTATTCGTTTAAGTAAGAATCCATCGAGCATATCCTAAAAAAATGACTATCATAACCTGTAAAAAATACAAAAATTGGCTTCAACTTACATATGAAAAACTAAAAATTAAAAAAATATGCTTTATCATGAACACATAAACTGCAGTATATGGAAAAGGAAAAACTATGCTATTGAGTTGAGCATTTTATCGAACACCTGGTGGATAATGGATCATTTTTGTTGAAAGTTAAAATTTAATTAAATTTACCTAAAATCTGAAAACAGATAAAACCCCTAAAATCAACAATCTTTGAACACATAAGTTACAATATAAGGAAACACTGATTAAATTGTGTGAAGTAGACAACATACCAGACAATCAGAAGAGAAAGACACGTGAAAGTCTGTAGAGAGTGTCTAAGGTTGAGGGTTGACATGTGAAATGAAATGGGTTTAAGGGCGATTGTGAATCTGGGGAGCGCAACATGGTTTACCATTGGGAAAGAACACAAGTTTGAAGGCGATTTAAGGTTTTTCACGATCGGGAGACGAAAGCGATGATAAACGGAAATCATTAATAAGATTGATTGTTAAAGGCAATCGGCTGATGGTGTAAAATGATGCAAGCCTTTAAAGCAGTAGCAAAAAAAATGATTGTGATGAAGGATTGAGATGACGAAGGATTGAGATTGTGAAAAGTGAAAACCCATGTGAAGAAAGAGAACATGGTGTGAAAATCAATTTTGTTAAATTCTATTAGAACTTGTACGGTGTGCATAAAAGATTGTTATGACCTATGTGGCTTTATATATGCTACGTTGCTTTTGAAATTACCATGTGACTTTAGGAGTTGTCATGTGACTTTAAACCTTTTGTTTATTATATATAAAGGTATGATCTTGATGTTAATTAAATTAATTGCCTTGTTTTGTTGACAATCTTAATTATATGATTGAAATGCGTATATTTTCAAAATTGTGTTTCTGACTTTCGTCCTATTTTATATGCCAATTTATTAAAAAAATCGCAACCAATTTTAGAAAAACATTTAATAATTATTGCACAACAACTTGCATTAAGTTCCAAAATTTAGAAGAACTTATAAATTTCGTCCTTGCACTATTCGTAGTCTAAGATCACTCTCAATGGTGAGTAAAGTTGATGCCGTCAGTTTCTGTCACACCGGCGCTACGTTAGCAGACATAACAACTTACAGTAAACTGACGTACTCATGCCAACAACATCACTTCTTTTCACTAAATATGGGCCCCACCATCTATTTTTATTTTTCTAATTAAAATAAATTACATTAATTAAAAAGACATTTCATAAAGAAATACATTAACTTTAAAAAAAAAAGACATTTGATAATAAAAAGTACATTAATTAAAAAAAGATATGACATATAAAAAATATAAACTACTAGTGAAGAGATTCTTCTTCTTCATGTTCTCCGCCCTCCTCTTCATTTGGTTCTTATGTTCCCGAACCTTCACCCCTTTTAAAAGCCGCTAAATCCTCTTGAAATGATGGTGCAACGGTTGCTTGAGCATTTTGAAGCATTTTCTTTTCGTTTTTGCTAGTATTTTTTGAGATGCCTTTGGCAAGAAAACTCCAACCTTTCAAAATTAATTTGTTCTTGGCAATTTTGGTAACTTTAGATATAACGTTCCTTTACATTTCGGAGGTGATCCTAACCGTCTCCAAAGTGTCCAACTTAACCGACTTTGAAGATGTTGCGGCATCAGACGAACCTGAACTTTTTTTATTTTTCTTACTAAGAGCGCGACCGGGGGCGTCTTATCGGGTCATCTCGGAACAACGATTGCATATTAGCGGGTGTCGGGGTTGTATCATCGTCATAATCGAGGTTTGTTGGTGTCGTACCCATGCCGCCTTCCTTTAAAAAAGAACTTTGGGTAATCTTTTAGGACGTCCCAACATTCCTCGTAAATGAAATTCCGGCAACCTTTCTCACGGAATTGTGCACGAGAAGCTTTCAAAACGTCTCCGTCTCGAGTACCACTTGCACGTTGTTCGTTAAAAGTATTGAATATATAGCATTGAAAATTTTAACGTCGTGTGCAACTTTGCTCCATTTGCCCGTTAGTTGGTTCACGTTACGCTTCTCAAAAGCTACGTGGGCCTCTTGAATTTCATTCGAATGGACGTTATTTATTTTTTCTGCTATTCCCCCTTACACCATCTTGGGAGTTATAAACCCAACATTCGGCTAAAATTATTGTGTCTGCGGTTGACCACTTATTTTGTGCCCTTTTTTGGGTTGTTTCTTTCCCATTTTTGGGTTGTGTGTCCCTCACAATCTCCTCGTTTGTGTGTGTTAATTGAAAATTTTGTGAAAAGATAGGTGTGGTTGGTGGTGGTTGTTGGTATTGAAATTTCAAATTTGGGTGGTGGTTGTTGTTGGTATTGAAAGTTGGATGATGGTTGTTGGTATTTAACGTTTGGTAGTGGTTGTTGGTACCAACCATGAAACTAATATTGGTTTCAAGGGTCAGGTTGAAAGTTTGGTGGTTGAGCGTACGCCGCAAAACCCACTGATGGTGTCGGGGTGCTTGTTTGTGTCGACGAAGAACCGGTGGGTTATGGTGGGGTACTAATGGAGTTTTCAAGTATATTCTCCCACATGTCGTTCGTTGAATACCGACTTGTTCCTTTTTTTTTTTTTTTTTTACATTTTCTAGTTGGTGAATTTTTAGAAATATGAAGATTTTAGAAGTATGAAGATTTTAAAGAGAATGAGGTGAATTTTTTTTTGAAGTAATGAGTGGGTTTTTATAAATGTAAATTTTGAATTTTTATGAATTTTAGAAATTATTAACGTTATTAGATTTTTAAATAAAAAAATATTAATTAATTTTAAACGACTATAAAAGCCGGAGGCACCACCAAATCGCGTCCCCCCGTCTCGTCCCCACTGGCACGCCACAAACCGACGCTCAAAACTGATTCGACCGTGCCAACGGTCCGGTGCTGTCGGTTGGCCCACTGACGCCACCGTTGGCACAGGTCTAAAAGAACTTATTTTATTTACTAATTGGTCCCTAAAATTAACAATGTTTACTAAAATGGGTTATATTATGAAAGATCGGCATATCGCCATATTGTACCTTTAATAGTCAGGGTTGTAAAATATCTAGTCAGTCAAGTTCAGAGTACTAAAATGTATTTTGGTCATTAAATAAAGTATATATAAAACCTTAAATAAGTCTAATCCAACTGAGTCCGAGTCTGGAAAACCTAAACGAGATGAGCTCAAGCTTTATATATAAGATTGTAAATGAACCGAACTCGAAATCTTTAAAATTAAACGAGTCAAGATCGAACATATTCGAACTTGAGAGCTCGGCTCATTTACACTCCTATAAAAGTACTTTTAACCAGAGGTGGTAAGAAGGGGTGGGCATGGTGGGCCATTGACCTCCTCCAATTGTTAGATTTCTCGAACTTATTTTTGGAAAGATATAAATGGTAATATATTATTGGACACCTAATTCTCTAAATAAAAGGGCTTGGGCAGCCGTGCAGCCATCGACCGTCCATTGTGCAAAACCCCAATTCTGATTTCCTACCCTTAGGCTTTCTCTAGTTATAAAGCCTCTCCTCCTATTACATATAGAGATGCACAAAAACCGGTTAGGCCAAAAACCGGTTTCGGGTTTGACCGTAACCGGTTTTGGTCAACGCTCGAAGAAACCGATTATGCCAAAAACCGGTTCGGTTAGTAACCGGTTTCCACCTCCAAAAACCCCAACCGGTGTAACCGGTTACCGGTTCGGTTACTAACCGGTAAAAAAAACCGGTTTTCACCGGTTACACTATAATACCCCTTTTTTTTTTGCCGCAATTCGATATCAAACACAACCATTAAACGTTTTGGCAAAATACAAACATTCATTAAGCATAGAAACGTTAAAAACATTCAAGTACACATAATTAAACATAAAAATACGAAAGTTCGAAAGCATAGAAACGTTAAAATCATCGAGATTCGAGATTTAGTACTAAAAATACGAATAAACTACAAATCTTCACTCTTCGTCGCTATCTTGTTGTGGGTTATTATCTTCATATTCATACCCATCGGAGCTAGATGCTCGGGACGATTCACCTTCTTGAGCTATATCTTCATCAGAAAGTGAGGTTGAAAGACCTTGAGCAACTTCCATGTCGAGAAGTTCTTCTTCAACGTCAAGTTCCTTCTCTAGCTTTTGTTTGTCTTGAATCCGGTCCGCCGCATCCAAGTGATCCTTCAAGCAAATACACATCTCCAAAGACGCCGGCGTGAGTCTTGTTCTCCTAATAGATAATATCCTGTCACTAAGAGAAAAAGCCGATTCCGAAGCTACCGTAGAAGCTTGGACACTTAGTAAATCTCTGGCCATGGCGCTTAGAATGGGAAATTGAGGCTCCCTTTCTTTCCACCAAGCCAATATATCAAAATGTTCGATTTCTCGAGTGGTCATATTGCCTAAAAAGTTTGTTTTCGTATATCTCGACAATTCGCCATTAGCGGATTCTTCACTACTCTCACCCCTTTGACGTTTAGTTGTTTCCTCTCTTATAGTATTAAATAAATGGGCTAATGGGTCGGTGGGAACATCAACATCACCAAAAATTGAGGCAAACGAACTTGAAGAAGCATTTGGTGCACCATACTTTTGAAAATAAACCCCAAATAATGATTTAAAATTTTCCCAAAAATGATCTTGTGCATTTTTAATATATGTAGGACTTACCAAATGCAATTCCAAATCATAACAAATTGCACTCATAGTGGTTTCGACACCGATTTTATTTAAAGTAGGGTCTAACATGGCCGAACATGTAATTGCCAATGGTATTTTGTGAAAATATTTTATTAGTTTAGTTTTCATTGGCGCGACCAATGTTTTATAAATACCACCTTCCAAATCAAAAGTATCAATTTTATGAGCCATCAAATATAGTTGTTTTAGTACACAATGACTTGTTGGATAGTAAACACCGGAGACTAAAACCGTTACATCTTTAAAAAGTTTAAACAATTCGGTTAGCTTTTTAATAACCTCCCATTTTTCGTCACTAAATTTTTTTTAACACGTTTCTTTGTAAAAAGTTTGTCATGAAAATATTGTAAAGTTTGACGTTGACGAACACCACATACAAACATGTCATAACTTGAATTCCAACGAGTGGTAATGTCCCAATTAGGTGATAAACAAAGTGAATTCGTTTGCTTACACAAACGAATATATCTTTTAACTCGTTTTGGACCCTTTTTAAAAACATCACATAGCATCAACCAAAAGTCATGTGTTATAGCACCAATCTCCGGTGAGTTCAACCCATCTCGCACAAATAAATTTATAATGTGTGCGAGACACCGACTATGGAAGAAAAGACCATTCACGGGAGGTTTGAATGATAATATTAGCTTTGCAACCGCATTTGTATTATAAGATGCGTTGTCAAACGAGATTGCAAAAAACTTTTCCATTTAATTTATAGTAATTTATTACGTGACTTAACATATAAAATAAATTTTCACCCGTATGGGGATGTGGAAAATCTTCAAAAAGTCTATATATATGTAATGTTACCAGGAGTGTCTTTAGGAGGTGTAACAGGTGCAGCCGTACATGGCTTATATTTTCAAGTGGCCCAATTTTCTTATATACATCTTATGTGTATAATCTTAAAATTTTAAGCCAACTTAATAAGTTAACATGAAACAAATTAGAAAGTCCAATTTTTTTAATATATCTTGTATTTAGGGTCCCATTTTCTTATAATCGCACAGGGCCTTCGGAATGTCGGGGACGCCCCTGATAGTTACCCTCTTATTTTCTTCTTCAAATCGGTTAAAGTTTAAAGTAATTAATGAACCAATTTTGAATATCGTTGTTGTATTATGTTATGTACATATTCATTAATCATATTATCACTTTTATTGAAGTTTATATCACCCGAAACATCACCAAAAAATACCAAAAAGTCACCGAAAATTCATCGATAACCAGTTATGTTTGATGAACAGAATGTGATCATTGCTATTTGCTATTCGTTTTGCTTTTGCTTTTGCAATTTGCAATTTGTTATTTCATTGTTATCACATTATTTCAAAATTGTTAATTTATTATCACATATATGTTCATGTATGTTTCAAGACAAAATTGTTAATTTATATGTATTGCTTTTTCTAATGGTTTAATATATAGACTTTTATATATATATATATATATATATATATATATATATATATATATATATATATATATATATATATATATATATATATATATATATATATATACATACTAGCCGGGTACCCGCGCAATGCGGCGGCGGGTACCCTGAAATTATTTTTTGTAGCTGTCAAATATTGTCCAGTTACATTTTTCTTCTAAAAATAGTATGATACTCACGCAATGAGGTAAAAAAAGTGAGAAACATATCATCTTACTCAACGACGTGTCATTTCCAACAAATAAATTCGCCAAAATCTAGCACCATTAGGTCATTAAACAAACAAAGAGGGAGAAGCAATAGGGGCAAACGATTTAGACTAAAAATTAATTCTTGTTAATTTAAAAATATCCTATATATACATTGTATATGTCGTAAAGATAAAAACATAATGACAACTACTAAAAATCTTCACATACCAACAAAAGCTCTATTAATCCCATAACTCCCACTTCATTTCATTTTCATGAAAATCAATTTCACAAAATTAGTTAGATCAAATAAATAGATCATAAAATTGTAAGATTAAACAAATTAATATTCTCAACACCAACTTTGATTCCAAGTTTCATCAAATCCAACTCATGCCTTATAATCCAAATTTGCATCAACAAAAACCAACCAATAACAAATTTTTGCTCAAATACTTCATCCTTTGCATAACATTTAAATGAAACTAATAAAAATATGAACATTCTTGCAACTAAACTTGACAAAACCAATAACATAAACAAAAACACAAACTCAAATTTGAATTTTATTTCGGGTGTAGAATCTTGAGTCTTCTACAAGGTTTTTCGCGTTTCACAAACATTGGTCAAATGCATTAAGGGTGGTCTGGTGGACCCGTTTGCCAAATACAATACAAATATTAAAAAAAATAGTAATTCAACTTAATGCTCTCCAAACTGCAAAAATACAATACAGTGCAGCCCTTTAAGGAGTTGATGAATCTAGGTAGAAATTTATTATTTATGAATGTAGGAAATTCAGTGCAGCCCTTTAAGGAGTTGATGAATCTAGGTAGAAATTTATTATTTATGAATGTAGGAAATTCAGTGCAGCCCTTTAATCTTTTTGATCCATTTGACCCGTTTAACAGGTAATGATTATGAGCATAAAATTTAATGTTTTTGGTCTTCGGTCAAATAGGTAATACTGATCAACGGTCAAATAGGTCATGCAGTAACCATTCTGATCTAAAATTTTATTCTGTATAGGTCTTTAAGCTGGAAACGAATTCTTTGTTATGTAAAAACAATAGTAACATTTAAATTAATCTGTTATTTGTGTAGCCCTTTATTCGGTGCAGCACTTTATTTGATGCAACACTCAGTTCGGTGCAACCCTTAAATAGGTTTGACCTGTTTAACCCATTTGATATGTAAAAACAATACATGTTTTATTTATGGATTTTCCAGAAAAACACATTTACTAAAGGGCTGCACCGACCCGTTTGATATGATGACATGAACCATTGCATATATTCGTGACAAACTTTTAAACAAAATGACGTATTTGACTCGTATAAGTTTAAAACTTAATGATGACAAACTTTAAAATTAGACTTTTAGGGTCTTAATGTCATATTTCATTTGACCCGGCCCGTTTGAGCCATTTGAGATGTAAAAACAGAATAAGTGATTTTAGACGGTTGCACCAAGGACTTGGTGTACTTCTAAACTATGTAGTCAAATTGTAAAAACACAAATGATTCTAGAATGCATACAAAGGTCTAATTATCAGAAGTTGGCTCGGTGCAACATACATGGTTGTCAGGTCAAATATGTATTAACGAAATTACCCGAAATTGCCATGTAGTCTGTTTTAAATTCTCAAACAAGTCAAAGGGCCAATGATATTTCCTGCACAAGTTTTAGAACAATCATATGGTTAAAAACTTAAAGGTAAGATGAAACATGAATTAGAATATACAACTTTAATAACACTTTACCATATGTTTCACGAGAAGAAGTCTTTCATGGTCCGGATAAATCTTTCATCGTTTTCGTTACAAAACTGAAATTAAAAACGAAACTGAAATTAAAAACATACGGGAATTGCAAACCTGTTCAATACGATTTCGATTTCTATTACGTAAATCTGGAATCAAAAGCCGAATGAAAACTCGTATTTTGCGGGTAAGAAACCTGTAATTTAGCACATTCCTTTTGAATTTATAGGGTTTAGAAACTTGTAAGTTGAAGAGGCTGATTTCTTGAATCGAGTGGGCATTTGAAAGGGGTTATTGCAGAATCGAGGTCGAGGTGGGTAGAGAAATCGAGGGATGTAATGTGTGTTCTCTGTAAACGTGACTGCAACTTTCGAGGCTAGAGACGAAAATCGAGGGAAGCAACGTCCGTAATAGGGGGTATTTGAAAGGCCGTGTAAATTTGTTCCAGAAGGCCGAATTCGGAAACACTTTATTAGTACGTGTTTTCAACTTTAAACGCAAGCAGCTCCTAGAGCATGTGGTTCGTTGTATGATCTATGAGCGGGAGGTGCAGGGTTCGAGTCATGACTTTTCATTTTTTTACTGATTTTCTTGAAATCTTAAAATAGAAAGAAAGTGGCTGAATTTTTTAGAAGGTATTTATGGAAAGGGTCTAAATGCTTTATAAGTAGTAGAGATATATATATATATATATATATATATATATATATATATATATATATATATATATATATATATATATATATATATATATATATATATATATATATATATATATATATATATATATATATATATATATATATCTTCTCCTATATATGAGGCTACATTTGATTTATGTTTGCCAACTTGGCAGTTTGAAGCTCCCTCATTGGTCCGAAATGTCAGCTGTAATCCTCTGATTGGCGAGCGCTATTCCACAAGAAATAAGCTAAATTCAAGGCACAATTTATGGCATCGGCAGAACCACTTTCCCCTCCATGCCCTAATTCACTTGCCCCTCCACATACGGCTGCTCCGCCCATCTCCATAGGCTCTGCTGTTTCACGAAATTTGTCCCCGTCAATGGCACTTGACGAAATCGCCAATGATAGGGTTTCCCCAAATCGAAATCACCAATGGCTACTTGAGGGGATCGGCTTCTCCAAATCGAAATCGTCAGTGGCGAATCTCCATAGTCTCTGCTCTTTCACGAAATCGATGAAATCCACATGCGCCAATCTCCATACTCTCTGCTATTTCACGAAATCGACGAAATCCACATGGTAAATTTACAACCTTCTGATTCAAACTCTATACAAACCGGTCATCATCTTGCTTGTGTCGGTGTTGTTCCTGATGGTAGTGATTTGGTTTGTTTCCGCCGGTGTTATGCTTGATGGCATAAATATTAGCTTTTGGTTTTTTTAAATTAGTCTTCTTGATTCAACATTACTTATTACTTAACTGAAATGCGGCTCGTAATCAATTAAGGCATTTTCGTGATCATGTATCAAAGTTTGTAAATGTAATTATTTCTATTGCAGTGATGTTCATGATGTAATTTACCATGTGATTACAGCAGACACAATAGTACGGATTCAAAGCAACATCATTTGCAGCCCAAATGAAATGACAACCCATTTGAGATCCCCAAGTTTATTACAAAATGGAAGTCTTGAATAAGACTTTTAAACAAATATAATTGAACAAGGTATTTCGAGAACTATATGTTTAGTATTAGTTTTTAGTTGAAGTGAGGATTAAATTGAGGATTTTAATACATGCTTTTTGATAAAGTGATGAACTCCTTTATATAAAATTAATTTAAGGCAGTGGGTCAAACGTCTATGTAATTAGTCTTGCAATTGTCAAATTTTAGTAGTTATCAGAGTTGGCCGTTGTACATGTCGGTGTCTGGTATCATAATTTGATTTTAAAACAAAAACTTATTAATTCAATTTTAATTATTTCAGTGGAGTTGCTGCTACATATAAGTTAAAATTGCATGAATTGAATGTGAACGTATGTGCAGCTGGAAGGAAACTAATAAGCATCTCACAAGATGGTATAATATGGGATGAAGGTGCCAATACTATGGTTTATGATTTTATATATTACTGCATTCCATAGAAATTTATTAATTTCATTATCGAATCTAATTTTCTTATTGTTGATGCAACTATAAAAGAGAGCATGTTGTTTATATAAAGACTATGAACTATGAAATGGATAACCTGAATGAATTAGAGCACACCTTTTTTTACCTTTATTTGTAATTTTATAAATAATAGAAGTGATTACAAAAACTATATTAATGTTCTAACTTACTTTAATAAAGATATATTTGCTTTCATGGCCTGTTACGAATTGAAATGTTTTTATTTTTTCTTCTTTGCAGAGTGAGTGCTGCATAGCATGAGTTGAAATTATGCCAATATGTTGAATGGTGTAGCATGGTGGAGTGAATGGTGTTTTGAATAACGTCGAAATCGCAGAAAGGCGTACATTAATTTTATTCTATATTAATTACGCTCAACATAAAAAGTGGCAACCCGTGATTTTTCAAGGGCTTTAACGTAGTTCAGGAGTATATTGCAACCTGTTGAAACACGTTTAAATATATGGAATTATTCAAAACATTACTTTAAATATTGTTTTTGTTATCTTCAATGGCTACCACAATTTGACATGAGAAAATCAATTTTTCTTGAATTCCCTACCGGAAACAGATTCACGAAGATGGGTAATCAAAAAACCCCAAGTGGACCAAGCAGCAACTTCCGAAAGTTTGAACTTCGGCTTCGGGAAGCTCTTCAGGTTCAAAAACATTTGGAAGATATGGTTCTAGCAGTCAATATGGATGTATTAAAATCATAGTTATTTGTTAATGTAATTATTTTTATCTTATTTATAATTATAAAGTATTGTTTCATTTTTTTAAAGCTTTCATCATTCGGTCTTTCATTTGAATTAATAACCTTAAAATTAAAATTTGTAAATGTTTGTTTTACATTCATTGACTGATTACCCTAATTTATAATTCTTTTCAAATTGTTAGAGAACATCAACAATCGCCAATTAAAGATGTCGATCCTAAGTTGGATGACATCACCACTGAAGGGCGATGTATCTCAATATGGCATTCGCACCATTTAAATGCGGCTCATGATCCATATAGTCTTGACCTGGTTATGCAAGATGTTCAGGTGTTTAATTTTTAAATTTTGGTCTAATTCCCCAATATTTTTAAAGATATACAAACCTTATTAATTCGTTAAATATGTTAGGTGTCCCACATCATAGGTTGAAGTTAAAGTTAGGCACACCTGTAATGTGTATGTGAAACATTAATCAGAAAGCAAGGTTATGCAACAGAACAATGCTTCAAATATTACACATGGGAAATAACATAATTGAATGTAAGATCATATCTGGTGGCAGAGTTGGTACAATTTGTGATATCCTACGCATGGTTATTAGCCCTTCAGACAGCATATGCCCTTCAAATTTAATCGAAGACAGTTTCCTATTCAAGTATGCTTTGTTATGGCTATTAATAAAAGCCAAGGGCAAACATTGTCGCAAGTTGGTTTATTTATCCAAAATCTGGTATTTTCACATGGTCAACTATATGTCGTTGTCTCAAGAGTGAAGAACAAGAACAACTTGAAGGTTATTTGTTGTGACCATGATGGCAACTACACCAACTCAACGGCAAACGCCGTATATAAAGAAGTTTTATTTCGTCTTTAAGTTTTTTTTATCGGATTATTCATTTATATAACAAAATGCTATTCATCATTTCAATAAAATTGACAATATGGCGTTCAAAAAAAATAAATAGATAAATAAATAAACTAAAATAAAATAAAATTGACAATATAATTTCATACATTATTCACATTGTTATGCACTCTATATCTCGAAGCATGCCCGCCCAATTGGGCGGGCTTTGAAGCTATATAATATATTTGGCTTGGGTTTGACAACTAGGCAATTCCGACCTCTCTCATTGGCCGGTTTTGCCACGTGTAATTCTCCGATTGGCCCACGCATCTCATGAACAAATCCGTTTGGTTTTCTAAGATAATCAGTTACTAATTTGCTCCGCTAAACACATCCTTTATACCAATTAAATTCTTTTTTAATTCATATAAATTCCTTTTTAAACCTCCTTATTTATCTCCACAATAAGTTTTACAAGTATATCGACTTTATAACTACAAAAATTCGAATTTGAATTTATTTTTGGATTGATAGCATTACTTTCCTAACAAACATTCAATCACCAATCTATAATATATTATTCCACTGAAGTTTCCGTTAATATTGTTCTTATTTTTAACAATTTAATTTCTTCTCTAACAAATTCTTATAGTATATATAGACAACACATAATTGCTTCCGTATTGTATTGAGCACCTCAGATTTCTCTGAGCTTAAATTTTATTCACAGGTACACGCCTTATTTATGCATCCTTTTATCATTTAATTTTATTGCATGTGTCGATTATTGTTTATTGTCTAATGTTTTGAGAGACTATATGCCGATTATAGACTTCTGTAATCAACATTATTTAGAAAAAAATTGTTTAAAACTGATATGATTTTTTTGTGTGTTTTAAACAGATATTCACAGGTACAGCCTTCAGTAATCATAACTCGTGGAAATCACTATTGATATTTACTTTGTTTTAAACTGACATTTTAAATTTTTTTTGTGGAAATCATTGTTTCAAACTGATATTTACTTTGTTTTAAACTGATATTATAAAAAAAAAATTAAAAATATTCTAAATATATTTTTTGGTTTATTTTTGACAAAAATGTTAACATAGTATGTACCATATCACTGTTTTCATTTTTTTAGATATAGTTATCTTTGCTAATAATTTTGATTAAAATTTAAGGTTAGTTTAAAGAGAAAAAGATAGTTAGTGGCTGCTTTGGTATAAAAAAATTATTTTATTGAGTACACCCTATTAAGTTTGAGAAATGAGAATTTTGTTTGAGACAAAAATTTAAGGGGAAAGGGGGACTTTGTTATTAGTGAGTATTATTTTTGAATTTTTAAATAATTTTCTTTTCCTTAGTGTTTTATCATTTTAGCTACTGATTATTTCTTTCATTCATAATTCTAAAAAATAAACAGAATAAAACTTGCATTCTATCAAGAAATAGTAGATTTATAGGAAATGTTACTTTTATGCATGAAGTGGTAAAGAATGAAGTCAGACTAATTGTTTGTACTCTCAATTACAAAACCACAGTTAGATCTAACTAATAAATCTTGAAGCATCCCCGCCCATCGGGCGGGTTATGAAGCTATATATATATATATATATATATATATATATATATATATATATATATATATATATATATATATATATATATATATATATATATATATATATATATATATACATATATATATATATATCTACCTCTATATATGAGGTCTAATTCGATTTTAATTTGACAACTTGTCCATTTCGTGTGTTTTTATTGGCTGGATTTGCTGACGTGTAATGACCCAAAATGCCACCTTGGATTTTAGGTGAATTTTTAAAAAATCAATATTAATCAAACCGATTAAAATTTGTTGCCTTATTTAACGTTGCCTTTGATTATAGTTAGTTTTGAATTCCTTCACATTTTAAAGGAGGTTTTAAAGGACGCTTAAATTGCTCATTTTAAAAATAAAATTTCCTTAAATATTTCAAACTAATTCTAATATGCAATTAATGAAGATTTAATTCTTCCGAAATATTAAAAAAAAATCACGTTTATCAATTTGAGTCGTTTTAATGGGAATTAACAGAACTAATTCGGATCCAATATGGCGGAATAAATGTTTGGGTCATATTCGTATGATCCTCTGATGACATGTTTAACATAATAACCATTTAACACTTTTGAAACAACCCCTTTTACCCATTTTATGTTTTTTGTATAAAAAAGTTAATATGTTAAATAGGGTAACTTTGCCATATAATAGAAGGAACTAGGAAGCTTTAAGTTAATTGTATATTAATTGCAATTTTTTAAAACTCAAATCATATAAATAGTTTCTATTAATTATCATAGTATAATATAAACCTTAAAAAAAAAGAACCTGACTCTAAGTTGCAATTAATTGTAGATACAATTCCCATAATACCATGCTTACAATAAAAAAATACTGAAGCCATTCGAAGTTCAAAAGTCAAATAACAAATTTTGGTTTATATGTTAAACTTAAAATTCAAATTTTAAATAAAAATTAAAAAGATAATTACACTCAAAGAAGTTTTAGATTGTCTCTAAATTTTGTATACTATTTGTTCATGTATCAAAACAAGTTAATCATCATTTCACTAATAGATTACTATATGATTTCAACATTATTTTTTTTGTTATTTTCCTATTTATTTCTCGAAGCATGCCCGCCCATCCGGGCGGGCTATGAAGCTAGTATATATATATATATATATATATATATATATATATATATATATATATATATATAGGGTAGGGTTCCTTTGAGAATTGCAAAAAGTGTGAGAATGTGAGAATCAGCCTAAAAGACGCGCGGTGGCATTTTTGTAATAAAGTTGAACTTTTATGTCCCACGCGCTGGTTGAAGGGCAAAATCGTCAAAAATTCTAAATGCAGTTTTGAATTAGATCTTCCGTCAAAAATCTTCTATCGTTCTCTCTCTACGCAATCGATCGATCTATCTTCCAAAACCCTAAGTTTGCAGTCAAAATCTATAACAAAATGTCTACCGATGAGCAAACAAAGCAACCACCATTGACAAACAAAGGTATTAGTTGAAAACCCTACGATTAATAGAAATTATGTTGTATGATAATAAATGTTTGAATACTGAAACATCGTTAGATTATGTTTGAATCATGTATAATTAAACGAGTCAAAGTTTCACATAAATTAGTGATTTTGATGTTCAACAATGATTTTAAACTATTATAACCAAAAATCACAGATGCTGAACAATCATTTGCGATTGAAACCTAGTGTTTTTTATCTGTTTGAAATTAATCATCGATGATTAATCATTTCTGATTAATCATCGATGATTTTAAACTATTCTGTCCAAAAATCACAGATGCTGAACAATCATTTGCTATCGAAACCTAGTGTTTTTTATCTGTTTGAAATTAATCATCGATAATTAATCATTTCTGATTAATCATCGATGATTTTAAACTATTCTGTCCAAAAATCACAGATGCTGATCAATCATTTGCGATTAAAACCTAGTGTTTTTTATCTGTTTCAAATTAATCATCGATGATTATTTATTTGTGATTAATCATCGATGAATATAAACTATTCTGCCCAAAAATCACAGATGCTGATCAAACATTTGAGATTAAAACCTAGAGTTTTTTATCTGTTTCAAATTAATCATCGATAATTAATCATTTGTGTGATTAATCATCGATGATTTTAAACTATTCTATGTAAAATAATGATTAAACTTGAAAATAATCATAAAATGATTAACCTAATCTGTGTAACAATCTTAAGATGTTGTTTAATCATGGGTGATTAAACTTTGGATTTTATTTTTAGAAATCTAATCTTTGTTTATTTTAAAATTCATTTATGCAGATATTAAAACTGAAGAACCAGAGAAGGAAAATGTTCAAAAGGTTCCTGGATCAAGAGTAAAAATGATAGCTACTAAAAAACCAAAGATACCTAAAAGTAAATCTAAAAATAAAGGATCATCTAAGAAAAGTCAAACAAAATCTGCTGATATTGATGAAGATAAAGTCATTCCTTTTAATAATCGATGTTCTCCTGAATCGATGTACTATATTTGTAAAGGATTAAGTACAAAACAAAAAGAAGCAGTCAAAGAAATGGGATTTGGGAGCATTATAAAGATTAAAAAGACCGATATAGCTTTAAAAATTGGTTCTTTTGTTTTGAGCAAGTTCAATAGTAAGAACATGACTATTGAATTGAAAAATGGAAATATTAATGTCACATTACAATCTGTTCATGACATGTTAGGAATTCCAATGGGAGACATCAATATTTGTAACAAAAAACCTATTAAAGAGGATGATGAAGAAAGCTTCATAAATGAATGGAGTCAACAATTTGACAGAATTGATAATTTAAGACTGAAAGAGTTGAAAGAGAAAATTTTACTAACAACTGAAGCAGATCTTAATTTTAAAATGAACTTCCTCTTATTATTTATAAATACTTTCTGTGAGGGAACCTCAATGGGCAAATGCAACATTTATCCAATGTACCGAATTGGAAAAAATATGGATGTTAGCAGAATTGATTGGTGTGGTTATCTTCTCAACTGTCTTGTGAAAACAAAGAATACATACAATCCAAAATCACCAAGCTCTTACTTCTTTGGTCCAGCAGCATATTTAGTTGTAAGTGACATAATTATAATATTTTATATGATTTAAATGATATTATTTAATATATCATTATTATATGCAGCTATTGTATGTTGATCATTTCAAATTTACTTACATGCCTGTTTCGCAAGAACGTCCAGTAATATGCAATTGGACATCTGCGAAAATTAAACTTATAGAAGACAAAGAGGTAGTGTTAGGTGAAGGGCAGTTAAATGAACCTTATGTGGAAGATAAATCTGTGCAGGTAAAGTACTGAGAAATTAATTACTTAAATTACAAAAAAATAAAAAATATACATTTTTAACATATCTTATTTTGCAGGAAGTTGAAAGAAAATTAGAAAGATTGTTTGAGAAACAAGAGATTCTTAAAGAAAGTTTGAATCAGACTTTGAATGATGCTGTTTCAATGAATCCAAATAACGAAAATTTCCAAAGGTGGAAAAAGAAGTTTTCTGAATTAATTGACGTTGCTGTTCACAAGGATAATTGTGTTGAAGAAGTAGAACATAATATGAATGAAGGTTTTCTTTCAAATTTTAAACAGAATTGTTTAATCATAGAAAATTATACAACATAATATTAAACAGAATTGTTTAATCATAAGTGATTAAACAGAATCTGCAATTTAAAAAAAAAAGACTTGTTTTAATAATAATTGCTTTATTTTATTAATTTATGATGATTAACCCATCTTGATATCATAGACATGCTAGTTTAATCATCGATGATTAAACACAATCCAAAAAGTTTAATCATTGATGATTAAAGACAACAACAAGTTTAATCATTGATGATTAAAAACAAACATGTTTAATCATCAATGATTATTCAATATGATTATTTATTAAACTTATAGTTTAACCATAAAATGATTATTCATGTCGTGTAATAATGTTTTAGGAGATCAAGCTGCAAATGAGGAGAAGTGTTCAAGTTCTTTTGTAAAAACTTATGAAAGGACTAGGTATAAAAGACAAGAAAAATGCCGACCTCCAACCCCCAAAATACCTCCAAAAAACTCTCCATCACCAACAAAACCACAAATCTCCATCTCTGATGATGATGAACCTCAACCAGAACCAGCTGCAATTAAAGTTCCTCAACCTCTTGATAAAAATGTATATACTGCTGCCTTGGAAAAAGCAACAACAAGACAACAAGTAGATAAGTCATCTGATTCAACAGATGATAATGAACACATTCCAAAACATTTACCTGAAGAACATCCAGAAGATAATATTCCAATATCTAAATTCAAAAGGGCGCGGGTAGATGTAGATATTTCATCTAAGACAAAAGATGATCAAAATCTTAAAATAATAACAGACACTGATGATGGACAGCAAATCACAAAAAGGGATCAAATAGAAGCTGTAATGCTACAAACCATTCAGTTTGCTGACATTAAAAAGGAATATATGCCTGCTCCAAATGAGATTTCATCTTCCTCTGAGTTTTCTACATGGTTAAACTCAAAAATTGGTGCTAAAAGAAGTTACAAGAAGCAAAAGAGGATTCAAAAGCCAATAAAAATAAAATATTTATACCAAAGAGGATTAAGAGATATTTGCTCTATAAACTTTGAGGTACAAAAATTTTCAATTCAACAAGAAGAAGACACCATAATCACTACTTGTACTGTTTTGTACAGAAAAGATCCATTGAGAATTCCATTAAATACTATAAAAGATCTTGGGTTACAAGACTGGAAAAAGATAATTAGGTTGATTCTGGATATGCAATCTAGAAATTCCGAGTCAAAGGTTGTTTATGATGAAATCTATGCTATAATGTACACATGTTATGAAAGAGGAAGCTTGGAACAATCGGAATATAGAGACTTCTGTGTGATGTCAAAGGCTTACATAAATAATCTTCCAGAGTGCATTCATTCCTGCTCAAAGTTCAATACATTTATTCAACAAGTACCTGATAATTTAAAATTCAAAGATCAAAGCCATGCAATATATCCACCTGGATATATGTACACCGACTCAGAAGGAAAAGAGTGCTTCCTACCACAAGAACAACTTAAGAAAGCTCCTATTAGTCATTTGGTTGGTATAAAATGGCTGATAACTAAGAAAGAAGACTTGTGGTTCAAAAATCAGATTATTAAAGAACTTTGGAAAAGAAAGGATGAGGTAGACAGAAGAGATGAGTTCAAAGATGTCATTAAAGAGATCTCAAATGAATATAAATCCTTAAATTGTTAGAAAAATATATGTTAAGGTTCTAATAGAACAGAATTAGTATTTAGTAAACAATGTATTGTTTGTAATTTGATATTTTGTAGTTTTTTTATATAATTCCTTTGTTAAGAATGTTGGAATACTTGAAAATTAGTGGATACCAGTTTAATCATCTGTTATTAAACAGCATCTTTGATTTTAACAAACGAATTGTTTTATTAATCATTGATGATTAATTATAAAATGATGATTAAACCCAACCTCAAAGTATAATCATCGATGATTAAACATATAGTCAAGATTAATCATCGATGATTAAAACGGCATCTTTAATTTTTAAAAACGAATTGTTTTATTAATCATCGATGATTAATGATAAAAAAAATGATTAAACCCGACCTCAAAGTTTAATCATCGTTGATTAAACACATAGTCAAGATTAATCATCGATGATTAATGGTAAACGCAACCTCAAAGTTTAATCATCTATGATTAAACATATAGTCCAGATTAATCATCGATGATTAAAAAGCATCTTTGATTTTAACAAACGAATTGTTTTATTAATCATTGATGATTAATGATAAATGATGATTAAAACCAACCTCAAATTTTAATCATCGATGATTAAACATATAGTCAGGATTAATCATCGATGATTAAACAGCATCTTTGATTTTAACAAACGAATTGTTTTATTAATCATTGATGATTAATTATAAAATGATGATTAAACTCAACCTCAAAGTATAATCTTCGATGATTAAACATATAGTCAAGATTAATCATCGATGATTAAAACGGCATCTTTAATTTTTAGAAACGAATTGTTTTATTAATCATCGATGATTAATGATAAAAAAAATGATTAAACCCGACCTCAAAGTTTAATCATCGTTGATTAAACACATAGTCAAGATTAATCATCGATGGTTAATGGTAAATGATTAATGGTAAACGCAACCTCAAAATTTAATCATCGATGATTAAACATATAGTCCAGATTAATCATCGATGATTAAAAAGCATCTTTGATTTTAAAAAACAAATTGTTTTATTAATCATTGATGATTAATGATAAATGATGATTAAAACCAACATCAAATTTTAATCATCGATCAATAAACATATAGTCAGGATTAATCATCGATGATTAAACAGCATCTTTGATTTTAACAAACGAATTGTTTTATTAATCATTGATGATTAATTTTAAAATGATGATTAAACCCAACCTCAAAGTATAATCATCGATGATTAAAACGGCATCTTTAATTTTTAGAAACGAATTGTTTTATTAATCATCGATGATTAATGATAAAAAATGATTAAACCCGACTTCAAAGTTTAATCATCGTTGATTAAACACATAGTCAAGGTTAATCATCGATGATTAAATGGTAAATGATGATTAAACGCAACCTCAAAGTTTAATCATCGATGATTAAACATATAGTCAAGATTAATCATCGATGATTAAAAAGCATCTTTGATTTTAACATACGAATTGATTAATTTAATCATCGATGATTAATGATTAAATCATGATTAAACCCATCCTCAAAGTTTAATCATCGATGATTAAACATATAGTCAGGATTAATCAACGATGATTAAACAGCATCTTTGATTTTAACAAACGAATTGTTTTATTAATCATTGATGATTAATTATAAAAATTATTATTAAACCCAACATCAAAGTTTAATCATCGAGGATTAAACATATAGTCAAGATTAATCATCGATGATTAAACATCATCTTTTATTTTAACAAACGAATTGTTTTATTAATCGTCGATGATTAATGATAAAATAATGATTAAACCCGACCTCAAAGTTTAATCATCGTTGATTAAACACATAGTCAAGATTAATCATCGATGATTAAATGGTAAATGATGATTAAACGCAACCTCAAAGTTTAATCATCGATGATTAAACATATAGTCAAGATTAATCATCGATGATTAAAAAGCATCTTTGATTTTAACATACGAATTGATTAATTTAATCATCGATGATTAATGATGAAATCATGAATAAACCCATCCTCAAAGTTTAATCATCGATGATTAAAAAAATAGTCAAGATTAATCATCGATGATTAAACAATATCTTATAGAGAATTGAGAATCTAAAAAACGGAGACAAGGTTAATCATCTGATTAATATGATTAATGATATTTACGATAAAATTATGACATGAAAATGAGTTAGATATTTGTCATTAAACTCTAATATTAATAAAAATAAATTATTATAAAAATAATAATAAGAATTAATATTTAATCGAAGAAAATATGCACATTTTTCAAAAAGAAAGTTATAATTGCTCGTCTGCTCATTGCCTCTAAAAGTCTGACCGCCGAAAAAGTGATCATCATTTGACTCTAAATTATCAAACTCTAAACTCTCAAAAACTGATCATAATTTGGTGCTTAAAAAAAATCTACTTTAACACTTTAAAAACAGATTTTTATCATTCTCGAAAGTAAAAAGAAAATGGAATTAGGAAGTTCTTCAAAAACACTAAAAGAAACGAGATGGAAGCAGGCAGTTCTTCATCCTCCTCTACACGTATTCTTGATTTAAGTATTTCCTTGTTAGAATACATTTTATCGTTTGTTGGGGCTGAATCTGTAAAAGAAGTTTTCAAATGCACAGTAGTGTAAGTTTATTTTACAAATCAGTCTATTTGATTTAACTATTTTGAATTTTCGACGTTATAAGTTTGAATTTTTTTAAATTATTTGTTCATAGGTGTAAAATCATGAAAGAAGCAGTACACTCAAGAGATGTGTATCAAAAACTAGAACTAGATCTTATTCGAAGACAAAGATTCAATTCTGAATATAACAGCATTTTTGAAAGATGCAAAGATGCGAGGAACCCAAACCTGATGTTCATAGATGGCATGGTATTCTTCTTTTTTATATATTGTTTTAATAAATAATATATAAATTATTTTGTATGTCATAAGAAATTTGTCGAAAATCTGATTTTCACGACATTTTGACAAAAAAAGATTAAATTATGTAGTTTAATACTTCATTAGTTGTGATAATCATACATTATTCTTTTATTTTAATTAGAAATTGATAAATCATATTGCTAAATACTTCACGAGTTTTAAAAATATTCATTTTGTTGATTAAAATTTAATTTATGTGTTTTATTAGGACAAATACTTTTTTGAGGACCGAGAAGAAGGAATGTTGTTATTGGAAGAAGCTGTTTCATTGGGACAAAAGGATGCAATTTTTGTGAAGGGGATGTTGTTGATGATGAACGAGAAAAGGGAAGAAGCTTTAAAACTTCTGTATGAAGAGTTAGACGGATCAAAGGGAAAATGGATTGTGAGTTACACATGGGAAAAAGTAAATGATATTTTGATGTCTAGATGGAACGAAATCTTAAGTGTTAATTTCTCTGACTTTCAGCGTTATCAGATGTTAGATTGGGGATTGGAACATTGTATGTGGGATATAATGTTCCATAGATTTGCTAAGATATTTGGTTCTGATTAATTGTGTGTGACATGTGCTGTATGAATGTTTAAATATGTATAAATATTTTCTGGTTTTTGAACAACTTTAGGTATTATATATATATGTACATTTTGATGTTTATTAACACATGTATGTAGTTGGATTTTATTCGATGCTGTTTAATAGATCATTAAAAAATCTATGATTAAAAAGCATCTTTGATTTTAACAAACGAATTGCTTTATTAATCATCGATGATTAAACATCATCTTTGATTTTTAGAAACGAATTGCTTTATTAATCATCGATGATTAAACATATAGGCAAGATTAATCATCCACGATTAAACAGCATCTTTGATTTTAAGAATCGAAAGGTTTATTAATCATCGATGATTAATGGTAAAATGATGATTAAACGCAAACTCAAAGTTTAAACATCGATGATTAAACATATAGTCAAGATTAATCATCGATGATTAAACAGTATCTTTGATTTTTAGAATCGAATTGCTTTATTAATCATTGATGATTAATGATAAATGATGATTAAACCCAAACTCAAAGTTTAATCATCGATGATTAAACATATAGTCAAAGATTAATCATCGATGATTAAACAGCATCTTTGATTTTAACAAACGAATTGCTTTATTAATCATCGATGATTAAACATCATCTTTGATTTTAACAAACGAATTGCTTTATTAATCATCGATGATTAAACATATAGTCAAGATTAATCATCGATGATTAAACATATAGTCAAGATTAATCATCCACGATTAAACAGCATCTTTGATTTTAAGAATCGAAATGTTTAATTTAATCATCAATGATTAATGATAAATGATGATTAAACCGAACCTCAAAGTTTAATCATCGATGATTAACACAGCATCTTTGATTTTTAGAATCGAATTGCTTTATTAATGATCGATGATTAATGATAAATGATGATTAAACCCAACCTCAAAATTTAAACATCGATGATTAAACATATAGTCAAGATTAATCATCGATGATTAAAAAGTATCTTTGATTTTTAGAATCGAATTGCTTTATTAATCATTGATGATTAATGATAAATGATTATTAAACCCAAAATCAAAGTTTAATCATCGATGATTAAACATATAGTCAAAGATTAATCATCGATGATTAAACAGCATCTTTGATTTTAACAAACGAATTGCTTTATTAATCATCGATGATTAAACATCATCTTTGATTTTAACAAACGAATTGCTTTATTAATCATCGATGATTAAACATATAGTCAAGATTAATCATCGATGATTAAACATATAGTCAAGATTAATCATCCACGATTAAACAGCATCTTTGATTTTAAGAATCGAAATGTTTAATTTAATCATCAATGATTAATGATAAATGATGATTAAACCGAACCTCAAAGTTTAATCATCGATGATTAACACAGCATCTTTGATTTTTAGAATCAAATTGCTTTATTAATGATCGATGATTAATGATGAATGATGATTAAACCCAACCTCAAAGTTTAATCATCGATGATTAAACATATAGTCAAGATTAAATATCGATGATTAAACATATAGTCAAGATTAATCATCGATGATTAAACAGCATCTTTGATTTTAAGAAACGAATTGCTTTATTAATCATCGATGATTAATGGAAAATGTTGATTAAACGCAACCTCTAAGTTTAATCATCGATGATTAAACATATAGTCAAGATTAAATCATCGATGATTAAACAACATTTTTTATTTTAACAAACGAATTGTTTTATTAATCATTGATGATTAATGATAAATGATGATTAAACACAACCTCTAAGTTTAATCATTGATGATTAATCATATAGCAAAGATTAAATCATCGATGATTAAACAACATCTTTGATTTTAACAAACGAATTGATTTATTAATCATTGATGATTAATGATAAATGATGATTAAACCAAACTTCAAATTTTAATCATCGATGATTAAACATATAGTCAATATTAATCATCGATGATTAAACCGCATCTTTGATTTTTAGAATCGAATTGCTTTATTAATCATCGATAATTAAATATTGATTTAAACATGTATAATCATTGATGATTAAACACCAAAAAAAACATCATCAAAAACTTTAATCATCGATGATTAAACAACATAATTTTAAAAATTCAGATTATTTTAATCATTAAAAGATTAAAAAAGCATCAGCGAATTTAAAAACAAATTTTTTTTATTAGCGGTGAATATATTATGACGAAAAAAATTGCGTATATTCAAAATAATAGGAATCGTTTAAAAAAATTGCCTATTTAACAAATATTAAAAGTAATAATATTAATAATAATAATAATACACATTAATTATTACTTTATTAAAATATGAGTCATCTTCAAGAAAGAGGTCATAATTGCAGTTTTTTTCTGCGCCGCCTGAAAATCTCTGCAAAAAATCTTCAACGAAAAAAGTAATCATCTTTTCTATCACATTTAAACCAAACACACGCATTATTGTTGAAAAAATTGAAATACAAATACGAAGTAAAATGAATACTTTCATTAGACTTGGAAATTGTTAAATTAAAAAGACAATGTTTGAAATTAATTGTTTTTGTACTTCGTAATGTTTTGCAATTAAACACAAATACCAAGTTTTATCGATAATTAAAACAACAAAAAAGAATACAAACTAGTTTAATCATCGATGGTTAAACTTAAAAATTCAAAATAATCATCGATGATTTAACAGTATCATATAGAGATTTAAGAATATAAAAAAAAAGAGACAATGTTAATCATTAAACTGATTAATCATCGATGATAAAATGTCAAAAAATTAATCATTGGTAATTAAAGTGCATTTATAAAAAATTCAGACTAGTTCAAATCATCGATGATTAAAGATATATTCAAGATTAATCATAAATAAATGATGATTAAACCAAAACTTAAAAACCTCTACAAACCACTAAATTACTAATTTGCCGTTCAAAAAAAAATAAAAAAAAATAAATAAACCAGAAATATTTTATTATTATAATAAGGATTATATGTTTATAGAAATGACTAATAACTTTATTATTCTATGATTTAAACAGTACCTGTTGATCAAAAAAATTTAAAAACACACAATAGTTAAACCATCGATAATTATACATGCTACTATTTCAGAAAAATACATTCTACTATTTTTAAATTAAAAACATTGGAGAAATAAAAATAATTAAACTAAAAATAATTAAAGATATTTTTATTATGTATATGCGTCATTTAACGTCATCAGATGATAAATGCACGTCTTCTCGGTGACCCCTAAAAACCTCTACAAATACTCTTCACCAAAATACAGATTATCATCCCATCTCTATCATTTCCGATCATTTTCATTTTCAAATTATTGTAAGTTTGTTCTATAAAAATCAGTCTATTTCATATATTTCTTATTTTGTTTTTTCTATATTATTATATATTAATTTTGGGGATGTTTGCATTATAGGTTAAAACCATGAATGAAGCTGTGTACTCAAGAGTAGTGATTAAAAAAATAGAAGTTGATTTTATTGAAAGAAGAAAATTAGATCATCAAATTTACAAGTTTTGCAAAAGAATAGACAAAGATTGGATTTGTTCAGTAGATGTTTTTTTATATCACTTTTCAAGATTTGAGAAGTTTGATTTGGAGAAGGAGATAGAAGCCAAAAAACATCGAAATGTCACAGATTTCAAAAAATATTATGAAATGAACAATAAGAGGCATAAGGATTCAACCAAGGTATATTTCTTTCGTGGGATAACCAAAAACGCACAAGATTTACTTAAAAACAGGTTGAATTATGATGATGCTTCTTTCGTGGTGTCCACATTGATGTACTATCACAGTAATACTTTCTGTGAGAGTACATCAATGGGGAAATGCAACCTTTATCTTATTAGAGAAGGAGATAGAAGCCAAATGACAACAAGCCATCTAATACATCTATCACCCCCTACCAAATGTTATCAAATATATCATTGAGAAGTTTAATTTGGAGAAGGAGATAGAAGCCAAAAGACATCGAAATGTCACACATTTCAAAAAATATTATTAAATGAACAATAAGAGGCATAATGCTTCAAACAAGGTATATTTCTTTCGTGGGATAACCAAAAACGCACAAGATTTACTTGAAAACAGGTTGAATTATGATGATGCTTCTTTCGTGGTGTCCCCATTGATGTACTCTCACAGTAATACTTTCTGTGAGAGTACATCAATGGGGAAATGCAACCTTTATCTTATTAGAGAAGGAGGTAGAAGCCAAATGACAAGAAGCCATCTAATACATCTATCACGCCCCTACCAACTGTTATCAACCCCATTGACATGCCTGTTACAAATGTAACGACCCGAAATTTGTAAATAAATAAAATATGTAAAAATATGATAATTATGGATAAATCATATAAAATACGTGGAAATTGGTTTTGTGTCGTTTGGACACCGTACGCGAAAGTTATGGGCGAAACTGAGTCGAGACAAAGTCGAATAAGTGCAGCCCTGGCTACACCAGGAGTTCGCGACGCGAACGTGTGTTCCCGATCGGGAACTAGCTCCAGGGAGTTTGGCCTTTGGTCGCGATATAGTTCACGCAGGCTTAACGATCGCGAAGTATGGAAATCGCATAGTTAGCGACGCGAACTATTGTTCGCGTCGTGATCTTTTGTCTGGCAGCATTAAAGTCGGGATTTGGCTCATTTATTGCATTTGTAAACCCTAGTTTTTCTCTCATCAAGTGTGTGAACGATTTTGAGTGTAAAGCATCATTTGGAGCAGATTTCTTGGTCAAATCTTGTGATTCTTCACTCCTAGTTGAAGATTAAAGGTATATCTTCAATCCTTTGTAGTTATGGCTTTAGATCTATGGGTTTAGAAGCTTGGGGTTGAAACCCTAGTTCTTGGGGTTATGGGTTATGGTGATATAAATGGTGTATACACTTAATAGATGATATATTAACAAAGGAAACAAGTGTATGATTATGATTTGTAAGAATCTTACGGGTTGGTTAAACCTAGGATTTGGTAAATCACCATATTTGGGGGAAAAGGATCGATGGGTGTTATCTAGAGGTAGATGAACACATTGGTAGTAGTTTGTGATGATAATCTTGTTGTGATAATTGTTTTAGGCTTTCGGTGACATCTTGGAAAGTCGGTAAAAATTGTGGAAGCAAGAGTTTGGTGTCAAGAATACGGTTAAAGCATCTTTATTGCTAAGGTGAGTACGTGTGGACTTTATTGAGTACATAGCCTTTGAAATACATTTTCATGCTTGTGTTACGGTCTAATTACTTAATTGAATAGACTTATAGTTGTTTAGTTAGTTATGAAATTATTGGTGGCCGATGAGGTGCACCGCATCATTGGGGACCGTGAGAGGTCGGGTGGAGATCGTGTATCCGAGGCTACATCGGATGAGGAAACCAGGGATGGTGGCACTCGAGTGGAGAAATCCTCCACAGGTGGTTGTAGTGATGCAAGGGCGAAACCCGATGAAAATAATGGTTGTTCATTTAAGACATTCATGGCTTGTAAGCCAAACATGTATACGGGTAGTTCGGACCCAAATGTAACTATGAGGTGGATCCGAGAGACCGACCGGGTCATCGGAAGTAGCAAGTGCAAGAAAGCTGATATGGTGTTCTATGCATCGCAATTGCTAAGAGGGGATGCTATGGTCTGGTGGGACATAGTTTATGAGACCCTCGGGAGGGAGGTGATAGAGAGAATGTCATGGGATGAGTTCACCGCGAGGTTGAGGAAGAAATTTTGTCCCGAAGAGGATTTGGAGAAGATACATGAGAGGTTTATAAACCTAAAGAAGGGTGATAGGTCGGTTGAGGAGTACTCGAGAGAGTTCACGGGATTGCTCCCGTTTGTTGCAAGAACTTATTTTGAGGAAAGATCGAGGGTAGTCCGGTATGCTTGTGGGCTACCTTGGGATTACCAATTGGAGGTAAGGAGAGCGGTCACACTCGATGAGGCCATTGGTGCCGCCCGGGGTGTGGAAGAGGTAGATGCGACAAGGAATGCCGTGAGGGCCCATGTGAACGAGAAAAGGAAAGCCGAGAGTGGCTCGGGAACTTCTAAAAAGGGGAAGTTCACATCAAATTCCTTCAAGCAAGGAAGCGTTGCCCCGTGCAAGAGATGCGGGAAGAACCATGCCGGCGAGTGCCGAGGAGCTTCGAAGGTGTGCTATAATTGTGGAAAGACGGGACATATATCACGGGATTGTAGATCCAAGGTGCTTTCCGAGGTGGAGTGTTACTCGTGCCATGAAATGGGACACTATAGCAATGCGTGCCCGAAAAAGAGGATCGAGCCAAAGGTGCCCGCGGCTCAAAAGATAGAGGAACCGGCTAAAGTGAAGGGGCGTTCCTTTCAGGTGACTCGAGAGGAGGCAAAAGAGGTGCACGATGTAGTATCAGGTACTTTATTCATTGACTTCATGCCATCTTCTATATTATTTGATTCGGGTTCTACTTATTCGTTGTGTCTCACGAGTTTGGTAGAAAGTTAAATGTGCCGACCGATGTTGTTAGATGAAAAATATGAAATAGTGGTAGCCAATGGGAAAATCCCAACGGTCGAATTTGTTTATAGGAGTTGTGACTTAGAAATAGACGGGAAAAAGTTAAAAAAAAAAAATAAAAAAAAAAATAAAAAAAAAATTATGTCCATGAGAAAGAAAGATTTTGATGTGATTATCGGTATGGATTGGTTGGGTATGCACCAAGCCAAGATATTATGTGATTATAACTTAATGGTCGGGTTGTCGCACGGATTAGTGGTTATAGGAATTGGAGATAAGTTGTATGACGTGAATATTTATTTTGGGGAATGATCTTCCCGGTTAGTTATGTGTATGGAAATTATATATATATATTTTTTTAGAAAGGATTATGGTTCGGTGTGTCGCAGGTAGAAAGGATATATGGGTTGATGCTATTATATAGGATCAAAAGATGAACCGCAAGGACGGTAAATGTCTCCAACAAATGGATAGTAGTACAATGAAGTACTAAGTTTTGGTAAGAATTGTAGTAAGGATGGAAATTTGGAAATGGAAATTTTAGAATTGAAACTTGAGTATTTGGCGGGAACCCGGATAAGAAATGTAATGCTAATGTATGTAAATGGGAAAGAAAAGAATGATTAAAGGTATGGTGATGCCTTGGAACTAATAAATGTAACATAGGTGGAAAGGAGTAAGTGTCAGGAATGGCATATTTTAATTGTTAGAAATGGTTGAGTAAAAAAAAAAAAAATTGGCATGTAGCCATAACAAGTTTCGTGACAGGGATGATCGATTTGATATTAAGGGTAAGATGACGAATATGGGCAAAATGTCATAATAATGATGTGATATAATTTGACATAGCGTGTGTGAGACTACGACTGGGAAATAAATATTTCGAGGTATCGCGATGTAGAAAGACGGGAACATGGAATGTTGGGCTAATGGGTGCCAAGTCATGGGTTACAAATGTAGACCGGAGTCGATTGGTTGACTCAAAGGTGACCGGGTTGGCCGGTGAACTTTGGTTAAAGGAATAGATTGGTGGTTACCCCGGTGGTAATAAAGGGTTTGGAAATCGGTAACAAGGAAATGGACCGGTTAAGGGTGATTAACGTGTAAGTGAAACGGTAAATGACAATCGGAGATCTTATTGGTATACCCGCGGGGTACAATGCATGCGCATTATGTGATGGCCTTGGAAGGCATATGATAATGGAAAGATAATATTATATGAAATGTGCTAAGTACTATGTTCGATGGGAGACATATGAATAGGGAAGAAAAGATAATACGATTTTTATGGGAGAGGTGCTAGAACGCACGATGAGCGATTGGACGATCGAATGCGTAAGATAGTAGGAAGGCTACGCGATGCGAAAGGATGCATGTCAGATGACATTGGCGTGGCATATACATATGGTTGTATATGCGCATGATGATGATGCTTGGATGGTATTGGTGACATATACATATGATTGTATATGTGCACAATGGATACATTTAGATTGAGTTGGCGTGATATATATATATATATATATATATATATATATATATATATATATATATATATATATATATATATATATATATATATATATATATATATATATATATATATATATATATATATATATATATATATATATATATATATATATATATATATATATATATATATATATATATATATATATATATATATATATATGTATGTATGTGTGTATGCTTATGCGTTTATATGACGAAGATAGAACCAAGGGGTTAATGAGTATTGCTATTATGTTATGGTAAATGAGAATTTGGTTGGAAATGCGGGTTGCATTAGGTTATGTATAGGTATGGGATGCCTACGACTTCTAGAATATGAGAAAAGGGTACTGTTAGAAAGCAATTGTTATTGGGAACCAGTATATGGTTAACTTGTGTGAAATTATGGTATGTGAGGCGAGGATGATTGAAATGGTACTAAGAAATGGTATAGGTGACCAAATGAAAGTTAAAAAGCGGTAAAGGGTTGATGTGACCATAAGGGAATGTGAGAACTTGGGGAAAGTTGAAAAGATTTAAAATTTTGGAGATATGAACGATTGTTAAGGGAACAATTATGAGTATGATTGGGAGTGATAAGTCGAGAATGATATCTCGAGGGTAGGGAATCCGTTAATTTGAAAAAGTATGGTTGACTTTAGGCAAAAGTCAAGATTAGTCAACATGTGATTAGTTGACTTGGTTAAGGATGGGTTTTGACTTTCGTTTCGAATGACTCGCGATGATGAGAGCGTAATGTATTAGTTGTGTGTATGAGAAAAGTTTAACGGTAATAACCGCGGGAGAATGAGAATGGATACTCGGTAGAATGTGGATTGGAATTTTTGAGCGATTCCGAGGACGGAATCCTTTTAAGGGGTAGATAGTTGTAACGACCCGAAATTTGTAAATAAATAAAATATGTAAAAATATGATAATTATGGATAAATCATATAAAATACGTGGAAATTGGTTTCGTGTCGTTTGGACACCGTACGAGAAAGTTATGGGCGAAACTGAGTCGAGACAAAGTCGAATAAGTGCAGCCCTGGCTACACCAGGAGTTCGCGACGCGAACGTGTGTTCCCGATCGGGAACTAGCTCCAGGGAGTTTGGCCTTTGGTCGCGATATAGTTCACGCAGGCTTAACGATCGCGAAGTATGGAAATCGCATAGTTAGCGACGCGAACTATTGTTCGCGTCGTGATCTTTTGTCTGGCAGCATTAAAGTCGGGATTTGGCTCATTTATTGCATTTGTAAACCCTAGTTTTTCTCTCATCAAGTGTGTGAATGATTTTGAGTGTAAAACATCATTTGGAGCAGATTTCTTGGTCAAATCTTGTGATTCTTCACTCCTAGTTGAAGATTAAAGGTATATCTTCAATCCTTTGTAGTTATGGCTTTAGATCTATGGGTTTAGAAGCTTGGGGTTGAAACCCTAGTTCTTGGGGTTATGGGTTATGGTGATATAAATGGTGTATACACTTAATAGATGATATATTAAAAAAGGAAACAAGTGTATGATTATGATTTGTAAGAATCTTACGGGTTGGTTAAACCTAGGGTTTGGTAAATCACCATATTTGGGGGAAAATGATCGATGGGTGTTATCTAGAGGTAGATGAACACATTGGTAGTAGTTTGTGATGATAATCTTGTTGTGATAATTGTTTTAGGCTTTCGGTGACATCTAGGAAAGTCGGTAAAAATTGTGGAATCAAGAGTTTGGTGTCAAGAATACGGTTAAAGCATCTTTATTGCTAAGGTGAGTACGTGTGGACTTTATTGAGTACATAGCCTTTGAAATACATTTTCATGCTTGTGTTACGGTCTAATTGCTTTGTTGAATAGACTTATAGTTGTTTAGTTAGTTATGAAATTATTGTTAATATATATAACTAACTGGTTTGATGATGAATGTGATAGCCGAGGACTAGATTGACATAACCTTTGAGTTATGGTGAGAACGAGATGACGTGATGCTAGTTAGTTCGGGGGCAACCCGATAACTAGACATGGTGATGTTTCTAACTAGTTCGGGGGCAACCCGATAGTTAGGTAGGTTAGTGTTTCTAACTAGTTCGGGGGCAACCCGATAGTTAGGTAGGTTAGTGTTTCTAGCTAGTTCGGGGGCAACCCGATAGTTGGATTTATGGGTGCTTTTAGCTAGTTCGGGGGCAACCCGATAGTTAGGCACGTTAGTATTGCTAGTTAGCTCGGGGGCAACCCGATAACTAGACAGGTGTTGCTAGGAAAGCAAGGTTTGGAGTTACCATAGGGTGACTATATGGATGGGCGAAATTACTTGTTTGTTGTTTACTTGGATAAACGATTATTATTATTAATGGGTCTAAACCCATGTAACTCACGAGACGTTTTGTCTCTCGTACTCCTTGTTTTGTTTTTCTATGTACTCAGGTTCGGGATCGAAGGCTTAGGTACGCATGGATAGAGATGCGGGACCTAGATTAGAAGAACACTAGATTGGATTTAGTCTTAGCTTGGTTATGATCTATTTTGTAACACCTACTTTTATACTCTGATTTAATACCAAGGTTTTTGTAAATCCAAATTGAGGATGTTCTTCTATTTATAAACAAAATGTTTTATTTTGGCCAATATTTGGTATTAAAATTTGAGGTGTTACAACAAATACAAGAATTAGCAATGAAACCCGAGCTCCGACCACCGCAACCTCTAACCACGGGTGAAATTCGGGTCACCGCAATCGCATATGGAACCAAAAAGACATGATCTGCTTAATTCCATATCCAAAGACTTAATTTTGAGAAGGAGATAGAAGCCAAAAGACAAGAAACAGTTTATGCAATGAACAATCAGAATCATGCATCAAAAACATAATAGTCTAGACATTAAAGTTTTCTGTATTTTTGATCTTTTTAATTTAAAGTGTATCAGTTATTTTGAATCGGATGAAGTAATAAAATATGGTATGTTATGAAAGTTGATGTATTATTTATCAAATTATTAATAATTTATATTTAAAAGTTGATTTATTTATAATCTCTTCAACAGAATATATGCGAACGGGATTTTAAAAACAGAATTGATTATTAATCATTGATGATTAAACACAAATACCAAGTTTAATCGATAATTAAACAACAAAAAAGAATACAAACTAGTTTAATCATCGATGCTTAGACATAAATGTCAAATAATCATCGATGATTTAACAGAATCATATAGAGATTTAAAAATATAAAAAAAGGAGACAATGTTAATCATCGATGATTAAACTGATTAATCATCGATGATTAAAAAAAATGTCAAAAAATTAATCATTAGTAATTAAAGTGAATTTTATAAAAAAATTCAGACTAGATCACATTTTAATCATCGACGATTAAAAAAAATGTCAAAGATTAATAATTAGTAATTAGAGTGCATTTATAAAAAATTCAGACTAGTTCAAATCATCGATGATTAAAGATATAGTCAAGATTAATCATCGATGATTAATCAGCATGTTATAGAGAATTTAGAATCTGAAAAACGGAAACAAGTTTAATCATCGATGATTAAACTGATTAACCATCAATGATTAATTAGCATGTCAAAGGTTCCCCTTAGAAAAATATTGATTTATCAGTCATACATTTTAGCCTAACGTTTTTGCTATTTTTTTATTTTGATATTCTAAAACACTATTATTCACATATTCTTTCATATTGTTAATCTCTGAAGTCATCATTCTTGCTGCATACTTCTTCCTTAGTTTATCAATAAAATGATCTTGAATAATACTTTCTTTCCCAAATCCAGGTTTCCATGTAGAAATTGATTGCCCTACATATGTTTCCATATGCCTCATCGTAAAAATACCAGAATCAAATTCATTGTCTGTTGTCCTCCATGGCATTTCTATAACTTTTGGGACTAGACTTTTATTTGACATATCTTTGAGCTTCGTATGATTTATTTCATTCAAATATCTCAAGAACAAAGATTTCTGTTAATCATATACGAAAAATTATTAAACATATATAATATTTTTTATAAAAATATGTTTTTGCTTAATCATTGATGCTTACCAGAGAATTAAATATTTTCCCATATCTTTTGTTCACAGTTTTGTCAAAAATAAATTTGTTGTCTATAATCTCGTAAGAAGCTTTTTTCAAGTTGATGACAATCAAATATATATGTTCCTTTTTCGCGACAGGGAAGAAAATCTGTTTTTTATTAATACAATATTAGCTTGTAAAAAAGACAGAAAAATAAAAAAAAAATATATAAAGATTAAGGTAACATACCAGATCAACATTTTTGAGTTGTAATTTGTCTTTGTCATTGTTAACAGACAAAGCAAAGTTTTCTTTGAATGTATTGAATCTAAGATCTTCAGAAATTCCTTGAGCATTAAGATAAAAATTCTAAAAATATTTAAAAAATATATTAGTTTATAAATATAACCAAAATTTCTTATTAATATGTATTAATTATATAAAATATTTCTTACTGTCATTTCCATCTTCATAAATAACCGAAAAGGAGATTGTGATGTGTCCCTTTGTTGTTCGTGGTGATTCATTAAATCAGCCCATCCATCAATTAAAACTGAATATACATGCATTTTCGGGTATAAACTTTCCAATTGTCTCCTTAGAATTCTTTGTCCAGTGCTGGTGCTTATAACTAATTCACTGTATTTTATTATTCACAAATTGTTAGTTTCCCTATTTTTAATAAAAATATGTATAAGATAAAAATAAATAAAATTCTACTGCATACATGGTAGAATCGTTACAATTGAATAACCAATCAGAAACAATATCTTCTTCTTCTGTTAATTTACTTTTAGCATTAGTGATTGAATCCTTCAATGGTGATCTTTCATTTGAACTCTTCTGATCTTCTAGATTTGTTTTCTCTTTTGTAAATTCTATTGCAGCATAATGTTCCGTTGTTTGTATTGTTTTGTTTGATTCATTTTGAACTTCTACTTTATCAATTCCATCTGGCTTAAATCTATCCCCAAGGAGAATGATGGTCCATCGCAGAAACTAAGGTCTTTAGTCTTTTCTTCTTTTGCTTTTTGGTTTTTTGCTTTTTCAATTTCATCTGGGATTAAGAAAATTGTTTGTACATCACAAAATGTAACTTTTTTCTTGAATTTTTCTTTTTTTCTGAATTTTCTTTTTCTGCCTTTTCAGCAGCCTCACACACTAATGGATCATTCCAGAAATCATCTGTATAATATCCATCATCTACAATAGACAAAAACAATTTATTAAAAATTATAATTATTAAAAATTTTTATGGACATTTTCATTCTTTAATCATAAATGATTAATAAAAAAAAAATCATATATAAATACAACTATTAATTATATCCAACGATATTTAAAAATTATATTCATATATGAATGAAATATTAACTATATTAACTATATTTAATTTGACAGTTAATACCTCCAATTATGTTTTCATTCTCTTTACAAATGCTTGTATAGACATTTGACTCTTTCACGCTATCTATAACATTTACGTCAACTGCATCAAACCGATTAGCATCACAAGATATGTTATCTCCAACTCGTTGATTAATTCCGATTAACACACCTACAACATTTTGAATTAGATAAACTATAATATATACCTCTATATATTTATTATAAAATTTTAAACGAATACCCGCTTCAAGTTTGTCAGCTATCTCTGTTACAATTGGATCATTCCAGTACTCATCACTTGAATTAATTGAATCTTGACTATTATTTATATTTGATGAATTGTTAATTTCTCCACCAAAATAATGAAGTTGAATTTTTCGATCTTCATCAATTACATAACTTTCTTCAGGAACACCTCCAACATTATTACCATCAACACCTGTACCATAAACAACTAAATCAACATTTACACCAATATCATCACATCCTCCATTCCTATCATCAACTTCATCTCCAACAATAGAATTACCAGCTGCTTCATTAACAAATTCAGCTTTAGCAACAACATCACGATTAGCAGAATCATTTCCATCATGTTTTTCTAGCTCAACACCAAAAACAGCTTTAGCAACCACATCACCACTATCAGAATCATTTCCATCATCTTTTTCTAGTTCATCACCAAAATCAGATTTAGCAACCACATCACCATTATCAGAATCATTTCCATCATCTTTTTCTAGTTCATCACCAAAATCAGATTTAGCAACCAAATCACCATTATCAGAATCATTCCCATCATCTTTTTCTAGATCATCACTAAAATCAGCTTTAGCAACCACATCACCATTATCAGAATTATTCCCATCATCTTTTTCTAGTTCATTTTCAAAAAAATACATATATTCTTCATTCTTCTCTTGGATATTTTTGAAATGCTGATTTGTAGGGTGATATTTTAATGCTTTTTGTAATGTCAAATTTAGCTCTTCCATATTTGATAAAATTTTAGTAATTTTTTTTTCAACTTTGAAGTTAAATGCCTACACATTGAGAAAATAAAAAAAATAAAATAAGAAGGTTAATCATATATGAATTCACTATATTTCAATTGTTACCTCAAAAGATTTATCTTCTTTGAAACTTCCATTAAACTCTGCTTCAAATAAAGTTTTTTCAGAAATCTCTATATCCTCAACAAGTTTTATCTTCTCAGATGTCCAATGAGAAATAGCTGGACGATCTCTTGAAACTTGTATATAATCAAATTTTGCATGATAAACATACATTAACTGCATATAAGAAATGATATATTAAATTAGATAAATAAATTGTTGTGTATTCATATGTGAATCTGAAAAAATTTTTAGAATACGAAACTTACAACTAAATATGCTGCCGGTCCATAGAAGAAGGAGTTAAGTGAGTACGGCTTGAAACAACTTTTTGTTCTTACAAGGCAATCAAGAACATAACTACACCAATCTATACAGCTTATATGTGTATTCTTTTTGATTTTTTGCAAAGGTAGCAGATTGCATTTTCCCATTTGTGTACCCTCACATAAGCTATTTATAAAGAGCACTAGAAAATTAATGTTAAAATTAAAGTCTGCTTTTGGTGTTTGTGCAATTTTGCTCTTCAACTCTGTTAATCTTAAAGATTCAATCTTCTTAAATTGTTTTTTCCATTCATACATGCAGCTTTGTTCATCATCATGAGTAAAACTAGGCATGTCATTAATATTATCCCCAGAAGATGGTATTCCTAACATCTGATGTACATATTTCTTTGTTACTTTAATATTACCATTTTTCAGTTTAATAATCATTTTTTTACTATTAAATTTCTCGAGAACTTTGTGACCAAGTCTTAGAGGCACATCTGTCATTTTCATTTTTAACAAACTCCCTAACCCCATATCCCTAACACTTTGTTTCTGTTCATCACTTAAACCTTGAACAATAGAAAATAATGATCCTGGTGAGCATCTATTTTTCATTGCAAAATTTGATTTATGGCATTTCTTAACATTTCTTGATTTTTTTGATCTTAATTTGTCATGTTTTGTTCTCATTGTACCTGCGTAAATGAATGCTAAATTAACAAAAACAGATTACCACGACAATTGATGATATTACACAAATTAAAAAAAAAAAACTCTTGTTTAATCATTTATGAATGATTAAACATAATGTGATTATGTTACAATTATTTTTTGAAAACAATGACTCTTTTAATAATACATTATTAAACATATTGATAAAAAATAAAAATATGATTAAAACCACAACTGATGATGTTATACAAATAAAAAACAGAGTCTTAATTAAATCGTATATAATAAAAAGGGAGTTAATTTTCATACCACAAATATTGAAGTCTATACCACACTGTACAACTATATCTGCAGACTGTACAGCTACATAAAGCATTTGATGTGGTACACGAGTTAATACATGTGGTATAAAAATTGTTGCCTATAAACAAACAACAGATATAGAAAGTAATCATATGAAATTTACCTTGTTTTTTTTTGGTTTTTCTACTTGAATTTTTTGAACTTGAACCAGATTCGATTAGTTTTGTTTTTTTGTTTGTTTTCATCCTCTTTGATGGTCCCGCTGATTCTTCATAATCTGGATCATTTGCTGTTTTTATTTTTTTATTTTTTATGTTATCGTTTTCAATTGAATCTACAAAAATAAAAGATCAAAGTTAAGTCAAATACTCAAAATCTACATATAAAACTCTTACACGTATTAATCAAACAATTAAATAAACAATCAATAAACCTTCATAAATCAAAACATATGTTTAAATCATGTAAATATTAATTGTCGACTATACCTTTGTAAATTAAATCTCATTTAATCATACTTAAAATAACATATTACAATTTGACGTATGTTCATATTTAACGGATCGATGCATCATTTATGATTAATCAAAAAAACAGAAACCTAAAAAAATACAAACTCTGTAATCATACAATTTAAAATTAAAATATATTAAAAAATATAAGGAAAAAGTAATATATAGACTATTTGAGAGTTGATTTCACAATCAATATTTTAAGCAGTGATTTTAAACCAAAAAACAAGTATTATAAAATCGCAATATCATCATAAAGTTACAAGTATTACGTTCCGTGGATCATTTAATGTTATAGATTTTAATTGAAACTATATAAATTATACATTAAAATTAACTCAACCTCAAAATCGAATTTAACACAAAATTATATGAAGAAAACTTTTACAGATCTAAAATCAATTCGTAAAATGAATCGAACATAAAAAAAGTTTACAGATCTATTTTCGTAAAATGTTCAATTAAACGGCAAAACGATTTAACTATTTACCTTTCAATTTCTCTGATATTGATTGTTGTTGATTTATTTCTCCATCTAAACGCATTTGATTCTTTTTAGCCATCGATTTCTAGAACTTTGATTCGATTCGGACTATTTGTTGATACTTTTCTATGGAGAGATCTATGCGTTTAAACTTTTCAGTTATGGTCTGTTTTTTTGTTAGTGAACAATTTCAAATATATTTACCCTTATAAATAAAGTGGTTTAAATATAACTACCTGTAACACCCTCAAATTTACAAGATTTTTAAAATTTTTGTAAATAAAATTATAATCGAAAGGTCCCATAAATAAATCCCAGATATAAATATTTGACATTTAAAACGTATTTATTGCGGAAATAGTTAAAATCCAATAAAGTGTTTTAAAATATTAAATGCTGTCCACATCAGTAATGAAAAGATACAGCGGTCAACCGTCCACCTTCTCCTTTCCTTTGCTGGTACCTGAAACAATGTGGGGGAAATAGGGGTCAGCTGGGGAAGCTGAGTGAATAATCTCAAAATGCATACAATCATAACATACAACACATGAGGGCATATCGGTGTACTCCTACTCAGATTCTACTCAGTTAATTACTCAGATTTATTCCTCAGATTTTATTACTCAGATTTTAATTTATATAGCGCGCTTGTGTGACTTGGGACGAGAGATCAACCTCGACCCTCCTCACACCTCAGATAGGCATAAGCCAAAAACTCAGACGGGAGTGATCCCAAAACTCAGACTGGAATATTCCCAAAAACTCAGACGGGAATGATCCCAAAAACTCAGACGGGAATAATTCCAAAAACTCAGACGGGAGGTGATCCCAGGCATATAGCCAAAAACTCAGATGTGTGTTATTATGTTTTATTATCTCTTTAACATAATTATCTCAGATGCCCTAGCAAGTAGTAACACAGAATGACCCTGTGCCGAGCTCGGTTACCCATGCACAATGTCTCAGATTAAAATAAATCAACAGCTGCTCAGATACTCAGATAGCATGTTAAACTCAGATAACAAATCAACTCAGATGACAGATCAACTCAGATAACAGCACAAGCTCAGATAACAATTATGGTGCAAGAAATGTAACACATAAGTCATGCATGTACAACGTTAAAACTGAATACACGGTGAGAATACTCACCTCGAGAAACGTAAGCTCCAACGGTTTCACGGAACATCACAGATGCAGCAAGTTATCTCCTAGATGGACCTAAAACATAAATCGAAATCTCGGATTATAAACCCATCTTTTAACTCTATTTCAGAAAGCTGGCAGCACCCGTCGGTCTCACGGAAACTGCCATAATTCCTAAACTGCACAGTAGATTAAACCCAAATTTTTACCATGAAAAATAGACAACCAGAACTACATGTCTCTGTGAGACGGTCACTGGCCAAAACAGATTCTAAGGGTCTCAAAACAGTTCTGCAAGACAGACATACTGCACAGGTCAATTTCCTAACAGCAGCATACTAATTCGACTGTAACTTTTAAACCGTAATTCGGATTAACGAGCGGGTTGCGGCATTGGAAAGCTACTTCAAAAACCAAGGTCCCAGCACGGGCCAAAACCAATAAGATTAATCTAAACGGGTCGAAAACAGCGGTGAACAAAAGAGCAGATTCTGCCAAAATATTTAGTTTAAAGGAAAACTCGTTTTAGCAACCCGACCCGTAATCGAAAACCCGAGCATTTAGAATTCATTACCCGACAGCCCCGGAACTCATTTATAGCTTTAGAAACATATCTCTTATAATTTTAATCTTTTATCTAACAATCTATCTCGTTCAAGGAACCCAAGAACCTAAAGGTTCGGTTTCCGGGTTTCTCGACTTATAAAACGTTTAGGTCATTCTACTACGGTTTCTACCCAACCCGACGATAAAACTCGACAATCAAAACAGTGGTTAATTAACGAGATCATAACAGTTCATCCTAGACAATTCGGCACGATCTAACGACATTCAAATCGAGATGATAACACGATTCAATCCAAACCTAAAACAATCGATACCTCAATTCCGGATGGAGATATTCACGATCTAATGAGGAATCGTCCGAAACAGAAACGTTCCTACTTTGCTGGCCGAAGCTGCTAGTTATGGATCAAAAGGGCGATTTTTCTTGGATTAAATAAAGACATTCGGCCCATGAAAAGTACTGGCCTCACATGCCGTGAACATGGGCTTAGACCCTCAATTGCTTTGCTCGGAATTCAGAAAGAAAAAGACGGTGACGGGGTGATTGTCTATTTCTTCTTTGCCGGAAATAAAAAAAGAAAGAAAAAGAAAGTGGCGGTGGTTATGTTGTTTACGGGTAATCAGGAAAAAGAAAGGAAGACAAGGACTATGGCAGTGGTGGTGTTGTTTGCCGACAATCAGGAAAAAGAAAGAAGCAAGAGTTATGGCGGTGGTGGCAAGCAGATGAAACGCATGATTTGGGAGAGCTTGTCGGCAACTAGGGGTTTGGGAAAAGACGTCGACTTGCGTACGATCAAACGAGTAGGCTTAAGGCTTTTGGATCGTGGGCTTGCTGGAATAAGTTTACAATTCTTTGGGCCCTCCCTCTTATTTTTAAAAATGGCCGAACCAATTTGTAAAAGAAACAAGGCTCGGCTTTAATAGTTGTATATCAGGCTCGTCTAGACGGAAGATGTTTGCGGAATTATATGACCCGGGCTCAGCCTTGGCCTACGGCCGGCCTCACCCGACACTCAAACTCGGGAAAACTTCAAACGTCGTGATAATGAAACGACACACAATTATTTAACACATCATAATAATGGTCACATAAATGGCCGGGATATCACGTCATCTATTTATTTCACCAAATAAATAATACAATAAGTTTAATAACAAATAAAGACCGATCAAATTAAATTATAAATTATTATTTAATTCATTCAAATTTCAGGGCGTTACAACTCAACTCCACTTGAAATAGACTTCGTCCCCGAAGTCGTTACTCGGAAGAACTCAGGGTAGAAATCTCGCATCTCAACTCATACTCGCCATCGACACACGTCCTCGATTGGGGAAAAATAAAATGATAAGGTTATGAATAGAAAGAAGCTCTTCATGGTGAATTTGCTTAATAGGAATGAACTCCAGATCACGCAAGTGCTCATACAATTATCCGCCTCTAGTGGCGTAGAACGATAAGGCTAAAAGAAATAAGACCAGGATGCTCACTATGGATCTCCGTATAAAAAAAAAACATTGATAATGAGCATAAAATACACCACGATACTCTACTGAAGGCGTCTTCTTGCTCTCGTATCCGAATGCAGTTGTTACACTCAGCGATTAACGTCGCGTTGAATCACCGATTCAACTCCACTTGGAAATTTGTTACGGTTTAGTTTGCGGCGTCAGATGATCTCGACGTGATATTTGGTTATCCGGTTCGTGCTAACAGTCACACTTGGTTCTCTCGCGACGATAAAATAAATTTTATTGGAAAAAGAAAACAAAACTTCTCGCGAGGCTCCGACAATGATCACTTAACGTATTTACAACAGGTTAAATCTTATTATTGTCAATTCTGCATAAGAATTAGCTCTACAAGGTCCTCTACTCTATTGGACGCCAGTTGGCATAAGGCAAAGAAGCAATCTAGCAGTTTACACCATTATCACTTAATACCAAAAACAGGAAATTATTCACAAGAATTGTACCTATCACACAGAATTCTCAGATGATGCACACAGAAATTAAAATCACTCAGTAGGCAAAAATTCCCGATAATATATGCATCTCAGAAAATCCTCATATACTAAGGTATATGACTCAGAACTATGATCTAGAAATACAACTCAGAAGTCCAACTCAGAAATGAACTCAATACATATCTCAGGAGTATAACTCGGAAACAACTCATAAATCTTAACTCAGAAGTAAACCCAAAACTCTAACTCAGTAACAACTCATAAGGTAATAATATTTACAAGTAATAGCATTAGGTTTGCATATTACCGAGGTTGATATCCCTTTAAATAGTTCAAATTACCGATCTTGTCATTTAATTCCCTTTAATAGGTTCTCATCCTATTACATTTAGTGGTTTCTCGATAATATTTTAATAGATGTTTTCTCATTCATCTAGCTTAACGATCCTTTAATAGACCGTTTCACTCATTTTACACAATTTAAAATGTCTCTTAATTATTTTGACCATCTTTACTCATTAATTTCATGTTACCCACTAAAAATTCCAATTAAATTTCATACTCTTATTTATAATAATTTCTCGTTACTCAAATTACGAATTTATTCCTTAGCTCTCATTTACTCACTTCGCAGTTACACTTTATTCTAAATCTTACAGTTTACTCATGGTTCATCAATTCAGTACATTCTCGTCTTTTCAAAATTCCTCCTAAGTTTAATATAAATTTATTGAATAGTTGATCTCATCTCAAGTTTAATAATTATTCATAAATAGGGTTTTCTCATATGATTTTGTAATACCTCAAAACTCATAACACTTTATAATACTTCAAAAATTTGAATAAAACTTCCCGTTAATTTAATATTTTTCTCTTTTGACTCATTTTATTAATTTGCTTATGTAACTCGATTTGTAAATCTCTTATAACTCAAAGTTACTCCCTAGTTAATCAGAATAACATTTTTTTCATTTAGTTAGTTTTAATAATAACTCATTACTAGCAAATTACCGATCTCATTTTAACTCATTTTCCTCAAAATCTCATTGTAGTAGTTTTCTCATATTCAACTCATTAATAAGTTCTCGTCACTTTAATTTAATGATTCCTCGATATCACATTTATAACCACCCAAGAATAAGTATACTGTCTTATTTTGTATATAATTGTAGTATTACTACTCCCCTTTTGCACGATATTCATTCAACCCAGTTAGCTTGATTTGATAATTTCTCCAGTAAACTCGATCTTATCATTTTGTTGTAAACTCTATAATTACCCATGGAATAAATTTAATTATTCTCCACTGCTTGATTTGATAGTTACTCTTATAATTTATTTGATCAATTTTATGTATCTAGATTTCGCACTTTAAATTCATACCAACAAAATCTCTCTGCATAAGCATCATGCTCATAATATTTATAAATGATAATTAATGATAATTATTTCTTGACAATTTTCCTTTTTACCCCTACTCAACTCCACTTGGAGAAAAACTCGTCCTCGAGTTTGGAACTAGTATTGTCTACCAAAATAAACAAGCAAGTATGTAGTCACACAAACAATTAGGATACACATACTAAATTCACCATATCAAGCATTGGTCCATCGTTCCCTTCAAAATCTCCTCATAACCAACCAAAAGTTCGGTGTGTACGATAATAGGGGCCCTCTATTACTTTCGACACCTACTTCTGTTTGGTCACGAGTAAATCCCAAAGTTTACAACTTCCCACATATAAACCCACCAACAAATCACACTCAGAAGAAAGGAATTTAAATCACACTCATGAGAAAGGAAGTTTATTTTCAATGTCTGATAAATACAGATATGCATCCAGCAGTGCATACTCAAAATCTCATAATCATTACTCAGAAAATCATGCGTACATTTAGTCTCGTACGCGATACTCGGATAACTCAGATTCATAGAAATATTTCCACTTAGTTATTTTCACAATACAAATCACCTTTTAAACTTTTCATTTGGATATGCCATTTATCATTCCTCATAAATATAACTTATATCCTCTTCACAGTTATATTAAATTTATTGTAATTTGTGAGCATGTCGATTAATATCTTTTTGATCAGAGTTCTCAGTTATTGCGTTCCTCGATTAATTTGATTCAACTTATCGCTCTTTTAACTCGTTTTTAAATAAATCATCATCAAATTGATGACGTTAGCTTTCTCTTAATCCTCTTATATAATTGCTCTTTAAGATGAGCTTTAATAACATCTGATTAATTTGACTCAGCAATTCCTCAATTAATTAGTCTATTAAACTTACATAGTTTATTTTAAGCTATCAGTGTGAACTCATTAATCTGTCACTTAACTTGTCATCCACATTTAGTTTTGCACTCGGCAATTTAACCTACTTACTCGAAATATGTTTCCCATTTTATTTCAATTTAACGATTCTTAAATAAATATTAATCTGTTGACTTTTCAACCTGGGATTTTCTCAATTATAACTCAGATATTCACGAATTTTTTATTTCTCATTTAGCAAGTTTAATATAATCACTTCTCTTTTAACACTATTTAATAATTCTCTTTAACACATTCTATAGATTCCTACACAAATTTGGAATTCCATATTACTGTATCTTTTGGCTGCTTAATCTTGATTCAATATCTTCTCATTATGCAATACTCATTTATTATCTCATTAAACGTATTTCTCAAAAATTTAGTTCGATATCTCCTCGATTAGCTGGAATGTAATTATTTTTCATTTTCTTGAATAAATACTTAACTTGGTAAACCCTCAATTAAATATTTATTAATCTCTGGTTTACTAGCTTCAATAACTCTTTCTATAAAGTGTTTTCTTCGAAATGAAAACTTTTAATATTCTCCGAGTTTCAAAATTTATTACTTCTCTTTAATATTAGGAACTTCTCCGTTTCTCATTTCTCATTTACTCAAAGCATGTTTCTCCTTACATAGCTTATGGATTTTATATCATCAATTAATATCCCGTTATTACACTTTTGGTTAAAATTTCTCAGAATTTATAAAATCTCATCTCAGCTCTATTAGGTGTTCCTTTAAATTGGAAACTTTTATCATTTTCTCATTAAAATTTATAATTCCTCTCGTATGCGTTTTTGTATATGTATAACATATATAAAACTCTGAGAATTAAAACCAGAATTTTCCTCAGAATTATGCTCTAAATTATACTCGGAATTATAAAATCTCACATTCGTATATCTATATATACATATTATTTTGTCGTACAATTCACAGGAAATTTTCTCAGGTTATTATAACTTTCAACGTTTATTTCACAAATGCAACCAGAAACTACACTCGGAAAAATATACTCAGAAATTCTCTCAGAAAATAAACCAAAAATTCTCATACTACTCGTCTATACTCAGAATACAACAAAATCTCAAATAAATAATACTCTTAAATATTACCGGCAGTAGGAAGCGAGAGGTTGACGTGACATGCTGTATGCTTGATGTGGAAACTTTTCTCAGAAAATATTTCACTCTTTTTTCGTTTGAAAAAAAAACTTGATACTCAAACTTGAGTTTGAATTCGCCCCTTGCGAACCCAAATCCCTCAAGTCAGAGCTCTGATACCAACTTGTAACACCCTCAAATTTACAAGATTTTTAAAATTTTTGTAAATAAAATTATAATCGAAAGGTCCCATAAATAAATCCCAGATATAAATATTTGACATTTAAAACGTATTTATTGCGGAAATAGTTAAAATCCAATAAAGTGTTTTAAAATATTAAATGCTGTCCACATCAGTAATGAAAAGATACAGCGGTCAACCGTCCACCTTCTCCTTTCCTTTGCTGGTACCTGAAACAATGTGGGGGAAATAGGGGTCAGCTGGGGAAGCTGAGTGAATAATCTCAAAATGCATACAATCATAACATACAACACATGAGGGCATATCGGTGTACTCCTACTCAGATTCTACTCAGTTAATTACTCAGATTTATTCCTCAGATTTTATTACTCAGATTTTAATTTATATAGCGCGCTTGTGTGACTTGGGACGAGAGATCAACCTCGACCCTCCTCACACCTCAGATAGGCATAAGCCAAAAACTCAGACGGGAGTGATCCCAAAACTCAGACTGGAATATTCCCAAAAACTCAGACGGGAATGATCCCAAAAACTCAGACGGGAATAATTCCAAAAACTCAGACGGGAGGTGATCCCAGGCATATAGCCAAAAACTCAGATGTGTGTTATTATGTTTTATTATCTCTTTAACATAATTATCTCAGATGCCCTAGTAAGTAGTAACACAGAATGACCCTGTGCCGAGCTCGGTTACCCATGCACAATGTCTCAGATTAAAATAAATCAACAGCTGCTCAGATACTCAGATAGCATGTTAAACTCAGATAACAAATCAACTCAGATGACAGATCAACTCAGATAACAGCACAAGCTCAGATAACAATTATGGTGCAAGAAATGTAACACATAAGTCATGCATGTACAACGTTAAAACTGAATACACGGTGAGAATACTCACCTCGAGAAACGTAAGCTCCAACGGTTTCACGGAACATCACAGATGCAGCAAGTTATCTCCTAGATGGACCTAAAACATAAATCGAAATCTCGGATTATAAACCCATCTTTTAACTCTATTTCAGAAAGCTGGCAGCACCCGTCGGTCTCACGGAAACTGCCATAATTCCTAAACTGCACAGTAGATTAAACCCAAATTTTTACCATGAAAAATAGACAACCAGAACTACATGTCTCTGTGAGACGGTCACTGGCCAAAACAGATTGTAAGGGTCTCAAAACAGTTCTGCAAGACAGACATACTGCACAGGTCAATTTCCTAACAGCAGCATACTAATTCGACTGTAACTTTTAAACCGTAATTCGGATTAACGAGCGGGTTGCGGCATTGGAAAGCTACTTCAAAAACCAAGGTCCCAGCACGGGCCAAAACCAATAAGATTAATCTAAACGGGTCGAAAACAGCGGTGAACAAAAGAGCAGATTCTGCCAAAATATTTAGTTTAAAGGAAAACTCGTTTTAGCAACCCGACCCGTAATCGAAAACCCGAGCATTTAGAATTCATTACCCGACAGCCCCGGAACTCATTTATAGCTTTAGAAACATATCTCTTATAATTTTAATCTTTTATCTAACAATCTATCTCGTTCAAGGAACCCAAGAACCTAAAGGTTCGGTTTCCGGGTTTCTCGACTTATAAAACGTTTAGGTCATTCTACTACGGTTTCTACCCAACCCGACGATAAAACTCGACAATCAAAACAGTGGTTAATTAACGAGATCATAACAGTTCATCCTAGACAATTCGGCACGATCTAACGACATTCAAATCGAGATGATAACACGATTCAATCCAAACCTAAAACAATCGATACCTCAATTCCGGATGGAGATATTCACGATCTAATGAGGAATCGTCCGAAACAGAAACGTTCCTACTTTGCTGGCCGAAGCTGCTAGTTATGGATCAAAAGGGCGATTTTTCTTGGATTAAATAAAGACATTCGGCCCATGACAAGTACTGGCCTCACATGCCGTGAACATGGGCTTAGACCCTCAATTGCTTTGCTCGGAATTCAGAAAGAAAAAGACGGTGACGGGGTGATTGTCTATTTCTTCTTTGCCGGAAATAAAAAAAGAAAGAAAAAGAAAGTGGCGGTGGTTATGTTGTTTACGGGTAATCAGGAAAAAGAAAGGAAGACAAGGACTATGGCGGTGGTGGTGTTGTTTGCCGACAATCAGGAAAAAGAAAGAAGCAAGAGTTATGGCGGTGGTGGCAAGCAGATGAAACGCATGATTTGGGAGAGCTTGTCGGCAACTAGGGGTTTGGGAAAAGACGTCGACTTGCGTACGATCAAACGAGTAGGCTTAAGGCTTTTGGATCGTAGGCTTGCTGGAATAAGTTTACAATTCTTTGGGCCCTCCCTCTTATTTTTAAAAATGGCCGAACCAATTTGTAAAAGAAACAAGGCTCGGCTTTAATAGTTGTATATCAGGCTCGTCTAGACGGAAGATGTTTGCGGAATTATATGACCCGGGCTCAGCCTTGGCCTACGGCCGGCCTCACCCGACACTCAAACTCGGGAAAACTTCAAACGTCGTGATAATGAAACGACACACAATTATTTAACACATCATAATAATGGTCACATAAATGGCCGGGATATCACGTCATCTATTTATTTCACCAAATAAATAATACAATAAGTTTAATAACAAATAAAGACCGATCAAATTAAATTATAAATTATTATTTAATTCATTCAAATTTCAGGGCGTTACACTACCTCATTTATTTTTGATCGCATACATTTTCATTTTCATTAAATGAGGTGCAGAGGAATATTCCTAAAAATTCAAACGTGTTGTCTTTTGTGTATTTTGCCTTTTTAATTCAGACCTGTCATTATCATTTTCATATAATAAATGAAATAGCTGTGATATAATGATTAATCATTCGATGATGAAAACTATGCTTAAATTTTTAAGTTTCTTTGAATTATGATATAAAGTTAGTTATATATTATTTGTAACTATAACTACAATAACTACAATAACTATTTGTAATCAAACATGTCTTTGATTAAAAGATTATTTGACTTTTTTAATCATTAGCGATTAATTTAATGATTAATCACAGATGATTAAAGATGATCTGTTGGCATTAGAAGTATTGAAATGATTAAACATTTATAGTATTTAAAAAGACAAAACGTATGTAATCCTATATACAAATGTTAAAAAAAATCAAAAATATTGTTCACACAACAAATCAATTTTGGCGAGTATAATAAATAGTGTTTGCCCACTTCTTATGAGCATCTCTTTCTTCCTGGGGCTTTTTACTATATTCATTTGCTTTTTCCAAAATATCACTCTTTTTTACGTTTAATTCAGATGTAAGCAATAGAGCTGCATACTTGTACCTCAATTTATCTAGAAGTTTATGTTGAGCAGTTCCTTCATTTCCAAGCCCTACTACTTCACCCCATACTTTATGAGTTTGATTTTGAGTACCTATGTATGTCTCCATATGCCTCATTGTGAAAACACCACAATCTATTTTATTTTTTTTAGTTCTCCATGGCATATGGAGTCTATTTGGGCTAAGAGATGCATTTGACATTTGTTTAAGTTTTGGATGTCTGATCTCAACTAAGTATTTTAAAAATAAATCCATCTGTTAATCATATATTCATAAACGTTAGATATACAAAAATAATTTAAAAAAAATGTAAGTTTTTACAATTTATGCTTACCAGTGTGGGTAACACTGAACCATATTTATTTTCAAGGGTTTCTACTTTGGCACTGTTGTCTATTGTCTCAAATGCTCCTTTTTTTAAGTTGACAACAATGCAATATATGTGAGAAAACCTTAAAATAGGGAAGAATATCTGATTTCAAAATAATACAATATCATATTAGATAATTATGTTATAAAAAAGTTATATTTAAAAAAAAATTAAATTAACATACCATGTCAACATTTCTTAATTGAAGCATTTCCTTATCATTATTAATTACACTAGCAAAATCTTCTTTAAACTTTGTGAATTTTTGATGATCGGAGAAATTTTCATTATCTAAATAAGGACCCTGCAATTAATGTATATTATTTGTTATGATTCATACATGAATATTGAAAAAAAATATACTAAATATATGAATAATAATTATGATAGAAATGTAAGTATTAAAAGAATATATAATATTACTTACCGTTAACCCTAATTTCATGTACAGCCGATTTGGAGAGTTGAAATCTCTTTCTTTTTCATTGTTATTTAACAAATCTACATATGCATCAATGGCACTATGGTACACATAATGACCTGGACAAAAACTTTCTATATCTCTCCTTGTGCATATCACATCTCCATTTTGACTCTCAATAAGAAAATCACTTTATGATAAAAAAATTTAGTTAGTTTTTTTTTCTTTCAATTGCAAAACAAAAAATTAATATTGAAAAAAAATATAAAGTACATACTTTGGTTGGCCTTGAAGGTTAAATAACCATTCACAAATGATATCTTCTTGAGTACTTAATTTTGATTTGGCATCAATAACGCTTTCTTTAAATGGAGATTTTAATAATGATGATGGCTTTTTTGCTCTTTTTTCCTTCATTATTAATTCATTAACTTTTAATGTAATTTGATGAGCATCTAAATCACAAAAAAATCACATATGAATATCCAATTTAAGAATTATATCATCAAGTATATCAAAAAGTAAACAAAAAAACATTATTAAAGAAATTTACCTTGTTTTTCCTTAAGATCTGTTGTAGCATTCAGAAGTTTCTCAAATCCTTCAAAATGTACAACATGAGTAATATAGTAAATATTATTATTATACAAAAAAATATATACAGTAGATAATTAAATATACATTCAATAATGAATGGTTAAACAAAATTACCTTCTTTGTCAGCATATTCTCTTTTGTCCTTTCCAAATTCATCTACAGTCATTTCTAATTCAGCATCTAAAACATATGGATCGTATGTAAATATTATTAAACTAATTTATTTTAAAAATAGAAATCAAATATTTTAATTAATGATTAACAAAATCTGGTTAATCAAGCTTAATTAAACAGTATATAATGAACTTTCACTAAAAAAACAAAAAAGGATTTGATTAATCATACAGGATAAACTAATTACCTTGAGTCTTACAAACATTTGATGAAAAATTCACAACTTCATCAATTCCTTCCAAAAATGTACAAGAAAATTCATATAATTAATATATAAAAATATATAAATCTATTAATAATAAATGATTAAAAAACCTTTTAATAATAAATGATTAAACATTATTTAAAGAATGTAATCAAAATTAAAAACAGCCTCGTTTTATCATGTGTGATTAAAATACATTATTAATAATAAATAATTAAACAAAATTACCTTCTTTCTCACCAACATCTCTTTTATTCTTTCCAAGATCATCAATAACTTGCACATCTACAACAAAAGTTTAATATATTAAAATTATTATAGAAAATCAAAATATAAACACTAAAAAAAATTAAATATTAGTTTAATTATAATTAATTAAACATATGGTTAGTGAATAAAAGATTAAATAATAACCTTGTTTGTGACCAGCATCCTTTTCAACATTTCCAAATAACTCAGAACCTACAACAACTACAACAATGCCAAAAGTTTAATCATTAGAGATTAAAAATACAAAACAAAGGTTTAATCATGTATGATTAAAAAACATTTTTTTTAAAAAATTGGACTTGGTTAATCATTAGTGATTAAACACGAAACAAAACTTTAATCATCGATGATTAAACCCAACTTCAAGAATATCAAAAAGTAAAAAAAAAACATTATTAAAGTTATTTACCTTGTTTCTCATTAAGATCAGTTGTAGCATTCACAAGTTTCACAAATCCTTCAAAATGTAAAACATGAGTAATATAGAAAATATTATTATTATACAAAAAAATATAGACACTAAATGATTAAATATACATTAATATAATGAATGGTTACACAAAATTACCTTCTTTGTCAGCATAATCTCTTTTGTCCTTTCCAAATTCATCTACAGTAATTTCTAATTCAGCAACAAAAACATATGGATCGTATGTAAATGTTAATAAACTAATTTATTTTAAAAAATAGAAATCAAATATTTTAATTAATGATTAACAAAATCTGGTTAATCAAGCTTAATTAAACAGTATATAATGAACTTTCATTAAAAAAACAAAAAAGGATTTGATTAAATAATACATAATAAACTAATTACCTTGAGTCTCACAAACATTTGATGAAAAATTCACAACTTCATCATTTCCTACAAAAAATGTACAAGAAAATTCATATAATTAATATATAAAAATATATAAACCTTTTAATAATAAATGATTAAAAAACCTTTTAATAAAAAATGATTAAACATTATTTAAATGATGTACTCAAAATTAAAAACAGACTCGTTTTATCATGTTTGATTAAAATACATTATTAATAATAAATAATTAAACAAAATTACCTTCTTTCTCACCAACATCTCTTTCATCATTTTCATGTTCATCAATAACTTGCACATCTACAACAAAAGTTTAATATATTAAAATTATTATAAAAAATCAAAATATAAACACTACAAAAAGATTAAATATTAGTTTAATTATTATTGATTAAACACATGCTTAGTGAATACAAGATTAAATAATAACCTTCTTTGTGACCACCATCTCTTTCAGCATTTCCAAATAACTCAGAAACTACAACATCTACAACAATGCCAAAGTTTAATCATTAGTGATTAAAATACAAAACAAAGGTTTAATCATGTATGATTAAAAAACAATTTTAAAATTTTTTTGGATTTGGTTAATCATTAGTGATTAAACACAAAACAAAACTTTAATCATCGATGATTAAACCCAACGTCAAGAATATCAAAAAGTAAAAAAAAACATTATTAAAGTTATTTACCTTGTTTCTCATTAAGATCTGTTGTAGCATTCACAAGTTTCACAAATCCTTCAAAATGTAAAACATGAGTAATATAGAAAATATTATTATTATACAAAAAAATATAGACACTAGATGATTAAATATACATTAATATAATGAATGGTTACATAAAATTACCTTCTTTGTCAGCATAATCTCTTTTGTCCTTTCCAAATTCATCTACAGTAATTTCTAATTCAGCAACAAAAACATATGGATCGTATGTAAATGTTATTAAACTAATTTATTTTAAAAAATAGAAATCAAATATTTTAATTAATGATTAACAAAATCTGATTAATCAAGCTTAATTAAACAGTATATAATGAACTTTCATTAAAAAACAAAAAAGGATTTGATTAAATAATACAGAATAAACTAATTACCTTGAGTCTCACAAACATTTGATGAAAAATTCACAACTTCATCATTTCCTAACAAAAATGTACAAGAAAATTCATATAATTAATATATAAAAATATATAAACCTTTTAATAATAAATGATTAAAAAACCTTTTAATAAAAAATGAATAAACATTAAACATTAAGAAAATTCATCTTTTTTATCACCAGCATTTGATTCAGAATTCCTTACTTTTTCAGTATATACATCATAGCAAAATTATATGAATATAAAATAATTTATCAACTTGTAAACACTATATATTATTTAAAACAATTACATGTTTCTTTCAGACTTACATTCGAAAGAATGTCACCTTTATAATAGATATTTTATTAATTTATTATTTACCTTTTAAAATATTTGAATCTGAAACAATTTCTTTAATCAATTCGTTCAGTTGAAAACTTTGTTCTTCATTTACACCTTCATCATTATTTGAATCACCAACATCAAGTGTAGCAGCAACACCAATATCAACATCAACTGTAACATGAAAAAATAACATCATTATTAGAAATCATATGTGATTAAAACATTTACAAAAATAGAAAAACATCACTTTCATTTTCATTCCATACACAATAAAAACAAATTACCTTCTTTCTGACCAACAACATTTTTAACCTTGATTACTTCTTCAGTAGCTACAACAAATGTCATATATTATATATTATAGAACATAAAAATATAATCACTACTTGATTAAAGAACCCGTGTTATCATAGATGATTAAGCATTTTTAAATGAAGTTAAAAAAACTTCAACATCATTCAATGAAATTTACCTTCTTTATCACCAACAACTCTGTCAGTGTTCATTACTTCCTCAGACACTACAACATATTGAAATATATATATGAATACGAATTGAATAAGTTCTGATTCTAATCATTGATGATTAAAAAATAAAAATAAATCTGCAATTAAATATATTCTTACCACCTTCTTCTTCAACATCAGCTTCTTTTTCTTTAACTTCTTCAGATTTTTCCTCTTCTACTCTATCTTCAACTTGAGTAGGTTGTTTTTCATTTTCCTTATTATTTTTTGTATTTTCTTTTGAAGATAGGAAAAACTTTATTTCCCAGGTTTTGACACTTTCATGATCACAGAATTGAGAAATTGATTCATTCAAAATCATTTTTGCCTTGTTTTGATTACTAGTAAACTTTACAAACATTTTTTCCAATTTTGTTTCAACATCCTGCAAAAATTAACATATAAAAAAAAATATATTATATATCAAAAACCACTTTTATAATTGTTACCTCATCAGCTACATTTTGTATATCATCTTGATGTAGATCTGATTCACCTAAACACCCTAAATTAATTTCAATGTTCTCTACCAATTTAAGTTTTTCAGATGTCCATTCACAAATAACTGGACGGTTTCTTGGCACTTGAATATAATTGATTTTAGCTCTATCAACATACAATAACTGCATATACAATAATATATAATTTAAACTGTAATCATATATGAAGTAAATATTTTTAGATAAAAGTACTATATATGCTACGCCACTTACAATCAAATATGCTGCAGGACCAAAGAAGTAAGAGTATGTAGTGTATCTCGCCTTTGTTCTTTTTAGACAATCAACAACATAACTACACCAATCTATATTTCTAATATCTGTATTGCTTTGGATTCTATACAAAGGTGTTAAATTGTATTTCCCATTTGGTGTATTCTCGCATAAAGTATTTATGAACAACAAGAGAAAGTTTATTTTGAACTCAAAATCTGCTTCAGTTGAGAGTAAAATTTGCTGCTTAACCTCTGTCAATCTAATGTCTTCAATTTTTGAAACCTTTTGTTTCAAATTATACAAACTACATTCTTTTTTATCATGATGAACAATATCTAGCTCATCAATTTTAACTCCTCCATTTGGTATTCCTAGAATATCATGAACAGATTGAGTATTAACTTCAATATTTCCCTTATTAAGTTCAATAGACATATTCTTAGAATTGAACTTGTTGAGAAGATAAAAACCTAATCTAAGAGGTAATTCACTAACTTTTAGTTTTAACAATTTTCCAAAACCCATTTCTATTATTGTTTCTTTTTACTGCTTGTTAAAACCTTTTACAATATCTATCAATGATTCTGGAGAACATCTGTTTTTCATCGATGTATATTTGTTCTCCTTTTTTTTCATTTTTTGTTGATTCTTCTGTTGATTTTCTCCATTTTTCTGTATTATTTTTTTTCTTTTTTGATGTTTTTCTTTTCCTTTGTTCTATTATTTCTATTTCAACAAAATCTGCAACAAAAATGAAAGTATTATATTATCTAAAAAGTATTAAACATTTTAATCAACAATTAATAAATATAAACCTTGATAAAATCAAAACTCATATAATTAATAATCTATAACATTACTTTGATACGATTTAATCATGTAATATTAACTAAACTACTGTATCATAGATGATTAAACATGATCTGTTGTAAATAAAAGTTCATTTAATCATCTGTAATAATAACAACATAACACAATGTGTCGTATGTTCATATTTAACTGATCGTTGCATAATATATGATTAATCAACACATACTCCTAAAATACAAACTCTGAAATCATAGAATTTAAAATTTAAATATATTAAAATAAAAGGAAAAGTGATATATAGTCTATTTGAGAGTTGATTTCTCAATCAATATTTTCAGCAGAGATTTTAAACAAAAAAACAAGTATTCTAATCGAAAATCATTATATAGTTACAAGTATTACCTTCCGTAGAATCATCTGTAGACATTTCTATATTCATTTGTTCATCCGTAGACATTATGTTGTGAATTTGTGTTAACGAGCGATTAAAAGGACGCAAAGTTAGGGTTTAGAAGGGATGATTGAAATTTTTGAGAGAGAGAGTGGAATGTACAGTTATTGGGGCTACTGTGCAGCATATAGTGTCTATGTGTGTTTTTGAAGTGACCCGCGTCTAATAACTATATCATATTTTCAATTTTAGCCTTTAATAACCGTTGAGTTTTATTAAAATAACACCCCTTATTAAATTTTGTTGAATATTATTCATTTATTTCCATAAACATCACTCAATTATAACGAGGAATTGAAATTTTTTTTTTTTTCTTGGTCTAATATTTTACATTTTGATAAATCATATATCTATTTAATTTAATGTATAATATATTATATATTATATATTTTAATAAAAACACACAGTGTAAACGCCGGTTCCATGGGTATCCACATGTTCCAGGTTCCTAAAATTTTGAGAACAAGAACAGAAACCTCTTAGGGCAGTTCCATGATTTTAGGAACCGGAACCTCAAGTTCTGAGACGGTTCCTGTTTCGATTCTGGCTAATACTCCCTCCGTCCCTAAATAAAGTTCTCATTTGTGTTGGGCACAACATTTTAGGAGATAGTTGGTGGTGAGGTATTTGGTATTACTTTTGATTAAAATATAAGGTTTGATTGGAGAGAGAAAGTGTTTTAAGAGATAGTTAGTGGTGAAAGTATTGGTAATAATATTATTATATTAAGTGGGCCCCTTATGTTTGAGAAATGAGAACTTTATTTAGGGACAAAACTTGAAGGAGAAATGGGAACTTTATTTAGGGACGGAGGGAGTATATTTTTATACTCACCGCTACTTCTCTATATATTTTAGCAATTAATAACAAAAGTAGCTACATTCATAAAACATTTTGAATGAATTTTTAATAATTAAACACATCTTCAAGATTAATCATCTATGATTAAAAAGACATCGTCAAGATTAATCATTCATGATTAAACAAAAATATATGGTAGAATCATTGATGATTAAACATGTTATGATTTTACACAGCCAAGTACAAATCATCTATAATTACACTAAAACATCAGGTTTAATCATTGATGATTAACCAAAATAATATTTCAAACTAGATTAATACTTAATTAATTAAAAACAATCTTAAAGTTTAATCATTATTGATTAAATACAAAAACAAGGTTTAATCATGTATGATTAAAGAACATTTAAAAAAAAATTGGATGACTTTAATCATCGATGATTAAACCAAAACTTCAAGTTTAATCATCGATGATTAAACACATCGTAAATATTAATCATTGATGATTAAACACCATCTTATTTAGAATTAATAATTTAAAAAACGGAGACAAAGTTAATCATCGATGATTAAACGGCATCTTTGATTTTAAAAACAGGATTGTGTTTGTTAATCATTCATGATTAAACTTTTTAATCATCAATGATTAAAAAAATGTCAAAAATTACTCTCAGTGAATGAGATTTAAATTATCAAAAGATTAGAATCAAAGCTTTTGATGAACAAAAATTATTTTTATTTTTAAGTAGTCTAATTTTAGCAAATGTTTGTTTTTGATTATGTATGTTTCTTAAAAGCATAATTATGTACTCTAATTTCTTTTTGTCTATATTTTATATGAACTAATGTTTAATTACTTATGATTAATCTATATGTTGTTTAATTATATATGCTATATTTTTTTATAAACATTACTTTAATCATCGATGATATAACAAAAGAATATCTTTAATCATTAATGATTAACTATCGAAATTTTAAAATAGAGATAGAGGGGTGAATGAGCAGTTTTTTGTGTGTGTATATGTTTTTGTGAGTGAATGTGTTTTTGGATTTATCTGCGTCTAAAAATTAAATCAGATTTTCAAATTAAAATAACTGTTAAGTTTTATTAAAAAAAAAAAAAGCCCCATTAATCATCGATAATTAATCAGTATGTGATAATATGCCAAAAACACAATATAACTTCAGAAAAAAAAAACCTTTTTTTAATAAAAAGATGTTTAATAACCAATTGATTACTTGCTACTTATTTAAAACAAATTGAATTATAGACATCAAAAAAATTAAAAATATACTTTTTAACCATAGATGATTAAAAATATACTTAAATATTAATATTAACCATAAATATTTAAGTTAATAATAATAATAATAATAATACATTTTCATAATACAATTAAAAAGACATCTGATAAACATACAAGGCATTTTATTATAAGAACAAAACAGGTCATTTTACAAAATTAGTTTGTATATGTGCAATTTTCAAAAGTTGTCATGATTGCTTCTCTGAAACATTTCAGCCTAGAAAAACTCTGCAACACTCTTCCCCTTCAAAACAACAAATCATCATTCGATATAAAATCATTTACTTATCTCTCTCTCTAGAAAGAAAAATAAAAAGATGGAAGTCGGAAGTTCTTCAAAAACAAACGTAGAATTTTGATTAACTATATATTCAAATATATTTCGTGATGCTTTAATTTTTTTATTTCAGTAGTTTACATTTGTTTCATTTCATTTCTGATTTTATAATTTTTCCTTTTAATTTTAGACAATAATATCATCAATGACGTCGTTCAAAAGAGGCGATCGTGTCGAAGTTATGAACATAGAAGAAGGATTCGAGGGTTCATATTACACAGCAAACATACTCTCAAAACTTACTGACGATTACTATCTTGTGCAGTACAAACCCCTTATAACAGAAGACGGCTCAGCGCTCTTGAGAGAGATAGTTTCTGGTCCACAAATTCAGCCGGTTCCCCCTGAGATTTCGGTGAATCGATTTTCGGTTGGAGATGTGGCTGATGCATACGACAGGGATGGATGGTGGGTTGGCAAAATAATCAAGAAAAAAGGTTCAAAATACACTGTGTATTTTGATTTTGTTAAAGAGAAGATTTCTTACCCTTTAAGTCTCTTAAGAGTTCATCAAGAGTGGGTTGATGGTCGTTGGGTTACTCTCAAAGAATGAGAATTATGGTATCAAAGATTATAATCAAAGCATTTGATAAAAAAAAGTTTTTGATTTTCAAGTAGTTTAATTTCAGAAAATGTTTGTGTTTTGATTATATATGCTTTAATTATAATGAAGCATAATTATGTAAACTATTTGTGTTTGTTTCTGTTTTATGTGAACTCATTTTTAATCTCTTATGATTAATCTATATGTTGTTTAATTATGTATGCTTTAATTTTTAATGACTTATGATTAAACTATGTGTTGTTTAATTATGTATGCTTTAATTTATTATGCACACCAATTTAATCATCGATTATTAAATAAAAAGAACATGATTAATCATTGATGATTAACACCCAAGAAAAAATAATCCATGATTAAACTAGAACATTAAGATTAATCATTGATGATTAAATACAAAAACATAATTTAGTCGTCGATGATTAAACAACAATTTCATTTGATTAACGAATAAGTTCTTTAATCATCGATGATGATCTGTTTTTAAGACGAAAAGTGTTGCACTAATTACATATATTATACACACCCAAAATGTTATCATGTATGATTAATTTAAAACATCAAGTTTAATCATTGATTATTAAAAAATGTATTTAACAAAAAATAATTTTATATTGATTTGATTCTTATAAACTTCAAAAATTAAAGAAAATAACCATAGTAGTCTTAACATGTAAATGTTGAAATTAATCACTTATAATTAAAATATATGTTGTTTAATCATTTAAGATTTAATCATCGATGATTAAATAATAAGACCAGGTTTAATCATTGATGATTAACCATGTTATAATTTAATAAGCAAAAGTATAATCATATATGATTAAGTATCAAGCTTTATCATTAATTATGTTTAATCATCGATGATTAAAAGAAGGTGATATGTTTAATCATAAAAGATTAAACTTGGGTTTGATTTAATCATCGATTATTTAGGGCTTTGAAAAAATAGAAAGAATTTAATACTGTAATTAATGACTATATTAATCTGAATTTTTATAAGTTGATCTTTAATCATCAATGATTAAACTTGGTGTTGTGTTTAATCATTGATGATTAATAAAATAATTCTATTTTTAAAATCAAAGATGTTTTTTAATCATTGATGATTAAAGAAAAGAACATGTTTTAATCAATGATGATCAAAACATCTTAACATTTCCCACAGCCAAGAAAAATCATCTATCATTAAACTAAAAGCATCAAAGAATAATCATTAATGATTAAAATACAAAAACAACTTTAATAATCGATGATTACCCGACAAATTCATTTAATTACCCAAAAAATTTGTTTAATCATCGATGATGATCTTTTTAGGCTTAACTATAAATAGGCATAATGATGACCTTTTTGAAAACACAAATACAAATTAAATTAAAAATGATTTTTTGTCTCCTAGTAAACCACACCAAAGCCAGAGAAACTTAATTTAATGTTCACACTTATTAAAGTTCCTGTGAGACAGTTCAATATAAAATTCTAGTACTGTACTTTTTTTTGAACGGATTCTAGTACTCTACTTATTTATTGATTTGTTTCTTATTTATTGATTTGTTTCTACTTATTTATTGATTTGTTTCTTGCTTGACATAGAAAAATCAAACACAAAGAAAAAACGATTCGTTTTCTGCAAATTGAGATATTTCCTTCAATAATCAATTTCATTCTAGCAAAATGTATGAAAAATTTGTTTTTAGAAACGAAGATATTGTCTTTGATACAGACGAAATATACGGTAAATTCATATCTGTTATTTCCTTTAATTTGATATCTTCTTTAAAATTTCCCCATGTTTGGGAAAAGTTTATTTAAGGGGATTTTACGCTTATTAGCTTATTAAGCTCGAAAATTAGAGCAATATTGGATATTAATAAGATAATAAGCTTAAAAGCCCCTTAAATAAGCTTTCCCAAACATTCCCTAATAATGTCATTTTCTTAATTCAACAGCGGGCTTAAAGAACATGTTTTCTTTAAAAATAAACTATCATGGTAAGTTCACAGAGTTACCAAATAGGAAGTACATTGAAGGTAAAGTTTCATATGTTGATTACATTGATGTCGATGAGTTTTCTGTACACGAAATGTATTATTATTTGCAAGAATTGGGATGTTCTACACGTTATAGGAATTATTGCAATTATAAAATCCCTAACAGTAATCTTGATTATGGATTGAAACCTTTGTATCCTGATGATCATATTAGAACCCTAATTAAAGTAGTTGAAACTTGCAAACTAATTGAAGTTTTTGTTGAGATTGGGGAAACTAAAATTGATGAACACATTCAAAAGTTAGTCGAAAACTTGGATACGCATAATGTAGTTTATAATAGAGCAAAGAATGTAGTTGATGAGGAGATTTTTGTTGATGTCCCTTCGTCTAAGAGGACAATATCATCGGATGAAGAAAAAACTCAACACACATCAACAAGTAAAGGTAAGACCTGACAGTTTAAAAATGATTTTGCAGTTATAATACACGAATTTTGTTCAAAAACGCATGAGAATTGTTCATATTAAATTAACTGTACGAAAATGTAGTTTAATTCATGCATTAATAAAAAAAGTTATTTTTTTAAGTTATGACTGATTAAAAAGACTTTTCTTTTTTAGAGTGGTGTTAAATTATCATATGAATATAAATGATAAAAAAAATCTAATTTTTTGTTAATTTATGCAGATAAGAGAAATGAAGAAACAGAGCAAGGAATTGTTCAAAAAGTCCCTCGATCAATACTAAAAATGTTAGCTACTAAAAAACAAAGGACCCCGATAACTGAAAAACAGGAAAGTAGCAAGAGAATTAAAACATCAAAAGACACAAAAAATGAGGTAGTAGAATATACCACGTTAAAAAATCGATGTTCTCCTGAATCGATGTTTATAATTGTAAACTTATTAAGTATAGAACAAAAAAAAGCAGTGAAAGAGATGGGATTTGGAAGCATTTTAAAAATTAAAATGACTGATGTTCCTCTAAAACTTGCTACTTTTGTTTTAAGCAAGTTCAATAGTGATAATATGGCTATTGAACTAAAAAAAGGAAATATTAAGGTCACATTGCAATCTGTTCATGACATGTTAGGAATACCAAATGGGAAAACAAATATTTGTAACATTCCACCTATTGAAGAGGATGATGTGGAAAGCTTTATATCTGAATGGAGTGAACAATTTGAAAAGGTTGAGGATTTAAGATTGACTGAACTGAAACAAAAGATTTTACAAACAACTGAAGCAGATTTTAATTTCAAAATGAACTTCCTTGCGTTGTTTATAAATAATTTATGTCAGAATACAACAATGGGAAAATGCAATCTTTATCCTTTGAACAGAATTGGAAAGAATACAGATCTTAGAACAATAGATTGGTGTGCTTATCTTCTTGACTGTCTTGTCACAACAAAAAATAAATTCAACCCGAAATCAGAAACTTCTTTCTTCTTCGGGCCATCAGCATATCTAGTTGTAAGTGACATAATTTTAATATTTAGTACATTATTAAATAACATAAAAATTCATGTTTTTCAATTTTGATTAAATTAACTTATGTAATATTTAATTTTATATGCAGTTAATGTATGTTCATCATATGAAAATTGATTATTTAAAAGCTTCTAGAGAACGTACAGTTATTTGTCATTGGACAACTGAGCAAATAAAAATTGTAGAGAGCACAGAGATATTAGCAAAGTGCTTAGGTGATGGTGACTTATATCCTTATGTCAATGATGAATCTGAGAAGGTAACAATTGTAATATTAGTTATTCATATAATATTTACATAAAAATTTTAGAAAAAATACACATTGATATAAACATTTTCATAAATATATTATTTTGCAGGAAATTGAAAGAAAAATAAAAAATTTGATTGAAAAGATGGACAGTCTCAATGAAAGATCAAAGAAGCTTTTGAATGATGCTGTTTCAAAGTACCCAAATAATGAAACATTTAAAAGATGGAAAACAAATTATTCTCAAAATTAGTTAATGAAGCTGCTGATAAAGATGAAGTTGTTATGGAAGTGGAAAATATTTAAGTTTTTGTGATGTAGTTCAGCATAAATTATGATTAATATGGAAAACATTGAAATTAATCACTTATGATTAAAACTATATGTTGTTTAATCATTTGTGCTTTAAATCCAGTTTTATCATCGATGATAACAACATCAGTGAATTTTAAAACAAAAAAAAGTTTTAATAATAATTGATGATTAAACACAAAAAAAAATCGGTTTTAAACTGTTTAATCATCGATGATTAAAATAAAATGTCAATGATTAATCATTAGAAATTAAAGAGCATTTAATAAAAAATTCAGACTAGTTCAATCATCGATGATAAAAGCCAACCTCAAAGTTTAATCATCGATGATTAACAATATAGTCAAGAGTAATCATCGATGATTAAATCGCATCTTACAGAGAATTGAGAAACTAAAAACAGTAGGCAAGGTTAATCATCTATAATTAAACTGTTTAATCATCAATGATTAAAAGAAAATGTCAAAGATTAATCATTAATAATTAAAAGAGCATTTAATAAAAAATTCAGACTAGTTCAATCATCGATAATTAAACCAAAACTCAAAGTTTAATCATCGATGATTAAAACAGCATCTTATAAAAAATTGAGAATCTAAAAACGGAGACAAGGTTAATCATCGATGATTAAACTCTTTAATCATCGATGACTAAAAGAAAAATGTCAAAGATTAATCATTAGAAATTACCAGCTTTTAATAAAAAATTCAAACTTCAATCATCGATGATTAACCTCAACCTCAAAGTTTAATCATCGATGATTAAACATATATTGGAGACTAATCATCGATGATTAAACAGCATCTTATAGAGAATTGAGAAACTAAAAACAGTAGTCAAAGTTAATCATCGATGATTAAACTGTTAAATTATCGATGATTAAAATAAAATGTCAAAGATTAATCATTAGTAATTAAATGCTAAGTACTAAATCTTGGAAAACATCATAAAATGTTTTAAAAGATTTTGTTAAAAATATTTTAAGTTAATCAACCTTTGTTACGAAGAATACTAGGAACTTCAACTTCAACTTCATCATCTGTTGGAATAGAAACATCCATAAGTTTGCTCGCACTAGCAGCATCAGTCCTATTTGTCGAAAATGTATATGAAGGATCATTTTCATAATCCTTCAGCATGCTTGATGTTATATTGACAAAAGCTGCCAATTTTTCATTGTCCTCTCTTACAAGATCCAAACATGATTCAAAATTGTAATATGCTTCATTTACTAATTTGGCCTTGTCATTTGCCAATGTATTATAATCTAGCATGCTAAAGTTGTAATGTCTTAATATAGCATCCTTTCTCCATCGATTTAAAATATATTGATCAGGAATTTCATTAAAACCGCATCTCATCAATATAGCAAAAGCATGTCTGCATAAATACCCAATACGCTTGAAATTTTCACAGCTGCACGATATTTCTTTCTCTGCAACTTTAATTTGAACCTGATTAAACAAAAAAAATAATTAAAACATTCTGTTCAAAAATATCAATTATTAAACATTCTGAGTAAAAAAACATAATTTGATGTTTAACTAGTCTACGATTTTTATAAAATGCTAATTAATCATTAATGATTAAACTTTGGGTTAAATATAAAATTATAGAGATTGTTAAAAATATAATAAAATATTAATGAATAAAATATAAAAAGTAATTAACTTACCTTTACTGAATATATAATTTCATTATTTTTGTTCAGATGGTCAACATTGTAAACGTCCCATCCATTTTCAGTACCATCAAGAGCATAGAAACAGAAAAGAGATCCTTTGTATATTTCAGTTTGGACTTTATCAAACATAGTCCTAGTATAAACTTTTGCAGCATGTTTTTCTATATCTCGAGGAGTTCTAAAAATATATTGTGCAGTCTTTGATAAACGGTCAAAGTGTTGTTGTGTATTTCTTTGCTTTTGAATGGCATTATCATAATTCATTATGAAATTTAAAAGCAAATTTCCAGTTTGTGAATATGCGTTGAAGAAAGAATTCTGACTTTCAGACCTTGAAGTTGTCTTCATCAATGCACACATAGGGATGTCATTGAAATACGCAGGTATCCATGAATTACGTAATTCAAACATATCTTTAAACCATCTCTTTTCTTCAAGCCCAAATTCATTAATAATTATTTCCCATTTCATTTCAAAATCAGCAGGTGAAATATTCATGTCCCAAACAAGCTTGTTAAATCTTTTCCTAAAATCTGTGTTCTGTAAGACATCTACACTAACCTATAATAAAAATTAAAAAAAATTAAATGAATTAAAACATAATGGTTAAACATGAATGTATAAACTTTGATATTTAATTATCGATAATTAAAATGTTATGTGTAAAATCACAAATCCAGTTTTAATCATGAATAATTAAACTAAATGTTTTTTATGTTGTGTGTTGTCATAAGATGCTTCAAAAATCATAATTGGTTAAACTTGGAATTAATCATTCATGAAATAAACTATTTTGTTTAATATCACAGATGTTGTTTGATCATAAATGATTAAACTTGCAATTAATAATTCATGAATAAACTATTTTGATTAAAATCAAAAATGTTGTTTAATCATAAAAAATGATTAAAATTAGTATTTAATTATGTATGATTAAAATACCTTTGCCTGTAATTTTTTCAATATATGCCACATGCATAGTCTGTGTCTTGAATTAGGAAATACAATCTGAACAGCTTGTTTTATTGCTGGATCTTGGTCACTTAAAACAATAACTGGTTCTTTACCATGTGCTTTAAGAAAAGCTCTCAACAACCAGCAATAAGAATCAATGCTCTCATTACTGAGCAACCCTGCTCCAACAGTAACTGAATTTGTGTGATGATCAATGGCAGTAAATGGAATAAAAACCATTTTATACCTATGTAATCATAACTAAAAAAAATTAGAATACAAAACAAAAAAAAAATATAAGTATAAAAAATGATAAAATATAATTATCAACTTATTTGTTCTAAAAGTGGCATCAAATGATATGACATCACCAAATTCAGAATAATATGCCTTCTCTCTTTCATCTGCCCAAAACATAGCAGATAAAACTCTTCCTTCAGAAAGATATTCGAAAGAATAATTTGGGCAATTCTGTCTTCGATCTTCCAACTTATTAATTGTTATTTGCGCATCCTTGTAGGCTAAAATCCTATTTAAACCTCTCTTAAGATTTTTATAATCATTTACTTTTGAACGCATATACCTATAACCACCACTCATACTTGCTCTTAGTTTATGAGCCAATGTTGGACCCATTTTTGATGTCGACATACGAACTACATATTCTTTTTCAGTAAATAACATCATCCGTGCTTTCTTAGAATAACATTTATCTTCCATACTTTCTAAAGGATGGTTATGGACATCTACAAATTTCTTAACTCTATAAGAGCTACAATCGGGAACAGCTTCAAATATAATCTTTGCTTTGCAACCAGTAACTGTCCTATTAGAATACTTCTTTCTTCTAACAGAACCAGAAACCAATGTATCACAAGGCTTATCCTTAGATACACCAATGCCTGCCTTATTACATAAAACATGCTTTTCTTTTATACGATTATCACGAAACTTGGATTGAGTACTCAAGCGAATCCCAAAACCAGCAATCTCTGCATAATCACTGTATTTTTTTATGCCAAGATCTAGCGTTGGGAAGGTCGAAAGAATGACAGGAATAAAATCTACATCTACATCAGGCCTATAAGAGGACTCTCCAATAAAATTGCTTCCTTGTGATTCAATTGTAGAATTTGAAACTTCATCTAATAAACATGGAGATAAAAAAAGAATAAAAAATAATAAAGTTAAATCAGATATGATTAAAAAAACAAAAAGATATGATTAAACTGTTTCCGAAGATTAAACAGTTTGTTTAATCATAGATGATTAACCAACCTCAAGTTTAATCATCGATGATTAAACCCAACATCAAGTTTAATTGATAACATTAATCATCGATGATTAAACCTAACATCAAGTTTAAATGATAAACGATTAATCATAGATGATTAAACACAAAACTCAAGTTTAATTGATAAGATTAATCATCGATGATTAAAAACAAAACTCAAGTTTAATTGATAAGATTAATCATCGATGATTAAACACAAACCTCAAGTTTAATTGATAAGATTAATCATCGATGATTAAACACAAAACCTCAAGTTTAATTGATAAGATTAATCGTCGATGATTAAACACAAAACCTCAAGTTTAATTGATAACATTAATCATCGATGATTAAACACAAAACCTCAAAGTTTAATTGATAACATTAATCATCGATGATTAAACACAAAACCTCAAAGTTTAATTGATAACATTAATCATCGATGATTAAAAAACATCTTATAGAGAATTAAAATTCTAAAAAACGGAGACAAGGTTAAATCATGGATGATTAAACGTCAACTTTGATTTTAAAAACAAAATTATTTTATTAAAACATAGATGGTGATTAAACACAAAAAAAGAGTTTAGTCATCGAAAATTAAAAAAAATCATCATATGAATGTTTAATCACGAATGATTAAACTAAAACTGTGATTTTACTTCACAACAAAGACTAACAAATACACTTTTTATCATAAAATGATTACACAGAATACTTTAATCATCCATGATTAAACACACCATCTGATGATCTTACGAAAACATCGTAAACCACATACTAGGTTAATCAAAAAATAAGAGATTAAAAACGTTAATCAAACTGAATGTATAATACCTTGAAGAGCATTAAAATTTTCTGTTGAATTCTCAAAATTGTGAAACGAACTGAATTCAGAAGCATTCACATAACTTGATGAAGACGCCATTTAAAAAAAAAAACCTGCAATAATTAAATAAAAAAATTAACAATTAAGTTGGAAAAAGGATTTCATAAAAATAAAATTAAGTTAAACTGCGACAATTATCGATTAAGTTGATTTGCGATAACTGCTCAACTAAAATAGATTTAACAGCAAAAAAAACCTAAAAAAACGAAATCAGATTAGACAATTTGATTCATTGCGATGATTTGATAAATCGCAATGATCGATTGCGTTGATTTGATAAATCGCAATAATCGATTGCGTTGATTTAATTCGCTAAAACTATGAAAACGACAACTAAATTAGAAAGAATAGAATAAATTTTGATTAAGTTTACCTGAACGATTTATGATTCAGACTAAAAAAAACTTGATTATGAATCCTTAATTAAGAGAGCGATTTATGATTCAGAGAGCAATTTGTGATAAGAGATCGATTTATGATTCAGAAGAGCGATAATGAATCTTTGACGCAACTAACAAAGTATCTCCAGCAGCGCAAATTACCATCTTGCCCTTGATCATTTAAAAAGCGCGCGTGAGGGATATTTGGAGATGAGAGGCTGAGATGTATTCTCACATTCTCACCTAATATATTAATTCTCAATGGAACTCACTTCTATATATATATATATATATATATATTATTTTAAGTTTTGCCCCCCTCATAGTATTTTTCCTGGTACCGCCACTGCTTTTAACACAGTCTACACCATCTGCTCTAAGATTAACGTCACTTTGAAATTTTATCGATTGATAAGACAAAAAATTGGCTATAATTAAATCTAGACACGAGAGTCGATTCTAATACGTCTGTCAGGATTTCAAGATAGCATTAATTATGCAAGCCTCTACAAGACTACAACTAAATGACTATACCTAACAAGGTTTTCTATGGAAAAGAAAAAACCACAGCCTGCGAAGCGAATAAGAAAGTTATCTGGGCCGTATAGAGTGGACAATATAAACATTATTGAATAAATTATATAGAAGGTCTAGTGAATATTTATTACAATCTCAATTTTATAAATTTTGTTTATTACTTTCTGTATTTTTCGTTTATAGATTTTGTTATTGATGATCTTTACTGTTGTAAAAAAAATTAAGTAACCAAAGTACCCTTTGGTATTTTGTAATAAAGCTAAGATAATGACCGAATATAATAAGTGATAAACCATATAGATCATATGTAAAATTTAATCTATTAATTAATTTTTTTTCTTTTATCTATATTATTCCACCACATTCAAACTCACTATCCATCTTTATCTCATTTGATTCCAAAACTCAATATATGAACAATATCGCCGCGCCATCATACCTTCTGAAAAGTCGATTCATTTCCAACCCCTAACTTCGGTTTATTTCTTTAGTTGTTCCGGCACCAATTGATTCAGACACTTGATCAAATTACATGGAAACCATCAATTAAAAACACATTGATTTAGACAATTGATGTGGGTCACCACAGAAGTTGCTATTTTGCATACGTAGGTAAGGGTTGGGTTGGAACAACCAGAGAAGGCAACCGAAGTTAGGGGTTGAGGATGGATCAACTTTCCATGGGATGTGATGGCGTGACGATAATGATTATTGATTGAACTTTGATTTCAAAGAAATAGAGGTAGGCATGTGCATGGTTAAGAATCGGACCGCACCGAATAGAACCGAGAACCGAAATAATGTTTTTTGTCGGACCGAAGATCGAACTGATGATGCTAGGAACCGAACCGGACCGAGAACCGTCCAGAACCGAACCGAACCGAGAACCGAGGTATTTTCTGCAGATAAAAGGGAGAAGGTGGAGTTTATTGGAAGTCAAATTCAAAGTCTCTCAGTTTTTTAGATTAAGCATAGATCAACTAAATTTAGATTGGTTAGTTGGTCAGATTGGTGTATTGTTCCTCCTCATTGTTTCTATCATTTCTTTTGTAATTCTAACATCTTGCTAGGTTGTTTTTTAATAATATGGTTGTTAAATAATAAGGATTATATCTTACTACTTACTAATACATTTAAGCCTACCTCTTTTAGTAAGTTTAAGGAGCTCCTTAATTTTAAGTTTAAGGAGATTTCCACTTTTAGTAAGTTTTTTAACTAAAAAAATAAAGTGTTGCTTACAGGATTCGAACACGAGACCTCTCCTAAGTAGTCACTATGTGTTAACCGCTTCAACTACTTGATTATTTTGATTTATTGCAGATACTAATATATATAACTTTTAACGTCACCAGAACTCAACCATCATTTCTCTATTTAAAAGGCTCATATTTACTTTTACAAAAAAAGCCAATTTCGGATCTGATACTACCACCACTAATGTCAGCACCTACCATCACTACGCAACACCATTCATCACTATCGCTATTGTCACCACAACCGGTACTATCGTCACTTCGAAATATAGTTACGGGTACCCGCCGCCGCATTGCGCGGGTACCTTGCTAGTCTATTTTAAGCATGTTGAATTTCGACTTTCTGTTTTTGGAAAGTCTTACTTTTTGCTCGCCAAAATAAAATGTAAAGGATGAGATTTGAACACAAAATTTGTTGGGAGTCAGGAAACATCGATAACCAATTTAGCTAATAGGTTACTTTGTTTTTCAACATGTCTCGCCTCATATACACATTTATACCAACATATCATAACTCTAGTTAATATATGTTTCTTTACTACCCACCAGATACGCAATATGCTTCATTTAAATGGTCATTTTCATTCATACACAAAAAGAAAAAAAAAATCTGCACATTTAGGGTTCGTCACAAAAAAAAATCTGCACATTTAGGGTTCGTCACAAAAAAAAATCTTTGTTTCATACCATCGCCACACATTAGGATACAACACATTTGTTGATTATGGACATATTTAAGTTTACCATGATTTTAGTTATCATTCTTTTGTCAAGTAATCATTAGAATAAAACATGTAACAAAACACTACTTAAATCATCACGAAAAAAGTTTTTTTAGCGGCAATTTATGACTAGAATTTAGTAAATAACTAAATAGTTAATAGAAAGGGTTTACGAGCCACTCAACCCAGGAAATCTTAAGCTTAATATTTATATGGTTAAGCCATGAATAATAATACAAAACAATAAAATCAACTAAATTGTTTTTACGTATAATTCCAATATAAAAAATGATATAGTTCCCGAATCTCCAAATCCACCAACACGTAGTAATACCAATTACATGGCGTTTCAATCTCTTTGAGTTTGAAATTGGCAATGATTCACATCCAATCCACCAATCTGTGAATGAAAAAATGTCGCCGAAGCTTTGATCACACCATCTACGTATGCTACTCCACACATCTCGAGCCAAGAAGCACATGAACATAACATGCTCCAGCGATTCAATACCGTGAGCACAGCGGCATGCATTGGATGATATTTCCAAACCCCTCTAGGACAGATTTAGTCGGGTCGGAAGGCGATCACAGTTCATCCTCCAAATGAAAACATTTACTTTTATAGGAACCGACTTACACCAAATAGTTGAATTGTCACTACGTGGGAACATGTGACCGTCAATGTGTACTCGAGCTTGGGCTACAGAAAAAAAACCCGAGTCATCTCCCATCCGCCATACAAGTATATTAACCCCAGCTTCCAATTTGTATTGACTTAAAAAAGAGATCAAAACTTGGAGTTGTTGAGATTTTATACCACATCTAATATTTCTTCTACAATTCCACCTCCAACCCCCATCTAACCATCTTTCTTTCACCAAACATGATTAAATCATACACGTAGCGTATTATTATCTATCCACCTATCCAACCAAAACTTCACCTTATCACCACTCACTACATTGTTACACATATAATTTTAATCTATAATATTACTATCATGAAGCTTATTACTAAATTCAATTATCAGATTCCATAGTGATACGATATTTTATACAGCCATCTTTTCCATACATAGCTTTCACAACTTTGCACCATAACGAATCTCCTTCTTTAAGAAAACACCATATCCACTTAAAGAGAAGAGCTATGTTTAACGCCTCTAAACTAGCAATTTCAAGGCCCCCTTTATGTTTTAGCAGTAAAATATATTTCCATGCAACCCATGCCATTTTCTTTTCATTTTCTTGCCCTCCCTAAAAAAAACTTTGATCTCAACTTTTCTATTTTTGATAAAACATTTTCCGGCATTTTGAAAAGCGACATCCAATATATACACAAGCTACCCAAAACTGATTTATAAGTGTTAACCTACCCCCAATCGATAATATGTTTACCTTCAATGAGGACAATCTCTTCTTAAAAGCTTGAACTATCCGGTCCCAAGTCGCACATTTAGTTTTATCACCAGCTATTGAAATACCAAGATACGTAAAAGGCCATTCTCCTGGTTCACAGTTTCACACCCTCTTCGGCTTACCATCGACGCAACTTCCGATTGATCCACTCCAACTCCAAACAAGTTGTATTTATCTACATTAATTTCTAGGCCTGATTTGTTTTAGAAATCGTTGAGAGTGGCAATAATAGCATCAACTTCATGTAAATTCCACTCCGAAACTATAATAATATCATCTGCATAGAAAAAATGAAAGATATTAAGATTTGTCAGGATCGAATAACTCAAACAAGTTATTGAATCACAGATCTACTAACAAAGAGAAGTTACAGCGGATTAACACTCTTGTTATTAGATTAAGAACAATGTAAACTGTAATCGAATAAGAATGATTAAGAACACAGTATATCACAAAAAAAGCTTCAATGTATATTAATAATCGATCAATACACACGTACGTTTACAATTCGTAAGGAACTATATATAATTGTCCTTGAAGCCTAAATATTTAGCCTAAATATTTAACCTAGTTATTCTACGAAACGATTACAATTGAATTACAAAAAAATATATATAATCTATAACTATTCTACGAAGATCTCGGACACGATCTGTACCATATATGAACGTCAGTAGTATTCGCACCCATCAGTAGTATTTCCAAGATCAGTAGTGTATTAGTTTTCTGCCCTATCAGTACTAACTTGTATCAAATCTTCATCAGTACTAACTGCAGCATCAGTACTATATCCCAACAATCTCCCCCTATAGTTGTTAATTCATCTTGAATTAATCAAGTTTCTTTTCTTGTTCTTCTTTCTTATTCTTTTTTCTTCCAACAGTTTTGCTCTTCTTTGATCACCTTCTATAGTTTGTTTGTTTTGTTGTTTCCTCTGAGCAATTATGTATTTACTGTTCCTCTTTACAAAATAGTTGTATTTTTCTTGAAACATTGCAAGATCATGAGGTCTCATGAAGGAACAGGTGGTGATTTGACACATGGTTTCTTCTGAGTGAGGATATTCTCATTCATACAGATATAGTTCACACTTCTTACTGGCTCTTTCGAAGAAATACATGTTAACTGTCGGTAGCACATTCCAAGCATATACATTTTTCGTGCTAGTGAAATTCTCAGGATAATTATCTGGATAGAATGCAGCATCTATCATTTGTGTTAAGTATCCAGCTCCTGAGTTTCTCCATGACTTCTTTGACATTCTTGGTTTACCCATAATTAGAACTTTAATTATATCACTTCTGGTTAATGACATAACCATTGGTTTCCAAGCATTGAACTTCTGAGTTGTTTTATCTTCTCTTATTACTCCTGTAACATCATTAACAACTCTCCAATTGATAATTGGATTATCTTGTAGAGGAGCTATTGGAAGATCAAGTATTTGAATTTCTTGTTTATTTTTCTTCCTTGATTCTTGTTCTGCTTCTATTGCTTTCCTCTTTTTGTTGACAAAAGGTTTTGATGATTCACCGGACATTGGTTTTCTGGTAATCACTAGTTGGGGATCAATATCAACTAACACTTTTTCTTTCACTTCTTCTTCTTCAGTTTCTGCTAATTCCTTCTTTCTAGCAGTACAATATTTATCTACAATTGTCAACATTTTCATTCTGCCAACAGATTTAGCACTATGACCCTTTGATTTTAAATAATCAATCATTTTATTTTTCTGCTCAAATATTTCATCTGGTAGATCAGCCTTTTCTCTTTTACATTCAGCAACAAGATCTTCAAGACAGTTCAGATGTTCTTCTTCTATATTTCTCTGTTTATCAAACTCTGCTTGTTGATCTTCTACCAGGAATTCTTCAATCTCTTGAATTGCTGCATTTTTAAGTCTTTCTTCTTCAGCTATTCTTTTATCTTCAAGAGCTTGAGTCTTAGCAACCTTTCTGAGATACCTCATCCTCTTTACTTTCCACTTATCTTGCTTTGCAGGTCTGACACAATTTATTTTGTTTACCATAAAGTGACCTAAAGCTCTGTGTGGGTAGTCATCATCAAACTTTTCTTTACCTACATTCACACACTTTGATAGTGTGGTATATTTCATGTCAATAACTGGGTTGATCACAATTGATGGAGAAAATAAATGAATTTTGTTCTCAGGTAATATTTTGGGGTGAGGAGGTAGGGCACATTCATCGACATCATCCCAATTCACATTATCATCAATGTCTGGTATGATAAATGGTTTTAATTATGGTGTTGGAGGCCTTGGGATGATTACAGCTGGTTCAAGTAATTCAGGTATTTCTTCATCTGATTCAGTAGTAACCAAGGTAGTTACTACTGGTGTTGTAGCTGTTGTATGTATTACCAGTTGTTGTGAGGAGTCTACTACTGGTGAGGTTGTTGTTGTAGTTACTACTGCTAGGGCATCAGTAGTAACAGGAAAGTTTGTTTCTATTATTGGGACATTTACTACTGATGTTGTGTATTCATCAATGAGATCAGTAGTAACAACCTCTGCTTGTTCTTTAGCATCAGTAATATTCATGGGATCAGTAGTTTCCATGATTTCAGTAGTAACTGGAGAATGTATTTGCTCTGCTGTTGGGGATTGATTTGCAGACACAAACACATCTTCATCCATGCTCCTTACTCCTCTATTCAGGTCTTCACCAAAACTTTGACCTGTTTCACCATGAGCTTCACTAAGGTTTAGGAGGGAGGCTGCTGCTGCAACTGAATGATCAATCATACCCTGTATGTGATCCTTCTCCCCCTTAGTGATCTCAACTTGTTGAGCCTCATTATCAGCAATCTTCTTTTGTAATTTTCTGATGAGATCAGATTGCCTTTGAAGCCTATAATCGAACCTCTTCTGCCTTCTGTTCAATTATTGATATAATGCTTCATGTAGCTCATGGTCTTTCCTTGATTGTTTATTAGTTCCAGACAGTATTTTACAGTGGTTTTAAGGTTTTCCTTCCTATCCGTCAATTTAGGGTGTTTAATACTGCCCTCACTCCTTCTAGGTGGATCATTGGGCTTGTTTGGTACATTGGCTTTAAGGTTTTTCATCCTATCCGTCAATTCAGTTTGTTGCAATCTACCCTCATCACTGCTTGGTGATGAAATGGGTTCTTTAGATACTCTCTTCTTCCTAGAAGAAGCAGAAGTATCTCCCCTTGTGGTTTCTTGGCACCGGGGTCCTTTAAGTGTTGCCTCAAATGATGAGTCATCACTTAAAGTTGTCGAGGTCTGGGTCCTAATGATGTTCTCACTAGCTTGTGCACCCACCTTTGGGGCATCAGTAGTGAGAGCCCTTTCCTTATGCCATCTCTCCTCCTTGGAGGACAACTCTTACAGTCTGGGGTGTGACTCAATGGGTCCCCTGGTGTCCTTTAAGGAAGTTTTCTTCCTTTTATAGATTTTGGAAATTTGTTTGGCTATAGGTTGGTCTTCCTCAGAGTGAAGAGTAGCACTCTGTGGATTGGCTACATGTACCTGGGACACATTCAGGACATTTGATTGTATGGGTGATTGAGTGGACTTATGGGATTGTGTTTGGGCTGTTTTTAGTGATGGAGTGGGTTGAGGTTCAATTGGGTGGCTTGAACCTTCTCCAGTTGGGGGTTGATCATAGTTCATGTTTTGAAACAGTGGAGTAACTTTCCCATAAAATTTGAATTGTTTTCTCATGTTTGAGTACACCTGTTTATTTAATTCAGGTGTAGGAAAAATGTTGTTTGTGATAGAAAGATTTTGTATTTCACAGTTTAAAATATGTGCAAGGAATCTTGGGTACATTAAAAATTTTGAAGATGAGATATTTGAAGGATTTATGTGCACAGTTAGTCAACCAATGATGATACATCCATGCCTAAGAAACACTTAAGGGTCACACCGGTGAGTGCATGTGATACGAGCAAGTTATGCAACGATACTACGAAGAGGAATGATTCATAATAGTCATTATGAATCAGTTAAGTTTAACTTATTACTAGATTAGTTTAACTAACTAATTAACACAAGTAGTTGTACATTTACTAGTTGAGTAAATATACATTGTGTTAATTAAAGACTATTCATGATATGATTTAAAGTCATTAAATCATATAGTAATTGGATAATGTTGTTGTGTAAATTATATAAAGGTTATTATATAATTAACTATTTTAAGTATAAGTACAAGTATATATAATTCGTGTATATGGGTACCGAATTATTAGTGTGTTAATACTAGACATTTAATAGTTAAGTGCAACAATAATAAACTAGTTAAACTATAAGGGATGGAAGTGTAAAAGGATAAGTTTAATTTAGAGATTAATCTTAATTAAACTAGAAGGACTTAAATGAAACTTATTCTATTATAAATAGAAGGCTTAAGGTTTCATTTAAACCTAATCATTCTTTGCAACCCTACACTAAATCTATCCCCTCTCCCCCTCTCCTATTCAACCGAAACACCAAGAACACAAGTTTGTGTTCTTCGTGTTCTTCGTTCGTTCTTCATGTTCTTCAAGTCTTGAAGATCCAAGTTCGTTGCAAGTGATCATCTAGAGGATCGTTCGTTGTGTTCATCATCAGTGGACTTATCTTAAGCATTAACCTAAGGTATGATTCATGGAACACTCTTCTTCCTCTCCTCTTGTTCAAAGTCGAACCAAGAACCCTAGGGTTCTTGGTAGTAGTCGACGAACACACACAAGTATGTGTGTGTGTTCGAGTTCTTCGTACAAGGTTTCTTTCTTGTTAACCTAATCTAGATTTCCAACATCCAAATCCTTTAGGGTTTAAGGATTAGGTTTAATCCCAGTTCCGCTTTTAGGGATTAAATCAGCTAGTTGGTTTTAACACGTCAAGAACAAGATCATGTTCTTGGTCAGTCATGGTTCGAACCAAGTATACTAGGAGGTCGATCCTATGGGTCGATCAGTCGCATGGTGCGTTCGCAAAACCCTACAATATTTGCAAGCATTCCTTCAAAAATCATAGAAAAATTGAATACCTGGCATGTGCACAAACAAACAACAGCTGATGTTATTGACTTGTTGAACTCATTCCATGTACTCTTTTTGGGTGAGATGCAATGTTGAATGGTGTGAACCAAAAATTTCCATTGATGTGAAAGAAGACCCTTTAGAAAAGTAACTACGTCAAGTCTTCCTTCATACCCCATTTTTTTAAGATTTTCAGCAAGAATCTCTTTAGGAAGTGAAAACATACCTGATTCATCATTCAGTTGTAGATGTTGTCTTATTGATTGTTCTGTTATGATGATTGTCTTTCCATCTACGATGGATTTGATTTTTGAATGACTTGTTTCTTCGATTCTTTCAGCATTTTCCCAGAAATGAACAAGGTGTTGTTCATAAGCTTTTGGATTTACAGACAGAGCAAATTTGATGTACAAGTTCTTTAGGAACATAACTATTGGACGAAAATCCTTTGTTCCATCGGGATTTCTTAAAAATGCACACATATTGTGGAATTCTGAGAATTTGAGATCTGTTTGAACTTCGAGAGACTTTAGTGTTGCCATTTGATTTTGATTTTGATCTTGAAATTGATATTGGGTTCTTAATTTCAGAGAGAATTTGATCTTTTGAAAGATTTAGAGAATGAATTTCTTTGTTACTGATGCAGGGTTTTGATCGAGATTTGTAGAGATTAGGGTTTATCGTAGGGTTTATTGAATCGAGGAGTGGATAATGCTAAACTAATCTCATTCAGCTATTTATATTTTTCGAATTAATCTGCAAAAGGACTGAAATACCCTTCGAATCATAACCCAACGGCTATTTTCATGGGGTTAGTATGGTAAAATATCGTATTTTACAGATAACAATCGATCAGTAGTAACTAAGTATCAGTAATAGAAATGTCAGTAGTAACTTTTATTTTTATACTTAACCTAATTCTAAGAAAGAACCTATCAGTACTAAATTATAAGTACAACTCATAGTCAGTAATAATGAATAACCAGTAGTAAAACATACTTTTAAATATAGATTTTGTACAAAAACTTTACATATAATTTTAATAGAGAAATTAAGTTATTAAAATCATTCCAATACTGCTAACCAAATAACTTAATCTTCCTACATCAAATGCTTTTGTTAAAAGATCGGCTAATTGATTGTCAGTATGAATTTTCTCTACTCTGATTAATTTTTTTTCATTACAATCCCTTATAAAACGAAATCTTATTTCAATATGTTTGGTTTTTGAGTGTTTTACTGGATTATTCACAATACTGATAGCACTTTGATTATCAATAAAAATGGGAGTTTTAAGAATGGATATACCAAAGTCTAGGAGTTGATTTTGAATTCACAGAACTTGAGCACAGCAAGCAGATGCAGCTACATACTCTGCTTCAGCTGTTGATGTTGAGACATTGGTTTTCTTTTTGCATTGCCATGACACCAGTCTTGATCCAAAGAATTGACATCCACCAGTAGTAGATTTTCTATCTTGACATTCACCTCCATAGTCACTATCTGTGTAGGCTATGAGTTCAAAAGGTGAGTCATGTGGATACAAAAGACCATGAGAAGGTTTTCCCTTCAAGTATCTGAAGATTCTTTTGACAACCTGCAAGTGTAGTTCCTTAGGTCTTGCTTGATACCTGGCGCATACACAAACACTATACATAATGTCAGGTCCTGATGAAGTTAAATACATTAAAGAACCTATCATTGATAATATAGATGTTCATCGACATCCTCCCCCTCAACATCAGGATGTAGGTGTTTGTGTGTTCCCATTGGTGTACTTGCACTTTTGCAATCTTTCATTGTAAACTTTTCTAAGATGTCTCTGACATATTTTGATTGATTAATCAAAATACCATCTGATCTTTGATTGATTTGGATTCCAAGAAAGAAGTTCATTGGACCCATTGACCTCATCTTGAATTTAATCTGCATTAATTCTTCAAACTCTTTGCACAGTTGATCATTTGTTTAACCAAAGATGATATCATCTACATATATCTGGACCAGTAGTATATCATCTTTGACTTTTCTTGTGAACAGAGTTTTATCAATTGCACCTCTTTTGAAGTTGTTCTTCAATAAGTATGATGATAATGTATCATACCAAGCTCTTGGTGCCTGATGAAGGCCATATAAAGCTTTGTCTAATTTGTATACATAATCATCATGTTCAGGATCTTCAAATCCTGGAGGTTGACAAACATAGACTTCTTCTTCAATTTTCCCATAAAGGAATGCACTTTTCACATCCATTTGATAGACTTTAATTTTCTTGAATGAAGCATATGCCAGAAAGATCCTTATTGCTTCAATTCTTGCAACAGGAGCATATACTTCATCATAGTCTATTCCTTCTTCTTGAGTGTTTCCTTGGGCTACAAGTTTGGCTTTGTTTTTGATCACTATACCTCTTTCATCTTTCTTGTTTCTGAAGATCCATCTTGTTCCAATGGCTCTTTTTCCTTTAGGTAGAGGTACAAGTGTCCATACGGCTTGTAATTTGAATTGGAGAAGTTCTTCTTGCGTTGCTATAATCCAATTTGAATCTTTCATTGCTTGTTGAATCTTTTTGGTTCCTCCTGTGACAGAAAACATTCATACATACATTCATTAGAGATTAGACTTATATTACAGATGTTTGTAATTAATCATGAATTGAATATGCTTCTTGTCTGCATAGTTGAGTTGACATCACTTAGGACTTGGTCCAAAGGATGATTCTTTTCAGTTATGGAACTAGGAACTTTGTCAACAACTAATTGACTATCAAGGTTTGACTCATTGGATTCAGGGATTTGAGCATCTGTCCATGTTTCTTCTTGATTTTCTGGATTTTGTTGAGATTCTTCATTGCTGCTGGTATCAGTAGTAACATAATTTTCATCTAGTTTATGAGGTTCATTGTTAGTACTGACATCATTATTGTTTGGTTCATCATCATTTGTTTGAGTTTCTGAATTACTATTTGGATCAGTAGTGTCGTGAGAATTTGAGTTGTTACTGGTCTCAAGATTGCTAGGGTTATCTGAGTTGCTACTGTCCTCAGTATTAACTGTGGGATTAGTATTAACTAGGATATATTTCATTATGTCTTGACTACCATTGAATAATGATGATCATCCTTGTTGACTTTGATTGTTTGAATCTCCTGCAATACAATCATAATTAACATCAAAGGATTTGGTTTGATTATCAATGTTGAATAACCACTCTGGACCATTTCCTTTTTCATTCATTAGGTTTTCATTAAAGGATACATTTACACTTTCTTCAATGATCTTTAGTCTTTTGTTGAATACTCTGTATGATTTGCTTTGAGTTGAGTATCCTACAAAGATCCCATCATCTGATTTTGCAGTCAAACTTACCAATTTGTTCTCTTGTAATTAAGATTGTACAAGGACAACCAAATGATTTTAAGAAACTTATTGAAGGTTTTCTTTTATTAAACAGTTCATAAGGTGTTTTAAAATGAGGCTTAACTATTAATACTCTATTTTGAACATAACAAGCAGTATTAACAACTTCAACCCAAAAAGTTATTGGTAATTTTGAATCTGCAAGCATGGATCTGGCTGCTTCAATGATTGTTCTATTTCTTTTTTCAGCTACACCATTTTATTGTGGAGTTCTTGGTGAGATGTACTGCCTGTCAATACCCTTAAGATCACAAAAAGTAATTAAATTAGCATTTTTAAACTCTGTGCCATTATCACATCTAATGGCTTTCACTTTAAGATCTCTTGTATTTTCCAGTTTGACTATCAGATTCTTTATGATCTCACTTGTTTCATCTTTGGTCCTAAGAAAGAAAACCCAAGTATACCTGGAAAAATCATCAGTAATAACAAGACAGTATTGTTTCTTTCCAATACTCATTACATTTGTAGGTCCAAATAGGTCCATATGTAATAGCTGCAAAGGGTTAGAAATAGAATTAATTGCTTTGGTCTTATGAGAAGTCTTGTGTTGCTTAGCTTTTAGGCATGCAACACAATGATGATCACACATAAATTCTTTTTGAGGTAAGCCAACTACCAAATTCTTTTTGACTAAGTTATTCATATTTTTAAAATTTGTGTGACACATCCTTCTATGCCAAAGTTTTGATTCATTTGTGTTTGCCTTAGATATAAAACAGTTGATCTCATTTGAAGAAATGAGTTCTCCCCTTATATCCAGGCAATACACATTGTTTCTCCTTGGTGTTCTTAAAACAACAAATTTTGCATTTAAAATAAATTCAGGAGAAAGAATGATGCACTCTGTATCTGTAAAAAGAATTTTGTTCTTTTTATCACATACTTGTGAGACACTAACCAGATTATACTTAAGCTCAGCAACATAAAATACATCATCAAAAGTAATCTTACCATTTGATACTATACCTTTACCTGTAATCCTACCACCTTTTGGATTTTCACTAAAAGCAACATATCCACCTTCAAAAGACTTGAAATCTCTAAGAATTTGAAGATTTCCAGTCATATGCCTAGAGCATCCACTATCAATGTGCCATGTTCTTCCTTCTTCAGGGATCTGAATGCTCTGCACAAGAAATAAATGGATTAGTTAATTTTGGGAACCCAAGTTTGTTTTGTCTTGGGTTCATCCTTTGAAGAGTAAGATTTACGAATTGGATGAGCTTTTAATGCAGGTTTGGTTTTCATTTATTGTTTATTACTGCTGTTTTGTTTTACTACTGACTTAGGTTTATACCCATAATATTTACCTGTAATCCTACCACCTTTTGAGTATTTTACTACTGATGGACCATTAGTATTTGGGTAATATGTGTTTTTAGCATAATCAGTAGTATTATGGTAATTGTATCCGACAACAGTGTAATTAGGGTTTTTACCAGTAGTAAACCTGGAATAGTTCCTACTGATGTTAGAAAATTTTGAATATCTTGGAAATTGATTTTACTTTCCATTATTTTTGAAATAATTACTTCGTTTTGGACTTCCATGTCTGATATTTTGCACAAATCTTTGTGCAGTTCTTCCAAATTTAGGGACTTCAATATGTGGATTTTTAATTTCTTTAGCTTCTTATGTTTGTTTTAATTTCAATTCTTTTAGTTTTTCTTTGTTTTCGTTGAATTCCTTAAATTCTTTGCAGTTAATTGGATTGAAGTGACAATCCTTTGCTAAGTGGTTAACTTTGTTGCAAATTAAACATGTTAATTTTGTTGTTTTGGCACTTTCAAGTTTTCTTTGTTCTTTCAACTGATTTAAATTTCTTTGATTTCCCCTTCTTAAAATAGTTGGTATATTTTCTGAATTATATTTACGGGATTCAGTTTGACTTTGTGTGGTATGAAAACTTGTATTAGTGTAGTTAATTGTTTAATCATCATCAGATGAATCATTACTTGTTTCAGTTTGACTTTCTATTTTTAATTCGTTTAATATTCTTTCTGAACTTGATTTAAGAGGAGGAATAAAATTAGTTGGAGGTGGAACTGCATGATATCCAACCTCATGAACAACTTTCTCAGTGGTTTGATTGCTTGTTAATTCATCAATTATTTTAGAACTTCTTTCAAATTTTTTAATAGTTAATTTATTTTGTTCTAATTCTAACTGACATTCTTCTAATTTGATTAAAGTTTCTTTTAATTTTAACTCAGCATGTTCTTTATCATAAGTTGTTTGTAATAATTCATCTTTTATCCTTTGATCTGTTATTTTATAAATTTTGATTTGATTTTCAAGATCAGCAATACAACCATTAAATTCAGTTCTTCTATTTCTGTTTAAAATCATCTCATCAAGAGTTTCTTTGTTAAGTTTTTCTAATTCTTTATATGCTTTAATGCATTCAGGAGTGCAGGATTTAGAATGTAGCTCAGTAGTAGAATCAGTGAAGGCCATAAGAGCTTGGTTTTGAGCATGTTCCTCTGCTTGAAAGCTCCAGTCGTAACCTTGACCCTCTTGAGATACCAATGCAGTTGAGTTTGAAGTGTTGTTTTTGTTATAATTTGATCTTTGATCTTTGCTAGGGCATTCTCTAGCAAAGTGACCCAAATTATTGCAGTTGTAGCATTTGACTTTGGTTTTGTCAAATCCAGCACGATCACCTTTGTTATCGGTCAGATTTTGTCTGCCAGTTCTTTTGAGAAATCTTTTAGTTCTTAAACTCAGCATTGCCATCTGCCATTTGATGTCCATCTCTTCCAGATCATCAGGATTGAGTTGTTCCAAATCTTCACTAATCAATGCAGTGTGTACATGACTAGTAAAGAAGGATTCTCTTGCTACATCTTCAATTTCTACATTCTTTCCAGTTGCAGCATCCTGACCTGTTCCTGTACTAGACACAAAAGCAGCATTATTTGAAGGTAAATTAGGAGTTTTATTACTTACCTCGGATTCAAACACTCTTAGTTCATTGTATAGTTCATCAAGCTCATTTTCTTCCAATGCATCTCCTGGTCTGTATATAATTGTATACATAGACCATTTTTCACCAAGAGATCTGAGGAACTTCCTGTTGACATCATCATTGTCTGGTTTAACACCAACTTGATTGAGTTCACCAATAAGTTTATTGAATCTATCAAAAACTTATGACAATGACTCATTCTTCTGTCCTTTGAAGTTTTCAAAATCTTGCTTCAAAACAGACTTCATGTTTCTCTTAGTACTTTTGGTGCCAACAAACCTTTTCTCCAATGTCTGCCACAACTTCTTAGCATCATCATATTCAACAAATAAATGTTGATAGTCATTGGGAATAACAAGCAAAAAAAGTGCTTAAGGCTTTTAGTTCGATTCCTCTGTCTTTCTTTTCTTTGTCACTCTTGAGTTTGTCAGATTCGGTTGATGAGCTTGTGAGTTAATTCTGAATGGTTTTGTTGCCTTCAAGAATAACTTCCCACATGGAATAATCAATAATAAACACGTATTGCTTGATTCTTTTTTTCCACATCCCAAAGTTGTTGGGAGTGAGAATTGGGATTTTGTTTGCCTATGTGTTTTCATTGTTATCAGTCATGATTAACAATTTTAGTTTCGAAAGTATGAAACTTTTTGATGTTCTTAATTCGTAGATCTAGAACCTTAATGCTCTGATACCACTTATCAGGATCGAATAACGCAAACAAGTTATTGAATCACAGATCTACTAACAAAGAGAAGTTACAGCGGATTAACACTCTTGTTATTAGATTAAGAACAATGTAAACTGTAATCAAATAAGAATGATTAAGAACACAGTTTATCACAAAAAAAACTTCAATGTATATTAATGATCGATCAATACACACGTACGTTTACAATTCGTAAGGAACTATATATAATAGTCCTTGAAGCCTAGATATTTAACCTAGTTATTCTAGGAAACTATTACAATTGAATTACAAAAAGATATATAATCTATAACTAATTCTACGAAGATCTCGGACACGATCTGTACCATATATGAACGTCAGTAGTATTCGCACCCATCTGTAGTATTTCAAAGATCGGTAGTGTATTAGCTTTTCTGCCCCATCAGTACTAACTTGTATCAAATCTTCATCGGTACTAACTGCAGCATCAGTACTATATCCTAACAAGATTGTTTTCAGGCCTTTGAGTTTTCATCTCCCTCGACATTCACTTGATCTAAAGTGTTTTAATTGTGTCAATATTATTTAAACATCTAATAAGTTTATAAACACCTTATATAAGTTTTTCTAAAATACAGTTTTGATTTGAAAATGTTAAATATGTCTAATTAAGTACGCAAAAGATGTGATGATTACATATGAGTAGCTTTATCGATATCAAAAGCAAATTGAGAAGCTTCTAGTTTTTTTGAATTTTGCCAATTCCAATCTTAATATTTAATAACAGCTACTTGCTTCATAGTTTTAATATGAGCTACAGATCCAACTTTGGAAGTAAAGATACCCGCCATTGATCAAAGTGGAAAAAGTATTCTCCTATTAGTAATTAAAATTACATTTACGTCCATAGGAATATAAGCCGGAACATTTACTGATTGGATTTCCAGTGTTGGTAAAGTGGCCATACTTTCTTCACCTAAACAAAAACATAATTTAGAATTTAGTATGTAAATAAAAACATTCACGGATAAGCTTCATACTCAAGGTGATCTTGAAGTCTAGTAGACATTTGGCCATAAGCTTACACTTGTTTAGAGAGATCATGATTAGAATGATTGAAATGTGTCGTTTATTGTAGATATAAATTATGAGAATTGATTTTCTCACCATAGTTTTTAATGACTACATCTTATTATATAAATTTTACAGCTAACTGGTACAACCAAAGTTCTAGAAAGCATAAGACGTGACGTGGCGGCACCATCAAGCCTCAGCCAAGGCGAGCCATGACGTTTTCAAGGCATGATTTAAGGCGACAAATTTTTTATATAATTTATATATATACGTATATTAAATTAATCTTTTTTATAGATCTATTGATTTATATAATAATTCATATATAAAACTCATAAAAAATATTACATTTAAATTTATAATTATATATTTTACTATTTGTTTTTAAAAAAATTCATTTTTCACAGCCGCCTTAACGCCACTTTATCACGTCACGCCTAGCCCAGCCGCCATGGTCTGTTTCGTAACGTCGACGCCGCGCCTCATGCCTTGGTGACGCCATGACGCGCCTTTTAGAACCTTGGGTACAACCACCTAAAATAACAATTGTGGTGTATCCATTAAAAGTTGTTGTATATTTATCACCACCTATAAATTATTAATGTAGATTGTAGAGCTGCTCATGTATAAGGGCATGTTTTAGAAAACTTATTAACGTGTCTTATGAGTTTATTCGACTCAAATTTACCACCGTATTTAAGCTTAATAAGCCCCGCTAATAAGTTTCCCAAATATGCCCAAAGAAGGGATGTATTGTAATAGAAGATGCTTTTTAACCAATTGCATAAAATTTTCAGCCGACAGCAATCAGACTGTTTGAAGAGGCCAATTTTAATTTTATATAAAAACGTGGACAGCAGGATTCAAACCTGCGCGGGCAAAGCCCACATGATTCATGATTTCTAGTCATGCCCGATAACCATTCCGGCACGTCCACCTTATACTTGTCGTTGTATTAAAAAATATAAATACTTCAGAAAATGTGTTTCATGTCCCACCAATAATTTCGTTTTATTTGTTCTAGGCGAAACACAATTGCAGTTACAATATGATATTCAGCTAATTTCTTTTTTCTTTTATCTCCTTAACAATCAACTATCTACAAACTGTGTCTTTTTTTCCTTGCGTTTAATTGGGATTATGTACTGGCTTTCAACAAACTTTTATTTAGATGCATGAATTCATCTCAAAGTTTAATACATAATGGCTTTTGTATATATCAATAGGCGAACTTTGCACAGCCCTTGAAATAAAATAATAATATATTTTTATATATATTTATGTCCAGTGTTTGATTATTAAGAGATGGTTATGTATTCAGGGTAATGTTTAAGAGGATACATGTCACCTTTACAACATAATATGTTGTTTTTTAAGAAAGAGTAGAAGATATAAAGATATGTGCATTATGGCCCAACTTTAGCCCACTAAAAAACATTTACAACTTAGATACCACCTAAATAAGCCCAAATAGGAGTCTCTGGGTCCAATAGTCCATTTTACCAGCTATTGGCCTCTTGTATCAACTACCAATGATAAAAATATAATATTTTCAAATATAAATGGGTTTTTTTTGCAGAGGGATAATAAAAATAAAAATACCATAGTATGATGTTATTGTACATTTTGAGTCCCTTTAATGAGAAATCTGAAAAAAAGTTAACGACGTAACTTGTTGATCGTTTGCTTTCACCATAAGATCTTTTATGTAGTTTATGAAAACTAGTTTTCTTCAAAAAATAATTAATAATAATAACAACAAACATGGTATGATTTACAGCAAACACAATTTCCAACCTAATTTTGGCCCGGAAGTTTCGTTAGATCATTCCTCATAGCCCATTTCAACTCTGACGCTTTTACAGTTTTACCCTTGTACTAAAGACATAACTTTGTTGGCTGAGGAGCTTCCTTTTCTTTAGATTTCCTTTGCAAAATAAGTGTTTCCCATGTCACTAAACCCACGAAGCCAATGATATGTAATTGACAATGGCATTGAGTATGTCAACATTTTACTAATACATGCAACCAATCCAAAGGAGATTAGTTTTTTTATTTTTTGTTTTAAAGTGTGTGCTCCAACCTTTAAGGGGTGTTGGTTCATTGTAGATTTTGGTCTCGAACCATGAGTCTTGGGTCTTAAAAACGTTTGTACAATCTAGAGAATGTATTTTGAGATTTTGGATAATTGTATATAACTTTACTAGCTACATAACCCGCCCGATGGGCGGGTATGTTTCAAAATTTAGTATGTAGAAAAATACCAACAAAGATTAATAATTTTACAAATGACGTAATAATGTTGTAGCTGTAATGATGAATTGGTATAAATATCGATACATTAAAAATTGTTACATAAAATTTACAAACGAAATAAGATTTCTTTGTAAACTACATTTGCTGTTGAATTAGTGTAATTCCCATCGATGTCACAACAAATGACCTTCAATCACTTCTTGTTCTTAACTCGTGATACGGCCACATAAAGCTGGCCATGTGAGAATACCGGTTTTTGCAGAAACAACCCAACCTGAGACAACGTCTGGCCTTGACTTTTGTTAATGGTCATAGCAAAGCATACCTGAACAGGAAATTGCCTCCGATTCAATTTGAAGGGCATCTTGTTGTCGGAAGGGCTAATAACCATTCAAGGGATAGCGCAAATTGTACCCACCTTGCCGCCAGATATGATTTTACCCTCGATTATATTCACCGCCATTCGTAATATCTGAAGTCTGGTTCCGTTGCACAATCCAGCTTTCTGATCAATATTCCGCATACACATTACCGGAGCCCCAATCTTTAACTTCAAGATATGTTGCGGGACACCTGACATTTTTATGCTGTTCAAGAAGTCAGTGGTGTAAAGATCAAGGTTAAACATAGTATCATCTTCATCTGCAGAGGAAACGGAGTCCGATGACTCGTAATTCTTTTCTTCTCCAGGAATTAATGACAGCATACGTTCGTTTATGAGGTCAACCATTTCATGCGTGGGAGCAAGAATGGCTCTATCTTGAAAGAAGCTGGGCTACCATAGATTATCAAGCAAATGAGGGTATGTTTCTGCAATAATAGCCCCAACGTTATCATCAGAGGCTGGAATCAGCACGTTATCCGGGACCTCTACTGACGACTCACCATCATTTTCACCACCTGTGTTTATATAATATCAAAAAAATTCATATAAGTAAAAAATATAATGGAACGTTTTTTAAAAACTTACAAATAGTTTAAATAAATACCTATAGTGCCGTTGCCAATATCGAGTATCCAATCTGCAAACTCCTTTATTTCTTTTCTTTCAACCTCAGATGCTCCAGAACCAAGCCTCATGTTTACTGTTAATTTCAAGACAGTGCAGTGGTCCCAAAGATATGACGCATTGATAGTCGCATGAACCACGTCTTGCCTACAGCCGTTTGGAATAACAGGAAGAATCTGCCGAAAATCACCACCAAACAAAACAACTTTTCCACCGAATACAGATTTTAACGGTGTCGAAGGGTCCTGCCTACATATGTCTCTCAGGGTTCTATCAAATGCCTCGAAACAATATCTGTTAATCATTAGTGCCTCGTCCCAGATAATTAGCTTGGCTTTTCGTATCAACTCAGCAAGGTCACCGTCAGCTGATATGTGGCACAACGAATCTTCCACCACATTAATAGGAATTGCAAACCTGAATAGAGTACAAAATTAGCAATTTATAACAAAAGTATAAAAATTCAATATTAAAGGTGTTTTGTTCGAGTATAATAAGGACGCGCAAACCTGGAATGAGCCGTCCTACCACCGTCCAATAAAAGGGCCGCAATACCACTTGATGCAACATTCAATACTATTGACCCCTGGGAACGTAATGCAGCAGACATAGTTTTGTACAGGTAAGTCTTCCCAGTACCACCGTAACCATATACGAAGAACATTCCGCCCTTTTGATTATTAACGGCGTCCATGACTGTTCTGTATATACGTTTCTGCTCTGATGTAAGGCTGGCATAAAGAGTTTGATGCTGCTCGCGGAGTTCGTGTCTGTTGTACGATTCCTCATCATGTATTAACCGGTTGTAATTTTCCATCGTGTATTGTTCATCCGGATATGACATGTTTGAAAAAGACTTCAAACTTTTGTTATTACATAGCAACATGTGTTCAATATACGTAAGACATATATTCATCATCTGTGTGTCAGAAAGTTGTAAATCTACATTAATAAACGATAAGATTATCAAACAATATAAATAAATTATGAATCAAAAAGTAGTAATTAAACTGAGTGAGTTTTTTTTCAGTATTACCTGGATCGTTACGCTTCCTTCATTCAACGGTTAACACATCCTCTGCCAAAACATGCCATGTTTTTTCCCAGACAAACTCGGGTCGAGACATACTACCAGTCATGAGTAGCATGACAAAGAAAGAACGCAGATAATCACCTATTCCCCAAAAACTTGCTTCCAACAACCCATCAATGTACTCCTTGTCGTCCTGTAGGAGCCCACGGGCAAAACACGCGTCTCTATATGACGGATAAATAACACCGCGCCATTCCCTGAGATCATCCCAGCTTCTCGGACCTTCCACCTTGTTTAGTAATACACGTAAATAATAAAGTTCACCCCATGACGGCGGAACATGATGTATACGTCCTAGTGTGTTTCCTCGTTGTCTTTTGTTCCAAATGCGTTGCTGCTGATTCCAAACGTAAAACTGGGGGATCTCAACATACTGGAGTTTGCGCGCGTCTAGATCTCTCTCGTTTAGTTCCATCCACGCTATAAACTTGGTTTCATTTACAGATGACTTATCTAACGCGTAATCAATACTCTCCCTTGCATCAAATATTACAGGCTGTTCATTCTCTAAATGGAAAGGCAACCGTTCTACTGAAGGCGTCCTTTTATGAATATCAAACTGAAATATACGCCAGGTAGCCTCACACGCTGAAAGATACCTACAATCATAATAATCTTTAATTTCGTCGATCTCTTCACCCTCCACAGCAACAGTAACCCTGTTTGGTCCTTTGTTCACATACTTAAACAAATATTTTATCGAACCAACTTGGTTGCACCATTCTACGTTTATATGAGACTGGTACTTCCTCAGCAAACCTGGATTGTACGGCACGACATAACCATTATGCAAATCTATTCCACTTTTCCGTACAGTATTTCCATCGTTTCTCCTCTTATAGATTGTGTATCCATTGTCATCGATGACAGTTGACTCGTTAAACTGTTTTGGGAATTTTTTCGTACATTTGAAATTGACAGTGCAAGGGCATCTTGGGTTTTCAGCACCACACGGGCCATGCTTCATCTGATCGGTGACTATCTGGTACAATTCCGGATCCTGTTCTTTGTCGGGTATCTCTGCTGATATAAATTCATCTATTTTTGACGCAGCAGTTATCTTGTCTCGTGCCTCAAGCCACAATAATATGTGGCAATGTGGTAGACCCCTCTTTTGGAACTCAATGGTGTAAACAACTGCGAATTCCCAGAAAATAAATAAATTAAGTCATATATATTTATGTTTATGTTTATGTTTATACCTTTAAATATAAACTGAAAGTATAAATGTGTTGGAAGTTTACCTCCTTTTACGTGGCCAAAAGTATGATTTTCCTTGAAATCCTTTAGTAGGCAGTCTAACCTAATTTTAAAAACTCTAGATATAATATCTGGACGATCTTCAGATTTCAAACCTTTCTTGGCCATTTCACGCGCAATCTCGGGCCAATTAGGGTTACACGTGAAGGTTATGAATAAATCAGGATAACCGTGAAACTTACATATCGTCATGGCGTCTAAATAATTCTGCATCATATACCTTGGACTTCCGGTAAATGACGACGGTAGCACGTACTTCTTACCACGTAATACATTACCATTATCCTGATTTTGCGCCAATATGGACAATTTCGCATACGTCTCAGTTCTTAAATCTTTTTTCTGTGTTTTAATGTATCTCGTCCTCTCAGCCTCAACCATTGTCAATGCGTCGGTGCAGAATTGCTGTAACAATCGCCTACCATTGAGTATCATGGAGAACTGATTTCTCCTGTCTTGCAATCTGTAAGCAAACCACTCCCTCATTGACACTCGCGTGCCTTTATTTTTTTCATTAAAATCAGTCACGCCTTGGTGGTAGACATCAGTACGGTACCCATCTTCTGCATAGGGGAAAAACAAAGGGTAATGCAGTGCTAGGTATAGTACGTGCAGCTCGCTGATTTTTTTAAGTTCTCCGTTTTGCCTGTGGACGACAATATCCCTAGGATTTGCTGTACTATCGAAATCACCAACAATCAAAGCTGCTACTTCGGATGAAGTTGGTAGATTGTAGTTCCTACCGTCTCGTGACCTGCTGCCAATAAGTCTGAGCTTAATATTACTGTCATTTGAAGAGCTTATCGATCGGGCGGCCATCCGAAACTTCTCTACCAACGGATTGATTGAATCAAGCATGTCTCGTATCTGGGTCGTAAGCTTAACATCTATCTCATTAGTAGATGTTGATGTGCATCTGCGGTTGCTGTAACAAAATATATATATAAGTTAACGAAAATATAAACTTTAAATTATAAAATGCAATGACATCGTTAACTAATTTAGATTGTTTACCTAACAGCTTGTATCCGGTTTTGAATCTCGTTTTCCGTGTCATATATATAAAGCTGACAGAATTTCGGACGGTTCCCTGGTTCGGGCATCAAATCTCCCAATCTATGTGGATTTTCCCCATTTATCCTGAAGCAGTAAGGGCCACGTCCGTTGTTAACGGACTCATCTTGCTTCCCACCCATAGAAGTGAAAGCGAACATCATGTTATATTGCCTTATGTTGGTCAAAAAAGAAGCGCTCTTCGGGTGTTGTTTGGTAATAAGCAGCTTAACCTTACCCCTCATACAACAAATTGAGTATGAGTGGGGGTTTGTAGGGGAACGTCCGCAGTCCTTCTCATCTTTCCAAACCATAGCGCCACAAGACGCGCATTCAAAATCAGGATCTCCATGGTCAAGGTATTCTGCAAAAATGTATCAAATTATGAGTAACAACCTTATGATGTAAAAAAACCTATTGTATAAAATATAATTATTTACAGATTTTTTAGTGATATAATTTTTTACCGTTTGAAATTCCAACAAATGCATGTGTTGGTAGCTCAGATTCATCTTCATGTTGAGGGGTGGTAAAGTTCAAACCAAGTGATATTCTCGGAAACACCGTTTTTCCTTTTTTTTTAGTATTTGTTCCCTTTGAATTTGAAGAATCCCCTATTAGACATCATGAGGGGCAAACAATTATTCAAAGAAAATATATATAGATGTCATTTGATTGTAAAAATTGCAAACCTTCTTCACTTAAATCAAAATTTATGGGTTTATTGATGTTGAACCTTGAAGTCTTATTGGTCAACACTGCACTTACTGGTTAAAAATAGAAGGTTTAATCCTACTTATATATGAATATAACAGATAAAAATACTTTAGAAATTAAAAAAAAAAAACAAATACCGTTTGTTTTGATTAATGGACTGTTTGAATTAACGGGGTATGAGCAAGGTTGTGTTGTAGTTGTATGAGTTGCAAATTGTACAAATGGTGTTTTGGTTGGTGGTGGTGTTGGGAAAAAATTATTTGGACTTCCGGTACTTCGATAAAAATTATTTAACGGCGGACCTAATTAAAGTCATTAATAAAAAAAATTAACATTATATGAGAGGTAATATAATATTTATAATAAATTTGAACTAATTATATCAAAATTTGATATTCAATATACTTACATGATAATTGACTAATACGTGGAGCTATCATAGGCATTGGTGATATAAATAATGGGCCTACTAAATATCAAAAATATAAAAACTAAGTACATAATTAGTTGTAAATATTTATACCAAAAATTCCGTATTTTGATACCTTTTGATTCTTTGATGTTGGGGGGTGTCAAATTTTTCGTCGGCCTTCCAGGATGCCGTTTAGTTATATCACCTATCAAATATATTGTAGATAATTATGAAAAATAAAAGTGAGTATGCTCTGTTGTCTGATGTTGTATTACAAAATAAATTACTAAGCATATATATGTTTTTATAGATAGAAAACATTACATACTTTCATGAAGCTGCATAAGTGGTTTTCTTCCGATCGGTCTTCCACGTTTCCTAACCGCATTTGGGAACTCGTTTTGCGAAGCTTATAGTACAAAAGGAGTAAAAGTTAGTAAAATTGTTTAAAAAAATATTCAATTGGTTCAATATATAATTAAGTTGACTAAAATAATACAATACTTAGATTGTGTTGACATATTTTCAAGGGGTCTTTTTTAGAAATTTTCTAATGGTGTGTTGGACGAAGAGCAATTACCACATAATTGAGCATCAAGTACAATGCGGTTAATGTTTTCTGGATGATTCTCGTTGTCTTCTACCGTGATTTTCCTTTTTCCTCCTTTTTTTTTTTCTTAATTATCTACCATTGTATGATAAGTGTTTGAAATAGATCCACTAAATATAATGTATCCGTATATAATATCTGTAGAAAAATGAAATTAAACATTTAGTCGACAAAATATAAATATATAAAATAAATTTGACAATAACTCAAATTACAAATTATTTTAGTGTTTTGTTTAAGTGGATAATTTTAAGTGGACGTATTACCTTTTAATGAATATTTAAGTGGACAATAAAAAAAAGCTAAACAATTTATCAGCGTGATTTAATTGATAGCCAAATTTCCAGAACGTTTAAAATTAAATGATAACAAAATTTACATTAATAATTCAATTTTAATACTAAGCCCATTTGCCCCGAAATAATAAGCTGCGGGTTACGAAAAACATTTGGGCCATTTGGGAAGTTGTCGGTAAGCCCATCTGTAGCTCAAATGTAGTCCGGCCCACACATCGTCTCTATTCTGTGGATTTCGTTATTGTGCAAACCCACAAACACTGAAAAACAAAACGCAGAGGAGCGTCGAGGATTCATATTACGACCTTATTAACGAAAATTGAAAGCAGGAAATGTAAATCGAAGCATATTGAAGAAATACCTTGCAGATCGGACAAGAGCACGATCATTTGATCTGTTGTAAACTGCTTGATTCAGCTGTTAATCAGAAACCCTAGACCGGTAAATTTTCAAATTAAACAATTGGTTACTGAATTTCGGGTATACATGTAGCTATCAGTTCATGTTAGTTGTTTGGATCTTGAATACTGTTATGAATTATTTCATTTTAGGCTGTGACACAGGAAGCAATTCGTTAGTTGCATTTAGTCTACAAATACACGATATAAAATACTTAAAAAATGCATTTTCATCCCGTTATTAACTGCAATCAAGCTACTAAAAAAATTTGTTAGTGAATTAAGGGTGAGTATTGAGTTTTCATAAGTAATCAAACGGGATTATGGAAATTTAGCAGTGATAGTTTATGTTGGTTAGCTTTAGTTGATATGATTAAAGTATAAATGAAAGTTCCAATAGGGTTATACTTATTCAAACTGGAAAACATGTAAAAACGCAACTAAACATAGATTATGAAGCAAATTTAGGTATGGTTAAACAACCTCGACCAATTAAGAACATATATATTAACAGAGCAATTTCAGAAAACCAATTAGACGCTTCTATATTGCAATTAGGAAACAATAATAATACAAAAGGATTATAAAACAACAGTTAATTTTTTTGAAAAAAAAAAGTTAATTGATTGATGTTATTGTATAATATTTAAAAAAATTAACAGACCAATTGTTGATACAGATTGAAATAAATTACTCAATATAAATAACAGACCTTTCGTACTTCTGTAGATTTCAGGAACTCTTGTGCTGGAAATTTCGGTATGAAATTGCTGTTTTACAATGAATCTTGTTGTGTAAACCCGGTTATGTGGATGTCACAGAAAGGATCAATAACACGATTTATATACTGAATGCTTCACATAGGTAAGTTATACGTTTCCATAATCTTAGGTAATTATAGTTGAATTTTCCACAATCCGAAATATGGTATTTAAATTCAAAATATTGATTACCAAATTTGTTTTTTCGTAAAAAATTTCCATAATATAGGTTTTTCATATTTATTACATATTTATAATTTCCATAAACTTTCCGTATTAAAAAATTTCCATAAAATTTCCGTATTAAAAAAATTTCCATAATATACGTTTCCATAAACTTTTGTAATATATATTTAATACGTTTCCATAATATATTTATTACATTTTTTCATGGAATCATATCGTGAAACTGTTTGACTATTAAATTCAAAATGTCAACTGTTTCATAATTATTTAATTTGTTAAAAACTTTTACAATATATATGTGGTAAAAAAAACCACGATATAATATATGTGGTAAAAACGAATTTGGTTCATTATTGTTTGACTTTTTAAAGTCAAACCGGGTAACAAAAAAATATACCGCCCTATGTAAATTTATCTTATGATTTCGAGATTATTCTATAACATATTAAAAAAAGGACATATAAAAATGTAAATTGTTTTTAATAATATAACCTCGTTATCATAATATAAGCACCCGTGCAAAAAAGTTTAACCAAAGAATAAGTGTTCCAACAAATCACAAACAATTTTGTCTAATAAATACTAAAAATCAAAAGATAAGCAATATTAAAATATTGACCAAAAAACAGCATTGGGTTATGGGATGCCTCTCAATCTTCTGGTTCGATCTTGACCTGAACCAACCCCTCCGAGCTTTTATTATCCTTTTATTCATCAGAATCAGTGTCAAGATCGTCGAGATTAATAAAGACACGACGTTTCTTATTACTCGAAGTGCCGCTGCCAGAAGCTCCATCACCAGAACTAGGCGTTTGCATGTCGAACACACGTTTCACGCTATCATCACACACGCTAACCTCCTTTATCAAGTTAGAAGGCGTGTTGAAATCCTCCAACGGCTCATCCTCAGGCTGAAAAATAGATAATTAAATAATTATTAAAATATTACATTGTTTAATTACAATAGTGTTTTTGCGTAAAATATAAAGTGGAATACGCAAACCTCATCAACAACATCAGCCACTACACGCTCTTCAATAAAATTGTTTTTGAAATGCTTTATGAGTTGTGGATCCTCCGACATACCATTACATCGGTAGGTGTGGTTATTTTTTCCATGGTTTTCTTTAGAATACCACAACTTGAACAGTAATTTTTTACCGATAATTCTATTCAGCTCATCGGGGTAGTACTTGGAAGGATCCTTTCCGCATTTGTCAATTAAGTCCCACACGGTAAGGCCGGTCAACTTGTGAACAAAGCTATTGAAAAACACAACTTGTGTCGTACCACTCTCATCGATGACTGTTACAACGACCCTAAACATGTTAATCAAAAAGTTATAAACAGTCAAAAAATGTTATAAACATAGCATTATAAAACGAACTATATATATTCGTCAGTTTAGTGAAATCTTACCTTATGTTTAAATCGTGAAACAGTGTACAAATAATTACTGTTCGGATTTATTAAAAGAGTGGTATAAACAACTAAATAACCACCTTTAATTTTGTATTAACTAATTTAAAGTGCTCGAAATCATTTAATTATGTTTATAATATATTTATATTTAAATTTATACCAAATTTATAAAAACAGTGAATAAATTTTGTTTAAAATTTTGTTTAAAGAGTGATACTAAATAAAAACTTTGAAATTAATTAGTGACTTTTTGACTATTAAATCGTCAAACAGTGTACAAATAATTAGTGTTCGGATTTATTAAAAGTGTGGTATAATACACTAAAAATAGTGTATAGAAATTACCTTGCAATAGAAGAGATGTTTGTCTCCTCTTGATTAGTTTTCCTGCAAGGTCACTGGAATTTGACATTAAAGATGTGGTTATAATGAATTTGATATAATACTATATTTAAATAAACCGTATAGCATGTTTGTACCAAAACAATGCGAATTGATCATCAATTCGAATTCCATCAAATATTCTGATCTGTTTTTTAATAAATTGATATTTAGTATGAACCAAAAAGAACGCAGATGACTGCATAATTTTTAAAGATTAACAACAAAGAAGTACACCAATTGATGATTAAAAAGACTGCAATACTTTTAAAAACTATGTAGTCATCGGCAATTGATGATTAAAAACACTACAAACGGTTTGAAATCTATTATGCAGTCCAACAATTGATGATTTAAAAACAATGCATACGAAAAAACAATGCATTCTATGGGTGGAAATATTGTTTATATTCAAATCTCCGAAAAACGCATAATAGATTGTACCTTAATAGTATTTGCAGTTCGATTTATGCAGAGAAGAAGGCTTTGTTATGTTCGTATGGTGAGCATTGATTATATATGAGTTGTTACCTTCAAATTTCCGATAAATGAGGAAAAAATTAAGTGGGATATTCATACCAATCCGACTTATGGTAAGTTTGAATTTAAATATCATGCACAATATGGTATCTTAAATTTTTTCCTTTTTTGTTCGAATAATTTAAAAGATATCCGCAATTTTATGGTAGGATGCGGAATTAACAACCAATTAAATCAAGGGGATAAATTTATTTTGAAAACAGGAAGACATAGTAATCGCAGAAGGTAACAACAATTCCTTAATTGTTTGCTTAAATTCCAGTTTGTTATTTAATGATAGTTTGGCCGAAAATTTTGTAGGTGAGGAATACTTGAACATGTGGACCAATGAGGGATTTACGGGTGGCATTATTGGCCAATGAGAGGCGTCCGTGGTGCATAGGTGGCAAGAATTCATCAAGTGTAGTCTCATATATAGGGTAGGATTATATTATATGTGCAACTATGTTTCTTTTTTCTTCCTTAAAAAGTTATTCTCGTTATAAAACTCCCCCTGTTGACTGAGCTTATACCCATGATATGCGCAACTTAATCGTTGTCCTGCTAATGTTTTAAACTTCCTTGTCCATGTGGTTAAATGCTTATCCAGGGAGGAAACGAACATGTGGCATCGAGTAAGTCATTCGGGGGTCATAGCCCTTAAGTCATCACCAGATCGTTATGCCACTACTAGAAATTTACCATTGACATCTATGGCGACGACAATAGTCGTTGCTACAGATTGCTCTATCGTGACGCTATGTCGCCTAATTTTTCTTTTCGGAAACTATACCAATAATATATTTCCCGACAACATGTCGTCGGTATAAGTGCCATCTGAACTGACGACATATATCCCGACAAAACTTTTCAGCTATTACGACAAAGTTGTGGCGACGACTTGTTGCCGAGATAGGCTATACTGGCGACTTGTTGTCGCTATAGGGTCAAAAACGGATGCTGGGACAAATGTCTTTCTTGTAGTGTCTCCACCTATGTTTCATCTCGTTTAATTATAATTTTGTCGATCTTCTAACCTATTTAAGTAAACGATTTTAGGCACTTCTTGACTAATATATAAGATTTCAAAACTTAACTGGTCATTAATGCATTTCCGTTATTTACACACAGAAGAACCTAAAATAAGCGCAAAATATGGACCTAGTTAACTCTTATTTTATAGTGTTCTTGCAAATTCTAACACAACTAGTGGATCATAATAGTCAAATTCGACTTGTAAGACTACAACATATATCTCACGCGCCACACTTTACCATTTTCCGGTTTCCACCAATCACAAGTATCACACCTATTGTTTTCTAGAGTATTCTTATTATTTTATTCGAAAAAACAATATCTTAATTATGATTTGTAAATCTTGATATGAATAAACAAAACGTAATAATAAAGCTACAGCTATTCCAATAAGAAGCAAATAGTAGATATGATTCCTAAAGCACGAATGAAAATTTAGAAAATTAATTAATTAATTAGGGAAAGGTTAGTGTTATAGACATAGGTTAGGACCACAAAAACACAATTAGGCGCACCATACTGCCCAAAAAAGCTACCACAGACCATTGTCTTCGGATCTACAACACACCTGGGACTGGGAGAGCAATCTAGAAAGTATTTGTATGTTTTACAACCAGACGAATACAACAAAGTGCCACGTGGTCAATTATTTAATCAAGATTTATTTATTTTTATGCCTCATATTCTGGACATTGTAAGGCCAGGTAACAAATTCTTTTAATTTTAATTTAGTTTCAGAAAAGAAGTAAACTATGTTATTTTAATAAGCAAATAATTCATTAAAGGCGCTACAACAAGTAACTAACCAATAAAATCAAAGGCACAAAAGACCTGAAGGCCCCGAGCACAAAACCAAAAAAAAAAAAAAAAAAAAAAAATTCCGTTTATAATCTTTCTTGAAATCTGGCGAGCTCGTAGTTGAGAAAGTTCATTATTTATCAACAACTTTCTAACTGATGTTCTCTGTATCCTTTGATGGCACTCGCCGATTGATTCCACATTAGTTGAACAAGTCTTTATACTTCAATTTTCAACCTTCAGTTTTTAGATGGAATGCCTTTGTTCTTTTTTATCAGTTGATGAACTACTGAAAATGGATCCCGCATGACTTCTTACTGGTTATGGGCCGATCCATACTTGGCTAAACATTAGTAGATGACCACATGAAAAGATTTAAAAATAAGTACGGTAATTGTTAGGTTGTATACATCTAAAGTATAAACTTAAGTACTCTAAGAGTCTGTTATAAACGAAAATATTTTTTTGTTAACGAAAGCTAGCGCTGAATTGGATGTGTCGTCAAATTGTTCTTTTGTATTTATAAATAATAGTTTAAAAGATTAATAGATAAGCAAATAACATACCATTTTTTCTAACTAACATGTATTTTTTTTTGGAAACGGCAAATGAAATAACGGAAGCCTACTCGTCAGATTCGTCAATCAACAGACACCATTGGCACACGCATTTCTTTGATTTGTCGGTTTCTTTTTTCCTTGGTTTTCGTCGGTAAAGCGAAGAAGATGAGAAGAGAGATAGTGAGTGAGTAAGAGAAGCATGCATTATACACTTGTACATTTTCAATATATTTTTTCTACTTTATACAAAGTGATAAGGGAAGTTAAAATGTGTAATTGGTATAAATGTATCAGTTTGTGTGTCAAAAGTGATTAGGTGACATTAATATGGTTAAAATGAAAGAAAAAAAGAAAAAGCCAACTGTTATTAGGGAACTAAGCAATCCTTTTTTAGACTAAGTGTCTTTACGGAGTATGAATCCAACACCAAAAGCATTTTTGCATATAGCAAAAATGTTAATCTGACCCACATCAAAAGATAGATAACATTAATGACTTCAACATGAATCTATCTTCAAAGACAAGATAAACCATTATTATTTACTTAATTAGTTATATAAGTAAACCACTCATAACTATACACCTAAGTGTTCATAGTTTGCGTGTGTTTATTGGACTTTTCTAGAGATACTGACGTTGATGGGCTAGGTTTTACCTCCAATAGCATAAAGGATATTGAAGCTTTAAAGGTAATTTAAACAAATTGGCGAGTCATTCTAAATTTATAAAAAATGTTATGGAAAATACCAATCAATTTGTAAATAAATGTGAGCTACATAACATAAACTATTTACCTTAACACACTATATAAGTTGTAAAGAAAGTTATACAAATATAAGAAAATAATTATTATAGCGTACAGGGGCGTCTCCAAGATTTTAAATGCCCTATGCGAAAACTCAAAAATGGGGCTCCTAATCCAAGATTATCATAAAAATTTGGACTTTCTAATTTAATTCCTATTAAATTATTAAATTGACTTAAATTTTAATATTATATATATAAGAAATATATAAAAATTGGACCCCTGTAAAACATGGGTCATGTGCGGCTGCACCTCATGCACCTCCTCAAAGACACCCTTTAATAACGTATGAATAAGTTATTTTGATATAAATATCACCTCACATTCGTAAAGCATGACTACTTTTTGTGATTGTACATTTGTATTTGACTTCATTCTAAGGAAAACATATTGTACTTCACAAAGATTATGGGCAAAATATATTCTTTCGCAAAGTAAAAGGTTTTTTGTAAAAAGTAAGTATCATGTTAGTTTTAACTTTTTAAACATAAATCGCTATATACAATTTTTTTTTTAAAAAGAGAAGTAATTCACCTTTATATGAAAATATCAATATAAAAAACTTGTAATTCTTATTAGAGTTTTGTTAATGGTTGTCACTAACATGCATAAAAAGCTTGTACATTAATTAAAAAAGTAATATTCTTAAAATTCAGGGGTTGTCTTTTGTTATTTTGTCATTTTAATGACAGCCCTAAGGATTATCATTATCATTTTCCTTCTTATAAATATCGATTAAAAGATACCCGTAAATCAAAACTGACATAGATAGGGTCGATGGAGGAGTGAACAATGAAACTTATAACCTAAAGTTTTTATAATAAGAAAGGAGATATACAAGTGTTAAGGATTAATTCAGATGTAATAACTTTCATTCATATGTGAATGGTAGTTGAAATTTTAAATAAAAATTATATAAAAACATAAATGACATTAATGCCACTAGGTTACTATATTAACTCTCTTTTTTCATGCTTTTGATTTATTTTGACATTTATCTTAATCATGTACATATGCACATAAATAGCATAAATAATAGGCTCAATACTATTTCTTTAATAAAAAAGTTGAGAGCCACAAAATTAGATTTTTAATTTATAAGTTATTTGATGCATTGATATGTAAATGCTAGACATACTTTTTGTTGGGTAGTTGAAAAGCATCTTTCACTTAAGGAGATTTAATGAATACAAAAGCGCAAATAGTTAGAAGACAATCTGAGGATCAGTTCCTCAGATTGTGGGTAATTAAATCTGATCTGTTCAGATTTCAGTTACCCGGCTACACTATCTGATCACCATCTGAAACAACGATTAGTTCCCTGTGCGGAATTAGCACTGATCAACCGATCAGATAGTTGTAGCAGGTTCAGCGCACACTTGACAATAACGCTGAGCCTTGAGGACAAATACTTCTCTAAACAAAACTCTTAGTAAAGGTCACTGAAGCTGAATGCCATCTGAAGAAGCATGAGTATCCGAAGACTCATGACGATCTGAAGCGTACAAAGGTCTGAAGTTTCAGTGTCAAAGAAAGACATAAGTAAAGCACAATTTTGTGTATCGCCGACAAAGGGAATCCTATGCAAATGTTCTAGAAGATATCGGCGATCACAATACGACAAAAAGTACTGTCAGAATTCCGTTTGTAGTGCTCGTCGCATGAAATATCCTCTGCACCAACGGAATTCTCACACGTGGATTCGATCGTTCATTCCTTTGTCATCACGTTTCCCAGTACTATAGATTGAGGACTTAACGAACGAATTCTCTATGCACCCAACAAGTTTGCACGCTACTAAAACTCTCTCAAACATTATCCTTTGAGCAGAGTGTAAACAACCAGTGAAACCTTAGTTACTTGATTTGAGAATTGAATCTCTGTAACGAAGGTGTCTGGTCTTGTGTCTAATCATTTGTTGATCAGAACTTGTCTTAGATAGTTTTTGTTATTGACTATCTCCTACAAGTAGCTTAATTAGGATTTTGTTTTTAGCTATTCCGCAAACTACTTGTAGCTTTGTTTATCATTATTGATTAGTAAAGAAATGTTTAAAAAATGTTAAGTGCTACCATAATTTTATTTGGTCAGTGAATACGTATAAGTGTATCTAATCACTTATCACGGGATTTACACTTTTTGTTGCTATACTTGTCACATTTGGATACATGTTAAAAATATTGTAGTTATTGATGTTGTGTTTATCGTTCTTTAATGAGTTGTGTTTGTGTTAGCAAAATAAAACACGACTTCGTGTTGTGTTGTTTTCGTGTTGAGAAAAAATGAATGCGTGTCATGTTATCCAAAAGCACGAAACGATAGCACGATTTGACAGGTCTAATACTACCTAACTATTGTCGTATGCGTTTCTGTAACACCCTAAAATTTACAAGATTTTTAAATTTTTTTTGAAAACAAACTTTTAATCAAAAGGTCCCAATAACTCGAATAATTAAATCCCAATAATAGTATTTTCATTTAAAAATATATTTAATGCGGAAATAGTTAAAATTAAGTGTTTTTAAAATATTAAATGCCGTCCACATCGGTAATGAAAGATACAGCGGTCAACCGTCCACCTTCTCCTTTCCTCTGCTGGTACCTGAAACAATGTGGGGGAAAATAGGGGTCAGCTGGAGAAGCTGAGTGAATATCTCAAAATGCATACAATCATAACATACAACACATGAGGGCACATCGGTGTACTCCTACTCAGAATCTACTCGATTAATTACTCAGATTTATTTCTCGGATTTTATTACTCAGATTTATTTCTCGGATTTTATTACTCAGATTTATTTCTCGGATTTTGTTACTCAGATTTTAATTTATATAGCGCGCTTGTGTGATTTGGGACGAGAGATCAACCTCGCCCCTCCTCACACCTCAGATAGGCGTAAGCCAAAACTCAGACGGGAGTGATCCCAAAACTCAGACTGGAATAATCCCAAAAACTCAGACGGGAATAATCCCAAAAACTCAGACGGGAATAATTCCAAAAACTCAGACGGGAGGTGATCCCAAAACTCAGATGTGTGTTATTATGTTTTATTATTTCTTTAACATAATTATCTCAGATGCCCTAGCAAGTAGTAGCACAGAATGACCCTGTGCCGAGCTCGGTTACCCATGCACAATGTCTCAGATTAAAATAAATCAACAGCTGCTCAGATACTCAGATAGCATGTCAAACTCAGATAACAAATTAAACTCAGATAGCGGATCAAACTCAGATAACAGCTCAAGCTCAGATAACAATTATGGTGCAAGAAATGTAACAAATAAGTCATGCATGTACAACGTTAAAACTGAATACACGGTGAGAATACTCACCTCGAGAAACGTAAGCTCCAAGGGTTCCCGACAATCAGAAGGACAGCACGTTATCTCCTAGACGGTCCTAAAACCCAAAAACGAAACCTTGAATTAAAATCCTACTCGATGGCTTATTTCAGAAAACTGGCAGCACCCGTCAGTCTCACGGGAACTGCCATAACTCCTAAACTGTGCAGTAGATTTATCCCATATTTTTACCAGGCAAAGTAGACAACCAGAACTACATATCTCTGTGAGACGGTCACTGGCTAAAACAGACTCTAAGTGTCTCAAATCAGTGATGCAAGACAGACATGCTGCACAGGTCATTTTCCTAACAGCAGCATATCAAAATGGTTATAACTTTTAAACCGTAATTCGGATTGACGAGAGGGTTGCGGCGTTGAAAAGATAACTCAGAAAACAAGTGACCAGCACGGGCAAAAAAATCCAAAAACGTATTTTAAGTGTGGTAAAAACAGACCCGAACTCGACCAACAGAATTTGTCCAAAAATTCAACATGTAGTTTAAAACCCGTTTTAAATCCCGACATTAACCCGTTTATTCCCGAGGCACCCGACAGCCCCGAAAACTAATTTAACTCAGAAAACTTTATTTAGAAGTCATCCAGCTCCTTATTTTGAAATCTTTCCCGGTTTAGGAACCAAGAACCATACGGGTTCGGTTTCCCTTCTCGGCTACTAAAAATGAAAATTTAATAAACGTGCCATTGTAACCGGTTAAGTGCTATGGTGTTAATTCCCGGGATCTCATACAACCGAGCTCGAGGGCTCGATACCATCCTCAGTTTAATCACGACACTTCCCAATTCTCAAAACACGATTAAACACTAAATCTAGAAATTTAAGCAAACGACTTTTATAATAATAACCCGATCCTCGAGATTTCATTCCGACACCCGGTTGGGTGTTGTCCATCCCATCACGGTCCCGACCTCAAAACAATATTATTAGATGATCATAAAAACGTTCTTGATGCAAATTAACAATTTCTTTAGACAAGATACAAAAGTTATTAAAAGGGGACAAGGACAATTAATCGAAAAATCATAATTTAAATCTGCACAAACACCAACAAAACCGAAAAAGGATTGAAATTTACCGAAACAGCAACCCGGCCAACACTCGATTAAGGCTTGCTCATTGGCTGCTCGATTTTCTGCCGTCTCAAAATATTACGCAGCTGTCACCACCGGTCAAGAGAAAAAAACACTCCACAGTTAGATTGTGACTCATCTTCTACCGTCTACGATTACGAGTTAGACACGTGAGCTGCTTCATTTAATTCCCTCTTCGCTAATTGTTTCTGCCGTGTACTACTTCTCCTCCTCCCAAACAATCATGACTACTAGAATCTTCAATTAGGTACAAGAAGTCTTCAAGCAATTAAACAATTGACGTGGCAACAAGAAATCATAAATCTTCTTTCTTTACCAATGGCGACCTCTTCACGGCGCACAAGGAAGTGACGCCCTACGGATGGGGTGGTTTAGGGTATAACAAATTAATTAAACGAGCCCATTATTCAGAAACTCGGGCCTTAGCCTTTGGCCGGCCCGACTCAAAGAGCATAAAACCAACTCGCTCACACGAATAAATAACGTCTAATAAAAATGATCCGTCTAATTATAGGTCGTCTAAATAATACTAACCGTCTCATAATTAATGACGTAAACCGCGACGGCCCACACTCGTAAATAATTATACAGTTTCATGATCATTGAAAGCGAACCGACTAACTACTTTTATAATTAATTTAATAATTATTTCTTTTAACAACTAACTATGACAATTAAAATAATATTAATTAATTACTACAAATTTCAGGGCGTTACAACTCAACTCCACTTGAAATAGACTTCGTCCCCGAGGTCATCGGTTGGAAGAAACTCAAGGTAGCGATCTTGCATCATCGACAATGGCACACATCCACAGATGAGAAAAACGATATAGTTAAGGAAATAAGGAAAACTCGTCAGGGTGATCCACTCGATCAGCATAAACCCCGGCTCTAACGCAAATCTTCCGTCTCTAACGGCGCAAAAGATAAGGCTAGAAAAATAAAATCAAAATGTTCTCTAAGAATATCGGTTTGTGTCAAAAAGTGTGACGACAATAATCACAATTAAATTCACGATACTTTGCTGAAGGCGTCTTCTTGCTCTCGCATTCGGATACAGTTGTTGCACTCAGCAGTTAACGTCGTGTTGAATCACCGATTCAACTCCACTTGGAAATTTACTATTGATTTGTTGACGATACCAGATGCTCAGCGTAGTACCAGGTCATCCAAACCATTTGCACAATCACACTCGGATCTCTCATGACGATAACAAGTTTTTATGGAAAATTTTCTTCCCGCACAATTCCATCAAATGACCACTTACACATATTAGCAACCGGTAGAAATTTTCATTATCGACAATTTCCTACCAAAATGACTCGGAAGGTCCTCTACTCTATGGGTCAACAGTTTGTTAACCGCATAATAAATAATTTAGCGGTTTACACCATTATCAACTAATATCAAAACTATGCAAATAAATCACAAGGAATATACATAGTACACAGAATTCTCATATACTCAGGTATATAACTCTAAAATGTGATCTGGAATTATAACTCAGAAGTCCCACTCAGAAATAAACTCAAAACATATCTCAGGAGCATAACTCGAAACTGTATAACTCAGGAGCAAACTCATAAATCTTAACTCAGAAGCAAACCCAAAACTCTAACTCAGTAACCACTCATAAGGTAATAATATTTACAAGTAATAGCATTAGGTATAAATCACATTTTTACTCATTCTTATTACTACTCGCGTGTTCCAATTTACCAGCTTATAATACTTGGAAGGATATACTCTCTCTCAACCGTGTTTTTGATTCTCAAAATAACTCTTCTTTAACATTATATTATTACCTTACTCTATTAGGTTTGCATATTACCGATGTTGATAACCCTTTAGATAGCTCAAATTAACGATCTTGTCATTTAATTCCCTTTAATAGGTTCTCATTCTATTACATTTAGTGATTTCTCGATAATATTTTAATAGGTGTTTTCTCATTCATCTAGTTTAACGATCCTTTAATAGACCGTTTCACTGATTTTACACAATTTAAAATGTCTCTTAATTATTTTGACCATATATACTCATTAATTTCATGTTACCCACTAAAAATTCCAACAAAATTTCATACTCTTATTTATAATGATTTCTCTTTACTCAATTCGCAGTTACACTTTATTCTAAATCTTACGGTTTACTCATGGTTCATCAATTCAGTACATTCTCGTGTTTTCGAAATTTCTCCTAAGTTCAATATAAACTTATTGAATTGATGTTCTCATCTCAAGTTTAATAATTATTCATAAATAGAGTTTTCTCGTATAATTTTGTAATACCTCAAAACTCATAACACTTTATAATACTTCAAAAATTTGAATAAAACTTCCCGTTAATTTAATACTTTTCTTATAACTCTTCATTAATTTCATTTTATTAATTTGCTTATGTAGCTTGATTTGTAAATTTCTTATAACTCAAAATTACTCCATTATTAATCAAAATAAAATTTTATCATTTAGCTTGTTTTAATAATAACTCATTACCGGCCAATTACCGCTCTCATTTTAACTCATTTTCCTCAAAATTTCATTGGAGCAGTTTTCTCATATTCGACTCATTAATAAGTTCTCATCACTTTAATTTAATGATTTCTCATTATCACATTCATAACCACCCAAGAATAAGTATACTGTCTTATTTTGTATATAATTGTAGTATTACTACTTCCCTTTTGCACGATATTCATTCAACCCAATTAACTTGATTTGTTAATTTCTCCAGTAAACCCGATCTATCATTTGGTTGTAAACTCTATAATTACCCATAGAATAAATTTAATTATTTTCAACTGCCTGATTTGATAGTTACTCTTATAATTTATTTGATCAATTATATGTATCTAGATTTCGCACTTTAAATTCATACCAACAAAATCTCTTTGTATAAGCACCATGCTCATAATATTTATAAATAATAATTAATGATATTCATTTCTTGACAGTTTTTCCTTTTTACCCCTACTCAACTCCACTTGGAGAAAAACTCGTCCTCGAGTTTGGAACTAGTATTGTCTACCAAAATAAACAAGCAAGTATGTAGTCACACAAACAATTAGGATACACATACTAAATTCACCATAACAAGCATTGGTCCATTGTTCCCCTCAAAATCTCCCCCTAACCAACCAAAAGTCCTGTGTGTACGGTAATAGGGGCCCTCTATTACTTTCGACACATGCTTTTGTTTGGTCACGAGTCAATCCCAAAGTTCACAATTTCCCACATAAAAGTAATCCACAAACAAATCACACTCAGAAGGAAGAAAAGTTTACTCTCAATATCTGATAAATACAGATATGCACTCAGCTGTATGTACTCGAAATCTTATAAACATTACTCAGAAATGCACTCAGCAAAATATTTTATTATGTTTTCAACAGTTAAACTCAGAACATAATATAGTTCATAAACTCTTTTAATTTATTTTAAATAGATCAACACCGAATCAATGATGATAGTCTCCCTTTGGTTCACTTTTAATAAATACCCTTTAAGATAAACTTGAATAATTTCTGCTTAATTTGACTTGGCAGTCCTCGATTAATTGGTATAACAAACTTATATAGGTTATTCAATATCTCTGCGTTAAATAAATAATCTCTCACTGAATTCATAAAAAAAATAATTATGGATTTTCAGTCTCAGCTATTAAAATCACATACTTTAAAAGTTTTCTCATTTGATCTCAATTTGATAAATCTCGGTTTACTATTTTCTCAGCAAAAAGATTTTCCCAATACATCATGTCTCATCTCTTTATAAAAACATTCTCCTTTTTAATTGTCCAAAGATTTCATAAATTTTAAATTTTTAAATTTGATAAATAAGTGAAAAGGTTCCACTAAATAAAATCTCAAATGTTAATTCAACATTTAAAAAAAACATGCTTAATCCAACTAAAGTTCTAATTTTAAAAACTAAAACGACTCTGAAATAACGGATAAGAACAAAATCCAATTTTTTTTTTTTTTTTTTTTTTTTTTTAACGTTCCTCGTCTAGCTCAAATGTAAATCATGTAAAATAATTATCAATTTTTTAAAAAATTTAAAATATGTTCTCGGTATTTTCGCTTTTGCTTGACTTGATGAACTGTCACAAAAATATTCTTTTGATAATAAAAACATCTTTCTTTTATTCGTTTCACCGTTTACTCGTTTCAATAACTCTTTTTATTAAGTATTTTCCCTAAAACGAAAGGTTTTAGTATTTTATCAATATGAAGAATTTATTACTCCTCTTTTCTTATTCACCCCAAAACATGTCCTCGTTAAATAATTTATGAAGTTTATATCATAATTTTATATTCATTTATTACCCTTATTGGTTAGAATTTCTCAGAATTATAAAATCTCACAGATTATATAAAATATTATGTAATTATAGTAGCATGTATAACGCGGATGTACTTAGAATTACACACGAAAAATATACTCAGAAAAGCGATCTTAGTCGCGAAATACACTCAGAATTATATCGAAATTATACTCGAATTAATGATAGCAATTCTCATATTTGTCATTCTTCAAAACTCAGAATACAACGAAATTCTCAAATAAATAAAAGCTCTAAAATATTACCGGCAATAGGAAGCGAGAGGTCGACGTGACATGCTGTATGTTTGATGTGGAAACTTTTCTCAGAAAAATATTTGACTCTTTTCTCATTTTAAAACTCGATACTCAAACTTGAGTTTGAATTCGCCCCTTGCGAACCCAAATCTCTCAAGTCAGAGCTCTGATACCAACTTGTAACACCCTAAAATTTACAAGATTTTTAAATTTTTTTTGAAAACAAACTTTTAATCAAAAGGTCCCAATAACTCGAATAATTAAATCCCAATAATAGTATTTTCATTTAAAAATATATTTAATGCGGAAATAGTTAAAATTAAGTGTTTTTAAAATATTAAATGCCGTCCACATCGGTAATGAAAGATACAGCGGTCAACCGTCCACCTTCTCCTTTCCTCTGCTGGTACCTGAAACAATGTGGGGGAAAATAGGGGTCAGCTGGAGAAGCTGAGTGAATATCTCAAAATGCATACAATCATAACATACAACACATGAGGGCACATCGGTGTACTCCTACTCAGAATCTACTCGATTAATTACTCAGATTTATTTCTCGGATTTTATTACTCAGATTTATTTCTCGGATTTTATTACTCAGATTTATTTCTCGGATTTTGTTACTCAGATTTTAATTTATATAGCGCGCTTGTGTGATTTGGGACGAGAGATCAACCTCGCCCCTCCTCACACCTCAGATAGGCGTAAGCCAAAACTCAGACGGGAGTGATCCCAAAACTCAGACTGGAATAATCCCAAAAACTCAGACGGGAATAATCCCAAAAACTCAGACGGGAATAATTCCAAAAACTCAGACGGGAGGTGATCCCAAAACTCAGATGTGTGTTATTATGTTTTATTATTTCTTTAACATAATTATCTCAGATGCCCTAGCAAGTAGTAGCACAGAATGACCATGTGCCGAGCTCGGTTACCCAGGCACAATGTCTCAGATTAAAATAAATCAACAGCTGCTCAGATACTCAGATAGCATGTCAAACTCAGATAACAAATTAAACTCAGATAGCGGATCAAACTCAGATAACAGCTCAAGCTCAGATAACAATTATGGTGCAAGAAATGTAACAAATAAGTCATGCATGTACAACGTTAAAACTGAATACACGGTGAGAATACTCACCTCGAGAAACGTAAGCTCCAAGGGTTCCCGACAATCAGAAGGACAGCACGTTATCTCCTAGACGGTCCTAAAACCCAAAAACGAAACCTTGAATTAAAATCCTACTCGATGGCTTATTTCAGAAAACTGGCAGCACCCGTCAGTCTCACGGGAACTGCCATAACGCCTAAACTGTGCAGTAGATTTATCCCATATTCTTACCAGGGAAAGTAGACAACCAGAACTACATATCTCTGTGAGACGGTCACTGGCTAAAACAGACTCTAAGTGTCTCAAATCAGTGATGCAAGACAGACATGCTGCACAGGTCATTTTCCTAACAGCAGCATATCAAAATGGTTATAACTTTTAAACCGTAATTCGGATTGACGAGAGGGTTGCGGCGTTGAAAAGATAACTCAGAAAACAAGTGACCAGCACGGGCAAAAAAATCCAAAAACGTATTTTAAGTGTGGTAAAAACAGACCCGAACTCGACCAACAGAATTTGTCCAAAAATTCAACATGTAGTTTAAAACCCGTTTTAAATCCCGACATTAACCCGTTTATTCCCGAGGCACCCGACAGCCCCGAAAACTAATTTAACTCAGAAAACTTTATTTAGAAGTCATCCAGCTCCTTATTTTGAAATCTTTCCCGGTTTAGGAACCAAGAACCATACGGGTTCGGTTTCCCTTCTCGGCTACTAAAAACGAAAATTTAATAAACGTGCCATTGTAACCGGTTAAGTGCTATGGTGTTAATTCCCGGGATCTCATACAACCGAGCTCGAGGGCTCGATACCATCCTCAGTTTAATCACGACACTTCCCAATTCTCAAAACACGATTAAACACTAAATCTAGAAATTTAAGCAAACGACTTTTATAATAATAACCCGATCCTCGAGATTTCATTCCGACACCCGGTTGGGTGTTGTCCATCCCATCACGGTCCCGACCTCAAAACAATATTATTAGATGATCATAAAAACGTTCTTGATGCAAATTAACAATTTCTTTAGACAAGATACAAAAGTTATTAAAAGGGGACAAGGACAATTAATCGAAAAATCATAATTTAAATCTGCACAAACACCAACAAAACCGAAAAAGGATTGAAATTTACCGAAACAGCAACCCGGCCAACACTCGATTAAGGCTTGCTCATTGGCTGCTCGATTTTCTGCCGTCTCAAAATATTACGCAGCTGTCACCACCGGTCAAGAGAAAAAAACACTCCACAGTTAGATTGTGACTCATCTTCTACCGTCTACGATTACGAGTTAGACACGTGAGCTGCTTCATTTAATTCCCTCTTCGCTAATTGTTTCTGCCGTGTACTACTTCTCCTCCTCCCAAACAATCATGACTACTAGAATCTTCAATTAGGTACAAGAAGTCTTCAAGCAATTAAACAATTGACGTGGCAACAAGAAATCATAAATCTTCTTTCTTTACCAATGGCGACCTCTTCACGGCGCACAAGGAAGTGACGCCCTACGGATGGGGTGGTTTAGGGTATAACAAATTAATTAAACGAGCCCATTATTCAGAAACTCGGGCCTTAGCCTTTGGCCGGCCCGACTCAAAGAGCATAAAACCAACTCGCTCACACGAATAAATAACGTCTAATAAAAATGATCCGTCTAATTATAGGTCGTCTAAATAATACTAACCGTCTCATAATTAATGACGTAAACCGCGACGGCCCACACTCGTAAATAATTATACAGTTTCATGATCATTGAAAGCGAACCGACTAACTACTTTTATAATTAATTTAATAATTATTTCTTTTAACAACTAACTATGACAATTAAAATAATATTAATTAATTACTACAAATTTCAGGGCGTTACAGTTTCTCAACATTCCTCTGATAATCTGGTAAATATTTACTCATGAAGAGATCAAACATGTAACATCTAAGAAGTCATCTAAGAGTGCTTGCTACTAGATCTTCACCGAATAGGTAGTGGTAGGAAAGGGGGGCAAGGTGGCCCATTAACCTCCCCCAATTTCTAAGTTTTTTATAAAAAAATTTTAGGGTATAAATTGTAATATTGGTATAATTGCCACCCAAATCTTAAAAGAAAAAGGGTTTTATGCGGCAGAAATTAGTGACCGTCGACCTTCGCTCCTCTCAATACTCTCAATTTCAGTTGTTTAGAAAGTGAAGCCTTAGGCCCTTAAGCTCTCGTCATCTTCATCGCATAAATAAGTTAATCGGGTATCTTCATTTACTTTTCTATTTTAGTTGGCGCACCATCAAGGGGCGGTAGGACATGGTCTCAATTTTAGTTGTAACTCAATTTCAATTCTAGCACAATCTACTCCTCGCCTCCTCTCAATTTCAATTGCTCAAATCTCAATTTTATTTGTATTTGTTAATTGTTATTAGTATTTTTTATATGTTTTTCTAATTTGCTAATTGTTATTAGTTTTAGTATTTGTATTTGTTATTTGTCAATTATAGCACAATCTGCTCCTCGCCTCCTCTCAATTTCAATTGCTCAAATATCAATTTTATTAGTATTTGTTAATTGTTATTAGTATTTGTAATTTGCTTTTCTAATTTGCTATTTTTCTATTTCATTGCTAGTTTTTATTTCATTTTTTATTTCATTGTTAATTAGTTATCACAATGTTTGTAGAAAGAGATGGATAAATGATTGCTTTGGTTACGTACATTGAGAAAAATGGGTTTGATAGTGTTGCGGATGAATTAATTGTTAAAACTTTTAAGGTATGAGACATCGTCGTTGTCAATTTCCGAAACAATGATAGGTAATTCTTTATGATTTACCACCCTTAATGTATGTATTGTGTTTTCACGACTTAATATGTATTTTGCTACATGTTTATGATTTTTAAGTTTTGCCCCCTCTTAATATTTTTCTGATACCACCCATACGAGTAGGTATCTCAAGTATTAACTAAGATAAATGAAACATTTATCCCTAGAAGAAACTCACCACGAGAGTTTTACATCGATTCCATATATATGGTAGATATAAATTTACTTTTATCTTATAAAACCATAACAATCTAACCTTCTGCTTATTAATAGAAATATCAAGTTGTTGTGCAAACGCCCAAAACGGCTTTCCCTAAATAACAAAAATAAAACATTAATTTCTCAAGTTGAGTAGATATTTGAAGAAAAGTTAATGCCACAACCTTTTTTTTTTTTTTGAAACGGTAAATATATTATAAAAGACCATCTTAGTAAGATACTAAGAGGGAAAAACAAAGATTACAAGAAATTGAAAAGGAGAAATACAAACGGCAAATATATTATAAAATAACCCATCTTAGCAAGATACTATGAGGGAAAAACAAAGATTACAAGAAATTAAAAAAGAGAAATACACCAATTCGCCCAAATACAATCTACTTTTGACCTATGCTTTAACCATAAAAAGGAAGTAGAAATAATGTCGCCAGCTATGACCAAGTGGGATCTATGTAGTTTATTGAAGATCACATCGTTTCTTGCCTTCCAAATACACCAAATAGAACACTGAATTATAGTGTTTATCACCAAAAATTTTTATCACGACTATTCCCCCACCCTGTTCCAAATTCAATTAAGTCTTTTACCGTGTTAAATGAAGGTAAGATAATACCACACTAGTTAAAAATCCAAGACAAGATTTCAATTGATTTCGGGCATTGGGTGAAAACGTGGTCAATGCTCTCCTCACCACCATTGCATGATGTTGGGTCACATTTTGTGTATTCAATAGTCAAGGGGTGTAATGTGACACTTTTATTGTAATCAATAGTCTAGAGGTCATTTATGTAATAAATAGTCTAAGGGTCATTTATTTAATAAATAGTCTAGGGGTTAAACATGTAATTAGTCAATATTAGGCCTAGGTATAAATACCTAGTTGTAACCTAATATTGGCTTAAGCTTGCCGACATTTGTAATCGTTCGTACGTTATTTTGCAAAGCTTCACATTGTTCTTTCCATCTAATCTTCAAATTACACCATTGTTATTGCTTAATCCTAGAAATCAGAACTCACAATTGGTATCAGAGCACAAATCTTCTTTGATTCGATCCATTTCAGTGAAGATTAAGCAAGTTTTGAAGTTTTTGGAGATGAACTCAAGAATCAAAAAATCGGAATTTGAGGTATTAAATCGTTTATATTCTTTGGTCATTACATTCCTCTTGTAATTCTAAGCATATTAGAATCAAGTTTCGATTAAATCCATCATCAATTGATCTTAATTTTGTGATTTTAAAGAAAACCATTAAAACACATTTTTTCCTCTGCTAAATCGAAAGTACCATCTGATTTGTTGTGTTTTGATCGTTTTCATTATACCATCTTGTGCGTTTTCCATTTTCGAGCATTTTGGGATTTGAATCACTCGATTTGGTTAAGAATTGAGCATTCTAGGATCGATTTAGTGAAAAATATAGCTGTTTCGATTCGTCAATGTCCAGAACAGCGAAACAGTTCGGCCCGAACAAAGAGCTCGGCCCGAACACTTTCACAGTTCGGCCCGAACAAAATAGCTCGGCCCGAACACTTCCACAGTTCGGCCCGAACAAACTTCTTTGCCCGAACAAAGTTCCCGGCTCGAACACTTTCACATTTCGGCCCGAACAAAGTCCTCGACCCGAACAATCTTCTTGGCCCGAACAACCCAAGATCGTATGACAAAAGGGGCTGTACTAAAACAATCATAACTTTCAGCTCGTGTGTCCGTTTCACGCCCACGAGTAACCAAATCGAAGCTCGAGAAGAAGGCTACACCGTGGTAAACAACATCCCGGCCCAAAAGTCTTGTTTCAATCACTTTATTGAGTTTTTGTGATTTTTCGGTCAATTTTCAAACTTTGCTTGGCTCCAGTTTCTATCCCGATCATCGTTTTTGATCAATTCAAAAATCTAGGACATATTTAAAGTGTCTTTTATCATATCCAGCCACTTTGAAAAAATTTCGAATTTTAAATATTTTTCTTCTCTCCCGGGAATAATTGATGTTTTAACCATACAAACAAGCAATGACTTCAAGAGAAGCACTATCAATTGGGTCTGATCTAAAACCTCCAGCCTTATTCAGAGGAGAGTATGCTCAGTGGAAGAAAAGATTTCTCCACTTTATCAAAAACCAAGAGTTAGCTACTGAAATTCTCGAGTCTCTTGAGAATGGAAATGCTAAATTTTACGAAAATGTTGTTGATGCTCCTGATGCAAATCCTCCAGTTGTTGGCGGTCTATTTCTCATTCCCCTTGCCAGATATAATGCTCAGCAAAGGCAAGGTGCAAAGCAGATCTTTAGGCATATTCTTTCATGCTCCAAGGTTTACCGAATGACATCTACAACAGCTTAGATAGTCTTGAAAGTAGTAAAGAACTATGGGATGAGATTAGAAAAAAAATGGAGGGAACAGTCCTTCGGAATAAGGTTAAAATGGTCACTACGTTAAACTCCTATCAAAACTTTAAAGCCACAGTAGGGGAAGATTTGCAAAGCACTTACCATCGATACTGTAATCTGTTGAATGATCTCCGTAAAAACAGTCTATCAAAGGGAAATCTAGAGATCAACATCAAATTTATCAACAGTCTTCTTCCCGAGTGGGAAATGTTTGGTAACAGTGCTATGCAGCATAAAGATCTAAGTCTGATAGATATTCATGAGCTGTATGAATAGTTGTACCAAAATGCACCAATGGTGAATAACATGGACAAAACAAAACAAGAGACACAAGATACTCTTGCACTTCTTACCAAACAACAACATCACTTAAATGAGTCTGCTAAATCGAAAGAAAAAGCAGAAGAACCCACTCCTCTAAAAATTGATGATTTGGAGAAAGAACTTCAAGAAGTGCTGCAAGCCATGTCACTCATCTCTAACTATGAGAAGAAATATTATTCAAAGCCCACAAACAACAATCTGCGATCTTCATCTAACTTTAAACATGCTCAATCTGCTTCCGCTTCAACTGATAAGCCAACCATGACACCTTTGGATCCTACAAAGAAATGCTATAATTGTGGTGTTGCAGGTCACTTCTCCCGTGATTGCAAGAAACCTAAAGTTCATGACTCTGAATATTTCAAACGAAAGATGTTAATGGCAAAACAAATTGAGTCTGGGAAAGTGTTGTTAGCATAAGATCTTCAGTGGATGGAAGATTCAGATCAAGAAGATGAAGAACATTCTGCAAACGTGTGCTTCATGGCAAAAGAGAATGCTGAGATTTCAGACCGTTTCAATGAGGAAGCCAACAAGGAAATTGAGGTAATCAGTTCTCTTTTATCTACATCTGATTATTCCATTGATTCTGATACGTGTTTTGATAAAAATCTGATTTCTGAAATTGATTCTCTAAAACAAACGATTTTACAAGAAAAAGATCTAAATACAAAACTTTTGGAACGTTTATCCGTTTTAGAAAATCAATGTGAACAAACTGCTCATCTAGGTGAACAACTTGTTAATCATATTAAACAAAATAAAATTTTCAAACTAGAAATTCAGGATTTACAAAAACAGGCATCAGAAATAAAGGTCCAATATGAATCTGAAATTCAAAATTTGTCTCATACGATCTCAGAAAACGAAATTGAAATTCAGAATCTTAAAAGTTCAACAGGTTCAATATCAAATGAACGTAATGCTAAATATTACAAATTATACATTGAAACATTTCATGAATATCAACTCACTAAGAATTGGTTGGAACGTAAACAACAAGAATTTGAAGATAATGAAAATCAATTTAAATCTTTAAATGAACAAATCAAAGACTTAACAGACAAATTAAGCAATCAGATAAACCAATCCTCACAAGAAACAAATAGTCAACAGTCAGTCAACAATCATCTCACCTACGACAAAGATCAGTTAGTCGCTCACGTTAAACACCTTGAAGAATTAATTGAAAAACGAGGAAACACTGATCAAACAATTCATTTGAATAAACCAAAAGAATTCAAATTCTTCAATTCAAAACAAGGTCTAGGTGCGGACAATCCAGGATATCTTAGCAAGGCGTGTAGGGTACTTCCAACATTATATGACTATAGTTACATGCAAAGAGATATCTGGCAGAGCTTCATGAGAGTAACCGATGAAGAAAAAGAAATTGAGACATTTAATAGAGCATAGAAGGAAAATGCACAAATTAGTTTCAACTACACCGAATTAAACAAAACATATGAAACTAAAAAGGCTAAATTTGAAAACGATGAATATTTTCCGATAATAACTCCGGAAGAATTTGAGATTAAGGGGAATGCTATCGTTCAACAAAAAGTGACACGAAAGCTCTATGTTCCATCTTTAATCCTCGAAAAGAAAATTTACCAATTGGAAACTGAAATTGATGAAACAAATAAGGCATTTGATAAAGAAAAATCAATTTTACAAACCAAAATTTATGAATTAGAAGATAAACTCGTTAAAATCAATTCTTCTTGTGCTCAAAATGATTCTCAATCTGATTCTTCTGCTCAAACTAAAACTCTTGAAAAGACTTCTACAATTAAAATCCCTGCTATTTTAAAAAGAAGCTCTGACTCAACTGCTTTAAATGTGTCAGATAAAACCTTAGAATCGAAGCTTGAGAAGCCCATGCCAATCGGAGACAGAGGAGCAGCTCAGATTAAGAAGTCTAAGTCGTCCGACGCTAGTATGCTTAAGTCAAAGGAACTTAAGAAGTCTAGTCCATCGTCGTTTTTAGTTTCTTCTTTTTCTGTTAATAATAAATGTAAGAACTCCATGGATTTTATTGCTCCTAAATTGGCTTTTGGTACTGTTTATGATTCTACTGTTTATCGTCCTGTGAATTATGATGTTAATGGTGATAATATGTTTGTTAAAATATGATAAAACCGGTAAAAAGATATATCGTGGCAAACAAACAAATAAAAAAATTTCTCAGTATGATGATCGATATTTTGTTAGGCTGGATGCTCCATGTGGTCCTAGAAACGATGTTCTACATCGATCTGGTAAAATAATTAAGTCCTGCAAAACTTGTTTCCCGTACTCATGCAAAACATCTGTTTCTCGTCCTCTGAACTATAAACCAAAACATCCATCTCCACAAGCTTCCAAACCGACTCATATTCATTCCGCTTCCCCACCCATCTCTAATAAACTGATGTCCTCTCAACGTCAAACATCTCGAGGAATCTCCACACCTAAATCGTCAAATTTAAGCACTTCTTCCAATTCTCCGAAATCCAAATCAAGAAGGAGTGACACAAAATCCACGTTTGTTCATTACAATTGGATCAAGAATGAACATTCAAACTGGATTTTACATTCCCCCGAGAAAAAATTTAAATGGTCTGTCAAAACAACCTTCACAGAACTGCCTCCTAGCAGTTCCCCAAAATCTCTAAATTAATTCCTCAATAAAATCTACATAAAACATCCATTACTAATCGTAGAGGACCCATAATTGATTGGGTACCTAAATTGTTTTAATTGTTTTATGTAGAATATATGGTATCTTGATTCTGGATGCTCAAGACATATGACTGGAAACAAGAACCTATTAACAAATTTTAGAGATAAATATTTGGGAACTGTTCGGTTTGGAAATGATCATTTGGCTGCTATCATGGGAATTGGAGATATTATTCGTGAAAATTTAATCATTCGAAATGTTACTTATGTCGAAGACCTAGCTCATAACTTGTTTAGCATCGGTCAATTCTGTGATAAAGAGCTAGAAGTGAACTTTCGAACAAAGAAGTGTGTTGTTCACACTTATAAGGGAAAAGAACTTCTTACCGGATCTCGTGACACAAATCAGTTTACCATCAATCTCAATGACGTGGTCCCACCTGAAGAAGTATGTTTAATGTCAACATCGTCGTCAGATGAATCATGGTTATGGCATCGTCGTCTTTCTCACTTTAATTTCAAAACCATCAACAAATTGGTAAAATGTGGCCATGTATCTGGTCTTCCAGATGTTAAATTTGAAAAAGATCATCTTTGTTCGTCTTGAGAAATGGGAAAGATGAAGAAGACGTCACACAAAACCAGTTCAAAGTACATCCAAACCACTTGAATTGCTTCACATGGATCTATGTGGACCAATGAGTTACTATCAATTGCTGATAAACGGTATGTGTTAGTAATTTTTGATGACTACTCTCGTTATACCTGGGTTCACTTCTTACGTACCAAAGATGAAGCTGCTGATACTATTATCGCCTTTATCAAGAAAACTCAGACAAATCTGGAATTGAAAGTCAATACCATTCGGACTGATAATGGAACTGAGTTTAAGAATCAAACCCTAGATTCTTATCTTGAATCTGTTGGTATAACCCATCAATTTTCCGCTGCTAGAACTCCACAACAGAATGGAGTAGTTGAACGAAGAAATCGTACCTTAGTTGAAGCAGTCCGCACAATGCTTTCATATTCCAAACTACCTCTATCTCTGTGGGCTGAATCCATCAACACGGCATGTTTCACTCAAAATCGTTCTATCATCAACAAAACCTACAACAAGACACCGTATGAATTGATAAATAAAAGAATCCCAAATGTTAAATTTCTCCATGTTTTTGGGAGTCGTTGCTTCATCTTAAATGACAAAGACAAATTGAATAAATTTGAAGCAAAAGCTGATGAAGGGGTCTTTGTTGGGTATTCACGTGAATTTGCATCGTTTAGAGTTTATAATCGATCAAATCGGACGATAAGAGAAAGTGTAAATGTTACTTTTGATGAGACATTTCCTCTTGATTCACTAACCTCAGATATTGCATCTCCTTTACCCTCTTCATCTCCTTCCACCTCTGAAAATGACTTCGATGTATTATTTGAACATTCTTATAATGAATATCATAACATCGGACATACATTACTTCAGGAGGCTGGCGTGCCCTTTCCTTCAGCTGCAGATGTTCAGTCTATCACTGTCACTGAGATGAAAATTCCAAGTTCCCCTGGTTCTCCATCTCCAACATCTGCTGCTCCTGATAACACCGAGTCAGTATCAAATTCAGACTCTTCTTCGTCATCCATGGGAACTCAATCATCACCGGATATTCCTTCACCTCCTACTCAAGCTGCAGGTGCTTCTGATTTAATCATTGCACCAGCTCAAGCTCCAAAGTTGGTAATTGATTTCTCAAAAATCAATGTTCAAAAATTTGATCCTCCACCTTTTACATCCAACACTCAAACTGCTATGATCCCGCATCCTGCATTCACTGATACCTCCAACATAATTCCAGGTCAACTTCCACTTCCGCATACTCTGAAATGGACCAAAGAGAATCCTTTACATCAAGTAATTGGAAATCCTGAATCTTCTGTTCAAACTCGTAGAGCAACTGCTGATGAATGTCAATACTCATCCTTCTTAAGCTCTAATGAACCTAAGAAAGTTAGCGAAGCTCTAACAGACCCAGACTGGATTCTTGCAATGCAAGAGGAAATCAATCAATTTGAACGATTAAAGGTTTGGCGTCTAGTTCCAAAACCACCTGGGAAGTCTGTTGTTGGTACAAAATGGATCTTTAAGAACAAAAAGGATGAAAATGGGATTGTCATTCGAAATAAAGCACGCCTGGTTGCTAAAGGGTATTCTCAACAAGAGGGCATCGATTATGAAGAAACTTTTGCCCAGTTGCAAGAATAGAAGCCATCCGAATCTTTCTAGCATATGCAGCTCACAAGAATTTTACAATCTATCAAATGGATGTAAAAACTGCAATTCTTAATGGCATTCTTAGTGAAGAAGTTTTCGTTCATCAACCTGAAGGATTTGTCGATCCACACTTGCCTAACCACGTCTACATTCTTGATAAAGCTTTATATGGTCTGAAGCAAGCTCCTCGTGCGTAGTATGATGTTCTAACAAAATTTTTAGTCGACTCTGGTTTTTCAAAAGGCAAAATGGACACATCTATGTTCATCAAACGCCAAGGGGAAGATACCGTCCTCATTCAAATTTATGTAGATGATACTATTTTTGGCTCCACAAATCAAACATACTGTAAACGATTTTCAGATAATATGATCAAAAGATTTGAAATGAGTATGATGGGGGAGATGAATTTTTTTTTTGGGTCTACAGGTTTGTCAGTTACCTATCGGGATCTTCATAAATCAATCAAAATATATCACTAACCTGCTGAAGAAGTATCTGATGGATGACTGTAAACCAATTTCTACACCAATGTCACCTGGCTCAAAATTGAATGATGATCCCGCTGGTAAGCTGGTTGATGTAACCAACTACCGAGGCATGATAGGATATATCTGATATACTGTTAGGGATAAATCCTATCTGATAAATCCGCTGGTAGCTATCTAAAATGAAGAAATTGTACAACGGATAAATCCTATTTCACAAAGTAACTTCTCAAAGGTCGAAGGCGTAGTATCGATTGCTTGTGTTTGACTACCTATATAGGATATATATGATATACTGTTAGGGGTTGGACTGCTTAGTACTGAATTCACTGAGATTGACTTTAGTTATCGCATTTCCGGTATAGCATTTACTGTTCGAGATTTCCGGTATGTAATTGACTCGTATATAAAGAAAGAAAGTCTTTCAATTCCTAGTTCGATATTCCATTAGAATGACTGATGTTGGACTAGCTGACTCCCTAAGCTTTGCGGTATTGCATTTGAAGGGAATTCCATCGTCTTTGGTATGCGAATTTCAAGCTTCTACTGCTCCGATAGCTGCTTTAGAGGTTGCTTAGCCGGTATCTGACAACCCTTATTGCTAACCCTCAATGGATGGGGAAGATCCTTCAAATCCCCTTACCTAGCTATAAATTAAGGCCACCGAAAGCCATGGGTACATACTGATTCCGCAAGAGCCAAACTAATAATTTTTGATGCGACAACTACAAAGACAAACACAACCCTTACCCTATATAATATAAATATAAAATAAATAGGATTTAAGCCGAGTGAATCAAAGTGTCCTTTAAATGAATTAAAGTGTCCTTTAAAAAGATCTTTTGTGGCCAACTCTCCACAATCACACGGACTTGGGGCATGATGCTTACTACAAATATGATTAACAAATGTATCTTTACATACCTTAACAACTCACCATAGATCCGGAAAGCAAACAGCATCTGGCTTCATGAAACGGGGGCTCCGAAACAGAAAAAGACAAAAATCTACGATGTCGTCATCATATAACTCGTTGTTCTAAGAACTGCCCTTCTACTTTAAAAGAAGTGAAATTTATTATCTAATATAGAATAGAAGATCATAGACTAGTTAGATCGTATGTAACTTGTAGTTTCCGAAAGCTCTTCACGTCAGAGCACTACTGAGTTAAGTGTTAAGTCGCAAGCACCCCCCTTCTTTTTTGAGTTGAGAGAGAACTTCCTATTTATTAGGTTGGAGTACGGTACACTAGCTTGAAAGTGAAAGGACTTTCTTGGGGGTGCTTTAGTTAGGGGTGATCCGCTAAGTTCTTTCTCCCGCGAAAAAGCCTTTCTCCTTGATTTGATATCCCTAGATTCAGATAGCCATATTGTATTGTAACAGCTATTACACCTACAGCCTTACTATGTTTTTCATTCATCACTTTCCTCCTGAAAAAAATGAGGAATAAATTATGATTAGCCCTTTATAATACTACCCTTCTTTAATAGATTCCCTTAACGCTAGACTGACAATAAGAACTCCCCTATCATCCGTTGATGGACCGGTGCTACCTCTGGATCTAAACCAGAAGAAGGGAAAACTTAATTAAAATATGCACCTGGAAATAAATCACATTGGTATAAAGAGCCGGAAAGGAAGAAGAGGAAGGAAGAAGCAACGGACTGAGCGACGAAGCGACGAGATTTTATCCTAGGGAGTTTCGTCGCTGGATTAAGACGACTTAGCTACTTGTCTGAAAGCGGAAACATAATAGGAAAAACAAACATTCGGTAAAGCAGAAGTAGTGCTAACAACCGTTTGCTCCTTGGACAATAGGGACGGATACTGGCTTGCAACAGCCGATTCTCTGTACTTCTAGTGTCAAAGATCCGATTCGCTAGACTATAACTAGTTGATGAATGTGCTCTCTCACTATGCTTAACACAAGCCGATTGGGCAGCTCCCGCTTGGCACGCTTGATTGCTTTCAAGAGTGTGACCGGAATTCTACCCCCGCTCGAACTCCAGAACGAAACCCAAGTCATTGCTCATTCCCGCTCATGCTTGCAATAAAAATTCCCTTGCCTACTAGACTTGACAAAGAAAAGATGCACGAGCCACTCTTTCTCTTATATACGGTATTTTAAGATAGTGATTTGAATGCCTTTCCCCTGCCTATGCTAAGCCTTTACTACCTACCCTTACTTGTCCGCCTTAAACTACTGCGCCTGTGCATACCTTTTATTGCTCCACCCAGAAGGTAGCTTGAACTGGAATTGTACAGATATATAGCCAGTAGAAAGAACTATTCCCAAGCTAGGTGGGAGAGGAGAGAAATTGAAGTGGATCTCCTATCTATATTCGACAGGTTGAAGAGGGCGGATTTTGAATGCAAAATTTTCATTGAAAGCGATTGTGCCTACCACAGTCAAGTTCGGTATTTACTAGCAAGGAAAAGGGTAGGATCTACCAAGACGGGTGGCATGTGAACTGCTTTGGAGTGAATCGGTTAAGCACCGCAGATGGCACATCGAATCCTCGGACGATCACAGCCACTTTGCTGAGTTGATAGATGGATGAACTAGCCCGAGGACCAAAGGAGATTACTTCTTTTGCCATTGGAAGCTGCTGTCAGTAGGCATTCTTTGCGCCAGAAAGAGAGATTTTATTGTAGCTCAACTTATTAAGCAAAGCCGGCTCCAGTTCTATTCAGAATAGGGCAAGAAAGCGACTTGCCGCCTCAGTCATGAAGGAATACCGAAGAGCCTAAAGAGGGTGTTAGAATGCAGCTAGATAGAGAACTATAAGATATGAGGGATTCCATGGGTGGGGTCATTATTATATCTAACTGCTAGTCGACCAGATATTATGTTTACAACTTGTGTTTGTGCTCGGTATCAGTCTGCTCCTAAAGAGTCTCACTTTCAAGCAGTCAAACGCATCTTTCGTTACTTAAAGGGTACTCGAGATCGTGGTCTTTGGTATCCCAAAGAAACTTCGTTTGACTTGTCTGCATTCTCTGATGCTGATCATGCTGGTTGTATGCTGGATCGTAAAAGAACTTCTGGAGGTGCTCAATTTCTTGGGGATAAATTGGTGAGCTGGTCATCAAGGAAACAAAATTGTGTACCTCTTTCAACTGCCGAAGTGGAGTATGTTGTTGCTGCAAGCTGCCTATCCCAGGTAATTTGGATGCAGTCACAATTGAAAGACTACGGCTTTTCATACAGTTGTATTCCTTTATATTGTGATTCACGAAGTGTAATTGCAATTTCATGCAATCATGTTCAACATTCCAAAACTAAACATATTGATCTTCGATATCATTTTATCAAAGATCACGTTGAACAAGGAAATGTGGAATTGTACTTCGTATCCACCGACTTTCAGTTAGCTGATTTATTTACCAAGGCTTTAGAAGAAAAAACGATTTAACTTTCTTGTGTCTAAGCTTGGTATGTTAAATCTCAAAATATAAATCATTTCTACTCTTTAATTTCAATTTTTGTTTCTGCAAAATGCTTTTCACTGATTAAATCTTTTCAGAATGACTTATATACACTTCAGTATATGACTCGCACTTTAAAGCAATGGCTTATGCACACATCAGTGTATAACCCATTCCAAACCGTTTAATGGCTTTCAAGTACATCAACTTGAAACCCGCTCTTAATCAGAAAACACAGAACTGTAAAAACTCTTCTCCACCCCTCTGCTGCTGTTACAAGGTACATTTCTGATCTACAAAATTTTATATATCTTTATTTTGTCGAGGGGGAGAAATAATAATTCTAGGGGAGAATTAGTATTTGAAGGGGGAGAAACTTTGAAAACTATAAATTTTATACCCCATTGCATAAATAAATGAATTTTCTTCAAAAGACAATACCTTCCCATGGTTTGCCAGAACCGGTCTTACCTTCCAAGGGAAATACTTTTTAGCCGATTGGTAAATGTGAGGGTATAAGTCTAGGGTATAGATCTCGGTGAGTGCAAGGTGATGTGAAAACATGATAATAACAAGAAACCACACCTTTGAGTGCATCCAAACCGTCAACAAACCGGGCAACCATACAAGTAGGTGATCCTTCATACGTTGAATGTGTCACTAAACTTTATTGGCCCAGTAAAGCAAATGCACGCCGACCACCAACCACTCAAATTCCTCTCAACAGGAATTTGTTTCAGCTCGTTAGGGGACGTAGCACAAAATATACTGACTACTCATTCGGAGTCTGTCGGTATTGAAATATAATAACTTCCCGCCCCGGGTTAAGTCTCTTTGTATGCACAGTGTGTCTAGTTCTCACCCTCAAGAATCTTCTAATATAGGACACCTGCACTACAGAAATGGATCTCCGTGAATCCATCGAAACACTCGTAGTGGCATCACAATCTGATGTTTCACGATGATCAAGTGGAAATCCTGCTAGAGCTAAAATCACGACAACTCTAAACGCAGGTCACACATTTGACTCAACGGTTGTGCAAACGACTACCGATTCATATAGTGTGCTAACGGATACTCTATGTGAGTCCGGTGTTACCAAAAAAATCCATGTGAACCTCCGACAATGAAACATCTTTAAAACGCTGATTAAAATGCACATGAGCGTAATAGTCCACTCTCAAATTACTCCTATGATCTGCTAAATCCAGCATGATCTTCCTTGGAGCCACCGACAATATAGGAACTAAAAAGTGAGGGTCCCTAGGTCTAGGTGAGCAGAATCAAGTATCGTGGGATCTTGATTGGGATGTGCTGAGGTAAAAATTGAGAGGGGGTATGAAGTATGGGGTGCAAATCAGCTTATCACTTGGTAAAACAAAACAAGGGTGTGGTTGAAAATGAAAAAGTGAGCTGAGTGAGGAGTGTGTGTGAAAGGGTTAAAGAAAACGGAAAGCCCTCCCTAAACCGAACAAAAATCCGGGTCACCACGTCTATATCAGACTGCATACGTTGCTGTCTGATTAAGTCATCATGGACCCAGTGATGCAATGCACAACCCCACTGACCACTCAAGTACAAAAAGTACTTGTTTCAAAATCACGGAGATTACCACATCTACTTTCGATATCTCATTTGGAGATTGTTGATATTGAAAAGAGGACCTACCTCCAGTCCTCGCCTTCGTTTGTCCACGTATAGAGTCTAGATACAAATTACATTTCTCTAGGACACATGCATTCCACCAAGCATATCCTAGTGATATTGCCGGAACATTCATAGTGATACCAAACTTATTGGTATTCCACGATGATTGAATGAAATCCTACCAGTGCTAACATCAAAGCCAACACTGCATGTAGGTCACACAGTTTTTCAACTGTCGTGTTAACGAGAAATCTATGTGATCTCGGTTTACCCTATTTGACTATGATATAAAATGTGTTATAGATTGATTCATTCAAAATATGAATATATCATTATTCAACACATTTTCATCCACAAGCTTCGGAGATTCTTCCTGTTACATGATGATTCAGTTAAATCTTGTTCATCATGAGGGGGAGAATGTATTAGCCTAACTTACTCCACATCAAAAAGACACATATACACCAGTGAAGGTAGAGTAAACAAGGAACCGAAGACTCCATGAAGAAATAATTGTCTGTTTGAGGGGGAGCATAAACCGTATCAATAATTTTCCCGAACAATAATTATTAAGAATCATTGATCGACATAAAGCCACAAACTTCAAGAAAAGACTTCCGCTATTAATCTCTTTACCATTATGGGTCTCAGTTTTGGTCGATCAATATGTATCTTCAAAGTAAAGTCTTCAAAATACTTTTTGTTGTTGAAAAGCTATAAGAAGTATTCATTTTCACAGATTAACAAAGCTCAAGCCTGATACTGATACATCATTATACAACGAAAAATCTACAAGACTAGGCTTTTGCTAAAGATGAAGACTTCGAAGATATGCTTCCCGGACTATTGTTACAAAGGGGGAGATTGTTGGGTCACATTTTAGTATATTCAATAGTCAAGGGTTGTAATGTGACACTTTTATTGTAATCAATAGTCTAGGGGTCATTTATGCAATAAATAGTCTAGGGGTTAAACATGTAATTAGTCAATATTAGGCCTATGTATACCTAGTTGTAACCTAATATTGGCATAAGCTTGCCGACATTTGTAATCGTTCGTACGTTATTTTGAAAAGCTTCACATTGTTCTTCCCATCTAATCTTCAAATTACACCATTGTTATTGCTTAATCCTAGAAATCAGAACTCACACATGACTTACACATGATTCAATCAACGTTGATCCCTCTTTTACTTAGGCATGTAGCGACTGGGATTTTACCAAGACCAACCCTCCAAATAAAGCACTTAACTTTGGACGGAGCAGCACATAACCAAGGCATGTTTAAGTACCCAAAATACCCAAAAGATGTTGATTTATCATCTAACCACCGTCTAATATTGTGCACTGCGAAGGAACCGTCCACCGAGAGTTTATAGTTGATTTATCACCATCATTGTTTAAATGGAACGAACCGAGCAGGAGCACAAGATCACTGAGTTCAGAGACGGCAGCCGGATTATTTATGTCGTGACCTCAGTTCCATGTATAACCGGTATTAGCGATCCGATCCGATATGCGGCACAGTTTGAGCTTCTCGAGAGCTATAGAGCAGGGAATCGAAGTTGTAGTGAGTTAGAACCAACCCAAACATCTTTCCAAAATAAAAAGTCATTTCCGTCACCTGCTATAAGAGAAAAAATATCAAAAAAGCCACACCCGTTTTTGTTTATATCTACTTCAACTTTAGCGATGTTGTTCGACACACCAACCGGATTACATTTTACCATTCGATGAGCCGACTTCTTATTTAGATTGTGAATCGCCCGAATAATATTTTTCCATATACTTTTTGACCCATCTCTTAACTTCCACCACCACTTGATTAATAGTGCGTGATTTTTAGCCTTCAAGGAACCGACACCTAGCCCACCATTTTCTTTAGATGCAATGACCGTGGACCAATTAACCCAATGAATCTTTTTAACATTTGTATTGCCACCCCATAGGAATTTTCTTCTAATTTGTTTAAGACGCTCAATTACACAAGATGGGGCTTTGAATAATGAAAAGTAGTAAAGTGGCATGCTACTTATTACCGATTTAATAAGTGTAAGTCTACCACCGAAAGACAAATTTGACGCTTTCCAACCGGATAACTTAGAGTTAACACGATCAATTACCGGCTCGCAATGCTTTTGTAGATTCATGTTTGCCCCAACCGGTACACCAAGATAAATGAATGGGAGAGAACCGGGAATGCAATTAAGTATGTTAGCACATCGGTTAAGGCGAGATGGAGAGATACCTACCCCAAATACCTTGAATTTGTGAAAATTAACTTGAAGACCGGATGATGCATGGAAGCATCTAAGGATTCTAGCAAGATTCTTCATGTTGTTGATAGAACCGTCCCCCACAAATATTGCGTCATCCGCATAAAAAAGATGTGAGATGGTCATATTTTTATCGCATGTCGTCTTCATAGCGACATTAAGGCCTTCCATTGAAAGTATAAACAAGTAAGGTTATAGTGGATCACCTTGCCTAACACCTTTTTTTAATTGACATTCCATGGTAGGAGACCCGTTAATAAGGATCGATGCGTAAGAAGACGATAAGCACCCATGGTTCCAACACCTCCATTTGCTACCAAAGTTCATTTGAGCTAGAACGGAATCTAAATATCCCCAATTAATGGAATCAAAAGCCTTTTCGAAGTCAACTTTGAAAAGTAATAGTTCTTTTTTAGAAATCTTTGCCCATGAACATAATTCATTAATAACCAAGGGCCCCTCCGATATATTCCTCCCATTGATGTACGCCGATTGTGTCACATCCACTACATTATCAATTACCCACTTTAATCTAAAAGAGAGTGCCTTGCAAGTATTTTATACATGCAATTAATTAGAGAAATTGGGCGGAAGTCGCACAAGTTGACCTTTATCTTTGGAACATGAGTAATAAAGGATGAGTTGCAACCTCTAGAGATAGTCCCCGTCTCTTCAACATTCTGTACGAACTCCATAATAGCACAAATAAGCTCGTCAAAGTGTGATTTAATAAACTTAAGGGTGAACCCGTCCGCCCCCGGGGCCTTTTCTCCACCGCATGCCCAAATAGCATTCTTAATCTCGATGGTGGTGAACGGTTGCTCAATAGAATCGGCCTGCGTAAAAGATAATCTGGAAAAAACATTGTTAGTAAATTTTGGCAATGACGGCCATTTTTCTGAAAATTTGGACGTGAAAAACCGGTAAGCCTCTTCTTTAATATCAATAGGGTTAGTAATCCATGAACCGTCAATCACCAACCCATGTATACGATTATTCCTGTTTTTGTTTTTCAAGGCACCATGAAAGAAGGAGGTGTTTTCGTCACCGTCAACCGTCCATTTAATATGAGCATTCTGTTTTAGACCCAGTTTGTTTAATCTATCTTGATCTGCCACTTTTACTTTGCCAACATTTATCTCAAGAATTTCACTATCAGTAAGGTTCCTTGACTCAACTGCCAAGTCAAACTCTAGTAATCGGTTTTTGAGGACTTTTAACTCTTTGTTTTCTTTGGCAAATTCGACACTTCTCCAGTTTTTTATTTCATTTTTTTAAGTGTTTGAATTTAGCAGTTAACCGCAAGTCCGGCGGCCCATAACCCCTGAATGAGATACACGCCGACTTGACCAGGTCGGAAAAGTCGGGCCAAAGTAGCCAAGAGTTGTAAAAACGAAAGGGCGACGTCCTGAAGTCAGCACAGTTTACCCGAAGAGTAATTGGGGAGTGATCCGAATGTTCTCTCAGGAGCGCAGTGACAGATGAAGTTGGATGAGCAGTCATAAAATTTGCACATACAAGAAGCCGATCGAGCTTGCTAAGTTTACAACTATCCAGACTTAAATAGGTAAAACGTCTACCGCCCATACTGAATTCTATTAATCCGACTGAGTTAAAAAAATTGTTGAAATCATTGGCCGAAGTCTGACAAAAGGATGAATTGACCCGCTCCTCCGGGCATCTAACCGAATTAAAATCCCCAAAAAAGATCCAAATACCATGAAGCGAGTGCTTCAAAGTAGCGAGATATTCCCATAACACTCTCTTATCAACAGTGGACTGTGGGGCATTATTCACGAGAAAAGTGTTACCAGTAAAACCCGCCCATTGCCCCCCAACAATAAGACAGTGGCGAGTTTTGTTGACATAGTTAACAGTAAATACATTAGGGTTCCAGATGCTAATTAACCCACCGGATCGACCTATGGAATTTATTGCCTCGAATTTGAAATCTAAGTTTCCCCAACAACCAGCTATATCGATGGTGTTAAAATCCGACATATGTGTTTCTTGCAATCCAATAAATTCGATTGATTTGTTTCTCCTTAGATTTCTCACCCAATCTACCTTGTGAGATTCACTCACACCCATTATGTTCAAAGATAGTAAATTCATTGATCCACATTGACAACACCATCGCTAGAGAATATATCGAGCATAACCGGATCATTTTCATTAATATGAAATCCCACTTCTGCACCAATGCCTACTGCTTTAATAATCTCAGGAACCGAAGATTGTGAATTATAAGAAATAGTAGTATCGGTGTTGGAGGGTGAATTACCGGATTCCTGAGCAACAATATTCCTGTTTAAATCAATGGAATTCGAGGGAATTGAATCGCTTCTATCAGGAATGTGGGCCGATGTTACGACAGCGGGAACGAGGAGAATTCGGGAAAAGCTCCGTCTTTTTTAGAGGCAGATGCAATTAAACAGTCGGAATGGGCTTCGCCCAATACAAATGGGCTAAAAGAATAATCATTAAGAATCAGCCCAGTTGGAGCAAAAGATGGAAAAGGCCCGAGGTTAAAACACGAGCCCAAGGGAAGCTGATTACCCAACGGTAAAAACCCATGTGCATTTTGACCGACATCATGATTAGTATTGGCTTGAGGAGAGAAGTTTGGTACCGCCGTTATTTAATGCCATCATCTTGGGGAGGTGTGAAAGACTCCTCGACTATTGAAGTTGTATCGTTGTCACCAAAGGTGCATTTAATGCATCCTTCTCACCGGAGATAGCATCTGCACCGGCTAAGCAAACGTCACCGGCTGCCGGAGTCACGTTTACATCACCCGTTTCCGCATTTTCCTCCACCAAAACATCACCTTCTTCAGGCGTCTCAACCTCCATAGTATCCGAGATACCGTCTTCATTGTCAGAGTACCCATTTGAATCGCATGACTCATATTCATCCTCCAAGTCACCGGACTGACAAGGACTGTGAGAGAAGGAATGAAGAGCAAATGGGTGCCAGTCAAAATATATCAAAGAAATACCTATAACGACCCAAAATTTTTAAATAAATAAATTGTATAAAAATATGATAAATAAGGATAAATCGTTTAAAGAACGTAGGAATTGGTTTCGTGTCGTTTGGAGACCGTATGAGGAAGTTACGGGCGAAACCGGGTCGAGACAACAACCGAAAAATGCAGCCCTGCTGCATAGGAGAGTTAGCGCCGTGAACTTGGGATAACGATCGGGAACTGTCTTCAGCGGATTTGGCTTTTGTGCGTGGAGTAGTTCACGAGTTGATAACGATCGCTAAGTTTGCGTGTGGGGGAAAGTTAGCGACGCGAACTTTGTTCGCGCCGTGAACTTTGGTCGTGCAGCATTAAAGTCGGGTTTTGGCTCATTTAATGCATTTCAAAACCCTAGTTTCTTCCATTGGTGATTTCTGAGTGCAAGTGCTGATCTTGGTCGATTTGTTCATCAAAGCTTGATAGATTTCACTCCTATGTGAAGATTAAAGGTATATCTTCACTCCTTGATCTTTGTAGCTTTAGATCTATGTATTTTGATGGTTGGGTTTGAAACCCTAGTTATTGGGGGTTATGGTTTATGGTGAATAAATGATGTATACACTTAATAGATGGTATATTAACAAAGGAAACAAGTGTATGATTTTGATTGGTAAGAATATTAAGGGTTGGTTAAACCTAGGGTTTGGTAAATCACCATAATTGGGGAAAATGCTAGTTAATGGTAATTTGAGGTTAATGGATACATTATTGGTAGTATGAGATGTTGAACATCTTGTGATCATTGTATTAGGCTTTCGGTGACATCTTGGAAAGTCCGTGAATTTGTGAAGCGAGAGATTTGGTGTCAAGAATTCGTTTGGAGCATCTTATTGCTAAGGTGAGTACGTGTGGACTTTATTGAGTACATATCCATGAAAATACTTGTTATTATATATGTCGAGTCTATTTGATAATCGTGTAGAATTTAGTAAATAGAGTTAGTTGTATATTGTTGAAAATAGTTAACTAACTTGTTGATGATTGATGTGATAGCCAAAGGCTTTGATTGATATAACCGTCGAGTTATAGTAAGGTTGAGACGATGTGATGACGCGGGGGATCCCCGGTCATGAGGTATGGAATGGGGAGCATTTGGGCGGATCCCCATCGGCACATTCCATGATAGTAGTCTTGCTAACTGGAAGTAGTCCGGCGAGTAAGGCAGATATAGGTAGATTGGGCGATTCCCTCTTGCCTTTACCTTGAAGCTTGTTAATGCGGGGGATCCCCGGTTAATGAGTTAATGTGGTTCTAGTTAGTTGGGGATGTCCCGATAACTAGATATGATTGCTAGGAAAGTAAGGATCATAGAGTCACAATAGGGTGACTAGATAGATGGATGAACTACTTGTATATGTATTTATATGTCTTATGTTTATTATTATTGACGGGTCTAAACCCATGTAGCTCACGAGACGTTTTTATCTCACGTACTCCTTGTTTGTTTTGCTATGTACTCAGGTTCGGGATCGAAGGTTTAGGTACGCATGGATAGAGATGCGGGGCCTAGACTAGAAGAACACTAGAACGGATTTAGACTTAGCTTTGGTTTTGATATATTTTGTAACACCGAATTTATACTCTGATTTTCATACCAAAGGTTTTTTTAAATCCGTATTTTGGGATAGTTCTCCTCTTTATTAAATGATTATTTTGGCCAAATGTTTTGTATTAAAAATTGAGGTGTTACAACTTGGTATCAGAGCTACTGTTTAAGTGAATTAGGTTGGATGATCATCCTAGTCTTAGACTGTAGCATTAGGAATATAAGATTCCTTAAGATCATAGGTTGACCTTGAGACTTTATATTAAGTTTAGGGTTGAACCTAGGGGACCGATGAAATTTGATATGATTATGGATATTGAGTCTTATGCGACTAATGGGTTGTACACAAGGTACTAAATGTTTAATGTCTTTCGTATAGTCTTGATTGAAAGAAATGGTGCCCACGCGTAGAAGTGGTAAAGCCCCGGAGGGCCGGGAGGAAGAAATACCTCATGTCGAGAGGGTGGTTGAACAAGAAAGTCAACCGTCGATGCATCGGGTTGATGAGTCGGAGGTTGGAGCCAATAGGCCGGTAACTATGGCGGATCTCCAAACTATTATTGGCCAAATCAAAGGGATGGTGGCCGAGGAAGTGCACCGAATTATTGGTGACCGTGAGAGATCGGGTGGAGACCGTGAATCCGAGGCTAGATCGGATGAGAGAACCGGGGGAAGTGGCGCCGGTGAAGGGAAGTCCTCCACGGGTGGCCAAAGTGATGCTAGGGCAAAGCCCGTCGTGAAAGAAGGTTGTTCGTTTAAATCATTCATGGCTTGTAAGCCAAATGTGTATACGGGTAGTTCGGACACGAAAGTAACTATGAGGTGGATGCGGGAAACCGAGAGGGTTATCAGTAGTAGCAAGTGTAAGGAAGCCGATATGGTGACCTATGTGTCACAACTTTTGAAAGAAGATGCCATGATTTGGTGGGATACCGTGTATGAGACCCTAGGAAGGGAGGTGGTGGAGAAAATGTCGTGGGATGAATTCACCACGAGATTGAAAAAGAAATTTTGTCCCGAAAGGGATTTGGAAAAGATGCACGAGAAGTTCGTGACCCTTAAGAAGGGTGATTTGTCCATCGAGGAGTACTCGAGAGAGTTCACGGGATTGCTCTCTTTTGTTGCTAAAACCTACTCGGATGAGAGGTTAAGGGTGCTCCGGTATGCTAGTGGGTTACCGTGGGACTACCAATTGGAAGTTAAGAGGGCGGTCACACTTGATGAGGCCATTAGTGCCGCCCGGGGTGTTGAGGAGGTTAATTCGGCAAGGGTTGCCGAGAGGGCCCATGTGGGCGAGAAAAGGAAAGCCGAGAGCGGCTCTAGTTCGTTCAAGAAAGGGAAGTTCACTTCGAGCTTCTCTAAGCAAGGTAGTGTTGGCTCGTGCAAGAAGTACGGGAAGAATCATGTCGGCGTGTGCCGAGGAGAGTCGAAGACTTGCTTTAATTGTGGGAAGCCGGGGCATATGGCCCGAGAATGCAAGTCTAAATCTTTGGCCGAGGTTGAATGTTTCTCGTGCCACGAAAAGAGACACTATAGCAATGTGTGCCCGAAGAAGGGAACCGAGTCGATGGTGTCCACGGCTCAAAAGAAAGTGGAGCCGGCGAAGGTGAAGGGGCGATCCTTCCAACTCACTCGGGAGGAGGCGAAGGAAGCACGCGATGTGGTGTCAGGTACTTTATTCATTAACTCCTTGCCAACTCATATTTTGTTTGATTCAGGTTCCAATTATTCGTTTGTGTCTTATGAGATCGGTTGTAAATTGAATGTGTCGTCCGAGATGTTAGATGAGGTTTATGAGATAGAAGTAGCCGACGGGAAAACGTCTATGGTTGAATGTATTTATAGAAATTGTGAAATAGAAATAGATGGTAGAAAGTTTAAGGTAGATTTGTTGCCCATGGGAATTAGGGCGTTTGATGTGGTTATCGGTATGGATTGGTTGGGTATGTACCAAGCCAAGATTTTGTGTGGAAAGAAAATAGTGTCGATTAGGACACCCGAGAATGAGAAAGTGTATGTGTATGGGGAGAAACGACATCACATGCCTAATGTGATTACCGCCATTAAGGCGAGGAAAAGTATATCGAAAGGTTGTGCATCGTTTATTGCATATGTGTTGGATGGCCGAAAAGAAAAGAGATCGATGGATAACGTCAAAATTATTCGGGATTTCCCCGAGGTATTTCCCGATGACTTGCCCGGTTTGCCACCGGAGAGACAAGTCGAGTTTAAGATTGATTCAGTTCCGGGGGCGACGTCGATTGCTCGTGCTCCCTATCGTTTAGCTCCCACCGAGATGCGGGAATTGATGACTCAATTGCAAGATTTATTAGACAAAGGTTTTATTCGTCCGAGTTCGTCACCATGGGGTGCACCGGTGTTATTTGTTAAGAAGAAAGACGGTTCGATGAGGATGTGTATCGACTACCGAGAGTTGAACAAGGTAACTATTAAGAACCGTTACCCATTGCCGAGAATTGATGACTTATTCGACCAATTGCAAGGTGCTAGTTATTTCTCGAAGATTGATTTGAGGTCGGGTTATCATCAAGTTCGGGTGAAAGAAGGCGACACCGAGAACACGGCTTTTCGTACACGTTATGGTCATTATGAATTCCTAGTGATGTTGTTTGGTCTTACAAACGCACCGGCTATTTTTATGGATTTAATAAATCGGGTTTGTAAACCGTTCCTTGATAAGTTTTTGATCGTGTTCATTGATGACATTTTGATTTATTCGAAAACCGAGGAAGAACACGAAAGTCATTTGAGGCTTGTTTTAGATGTGTTGAAACGGGAGAAGTTGTATGAAAAATTTTCGAAGTGTGAATTTTGGTTGCGGGAAGTGCAATTCTTAGGGCACGTGGTGACGTGTGATGGTATTAAGGTTGACCCGTCCAAGATTGAAGCGGTGTCAAATTGGGAGCCTCCGAGGACTCCAACCGAGGTTAGAAGTTTTCTTGGATTAGCCGGTTATTACCGAAGGTTTATACAAGACTTCTCGAGAATCGCAATTCCACTAACGAAGTTAACGAGAAAAAGTGAGAAGTTCGTGTGGGAGAAGAAGCAAGAAGAGGCGTTTAAATTGTTGTAAGAAAAGTTATGTAATGCGCCGATTCTTACATTACCGGATGGTATGGAAGATTTTGTGGTTTATAGTGATGCTTCGAATCAAGGGCTCGGTTGTGTGTTGATGCAAAGAGGAAAGGTGATCGCGTATGCCTCGCGACAATTGAAGAATGCGGAATTGAGGTACACGACACACGACTTGGAGTTGGCGGCGATTATATTTGCCTTGAAGTTGTGGAGACATTATTTGTATGGTACTCGGTGTAAGTTGTACACGGATTATAAAAGTTTACAATACGTGTTTACTCAAAAGGATCTTAATATGCGACAAAGAAGGTGGATCGAGTTGATCGCCGACTATGATTGTGAAATTGTGTATCACGCGGGAAAAGCTAATGTAGTAGCCGACGCCTTGAGCCGAAAGGTTTATGAGAAACCGAACCGAGGAATTTTAACACGTATAGAAGTCGTCTCGAGTATTATCGAAAGAATCAAGAATGCCCAACGAGAGGTTATGGGAAAAGACGAGTTAAGACAAGAACGGTTAGGTAAGAACCAACATTTTCTCGAGAATGCACAAGGGTTGAAGACCGTAGGCAGTCGTATTTGGGTTCCTAAGTTCGGTGGTATCCGAAAAGGGTTGTTAAATGATATGCACAAATCGAAATATTCGATTCACTCGGGAAGTACAAAGACGTACCAAGATATGAAACGGGTTTATTGGTGGCCCGGAATGAAGGCGAGAGTGGCTAAGTACATCTCGAAGTGTGCCACGTGTGCACAAGTAAAAGCCGAGCATCAAGTACCGTATAGGGTAGCTCAATCATTGTTAGTACCGGTCGGGAAATGGGAAGATATAACTATGGATTTCATAGTAGGGTTACCGAAGACGAGTAAGGGTCACGATGCCATTTGGGTCATAGTTGACCGATATAACTATGGATTTCATAGTAGGGTTACCGAAGACGAGTAATGTGGTTCTAGTTAGTTGGGGATGTCCCGATAACTAGATATGATTGCTAGGAAAGTAAGGATCATAGAGTCACAATAGGGTGACTAGATAGATGGATGAACTACTTGTATATGTATTTATATGTCTTATGTTTATTATTATTGACGGGTCTAAACCCATGTAGCTCACGAGACGTTTTTATCTCACGTACTCCTTGTTTGTTTTGCTATGTACTCAGGTTCGGGATCGAAGGTTTAGGTACGCATGGATAGAGATGCGGGGCCTATAGTAGAAGAAGACTAGAACGGATTTAGACTTAGCTTTGGTTTTGATATATTTTGTAACACCGAATTTATACTCTGATTTTCATACCAAAGGTTTTTTTAAATCCGTATTTTGGGATAGTTCTCCTCTTTATTAAATGATTATTTTGGCCAAATGTTTTGTATTAAAAATTGAGGTGTTACAATACCAATCCGGAAATCACCACCATCGTGTTTGATGGTGATCTCTTCATTGATTCTGGTGGTGTTGGACGTTAATATGGAGATCTTAACGCTAGATAGGTTCGTAGATTCACCCACCCTATCATTTAATTCAACCATAACCCCCAACTTGTTAACAATCTTGTTAATGTTATCTTCATCCCTAAAGTGAAGTGGAAGCCCCATTATTCGAATCCATGTCAGACGCTGGAATCTAGTGGATATCGCGTCAATGCCCGGTTTAAGCCATTTAAACCACTTTTTCCAACATGATTCGTTATCCAAAAATCTTTTTGCATTAGAAGCAATACCGAATCTCAGCAGTACCTGTATGCCTCCATAATATTTGATATTGAAGTCGGAGCAGCCTTCATCATCCAATAGCATTGGGAGGTTTCAGAGCTTGTTGAAGTCAGAAATCTCCCCCATGAGAGTCATGTATTTCAAGGAACTGATAATGGTACGAGAGGGAGCGAGAGTCAACGTCGATGTGGTGGGTTTATCTACATTGGTATTGTACCCCTTGACTGCATTGGCAAATGATTTACCGTTTATAAAGCCACCTGGAATAGTTGGGTTTCGATGGGATTGAGGTTGAGGATGAGGTTGTGGGCGTTTAGGGATGTTTCAGTGATGAACGGAGGTACCAGTACCATTTGATGGTTTCCGTTGATACCTAGCGAGGTTGCACCTAAGGATACAGTTACTGGTTCATGTCTCCGTCTAGCCACCGTACGCCACCAATCACCAGAGTCAAAATGACCTCTCATCTTCTAGAGGGCAGATTTGAGAGCACCCAACAATTGACCAAACCCTATAGGTTCAAGGACCACTCATGTAACAACGCTCGTAAAGCAAGAATCCGAAGAATCCTCGCAATAACAGGGAAGCTTGCAAGAATGGAGATCAAGAACGGTAGTAGTTTGGAGGGAGAGAGAGAGAGAGAGAGAGAGAGAGAGAGCCATTACCACATCAAGTCAATGCCATAACTACTTTCATAAAGTTAACGTAAAGGTTATTAAGTAAATTTAATTTGAACTTGTAAAAAGATAAGAGAGAGAGCGAGAGATCGAATTTAGAGGATAAAACAAACGTCTTCCGTTTTTCAAAAATAAGTGATACGATTTAAGTTTTATGTTCTTGAGGTAAAAGATTGTAATGAATATTAAATTAGATTAAACTAGATAGTTAGTGAATGATGAGTCTTACATATTAGATTATAATGAGTATAATGATGTTTAAAAGTAAAACTAAGAGTAAATGAGTTATTTCACTTTATTAAAGAAACATAGTTAGTAGATACGAGTCTATTATTTTTACACGCAACTTTCTTTTAATAACAGATCTAAAAACTGTTATTAATAAAACTCTTCTTTTAATCAGGTAATCAGGTAATTAGACAGTGATGATGCATTAGAATGGTTAATGTTAGACCTTAAAAGGGGCGCGTATGACGAATTTCAAAGTCCTAAACCACCTATAATACGCCTAAAATTAAGGCGCAATTTAAGGGTTGTTGAAACCTATGTTCACTATTAAATGAATTTAACCACACATGTAAATACCAAGGTTCTAAATAACGCAAGGCGCGGCGTGGCGGCATTATCGAGCCTCAAGACATGGCGAGCCATGGCGAGACATGGCGTTTTTCAAGGCGTGACTTAAGGCGGCAAATTTATATATAAATTATAATTTATAACATAGTTAATCAATTATTTTCTTCATTTTCGACCTATACAACGATTCTTATAACTAAATAACTATATATATACCTATAAATATGGCTTATATAACTCAATATCTTTAATACGCTTAAAAACACAGCTTATGACGGGTAAAAATGAGTCAAGTTGGACCTTAACATACGCCAAGCCTTAACGTCCAAGCTTTGGACCAAGGCGTGGCGGCATGGTCAAGCCTTAAGCCTTTTCGAGACATGGCGAAGCCAAGGCGGGCTTTTTAGAACTATGGTAAATACCATGATTCTTTTTCTATTTTTTTACAATAAATACGACAATTTGTCCAAACAGGTCTAACATTTTTAAAATAACTTATTATCCAAACTTATTTGTTTCCCTTATCCATAAGCTTATAAAGCACACCTTATAAACGAACCAAACATTCAACAAACTGCTCATAAACCATTCAGTGAAAGTTCTTTATGTTCGTTCGGTTAGTTAAATGAATGAAAACGAACAAGATTTTATATTCATTTAGCTAAGCGAATGAACACATGTCCCATTTGTTCAATTGCGCTCATAAACATGGTGTAAAAAGTACTTTTCCACCTAAATTCAAAACCCTACCTTCCATTATGAGTCTTATTACATCACATTTCATCATAATTATAAACAATTCTCTGATTAAGGGTTCAAGCTTCTATGACCATTGCAATTTCATCTCTACCCAACTTAACTTACCAGATATACAACACCTTGATTTGAGTCAACATAAAAAGTGGAAGAAAATTGTAGTTAGTGTAATTAAAACTTAAGATAACAAATGAATTCAAGAAACAATATTAAATCTAGAGAGAGAATGGTAAGGAATGAGGGAAACATGGAAGGAAACTGTTTGTGGAATATACGACACAAACAAATTTGACCTTAAAGGGATAATGACGCTGATAATTACATGTCAAAGGCACATATTTACACATAACTAATTAACAAATCCCTTATTATGCCATGCATGTGTGGCTAGGTATAGACCCTAGCCTAGGCTATCCTATAATATTTCTTGGTGATCGATTGGTGTAGCATGTAAATTAATTCTATATTGTATCCATTACAAAAGGACATTTTCTATAAAAAGGCCGTTATAATGAGTTTGTGAAATAGTTGAGTTTTTCTACTCACTCTAAGTGTTTGTCATAGCTGTTTTCGAACTTGCCTTTAGTTATCTGATAATGTTTACCTGGAAAATGATCGAACCAACAACCTATAATAACTCATCGTGAGTTATTACTGATGGAAATCACCAAATGGTTCATTTGGAGATTTTAATGAGTAATATTTACAAGTACCCTAAAAAGCCATTAATCTATCCTCGAGTCATGGACTCATGCATATGTTTGAGGATGTTCAAGTTGAAATATAATAGTCTCAAAAGTGTCCTTGCTAAAGTGCCACTCGAAATATAATACTAGAATAATACTATATGGTGAAAATAGTTTTAATTTAAGAGTTCAGTTTAGACACAAGTTACATTTAATTTTACCAATCGGGGTCTTAAAATCGTTATTCAAAAAAAATTCATCTCATGAAGTCCGGGAACACTAAAAGCGTTAGGCTATGATTATAATATTAAGAGAGACAGAGAGAGATTGGAGATTATAGAAATTAAGATGAATCTAAAAGGTGTATTTAATTATTTATATAAGTTGTTAATGAAAGCAATAATTTTGATTAGCTAGAAACTAATGTGTTTAGATCCAATCACCATTTAAATTAGATATGTTTAAGAACAGAGTCATTGAGTTGGAAATTTGGAAACAAGAGTGACTTCTGTCGGTATAAAGATGACACCCAATTTTATAATCCTTAATCATAGTGTGGAGCACCTTAATTAAGTTAAAATAATATTAATCATCTTCTTAAACAACTCAAAAGCATGTGTACTAAGGAATCCTTTCACACCATGCGCATCTTTTCTAATACACTCTTTTTCTTTTCTTTTTCCCTTAATTTTTTAAAGCAACTTCACAAAAATATGCACCATTGATCGCTACAGTCCAAGAACCTTGATGCAACTTTTGCTTGAAATTTTATTCCTTAAACACCCCTTAAGCCAATAATCAAACTTCATAACCAAACAGTAATCCCGAGCCAGCCTATAGAATCTCCCTAATCCTCTCTCTCACACACACAATCACCCACGCACACATTGATCTCATCCTTATCCTTTTACCGCCTTTGTCATTACTTAATAAAGTTAAAACATTGTAAATTACTCTAGTAAACTTAAGCAATCCCCTACTCTTATCTTTCTTAACTAACATATCATTAAATTAAACTAAATTAAATTAAATTACCAACAAAGTTTTCTATAAAGTCCTACACGTATGAACCTTAGAAAGTTGAATACAGCATTGTCATGAATTTATAGCTCTATGGATAGAATTTAGTTTGTGGAAGTTAAAGTAATAATAACCTAGAAGAGTAGGCATAACATCACCCGGCCCTCTCGGTTTGGTCACCGAGCCGACCACTCTTTCTCCCCTCTTGTTTCGGGTGTATTATGCGTGATGATAAATTAGTGAAGGCTTTGTGATCACCACTAAGGTTTAGTCATTTGTTTAATCTAAAGAGAGAAAGATAAAGTGATACTAATATGGTATTTGGTCATCATTACTACTAGTCTAACCTTCATATGGTAAATGAATCATCCATCAACTGCCAATGGTCAGTTCCGACAAAATGTTGGGTTCGTGTCATTGCATTCGTACCATCGACATGTCAACAAAACACTAAAAATTTGTGCAAGTACAATTTCATTAGATGTGTTATTGCGACATGTAGTGAATATAAACATGGTCTTATTTGCAATGAATTTGTCAAAAAGGAAATGGAGCTCGAAATGTTTGACTTAAGATAATGGTATGGAATCAATATAGTACGAGTGTGTGTCCCCCCCTAAACTAAAAACTTACACATCATTGAAGCTAGTTACCTACCTGTAAAGTTTTACATATGCTCATACAAAAAATTGTATTGCTTCCTATTAAGTATTTCTAATTCATCCTTTTATCCACAAAATAATGGATATGTGGAAACTAAATCTTTTTCATAATCTCATCCATTGATTTAGACACTTATACTGATCAATTAATTAGTTAGATAAATATGAAGATTCTATAAGAAACAATATCATTTCTCATTATCATAACTTGATGACAAGAAGGTAACAAGTAGCTTTAGTAAAAAATGACAAGCACTTTTCACCATTATCGTTCAAACTTTGAGATAAGCTTTTCTAATTTAAGGGAGACTAGAGTTGGATGAACCAACAAAGGAACTTTAAAATATACCACAAATGAGCATTTCACTTTGTAACAACATTTCATACCCATGAACTCACGCATGCATGCATTTGCTATATTTTGCCTAAAAAGAATATATCAAATTATATACGGAACTAGAAGAGGAATGAATATAGAGAGAAAACCAAATTCGTGAAGGAATTGGTTCAAACCTAGGACACGTTTACACCTATACATATATTGACATATATATCTATATACTTCCTCCGTATTAAAATAAGTGACACAAATTGGCTTACACGTTTTTTGAGGTAAAAGATTAAAGTAGGGGTTAAAATAGATTAAAGTACATAGTTAGTGGAGAATGGATCCCACTTTTCTTGAATAAAGTGAGATAAATGAGTTTTAAAAGTAAAAGTAAGGGTATAAGGGTAATTTTACTTTATTAAAGTGGATAGTTAGTGGTTATGGGTCCCACTATTTTTACCAAATAAAGAAAGTTTTCAAAGTGTGTCACTTATTTTGATACACCCCAAAATAGAAAGTGTGTCACTTATTTTGATACGGAGGAAGTATATTAGATAAGGTTTATGAACATGGCAGCAGGATATCCGATATTACCATTTCAAAGAGCCAAACGTACATGACTAGATAACCCATCTACAAATGTACTACAATTTAAAGAAATTTTTTACTTTGGTCTCTTTCACTTAAAAAGTTACTTGATTTTTGTAGCGGTCGCTATATTGGACCAAGTACCCGATGAAATGAACTAACATGGGCCACAAAAGAAAACAGAGTAATATATACGTACATATTTATACTTCCTCCGATACAAAATAAGTGTTACATTTTGGGTTTCATGGTTATTAGGCAAAAGTTTATAATGATGGTTAAATTATATTAATTGAATGGTTAGTGAATAATGGGTCCCACGCCTTTTGAATAAAGTGGGATTAATTATGTTTAAAAGTAAAAAGTAAGGATAACTGAGTCATTTTACTTTATTAAAGTAGATAGTTAGTGGGTGATTTCTTAAAGTGTAGCACTTATTTTAAATCGGAGGAAGTATATACTTCCTCCGATTCAAAATAAGTGATACACTTGGGGTTTCACGGTTTTTGAGGCAAAAAATTATAATGATGGTTAAATTAGATTAATTGGATGGTTAGTGGGGAATGAGTCCCACACCTTTTGAATAAAGTAAGGTTAATGATTGTAACACCTCAAATTTTAATACCAAATATTGGCCCAAAATAAAACATTTTATAAATAGAAGAACATTCCCAAATTTGGATTTACAAAAACCTTGGTATGAAATCAGAGTATAAAAGTAGGTGTTACAAAATAGATCATAACCAAGCTAAGACTAAATCCAATCTAGTGCTCTTCTAATCTACGTCCCGCATCTCTAACCATGCGTACCTAAGCCTTCGATCCCGAACCTGAGTACATAGCAAAACAAACAAGGAGTACGTGAGACAAAAACGTCTCGTGAGCTACATGGGTTTAGACCCGACAATAATGGTAAGTATAATATAACATGTAAACATAGAACAAGTAACTCATCCATCTAACTAGTCACCCTATTGTGACTCTAATACCTTGCTTTCCTAGCAATCATATCTAGTTATCGGGTTACCCCCGCACTAACTAGAACCACCTTGACTTATTAACCGAAATCCATCGCCATTAATAAGCCTCAAGATACTGGCAAGAGGGATTCGCCCAATCTACCAATACCTGCCTTACTCGCCGGACTACCTCCAGTTAGCAAGACTACTATCGTGGTGGAGTCGATGGGAATCCACCCAACTGCCCCTCACACCACACCTCATGACCGGGGGTCCCCCGCATCATCATCATCATCTCACCATATCATAACTCGATGGTTATGTCAATCTAGCTCTCGGCTATCACGTCTATCATCAAACAAGTTAGTTCAATACAACTATCGGTATAACTAACTATAAACTACTAGTCTACCCAAATAAGCAAATAGACCACAACACAAGTAATAAAATGTATTTCATAGGCTATGTACTCAGTAAAGTCCACACGTACTCACCTTAGCAATAAGATGCTCCAACCGTGTTCTTGACACCCAATCTCTTGCTTCTCAATCCAATCAACTTTCCAAGACTTCACCAAAAGCCTAATACAATTATCACAATATGATCAACATCAATTACTACTACCAATGTGTTCATCTACCTCTAGATAACACCCATCAAACCATTTTCCCCAAATATGGTGATTACCAAACCCTAGGTTTAACCAACCCTTAAGATTCTTACAAATCTTAACCATACACTTGATTCCCTTGTTAATCTACCATCTATTAAGTGTATACACCATTTATTTAACCATAAATCACCAACCCAAGAACTAGGGTTTCAAACCCTAGCTTCAAGATCCATAGATCTTGAGCTACAAAGATGAAAGAGTGGAGATATACCTTTAATCTTCCTCTAGGAGTGAAATCTACCAAGGATTTGTGAAGAAATCAGCCCAAACCAGATGCTATGCTCGAAAATCGCCAAGAGAGAAAACTAGGGTTTACAAATGCAATAAATGAGCCAAATCCCGACTTTAATGCTGGTCGTCCAGAGTTCACGGCGCGAACATAGTTCGCGTCGCTAACTCTCCATATCTGGTAACACTTAGCGATCGCTAACTCGACGCGATCTACATCGCGACTCATGGCCAAACTCCCTGGAGCCAGTTCCCGATCGGGAACTATAGTTCGCGACGCGAACTCCTTGAGGCAGCAGGGCTGCACTTTTCATCAAGTGTCTTGACCCGATTTCGCACATAACTTTCTCGTACGGTGTCCAAACGACACGAAACCAATTTCCACGTGTTTTATATGATTTATCCATAATTATCATATTTTTACATATTTTATTTATTCACAATTTCGGGTCGTTACAACTATCTACCCCTTAAGAAGATTCCGTCCTCGGAATCTCATCATAGTTCACGAAATCCGGGTACCTCTTCCGAATCTCGTCCTTGACTTCCCAAGTCAAATTCGGCCCAAGTGAATGCTTCCACTTGACCAACACCAACTCGATCTCCTTATTCCAAAGCTTCTTTGTTTTCGTTTCTAATATAGCCTCGGGCTCCTCAATCAACCGGTTCGGGCCGTCAACCCGCAACTCTTGCAATGGAATAATATTTTCAACTTCCCCGATAAACTTCTTCAAATAACTCACGTGAAAGGTGTCATGCACACCTTGAAGCTCGGGTGGAAGTTCCAACTTAAAAGCTTGAAGCCCGACCCGTTTCAATATTTTAAACGGTCCAACATACCTTGGACTTAACTTTCCCTTTTTACCAAACCGCATCACACCTTTCCAAGGTGACACTTTCAACATGACCATATCACCGACATCCAAGTCGTATGGCCTTTTCTTCAAACCCGAATAACTTCGTTGTCTATCTTGGGCGACTTTCATGTTGGTTTGAATAATACCGATCTTTTCATTTGTCACTCTCACGATCTCGGGACCCGTGAGTTTCGTCTCTCCCGCTTCCAACCAACAAGATGGAGTTCTACATTTTCTACCATATAACGCCTCATTAGGCGGCATCTTGATAGTCGAGTGATAACTATTATTATACGAGAACTCGACTAACGGTAAATGTTCATCCCATTTACCACCGAAATCTAGCACGCACGATCTCAACATATCTTCGACCGTTTGAATTGTTCTTTCACTTTGACCGTCGGTTTGCGGGTGATAAGCCGTGCTCGACCGCAACTTTGTACCCAATTCTTCTTGTAAAGATCGCCAAAATCTCGAGGTAAACCTCGCGTCTCTATCGGACACAATCGATAACGGAACCCCGTGGAGTCGAACCACCTCATCAACATACAACTTAGCCAATTTCTCAAGTGGCAATGTTTCCCGAATTGCTAGAAATAACGCACTCTTGGTCAACTATGACCCAAATGGCATCGTGACCTCTACTCGTCTTCGGTAAACCCACTATGAAATCCATAGTTATATCTTCCCACTTCCCGGCCGGCACAACCAATGATTGAGCTACCCCATACGGTACTTGATGCTCGGCTTTCACTTGTGCACACGTGGCACACTTAGAAATATACTTGGCCACTCTCGTTTTCATTCCGGGCCACCAATAAACCCGTTTCATATCTTGGTACGTCTTTGTACTTCCCGGGTGAATTGAATACTTTGACTTGTGCACATCATACAACAATTCTTTTCGGATACCCCCGAACTTAGGAACCCAAATACGACCGCCTACGGTCTTCAACCCTTGTGCATTTTCAAGAAAATGTTGGTTCTTACCTAACCGTTCTTGTCTTAACTCGTCTTTTCCCATAACCTCTCGTTGGGCATTCTTGATCCTTTCGATAATGCTCGAGACGACTTCTATACGTGTTAAAATTCCTCGGTTCGGGTTTTCATATACCTTTCGGCTCAAGGCATCGGCCACCACATTCGCCTTACCCGCGTGATACACAATTTCGCAATCATAGTCAGCTATCAACTCGATCCACCTTCTTTGTCGCATATTTAGGTCTTTTTGAGTAAACACGTATTGTAGACTTTTGTGATCCGTGTACAACGTACACCGAGTACCATACAAATAATGTCTCCACAATTTTAAAGCAAATATAATCGCCGCCAATTCCAAGTCGTGTGTCGTGTACCGTAATTCCGCATTCTTCAATTGTCGCGAGGCATACGCGATCACTTTACCTCTTTGCATCAACACACAACCGAGCCCTTAATTCGAAGCATCACTATAAACCACAAAATCTTCCATACCATCCGGTAATGTAAGAATCGGCGTGTTACATAACTTTTCTTTTAACAATTTAAACGCCTCTTCTTGCTTCTTCTCCCACACAAACTTCTCACTTTTTCTTGTTAACTTCGTGAGTGGAATCGCGATTCTCGAGAAGTTTTGTATAAACCTTCGGTAATAACCGGCTAATCCAAGAAAACTTCTAACCTCGGTAGGAGTCCTCGGAGGCTCCCAATTTGACACCGCTTCAATCTTGGACGGATCAACCTTAATACCATCACACGTCACCACGTGACCTAAGAATTGTACTTCCCGCAACCAAAATTCACACTTTGAAAATTTTGCATACAACTTCTCCCGTTTCAACACGTCTAGAACGAGCCTCAAATGACCTTCGTGTTCTTCTTCGGTTTTCGAATAAATCAAAATATCGTCAATAAACACGATCAAAAACTTATCAAGAAACGGTTTACAAACCCGATTCATCAAATCCATAAAAATAGCCGGTGCGTTGGTAAGACCAAACCGCATCACTAGAAATTCATAATGACCATAACGTGTACGGAAAGCCGTCTTCTCGGTGTCGCCTTCTTTCACCCGAACTTGGTGATAACCCGACCTCAAATCGATCTTTGAGAAATAACTAGCACCTTGCAATTGGTCGAATAAGTCGTCAATCCTCGGCAACGGGTAACGGTTCTTAATAGTTACCTTATTCAACTCTCGGTAGTCAATACACATCCTCATCGAACCGTCTTTCTTTTTAACAAATAACACCGGTGCACCCCACGGTGACGAACTCGGACGAATAAAACCTTTATCTAACAATTCTTGCAATTGGGTCATCAATTCCCGCATCTCGGTGGGAGCTAAACGATATGGAGCACGAGCAATCGGCGTCGCTCCCGGCACTAAATCAATTTTGAACTCGACTTGTCTCTCCGGTGGCAAACCGGGCAAGTCATCGGGAAATACCTCGGGGAATTCCCGAATAATTTTTACACTATCCATTGTCTTCTTTTCCTTTCGGCCATCTAGTACATATGCAATAAACGATGCACAACCTTTCGATATACTCTTCCTCGCCTTAATAGCGGTAATCACATTAGGCATGTGATGTCGTTTCTCCCCATACACATACACTTTCTCATTCTCGGGTGTCCTAATCGACACAATTTTCTTTCCACACAAAATCTTGGCTTGGTGCATACCCAACCAATCCATACCGATAACCACATCAAACGCCCTAATTCCCATGGGCAACAAATCCACCTTAAACTTTCTACCGTCTATTTCTATTTCACAATTTCTATAAATACATTCAACCATAGACGTTTTTCCATCGGCTACTTCTATCTCATAAACCTCATCTAACATTTCGGAAGGCACATTCAATTTACAACCGAACTCATAGGACACAAACGAATAATTAGAACCCGAATCAAACAAAATATGAGTTGGCAAGGAGTTAATGAATAAAGTACCTGACACCACATCGTGTGCCTCCTTCGCCTCCTCTCGAGTGAGTTGGAAGGATCGCCCCTTTACCTTAGCCGGTTCCACTTTCTTTTGAGCCGTGGACACCATTGACTCGATTCCCTTCTTCGGGCATACATTGCTATAATGCCCTTTTTCATGGCATGAATAGCACTCCACATCGGCCGACAACTTGGCCTTACAATCCCGGGCTATGTGCCCCATCTTCCCACAGCTATAACAAGCTTTTGACTCTCCTCGGCATATGCCGGTATGATTTTTCCCGCATTTCTTGCACGGGCCAACACTTCCTTGTTTAGAGAAGCTCGAAGTGAACTTCCCCTTTTTGAACGAACTAGAGCCGCTCTCCGCCTTCCTTTTCTCGCCCACATGGGCCCTTTCGGCAACACGTGCCTCATTTACTTCCTCCACACTCCGGGCGGCACTAATAGCCTCATCGAGTGAAACCGCCCTCTTTACTTCCAATTGATAATCCCACGGTAGCCCACTTGCATACCGAACCACTCTCAACCTCTCATCCGAGTAGGTTTTAGCAACAAACGGGAGGAATCCCGTGAACTCCCTCGAGTATTCTTCAATCGACATATCACCCTTCTTAAGGGTCAAGAATTTCTCATGCATTTTCTCCATATCCCTCTCGGGACAAAATTTCTTTTTCAACCTCGTGGTGAACTCATCCCACGACATCTTCTCAATCACCTCCCTCCCGAGAGTCTCATACACAATATCCCACCATACCATAGCATCTTCTTTCAATAGTTGTGACGCATACGTCACCATGTCGGCATCCTTACACTTGCTACTACCGATAACCCTCTCGGTTTCCCGGATCCATCTCATCGTTACTTTCGGGTCCGAACTACCCGAATACACATTTGGCTTACAAGCCATGAAGGATTTAAACGAACAACCTTCCTTCACAATGGGCTTAGCCCTAGCATCACTTTGGCCACCCGTGGAGGACTTTCCCTCCCCGGTGCCACTACCCCCGGTTCTCTCTTCCGATTTAGCTTCGGATTCACGGTCTCCACCCGACCTTTCACGGTCTCCAATAATTCGGTGCACTTCCTCGGCCACCGTCCCCTTGATTTGGTCGATAATAGTTTGGAGATCCGCCATGGTCACCGGAGTTCTATTAGCTCCGACCTCCGATTCATCAACTCGGTGCATCGACGGTTGACTTTCTTGCTCAACCACCCTCTCGACGGGAGGTACTTCCTCCTCCCGGTTCTCCGGGGCCTTCCCACTTCTACGAGTGTTCACCATTTCTTTCGATCAAGACTATACGAAAGACATTAAACATTTAGTACCTTGTGTACAACCCATTAGTCTCATAGGGCTCAATATCCATAATCATATCGAATTCATCGGTCCCCTAGGTTCAACCCTAAACTTAATATAAAGTCTCAAGGTCAACCTATGATCTTAAGGAATCTTATATTCCTAATGCTACAGTCTAAGACTAGGATGGTCATCCAACCTAATTCACTTAAACTATAGCTCTGATACCAAGTTGTAACACCTCAAATTTTAATACCAAATATTGGCCCAAAATAAAACATTTTATAAATAGAAGAACATTCCCAAATTTGGATTTACAAAAACCTTGATATGAAATCAGAGTATAAAAGTAGGTGTTACAAAATAGATCATAACCAAGCTAAGACTAAATCCAATCTAGTGCTCTTCTAATCTAGTTCCCGCATCTCTAACCATGCGTACCTAAGCCTTCGATCCCGAACCTGAGTACATAGCAAAACAAACAAGGAGTACGTGAGACAAAAACGTCACGTGAGCTACATGGGTTTAGACCCGACAATAATGGTAAGTATAATATAACATGTAAACATAGAACAAGTAACTCATCCATCTAACTAGTCACCCTATTGTGACTCTAATACCTTGCTTTCCTAGCAATCATATCTAGTTATCGGGTTGCCCCCTCACTAACTAGAACCACCTTGACTTATTAACCGAAATCCATCGCCATTAATAAGCCTCAAGATACTGGCAAGAGGGATTCGCCCAATCTACCAATACCTGCCTTATTCGCCGGACTACCTCCAGTTAGCAAGACTACTATCGTGGTGGAGTCGATGGGAATCCACCCAACTGCCCCTCACACCACACCTCATGACCGGGGTTCCCTCGCATCATGTAACACCTCATTTTTCAAAACACCTTTTAAACATATTTTTAAATAAAAATAATACAATGTCCAATGTTCCCAAAATACGGTTTAACAAAAACCAATAAAATAATTATCAGAGTTATAAAATCCGGTGTTACAAAGATAATATCATAACCATAGGATAAACGAGAACTACCTACGAGCTCCCGAGCTGAACAACACTAGGCCACTTCTAACGCGACCCTCTAATCCAACGATTCTGAACCTGAGTACATAGCCAAAAACAAAGTAGTACGTGAGACAAAATAGTCTCGTGAGATACATGGGTTTTCGACCCGTTCTCAAAAGATTTATAAAATAATATTTATAACATTAAAAATACTTATCCTTATCATTTCTTATTAATTCATAATTCATCTTCCATTCATTTAACCGTATAAACTAATAAGCTTACCATAAGCTTACTCGTCATCTAATCACATACTTGTAAGTTATCTCCAAACTTACACTTTCATTATCACATATGCAACGGACCTCTCCGAAGCCAACTCTCCCGATATGGGACGTCATAGGTAAACTATCAAGGTAATTGGGAACCCCCATCTTACCGAGATTCATAAGCTCTCCCCGTTCCCGGGTCGTCATACTCACTCATCATTGAGTGTCGTAAACTGTGACATTCTACTCTTTGCGCAGGGAGGTACCACCCCAAGTAGACGTCTCATGCTCCCCCATTTCTGGGCGGTCTTATTCCGGATATCTCATTCACATATGAGCCTCAGCTCCTTTCATCAAATATGAGCATCAGCTCCTTTCATCACTTATTAGAATACATTTATTCTAATTTATCATGCTATTCTCTTTATTATTTCATTTTAAATCTTGACTTTACCAAGTCCTTTGCTAATTTAAAACATATCTATCTTTTATCAAAATCATGTTACTTTGACTCTTCTTTGACTAGATTACATGTTTATTACTAGTCACTTATTACTTATCCTCTTAGTATTTCAATATCTACTTCTATTAGTATAATATACTAATCGATACTCATTACTTTAGAATCATTGTCTCAAGCTTTATTAATACATATTATTAATAAATCGATTATCAAGCTCTTTCAAATCATTATCTTTATTCATACATCTTATTTATAAAAACTCATTAATTACTTTTCATAATCATAATCTCTTTCAAAATCATCAATCATTTAGACATACTAAAATAGTCTATTACTAGCATTTTCTCATCAGGTCAATCATATCTTTATTAAAAATGTTTATTAATAAAGACTCTTAAAACATCATAGTATTCAAAATCATTTGCTATGTACCCAGTAAAAGTCTCATGTACTCACCTTAGCCAAGCTAACTCCAAATCGTGTCCAACAACACGAATCCTTGCTTTCCAACTTGTGACATATCACCAATCTTTAGGCCTTCTTGACCTATCATCCATATCATCATAAAATCTAGTTATTATCCATAACTAGTTACAAATAAACCCATAACAACATTCTTAACCACCAAGTTCATCCAACTTGGTGAAATCTCAAACCCTAGTTCAAGATTTCCATCAAAAATCCCAAATCCAACTTGTACACATCGATTACAAGTTTACAACGAGTGTTCTAACCCATAATTAGTCATCTTCCCCAAAGATGACATGGATGGTTCCCCAAACCACCATTTCTACTCATACAAAGTTCATAACTAGCTAGATAACATCAACAATCAAGATATCTTACCTTTGATGTTTAGATCCTTCAAGATTGATGAAGATTTGAGCAAGAAATCACCAAAATCGCCCCTTCTCTCTCTAAAATCGGCTGCCCTTCAACAATGGTAGAAATGAGTGAAAACCCTAGCTTTCCCGATTTAATACAGCTGGTCTCGCAAAGTTCACGCCGTGAACAAACTTCGCGTCGCGAAGTTCGCGTGTCGTGAACACTTCGCGATCGGTAACAGGTCGTGAACTCAATGTCTAAAAACCCCAAGTCCCTGGACGGAGTTCGCGATCGCGAACTCCACTTCGCGCCGTGAACTCCACCAGTCAGCTAGGCTGCACTTTTCGGTCTTTGTCTCGACCCGGTTTCGTCCATAACTTTCTCATACGGTGTCCAAACGACACGAAACCAATTCCTACGGTTCTGAAATGAATTATCCTTATTTATCATATTTTTCCCAAATTTTATTTTATTCAAATTTCGGGTCGTTACAACTATCCACCCCTTAAAAGGATTCCGTCCTCGGAATCAACTCAAGGATTTCCGATCCTCATTCCACTTCCAACTTATGATTCAATAATACTTACGCAATTAATTGCCCATTTGACCCGTTATACCCCAATTGGGTCAAGGATCCAACTCGGTTTCCAATACCCGAGCGGGTCAAAATTTCACAATTTGACCTTAGCATTTTCCATCATTTAACCAAACTCTATATCCCCATTGGAGTGATATGACTCAATCATTACTAATAACCATTTGACCAAAATGATAGTCAACCCCTCGCTTTGACCAAATTGTCAACATTGTCCCATCTTTGACTTAACACAAAATCAACCATCTCTTGACAATTTCCTTACCCACTAGTGATTCCATTAACCATAAATTCCTTAACAATGGACCTTACCCTCATGGTCCAACAACAATCATACTCGATTTCTAAATTCCATTCGAATTGCCCAAAGGTCAAAGTCGCACCCTTTGACTACAATTATTTCCATTAATCAATCAACCACTATTATACACACATACATGATACATTATGCCCTTATCCTCGACTAACCTCCTTTAAACGAAAATCAAAAATCCAATTTTTACCAAAGTCAACAATCTACTAGTTGACTAACCTTGACTTATGAATAAGTCAACTTACCTTGCTAAATTCCACATATTCTTTATTACTAAGGCATCGCTTCCCAAGCTTTTCGTTCCCGATTCCAATATTTAAATTTCCTTTCTCAATTGTTTCTCTCTTCTCTGATTTCAATTTTCTACAATCGATTAACCATTTCCACTTGAATCAATACCAATTTTCTATTACTTTTTAACTTTCATCCAATTACTTATACCTTTTATAATTTCCTTCAAACATCCTTATACCATACTTGAAATTCCCGATTGCCGGCTCTAGAGTCTCAATCATATCCAATTGTGGCCTAGCCACCCTTATACTTCTTTCACCACTCATTGGTTACTAACCACTTTGCTTCCTAAAGCATTCCTTTTCCATGAACCATGAACTCGTAGGCATCTCCTACACTTACTTATACTTAAACACTACCCGTGTTTTCAACCCAAGTTCTCACTTACCATAAGAATCATAATAACAACTAACCATACGGTTCTACATACGTCAGATACAAACATCATAACCCTTACATAACAAATTATACTTTAACTATCTTATCGAGATGATCGGAAAGCCTCCAATCCATCACGATCCCAAACTGTCACAATGATCAGAAAGCCTCCAATCCAAAGTGACTCATACAATACCATTTCATCTTGCATACCATTTATGTATGCCTCATTCGCTTAACATCAGGCTATCATTTTCTTTCACAATCAACCACATTTTCTATCCACATTTTCACTTTTCCACTTACACCCAATACCACACGGTATGCACAAGTTCACTAACCAATTTATTTATCAATCGACCTTTACTAAACATGCTTTCTCAACATTAATATTTTCCGATCTTTCATTTACCACCGAGGTAACCACTAACACCCTTTTAATAATCCATATTTTACCGATTCACACGGTCCTTATGAGTCAACCCATTGACTCCCAACGATTCCCAACCTTGAACTATCTCATTTTTTTATTTTATTTTTTTATTTATTTATTTATTTATTTATTTATTTTTTTTTTAACTTTACCAACAACAAACTATTCACCCTTGCCATTGCATACGTCAATCCTGACTTGAATATCTGCACTACTTATCAGGATTCCCACCGAACACTAAAGTTCTATTTTCAAAATCATTATTTCTATGGCTTTCCATTCATACTTCACCAGTCTTACCGAAACTTAGTACTTCACTGTACTACTACCCTTTCTTTGAGCACAGTTACTATTCTTATGATTCACCTTCCGATAATTTATAATGACATAATCCTTTCTATTCTTATTTCCCGCGTCATACCGGTCGCCAACCCATAACCATACGCATAATAACTCGAGGAGATTATCTCCCAAACTTATTTTTCACATCATATATTCTATCTAATATTATTTCCATACTTATATCACATAAGCACCAATTTGTACGACATAAAAGCAATTGAATTCTAATTATCTATCAAAATTTCATAAATGCATTACCTGAAGCGGCCCCACGGGTTTCCTTCACCCGATTCCTGTTGGCGGTTGATGCTGACGTGTCGGTTCTCTTCCTTGGGCACGCACTACTAAAGTGTCCCACCTCGTGACAAGTGTAGCATTCCACTTCCTCGAGGTTCCTTACTTTGCAATCCTTTGCTCGGTGTCCTACTCGACCACACTTGAAGCATATAGCCGAATTTGCCTTACATTCCCCATGATGATTCTTCCCACAACTTTGACAACTTCCAATACCACTATGCTTTGACGAACTCGACCCCAATCCTTCTCTCTTTGTTAATCCCAAGCTACTATCAAACTTCTTCTTTTCTTTTCCTGATGTCGACTCTTGTGCCCTTCGCCGAAACACCCTTTCAACACTCCGAGCGGTACTAATGGCCTCATCCAACGTGGTCGCTCGCTTGACTTCCAATTCAAACTCCGGTGGTAGTCCATTTGCATACCGAACCACCTTCATACGCTCCGTAGGATAGGACTTGATTACAAACGGAAGTAATCCCGTAAACTTTTTGGTGTATTCTTCCACCGACATATTTCCCTTCTTGATGAACATAAACTCTTCTTGTAACTCTTCTAGATCTCTCTCGGGACAAAACTTTTCCTTCAACCTTCTCGTGAACTCCTCCCACGACATCTTGTACACTTTCTTTCCCAAAGTTTCATACATGGTATCCCACCATGTCAACGCTTCATCCTTCAACTGTCGGGATGCATAAACGACCATGTCTTTCTTTAAACACTTGCTACTTTCTAGCACTTGCTCGGTTTCCCGAATCCAACGCATCGTGACCTTCGGTTCCGAACTTCCATAATACACACCGGGGTTGCACGTCATGAATGTCTTGTATGTACATCCTTCCCGTTCCTCTGACCCCGAATCATCGCTTTCCTCGGTCGATGGCTCCACAGTACGGGTCTTGCTACCCGAAGACTTACTTCCCCCACGGGACTTAGAATTATCATTCTTCTCTTCATTGAACCGGTTAGTCAAGATCCGGTTCACATCCTCATTCACCACTTCCCTTATTTGGGTAAATAATTTCTGGATAGCTTCCATAGTTACCGGGGTTTGATTTACATCCAAACCGGAACCTTCTCCATTATTACCGGGATGAGTCGGGATTCGATTTGAATCCGTCTCATGATCTCGTGGAATCTCTCCACTTCTTGGGTTCACCATTTTCTATATCAACATAATAAACCATCAAAATTCAAAGATTGACTTATTAGTCAAACATAACCCATATAGCCCAAAACATTATCCTTTCACTTAGGGATCGACCCTAATATACCCATACTTTACTGTCTCAACGGACTGATCAAGGACATCCTATGGAAAACATATGGTCCTACTTAGCATAGCTTAAGACTAGGGAGGTCAAACCTACCTAATTCACTTAAACTATAGCTCTGATACCAAGTTGTAACACCTCATTTTTCAAAACACCTTTTAAACATATTTTTAAATAAAAATAATACAATGTCCAATGTTCCCAAAATACGGTTTAACAAAAACCAATAAAATAATTATCAGAGTTATAAAATCCGGTGTTACAAAGATAATATCATAACCATAGGATAAACGAGAACTACCTACGAGCTCCCGAGCTGAACAACACTAGGCCACTTCTAACGCGACCCTCTAATCCAACGATTCTGAACCTGAGTACATAGCCAAAAACAAAGTAGTACGTGAGACAAAATAGTCTCGTGAGATACATGGGTTTTCGACCCGTTCTCAAAAGATTTATAAAATAATATTTATAACATTAAAAATACTTATCCTTATCATTTCTTATTAATTCATAATTCATCTTCCATTCATTTAACCGTATAAACTAATAAGCTTACCATAAGCTTACTCGTCATCTAATCACATACTTGTAAGTTATCTCCAAACTTACACTTTCATTATCACATATGCAACGGACCTCTCCGAAGCCAACTCTCCCGATATGGGACGTCATAGGTAAACTATCAAGGTAATTGGGAACCCCCATCTTACCGAGATTCATAAGCTCTCCCCGTTCCCGGGTCGTCATACTCACTCATCATTGAGTGTCGTAAACTGTGACATTCTACTCTTTGCGCAGGGAGGTACCACCCCAAGTAGACGTCTCATGCTCCCCCATTTCTGGGCGGTCTTATTCCGGATATCTCATTCACATATGAGCCTCAGCTCCTTTCATCAAATATGAGCATCAGCTCCTTTCATCACTTATTAGAATACATTTATTCTAATTTATCATGCTATTCTCTTTATTATTTCATTTTAAATCTTGACTTTACCAAGTCCTTTGCTAATTTAAAACATATCTATCTTTTATCAAAATCATGTTACTTTGACTCTTCTTTGACTAGATTACATGTTTATTACTAGTCACTTATTACTTATCCTCTTAGTATTTCAATATCTACTTCTATTAGTATAATATACTAATCGATACTCATTACTTTAGAATCATTGTCTCAAGCTTTATTAATACATATTATTAATAAATCGATTATCAAGCTCTTTCAAATCATTATCTTTATTCATACATCTTATTTATAAAAACTCATTAATTACTTTTCATAATCATAATCTCTTTCAAAATCATCAATCATTTAGACATACTAAAATAGTCTATTACTAGCATTTTCTCATCAGGTCAATCATATCTTTATTAAAAATGTTTATTAATAAAGACTCTTAAAACATCATAGTATTCAAAATCATTTGCTATGTACCCAGTAAAAGTCTCATGTACTCACCTTAGCCAAGCTAACTCCAAATCGTGTCCAACAACACGAATCCTTGCTTTCCAACTTGTGACATATCACCAATCTTTAGGCCTTCTTGACCTATCATCCATATCATCATAAAATCTAGTTATTATCCATAACTAGTTACAAATAAACCCATAACAACATTCTTAACCACCAAGTTCATCCAACTTGGTGAAATCTCAAACCCTAGTTCAAGATTTCCATCAAAAATCCCAAATCCAACTTGTACACATCGATTACAAGTTTACAACGAGTGTTCTAACCCATAATTAGTCATCTTCCCCAAAGATGACATGGATGGTTCCCCAAACCACCATTTCTACTCATACAAAGTTCATAACTAGCTAGATAACATCAACAATCAAGATATCTTACCTTTGATGTTTAGATCCTTCAAGATTGATGAAGATTTGAGCAAGAAATCACCAAAATCGCCCCTTCTCTCTCTAAAATCGGCTGCCCTTCAACAATGGTAGAAATGAGTGAAAACCCTAGCTTTCCCGATTTAATACAGCTGGTCTCGCAAAGTTCACGCCGTGAACAAACTTCGCGTCGCGAAGTTCGCGTGTCGTGAACACTTCGCGATCGGTAACAGGTCGTGAACTCAATGTCTAAAAACCCCAAGTCCCTGGACGGAGTTCGCGATCGCGAACTCCACTTCGCGCCGTGAACTCCACCAGTCAGCTAGGCTGCACTTTTCGGTCTTTGTCTCGACCCGGTTTCGTCCATAACTTTCTCATACGGTGTCCAAACGACACGAAACCAATTCCTACGGTTCTGAAATGAATTATCCTTATTTATCATATTTTTCCCAAATTTTATTTTATTCAAATTTCGGGTCGTTACACATCATCATCATCATCTCACCATATCATAACTCGATGGTTATGTCAATCTAGGTCTCGGCTATCACGTCTATCATCAAACAAGTTAGTTCAATACAACTATCGGTATAACTAACTATAAACTACTAGTCTACCCAAATAAGCAAATAGACCACAACACAAGTAATAAAATGTATTTCATAGGCTATGTACTCAGTAAAGTCCACACGTACTCACCTTAGCAATAAGATGCTCCAACCGTGTTCTTGACACCCAATCTCTTGCTTCTCAATCCAATCAACTTTCCAAGACTTCACCAAAAGCCTAATACAATTATCACAATATGATCAACATCAATTACTACTACCAATGTGTTCATCTACCTCTAGATAACACCCATCAAACCATTTTCCCCAAATATGGTGATTACCAAACCCTAGGTTTAACCAACCCTTAAGATTCTTACAAATCTTAACCATACACTTGATTCCCTTGTTAATCTACCATCTATTAAGTGTATACACCATTTATTTAACCATAAATCACCAACCCAAGAACTAGGGTTTCAAACCCTAGCTTCAAGATCCATAGATCTTGAGCAACAAAGATGAAAGAGTGAAGATATACCTTTAATCTTCCTCTAGGAGTGAAATCTACCAAGGATTTGTGAAGAAATCAGCCCAAACCAGATGCTATGCTCGAAAATCGCCAAGAGAGAAAACTAGGGTTTACAAATGCAATAAATGAGCCAAATCCCGACTTTAATGCTGGTCGTCCAGAGTTCACGGCGCGAACATAGTTCGCGTCGCTAACTCTCCATATCTGGTAACACTTAGCGATCGCTAACTCGACGCGATCTACATCGCGACTCATGGCCAAACTCCCTGGAGCCAGTTCCCGATCGGGAACTATAGTTCGCGACGCGAACTCCTTGAGGCAGCAGGGCTGCACTTTCCATCAAGTGTCTTGACCCGATTTCGCCCATAACTTTCTCGTACGGTGTCCAAACGACACGAAACCAATTTCCACGTGTTTTATATGATTTATCCATAATTATCATATTTTTACATATTTTATTTATTCACAATTTCGGGTCGTTACAATGATGTTTAAAAGTAAAAAGTAAGGGTAAAGGGGTCATTTTACTTTGTTAAAGTAGATAGTTAGTGGGTGTGAGTCCTATTTTTTTTTGCCAAATAAGGAAACTTTTCAAAGTGTATCACTTATTTTGAATCACCCCAAAAAGGAAAGTGTATCACTTATTTTGAATCGGAGGAAGTATTATAGATTATAGAAATTAGAATACAATTTAACAAAATCCAGGAAATACTATATTTCATGCAGAAATAGAAAACAGAATTCATATTCCAAGTATACTATTAAAAAATATTTAAGGGGTATATATGGATGTGTATTTCAGAATCTTCCTTTGTAAGATATAACTAGACTTTATCCGGCGCGATACTGCGTGAGATTTTCAGATGATGTTCAAACTAATGTTATTAATAATCGTTTGACTATAAATTTATATTCTCAATAATTTGAATATTATAAATAATTTGTGCTTTAAAATGAAGTTGATAAATGTTATATTACTAATTTGCACATTACATTTTTTTGGAAAAAAAAAACACATTTTAAAATAAAGGGGGTTAATAAATTAGTATTCGTAACCTAAATGTCAAAATTGTTAAAAGGTTAAAATTAACAAAGAGAAGGAAAAAAAATCAAAGTTGACATCAAAGAATAAAAAAATTAAGTTGTCTGTCTGACACTATTCACCAAGTTCGAAAATATATTATTTTTTTGTACAAAAAAAAAAAATCAAATATAAAAACAAAGGTTGCTAAAATATAAATATTTAAAATCTAAATGTTAAAAATATTAAAATTGACAGAAAAGAAAAAGAAAATAGGAAAGTCAAAGTTGACCGTAAAAGAAGAAATTGAACAGTCTACCTAACACTATTCATCTAGTCTGTAAATATAAAAATAACTGGGCAGTTAAAACTTAGGAGTGAAGAGTTATAATACGTAATTAATAGTTTATATATTTGTTTGATACTCCCTCCGTCCCTAAATAAAGTTCTCATTTCACCTTGAATTTTTGTCCCTAAATAAAGTTCCCATTTCACAAGTTTATGGGGTCCACTTAATAAAATAATATAATTACCATGGACCCCACTACTAACTATCCACTCACTATCTTTCTCTCTCCAAACCAACTTTATATTTTAAACAAATTTAATACCAACAACCCCACCACTAACTTTCTCCTTAAATATTGTGCCCAAGAGAAATGGGAACTTTATTTAGGGACGGAGGGAGTATAAAATAAGACTAAGAGTAGGGGTGTTCACTATTCGGATATAACCGATTGTTCAATTAGACATTTTGGATCGGACTATTTGGATTGGTTATTTGGTTTTTTGGATCGGTTTGGACTTGAACCAAATTAATAGTTTGGATTTCGGATTGGATTTGGTTTCCGTTGTGAAAACCGGATTGTTCAAAAAAACCGAATATTTGGTTTTTGGATCGGTTTGGACTTGAACCAAATTAATAGTTTGGATTTCGGCTTGGATTTCGTTTCCGTTGTGAAAACCGGATTGTCCAAAAAAACCGAATAATATAATATAGTAAATTGATTTATATACTAACACTTGTTGGTTTCCATTCTAAGCAATTATGGTTTCCCTTTTCTTTACATTTCTTATAGTAAATTGATTTATATACTAACATTTATTCTATTTTATATTGTATCAGCTGTTGATATACCAATCTTTTTGGAGTTTTTAATGAAGTTGATGTTAAAAATTTTGCATATATGATTGTAAATGTCACATGATATGAATTAGACTTGTTTTTATGTACAAAGTAGTTTATCATTTTGGAATTTTTCATATGAACTTAATATTATTTATGTTATATACTTTTGGAATATTTTAAAAATTTAAGGAAACCAAACGGATAAAATCAAACCAACCAAATTGTTATTTGATTCAGATCAGTTTGGTTTTCGAATTAGTTTGGACGGTTCAGTTTGAACTTTTGAAAACCGAATTTTATTTGGTTTTATCTATTTAATTCGAATAAAACTAAACTGTCTAAACAAACACCTCTAACCAAGAGTATTGGTTGAAGTATGTATAGTGTAGATGCAGGGGAGTTAGTTGTACGTATTGGCGGCTAGAGTGTATGTTGAGGTGGAAGGAGCAGATGGATAGGAGAAGTGGTCCAAGAAAGCAGTGGTTTTGGGGGAGGTGACGCGTGTAAAAGGTTTACTTAGGTTTTGGGAGCCCCCCATGTGCAGTTGCCAGTAAGTTTAATGCGCCCCCCCCTTGTCTTTATCAAATCGACTTTACTACTACTTCCTTCATTTCATTTGGCTTCAAGCTCTCTTTTTAAGCCATATTTTTATGAATCTTATTCTTAAATATCTAGGCTTATTCATAACTCTTTATTAAAAGAAATATGTAAATAATCAAAACTAGATGGAATTAATGTTCTAAAAATATAAGTCGCATGATTATGGTATCATCAAGCTTCAAACTTTAGAGAGTATTATGTGTCTGATGTGTCAAGATAAAATGGAAAATAATGCACATTGGTTTTTTGAGTGCCAATTGTCGACGGAAATTTGAAATGTGATATGCAGGTGGTGTGATATTGGCAGATTTGAGGGGAACTCGATGGAAGAGTGGTTCAGTAGGTGTGACGCAGCTCATACACATACAAATAAAGTTATTAGAATGAAGGTGATTGGGATAGCCACGTGTTGGATGATTTGGCTGTATAGAAATTCTATTTTGTTCAATTTTGGTAGTATTAGAAAGCAAGATATTTTTGATATTGTAGTTTTGTATGCTTTTAATTGTTTAACTCAAAGAGATCCAAAATATGTAATTTCTTGGGTTAATTGGCTTTTAAACCCGTTATTGTAATTGCTAGCTTTCGTGTATTAATACAAATTTTGTGGGGGGTCTCCGGGAGGGTGATGGCAATGCCGAAGCTCGACACATTGCCTCCTTTTTGCTGGTAAAAAAAAGCCTCAAACCTTAGAAGTCATGGCGGTTTTCAAGTCATGACTAAATGCGACAACTTTTTTATATAACTGAAATATATATGTAGTTCACAAAAATTATAAATTAATTAATTTAAATAATATTTGATATATGAAATTCACAAAAAGTTTTACATCAAAATTTATAATGATATTTATCATGACTTTAAAAAAAAAAACTCAAATTTCATAACACGCCACAAAATAACTTGTGATAAGGCGCTGCTTATCGCGTGTTATCTTACGTTATGACTGGCACCACTGTCATAAACTATTTCGTAATAGCATCTAGCATTACACCTTGACGCCACTGTAACACGCTTTTAGGAACCTTGGTTATGCAAACGTATCGAAATTTTGATCGTGAAACTATGTACCGAACCCATAAAAGTGAGTTAAATCAAGAAAATAAATTAAGTAAACGGTCACATCTAGGTATAATTTATATCTAATGTAAGACGTTGAAAAATTTAATGGTGGGAGTGTGACAAGTTGATCAATTCTTCACTAACCGACCAATAACATGCTAAATATGTTATTCCATAAAAAAGAATAATGGGGCCATTATACGACTATTTCGAAAGCAAATTAATTTGTGCAGGTGATAAATATTGTTAAAACGAATGGTGCGTTGTGGGTTGATTAAACTTCAATCAGTAAGTATCGATCCTTTTCATCTTCTAAAGGTTTCAAGTGTGCATAGCAAGTGGGCCCCAAACCCACAACATCTTTTTATCATTAAACGCAGCTTTATTTCACGAGTGAGTATGTGGATAGCTGGGAGAAAGGTAAAAGATAGTGTAGGGAAGGTTCGGGTCGGGTAATTGGAACATGTTTTCTTATCTATGAATAAAAATTCCTCTAGGAAATGACCGAAAGCCTTCCACGTATTACCCACTTAACTGCCATCCCAGTCACTTCCATCTTGTTTTCTATTCAAGATTCAATGGCAGTACTCACGACTTCATAAAGAGTTATATAATGCTTCTCAAAAAGCTCTTTCAGTTTGTTTAATGATTTACAAACTAAGAAAAAGGAGGCACTTTGTCTCACAAGACCGGAATGAGCCTAAGCCTCGTTGGGTAACACTTTAGAAGTAATAAAGAAAAAAGTCTGGAAATAGTCACGAGTTAGGCCGTATACAATAGATTCAAAGACTTGATTTTTCCTGGATAACGTATACCTTTCCTTTTACCCATTTACCCAAATTAAGAAAAACAAAATACACATGTTATATTTTTGTAATTACTTTCTCTGTATCAAAATATGTTATACATTTATTTTTTGGGGTGTTTCAAAATGAGTGATACACTTTGAAAACTTGTTTTATTTGGCAAAAAATAGTGCGGCACACACTCATTAACTATCTCATTTAGTAAAGTGAAATAACACATTTACCATTATTCTTACTTTTAAACATCAATAAATTCACTTTAATCAAAATATGTGGGACTCATCATACAGTAACTATCCAATTAAATATAATCTAATACTCCATATCTATTATAATCTTTTATCTTAAAAAACATAAAACCTCAAGTGTATCATTTATTTTAAAATGAAGAAAATGTAAGATATCGGAAGAAAATATAACATATTATAATGGTATACATATGTATCACTATGAGTGATAACTCCTAACACTAAGGTACAGTTACCTACTGCATGGATTACAAGTCATTATAGCATTACTGGTTACTCATGGTATTATTATTTGAATACGTACTTGTTAAAAAGGGTCACATGTGATGTAAGTGCATGTGTCACATAAACTCCTAACCAATGGTTTACTTTTAAGGTCTGTAATTCTCCTTGAGCCACGTATAAACTACAATTAGTGAGCCGAGATCAAGCTAAAAGCCTTGAATAAGTGGCTTGGCTTGGCTCGGCTAAGTTATTAAAGTAAGTACCCACAGAAATGGGAATATCTACCAGCCAATTAGACCCTTTGTCCGAATCCAGAGGCCCCCTAACACAGCCAAATTACCAATAGATATAAATACTTTAATAAAATATATAATTAAATTAAATGTAAAATGTTTTTGTTTACTAAGTTCAAGGTGGTCAGATTTGGGATCCCAACCCTGCCTGCCTGCCCACATCATACTCATATTTCATTCACATTTTGTGTTTCTTTTTCTATTCACACCAAGCTATACTCATGTTCATCTTCCCTTATCTTTACTAAATTTGGAAAGCTAATCTCTCCACAAATTGGTATCAACGGAAAGCAAAAGCCTTGCTAACAAGCCTGAAATTGGTATTAATGGATAAGATGCTAAATCAAATAACAAAGATGATGATCGAGATATTAATTAGCATATGATTTCTTTCATTTAATGTCGTGACATTTTCATTTCTAGAAGCTTAATCATCATGAATTATCTTTTATAAAGATACGGACCTATCCGAACAAATATTTCTTTATCACTCCCAAGTGCGATAATTACAAACTCATAACTTAGCCTATATCGTTCATAAAAAGATATTGCAACAAGAAATGTCTTTTATATACATTTTGATCATGTAATTAAGTGTGGTTTCTTTCGGACATGACTTCCTCCAAACTTCTTGGATAAAGATTGGAAAGAAAATATATGTTCATGACAAGAAAATGCACATAAATGGGAAATAAAATTTGTGGACAGCTAACACTTCAAATATCATAATAATAACAAGTCGTATTTTATCATTATTACATCAGTTTAATTGGTCCGGTTATTGACGACATACTATATCTCATATCTCATTTAATTATAATTAATTGGAGTGTGAATGATCTTGACACAAACAAGTCCGAAAAATTAGGTGTTTGTGGCACATCACACACAAATTCATATATTCCACCGGTGTAAAACAAGTCCCGTCTCACCAAATTAGACAAAAAGGTTGTTATTTTCAATTTCATCACCTTAAAATAGACACACCCATATTCATGAAGGGTAGAACAGGAATTTTGAAAAAATTCCAAGGGCAATATGGGAATAACAAGCTTATAAATAAAGGCAAACTCTGCACAATCTCCTTAGTCTACACTCATCTTTATAAATAAGGTCTTTCAATCCACTTGTTTCATCAAAAATAAGAACACATTTTCTCTTGCCAAGTTCTAAGAAATGACAACAAATATGAAAAGTCAAAGTCAAGTTGATGAACAAATGGCTCTGCTATCCCAGTATTATCCAGGGATATATGATCAGCTCATACCGGCAAAACAAGGTTTAATTCTTTTTCTTTGTTTTTTATTATGCATTTGTAAAGTTTGTAATTTTAATTTCTTTAGGGGAAGTTGTGAAACCAAGAAGGAGGAGGAAGAAGAATAAAGGAGATTGTGGTAACAGTGGGATGAGGAAAAGGAAACTAAGTGATGAACAAGTGACACTTCTTGAACAAAACTTTGGAAATGAGCATAAACTTGAATCCGAACGGAAGGACCGTTTGGCTTCTGAGCTCGGGCTTGACCCGCGCCAGGTGGCGGTCTGGTTTCAGAACCGGCGGGCCCGTTGGAAGAGCAAGAAGCTTGAAGAAGAATACTCAAAGCTCAAATCTGAACATGATTCAACTGTTCTTGAAAAATGCCGACTAGAAACTGAGGTACGTTTCCAATATTATACAAGTCAAAGAAGATAAACAAACTCATTTTTAAGTTTTAAGTTATTGAGAAACCAAAAAACTAGAGTTAGGTTCAAAATTCTTTTAAGTAATTATTTTTTTTAAACATTTTTCTGTATTCGGATAAATTTGAAAAGATAAACATATAAATGAGCATGATATAACATGACACGTATTGTGTTTTGGTAACTTAGGATATGATTTAAGTTGGTTAATTAAAATTTACTATACGAAGTGGATTAACATGACGGTAATTATTATTTTTACTTTCTTCTTGGTGTACACTCGACTCAAGGGAGACTTTTATATATTTATCCACTTTATTCCAAATAAAAGCAATCCTAATTTAGAAACGCATGGACTCAAGGCTCAATAAAAAGTAATACCATCTTTTAAGGTTTTCAAACTAAATGGAAGGCAACATGTGTAATAGGGAACACCATATAATTTTGACAAGAATAAGGAGACTAAAATCTCATTGGTCCAGCAAAAGGATACTATAATCACAAGTGTCCAAACCATAGTTTATTTAAGGTTATTGTTAGTGGAGTAGCACATGACACACATACATATATGATATATCTATCACCCCATGTGAATTTTTACATATTCCATATATCTTATATATATGCTGTTAATGGATTTTGTACAGGTTTTAAAGCTGAAGGAACAACTGTCTGAAGCGGAGAAGGAGATAAACAAGCTAGTAGAGCGATCAGGTGGAATATCGAGCACAAGCCCGAGTTCGTCTTTTTCTATGGAATTGGAACCACCTATTCTTGGGGGATTTGGAATGGAGGGATTGGAGAATGTTTTTTACTTGCCCGAAAACAACTATATACAAGGATATGATTGGTTGAACATCTAATTATTAGGGGGGAATTAAATGTAATTAAAATAATTAATTTAGTATTAATGTAGATAGTAATTAACCATCTAATGTACATCTTTTCTCCTTGCTTTATGGTTAATGTTGATGGTGCTTTCTAATTTCTTCTTGTCTTGTTTGTGTAGCATGGGGGTATAATGGTCATTTAATTGTTGGAAGATGCATGCAAGTCCATGCATACTGCATGGTCAACCTGTACGTGTTTGAGCATGACTAACACTTTTTTTTAACATTTTTCCTAATGGTCAATTTGGACCCCAATGGAAAGTGTACCAAATTCAGACTACTAGATCGATTACCTTACAAAAGCCAATATACTTTCAATATAAAAGAGTTACTGTACTAATTTGGGGTGACTTTATGAATTAAAAGCTTTTGGGTAAGCAAAATAATTGTAATCTTAAGTAAGGAATAATGAACTAGATATATATACCTTATATCATCAACTAGATATGGTTCAGAAAAAATCCAATCTATTTCACTAATCTATCAGGCTAATCGATATTATTATATGAATTTCAAGTGGTTCACAGACTAAACTATTTTCATGGTGGCAAATCGCAGAGCCGCACGCTATTTTACCAAAATCATGAAATTTGCGGTAAATCATGGTGGAAAATTGCAGAAAACCATGAAAATTGTGGTAAATCGCGGTGGTATATATATTAATATTTACCTTTGTGATCTTACGAATATGAATCTTGAGTATATATTATTTTAATTTTGTTATAAATTATTCGTTTTATGGTTTATACTTGGAGCTGTTGAGTATATATCTAAAATCTAAAACTATATACAGTAATAAAATAAAAAACCGCTATATCACCGCAATATATGAAATTTCAAATAGTGATAGGTGACCGTGATTTGATTTTTCACCGCACTAACTGCATAGAATGGTTGTAGGGGCTTATTAGTCGAAAACGAATAAAGGAATTATGTCGGTTTTCAAGATAAATTGTCATGTTAAAGCTATTTCAGATATGGGGACCAAACTAGAGATAATGAACAGCTGGCATTCTTGCTTATGGATAATGTGCATTTAAGGGGTTAAGTATTATGGCATGAAAACATGCATCATCACCATGCAAAATTGGGGGGGAAACATAAAACACATACAATGGCAAGAACAAAGTAATTAAAATCACTAACCTGTCTTAGCATAAAATTGACATTCTAAATCCAAGCAAATAACCATTTGTTGATTCTGAGCGACATAATGACTAAAACATAAACAGAGAAGGAAATGCATTAGCAAAATGAGTACAAATTATGAATGATCAAAAGTAGCAGTAACATTGTTAAGGAGAGAAATAACTAGAAATTACTTTACTTCTCTGTAATTCCCACCAAAGACAGTCAACATGCAGAAAACTCAATAGTAGAAATGGATATCTGCAATTGCATTTGTAATTATTAGTAGAAGAAGCATAGGTATGATGATGTGGCATTATAGAAATTACATGTCCTTTTCCTGTATTATTACTAGATTTCTTTGAGATTAAATTTAATGAAGTACAACAGCGAATAAATGACCTAGGTAATGACATATATGTATTTAAATCCACAACTAATAATTCTTCATTTACTGGTATGCAATATTTGATAGCCACAAGAAAAATGTACTGAATTCTACAACCTGTTTTGTAAAATTTACTCTATTGTTTCTGAAACTCACTTCCTATTAGTGGACTATACATATACATATACTGATATGCATATTTCGTATGTTAGCCCGTATCATGTACGGGCTTGGCCCTAAAGATGTAAACCCTCATGCACTACACTTGTATTATTTAAAGGTTGCTAATCTAATGAAATCATCATGGGAGCAAATCCCCTGTTTCTGATCTATTTTTTTTTTTTTTAATTCGAATTGGAAGGTGCTCGTTGCTCTATTTCATCAAATTAACTCTACTTTTTTATTAGTGGAACTCCTTTAAGCCAGTGATTATTTATAAGTTTAACCAACTATTATGTCATCAAAGTACAGAAACTGTCATTGCAATATAAGCCCAGGGGTTAGACCTAGTGGTAAGTCGTGCTGTAAGAGGCTTATGAGCTTATTTAAGTTTAATAATCATTTTAAAGTGTTTGGTAGAGCTTATAAGCTTATGCTTATGGGTTTTAAATAAGCTACTCCGGAAGGGATTATTAGCTTATTTAGGATTTTTACTTCTTTGTCCTCCCATCGTAACTCCATTTCACCTCACAAACTATTTTAGAAGGGATTACTAGAAATGGCCTTTTTAGTCATTTTACGATTAAAATATATAAGCCGGTCCAAACACTTTATTTAACAAAAGCTTATTAACTTAGATAAGCTCATAAGCTAATAAGCACAAGCCATTATAATAAGCTTTCCCTAAATACTATAGATAGCTCAAAAAAAACAATCATTGTAGTGGTTTGCAAGGAATTTCAGTTAACCTACATCTATCATTTACTTCATTTAATAATTCATATTTAACTCAATTAGAGTAAGTTTCTTAACGAACTTTGTTCTCATATAATCTACAATGACAGCTTGCACTCAAACTTATCACTGACTATGGTACAGAATACTGCATATCCTAATCTTTCTGAATTATAGAGAACAGCTCTACAACTTAACAGTAGACATTTATCATAAAATCATACAATGCAATACATTTAATTAGTATCAATGAACTTCATATCATGCTATGACCAGTCTCGACCAACAGTCAACATATCGATAAGGTCATGTGCTTATTACACATTTCCATAATACAAAGGTCAAAGATGTGATTGACAGTGAATAGTGATATACAAAGATGACAATTGACAAATAAACCCAATGGAATCTAATAAAGCAAAAGACAGAGAGCAAACAACAATAATCACAATCACTCTCTTGTACACCAACGGCAAATACAAGTACTAAATGGATTAAAAAAAATCTAGGTTTTGCAATCTATAATCAATCACTTACTGTAAATCTTAATATACAAATTCCTCCCCGAAAATCTGAAATCCATATCAGTTAAACAAGTTTTTCGGCATCGTTATATCCTAAATTACAACAAATGAAACACGTATAACAAGTGTAGAAGTGGTCTCCAACCTGATGTTCTTGTCGATGCGTCAAATTATCGTGATCGATTAGCTCCGTGAAATGCGTATAGCCGTATACGCCGGTGAATTTGTAACGGAAACCCCCTAGGCATGACGATTACGGTGGTTTTGATGGTGATGCTGAGAAACTTGCAGGAGGACGAATTTGTATTTGGTTTGAACTTTTAAATGGTATGTTTTCCCTCTTGTTTGGCAGTGCTCCCGATTTAATATTGTGCGGAGGTGTCGATGATTTTTATTTTTTATTTTAATGAGTTTTCATATAACTTTCAAAATGTATAATGTGGTATACTAATCATCAACCACTATCGTATTTACTACAAATAACCATAAATAATAATTATTTAATTCATTCTGTTCATTTTAAAAGATAGTTTGTTGTTATCAAAATCCTATATATATGGGATAAGCAAATGAATTTGGTTAAAATAACTAATGATACGCTTTAAATTAATAAAAAGATTGCTAAACATAGCTCAATGGTTGTGGTTGAACAATGTCAAAATTGCTGAGGTGTAACTAGTGAGCCATAAATATCGTTGGTGGTTCTTAGTAGAAAGTGCACATGCATCTTTCAATAGCGGAAAACATTTGGGCTCCCTTTCATTTTCGGGCCCTTCACGGTTGGGCACCCCACACACCATTTGGGCTGGCCCTGAATCATAATATTGTAACTCATGATTTAGTTGAATTGTTGATTTGTTTCTACTTTCTAGCTCTATAAAGTCTAAAGCATAGAAACTTTTTGCTAATATATAGCACGGGGCTAAGATGAAAAAAGCGTTGCTGATTTCTAACTTCCTATGCAACTCGCTTGCCCGTTACAAGATAAGTTTTCAACACTTAATTTGATGAGATACACATTACCTTACTAGTTTGTACACTAGTTTGAGCCTCATTGATGCCTTTTGTCACTTTATTAAACAAACTTAATTGCCCATACTTGCGGAGTTATATCCACACGAATTTTAAAGTGTTAGATTGGTTGCTCTTGATCAACAATTCTGAAGACCTATTATCACTTTCCGCTCAAAGTATTTTATCGGTAATACAAAATCTTCAATTGGATACAATCAGAGAAAAAACAGAATACACAATTCATATGTTATGTTCTTGTGTATCAGATAAAGAGATGACCAAAACCATTATCATGCCAGTTTTAAAAATCGACAAAGAACTGCTTTTGGCAGTTGTAACTGCTTAAAATTGTCCAAAACTGCTAAAACCGGGTCGGATTTAGGTCGGATTCGTCGGGTCAAAAAACCATTATTTAAATTCGAAATTGGATTTTCTATTTATTAAGTAATATTAATGTAATATCCTCAAACCCGGCCTAGTAGTTTTGGCCTTAAAGTATTATTAAATGAATTGTTTAGTGTTTTGTCTTTTTGTGGTGATATTTTAATCAAGAGATTAAAATATTCAATTTCTAAAATGTTTAAATGATTATGTGGTTTTGTTAGTGTTAGATTCACTTTTGAATTTCGATCCCGAAAATATACTCGTTTTTGAAAATGGAGTCCGTTTGGTATTTTAAATAAATAAACTGCGAACCGGATACCTTTTTGTCACTATTATTAAATGAAATGTGCACCTGTTGTTTTTCCCCTTGTGCCACGTTTGAAGGAGGTGTCAAAACATCATTCTCTTCTACACATTGACATATACAACACACACAACAAAATTGCATGTGCCCTTCTCTCTCTAACTTCTCTCTAAAAACCATCTTCATCTTCTTCGTAACGACTGTAATTTTACGTTTTTCATTTCGTGTATTTATTCGGGATTTATGTGAATTTCGTTATTTATATTAGTTTACATTTCGAGTGTGTTTTATCGAGTGTTTGAATGTTTGGGACTTGGTATAACCAAGTATGAGTCAAAACTTGGATGGAAACAAGTTTAAAGGCCAAGAATCTGTCTGGCTCAGCACTCGCGGCGCGAGCCAGACGCGAAGTCGAACAGAGGGTTCAGAACCCAGACGCGAGAGACTCGCGCCGAGCTCGAGTTAAGACTCGCGGCGCGAGCAGGGCGCGAGGTTTGCTGTTCAGCGGCAACCAGATGGACTACACGCGTCACCTCGCGGCGCGAGGGAAACGCGAGCGGGGCACGAGGTCTGTCTGGACTATAAAAGTTGTGTGAAGGCTAAGACTCATAACACCTACGAACCCTAGATCTAGTGCAGCCATTTTTGAGAAATTTTTGTCGGTTTTTGGAGCTAAGGAGCTCAAATCTTCATCATCTTGAAGGATTTAAGCATCAAGGGTAAGAATTCTTGCTTATTTCACTTAGATACCTTGATTTTGAGCTTAGTATGGGTAACAATGGTGGTTTTGGGAACCCACCATATCATCTTTGGGGAAGATGAACTTTCATGAGTGTAAAACACTCCTTGTAGACTTGTAATCAATGTGTACAAGTTACATTTGGGTTTGTTGATGGAAAATCTTGAACTAGGGTTTGAGATTCCACCAAGTTGTATGAACTTGGTGGTTGGGAATGTTTAGATGGATTAATTAATAAGTAGTTATGGATTATAACTAGGTTTTGTGATGATTTTAATGTTAGGTCAAGAAGACCTTGTGTTGGAAGTACTTCCTTGATTTGGATGTAAGGATTGTGTTGTTGAACACAAGTGTTTGGATAGCTTTGCTAAGGTGAGTACATGTGATCTTTTCTGAGTACATAGTAAACCATATTTTATAGTTGAAATGATTTTTAGAGTCTTTATTAGATATTGTTTTTAATAAAGAAAAGATTGAATTGATAGAGTATGAATTGAATTGAATTGTAGATGATTTGTATAGTTACCACTAGTATGATTGAGTTGTGATATGGGGCTTTGACCCAAGTTGATGATTTGTTATGTGGTAGCTAATCAACTGGATCCTAGATAACCCACACAAGTTGGGGGAGTTAGTGACACCTACTTGGGGCGGTACCACCCTGCGCAAGGGTAGTGTGTCGAGAAATAGATAACCCGGAAAGCGGGGGAGTTTTGAGATAACCCGGAAATCGGGGGAGCAAATAGATAACCCGGAAATGGGGGAGTTTACCTAGATAACCCATATCGGGGAGTTGTTTCGGGGAGGCCCGTTACGTATGTGATTGGCTTATGGCAAGCCTTAGAGTTTGATTGACTATGTGCAATTTGATAATTATTTAATTATTAATTTATTGCAATTATTTTCTAACCGGGTCTAAAACCCATGTTTCTAACGACACAATCTTGTCTCACGTACTACGTTTATTTTGGCTATGTACTCAGGTTCGGGAGCTAAGGATTAGGCGGCCCGTAGGTAGCATTTGGAAGTGATTAGCTCGGTGTACTTATTTAATTCCCTAGACTTTTGTTTTGATATATTTGTAACACCAGTTTTTTATACTTATTAATTAGTCCAAGTGTTTTATTTAAACTATAATTTTGGGATGTTCGGTTTGTAAAGACTTACATTTTATTATTTAAAAATTTTTAAATTTGGTTGAAAATTTGGTGTGTTACAACTTGGTATCAGAGCATTAGCCTAGGTGAATTAGGTTGGTTTACCCACCCTAGACTTAGACTTTGCTTTTGGGACATTATGTTCTATAGGAAGTTAGGTTGACCTCTAAGAGTTAGGGTTGACCATAAAGGGAATTGTTTTGAATCGAGCTTTTCTTATATTTTATTTTGACTATTTAGTCAACTTATTGGATTCTAATTGGGTTGACATCTTATTATAGTAAGATGGCTAGAACGAGAAGTGGTCGATAGTTGGACGGAGAACAAGCTTCGAATGTGAATCAAGATGGGAATGGATTGGCCAATTCGGGTATCGGGAATAACCATACCCCGATGACAATGGAGGCAATCAAATCCATGCTCACTAATATGAGAAATGTGATGCAACAAGATGTTAACCGGATCATAAATGATCGATTGAACCTTGGTGATGGTGGAGAGGAAGAAGAGGAACGTCGTGATGACGAGGAAAGGGAGGAAAGTGAAGATTCCCCACCTCCTACAAAGACTAAGTCAACGGATGCTAGTGTCCCAACCGAGAAATCCTCTAATGAGGAAAGTGGTGAAGAAAGAAAGATTGAACGTGATGGATGTTCTTACAAAACATTCCTTGCTTACCGACCCGACACCTATTTCGGGAGTACGGAACCGAAAGTAACGGTTCGTTGGATTCGAGAGACGGAACATGTGCTTGAAAGTAGCAAGTGAAAGGAAGAAGACATGGTGACCTATGCCTCACGTTTGTTGAAAGATGATGCTCTTACATGGTGGGACACCGTGTATGAAACCTTGGGAAAGAAAGCTGTTCACAAGATGTCGTGGGATGAGTTTACTAGGAGACTCAAAGAGAAGTTTTGTCCCGAAAGGGAGTTGGAGGAGTTATTGGAAGAGTTCTTGCATTTCAAGAAAGGTAATCTAACCTTGGATGAGTATACCAAGAAGTTCACGGGATACCTCCCGTTTGTGTCAAGTACCTACCCCACCGAATGTAGTCATGTGGTTCGGTTTGCTAATTGGTTGCCATGTGAGTATGACCTAGAGGTGAAAAGGGCGACTACCCTTGATGAGGCGATCAATGTCGCCCGAAGTGTAGAGAAGGTGAGCAAGAGAAGAATTCAAGACAGGTCGGTTGGTAATGAGAAGAGAAAGTTTGAAAGTTTTTCGGGACCATCCAAGAAGAGCAAGTTTTCCCCGAGCGGGTCAAAACAAGGAAGTGTTGGTGGATGTAGGAAGTGTGGTAGGGACCACAAAGGTGAATTCAAGGCGGACTCCAACGGTTGTTTCAAGTGTGGTCGGTTTGGCCACAAAGCTAAAGATTGCAAGGTGAGGAGCCTTGATGAAGTAGAGTGTTTCTCGTGTCACGAGAAAGGGCATTATAGTAATGTGTGCCCAAAGAAGGGAACCGAAACGTTGGTGTCAACCGCTCACAAGAAACCGGAGCCGTCGAAAGTCAAAGGGCGTACCTTCCAACTCACGCGTGAAGAAGCCAAGGAGACTCATGATGTTGTCTCAGGTACCTTATTCATAAACTCCATACCCACTTATGTATTAATTGAATCGGGTTCTACTTATTCTTTCGTGTCTCATGAATTTGGTGCTAAGTTTAAGGTTCCACTAGAGTTACTTAATGATTTGTATGAAATAGAAGTAGCCGATGGGAAAACCTCTATGGTTCAACACATCTATAGAGATTGTGAATTAGAGATCGATAATAAGAAGTTCAAAGTAGATTTGATGCCTATGGGGATTAAGGCTTTTGATGTAATTATTGGGATGGATTGGTTGGGAATCCACCAAGCCAAGATTTTGTGTGGAAAGAAGTTAGCGTCGATTAAATCTCCTGAAAATGAAAAGGTGTACATCTATGGGGAAAAGAGGCATCATATGCCAAACTTGTTAACCGCCATTAAAGCAAGAAAATGTTTATCGAAAGGGTGTGCATCATTTATAGCTTATGTCCTAGATGGAAGAAAAGAGAAGAAGACGGTCGAGAATGTGAAGATTATCCGGGATTTTCCCAAAGTTTTTCCCGATGACTTACCCGGTCTACCACCGGAGAGACAAGTCGAGTTTCGAATTGATTTAGTCCCGGGGGAGACGTCGATTGCCCGAGCCCCGTATCGTTTAGCTCCTACCGAAATGAGAGAGTTGATGGCTCAACTCCAAGATTTACTTGATAAAGGTTTTATCCGTCCTAGTTCGTCACCATGGGACGCACCGGTTTTATTTGTGAAGAAGAAAGATGGTTCGATGAGAATGTGAATTGATTACTGAGAGCTTAATAAGATGACGATTAAGAACCGATATCCTCTACCAAGGATAGATTATTTGTTTGATCAACTTCAAGGAGCCGATTATTTCTCCAAGATTGATTTGAGATCGGGTTACCATCAAGTTCGTGTTAAGGAAGGTGATACCGAAAAGACGGCCTTTAGAACTCGTTATGGTCATTATGAATTTTTGGTAATGCCATTCGGTTTGACGAATGCTCCGGCTATTTTCATGGATCTCATGAATAGGGTTTGTAAACCATTCCTCGATAAATTTCTCATCGTGTTCATCGATGATATTCTTATTTTCTCCAAAACCGAAGAAGAACATGAAGAACATTTGAGGCAAACTTTGGAAGTCTTGAAACGAGAAAAATTGTATGCTAAATTCTCAAAGTGTGAATTTTGGTTGCGGGAAGTTCAATTTCTTGGTCATGTAGTATCTCGAAGCGGGATAAAAGTTGACCCGTCTAAGATTGAAGCGGTAAGAATTGGGAAGCACCGAAGACTCCAACCGAAGTTAGAAGTTTTCTTGGGTTAGCCGGTTATTACCGAAGATTTATTGAAGATTTTTCCCGAGTGGCGGTTCCACTCACTAGGCTAACAAGAAAAGATGTGAAGTTTGATTGGGGGAAAAAGCAAGAGGATGCTTTTGCCTTGTTGAAAGAGAAGTTGTGCAATGCACCGATCCTCACGTTACCCGATGGTATGGAAGACTTCATGGTGTATAGTGACGCCTCGAATAAAGGTCTCGGTTGTGTTTTGATGCAAAGGGGAAAGGTGATAGCTTATGCTTCAAGACAATTAAAGAATGCGGAAGAAAGGTACACAACCCATGATTTAGAGTTGGCGGCGATTATTTTTGCCTTGAAGATTTGGAGACATTACTTGTATGGAACGAGATGTATATTGTACACGGATCACAAAAGTCTCAAGTATGTGTTCACACAAAAAGACTTGAATATGAGACAAAGGAGGTGGATTTAGTTGATTAGTGACTACGATTGTGAAATTGTCTATCATGAAGGGAAGGCTAATGTGGTAGCCGACACTTTGAGTAGAAAAGTTTATGAAAAGCCGGTTAAGGCTAAGTTGATGCGGATTGATGTAGTATCTAGCTTTATTGAAAGTATAAAAACCACACAAAAGGAAGTGATGGGAAAAGACGAGTATAGACAAGAGAGATTGGGAAAGGACCAAGTATTTGAAGAAAATGTCCAAGGGTTAAAAACCGTAAATGGTCGGATTTGGGTTTCGAAGTTCGGTGGAAACCTGAAAGTATTATTGAATGATGCTCACAAGTCCAAGTATTTGATTCATCCCGGGAGTAAAAAGACTTATCAAGACTTGAAGAGAATTTATTGGTGTCCGGGGATGAAGTCGAGGGTAGCAAAGTACATTTCAAAATGTGTCACGTGTGCACAAGTGAAAGCCGAGCACCAAGTGCCTTATGGTGTTGCACAATCGTTGCAAGTACCGGCCGGGAAATGGGAAGACATCACAATGGATTTTATTGTCGGTCTTCCAAAGACGAGTAGAAATCATGATGCCATTTGGGTGATTGTTGATAGATTAACGAAAAGTGCATTATTTCTAGCTATTCGGGAAACTATGCCACTCGAGAAGTTGGCAAAGTTGTATGTTAATGAAGTTGTTCGATTGCATGGGGTACCAATGTCGATTGTGTCCGATTGAGATGCAAGGTTTACCTCGAGATTTTGGAGATCACTCCAAGAAGAGTTGGGAACTAAGTTGAGATTGAGCACGGCTTACCATCCACAAACCGATGGTCAAAGTGAAAGAACGATCCAAACGGTCGAAGATATGTTGAGATCGTGTGTATTGGATTTTGGTGGCAAATGGGATGAACATTTACCATTAGTTGAATTTTCATATAACAATAGTTATCACTCGACAATTAAGATGCCACCGTTTGAGGCATTGTATGGGAGAAAATGTAGGACGCCTTCTTGTTGGTTAGAGGCGGGCGAGACAAAACTCACGGGTCCCGAGATTGTGAAAATAACAAACGCGAAAATCGGAATAATTCAAAAGAATATGAAAGTTGCACAAGATCGCCAAAAAAGTTATTCAGGTTTGAAAAAACGACCCTGTGATTTGAATGTCAGTGATATGGTGATGTTAAAGGTATCGCCTTGGAAAGGCGTGATGAGATTTGGTAAGAAGGGCAAATTGAGCCCAAGGTATGTTGGCCCGTTTAGATTTTGAAACGGGTCGGTTTATAAGCATTTAAGTTAGAACTTCCACCCGAGTTGCAAGGTGTCCATGACACCTTCCATGTTAGCAATTTGAAGAAGTTCTTGGGTGAAGTGGAGAATATTATCCCACTTCAAGACTTGCGGGTCGACGCACCCAACCGGTTGATTGAAGAGCCCGAGGCCATATTGGAGGCCCAAACGAAGAAGTTGAGGAACAAAGAGATCGAGCTAGTGTTGGTCAAGTGGAAGCATTCCCTTGGACCAAATTTGACTTGGGAAGTCAAAGATGAGATGAAGAAACGCTACCCGAATTTTGTAGATTATGAGACGATTCCGAGGACGGAATCCTCTTAAGGGGTAGATAGTTGTAACGGCCGTAATTTTACGTTTTTCATTTCGTGTATTTATTCGGGATTTATGTGAATTTCGTTATTTATATTAGTTTACATTTCGAGTGTGTTTTATCGAGTGTTTGAATGTTTGGGACTTGGTATAACCAAGTATGGGTCAAAACTTGGATGGAAACAAGTTTAAAGGCCAAGAATCTGTATGGCTCAGCACTCGCGGCGCGAGCCAGACGCGAAGTCGAACAGAGGGTTCAGAATCCAGACGCGAGAGACTCGCGCCGAGCTCGAGTTGAGACTCGCGGCGTGAGCGGGGCACGAGGTTTGCTGTTCAGCGGCAACCAGATGGACTACCCGCGTCACCTCGCGGCGCGAGGGAAACGCGAGCGGGGCGCGAGGTCTGTCTGGACTATAAAAAGTTGTGTGAAGGCTAGGACTCATAACACCTACGAACCCTAGATCTAGTTCAGCCGTTTTTGAGAAGTTTTGGTCGGTTTTTGGAGCTAAGGAGCTCAAATCTTCATCATCTTGAAGGATTTAAGCATCAAGGGTAAGAATTCTTGCTTATTTCACTTAGATACCTTGATTGTGAGCTTAGTGTGTGTAACAATGGTGGTTTTGGGAACCCACCGTATCATCTTTGGGGAAGATGAACTTTCATGAGTGTAAAACACTCCTTGTAGACTTGTAATCAATGTGTACAAGTTACATTTGGGTTTGTTGATGGAAAATCTTGAACTAGGATTTGAGATTCCACCAAGTTGTATGAACTTGGTGGTTGGGAATGTTTAGATGCATTAATTAATAACTAGTTATGGATTATAACTAGGTTTTGTGATGATTATAATGTTAGGTCAAGAAGACCTTGTGTTGGAAGTACTTCCTTGATTTGGAAGTAAGGATTGTGTTGTTGAACACAAGTGTTTGGATAGCTTTGCTAAGGTGAGTACATGTGATCTTTTTTTAGTACATAGTAAACCATATTTTATAGTTGAAATGATTTTTAGAGTCTTTATTAGATAATTGTTTTTAATAAAGAAAAGATTGAATTGATAGAGTATGAATTGAATTGAATTGAATTGTAGATGATTTGTATAGTTACCACTAGTATGATTGAGTTGTGATATGGGCTTTGACCCAAGTTGATGATTTGTTATGTGGTAGCTAATCAATTGGATCCTAGATAACCCACACAAGTTGGGGGAGTTAGTGACACCTACTTGGGGCGGTACCACCCTGCGCAAGGGTAGTGTGTCGAGAAATAGATAAACCGGAAAGCGGGGGAGTTTTGAGATAACCCAGAAATCGGGGGAGCAAATAGATAACCCGAAAACGGGGGAGTTTACCTAGATAACCCATATCGGGGAGTTGTTTCGGGGAGGCCCGTTACGTATGTGATTGGCTTATGGCAAGCCTTAGAGTTTGATTGACTATACGCAATTTGATAATTATTTAATTATTAATTTATTGCAATTATTTTCTAACCGGGTCTAAAACCCATGTTTCTAACGAGATCATCTTGTCTCACGTACTACGTTTATTTTGGCTATGTACTCAGGTTCGGGAGCTAAGGATTAGGCGGCCCGTAGGTAGCATTTGGAAGTGATTAGCTCAGTGTACTTATTTAATTCCCTAGACTTTTGTTTTGATATATTTGTAACACCGGTTTTTGATACTTATTAATTACTCCAAGTGTTTTATTTAAACTACAATTTTGGGATGTTCGGTTTGTAAAGACTTACATTTTATTATTTAAAAAGTTTTAAATTTGGTTAAAAAATTGGTGTGTTACATTCTTGCTTATTCTTGGTGTCTTTTAAAGATCTAAGGCTCGTTTCTTGGTCAATCAAAATTCTAAACTCATTTTGGAGTAGGTTTTGGGGAAAGGAGAAGACTTAGTGACATTAGACAACTAAGTCAGGACAATCTTGCGGTGCAAAGGTGGGTGGATTTATAACCTTTGTATTGTGTAAATTGCGATGTTTAGGTTGCACATGTAAGTGTTGGTATTGTGGTATTTGGTAAAAGATAAAATGCAAGATTATGTTGTCTGATATTTGTGTGTTAATTGATCGATATATGTACATAATTATGAGTGAGAGTCAGCCTGGTGTGCTAGGGGTTGAGTGAGAGTCAGCCTGGTGTGTTAGGGGTTGAGTGAGAGTCAGCCTGGTGTGTTAGGGGCTGAGTGAGAGTCAGCCTGGTGTGCAAGGGGCTGAGTGAGAGTCAGCCTGGTGTGTTAGGGGTTGATTAGAGGTCAGCCTGGTGTGTTAGGGGTTAGGCTTTCATTTACTATTGGTTGACGATAATTGGCCATTGGATACATGTGTTGCATTTGAAGGAGACTTTATCGGGCCAAGTAGTAAAGGGCTATCGAAAAAACCTTGTTAGGCCAACAATGGTTGCAAGTTCGACAGAACTGCCGGTCCTCTCGTAAGTGAGATAATTGTTGTATTGTAACTATTGTTAATATACAATTTATTGTGTTATGCTTTCACTCACTTAGCTTTGTGTTAATCCCTCCTCTCGTTGACTCTTTTCAGGTTGGTAGGCTTGGAATTATATAAGTCGAGTTTTTGGGAAGTTTGACCGTACTCTTCTTTTGTAAACGGGTCGAGCCACGTGTAATTAAGTAACACCGTTGGTTTAAAAACCTAGCTACTTAGTCGTTTTGTACTAAAATATATTTAGTGTTTATAAATGTTGTAATGATCGTGTGGATAGACGTTAACGCTTCCGTATTTTGTATTAAAAAAAAAAGGTCTCAATTTTGCGGTGTTACAATTAACTCAAATAAAAAATTTCCCAGCTCACCTGCTAGCTCGATTACAGCCAAGGGCTTGGAGTCTTGGACCCTGACCAGGGTGCTTCCCCTTGGACTCCCGTAAAGCCAATGTGTTTTAAGCATAACAAATTTAAACAAGTGTGCAGTCTGAAGCACCCTTACTTGTTTAATATTTATTGGGATTACATTTCGTCAACAAGTTTATCTCATTACACTTAATTACATCGGTGATACAAATCACCAACAAATCTGACACCAATGTATGTAATTTTTTTTTGTTGCATTTTTATTTTGGGAGGCGGTATTACATAGGGGTGAACATGGTACGGTATCATACATATTTTCCTCATACCATGTATCGTACCAACTATAGTTGGTACACTAATTTGAGTACCGGTACCATACCAAGTATACTTGATTTCAATTTATTTGGCTACCAACAATGTTGGTTGGTACAAATTGGTATTGTATACCAAGATTATAAGCTAATATGAAACTAAAAAAATATTAAAAACAAGATATATTTTATAATATGATATTTTACTATCATCCATCATTTAAAACATATTAACAAATTTCATAAACTCGAAAACATGATAAATAAAACGATTATTTATTAATGCTATATAAAAATTATCTATTTTAAAGAATCAAATATATATATTCTATGATGGAGAGATTTTTTTAAAGATATAGATTAAATCACAATTTATGTAAGTATATATTGTAAGGATTAATTTATATATATGTATATATATATATTGGTTGGTACGGTACCACCATGTTATTTAAATATTTGTACCGTTACCGTACCATGAATACTCGATTGGTACGGTACCACCAACCAAACATGTTAGCTATAAACATATTGGCTACCAACTTAAAATAGTATGGTTGGTAGCATGTTGGTTGATTTTGTTCGATACAAATTTGACACCCCTAGTATTACATATTTTATTACTCATTTTATCAATACGAATATCTAAATTAAATGATAAAATTAGAAAAAAGAAATTAGTAAATTTTATATGTTTATTAATTTATAGGCATGATGATAACATAGGGAGATTTACTATAAAACAATAAAAAAAATTATAATTAAGTTTGAACTCTTTTTTAAGTACGTAGCGAGATCTATCTACCTTCAATTTCGCGAATAAAGAAAATCTTCATTAATTAAAAGAATGGAAAAAGATGGCGTGAAATGGAAATATGCAAAAATGTGGGGAAGTTAATGCCAATAAGCTAATTAATAAATATAAAATAAATTATCCCTGTATAACATTTACCGAGTCATCGATAAAACGTTTTTGCCTCGTCATACCTGTCTATCCACTCCCACTTTAACAGCTGGATTCCTCCTCACCCTCACATCACATGTCATCCTTCTAACCCTACCCCCAACCACCAATCGCTCACGGCGGTCTCCCCCTCCGGCACCAGCTCCGGCTCCGCCATCGGCTACCGACGGCACCATTTCTAGCAACAAAACGAGCTTTCTCCTTTTAGCTACTTTCGAATTTCAATTTTGGATATAGCGATTAGCCAATAGCTGAATTGAAAGTAAACCAGAAGAAAGAACCCTAATTGCTTTCAGTTTCGTACGTAGTTACAGAAATTGGCGCGGAAAGCTGACTTATTTCTTGAATTTACTCGGTCCTTGTAGGATAAGCACTCCATCCGAAGCGGGCAGTTGAACAAGTCAGTTCTTTCCTCTCTCTACATTTTAATTTCGTCTATATTCGCATGTTGACTCACACACACACACACACACACACACACACACACACACACACACAGAGTCCTGTTATAATTACATATTAGCAGAAATGAACAGAAATTCGAGAACATATTACGTTGCTTTAATGAATAATTGTTCAAATTAAGAGCCAGATCTGATAAATTATGGGGGTTTTCAATTCGAAACAATATGTTGTATAGTCTGTGTAATATGTTTAGGCGTTTTTCTGCTGTTGGTAGTTGGGTTTGGGTTTTCTAGGACATGGGAGACATTGAGATAAAAGAGAGAATGAAACATGTATTGCTAGGTGAATATTCCAGTTGCCTATAATTGGAAAAAGTTTAAAATGGTATGTAGAACAAGTTATTCATTCATTTATTACAAGATAAGCTTTAACACTCAGTTTCAGATGGAAGGTTTGTTTAATTGATAGAAGAAAATGGTAATAATGAAAGCTTAATTGTGTTTAGTAAAAGCATTTGTAAATAGACTAATTAAATATATATGATTGTTACTTAGATTTGAATAAAGATATTAGCCATTTGATCGCTTGCTGTAGTAACTCATAAGTTATTTTCCATAACTAGCATCTGTTGTAAACTTAATATTCTTGTAAACTACATTTAATGTCTCCAGGATACAAAAAGGTCTAATTTGCTGACATTAAATCTTCATGGGGGCTGGAGAAGAGAGCTCGCCTGCTAAAACTTCCATACCTGCTCCAACTCAGGTTTTTTTAACTATTTATTTTATTCAGAATATAATATTAATTTATATTTGTATCCTGAAACTTATATTACACATGTTTACTTTGCCCACAGGAAACACCTCCACCGTCATATGCTGATTGGTCTAACTCAATGCAGGTATTACATAAAGTAATAAACATTTGATTTAAATTAATTTTCAAAAAGCGAATTATATTCTTATTTTAGTTTACAATTTTTTTCATTTTTAGGCTTATTATGGTGCTGGAGGTACTCCACCATTTTTTGCGTCGACAGTTGCTTCTCCAACTCCTCATCCGTACATGTGGGGGGGCCAGGTAATTAGGGACCATTTGTATAATAATACAAAAGTCAAGGGATGATTTGTGCAGCAAATGATAAGTGTTGATTATTTATTTATGTGAATAATTTCAGCATCCTATGATGTCACCATATGGGACTCCGGTTCCATATCCTGCTATGTATCCGCCTGCAGGAGTGTATGCTCATCCTAGTATGCCTATGGTAATCACGTTTCTTTTTTTCTTTTTACCGCTATATACGCATATATATTATACATACAAAATACGCATAATTACATATAAATGTATATGAAAAAAATGTAGATGTATTCATACGTCTGTAGATACACACATATATTTGTTAGTTATGGGTAGTTACTCGAATCTAACAGAAGTGTTGTTTTGCATATAAAATCTTGCCGATATTCATTGTTTTGATCATGGATTTATTTTATTTCATAATTTTAATGAGATACATTTAATCTGTTATACATATAAGAAATTTGTGATAATTATGGTTACAGACAGCAGGTAGTGTAGCAGAAATGGAAGGAAAAAGCAGTCAAGGGAAAGAAAAGAGTAGAAATAAAAAAGCAAAGGGAAATGGTGTGAGAACTGGAGAAAGTGGGAAAGCAGCATCAAGTTCAGGGAACGATGGTGCTACGGCGGGTACCCAAAGGTTTTTATTTATAATTGTGTGACCTCATTTATTATTATTATTAGAATGCAAAGAAAGAAAGCCTTGTTGAGTTTAATTATTATTCAACTAAACAGTGGTGAAAGCGGAAGTGATGGCTCCTCAGATGCAAGTGACCAAAATGTATGTATTTGTATATTTGATGTTGGATAAATGGTGGATAATGTGGTTTGTATAATATTTTGAATGAATACTGTAATAGGAGTGTTCGGATGGGAAGAAAGGAAGCTTCAATCAGATGCTTGCAGATGGTAGGTGTTTCGTATTTATGGTTATATGAGTGTGTGAAATGATAATGTTTAATCTTGTATCCAGCTAATGCACAGAATGGTGGGGGGAATATTGAGAGTTTGGGGATGGATTTGTGGAATCCATCTGGTGGGAGTGGGACCATGAAAATGAGACCAAATCCAACACCACCCGTGATGGTTCAGGTATCATCATTTTTATAGATAAATAATTTCAAATATATGAATGAAAATATTAATAGCAGGATGAGCGGGAGCTAAAGAGACAAAAGAGGAAGCAGTCTAATCGAGAATCAGCCAGGAGGTCAAGACTGCGCAAACAGGTAATTAAACAATTAATTAATAAGCTACTTCCTCCCTCCCTCCCTCCGTATCACAATAACTTATAAACTTTACATTTTTCGCATCTTTGATAATTTAACTTATATGGTAAAAGCCCACACACACTAACTATCTCCTTTCCTTTAATGACCCTTTTACCCTTGCATTTACTTTTATACATCATTAAACATCACTTTATTCAAAACAGTATGTGAAACCAACAAAAAGAGCAAGTATTACAAATATAACTTGGTTTTGTTTTTGGTAGGCTGAGTGTGAAGAGCTACAAGCAAGAGTAGAGGCACTAAGCAACGAGAACCATTCTCTCAGAGACGAGCTACAAAGGCTCTCACAAGAATGCCACAACCTTACTTCTCAAAATAATTCCATCAAGGTTTCTTTACTTACACAAACACCTATATCTATATCTATACATTTTGTATTAATATCCTCTTTGTCTTCAACAGGATGAATTAACTAGGGTTTGTGGGCCCTCGAACCTCGACCAAGGTAACACCTGAGAATGCAATAGGTGATTCAAATGGAAAGCTTTTCTGACAGTTAGGATTCATATATGTTGTTGTCACTTACCTTTTCGTGTTTTTTTTATATATATGTATCTCTAACTGTAACCCTTTTCTTGTCTTTCCATACTTGCTTGTTGTACAAGTCAAAGAATCGGTGAGTTATATTATACTATGTTGTTATCTTTTTATATCAAGGGTATGATTACTTTCTTCTTTGCTTGAGAAAAAACTCTAAAATGCTACTTTCTGGTTTGGTTGGATATCATTATTCTTTTTAATACGCTAAATTTCACGGATGGTTTGTGAGGCTTGCTACGTGCAGTTGTTTATTACAAAGGGTCAAAAAGATAGTTTGGTCATTCAAAATCTTTTAACAAACAATGTATAATATGATATCTAGTGTAATAAACGAGCTTGAGATTGTAATAAGTGACAATCTACCGAGATTTTTGATGTAATTTTAAGACGAGCTGTACCATCAAATGCATAATCGTGCGTCATAACGAGCCTACCTTTAAGGCTATGGGGTATGGGCCTCACCTTAACACTATTTTTTCTGCCACATCATCTGCCACCTCAGCAACCACTCCACACCACACCACTTTATCCAGGAAATACCCACCACACTATTTCTTTTCCATCTCATCATTTGTTTTCTATTTTTTTTTATAAAGGATATCCTAATATTTAATCTATAATGCACATTGTCAAAAATTTATAAAAAATCATATTATAATTGATTTCTATTTTTTGAATTTTATTTTTTATAAAAAGAAAAACAAGCACAGATTTTAAATAAAAAAAAGCCCAGATTTTTTAATTAAAAAGAAGCCCAAATTTTTTTTAAAAGCCCAAAAGTATATTTTAATTAAAAGCCCACTTTATTTGTTTTAACCTAAAACTTCATCTTGTACCTCTCGCTTTCTTCCATACGATCGGCAGCATCACTCTTCTCCTGCGAATGCAAAATCTGGCCACCAGGTACGTTTTTATATTTATATTAAATCAAAAACACCAAGAAAATCCGTTCCCTCTCCCTCGAACACCTCGCACCACGCCCGTTACTAGTCGTGACCGTGGCCACCTCCGCCCACCCCGCACCCCCACGTCGTTAAGGGGGGCGGTGTTCCCGTATCCGACCACGTCGTTGCCCTTGTCCACCTCAGCACCACGGTAACGCCAACATGCCCATACCGATCGGTCTAAAAGACTTTCATTACGAGACTTAATAGGCGTCATAACCAAAAACATCCTAGTTTGATAGAAGTAAATGATTAGTGCAAAAGAAAACTTTTCCCAACTAATTGAAAGAAAAAAAATGATACCATAACTAAAGTATAATCATCTCTCAAGGCATTTCATGCTTGAAAACTAAATAACTAACCTAGTATTATTCCCCCTAAGAGTGATCGGTATAATAACGAGGGGTGGGGCTCGTCGGCAGCCACGCCGGCTCACCGGCCTCGCCACCACAACTCTCGTTACGTGAGCGAGGCGGAGCGTGGGATCTTCGACGAAGGCAACGAGCGAATGGGTGGTGGACACGTGGACTACCCGTTGCAAACGGCTAGTTTGACCAGATTTCGAATTTATTTTTTTTAAAAAAAAAAAATAAAATCTATTATAAATAACCCTTTTAACCATAACTATTTTTCACACCACCTTCTACAAACTCTCTATAATTTCTTACACTTTCACTTTCAAAAACTCACAAAAATGTCTCAACAACATCCCGATTGGATGAACGTTATTCTTGGATGGGGAAGTTCCGGCTCACCCGCGTCCAGTCCGTCAACACCTTCGTCTCAACAATCGGTATCGTCCACCCAAAATACCGAAATGCCGGCGTCCAATCCGTATGGTACCCAATTTGTGATGCCGACATGGTCCCAAAAGCAATATAATCAATTTGTGCTTCAACAACAATTTCAAAACCTTCAACAAAATCCTCCTCAAATTTCATCACAACCACAATCTTCACAACCACAACCATCACAACCTCAAGACCCAGCGGCCTTTGAAAAGGCGAGAAGAAAGGGGGGGGGGGGGGAAGTTGCGACCAACTTAAGTCGGACGGTCATTCGGTGGGACGCCGCACAAGAAGTGTTATTGGCCGAGTGTTGGGTTAGCATTTCCGAGGATGCCGAAAAGGGCGCCGACCAATCCGAGTGTTGAGAAGAAAGGATGTTGATACGCCGCGTACCAAAGACATGTTGACGGGGAAGTGGACGACTTTAAACGGTAATTGTCAATGTTTCAACGGTATCTACAAACGTTTACAACGTACAAGTAGAAGCGGTGAAAATGAGGTTGACTTTTTGGCCCGTGTCTGACAAGCGTACCGTGACGAGTCGGCGTCAAAAAAACAATTTAATAACGAAGGTGCGTGGGAAGTTTTGAGAAAATGCCCGAAATGGGACGTCCCCGAGCCCATTTCGCTCTCCGATAACGAAGAACTTTTCGAGGAAAATACGAGACCACGTCCGGCGGGAAAGTCTCGTAAGGCAAAAAAAAGTAGGTCGAAAAGTTCATCTGGCACCGCCGGAAGTGCCGCACCGCCAGACCTTGGCGAGGCTATGATGGCCGAGTTTAGGCAGAAATGTGAAGCCGCTCAATCCGCATACGAAAGGTCAAAGGCGTGGGATGCCGTTTTCATTCGGTTGGAAGAATTGAGATTCCTCCGCACTAGCACCGAAGGGTTGGGGCGCGCGCGGATAAGGCGAGAATCATCAAGGAAAAAAAGGCAATCCGCGAAAAGTACCCCGTCGAGCAAGATGAACTTGACGTTGAAGATGACGATGAATAGTTTTTTTTTCGGTATCTTTTCCTTTTTTCCGGTAATTTTTTTTTCGGTATTTTTATTTATTTATTAGGTATTTTAATTTCTATTATGTAATTTTTATTTTAATGAAATATTATGTTTTTTAAAAAAGAAAAAAAGAAAAAAATGGGGTGTGGCCCAAATGGCTTAAGTGATGGTAGAGGGTATTTGGGGGTTTTGAATGTGAAATGGTGATGTGGCGCAGAGGTGGCACATATGTGACTTCCGACTTGGTGTGACCACACCCAATGCTCTAAGTAGGGAAGGGTATGGTAACAGGCTCCCCTCCGCCAATCATAAACTTACCCACGTGGCATGCAATCTGTCGCCACCTAAGCCAAGCCGCCACTCCGCAATTGGTGTGAGACATTTCGTGGGTGTAGTCATGATGAGGGAGAAGAGAGCATGTAACTTTTTAAGAGTATTTTGTTAGTGAGATATATTTTAGAGTGATGAGTGTAGTGGCGTGAGGGGTGCTCGTCGAATGTCACATAGGCTTCAAATAACACGCCACCACATTATAAGTGGTGTGAGTGAAAAAGCTTCGGTTAAACAACTTATATATTAGTCAAATATCAATCCTAGTTGGATAACATGAATAAAGAAAACCTGATATTAAAAGTAATAATAATTAATAAATTAGTAAATATAAAAAAAAAGTTATTTTAATAGAAAGTATTTATCATATGTTAAAAATTATTATTAGAAGAGCTATTAAATGAGATGACATTGTATTTCTAGAAAATTGATATTAGAAAATAATACTCCTTCTAAACCTTTAATAAACAATAATATCGAAAATATTGTACAAACTTTAGACGGCGAAGTTACTAATTAATTTAACAAAGAAAATTAATTAGAAGAACAAAGTATTTTAATAAGATTTGCTAGATCTTCATATTCATATATTTCATAGTAAATTATAAGGTACAAATATTTCACATAACACATGAAAAAGTAATAATTTAGATACTTATATTTATTATAGTATTGTTTACCAAGTAGAGATAATGTTGTCTATTTTAAAACTTTTTAATTTGGTTTACAGATGCTTCACACATCCCTACAACTTGAGAAGGACATCTTTGACTTAGTACACTACCAAGTGGTTGAGAATATAAAATAAGATGAATACTAAATATCTAGTAATTTAAGTCCACATTTTGGCCCACCCCTCTTAGCCATTTTGAGATAATTCCCATACCTCCTAAAAAATTGATAAAATTAGTTATAATTAACAAAAAAAAGTACGTATCATATGATGACGGGACCTACGAGACATCGACCCAACAATGGACAAAATTTACTTCCTCCGTATCAAAATAAGTGACACACTTTCCATTTTGGGGTGTATCAAAATAAGTGACACACTTTGAAAACTTTCCTTATTTGGTAAAAATAGTGGGACTCATACTCACTAACTATCCACTTTAATAAAGTGAAATTATATTTATACCCTTACTTTTACTTTTAAAACTAATTAATATCACTTTATTCAAGAAAAGTGGGACCCATTCTCCATTAATTATGTACTTTAATCTATTTTAACCCATACTTTAATCTTTTACCTCAAAATACGTGTAAGGCAAATTGTATCACTTATTTTGATACGGAGGAAGTATTATTATTTTTTTAAGGATAATAGTGGTGGTAGTAGATCATAATATAGTATATGGTAAAATGAGAGAACCTAGTGTGACGAATGCAATGGCGAATCTAGGATGTAATTATAGGTTGGTCCCCAAAAAATTTACACGAAAAATTTAATATGTCCAAAGGGTCGGTTTAGCCTATCCGATCATGGCATAGTTAACATAAATATACAATACGTAAAGAAGATAATAAATTATTTATAGGTTGCGTCCCCTTAATTGAGAGCTCCGTAACAATATATTAGCTGTGTAAACTATAGCTAATAAGAACGTAACTCGCAAAATTTGGGCTCATGTAAGTTACATTTTGCCTCTTTCACTAAGAAATGAAATTTGTTTACTCTATTTCAAAAAAAAATTATACATCACTCACTTTGTTGTCACAATTGCTTAAGATAGGTTTTATATAATTTTTAAGACAATCCCCATTGAAAAGAAAAAAAAAACATATTTACACGACAATGCGATTCCAAAAATCCTGGTTCATTTAGGTTTTCCTTGTCTAGTTCAAAAGAAATGAAGATAGTTGATCTACTTCAGTAAACAAAAACAATAAAGTATCACTTGTTTTGTTGTTAAAATTGCTCAAGATAGGTACTCAGATAATATTTAGGTAGTTGCTTACAAAATGCCACATGATGCCTAAACAAACTTTGAGCCTAAGGTATGTCGATCTATTTATGTAAACTAAAAAACAATAACATAAAATGGTCTCATTGATTTTTTAGAATATATAAGATAATCTAATTTAGAAGCCACTTTAATCCAAAAAATATCAGTCTTCAAAACTTGATTAACATAAGAACAAGAATTTTAGAAGAACTCAATTTTTATAAAATTTAGAATTAATTCTTCCAAAGTTTCAAACAAACGTTAAATAAGCCCAAAATTTTTTAACGGGCCAAAATCACAAACAGACTACAAATTAGGCTTAAAACAAAATCCAAAAATTAAACAAAAAACCTAAAAATGCCAATAACTCTCCAACAATGTTTTTAGGCCCGGAAGTTTCATAAACCGGGACATAGTCTTTGTCGGTACGGGACTTTTGACTCGTTGATACCTTGAACCAGAGACTCAGGGCAAAAGTTATGCTCATTTCAGTGGAAACACGATTTCACGCGATTTTCAGCTTCAAATGAACAATTGGGTGTGTTTCCTCCGCATTTTGGACCTACGTCACCTTCCTACTACAAACACTACCTTATTTTTTAGGGTTTTGATAATCACAGTCCTAAGGGCCGTCATAAGACATGCATAGATTATTTGTACTTCTATCTACAACCGACTCCTGAATTTTAAGAATTAATCATTTGTACAATTTTTAATGCACTTAGTGAGAGCCCTTAGGACTGTCATTATCAAAACCGTATTTTTTATAATCATAAATTTTATTTAAAAAAAACCCAATGGACAACCAAGCACAAAGAAATAAACGAGCTACAAGAGGGGAAACCCGATAAAATAACCAAAAGAACAATATAGACAACCTAAAACAGTCTAATGCTAAACATCCCTGTAGGGTTCGAAATCCATAAACTCTAGTCTGGCTCTAGATTCTTATTTCTAGTAGTATTTTGGATCCAAAGCAATGAGGACACATATCTGTTTTTTAATTATAAAATGATATTTCTTTATATTTCCTTTTTGATTTGTCCCAAAATTATTGTCAAAATGAAAATTATACCAATAAAAAAATAGTGAAGTGGTAAAGATATAATTTTATTGGTTAGACAATGTAATAAATACACTTTTCTTAAATTATATATTTTTTTTTATCTGTAAACACTAATTTTAGAACGAAAGAAGTATCAATGTATGTGGATTTTAGTGACATTTTTAAAGTATACTAGCTAGTGTAGGAAAAAAAATGTTATTTATTCACACTTTTTAAAAAGAGTGGGTAAGTCAAAAAATTTAAATTTTACTTACACTTTTTAATAAAAACTTGTGTTAATAAAAATTTGTGTCATTAAAAGGTTAAAGATTTATTATCCACTCTTTTTGTGTCACTGTAGGTTTTACACACCTAATTTTTTTTATGTGTAGGTGTGAAACTCATTTCGAAAAAAATAAAAAGTTCTACTTCCTCCGTTTTAAAATAAGTGATACACTTTTCTTGTTAGGTGTTTCAAAATAAGTAATATAGTTTGAAAATTTATCATACTTAGTAAAATGTAGTGGGCACACGACCACTAACTATCTCTTTTAATATAGTGAAAAGACACATGTACCCTTAATATTACTTTTAAACATTATTAAATTCACTTTAATCAATAAATGTAGGATCCATCATCAACTAATTATCCAATTTAATCTAACATTCATTATCATATTTTGTATTAAAATTCGTAAACTTTAAAATGTATAACTTATTTTGAAACGGAGAAAGTTTTTTTTTTTACCCATGGTAACACTTATTTTACTTTAGTGACACTTTTATGTATATCACTAATATGAAAGTTTATTTTTCCATTTTCAAATCATCCAAACAACATTCGTCACACATATACCCATAGACTATATTTGCATTCTTCTTCGTTGTGAGTTGGCGGGCGAGGCATTGAAGTTTTGTCGACATGACCCATGCCTTTTTGCCATGTAATGCACGAAAGCTTGTGTGGGTCGTTGACACGTTGACTCTTTGGCTATAATTTGGACTTTCACACTCTGGCAGCCAAATTGGACTTTCATTTTATTCCCTTTTTCAAGGCTTTTAGAGTTGATGCGGCATCTCATATACTTCATCCGTTTCAAAATAAATGATACACTTTCTATTTTAGAGTGTTTCAAAATAAGTGATACATTTTGAAACTTTTCTTATTTGATAAAATATATGTGGGACCCATCACTCACTAATTATCCAATTTAATCTAATTTAACGTTCGTTACAATCTTTTGCCTCAAAGAACATGAAAGCTAATTTGTATCACTTATTTTAAAACGGAGGAAATATGTTTATAAATGAAATACACAACTGCAAAAATGATCCCTGTACTTTATATTTATTCAGGAAAATGATCCAAATCTTAAAAAAATTGGATAAATGGTCCTTTTGAAAAACTTTCTTTGTGGATGTAGTCCTTAATGTTAACATCCGTCAATTTGGATCTGTTAACTTCCGCAATTTTTATTTGGAGGGACCTATTTTGACAAAACTCTAAATATGATTTGGAAAGAAATAATCTTTGACCTCCCAAAAACCCAATACGCCTTTCAATAACCATAACGGTGACGACATCTTCGGCTAGATCTCCAAAATTGGTTTATCCGGTGATGGTGTTTTCTTGGTGAACATCACAAATGGTTGTAGATATCGTTCTTTGAGCACCATATTTCCCCATCAAGCATTGTAGGGAGCCATGGCGGATAAAGTTTAGAGATGGAGACGGAGGTGGGCAATTAAGCCAGATAGATTGACCGGAGAGATGAAAAACAAGTTTGGTCAGATGTTGAGGAGTTCCGATGAGCAATTAGTGGGTTTCGTGATCTTTGATGACTTTAAGAAGAAGAGATCGATTATTGAATTTGATTGTTTGGTAGCTAATGTGTGACAGTGAGAAGAAAAAGAATGAAAAGAGGTTGAAGATGAGAAGTCATGGAAGTTTCCGGTGGGCGGCGATTGTTTATTGAGCATGTGGGGGAATTGCAAGATCTATAGATGAGGGGATAAAGATGCAAACGGGTACGGGTAGTAGCGGGTACGGTTTTACCCGACCCGCTATTTCATACCCGTACCGCCCCGTTCCTGGTCAAATCTCCGTCGGGCTTGGGTAGAAAAATCCCCCGCCGGATACGGAGAACCAAACGGATACCGTTCAATAAAAAAAAACAAAATAGCTAAAACATTTAATACTCTTAGTTCATTCAGGCTTATTTCGTTCAATATGTAAATCGTAATGGGCTAACGGGAGACGTGTCAGATTTTAGCCATTCTTAGATTGGGCTAATGAGAGATAAAACTTGAGTTAAGTTTGGGTAGTGATTAGTGTGCTAAATATGTATTAAAAAAAGTTACAAATTAATATATATATATATATATATATATATATATATATATATATATATATATATATATATATATATATATATATTCGAGTCGGGTATAAACGGTGCGTGTATTATAAAACGCGTACCCGACACGTCCCCGCTCTCGGGTATGAAATTTAAACTCATCCCCGACCCGTTACCCCGTTTAAACAAGTAATACGCGTCCCGTAAAACTCGGGTACCCGCAAGTACCCGAACCCGCGAGTCAAATTTGCATCCATATGAGGGGAGGCAGTGAGCCAGTGACTCAGTGAGGGCGTATTGCTTTCCAAATCATATTTAGAGTTTTGTCAAAATAGATCCCTCCAAATGAAAATGATGGAAGTTAACAGATCCAAATTGATGGATGTTAACATCAAGGACTATATCCACAAACAAGGTTTTCCAAAAGGACCGTTTATCTAATTTTTTGAAGGTTTGAACTATTTTCCTGAAAAAATGCATAATTCATGGATAATTTTTGCAGTTGGGTCTGAATGAAAATTACGCTACTTGTTTACTCCCTCCGTCCCATTTTTATTGTCAACATTTCTATAATGGTTTGTCCCAAAATGACTGTCTACTCCTAAGTTTCAACCAATCAAAAAACACTTAAGTGGGAAAGAAAAGATTTGATTGATGATATAATGTAATTAATGGACTTTTCCTAAACCGTGTTTGTGTTTTTTTTTTTTCTAGTGGACAATAAATTTAGGACAAGATGAGTAACATATGTTTTAATTACGCATGATCGTTCAGTAAGTGCCTACGAACGTTGACCCATCTTTTTATAAGGTCCGAAATTTTACATGGGTTTTTCTAATGTATGCCCCTGGCATACATTAAGTGCAATTAATAAAGTATTTGGTTTTCTAATATATTTCGAATAACATTAAAGAACTTTAATATTTATCATTTTTAAAGATGCAATAAATACGATTCTTGTTTTATATGGAAATTTGATGTTTATTGATTGCATCTAATGTATGCCCAGGGCATACACTAGAAAAAGTCATTTTACATTTATGTATTAATGCATATAACTATTAGGGGTCTAAATCCATAATTAAATTTATACAAATGTAACTCATTATAAAATTAAATACAAATATTTTAGAATTTTTTGGGTTTGTTTGATGAATTGAACATGGCCTTTAAATTCTCGAGGTCAGCATTGTAATTACGGATGAGAGAGACAATTAGACCTGGTATGTTATACGTATAAGAGTGTTGGCCCGTGACGAAGGCCCAAGCATGTAGAATGGAGGTGGTGGAGACAATTAGACCTGCTATGTTGTACATATCTGTCCATTTTATCAGTTCAGTTCGGTTCGATTCTAATACCGTGTATATGTCTACGTTGACGTATCAATGTGTCATTATTCTTATCCTTTTATGTGATGACTGTGTCACTTGTACGTTATTACCTTAATACATTAATAAAAGTTTACTATTCCATAATTAATTTTAATTAATAAGTAATAACCATTTTACCATATACGCAAACCGATATAGATAAAAGAATATATCAAGAATCGTATAATCAAGATGGAGTCGTTAGCCGACAATTAAGCCTATATATCTTCCTTATATCCCTTCTTATTTCTATTCAATTTGTATATCTGGATCAGATCAAGCTCACCACCATATAAATTATTAATCTTTTGTTTATACACATACATAGTACAATTGAATAGTAGCTTCTAACATGGAAGATTCAAAAGAATTAGAAGATGGAAAGATTAACAAGTATTCTTGTGCTTGTGCCATTGTTGCTTCTATGATCTCCATCATCTTTGGTTATGGTACTCTCTCTCTCTCTCTCGCAAAGAAAGAATCAGTTAACACTGAATTTTTTATGTGTGCAACGATTTGATAATGATTAATTTTGCATTTGCATTTTAAGATATATATCTAACGTATGTTTTTATAATATAAAAAGAAAACGATATGTGACTAATTAATCTCTCTGTATATGCATGTTATAGAGACGGGCGTCATGAGTGGAGCACTGATCTTCATTAAAGAAGATCTTAAAATCAATGACGTACAAATCCAAGTCCTTGCCGGAATCATCAACTTTTGTGCCCTAGTCGGAGCTTTGAGCGCCGGCAGAACTGCCGATTACATAGGACGCCGGTACACCATATGCTTAGCCTCCATCATCTTCCTTTGCGGGTCCTTGTTAATGGGCTTTGCCCCCACCTACGCCATCCTCCTAACCGGCCGATGTGTCGCCGGAATCGGAGTAGGATTTGCACTGGTGATCGCTCCAGTTTACTCAGCCGAAATCTCAGCCACTAGCACCCGGGGAATCCTATCTTCGTTACCGGAAATTGGAATTAGTTTAGGCATTTTATCCGGTTATATCTCTAACTACTTTTTTGCTAAACTACCTTTGAACATTGGATGGAGGGTGATGTTCACAATTGCATCTATTCCTTCTCTAGCATTAGCTATTGGCATTTTCATCATGCCAGAATCCCCAAGATGGCTCGTCATGCGGGGCCATCTTAGGGATGCTAAACATGTCTTGTTAAAAGTGTCAAATACTAAACAAGAAGCTCAATCCCGACTGCAAGACATCAAATCAGCAGTTGGGATTGACCCTAACTGTAATGACGATTTTGTCACGCTTAAGCAACAATCACGTGGTGAAGGCGTATGGAAAGAATTACTACTAAGACCAACCCCGCCAGTCCGGTGGGTCCTACTAGCCGCTATTGGGATTCATTTTTTTGAGCATGCAACCGGGATTGAAGCCGTGGTCTTGTATAGCCCACGAATCTTCAAGAAAGCCGGTGTTACATCTAAGGACAAACTTTTGTTAGCTACCATAGGAGTCGGGGTCACGAAAACCATATTCATAACGGCATCTACTTTCTTTATTGATAAAGCCGGAAGACGGAAGCTTCTATTAACAAGTGTTGGAGGGATGATAGTTGCCCTATTAGGGTTAGGGACTGCTTTGACTATAGTGCACCAATCACATGACCAAAAAGTCGTTTGGGCACTTTGGTTAAGTATAGCTACATGTTATCTATACGTAATGTTTTTCTCAATAGGGCTTGCACCGGTAACATGGGTTTATAGTTCTGAGATATTTCCCCTAAAGTTAAGGGCGCAAGGGGCAAGTATTGGGGTGGCTGTGAATAGAGCTACTAATGCAACTGTGTCAATGACATTTTTGTCCCTGATAAATGCAATCACAATTGGAGGTGCATTCTTCTTGTATGCTGGTATGTCTGTTTTGGCTTGGATATTTTTCTTCTTTTTCTTGCCTGAGACCAAAGGGAGATCGCTTGAAGAGATGGAACAAATTTTCACAAGGGGTAAAAAGTTAAGAAGTGTAGATATTGAGTTGCAGACCAAAAACAATGGTGATCGGGTGCGATAGTCACGAATTGAAATCGGAGGGTAATATAGTATTTCACTATAATTTGTCTGCTTGCAACATATATTTGTCATTTGTGTATTAGATATTTAAGTTAAGAAATATCAAGTAGCACATTATTATTACTGATAATACATACGCATCGCCATTTATTGTGACAATGAACGCATCAAGTGGTTTGATGCTTGAATTATTAGCGACTTCTATATAATATTACTAAATCAATTTGTTACATAATGAATATACAATGAACCGAAAAGGAAGAAAAAAACAAAAACCAACTCACTGAAAGAACTACCAATATCTATTGAGTTGTGTTTTTTTTTTTTTAATTTAACAATTTTTTTTCTTCATATTAACTAGTAATCGACTAATCGTACAAGATACTAAGACCACCAATAATGGGTGACCAAACATCGTGGTCGCCCCCACCCCGATCACGTCTGTAACACCACAAAATTTAGAAAACGTTTTTTTTAAAGGTGTGCGTAAGCATAAAGATAATAATAAGTTTAGGTTTAGGTTTACAAACCAAACGTCCCAAAATTAACTCCAAAACAATAATACTTAAACGGTGTCACTTAACGACATAACTCATTTTACAAAACATATCCAATTGAGCTTGGTCAATCATCCTGTCCAAAGCACCGATCACCCTGAAAAGATTCAACGAGGGAGGGATTAACACAAAGCTAAGTGAATGAATATAATCAACAAATTCTGTAAAGCACAACAAGCTAGCATAAACATCTCTACGATCGCAAAGCCACATAACCACATAACACTGTTTGTTCAAGAAGCTCGGTGGTGGTCCTGCAGGAGCCTAAAACCATCGTTGGCCCAATGACGGAACCCGAAAGCCTGTACCCAACTCCCTGATAAACCCCCTTACGTATAACGTATACAGGTAAGGTCCGAATACCATATGAGTCGATACACTATGCCCAGCGGACTGACTTCTCAAACCTCGGTTGCCCACTAACCGAGTCCTCGGTTACCAATCAAACCGAGTTGTTACTACCAATCAAGCCAAGTGTTGCTAACAATCAAGCAAGGTCTCTTCACATATGTGCACATAACCTATTTGACTCAACACTAGCAAACAGGTAACAAACAAACAAGCTAGTTACGAAATTCGCGTCGAAACGTATCGCATGCAAGTTCCCATCGCGAACCCAGGTTCGCGTCCGGGAACCTGCCCACGAACAAGTACACGATCAAACCCCAAAAATCTCTTTCTCATGTTCGCGTTCGCGAACAATAGTTCGCGTCGCGAACCCCGGTATTTGCCTGCAATTTCCTGCATTCTCAACAAGTATGCAAATACCAAACTAATTGTAACCAAACACAAGTTGGAGGTTAAATCCACTCACTGTAACCTTCTCCTTGCTACCAACTCAGTAGTCTAATGTCACTGAGTTGTCCTCCCGAATCCTGTGAATCCAAAGGATACCGATTAGTAATCAATACTACAAAATTACAACAATTGTCAAGTAAGTTCACAAACTAGCTCTTGGCCCAAATAAAAGCCAAACACGTAAAACATCATATAAACATGTCATGACCATATCATACATATCCAACAAGTCAACTAACCATTTAACACATTATCCCTCCAAACAAGTCAAACTAAGTTGTCGAGTTGAGTTCTAAAGCTAGATTCTCAAGCTCACTTCTCAAGCTCAACTCTCAAGCTCACCTCTCAAGCTCACCTCTCAAGCTCACCTCTCAAGCTTACCTATCAAGCTCACTTCTCAAGCTTACCTCTCAAGCTCACTTCTCAAGCTTACCTCTCAAGTTTACCTCTCAAGCTTACCTCTCAAGCTCACTTCTCAAGCTTACCTCTCAAGCTTACCTCTCAAGCTCACTTCTCAAGTTTACCTCTCAAGCTTACCTCTCAGGTTCACTTCTCAAGCTTACCTCTCAAGCTTACCACTCAAGCTCACTTCTCAAGCTTACATATTACCACCAACTTTCCACCAAGTGTTACTAATACTAATACTAACACATAAACATGATAAGAACACCAATACTTACACAATTCAAACTACTAATTCACTTTTACCACAAAATGGTCCAAACGGATCAAAACCCGAATATAGTTATTACACCATCAAGAATCAATTAACTTTCACATAATCACCACATTTAGCACGTCGTAACTAATTAATCAATTCAACAAGATCATAACTTCCATAAACCAAGTATTTTACCCATAAATCATTATTTCTATCTTTTGACCCAATTAGCCAAACACTAGCTAGCATTTCATCAATCTCACCAAATCTTGACATAATCCATAACTAACATATCATTTCAGCATATACAAGCAACTAAACCCATAAAACCTATCTTTGACATAATCACACCAACTTGTCACAAAACCCATTAACTAGCTTATAATTTAGACATAAATTATATACAACCTTTTAACTAACAATTTCACCCAATCAAGTCATAATCCATCCATCAACCTAATTAACTCATCAAACATATCATCATAATATAATAAACAACAACAATCCTAAAAACCTCAATAAATCCAAGGTTTGGTAAAACCCATCTTCTCCAAACCTCCATTAATGGAGTTTGAAGGTGAGTTTCACCAAAGCTTAGTTTCTTCCAACAAATAATCATACAATACATGTCAAAACTTGTATAAACACTTAATATAACATCTAACACAAGATTCACAAACAACACTTCAAGAATCATAAACCCTAGTTTAACTAACTTGCATGAACTTGAAAACAAACACATATAGGTTAAAGCTTACCTCAAGAGCCATCCAAAAACGGGTTTGGATTTAAGATGGAGTAAGAAACGAGCTAGAGATCTCCCTTGGAAGCTCAAGAACACAAAGAAGAAGATGGGGTTTTTCTAGAGAGAAGAAAGAGAGAGATAAGGTAGAGAGAGAGGGAGAGATGACAAAGTGAGGAGGAAGGGCACCCCTCCCTCCCTTGGCTGCCGAGAATCACAAGAAAAAGGGGGCCACTTTGGTTGCTTTCCATTTTTAACAATACATCACAAAAGGTCCCGTTCGTAGTTAATTTATTTAAAATACCAAACGAGCTCTGTTTTCAAAAACGAATATATTTTTGGAAACGAAATTCAAAAGTCAAATCTAAAAATATAAAAATAATAAAATCATTTAGACGTTTCAGAAATCAGATATTTTAATCCCTTGATTAAAATATCACGAAAGGACAAAATGTCAAACAATTCATTTAACATTTAATCAATTTATTTCACATACGGTCAAATAGATATTTATCAAATATCAAAATATACCTAAAACTACTAGGCCGGTTTTAGGATGTTACAACATCCCCCATTACGTGACTGCTAACCGACCGCCACGCTATACCCCTTCCTTTTTTCTTCGGTTTGGTCCTACTGGAGACTGAAAGTCATGTGTTTGGTTTGTTTGTACATTATCTAATAATTGTTAATGATACGTGTATTAATAAAATTAATTTTAAGGACGTCGTTTTGTTATATCACCGAGCAAATCCGTGATAGATAAAAAAAATTATCTACAAAGGTTGCATACTTTCTACTGTTTATAAAAATTATGTTATTATAAAAATATGTAATAGACAATAAAGGTTGCATACTTTCACTAATTGGCGTAAGTGGTTTTCTTCCGATAGGTCTTCCAGGTTTCCTAACCACTCCATTTATCTCATTTGGGAAACCTCAAAGTCGAAAAGAAGTAAAATTTGGTTAAATATTTGATAAAGTATTTAATTGGAAACAATATAATCTAAACTATTAATAAATGGAGTAATTAAATAAAATACTTACGTGTGTTGGACGAAGAGCACAAACCATCTACCGTGTTTTCTGGCTGATTCTCATTGTTTTCTACCATGTTTTTTCTTTTTCCTCATTTTTTTTCTTTATTATCTACCATCGCTTTATTAGTGGTGGAATTAGACATCTCCATATAATCTATCGCTATATAATATCTGTAGAAAAATGAAATTAAAATTTTAATTGACCAAATATATTTTGAAAAAAATATGACAATAACAAAATAATAATATATTTTATACAATCAAATGACAATAACTTATTTTAGTAGTTAAGTGGGTAAGTATTTATGGTCTATCATATATAATCGTTATTATCATTTGCCAGTTTTTATGTCAAGTAATGACAACCCATTTGGCCCTGAAATGAAGGTGTAGACCAGCCCATTTGGCCCTGAAAGGGAGTCCTGCCCAAAACGCGTTTAAGCTTTGTCTCTTGATCTGTAAAAAAAAGACAGTCAATCAATATTAGAACCCATCATTCAATCGGAAATTTAGAAAGACGACAGAGTCATCCGACGATTACACAACAACCCATTACGATGGTGCCGATGATTGCGACACCACTGTTGTTGTCGGATATGGTGGTGGTCGCACGAGGGGTGGGTAGTTTGGTGAAGGGACCATGGTAATTATACCATTTCAACACGTGCATAGGTAAATGCTTCTACCCTAATTTCATTAACTGTCGATTTGTGGGTGATTCAACAATACAACCCACCAAGCGAATGTCTTTCATCGCCAATTTGTTTATGTCCTAACTCTAGTATACATAAATCGACACATATATAATGTTTTTGATCAACGATTGATTACATATCGTTCAATCAGCGATATAGCTAATGAGATGGTTCAGATTTATCAAAAATGGATTAACAAAAATATGCAAAAACAGGCTAACAAATCGGGAAGCAAATTCCGAATACCTCTGGAACGCGGATGTCTTTCTTCTCCATTCTGTAAGTGTTCAATAGCTTCCGTAAATTCTAATAGTCCTTGTGATTTTGAAATTGATTGATTCCTGTCGACAAAATTTAAAAGATTGATATTTGACTGTTAAGGTAAACTGTTATTCAAACTATCCATATTAGTCAATTTGCATCAAAAAAATAAGAGTTACACTGGTTGTGAATAAAGTCGTTTGCTATTAGGGTTTATTATGCAAAATTAGTGTTTGACTAAACTCGTTTACACCCTTGATAATATTTAAGGTTTGATGATGCAAAATATGGTTTGACTAAGCCGGTTTGAATAAGATTATGAAGGTAAAAAAAGTGTTCTATGAGGTATTGATAGCAATACCTGATCATCATGCAGCACTAAGTCTAGTGAATAAGGATTATGCAGTTCGTTCTTCCGATGGGAATGCCATATGGAAATACATCTTCCCCGAACAGATATATTTCGTAACCCTGCATCAATATTTCCTATTGGGGTGATGGATTTTGGTTTACTGTTTCCTGAAATAAAAATGTAGAAGTTAGTAATCGTTTAATTTAGTATAATAAAATGTAGTTTAGTTTATTTACCTTGATTTGTTGGAATGTTAACTGGACTCTGGTTTGTATTTTCAGTATTACGAAATCTTCTGGACCCTAGTGACATACCAGAACTTGCCAGCCTCCTCAAGTTGCCACTGGATGAAGTTGGTGGTTTTTGGTAATTCATCTTCCCTTTTCCTTTGTCTGTGTTCGTATTCATCCTGAACAATTAATAAAATTGCGGTTAATATATGATTGCATATAAGTATAAATGAATGGTCACGTTTTATTTTTTTAAAAAAATTAATTTTTAATAAAAGAGTAACATGTTGGATAGTTTGACTTTAAAAGTCAAACTGTGTGAGGCCCAAATATCTTCTCCTATATAATTAGAGCAGTCAGACTGTTTAAACTGTTTGACTTTAATAGTCAAACTGTCCAGGTACATGAGTATCAATTTTAATTGATAAAAATAGAAAAAAACAAACAATACATTTACTTAAAAAAACAGTAAAAACAGTATTAAAATAGTAAAAAAATTGATAAAAACTGTAAAAAAAATTTAGTTGATAAAAATAGTAAAAAAATTAAATTTTTAGTAAAAGAAACACATGTTGGACAATTTGACTTTAAAAGTTAAACTGTTTTAAAAGTCAAACCGTGTTTGGCCCAAATATCTTCTCCTATATAATCAGAGCAGTCAAACACAGTGGTATCAGAGCAGTCAAACTGTTTTAAATGCTTGATTTAAAAGTCAAACTGTTTTAATACATGAGAATATAATTTTAATTGATAAAAACAGAAAAAAAACAAATAATACATGTATTTAAAAAATATTAAAAACAGTATTAAAACAGTAAAAAAATTTGATAAAAATAGTAAAGCAAATTTAATTGATAAAAACAGTAAAAAAAAATTAAATTTTTAATAAACGAAAGACATGTTGGACAGTTTGACTTTAAAAGTCAGACTGTTTTAAAAGTCAAACTTTGTTTAAATAACAATCAAATTATAATTAGTTAACTTAATCTAAAAATTATAACAAAAAGTATGTAGGGTTTTTAAATAACCTGGATTTTTGAAGAGGAGTGTTTGGAAATTACAAAGACGTTTCCTCGTTTCCTGTAAGGTAACATAATATTATTAGTCTCAAATAGTGAAAAATGGTCGCTGCTAATTTAAAACAGTTTTTGTAATTTCTACTTATGTACAGTTACATTGGTTTTCCAGGACAATGATTATTCGGAACAGGTTTGTTCTATCATAAATAATTTTTTTGATTAATTCGGTATAGGCTATTATACGTGGTTAACCATTAACTAAACAGATTATGTCTACCACTTTACATGTTATACCTGGGAAAAAAAATTCTTGAAATTAAAAACAGGCAATCAAACTTTTTAAAAAAAACTTTTTTCTCATTGTTTTTATTGTAAAGTTGTAAATCTATAGAAACTGGTAGACATAACATTACAATAATAAATGACAAAACAATGTTGAATGCAGATTAAAACTTCGGTAGACTTGCTATTAAGCAACAGAGAAATAAAGTCATGAAGTGATTTGTGTTACCTGATGTTGCAGCTTTGATGCAGGGAATCTGATTTGGCTTTTGCTTTGTTAGTTTTTTGTTCATTCGTTCAATCCGGTATTATATAAGGTGAATACCGGAATTTAGGTTGATTCGTTTGATATCTACCATATAAAAGTTGTATTCTTAATGGTGTCGAATGGAATTTATGTGAAAGAATCAATTTCGGGTATCTTTATATGTTATGTCTATCATTTAATGTAATTTAAATGAAAGTATCAAATCTTCTCCTTAATATTGGCCATGAATATAGTTTGTTTCCTTAACTGCAGGAGTGCTGCTTTGAATGATTGAACAAATTTGCATATGATTTCCGTGGGCCAATATAGAATTACACGTGACATATCCAGCCAATGAGGGAGCTCGAAAGTGTCATGTTGTCAAACTTCAATCAAAATAGAGCTCATATATAGGATAAGATACTTGACTTGATTGATATTCAAATACTTTCAAGTTATGTATAGTTGGTTAAATGTTAATGCAATATTTTGACATTTCTAATTTGAAACTGTGATATAAAGTTTAATACGGTTATAAGAAAGATAATTTAATAAAACTATGACACGGTCTTCATTTGATGAAATCACACTATGGCATTTATTGGATGTATACTTTCAAAACAGAAATTAATACTAGTCCGACATCTAAAATACTTTTAGACAAATATAACTGTATTAAAATCAAGATTGGATCATTAACTCAAGGGCCCACATTAGTCCATAAAAAACTCCAAACTAAAATAACACCCACACACACCCCTACAAGGCTACAATTAAGTGCATCATTCACGTACATCACAAACCACGTAACACCTACAAAGAATATTGAGAAACTAATTAAGGATCAAATTTGCATACAAAAAATGAAAAACCAACCCTAATTAAACAATACAAATGAGTGTACTTTTGTCCAAATCTCGATCGAGAAGATGCATTGGAGAGTGTTCTTGATTTACACCCCGTGGTGCTGAGTTGGAAGCCTAGCTCCACGCCGTGGAGGAAAGCACGCACACCATCCCCCTCACCCCGTGGGGGGTTCCCGTGGAAGGGAGGTGGCCACGGCCACGGTTAACCACGAGGGTGGTATGAGGAATCCGATGTACTTTCGACCGTTGAGTTGGATTTGTATAGAAGAAAACAAAAGATGGAAGAAAAAAACTGAACCTGGTGTGAGTTTTTTTTTTCTCCTGCACAGACGCCACAATGAAGAAGATGAAGCATATTGGCTTTTTAGGTTTTTTTGGGCTTTTAAAATAAAATTAGATTTGAAGTCTTATGTGGGCTTAGTGTCGGGTTCTAAGTTAGCCTTGTTTACAAAAAAAATTGAAATGTACAGAAAAATTCCGAAAATAATTAAAATTGATTTATTGTAAATTTTAATAATACAGTATTATAAAATAATTATATAGTTTATCTTTTATAAAATACATGGAAATGAAATGGTGAGATGGAAATTAAAATGGTGTGGTGTGGTGTTGTGAGTATTTTCTAGAAATGATGTGGTGTGGGGTGGTGTGGTTGCTGAAGTGGCAGATGATGTGGCAGGAAAACAATGTGTGGAGTGTGGTACCCATACCTAATAGCTTACAAGTATGGGAAATAGTGTTGCTCTTAGATGGCAAAACATGGCAACAATATGGATGAGGGCACAAACGTCCGAAAAATGGTCTTCACCGATTATAGCTAACCGTTATACGAGCTTAGTTTTTTGCTTTATGTAGTTGGATCTCCTCTTTTCCCCCTTCAAATTCAGCAAGACAATTTTAGTGCTCATTCCATTCGCAATTTGTCTATTGTAAGCAAACTCGTATATTAACTTGTGCCTTTTTCGCGGTGTTTATTAAAAAATGATGTGTATTAACTTTTTACATTATGAAATATTTTGTTGTGAAGGAAGCATCAACGGCAAAATATATAGTGCAACAATATACGGCGGCCATTGAGGGACAGCCTGCGTTAGATTCGGTACAAAGTATATGAAACCGTGAAGGTGAGAAGCAATGAGGAGAGTGGGGGATTTGTCCTTTGGCAAAAGAATCCAAATTTATGGTGTTTAGATCGAGTTATTAGTTTCGGGTTGCAAATTTATTTCGGGATGTAATGGGAAGATTTCTTGGAGGCTAACCAATTAAGACCTATGACTAAAGGGCCTCCTCATCCTCTTCGTCGGTTCTTCAGGTAGTTGATCTAATCAAGATTTCTAGTAACAGAAATAGTACAATAATGGTAATATCATCAAATGAAAATGGATTATAGAAATGATGACTAAGATTCGGGTAAGCATGTTTTCAATTCTTTACATCTTGGAAGGTATAAGTTGAGAAGGAAATTTTGATCAATTTGGGATGTAATTTATTTCAAACGGGCCAAAGCACGAAAAGTAGGGTACAGGGTTCAAATTCGCTAGTAGATACAACCTCCTGAAACATAGATTTATATTATCGTAGTAAGAATTAATCAGATAGTCCTTAATTTTCTTGTAGTCTCAATGGACAAATCTCAACTACTTCGTATTAATTAATAATAATTAACGATCAGGTCTAGTTAATATTGCTCTACTTAAGGTTCAATTTGCCCAACATATTCGAAGAACTTTTTGTTTATGACCCATGTTTTTTATAAGGTTTGGACCCAAGGTCCCCATGAGATTTGTTTCTTCAAGCCGTATGCATAGGTGAAAAGAACATAAACGATGAAGAGTGTTTTATCCTAAAGCTCGACACGAGCCAATCAGATCTCGAGGCACAAGCCGACCCAAAATACGAAACCATACACCGCACAATTTGGGGGTACTTTAGTCAACGATCTGGTCTTTTAGTCAAATCTGAGGATTCAAGATTGCTGACGGTCAAGGGTGATAACGGGGAAGGAATATATAGGGAAACAAGCACAGAATCAGTGATTGAAGATTATAGGTATGATGAAGGTGTCAATATTGCACATAGTGGGAAAACTTGTAACGATTTTGTTAGGAATATTTATATAATATTCATTAAAGATTTGATATGTCAAAACTTATAAAGTACAAGGACCTAAATTGAAGATATGGAAGTCAATATTTGAATAAAGATTTAGGAGATAATCATAAATGTAAAAGATATAGTATATCTTTATTAGCTTAAAAGATTTATTATTATCTTTTCCTTGTAAATCTCTAGGTTTTCTAGTATATAAAGAAACCTAGAGGTATAGAATTAGTCGTTCTTGAAACCCACGTTTTAACGTGTATGTGTGTGTACTCTAAGCCTCAAGGTCGTATGATCATGTTAACCAAAACCGTTCTACATATTTATATGTAGAATTGGGGCTTTTAGTAATCATTGTATATAAAGATGATGATGAAACCTTGTTTAGCTATACAAATATGTTCGTTTAATTCCACAATATTATGATTTGTAGTTGTATAATCCAGATCAAGAACTAACTATTCTTGAGCCTAAAGATCGATTTATTAGAATTATTCTAAACTCAGCAATTGGTATCAGAGCACGGTGGCTCAGATCTGGAATAAAACAAGGATGGTTCGATGATTCTATGAAAAATCAAGCATAAAAAATAAGGTACGAAGATATTACTGTTTTTATTTGTGAAATTCCAAAGCTTAGTAGATCTCAACAAATTTTGAAAAATAAGATAAGATGTGCAAGCTTCATGGCTGTATCAAAATTCAAAGTCGACATTACAGAATATTTTGGAAGAACGTATGTCAATTATCATCCTCAAGTTTAACGTTACTACTGGCCATTGATAATTTTTACTACTGGTCAAGGGCTTGGTGGCTTTCAAATGTTGTTTACAATGTTACTACTGAGCCTATGTTGCAGCAAACAAGTTGTTCTCTCAAAAAGTTATTGAAGTGATTAATCCAGAAGATGATTTCGTTTGGATTCATGATTACCATTTAATGGTCTTACCTACTTTTCTAAGAAGACGTTTTAATCGTTTAAGAATGGGATTTAAAAATGTAAAGTTTGTTACTGATCACATAAATTGACTTTTACTACTAATCCAATTTCCATTTTTGCTACTGATGAGGCAGTATTCAACATCAGTACTAAAACTTGCAATTCAACATCAGTACTAAAACTTTTACTACTGATCGCAACTTGCTACTGCTCCTAATTTAAATATACTACTGATCAGTAGTATATCAGGTTACTACTGATCCGATGCTCGATCAGTACTAAATGTTTATTACTTACTACTGATCAGTACTAAACAGTACGGCTACACAATTTTTACTACTGATCAGTACTAACCGAAGAAGAATTTTGTTGCTAATTAGTATTAAACGAAGAAAAATTTAATACTGATTTCTTCCTTACAACCGATACATCAAATTTTGCAAAACATGACACACACAATGTTCATTCCATACTACGGTTTATTGATTGTATTTGGTTAATCACTTGTTAATTTTTATTCTTGATAAAAAGAGAATAAAAATAACTTGTGATATCAATGTGAAACGAATCACATTATCACACACATATGTTGAAGGCTTGATGAAGATAAAAGAAGATGATTTTATTTGTTACATATTTGATCTTCATCAGTTGATTATAGAAGAAGAGTGATTATATTTTATTTGAAGAAGAAGTTGAAAGTCTTACTACATAAGATGTTATGTAAAGATGTAACTGCAATTCAACAGAATCTTAACGAAAAGATCTGTTGAAGACCAAGATGTCCTTCATACAAGATTATGACGTTGCTGATTACTATAGTTAGACGGAATGTGATGCATAGTTTGAGTTTCTACTTCAACTTCAAATAGAAGATAGTTGGTTTTCAATGTAATTGATATAGCCTTGAAGAACACATGAATGATATCACACTTTTAGGGGAAGAAAAAGTGTTGATCATTCAAGGGGAAGTTCAAGTTTTTCAGATTTGTATTTGATTATGTCAAAAAGGGGAAGAGACTTGAAGATTCCAAGCTAATTCTATAAGTTTTGTCAAATCAAATAGGGGAAGATTGTTAGGAATATTTATATAATATTCATTAAAGATTTGATATGTCAAAACTTATAAAGTACAAGGACCTAAATTGAAGATATGGAAGTCAATATTTGAATAAAGATTTAGGAGATAATCATAAATGTAAAAGATATAGTATATCTTTATTAGCTTAAAAGATTTAGTATTATCTTTTCCTTGTAAATCTCTAGGTTTTCTAGTATATAAAGAAACCTAGAGGTATAGAATTAGTCGTTCTTGAAACCCACGTTTTAACGTGTATGTGTGTGTACTCTAAGCCTCAAGGTCGTATGATCCTGTTAACCAAAACCGTTCTACATATTTATATGTAGAATTGGGGCTTTTAGTAATCATTGTATATAAAGATGATGATGAAACCTTGTTTAGCTATACAAATATGTTCGTTTAATTCCGCAATATTATGATTTGTAGTTGTATATTCCAGATTAAGAACTAACTATTCTTGAGCCTAAAGATCGATTTATTAGAGTTATTCTAAACTCAGCAAATTTTTAGATATGGAGAACAATCATCGAACCTTAAAAGGGAGTTTTAAGAAACACGGAAGATTGAAGAGGTTCATTTTAATGTCTGGGGATTGAATTATGATTTCTTTATGCCTCCTCCTGAATTCGAAAAAGAGTGTAAAACAAGTTGGTGTGTTGGAGATGGGTTGATTTGTAAATATGGAAAGTGGAGGGGGTTCTACTATGCTTAAAAGCAATGCATTAGTATCTCTAATGCTCTTGAGTAAGGAAATACTGTAATTATTATGGAATTTCCAATTTGGTTCCACATGATATCAACCAGATAAAGTGATCAAACAGTTATGTCTCTGGTACGTGATCCAAGCTCAGCTATTACTTATATCAAACGTTTAAAAAAGTCCATCACTTTTTAAAGTCTTAATAGACAGATCTAAGCTCTTGGATCAATCAACCCCTAAATCACCACCACTATCAACATCATATGTGATCAACACCACCACCTCCCCGTGTGTATTAAATCACATGTGATTGCACCGCCGAGCACCAACACCATCACCTCATATGTATTAAATCACATGTAATTCAACACCACCAACCACCACCACCACCACCAACCTAGCGGCCATCGTCTCCACCACCAACAACCCCTCACCACCATCGACATTTTTTTTGAGGTGGTTTGGTTTGGTTTATTTAGAAAGCCAGGAATGAATGATCTCTAATTTGCTTCGCACGTGCATTACACATGATGTCACTTAACGTGAAAAATAAACGTCCGTTTTCATAAAGGACCTTCGTTGAAATTTTTTCCAGAAATAAGGATCATCAGTGTAATTTTTGAAAATAAAGGACCATTGGTGAAATTTGATATAAACCTAAAGGATTCTGTGTAATTTACTCTAAAAATTATAATACAAAAATTATTTCTATTTTAAAAAATATGTTAAAATTTATGTGAGTGTCAAATGACCAAATAACCCTTCATATATATAATATGTGCTTAATTTTCTCTATTGATTATTGTTGATTAATTTACAACAATATTGATGTTAGTATTTTGAATTTTGACGTCAGCAACTACACTAACAAATCAAGTACGTAATAACTAACTATTTATAGGTAGATAAATTTGTAGGTTTAAAATTATATAGTTGGTGGGGCCTGGGGGGCTAGCGGTCGCAAAAGGTGCCCATCAAGAGGCCCATGCGCCTTCCACAAATAAGACCGGTGCCAACGGCACGTCGGCACGCCCCGTCGAGCTGCGTCGAGCCACGAAGGCGTTGGCACCGAGCCGTCGTGGCCGGCGTCGTGGGCGAGACGTCGTTGCGTCGACGGGATGGGGAAGCCGTCGAGGGGTAGGATCGAGGGAGCGTTTGGTTTTTTTCAATTTATTTATTTATTTTTTTAATATAAATAATTAATACTACACACAACCTCTATAAAAACCCACTATACTCTACCATTTTAAACACACAATCACATACTTCCTCTCTTCCTCTCACCATTTTAACCCGGATAATCACCCACAACGTACATGGCATGAACGGGTTGCAGCACAATTGCGTATTGAAAAGGAGATACGTGATCGAGTTGTGCATCATAAACTTCGCAATGCCTTAATCGAACACATTTGGACCCTCCCGCCGAACTACCGTCAACGTTAATTTTTTTTTTCCGTAATTTTTTTTTTCCGTATTTTTTTTTTCCGTATTTTTTTTTTCCGTATTATTTTTTTCGTGTGTTTTTTTTAATCGTAATGTTTTTATTATTATTTTTATTATTAATGTAATGTTTTTTATTTAATGTAATGTGTTTTTATATTAATTAAAATGGTGATGTGGAAATGATGATGTGGAAAGGATGGGTTTAGTGATGGGTTAGTGATGGGTAGGGTTGGCACGAACGTGTCAGTAGCAGGTCAGTAAGGATGCGATGACGTGGCGCTAGTGATGGGTTTAGTGATGGGGAAGGGTTGGGAGAGGCCTAAGAAAACTCATTGTATTGATTGTCACCCGCCCATGAAATCCAAGTTAATAAATCGTTCAATGTGGTCATAATTATGTTCATTTTTAATTTATCACTTGGGATGTTGACGTATTTAGTATTTTATCAAACCTATTATGACATTCATTTTGTAATTTTCATTTGAACAAATGTCTGAATACAAATGCTAAAAAGGTAAGTTTGTATTGTCTCTGTATGTGAAATGTGAAGACAAATGTGAGTAATGATTTTTTGGTTGTTTTCAATGTAAATCCGGTCATTCTATTTCAAAAATTGAAAGGGCTTTTCTAACTCATGCATGAAATTAAAGACATTAATAAAAGCTTATACGATGGAATGTACGTTGTGGAATCCATTAAAGCTTGAAAGTTTATCTATTGATTCGGATGAAAATCCTTGCTTTTGGAGTAATTGGTTACATCTAAAAGTTAATTGTTTTGTTTGAGGTTACTTGCAAATAAGACTCCTATGGTTCCATCGGTTTACTGTAAGCTTTGTAGGCAAATTTAAGAAACAGTTGATCATTTGTTCGTTTTGTGCTCTAAAATAAAAGACTTATGGGGTTGGTTGCTTGGGTGGTGTAATGTGCATCTCATTCAATGTAGCTCCATTGCTCAGCTCATTCGTGAATTTAAGAACTGAAGGAAGTTCAAGGAAAGGAGGACATTTTTCTTTGAGGTGGCCGGTTTGGTTAATTTGGTTTATTTAGAAAGCCAGTAATAACCTCATCTTTCGTGATAAAAGCTTCTCGGCATCATGGATTAGAAATGAATTTATATCCTTTTTATATTCTTGATTGAAAAATATAGGGCTAATTGTAAGTCTCTTGATTGGTCTATGTGGTGTAATTGCCCGTTTATAGTTCATAGGTATTTTTTTTTATCTTTTGTTTGTAATCCCTCTTCTAACACCTTGGTAGTTATATATAATATGTTATTTTGGGTTCTCTAACGGGGATGATGAAATTGTCGAAAGTCTTTGCTAGTTTTCCCTTTTGTTGTTTAAAAAGAAGGTAATCACTTACACTATTCTCTCTTTCTTTAACTTATTTTTCTCCCTCTCCTTCACGTAGAAATGAGTAAATTACATGAAATGTGTATATGGTAATATGTTTCTAACATGCTTACTGAACCCAAGGATCCAAAATTTCTTTTCACCAATTATACTACTCTTTTACCTTACTGCGACCACCTTCAACAATTGGTCCATACCATTAGCCCATTACGCAACAATTGGCGACCACGACCAAACCCCATTTTTTCGTTTGATTTGCTCTTGCATATGGTGGTCACTTAAATTTAATATGACGAGAGGAAACTAACGTGCCGCTGATATAACATTAACCGCCAATTCCAGGTCTGGTCTAATGATTATATAATCTTATATTTTAACATTTTTGAACAGTTAGAGCTTGAATTTAATGACCCAAAAAATCAACTTTAATCATTAAAACTTGTTCTACCTTCCCCCCTACAATCTCAAAATTTTCACTTTTGCCTACATAGCCGTTGCTCATATATAGTTGCCCTCTGTCACTACTCTCTACTGACACCGTCGCCGGCAACATTCTGGCTGAGAATGGCATATATGTGCACCGACAGCGGCAATTTAATGGCCATTGCTCAACAAGTTATCCAGCAAAAACAACAACAACAGCCTCATCATCAACAGCAACACCAACAGCCATTAAATGTAAATCCGTTTTGGACCACCACCGGCCACCAATCTACGACTCTCGCCTACGGTTTTTCCGATCCGTTTGAAGGAGGAGCCGCTGATGTCACCGGCGCTGAAGAAACGGCAGGATTTCAGTTCCCTAATCTAGACCATCACCACCAGCAACCAGGGTTTCGGTTCCCCGACTTTGAAGCGGCGTCTGGTTCAGTGGGAGAGTTCGACACCGACGAATGGATGGAGAGTTTGATTGAATCGACGACTGAGAGTTCGACGTGGCAACCGAGCTCTGATTTCACTCTATACGCCGCCGATCCTTTTTCCGATTGTCCGAGTCGACTCACTTGCTCAACCAATCTGAAAAATGCCACCTCTACTTGGCCGCCGCCGCCGCCGTCATTACTGACTTCCCACCATCTCTTACCGCCGGAGGAGAAGGAAACGAAGCCTCCGAAACCGGAACAGGCTCCGCCTTTCAAACAGAATATAGCTTCAACAAGTTCACCGGAAAGGATTTTGACAAACTCCTTGCTCAAAACCCTAACTGATTGCGCTCGAATAGCAGATACAAATCCCGGGGAAGCCATAAAACCACTGATTCGCCTCCGCGATTCATTGTCCTCCGACGGAGATCCGACAGAAAGAGTATCCTTTTACTTCGCTGAAGCACTCCACAGTCGCGTCATGCAGAAACCACGAACAATTTCAGATATAACGTCGCCGGAGGATTTCACACTCACTTACAAAGCTCTCAACGACGCTTGCCCTTACTTCAAATTCGCTCACCTAACTGCAAATCAAGCAATTATCGAAGCAACAGAAAACGCCGGTAGAATCCACATCGTTGATTTCGGTATAGTTCAAGGTGTTCAATGGGCGGCACTTCTTCAAGCCCTAGCAACCCGACCCGCCGGTAAACCAACTAGAATCCGGATCTCTGGCATTCCGGCGTTGATACTTGGAGACTCGCCAGCTCCAACCCTTGTCGCAACCGGTAATCGTCTCCGTGAGTTCGCAAAGGTTCTAGATCTGAATTTCGAATTCGAACCGATTCTAATTCCAATCGAGAAACTCGACGCATCAAGCTTTTGTATCGACAAAGATGAGTTTTTATCCGTTAATTTCATGCTTCAGTTGTATAATTTGCTCGACGAGAACTCCGGCGCCGTCGAGAAAGCTTTGAATCTGGCGAAATCCTTGAATCCGAGTATCGTCACATTGGGCGAACACGAAGCAGGTTTAAATCGGGTCGGCTTTCTTCAACGGTTCAACAACGCTCTAAACTACTACTCAGCTTTGTTTGATTCACTTGAACCGAATATGACACGAGACTCGCCGGAGAGATTGTTGGTGGAGAGATCGTTGTTCGGAGGGCGAATTGCAGCGGTCGTGGGACACGAGGAAGAAGGAAACAGAAGGGAACGGATGGAGGAGAAAGAACAATGGCGGATAACAATGGAGAATTCCGGTTTCAAAAAGGTAGATTTCAGCAATTATTCAGCGAGTCAAGCGAAGATTCTGCTATGGAGTTACAATTACAGTGACATGTATACTTTGATTGATTCTCATCCTGGGTTTCTGTCTCTTGCTTGGAACGATGTACCTCTTCTCACTGTTTCTTCATGGCGTTAAATTTTGTTATAATATTACCGAGTTCTTTTTTGCAAATGGTGTAATCAGTACAGATAAACCGATTAGATCCACCACTAATGGTGTTTAGTAAAAACTTTTGCTTTTTAGTACGGGATCGATGATGAAGCCTGGTCCATAGTAATTAAGCTGAAATGTGTATTTGAAGCTTTTGCTTTTGCCAATTTGAATTGTAGTTTATCTTTACTTTTGCCAATTTGAATTGTAATTAAGTTTTTGATGTTAAAATCATTTGATTAATCTTAAAATTATTCTCATATCGTATTATCTCGTTATTTTGTTTAAGAGCACAACTCACAATTCGCGCTCCACCCTCTTTTCTTCATTTTTTTAGTTATTAATGTTACTTCTATTACTTTTGGTTAGTTTTTAATATAATCAAAATCGTTTCGGAAAACTACTTAAAACCATATTCTGAAAAGCAATGGTGTCACCTTTGGGGTGTTTCTTATTTGCGCCCTGGACTGACCTCTGTAATGGCATTCAAGATGTTGTGGTGGTCCTTTGCACTACATATGAATATCTATTACTGCCTTTAAGAAAGTTTGTATACATACTAATTAGACTCATTGTGGATGCAGTACATTTGGTCATGTTATTTCTTAGCTACCAAATTTGTGCTAAATTGGAGTTTGTGTAGTTTTAAATGCTTTCAATATCAATACGGAACGTTAAGGTGGATCATGGGTGTGTGCGTTACTGCTCACATAGAAGAAGAAAAAAAAATACATAAACGACGTATACATATACATGCGTACATGTATACATATACGCACATATACATTCTTGCGGGATATGTTTTGTAGGCGTAATGATTACAATGACTTGTGATTTCTTTGAATCATAATAGGAAATTACTTTCTGTAAGCATAATTTGATCTATATTGCCTCGATTGTCATGGGATATGATAAATAGTGTTATTGTATTTTGGAAATTGAATAGAGAACCAGAAAACTATGCAGGGTTGTAAAAATCGCTCGGTGGTACCTAGGCGGTCGATAACCTTCAAGAGGTTAATAGGTTTCGGCGGCGATTAATCGGTCTCGGCGGTGATTAATCGGTTTCTAGGCAGGTACCATATATATACAAAAAAATTTATTTTATATAAATAAATACTAGCAATTTTGACCGACTAGGAACGCCTAGGACCGATTACAAGGTCGACTGCCGACTACCGCCTAGACCGATTTTTACAACACTGAAACTCTGTAGTCGTAATTTATGCGTGCTTATATCATATTTATACTTCGAAGTTGTTAACAAATATAGCTATCCAAAAACAGTTTTTAAAAGTTAGAGGAGTTAAAGTTTGGGTTGGGACACTGAAGTGGTCAATACACAACTAACCTTTGCCACAGGCTGATTGACGGGAGCTTATGTATAGATGTGTACATATATACATGATCGGCTTCCCACCTGTTTGAAACGAGGAGTTATTTTAAATTATGTGGTATGCTGCTTATATGAAAGGGACATTGAAGATGAAGGTCATTTATTTTGGAACTATCGTATAGTTGGGGAGGTGTGAGTCGAGTTTTGTAAGTGGTGGAATATGAATATACGCTTGATTCACGGTTTGGGTGAATTATTGGATTGGAATATTCAGACTAACTTCTCAATAAAATTGACTCATAATTTCCATAAAGCTTTGTTTACGGTTCTTTATCAAATTTGGAAATTCATAAATGATATCACTTTCAACAATAAATACGGGTGTATTTTTTGGAACCGGCAAATAAGATTAAAAAACTCTAGCAAGGAGCTAGAGCACAAGAGTACAAACATAAAACTTAAAACTTAAAATGAAAAGAAACTAAATACAAAGGAGTGGGTGTAAACACCACTCAACCCACCCAAGATTCGATCTCCTACCCCTGTGTTTCATCCAACTATACACGAGTGATTTAATAGAATCCAAAACCATCTCTGAGCTTTGGGCGACTCCTCTAAATATTCGACTGTTTCGTGCTTTCCATATACACCAAATGGATCCATAAATAATACTCATGAGACACGATCTTTTTTTAGGGCAACGACCATAACCCTTAACAAAATCCAAAACATCCTTGACTGACATAAATTGAGGCAGAGAGCTTGTAATACCACACCAGTTTAAGACCCGAACCAAAATATTGTTTGCAAAAGGACAAGAAACCAGCAGGTGATTCGTGCTCTCCTCAACATCAGAGCAAACTGAGCACATGGAAGAACCGATTGGCACATTACGAATAGATAGCTCAAGGGACGAAGGAATCCTACCCTGGACCGCTTTCCAGGCAAAAAACACCACATTCTTAGGAACCGTGGAAATCTACTAGAAAGCTTTTTTTGATCTAGCAATCGCTGCCCAAACACCACCAAAACTAGGGTTCGCTAGATGATATAATGGTTTATTATCTAAATTATGCAGGCCCCGAATAACCCGAGCCCATAAGGTATTTGGATTCGATTTAATTTTCCACCACCATTTGGAAATCAAGGAGAGATTGAGATTACGGATCGAGCCCAAGCCTGCACCTCCGATTTCCTTAGGAGCAGTAAGATTGCTCCATGAGACCCAATGAATCGATTGTTTGTTCGCATCCTTATTCCAAATAAATTGACGCCGAATTTTCTCCAGTTCATCAATTATCCCCACTGGGGCCAAAAAAAGAGATAGAAAATAGGTCGGAAGGTTACCTAAAACTGCCTTTGCTAACGTCATACGACCACCAAAGGTTAAGGTGCTAGCTTTCCAATTGGTCAATTTTGAGCGAAACTTATCGATAATAGGTTTCCAAGCCAGTTTACGGTTCATATTTTCCCCCACCGGCACACCCAGATATGTAAACGGTAGAGAAGATGGCTCACACCCCAAAGGGGAAGCCATTGCCGCCACTTCATTGGGTTCTACATCGACCCCACAAACTCTGGATTTATTAAAGCTCACTTTTAAGCCCGAAGCCACCTGAAAGCATCTGAGAATTCTTGATAGGTTACTTATATTTTTATTTGACCATTCTCCAACAAAAAGTGCGTCATCAGAGTAAAAAAGATGTGATATCACCGCGTTACCACCTGGGATAGCAATACCATCAAACACTCCGTTATCAATCGCAGCCCTCATCATAATGTTCAATCCTTCCATAGCTATGATAAAGAGAAATGGGGATAATGGATCTCCTTGTCTAACACCTCTGGACATCGTAAATTCCTTTGTGGGACTGCCATTAACTAGAACTGATGCTTTAACCGAAACCAAACAGGCTTGAATCCATTTTCTCCATTTTAACCGAAATTCATTTGAGCCATGATGGAATCCAGGAAGTTCCAGTTAATCGAATCAAAAGCTTTATCCAAATCGACTTTGAATAAGAGCATCTTACTTCCATTTTTCCGAGCCCAGTTACATAGTTCATTCACAATCAAGGGACCATCGAGAATACTACGACCCTCTATAAATGTTGTTTGAACATCATCAACACAATCACCGATATATCTTTTCATCCGGATGGCTAAAGCTTTGGAAATAATTTTGTATGTGGCACCTATTAAACTAATTGGTCTATAGTCATTAAGGGAGATCGGGTCCTTACTTTTGGCAGCAAGAGTAATAAAGGAGGAGTTACACCCATCAGAAAATTGACCCCACTTCTCGAAATGTTTAACCGCCTTCATAACATCATCTTTTATGGTTTCCCAGTAACATTTAAAGAATTTGAGAGTAAATCCATCCGGACCCGGGGCCTTATCCGAGCCACAACACCAAATTTCTTGTTTAATTTCCAACTCCGAGAAGTCAGCCTCTAAAATGACATTAGCTTCCGGTGTAAGCTTTTTAAATCGATCACTACGAAGCAGAGGGCGGACCGGACACTTTTCTTTATATTTGTTTTCATAGAATTTAAGAACTTCCTGTTTTATGTCAGCGGGATTTGTTACCCACTGTTCATTGATGAGTAAACCGTTCATCTGAGAATTGTTGTTCCGGGAATTGACGGACCCGTGAAAGAATTTTGTATTTTCGTCACCGTCTACCAACCATCTAATTTTCGCTTTTTGTTTAAGATCCGCAGTAGCAATCTTTTCAAGTTCAACAATTCTGTTTATAGAGTTAAGGCGGCTGCATAATTCTAGATCAAGCAAGGGTCTAGACTCTGCAATCTTGTCTATGTCTTCCACCCTTCTTCTACAAGTTACTAGATCACCGCTTTCTTTAGAGAATTCCAATTCCCTCCACTTCTTAATTTCTCTTTTTAAGAACTGGAATTTAGCAGCAAGAAATGTATCAGGACAACCATAACCACGGAATTGTGCCCACGAATTAATGACAATAGCATTAAAGCCCTCTCTATTAATCCATGAGTTAAATAGCTTGAAGGGTCTTGGACCAAAATCCACCAAAGCAGTCTTGAGGATAATAGGCTTATGATCAGATAAGTCCATGGGTAGAGCTGTAACCGCAGATCCAGGGAACTGATTAAGATAGTTTCCACACACCAAGAATCTATCAAGTTTACTTAACTTGCCTCCTCCCTCTTGCCTAAAATATGTAAATTTGGAACCGCCCATTTGAATGTCATGTAGCCCATTCAAAAAAATAAATTGGTTGAAGTCATCAGCCGAAGTGCTACAAAACTGCGAGTTCATGTGCTCGCTACGATCCCGGACAACATTTAGATCCCCAACAAACATCCACATTGCTTGTTTAGACGCTTTTAGAGCAGTAAGATCATTCCAAAGACTCCTCTTATCCGAGATGACTGCGGAGCGTAGATGTTTACCACCGCAAGGTCCATGTTACTACCCATCCACTTGCCAAAAGTGACTAGAAAGTTCTGAGTTTTTAAAGAGCTAGAAACCACAAAATTAGAATTGTCCCAAATTGTGATTAGACCTCCTGATCTGCCCGAGGAATCCACAATTTCATAATCAAAATTATTGTTTGGCCAACACCTCCTAACATCGAATTGAATGGAAGAAGAATGACTTAATTTTGTTTCCTGAAAACAAGCCACTGAAATTCGGTGTGATGAACACAAACCTTTGACCCATCGTTGTTTGTGATCTTCACATAAACCCCTCACATTTAAAGAAATGCAATTCATTGGGGAACATTAAAAACGCCCAAATTCCCCAATGCCTCGTTGAGAGCCGCATCGTCACTTCTGATATCAACACCAATTAACTTACCGATCTCAATTGTTTTGTTCAATTCCTCTACAAGCGAGGGTGGATTAAGGTTGCCGCCGACTCCAATTTGAGTTCCAACAGCTTGTGAACCACTGGACGGAGGGATATTAGGTAGAGGACTCGAGCTGCCAGGGGGTTGGGGCAAGACAGTGGAATCCGGATCCACCCTTCTTTTCTTTAGATTTGATCTAACAAGTGGACTAATTTGGTGATTCCAAACTCACAAGCTCTCTCATTTTATTGGAGGTAATGTGGGGAAATTTGGATTGGGGACTTTGGTGCTCAGACTCGGCTGCAATTTGATAGATCTGGAGGCCTGTGCAGATCAATGGGTGCCCTATGTGGAGCAACTTATTTTTCTGGTGTCTTATTGTATACAAAAATTAAGGACTACCTTGAATATTTCACTATATTATTATAAGAACTTCCCCAACAGTTAACGCATCCGTTTTATTATCGTCACATCAATATATTTCCCACTAACCAAAAACCAACAAGATAATGGCAACATCTATTATTTCCCTCTTTAGTTTTGTCACACCGTCATTTTTTAATTAAACAAAATAAATAAGTATATTACACTAATTAAAAAATATATTAATTAGAGTAAATTACAAATATTATCGTTGTGGTCTTCAGATTTTTGCGATTTTGTTAGTAAATTTTTCTTTGTGATTTTTGTCCCCGAGGTTTCCGATTTCCTAGATTTGCCACATGGAAAAAATCACGAAAAAAGAGTTTAGGGAAAAAATCGCATAAGTATTAAGACCAAAACGTTAATATTTGTAATTTACTCTTTGATTTCCCAGATTTCCCAACGGTTAAAAATCACAAAAAAAAAAGTTAGAGACAAAATCGCAGAATTCTGAAGACCACGAGGTTAAAATTTCTAATTTACTCCATGCGACATTCATGTTATTAGCAATTAGCTCTAACCACCATCTGCAACCACCATCATTACTATCGTCACGTAAAATATAGTTACATGGTACACACTGCCGCATTGCACAGATACCATACTAGTGTAACATAAAACATATTCCAATTCTTATACTTCTGATTATAATACAATTAGAGTTACCAGTAATTGCATTTAATTAGTTCAAATAATATGAAGAAAAAAAATACATCATCTTTTGGTTACGGATTTATCTAAAAAAAATAATACTTCGTATCATTTACCTTTATAAACGGTTTCTAAAAAAGCTTAATATATTTATAAGGTTTGAAATTGTAAAATGAAATAGAATATCTAGATTATTGTGTTTTGAAAATTCAAATAATTTAAAATGAGTATTTGACAAAAAGTATGAGATAATTAATTATTTGCATTTTTGCATATTAAGTAAACAGAGAAACGTTTAAGGAGGTCCAACATTTTTATAAAGTCGCGATGAACAAATCTCAACCATTGATCAATAACATCTAATGGTCAAGATTAATCACATATTTTATACATAAAGGGTTATTTTGGTCATTTGACACTAAAAAAATTTTGATTTTTTTTATTTTGATTTTTTATTTTGATTTTTGATTTTGATTTTTTTAGTTTTTAATTGAGGGGTATTTTGATCATTTTGAAAAAAATATTTTTTATTTTCATTTTTTAAATTTTTTTTATTTTTATTTTTATTATTTTTAAATTAAAAACATATAATGTGATTGCATAGTGAATCACATGTGATTGCATTCTGAATGACATGTGATTGAAGTAAAACATCAAATGTGATTATACAATCACATGTGATTTTACACTAAAATCACATGTGATTACAGTAAATCATACTTCCTACGATTCAAAATAAGTGCTACACTTTTAATTTCATGTTTTTTGATGCAAAACATTGTAATAAAGATTATGATAGATTAAAGAGGATAATTAGTGAAGAGTGTCCCACTATAATCTTGGTTTTATTGAAGAAAGAGGAAGAAGATGATAATTAATGAGGTTTAATAGAGTTAAGTAGGGATAAAATGGTAATTTTATATACAAAAGTTTACCAAATAAGGAAAGTGTGACACTTATTTTGAATCACCCATATTAGGAAAGTGTAGCACTTATTTTGAATCGGAGGAAGTATGTGATTACACTAAATCACATTTGATTAAGTCATACACGTAATGACGTAATTATCAAATAAATATTACTCCCTCCGTCCCTAAATAAAGTTCCCATTTGGGTTGGGCACAACATTTTAGGAGATAGTTAATGGTGGGGTATTTGGTATTACTTTTGATTAAAATATAAGGTTTGATTTGAGAGAGAAAGTGTTTTTTAAGAGATAGTTAGTGGTGAAAGTATTTGTAATAATATTATTATATTAAGTGGACCCCTTATGTTTGAGAAATGGGAACTTTATTTAGGGACAAAACTTGAAGGGGAAATGAGAACTTTATTTAGGGACGGAGGGAGTATTTTTTAATAAAAAATTAATAAAAAATTAAAAAAATAAAGAAATTTTAAAATAAAAATAAAAAATAAAAAGAATTGAATTTTTTTTAAGTGCCAAATGACCAAAATACCCCTTAATAATAAAAAATAAAAAAAATAAAAAAAATAAAAATACTAAAATAAAAATACTAAAATAAAAAATAAAAAATAAAAAATAAATATTTTTATTTTTGAAAAAATGACCAAAATACCCCTCAATGTATAAAATTTGTGATTAATCTTGACCATTGGATCTTATTAATCAATGGTTAAGATTTGTTACTCGGGACTTCGTAAAAATAATGGACCTCCTTGAACGCAACTCTAAGTAAACAAATATTTGTTTTGTCAAACACAAAAAAGTGATTCGATTATTGTAATTTTAAATACTTCATCCGTTTCAAAATAAGTGATTTACACATTTTTTAAGACAAAATATGATAATGAAGATTAATTAGATTAAAGTGGATAGTTAATGGGGGTTGGGTCCCACATATTTTGATTGTAGTGAAGTTAATGATGTTTAAAAGTAAAAAGTAAGGGTATATGTGTCATTTCATATAGTTAGTGGATGTGGTCCCCACCACTTTTTACCAAATATGGTAAGTTTTTAAAGTGTATCACTTATTTTGAAACACCCCAAAATAGAAAGTGTATCACTTATTTTGAAACGGAAGAAGTAACATGATTTAATCTAGACATTTTTCATAATTAAACTGATTAAGTTTTATAATCACTAATTGTCTAGATTATTTATTTTCAAAACGTATTTTAAATTAAGAATCCAAACCACAAAAGAATGTGAGCATAGCTTTCTTTCCAAGTTTTCTTGGGGAGAAATTAAGCTTCTAAAACGCAATATAAAAACATGGTATTGGTGGTGCATCAATATCATCTCATATTCAGAGTAATTTTACCATTGCTTGCTTTCATTCTTTTACACATTCAAAGGTGCGTTTTAGTTATTCATTTAAACATGATATTATACCATCAATATTTTATATGTAACACGTAAGTTTCTTTATTTTGATTTGATTCTTTAATCCTGAATTTTATAGGTGATCAGAAAACAATGCCAATGCCAAAACACAATACCAAAAATGCCCCTAATGCAGTTGCTGCCAAATATTGTGACAGGAAGAGATCTGATGAGGCTGGATTTATGAGCAACGCAAAGGAGCAAATGAACTCATTTTTTGATGCAACTTTGGATGAACACAAGTCCTGTTTTAAATCCACTTGGCATAAGGGGTGTGTGTGTGTTTTATCCTTAAAACGAGTAATTAACTATCTAAACCATTCTATTTGTCTTTTGTTACAAACGAATCATTGTTTTCTTAAACGAGTGATTAGGTCATAACAAATGTTAAAAAGTCAATGACTTTTCAAGCTCTTATTCTTTGTTTTTCTGTTTATTGTGTTTTAATTTGACAAGATGATTGGAAGATTCCAAGAAGTAAAAACTGCAACATTGGAAAGTGGAGACACTCCCTCGAAGAATTAATCAATTAGCTGCTTATTTGAGTTTATTTAAAAGACATTTGTTTTTCCTTGTTGTATTTTATTTTATCTAATAAATGGGTATTAAATTCTGGTCTTCTGCACATCATGGTTGGTCATGATTTATTGTAGATAACATAAGTAGAAAAGGATATGTCTGGAAAAGTTTATGTGAAGAGCTTATGCTAATTAAACATCACTGATCGAGGCTGATCTGGATATGAGTTTGGTAGCAGATGGTACGGATTATTTGGTGCTTCTGCTCTACAGGCTAACCTTACAAAGTTAAAATTAATTTCAATTTGGATCAAATCAATAAAGCTTTTAAGAAAAACAGGAACACTTTGGAAGTTCAAATTTGATATGAAATGAAACTAAGGCTAAATTTGTAACAAAGTCCATGTAAATTTTGCATAAAAACCAGAATTGTAGAATTTTGCGGAGGTTGTGCCTTGGTTGTTGATCACCCGTATCATTATTATTCACTACTCAGTTGACCAATTCATTTAATCCAGTTGAACTGGCAATCTTAGCTTTAGTTAAACTCAAAATCAAATTAACTATCATATTCACAAAATCCCTCAAATTCACAGATACTCCGATCCGCTTACACTCCGATCCCCATATATCCATAGCCCAACTCGTATTGTTCTATCTAAAAGAAATGTAAGTGAGTACATGAATGTCTATCTGGTCATACTCATAGTTATATAGAATAACATGTAATATTCTTTATAATATTATCACTCGATTTTGACAGATATATTTTTATTTAATAAATATAACTATGAGTAGAACCAAATAATAACCATTACTCAATTGGTATTATTCTTTTATTGGTTTGGCATTTATTTTTGTTGGCCGTACATTGCAACCATAGAGGGGCTCGGGCCCCTATACTATCACTATTCACTACTATAACAGAGTATATCCCAATCGTTTTTACTAGTACTAGCAGGTACCCGCGCAATGCGGCGGCGGGTACCCTTTAACTATATTTCTGCCGGCAAACAAAATCATGTTCAGTTTTCATTTTGTTCGTCTAGGGGTTTGCTAAGTCTCTCGAGTCTTGCATATTCGGTCGGTCGTTTGTCTGTAGCATGTTAAGTCTCATATCTCTTTTTGGCGCGGCAATCAAGGTCAACCAATACTCTTTTAGTTTATTTTTCAGCATTTCTACGATTCTCTTTGATGTTTTCAAACCTATTGAATTCATATTGGAAATTTTTCTCCAAATGGACTCGTGCTTGTTTTAGAATTCTAGCTTCTTTTTCAAATGATTAAGATTTTGCAAGCTACACTTCCTAATGGCCGTTCGCCCAACTTCTTAATATCACTTTTTTAAAAATTATTTCTAAATCAAAACTCAATGTTTGACATGAGTAAATCATAGAGAATGGATATGGTGAGTTGGTGAGAAAGAGAATGACATTGTAGTTGCAATCATATTTAATAAGGGGTGGTAAACAGACCGACCAGCTAACCCGTGATTCAATAATGCATCTTCAATTTGGATGTACACATTCATCCTATACAATCTGCTGGTCATATTAAAAAAAAGAAGCAAGTTATACATTGGAGAGGAACAAGATCTGATATGGCACTAAGGCAATATAATTCAGCCTCTGAAGGTTTACAATCCATTACTCCAACTTCCTTACTTTGACATGATTGTAACATTATGGTTAATGCAGTTAGTAAAGTTATTAGTAAGATCCCAACTTTACGAGTGATCCAATGAAGATAGCTGCAGCGAATGATGACATGTAGATTCCAGATTCCATTTTGAACTGACTTCCCATATCTACCCAAATACAAGAAGAACAACAGTCAATGATGGAATTTAAACCTTTTTACCAAAATAATAACTTTAAATAATATATATCAAGATAAAAATACAAATTTTAACATCTTCACCACTTGAGATAAAAATTGAAGTCAATATGGACTAAATTGACGAATCTGATATTCAAAACGATTGATCTATCATTTTTCACCTGCTTTATTCAGAGCTATAAATACCTTTTAAGCATTTGGATCACATAGATACCATGCCTTTCAATGCAAAAAAAAAAAAAAAGATAAATAAACACAAAAATATATGTATGTTTATGATTTATATAATTAAATAATAAAAACGTAACAAACCTTTTCGGTGGTATAATGATTATAATGCTCCTCGAAATATTGAGAGTCAGAACAGCCCGTTGCCCGTTGATGAACACTATATGTTGCCAGAAAGGTCTTCCATTAGCTACATATCTGTGTATAGGATGAACATAAAGCAAGACAAATTGTAAGAATCAGGAGTGAAAATGTGTTGATTTCGAACAACAATAATTTCAATACTTCAACAATCTAATTATATTCATTTTTAATCAATGTAAATAGAGTGAAATCGAGGATTTTTGTCAATTAGGCACCATCTTAAGTAAGGATCTTCAGTGTCTGCAATTTCTTTGAATTTTACCTGGCGAAAGAGACATGATAATCGACAAATAAGATTAAAAACAAACTCGCATACATTGCTCTCAGTATCACACGATTCTCAAGCAAGAAAGACTCATCCGTTGTAAACAACTTCTGAAATGAAAAAAACGATTGCATAATTTTGAACTAATGATAAGCTAACAAAATAGTAAATATAAAATCAATACTGAAGAAATAGTAAATATAAAATCGAACTAACTCACTGCAATCAGATGATGAACTTACTTGATCCGGTGATAACCTCATGACTGGGGGGAAATGGTTGATTCGATAGAGACGAAGCAGAAATTGATAGTTATTTCTTGCGGGTTACTTGGATTTCTTGGGGATTTCTGGCGTTGTGGTGGTTTCTTGAGATGGAGAGGATAGATATGTGACTGAAACGGAGTTTGAAGGTAGAAGATGGAGATCTCTGGAAGAAGAAAAGATTGCATGCGCTTGTTTGAAAGTAGAACACGCCAATTGCTTGAATCGAGGGAAATGGCAGGTTCTAGGGGGGCATGTGAAGAGGCTAATTGCATAATCGGTGTAATCGACGGTTTTAGGAGGGTATGAGAATAGCCGGCTCCGGATAACGGACCATTTAATAAGTATTTGTTTAGTCATCGTAACCAAGAGAGAAGCTAGATCAGGTGGTTTGGTTGTTCTTGATTGACATGCATGTCCCGGGTTCGAGACCCCCTTGGTGTATCTTTTTTAACACAAAACAAACAAAATCTAAAAATAGAAATTATTTGGCTGAATTTTCAGCCGCTAATTATAAAAAGGTCCTAAATGCTTTATAAGTAGTAGAGATCCATATTGGCTATTAAATTCAATGTTTGGTTGTTAATTGTTTTCTTAAATTGGCTTTACTTATTTACTAATTAACGTATTCACCAAATAATTTGAAACAGATGACTTGCCAACACCAACCTCTTCTACTTAATACCTCACTTCAAACCAAAAATGGTGAATTTAGTAGCAATACAGCAGCCATTAATCATCCTGCTAATGGAGTCCAAACCCACGCTGTAGAGGTACCACCATGAATTTCTGGGTTCCAACCGAAACCATTCAAAAACCCAACAAAATATCAAAAACCACCACCATCAGACCCAAACCGACGGGTTTGCCGCCGAGGGCATAGCCACGTGGCAGTTCCAGATTGGGCCACTCGCAAAGGATTAATCTCCTATTCTTCGGGTCACCGAGCTTTCAGGCGGAGTGTTTGGTGAAGAAACTAGGGTGTGTGGTTTAGTTATGGTGGGATGGTGGCGTTTAAGATGCCGGAATTGATGGTTCGAGCGATGGTGATTTCAGGGTCGACACTTGCTATGACGGATTCAAACGACGTTGAATTGGTTAGGGTTTTCTTCTTCATCGGAGCGGATTCCGTCAAGGGGTTGAAGGCGCTTTTGTCTGTAAGAAGCTTTGATTACCTCGAGGTTTTCATATTCTACCCTTTAACTATTCGCTATTTTTAGTATAAGTCCCCTAGTTAGATAATTTGTAGCTTATGTTACTAAAACATCTGATATGTACTAAATACATAACCAGCCTTATACAAACTATGCACAACCAATCAAAACCTTTAAAAATCTAAATGATCAATGATTGAGATTAAACAACATAGCTAGCTATGTAAATATTGGTTATGTAATTCTATACATTTAATTTATATTAACTACATATTCGAATCAATTTAGATCAATTGTATATTCAATTTACTTTAAAATGTATAATGTGTTTTATGTAAGCAAACTTTACCATGATAATCACAAAATTTGAATGATTTTTCGTACGAAAAAATCACTTGCTATCTTTTTTTGGAAACGACAAATGAAATAACGGAAGTCTACTTGCAATTTTTCAGCGAGCACCCCGAGTTCGAGCTCCGCATAAGCGGGTAAACCCAGCCCCCAAAGGGATTTCCAAGGAAAATTCCCCATATGTGCCCGTGTGAGGTATGAGTTAAATTACGCTAATGCAACGCTCCCAAAGGGATTCGAACTCACGACCTGCAGCCCACATGGGTATAAACCCAGTGCCTCAGACCAGCTAGGCTGGCCATCATTGGCAAAAAAAAAAGAAAGATGAATTTTAGATATTTTATAATGTTTAACAACAGAAAGGAAAGAGGTGAGCTATTGGAGGGACTCATAGTTAGCAACAAAGATCGTAAAATTCCATATTTTCCACAGGTATATATAACAACAAATTATACAACGTACACACATGGCTATCGTTTAGATATTTTAAACTCTCGGCTAACGGATTAAGGTGATCACTATGTTTCTAGAGAATACATCTTCTATGGGGTGGGAACGATCGATCAAATATTTAAGATGGAACTCGCTCAAAACATGAAATGGTAACAACTGATTAATTATTAGTGTGTTTAATTTAACAATAATTTGGCTTTTTGTATGTGGCTATAGGCAACTAGAAGGGATAAGTAAGGCGGGTCATCTTGTTCACATAGAACGACCTTGTGTCTATACCCGATGTCTTAAGAAGTTCCTTGCCTCCGTACCAGCTGATGAACCACAATAAATTAGTTTCGCTATGTGTGATCTTGTCATATATAATCATTGTTTTGTGCCTTAAATGTGAATGCTCTTGTATCAATTATGCCTTGTGAAATTGTGTAATAAAGGAAATGGTTATTTGATTTGGCATTCATGTTGTTTACCTCTGTGTCTTTTTGTAAGTGTTATCTATACGTTCTTCTACTAGTTAAGGCGTTTTGTTCGCATGAATCCTTGGAATATCGAAAGAATTGGAGTTCAATTCGTGTATTTGGTTCATTTTGATGAAAGGAGTGGAATATATGGTTAATACAAAAATGTCATCAAATAAGGGAATGTAATTCGATCATCAGAGAGAATTTTTAAAATCATTTGAATGGAGAATGTCGAAGATTATCTTGAAATTATTATTAAGCACAAACAATAGAGAATTTCAAATAGAACACCAAAGTGTAAGAGTTTTTCTGAAAGCGAATTTCATATGTGGTTTATTTCAACGGAAAAATTTATGGTAGGTTAGTTGACCTATATTGAAGTTGTGGTAGGTTAACTATTATACAATGATTATAACCGGCTTGACTTTTTTCTAACTATAAAAGCGATAGCTAACGCTACAAGAAAACAATCATTTGTATCACATATTTTTCGCCGCATTTATTGCGACATTTTTAGCGATGTGAAGTTCGTAGCGTCGCCAATTATCACACAAATAAGTTTTGAGATGGCGATGTAGTTAAAAGTGCTAAACGATTAAAAACATCCTAAACAGGTCGCTATTGAGACTTTTTTAAACACGTAGCAAGCAAGTCACTAACATCGCGACTTGTATAAATATGTGGCAAAAGGAGTCATTAATTTAGCAACGACTATAAAAGCATTGCAAGACAAGTTACTATTTGATGACATCCAATAAAGAATCACAAACAAGTTGTTAGTTAGCTACATACATCTACAAACACATTACAAAACGAGTAGCTACTTTGCGACTTCTATAAACAAGTCACAAAAGTGTCGTTAGCGACATCTATAAACTTACCACAAAAAGAGTCGCTAATTCTGCGACATCTAAAGGCGCATCGCTAAACAAGCCGCGACATCTAAAAGCACATCGTTAAACAAGTCGGGACAATTATAAATGAATCGCAAAACAAGCTGTTAATTTGCGACTTCCATAAAACGGTCGCAATCTTGTCGTTAATTTTGCGACTTCTACGCACACTTCACAAAACGAGTCTTTAATTTAATAACATCTATAAACCACCACAAAACGAATCGTCAATTTTGATTTTGAGACATCTAATGATACATTGCAATACAAGTCGTTAATTTAGTGACATTTATAAATGAACCGTCTTCTACGCACACTTCACAAAACGAGTCTTTAATTTAATACTCCCTCCGTCCCACAAAAAACTTCTCATTTGATATGGGCACAAGTTTTAAAGGGATAGTTAGTGGTGGGGTCATTGGTAATAATTTTGATTAAAATATAAGATTGGTTTGGAGAGAGAAAGATGGTTAGTGGATAGTTAGTGGTGGGGTCCTTAGTAATAATAATATTTTATTATGTGGAGCCCATCAATTAAATGAAATGGGAAGTTTTTTGTGGGACAAAAAATTAAGGTCAAATTGGAAGTTTTTTGTGGGACGAGGGAGTAACATCTATAAACCACCACAAAACGAGTCGCCAATTTTGTGACATCTAAAAATACATTGCAATACAAGTCGTTAATTTAGTGACATTTATAAATGAACCGTGAGTAGCTATACGATATCTATAAACACATCGTAATTTTGCATAATTTAAAGTGTGCAAAATATGTACATTTGCAGGCGAACAAACACATCGCAAAAAGCACGTGAGTAGCTACGTATTAACAAACTGTATAAAAAGAAGAATCTTGATAATGACAGCCCTTTACATTGAGAGATCACAAGTATATATACACACTGAGATATGAATTGTATGGATCACGTTACAACTAATATAATTAATAATTGGATCCTTTACAATTTACAATTAATTACAACCGTTACAATAATTAATATACTTGTGATCTATTATTATTTATATTATCTAAGGGCTGTCTTAAGCGCATAAAAGTTGTACATTAATTCATGGGAGAAAGTGGTTCCTAAAATTCAGGAGGTAGTTATAAATTAATGTACAAGCTTATGAAACATATCTATTGACAGCCGTTAGGACTGTTATTATTAAAACCTTAAAAAGAATACTTGAGCACGCGTTCTGACATTCTCTCGTATTTGCAAGTAATTTGGCAATTTAAAACCGCCGTTGCTCACAAGTATCTTCCTTTTTTTTTTGAACAGCAAAAAGAAGGCAACGGGTCGAGCTTCGGCATTGCCATCACCCGCCCGAGGATCTCCAACAAAAATTTTATACCACGAGAATCTAGCAAATAGCTAGACACAAGAAACAATTACAAAGGTAATTTTAACCAATTCTCCCACGAAATCTTAATTTTTTGATTTCGATGAGAGATTCACAAAAAAGAAAATAATCTAACGCTATAAAAAATATCCGATTTTTTTATTCTACCACTATCAAACACTGTCGAGTTCCGGAACTTCCAAATGAGCCAGCAAACCGTGTACCCAATAATCATCATCTTTTCCTTTCGAAAATTAACATTTTGCAAATCTGCACATTTATTCGACCATTGCCTACCATTCTCGCATCTCCAATCCACCAAGTCGCACCACCTATACACCAACTTCCAAACTTCCTTGGCCAAAAGACAAGAAAAAATAACGTGATCAATAGACTCTACCTTCTCGTTACAAACCGGACACATAATAGACTCGGTCTCCATACCTCTTAGACATAAATTTTGTCTCGTAGGGAGACGATCTAATAACATCCTCCACATAAAAACATTAACTTTAATTGGGATAGACTTACACCAATAAAAGTTAAAAGACGACCCGGGGAATAACCGATCATTAATAATTCTTCTAGCCACCCCAACCGTGAAAATATCACTATCATCCAAATTGCAACACATCGTATCATTTCCTTCGATTAACGAAGTATCACTAATTAACACCATTAAATTATCGAGTTGCTCCTTCTTAACTCCATCTCTAATCAATCTTCTCCAATTAAAACTCCAATTCCCATTTTCCCATCTATCTTTAACTTTACAAAATGTGTTTAATTCCAATCTATACAAATGGTTAAACAATTGGAAAAAAGGAGCATCACCTTTCCAATCATCTAACCAAAAGTTCACCATACCACCGTTCCTTACTTTATAACGAAACACATTTTTAGTGATAATATTGTTATCATGTAAGTAATTAATCGAACCAATAATATTACGCCAATTACCTTTGCTTAACCGAGAATTAGAGACACAATCAAAGCCACCATGATCTCCATGAACAGCTTGGATAACCTTACACCACAACGCCTCCTTTTCATTATAAAAACGCCACTTCCATTTTAGAAGAAGAACCAAATTAAGGGCATCAAGACTAGCAATGCCTAGCCCTCCTTTTTCTTTAGACGCCAAACAAGAACTCCATTTAACCCAACTCATCTTTCTCTGAGTATCATTACCATCCCATAAGAAATTAGCCCGTAAATTCTCCATTTTCTTTAAAACCGACACCGGAACACGAAAGAAAGAAAACCAATAAATCCCTAAGCTTCCTAACACCGACTTAATCAATGTTAACCTACCACCAATCGATAACATATTGGCTTTCCAAGAAGACAATTTCTTACGCATTCTCTCATAAATGACATCCCTAAACCGCACCGACCGGCCACCACCGCCAATACGTATACCTAAATAATCAAAAGGTAAATTGCCTTGACTACAACCATTATTAACACACAAACCATGAATCTGTTCCGAAGTCACCCCAACACCAAAAACCTGCGACTTAGCCATGTTAAGCTTCAAACCCGAATGCTCATAGAACTTTTGTAAAATATAAACCATGCCTTCTAAATTATTTTGGCTCCACTCCGACACAAACATCACATCGTCTGCATAAAAGAGATGAGAAATAGGAACATTATCGGAACCAATACTCGCCCCCGTAAACCGACCCATATTAACCGCATTTTCGATCATAAGATGTAAACCTTCCATTGCTAAAATAAAAAGAAACGGAGATAGAGGATCTCCTTGACGAAGACCCCTAAACATATCAAATTCCTCCGTGGGACTGCCATTTACCAGAACCGACATTCTAGCCGACGACAAACATTTATGAATCCAACCTCTCCACCGGGAACCAAACCCCATATTCATCATTATAAAATCAAGGTATTCCCAGCTTAACGAATCATAAGCTTTTTCAAAATCCACCTTAAAAAGAAGTAATTTCTTCTTTTTAGCTTTATACCAATCCATAATCTCACTGATCATCATAGGGCCGTCAAGAATTTGTCTCCCTTTAATAAAGGCGGATTGAACGTTACTAACCAAGTGATCTGCCACTTTAGCTAATCTCAAAGCAAGTAATTTGGAAATCACTTTAAATTGTACTCCAATAAGAGAAATGGGCCGAAAAATCCTTAACTAGAGTAGGATTAGAAATCTTCGGAATTAAAGTTATAAACGACGAATTGCAGCCACTAGGAATCGTACCTTTCAAAAAAAATTCCGAAACTGCTCTAAAAAGATCATCTTTATAAAGCTCCCAATATTTCTTTAAGAATTTAAATGTAATACCATCCGGACCCGGCGCTTTTTCGCTACCACAACTCCAAAAAGCAACTTTAATTTCTTCCAAGGAACACATACTTTCAAGCATAGTCACTTCAGCCGAAGAAACCTGCTTAAAACGATCTTGAGATAACGAAGACACGTTTATATCAACTTTATTGAACTTTTCTTTATAAAAATAAAAAAATGCGGTTTTTTATCTCTTTCGGATCCGTAATCCATTCACCATCAACCGATACCCCTTGAATCATGTTACCTCTCCCCCGCTGTTTCAAAACCCCATGAAAAAGATGAATTTTCATCACCTTCAACATCCCACTTCGGTTTCAATTTTTGAAGAAGATCGATATTTTTCCGTTTCTCTAATTCTTTCAGCTCTAAGATCCAAACAAGTATTTGTTCTAATTCTTCATTAGACACACAATTGTCATCAATCTTTTTCTCGACCTCATCAATTAAAACTCGAAGTCTAAGGGATCTACCAATAGTGGCTTCACGATAATCAACAAACCATTTCTTACACTCTTCTTTAACAAATTTTAATTTGTTTTTCAGATTTTTTATACTCGACCCTCTGCCCATTGTGTATTCTTGACACGTTTTTTCTATCATCTCATCAAACTCAATCAACTCGAGCCAAGAATGCGAAATTCTAAAAGGTTTCGGGCCAAAATTTTCACTTTTCGAATACATCAAAATCGGAATATGATCCGATAAATTACGTTCCAAAGCTACAACTCTTAAGTTAGAATCAACCTCACCAACATCTTCCGAAATCAAAAATCTATCTAACTTGCTCATCTTAGTGGCTTTCTTGTTCATCCAAGTAAATTTTCTACCACCCATAGGCATATCAATTAACCTCGCTTGATCAATGAAGTTATTAAAAATTGCAGCCCCCGTAGAGTTAAAACCCGAGCCGTACCTTTCCGACTCATATCGAACTTCGTTGAAATCCCCAAAAATAACTACACTGCCTTCATTAACACGAATATATTCTAGAATTTCATCCCAAAGAGACCGTCTAGCCTCGACATTTTGTGGAGCATAAATGTTGATCATAATTGTGTTACTACCACTACCCATCCACGTCCCTTCCACTATAATATAATTAACTCCACAACAAATCTTGGATTTAACAAAAACAGCGGGATCCCAAATAGATAAAATACCACCCGAATGACCTTGCGCCGAGCTAGCCGCAAAGTCGAACTGAAAATTACCCCACATCGATTTGATTTTAAACAACTCCACTCTAGTCATCAGAGTTTCCTGAATCCCTACAAACTCCACCCCATTTTGAAAACATCATTTTTGCACCCACTTCCTCTTTTCCGCGTCCCGAGTTCCACAAAGGTTAATTGATAGAACCTTCATCGGAAACAGATAATACACGTTTGCTAGATGACTCTAGGTGCTCTGCTTGCTTCTTTTCATTCCGGTTACCAAACATACCACCAGACACATTATGGCACTCCCCCGTATCTTCATTAGTTTTACGACGGCTGAATTTTTCAAAGCCTGGTGGACATCTCACTGAGCTCGTTGGAGATTTGTTAGAATTTAACTTAACAAACCCCTGGACCCGAACCTCGTTAGCCTCTTCCTCTACCAGGTCGACTTTCATCTCATTCATCGGATTGGAAGACGAAATTTGAACCGGTGACGATGAACCGCCTTCCCCTTTATCACCATCATCTTCCTGCACAAATTGATCTCCCGAATCCAAAGAATTATTTTCGAGATTTTCCTCCTCTTGTTCATTAATAGGGTCATTAAGCTCGTTGATCAAATTCTCAATAAGATCATCATCAGCACCGTTATCAAAGTTAAGTTCAGATTCTGAGGCATTATGATGTCTCAAAATCTTAATTTTCCATAATTCAGTTTCCCGAACCCTCATCGTATAAGCAACATCATGGACCATCAGTGTAATTTTTTCAAAGATACTCGATACTTGATCCGTACTTATACACATCTTCCCCCTGCTAGGATTATCATCAAACTCGTCAAAAAACAAGAATTTCCCCCACAAGTTGCCAATCTTTTTGTATACATTGTTCCCGCCCAAAACACTTGCATATGATAAATTAGGGTTAGCCCCATGCATGGTTTTAGACGTACCATATCTCTCATTCGATGCCTGTTTCTTCCGTTCAAATCTAGCCACTGATACATAAACATGGAATGATGCAATCCATTGTTCTGATAGGAAACGAGCAAACTCATCTTCTTTACCGATGCCCAGGAATCTAATGAAACCAAATCGCTTACCGAATTTAGATTTTTTCTTGGGAATAAACACATCGACCACACGTCCGAACCGCGTACACCACTTCCACAAATCATTCTCGCTCATCTCATTAGGAAAATTAGTTATGAAGAACGATTTTGCTATCTTCTCCACAGATCGCTGGAACGGATTATCAATAGGTTTATTGATATCCTGCGATCTAGGTTTATTTCTGTTATCGATTCTCCACACCCAACCATCTGCATCTTTGTGTTGCTTGAATCTCCCCATCTAAACGATGTTACAACAAGAAAACGAAACCCAACCCACCCCCGACCCCAAGAACGACGACGATCTCAATCAAAATCGCCAAAGAGCGAACGGCGCTGGGGTTATTAGCTCACAAGTATCTTCCTATCTTGATTAACGACTAATTTCTGGCCAGCTACCTTCGTATCTAACGTATAATTTGTACGTTAGTCATGATTTTTGTAAGTATGTTAGACTGTGCGTAATGGGTGACCAAACTGAGTTTGGTCACCCCTGCCACCTCTGCGCCACATCAGCTTTCTCTCTCCTGATCAAACACATGACCAGACAGCGACCAAATGCCCGTAATGGGTGACCGTTCGAAATTTATTTTTATTTTTTTTAATTTTAATTTAGATTAAAAACAATACATAAATAATAAAATAAAAACATTACATTAATAATATAAAAAAAATACATAAATAAAAAAAACATTACATTAATACTAAAAAAAACAAACTAAAAATCCAAATTATATTTGGCCTTGATTTTCGCCTTCCTTGCCAAAACCCACTCAAGTTTTCTGCCGGTGAGGTATTCATGCGAGTCATTGTAGAATTTCATGTGCTTGAGCTCTTGGTTATCTTTTTGAATCTCCATGAAATCAAATAGGTTTGCTTTGCGGAAGTCGCTCGTGGCCTCTTTCCAATGCCCGACTAATTCCTGAGCCGAAGATGGCGGGGGCACCGAAATCTGAACTTTGAGCAGCTGATGACGATGCCGCTGCTTTCTTCTTCGCCTTGTCCCGCCCCATTGGTCGAGGGGTGTAACTTCCACTTCTTCATCATATTGATCCTCACCGACCCATGAACCTTAAGCAGCTGATGATGACGACGTCCTTGATTTTTTTCCACTAGCCTTCGCGAACATCGCCAACTGTTTTGGGTATTCAACCTCCTTCCACTTTGTTCTTGGAGGAAGACATTTTTGGAGAGGGTGATTGAGAGAATTGAGTGTGTGTTTGAGTTTAGAAAGAAATGAGAGTTCTGAATTATTTGGTAAAAGAATTGGGTATTTATAGGGTAAAAAGAGGGGTAAAAATTAAATTTGAAGGGGTTAAAGAGCCGTTGGAGGGGGTGTTGTTTACGTTGAACGGTCGACTTTGAACGGTCTAATAGTCGACCGTTGGAGGGGGCGACGCGTCGGGGTTGTCGACTTGGCCGGTCGCGACCGGCTTGTGGATCGTGGGTTACGCATGGTCTTAGAGTTTTGTTGGGACTTGGGACTGAATCTAAATAGGTATATATATGGATGTATAGAATAAGGTATTATATGGAAATTTGAATAAACTGCTATTCGATACTTTTTTTTAATAGCAAAGATAAGGCTAGTGGGTATGGGCACCACATGTGGTGGTGCCCTTTTCCGCCACATCATCGCCACCTCATACACCACACCACCACCACACCACATCATTTGGTGGAAATACCCACCACACCACACCACACCATTTTATTTTCCATCTCATCATTCCTTTTCCATTTATTTTTTAAACATAATATTAAACTTCCATTAAAATTAAAATAACAATACATTAAATTAAAAATACAAATACTTAAAATTAAAAATAGAAATACTTAAAATTAAAAATACTTAAAATAAAAAAACTACAATCCTGAATATTGGGGTTGTTGAAATTGAGGGAGTTGAAATTGAGGTGCGGTTTGTGGATAATATTGTGGAGGTGGGACAACACCGGAACTTAGGATGTTGACATACGGCTCATAGCTACCAAATCCTAGGTTCGGTGGTATATTTTGTTGTGAAGGTTGGTTGGGTGTTTGTGGAGGATTGTTGTGTGGATCCATTGTAAGTAGAGAGGTATGAAGATAGGAGTTTGTAAAGAGTAAAATGGGTTAATTGTGTGTGTAAAATGAGTGAAAATGTGTAATATATATAGGTAAATAATTTTTTTTTTTAAAAGTTTTTTTTTTATATTTGTAACCGGCTATAAAGCCGTTGTACAACGGCTCTTTTCGATCAAAAACATCAATCCACGCCCGTTGCCGAGCGTTGTCCGTGCCCATCTCTCGCCACGCCGCACCCCAACGCCGTTGGGGGGGGGGGGGGGGGGCGGTGTTCGGACCTCTCGCCACGCCGTGGCCGTCTAGTCACACCCCCACGCCGGTTTGGGCGTTGGCCCGTACCCTCTAGTCTAAAGGATAATCGCAAGTGAGCTTCAACATTGTTATCACCCACCCAGACTACCCTTATATTTCATTATAAAACTTGCCGGTACAAAGTACCAATAACACCACCGTTACACCAATTGTTACACCAACAAGTGTAAAGTTGCCCGTGCTTCGCTACGAGTTCTTATTCTTTGTTTATACAGTTTCACAATAATATAAAAGTTTTTTAAAAATTAAAATATCTTATTAACCTTTTGTATTTTATTTTCGTTGGCTAAAAGACAAATACAATTTGCTCGTTCATATAATACAAAACAAATTATAAACATAAAACTTTGCAATAACTATAACAATTCTATATTCGATTAGAAAAGAAATGACATTTTAGAATTAATTATTAGATGCTAGTGAATTAAAATTTTTATAGATAATTAATTGGAAAAAAAATAAAAAGAGAAACAAAAGAAAAGGAACACCCTATATTATTATATTAAGCTAATCATTTACTTGGTTATTAGATGCCAGTGAATTAAAAATTTGGTTTTTTTAACTCATGCCTTTATTAGAAGCATCGATTGAAGTTATATTTACCATTTACCATTTATATTGAAAATTGTATTTAATAGTTGAAAAAAGTAGAGTTCATTAAACGCATTTCTTGATTTGTTATGAAATATTTTGTTTAATTAATGCTTCTAATCTTATACCCTTAGTGCATGAGTTAGCCAAACCTTAAAATTTTTATAGACAATGGAAAACAAATCAAAAAAGAAACAAAAGAAAATGAACAACTATATTATTATTATATTAAGCTAACCATTCACTTGGTTTTACCAAACTTTTAAAGGCGTTCCATTATTCTTCCCTCCGTCCTGTATCTTTCTAATGAACAGTGCCCCCTGAACGATAATTGTATATTAGATACAATAATTACAACTAAATAAAGGATTAAACAAAACTACCAAACATAAAAACGAAATTTCTCCTAATTCCAAACATAAACAGAATCACCTCCCCACTGGTTTCCGAATCCAAATCTTTATTTTTAGATAGCAATGGATCTGAACACCAAGTCCCCCACTCGAGACTGCTCCATTTCGACTTTGAACGATGTTTTATTAGTCATTCCAAAAAAAAAAATGAGAAAGTTGCGAATAACTTTACATGACCGATCTGATGACTGTCAAAACTCTAAGACTGTGCGTAATGGGTGACCAAACCCAGTTTGGTCACCCCTACCACATCTGCGCCACATCAGCTTTCTCTCTCCTGATCATACACACGACCAGACAGCGACCAAATGCCCGTAATGGGTGACCGATCGACTTTTTTTTTTTTTAAATTTAACTTTCAATAATAATTAAAACATTACATTAGAAATAATTTAAAACATTACATTAAACATAATTAAAAAAACATTAAAAAACTACTGGTGGGTTTGTCGATTCCAAATGTGTTCCACCAAATCAGATCTAAGATTAAGATGAGTTTGTTGATTATTGATCTCCCTGATAACTTGTAATACTTCTTCATGTGATCGTACGGGGTCGGCTTCACTATGTCGCTCTTCCGGATGAAAATCGGGACATATGGCCCTGCCTTTGTCTTTGATAATCATATTATGTAATATGATACAAGTGTACATTATATCCCTTATTTTGTTAACATTTGGGGACCTTGCAGCCGTTTTTATTATACCCCATTTTTTCTTTAGAACGCAAAATGCTCGTTCTACGTCTTTCCTTGCAGCTTCGTGTGCTTTCTTGTAGTTCACCCGCTTAACATCATTCGCATTTGGGTGTGAAATGGACTTAACAAGAACAGACCATTCCGGATATATCCCGTCAGTAAGATAATATCCCCATTTGTAAGACACCCCGTTTGCCAAAAAGGGTACCTCAGGTGCTTTCCCGTCTTTGAGATCATTGAAAATATGGGACGCTCGTAACACGTTGATGTCGTTGTTCGACCCGGCGACACCAAAGAACGCGTGCCAAATCCACAAATCTTGTGAGGCAACCGCTTCAAGTAAGATGAATGGTTCGTTCCCGTGATCCCCTCTAACATATTGCCCACGGTAAGCATTTGGACATTGAGCCCAAGGCCAATCAGTACAATCAATGCTTCCTAGCATACCGGGAAACCCATGTTTCTCCTCATGAAAAGCGTATAGCTTCGCCACATCAGTATGAGTAGGCTTTCGCAGAAACTCATCTCCATACAAGTGCATAACCCCTTTACAGAATTCTGCGAGACTATCACGGCTAGTTTTCTCACCAATTTGTAAGTATTCGTCTAGAGCATCCGGTACGGTCCCGACTCATCCTGAAACGTTTGCGCAAATAATGGGACGGTATTAGTGAGATCGCGAACAATGCGTGTGAAAAGATCACGACTCATCCTGAAACGTTTGCGAAAATCATGCTCGTTATACGTCGGATTTTCAGCGAAGTAAGCTGCCACGAGACGGTCACTCGCACCGTCACGGTCCCTATTGACGTATCTTCTAGGAGTTCTAGGGATAGTAGAACTAGAACCTTCAAGAAATGCGACCGCCGTTTGTAAAAAACCGAGATGTATAACCCTGTCCTCTTCCTCGTCGCCAAAAATGAAATTAGCGACATCCATTTCATCGTCGGAACTCATTTTTAGGATAGTGTGTGTGATGTGAGTAAGTATGAAGAAAAGAAATGAGAAGTGTGAATGTTTTTAGAAAAAGATTGGGTATTTATAAGGTAAAAAAGGGGGTAAAAATTAAGTTTGAAAGGGGGTTTTTGGAGCCGTTGGAGACGTGTTTGAACGGTCGAATAGTCGACCGTTGGGCACGGTCGACGCGCCGAGCATGGGCCGGCGTAACGGGTGGGACGCGTCGGGGAAGGCCGATGTGGCGGTCGTGACCGATCGTTTGGTCGAGCGTTACGGCCGGTCTAACATACTCGTGTCTTGGGCTTTCTTCCTTATTACTATACTAGCACTGGACCATTGGGCTAACCTTTAATATTATATTGTGGCATATCTAATACTATTTAGGTAGCATTAGCTTTATAGTAAGCACTCAACTATGCAATAAGTTTGGTATTATATGCAACGCTTTCCTAAAAATCCTTTTTTTGACAGGTTTGTAAATATCATGTTTTTATGAGTTCTCCTACGCTCATGCCGTTGAAATAAGCACTATGTATTAATTTATAATAATGATATTTAGTCTAACAATTTGGTCTTACTCATATTCCTATTCATTAGATAAAGAAATATACCAAAATCAAAGAATAATATTAAGAGAAATAATTAGTAAATTACACATATCAAGTGAGTAGGACTAAATAATATGGACTAAATATCACTTCTCTTAATTTATTTGTATTGTGTATGTATTTGTAAAATATGTTAATTATACTGATCATTTTTCTTTTAATTTTTCTAAAATTACACTGATATTACTTATCTTATAAAAATATTTACACCTACACTTTCTTTCTTTTTGCTAAAGGATGTTAGATTTTGTTGTTCATGTTTTTTTTTTTAATCGACAACCTAATCCATTTTTAATTTCACTTATGTCCACAATAAGATTTGAATCCTCAATCTTAAGATCAGAGCAAACACCTTTATCACTAGACAATTGATCCTTAAGAATTGATGTTCACATTGTGCAACATCCTTAATTTGTATTTCCATATCCACAAACCAAATACACCCACACCCTTAATCATTAATCCTAACTCTTAAGGAATATTTTAATTTAAATTGGTTCAATTTTTGCTTCTATCAATTCTTATTTTCTATTTTTCATGTTTGACAATTTTCTGTCTTAACCACACGTGACTTTAAAAAGTCATTCTCCACCTCACGTGACTTTTATCTCCTTCACCATATCTAACGAACAAAAGCACTACCAGCAACCGGAACTCATCACCACCATCTCCGCCCTTCCCATGAACACAACCTCCACCATCCACCGTCGTCGCCCTCCAATCAACACCGCCGTATTACCAACTCCCATCATCATGGACACAGAAGAACCACCCACCACACCCCCTCTTTTTCAACCACCACCACCATCGCTTCCACCAACCGACGAGTCATTTTCCAATTCGGATCTCTCCCAAATTCCCCCAACAAACCCTTCGAAAATCCCAATTCGTCCTCAAAAAATCCGAAAACTTTCGTCAATCTCGGAAGAAATTAAAACTCAAACAACAATCGTCGAAGCTAAAATATCAAAATCCATCATCCCTTCAACCCCCACCACAACAAAAATCCGCCGTCGAAACCCTTCACAATCAGCCAAAGATTTGCCCAAAATAATTAAGCCCTTATCTTCCTCCGGCGAAATCACCGCCGCTCTCCGCCACCTCCGATCCACCGACCCACTTCTCGCGAACCTAATCGACAATCACCCACCACCAAAATTCGATTCCCATCAACCCCCATTTAAATCCCTATCAAAATCAATTCTTTATCAACAATTAGCCTACAAAGCCGGCACATCGATCTACACTCGTTTCGTAACCCTATGCGGCGGCGAAAACGGCGTCGCACCGGAAACTGTGCTCTCTCTGTCCACGCAACAACTTAAACGAATCGGGGTTCCTGGGCGCAAGGCAAGTTACCTTTTCGATCTTGCTAATAAGTATAAAAATGGTATTTTGTCAGATGAATCAATTATGAAATTGGACGATAGATCTTTATTCACAATGCTATCAATGGTGAACGGAATTGGATCCTGGTCTGTACATATGTTTATGATATTTTCATTACATAGACCTGATGTTTTGCCCGTTAGTGATTTGGGTGTTAGAAAAGGGTTGCAGTTATTGTATTCGTTAGATGAATTACCTAGACCGTCACAAATGGAGCAATTGTGCGTCAAATGGCGGCCGTATAGATCGGTTGGGGCGTGGTATATGTGGCGGTTTGTGGAAGGGCGGGCGGGTGGTGGTGCCGCCACAGTTGCTTTAGAGAGTGATGGTTTTTCCGGGCAGCAGCAAATTGGGCAACCGCAACAGGGGCAGCAGCTACGACAACGACATCAGTTGCAGCTTCTGGAACCGACCACGGATATTGGGAGTCTTGGGTAGTTTTGCTATCGCTCTAATTTACCGGGTATTGTTGGCGTGAGAGTTGACGTTTCGCTGATTTGACAAAAATGAAGTGTCAGTTGATGTCACAGTTTGCACCAGGTTTAGTTTCAGGGTTAAAAATGAGTTTGATGCTATCTGCAATAGAACTGGTTGTTTTATTGTAGAGTAAAATGGTTCATGTACTACCTTATTTTATCCATTAGTTGCTTATTCAGGGCCTGCATTTCGGGGCAATAACATGAAGATTGTAAAAATTATATCACATACAAATTATCTACTTCCATTGACCGGACAAAAGAAGCTGAAGAAATCAGGAAATAAGCTGATTATTATATACGATATGTGTAAAATCTAATTATACATAAACGGACTGTGATCGTTAGGGATTATTACACAATTATAGACATTGTACCCAGTCGTCAACTTTCCAATGTATAAATTGTCAAGGAATAAACCCCTTTGTGTATTATACATCATACAAATAAATGAATAATATGATACTTTGTATAGATGTACAATTCAGCCACTCTACTATTTACAATACATAAATACTGAAATATAACTAAATACTATTAAGAGCATCTCCAATGATAGTTTTTTCAAAAGCTTATTACTATTTCAATAAGCTTTTGAAAGACTTTTTACCATTGGAATACATAGCTTTTTTAAAAACTTATTGCAATGACTTTTTTTCTACTAATTTTTTAATGAACTTATCATGTTTGTCTCTTTTAGTCCCTCTATATTTAATAACTTTTCATTTTAAGCCTTAGATATGAGCTATAGTTTTAAGCTTGTTTTTTTTTTTTTAATATTTGCAATATAATGTTTTTATCTATTTAAATATTAATGTCAATTATTATAATATTTTTGCATGAAATATCTTTAAAAATATTAAGTTTTATAAGATGTCAAAAAAAATTGTCAATTTATATATAGGGGTATATATGAAACATTTAAGATAGATAAAGATGAATTAGAAACATTGTAAAAAAAGTTTTTGTAAAAGCTTAACCATTGGAGATGTTATGTAAGAATAACTCTTTGGTTAGTAGAGTGTTGATGTGGCAAAAGTAATAAGCTTTTGTAAGGTTAACCATTGGGGATGCTCAAATATTTCACACATCCCTGTACTCTGAAAATGAGGCGCATGTGATTGGACCTGAGGTTTTTACACTTACCAGTTGGGACTGTCACCTGGAATTACTACATTATTATCAGATGAGAACATATATCAAGTGATATTTTATTGTAAGTGTAATTATATATACTTCCTCTGATTCAAAATAAGTGATACACTTGGGGTTTCATGGTTTTTGAGGCAAAAGATTATAATAATTGTTAAATTAGATTAATTGGATGGTTAGTGGGGAATGGGTCCCACACCTTTTGAATAAAGTAAAGTTAATGATGTTTAAAAGTAAAAAAGTAAGGGTAAATAGGTCATTTCACTTTGTTAAAGTAGATAGTTAGTGGATGTGGGTCCCATATTTTTTACCAAATAAGGAAACTTTTCAAAGTGTATCACTTATTTTGAATCACCCAAAAAAGGAAAGTGTATCACTTATTTTGAATCGGAGGGAAGTATACTACATTTACGTTAACATAAACAGTGGCACACAACTGCTTTTTTTTAAACCATTATTGTTATGCCACGTGTTTGCCTTCTGGCTACAACACAACCATACAAAAATTACACGTATATATTTCTTTTCTTTTTATCCACATATTTCTTTCTTTTGTGCCGCCTCAATTGTTGACCTCTTGGGCCAGCATATCATATTTATATTTCATTCTTCTATTAAACTTTAATACTCTAAGAAGTAATAGTCTAATAGAGGAGGTATGCTTCAATTATCCCTTTTTTTTGCCATATATTTCAACCTTCTACGTTTACAGATCTTTTTCTTACAAAATATTTTGGAGTTTTTCTCTATGGTTGAAAATAATAAATTTTATAATAGTTTCATAGTCTTGCTAAATTTTATAATATTAAAATCACCTCTCATAATTAAATTATATTTCAACCTTTTTTTGCTAATAACTTATAGTTAAAATAGAGATATATAACCACTTTAATGGAGATTTATAGCATCATTCAAGTAAATATAGATTAAGATCGTAAAAACATAAGCTTGTAATTTAGCTACACCTAATTCTAAACCGGTTAATGCAAGAACTATAAATAAAGGACCAAGATCCCCTATAAAATACAATAGAAAACCATATTAATTTGAAAACTAAGCCAATTTTTCTATAACTTTTTTCCAATAAAATATTTGTGGAGCTTTTTCATGGTTAGAAATGATATGAGTTGTGAATTATAAGTTAATTTTTCTGATAATTTATTAGAGTTTGTTCCTACTAAAATAATGAGTCTACATATACTAAGGATAATAAAAAACTTTGATATAGTCAGAAGAGTAACACAAATAATGCATATAGCTAAACGTTACATAAATACGGATCAACAGTTTTTTGATTCATACAAAGATCCCTCGCGGCAGCGCGCAGGGTGAAATCTACTAGTTTATTTACATTAAATCTATGTAGTTATGTCATGGAACTAACACCTTGCCTCTTTTTAAATAACTAGAATGGTACCCACTCAATGCGGCAACATATACATTATGACTATATTTTGTGGTGACCAATTAGTGGTGGTGATAGTGGTCGTGAAGGTGGGTGGTTGGAATTTTCAAACTTTTTAAAGTTTAAGAGACTAATAAATATATCGTCTAGTAGCTCAGTTAGTTAAGTATTGCGTTAATAAAGTAGATGTCTCAAGTTCAAATCCTATATGGTGTATTTATTTTATAATACAAATCGGTCTTGAAACAACATGTGTAGTTGCTGAAAATTAAGTTTGCTAATTTGTCATGTACCAAATCATGCATGATATAAAATGTATATATATGAGTGGATGCATGTTTAAACTTATAAAAATTGTTTAAATTGTGAACTTTTTAAGAGTTAACTGAAAGAATGATCCCTTTGGTTTGGCCAAATTGCACTTTTGGTCTCTGTGTTTCATTAAGTGCGGGCGTGGTACCTATGGTATGCATTTTTGTACAGCCATGTGTCACACCCCGCCAAATATGGTTTGCGGAAGAACGGGCATGCGACTTTCATGAGTAAACATAGCATATGATTATCGTAAACAATAAATGTTTGATAAAAAGTAATGTCACCAAAATTTATTGTAAACAAAGTAGTTAAACCAAAACATAGTTTTTAACTAAAAATTGGAGGTGACATCTTTACTAAACGAAAGCTTGACTCCAATGCATGCGACTCAATGCTTAGCTTAGATACCTGAAAAACATAAGTAAAAAGTATCAACAAAATTGTTGAGTGAATTCACAGATTTATTGTGTTCAAAATAGTTCCATAGTTTTCGTATGCCACTCATGGCAAAAATAGAGTGATGATATAAACGTTAAAAAATAGTCTGCTTAAAAGCAATAGTAAAATCATAATAGTTTTCATATGTCATCGTTGGCAAAAATAGTGTGGTGATATAAACGTTAAAATGACCTGCTCCGAGAACAAGGGCGCGATAAAATCGCAAGAAGAAACATGTGACGGTGATCCCCCAAAAGGTTAGCTATACCCTTTTGAGTTAAAATCTCGACCCTATGCCCATAACCAAAACAACAACTCTAAATGCATTTCCAATCTGGATATACACTCCTCGTGGTTCGATAAACATCGATAATAACTGATCAATAACGTGTGGGAGGGTGAGTCTCAGCCAATATTACTATCTGCATATCCAGGGCCTAGTCGCAACTAGCTAATGATTATGTATGTAAGCATATACGCACTTCCATGCACTACATCTAAACCTAGTCCGAGATAAGGATTCATTGTCAAGTTTCCAAAAATAGTTTCGTCACAAATAATCGTAAACACTAATAGTTTATATGTTTTTCACCCCAATTGAAAGGCAGTTAAAACGTAGTTAAAAAAAAAAGAGTGGATATGGACTCATAGTCACAGTATGATTTATAAAATACGTTGTGATAAATAATGTAACTTTGTAAAAGCAGTTGTTATGTTTTTCACCCCAAAGTTGTAAAACAGTAAATAAAATGCGGTAAAAAGTGGGGCTGTGAACTCACCTGATACAATGCTTCCAAAAAACTCAGATAATGAGATGTTGTTACCAACTAAACGACTTCTAGTGCCCTATATGCATAGAAGTAAATAAATGAGTGACGGTCTTAATGACATGTCTAAGCTAAATGATACATAAATGGTTCCCGAGGGAAATTAGACTCGAGCGATACGTTGGTGACGTTGTGAACTGATCGCGTATTTTAAATATGTTTTTTTTTACAGGTTCTGGTAAAGATTTATGTTTTGATCGAAAATAAACCAATTGTGATACAATAGGTATTTATTTAATGAAAATAAATATCAAGCATTAAAAGTAATTAATTATAAAATGATAAATTAACTTAATAATCCATAAAAGAAATTTAAATAATTATTAGAAGTAAAATATTTAATAACGATTTAAGTAAGTAATTGATTTTTAAAATCACAAATCAGATCATCATCAGGTTCTAGAACTAAATCGTTTTGGTGACAGGCCATCACATTAAGTGGGTTTAGATTTTAGTTAATCTGAGTTGGGCTTTGGATTTGTTTTGGGTGTAAACGCAACAAACGCAACAGCAAAATAATTCGCCGGAGATACACCAACATTCCAACACACACTTTTACGCACACACAAACACGACGACCAGAAAAACAGTTCGAGAGTCAACGTATCGCGTGGACAACACACACATCACTTCATATGTGCATCGCAAAAATTATAGAGAGAGTGAGCGTTACCTGTTCTCGGAAATAAAAGAGAAGCGCGCGAATAAAAACGAGACTGATACTTGTCGTCGGAGGCGATTTGAGTTGCCGCCGGAAGTAGACTGGTTCACCGGAGGATTCTTATGCTCGCCGGAGTTGATACAGTCGCCGGAATCTTTCTGGTCATCGAAGGAACGTTACTGATTTGCTGGGTTTAAGGTTTAGTGAGATGACGATGGTTCCTGGTTCGATGGGTGTATCAAACGGAAAAAGGGAGATAGCATAAAGTAAGCCGGAAGTTTGTACTTCTCGCCGAGGTAGAGATGTATGTGATCGCCTGGTTTCCGTCATAGTGAGAGATGAGTGGTGGTTTTAGGTAGAAGTGATGATGATGGTTGGTTAAATCTTAAAACAAAGTATATCTTAAAATGCATAAGGTACGATTGGAGTGGGAGGTTTTGACCGGTTCAAGGGGCTGAGTTGGTGGTTAAACTTTAAAGTACACGTGATCTAGTATTTTAATTCATAAAAACCGGATTGTTTGTTGAAAGTGATACGTACGTGGTTGGATAAAGAGACTCTTTTATTTGTTATAAAAGGTGTAATTACATATTATTTGATATTTGTGGTTACTAATAAGTTTATCTCGTCAAATATTTCGACAGGGTTCTTACACTCGGGTATATGTTTATTCAGTTTCAGTATCTTTGTAGCGCACTGGGCATTTAGCTATTGTTAATTTTATATTAAATTTGCTTATGGTGTTTTGTATAAGATTTAAATGTAAAAATGAATGTTTTTATTAATAAGATGATTGTGCTAAGACAAAATGGGTAACAATAATTGTCAGGCCAAATACCTAATTTTGAGGGTTGTCACACCATGGTCCCTCCGCACTAACGTTGTTAGTTTCCGTCCGTTAGTGGAAACATGTGTCCCTCACATGAGGGCATTTTGGTCATTTTGCATGTGGTCCCACTGTAACATCCCGAGACCCGGCCTATTATTTTATTACTTTTGGTAAATAATATTCTGTTATTTAATATTTTATTTAATTGTATTTTAACCAACGGGTTAAAATTAGTGTAAACTGAAATGTTTTGTTTAATTAGTGATATTTATATATCTAATTCTCTTTTGAATTTGGGTTCCAAATATATTTTCGTTGTGTAAATCAGAGTTCATTTAGGCCTTAAAATTTATCAGTGTATAATTAGATAACAGGTATGTGTTTATTGAAAATTGAATCCATCCTTCATAGTGTATACGTGCGTGTGTGTGAACTGTGAAGGTATTAAAAAAAACACATGTTGCTTTCTTCCTTCCCCTTTTGTTCGTATCTTAACACACACACATATACAATTTGCATGTTCTCTAATTTTTCTTAATCAAGCCTAAAATCTTTCTAACTCCAGCCCTGAATTCCGAAAATGAGCAAGCTATAAGGTAAGATTTCTTCTAAAAGCTAGGGTTCTTAGTTCTTGAATATGGTTAAATTAGTTTTTGAGTTTTTGATGATTTCTTGATGAAAGTCGAAATTGATGGTTTATTTCATGTTTATACTTGATCGTTTAAGTATTGTATGCTTAATAGTTGGTTAGAAACTTGAATTATTGAAGCTTTCATGATCCACCATTGTTGTGTTCTTGAGGAAGAAGATGGGTTTTGCCCAAATTCTTGAAATTGTTATTATTATGCTTAATTCATGTTAGGGAAGTGTTAACTAGAATTATAGAAGTAAAAGTTAGGGTTTATGAGAAATTGTTATAAGATTTGGTAGTGTTTGGCTAATTGGATTTTTTTAGACATAAAACTAGTCAATCTTATGGATTCTTGGTTTTGGTCAAATCTGAAGATTGACTTTATTTTAAGATGTCAAAGTATGCATAAAAATGGTATGTAAATGTTAGTTAAAATGTTGGTTATGGAATTGAAAGTGTTATGATGAAATTACATGATTTTGACCCGTTTGGGCCTCGTATGTTAAATTGGAATAAAAATGCATTATTTAGTATACACTTGACTTTAGAAGTATAATTATGATAGTTGGAAAGTCTTAGAATGATAGTTGGTCATTATCTACGATATGGTAGTATTCTATAGCTAGTTGTTGGGATTTATGGGAATTGGTCGTTGATTCGGTAATTTTGACCCATTTGAGTTATAATTGGTATAAATGCAAAAAGTTTGATAGACTTTGATTTGGAAGATGTGGTTATGACCATTCTTAGTTGGATAAGTTACAAGTGTATTTGTAATGATAAAATTATGCAATTAAGAACCTTTTACCATATTTGTCTTGTTATCTTTGATTGGTGGAATTCGGTTCTAATTTGGTATTCATCTTATGTACGGGAATTGGGAAGCAAACTCAGTGATATAAGACAACTGAGTTTGGAAGGATTGCGGTTGTAGGGTGAGTGGATTTAGCCTTCAATCTATATGTGTACAATTTTGGTAGAAATTGGATACTTTGGTAAAAAGTGTTGGATTTTTGGTATTTGGGTAGTTCGTGACGCGAACTTGGGTTCGCGAACGCGAACCTTCGACAGAGATTTTGGGTTGTGATCGTGATGATGTTCGCGGGTCGTGAACATTGAGTTCGCGACGCGAACTCAGAGTTCACGACGCGAACATTTTTGGATGCAGATTTTTTGTTGTAATTTTTATTACAAGTCCACACTTCGGTATTAATAATTCGGTAATTTAATTAAGTGCACTTTTGGGGAAGAGGTCAGTAATTAGAACATTCTACTGGGTATAAGTTTACTATTGACAAGGTGTATCGCCCTTAGAAGCACTGGTTGTTCTAAGGGGGTACACACTATCTTTGAGTAAAGGGCCATCGGTTATCATTGTTCGGCCAACAATGTTTAAGGTTCGGCAGAACCGTCGTTACTCTTCTAAAATTAACTAATCGGGAAAGTGTGAATTTGTATCGGTTGTTCTATTATATATTGTTTGATTAAGTTCATTCACTTAGCTGTTAGCTAATCCCTCCCTCGTTGACTCTTTTGCAGGTTCGGTTCTTGGGCGGGTCAAGGGGTGCTTGTTAGGAATGGTTGACTAATGGATGCTCTGATAGTGTTTTGTAATCGAGCCTTTTTTGTAGTAACACATTAAACCGCTTTGATGTTTTGATTAATATTATATTTGAAGTTGTATTTTCTAAATGCCTTAACTATTATGGTTTAAATATTACGCTTCCGCTATTTATAAAAAAAATCGGGTTTAAATTTGCGGTGTTACAATTTGGTATAAGAGCCTTGGTTTGGCAATGTGTGCACATTTAGGTGTAACCTTCCCAAATCTTGGCTCGCGTTTGGTCAAACATTCCTAAAGTGCGGGGATTAAGATTAGTAAGGACCATTGCATGTTAGTGGTTACTATGTAGGTACTAACGGTCTAAACTAACCCAATGGTGAGATGTTGTGATTGTTACAGGTATGACGGATAACGATATTAAGGCAAACCCTCTGAACCCACCGACCGGAAATTCGGATGATGTTGGGCCTTCGGGAAACAATCGGATGAGTAATCAAAAGTGCATAAAAAATGTTAGAAGGTTAATTGCAAGATCTTCGAAATATTGTTAGAGGATATGAACATAATCAACCTAATCAGATACCCATACCTACTACTATACCAACAACCATTCCCACACCTAATATGTTGTACCCCAATATACCACAATAATCGTTTTACTAACTGTATCCACCTCTAGGTCATTATCCTTACTAATACCATGTTTTCCACCATAAACCGGAATTAAACAACCATGTACTTACAAATAGTTTCTAGAGTGTAAACCACCAAAAATTAGTGGATGTAAATATCCGAGTATTACTTTAAACCAGTTGAGAGAAATGGTAAAGGATTTAGATGTGTATAACTGTGAAGATGGGTTAAATGTAAAGGAAGTAATCGGATGCTGAAAAGCTTGTAAGTTTTCAAGGGATGTATGTTAAAATTGTCAAAAGGAAGGTCATAGTTCGGGTGAATGCCCTTCGGTGAAGAAGATATGGTCGGGTTCCGGGTCGGACGGGGGATCGTTATCGTTGACGAACAAGAAAAGAAAGAATCACCCCCATTTGAGGGTGGGGCGTTTCAGATGACACTTGAAGATGCTATCACTACTGACGATGTCATTACCGGTATGTTTTTTGATCAATATTATCCTTACACGTGTAAGTTATTTATATTAGAGCAGATAGCTCGTATATGTTTGTAAAATTATGTGACAAGCTGGAACTATGTGCTTTTGTGTTTTGTTCAACTTGAAGTGAAGATGATTGTTGGTAAACCGAATTAAGTCACAACGTATGTGCCTGAAGTTCGATTTGATTTTGGGTGGTGATTTTAGTATTCTTCTTGAATGTTATGCCTTTAGATAAGATTGATGAAATCTTAGGTGTAAGCTAGGTAGTCCGAGTAGGACTACTATTTAATATAAGAATAAATGATATTTTTGGCCGTGACATGTCGAGTCTCGTGTAGTAGTTTTTGGAGTGAAGATTAAAAGTATAAGACAGATGTGTGTGGATTGTTTTTTTTTTCCTATGCTATGGATGTTAAATATGAAAGAAAGTCAATGAATGATTTCTATATGGCCTGAAATGTTATATGATGGAGGTATCTAGATTATCTCACGTGTTGTATGTGAAATTGAAAACTGACATAAAGAACCAAGTGTAATGACCATTTAAGTTTAATTGCGATTACATCGATGGATGATATCCCGAGTTGACTATGACCGTAAATTAATAGTGACGATTTTGAATTGCGGATACTTTAGCAAGTTAAACTGTACAAGAGTATGAGATTTCGATGAGATAATGAACATAAGAGGGTATTTGAGACTTAGAGACAAATATTTTATTTAATTTGTGTCCTTGCACGACCTGATGAATATGACGAATTTTGTAATATGTTGCGGCATTCACCTTACAGAAGTGGGATATGTCATAATATAGTAAAATAAATTAGACTGCTTATGCTTTGCAATGGTTTGAACCTTATAAGGAGAATTATCCGAACCATAAATTGGAGATTGTGATTGATAACTTTGCGTCAAATTTGCGAAATTATAAACTTTTAAATATAAAACGTGCGAATTTTACAAACCGAAGGAGTTTATAATATGTAATTACCGAGAATAATCCGAATAATATGCGAATGAAAATGATTTATTGTCAAGTGGATAAACCAAAAATTGTAAGACTAGGGAAATTGATGGGCAAAACACTAAATCTTAAATTACGACTAAGAGAAAAGCGGATTTAATTGATAATTTTAGAGGATTAATGATTTATCACTTTCTTATTGGGTACCATTACTTTTGGAGTTTTCAGATACAATTTTATTAGTGGTCTACGATAAAATAGTTCTTACAAAATTTGATGGATGAGATCATAATTGTGCACCAGTTTAGAGAAAGTGTTGGTTGTCATTCGGGTAGTCGAAGCAGTTAGAGATTATCGGGTGGAAATGAGAACAATGGTGGGTTATAATTGGATATGTAGATTAAAACCTAGTTGAAAACGTTATTAATGCCTATGCTTTGGATTGTAAGGGATTTACGGACGATATTTAATTGACATGACTTGAAATAGTTGATAGTTATGGATACAACAAAATTTTGACAAAGATAATATAATGGTGATTCGGAGACGTTGACAAAGTAGAGAAATGGTTGGATTATAACTTGTCAAGAAAATTTAAGACCGAGTCGAGAAAATATTTGTTTGGGTTATACGTAAGCGTTGTGATTCCGAGGACGGAATCCTTTTAAGGGGGGTAGATTTGTAACATCCCGAGACCCGGCCTATTATTTTATTACTTTTGGTAAATAATATTCTATTATTTAATATTTTATTTAATTTTATTTGATTTAATTGTATTTTAACCAATGGGTTAAAATTAGTGTAAACTGAAATGTTTTGTTTAATTAGTGATATTTATATATCTAATTCTCTTTTGAATTTGGGTTCCAAATATATTTTCGTTGTGTAAATCAGAGTTCGTTTAGGCCTTAAAATTTATCAGTGTATAATTAGATAACAGGTATGTGTTTATTTAAAATTGAATCCATCCTTCATAGTGTATACGTGCGTGTGTGTGAACTGTGAAGGTATTTAAAAAAAACACATGTTGCTTTCTTCCTTCCCCTTTTGTTCGTATCTTAACACACACACATAGACAATTTGCATGTTCTCTAATTCTTCTTAATCAAGCCTAAAATCTTTCTAACTCCAGCCCTGAATTCCGAAAATGAGCACGCTACAATGTAAGATTTCTTCTAAAAGCTAGGGTTCTTAGTTCTTGAATATGGTTAAATTAGTTTTTGAGTTTATGATGATTTCTTGATGAAAGTCGAAATTGATGGTTTATTTCATGTTTATACTTGATCGTTTAAGTATTGTATGCTTAATAGTTGGTTAGAAACTTGAATTATTGAAGCTTTCATGATCCACCATTGTTGTGTTCTTGAGGAAGAAGATGGGTTTTGCCCAAATTCTTGAAATTGTTATTATTATGCTTAATTCATGTTAGGGAAGTGTTAACTAGAATTATAGAAGTAAAAGTTAGGGTTTATGAGAAATTGTTATAAGATTTGGTGGTGTTTGGCTAATTGGATTTTTTTAGACATAAAACTAGTCAATCTTATGGATTCTTGGTTTTGGTCAAATCTGAAGTTTGACTTTATTTTAAGATGTCAAAGTATGCATAAAAATGGTATGTAAATGTTAGTTAAGATGTTGGTTATGGAATTGAAAGTGTTATGATGAAATTACATGATTTTGATCGTTTGGGCCTCGTATGTTAAATTGGAATAAAAATGCATTATTTGGTATACACTTGACTTTAGAAGTATAATTATGATAGTTGGAAAGTCTTAGAATGATAGTTGGTCATTATCTACGATATGGTAGTATTCTATAGCTAGTTGTTGAGATTTATGGGAATTGGTCGTTGATTCGGTAATTTTGACCCATTTGAGTTATAATTGGTATAAATGCAAAAGGTTTGATAGACTTTGATTTGGAAGATGTAGTTATGACCATTCTTAGTTGGATAAGTTACAAGTGTATTTGTAATGATAAAATTATGCAATTAAGAACCTTTTATCATATTTGTCTTGTTATCTTTGATTGGTGGAATTCGGTTCTAATTCGGTATTCATCTTATGTACAGGAATTGGGAAGAAAACTCAGTGATATAAGACAACTGAGTTTGGAAGGATTGCGGTTGTAGGGTGAGTGGATTTTGCCTTCAATTTATATGTGTACAATTTTGGTAGAAATTGGATACTTTGGTAAAAAGTGTAGGATTTTTGGTATTTGGGCAGTTCGCGACGCGAACTTGGGTTTGCGAACGCGAACCTTTGACAGAGATTTTGGGTTGTGATCGTGATGATGTTCGCGGGTCGTGAACATTGAGTTCGCGACGCGAACTCAGAGTTCACGACGCGAACATTTTTGGATGCAGATTTTTTGTTGTAATTTTTATTACAAGTACACACTTCGGTATTAATAATTCGGTAATTTAATTAAGTGCACTTTTGGGGAAGAGGTCAGTAATTGGAACATTCTACTGGCATAAGTTTACTATTGACAAGGTGTATCGCCCTTAGAAGCACTAGTTGTTCTAAGGGGGTACCCACTATCTTTGAGTAAAGGGCCATCGGTTATCATTGTTCGGCCAACAATGATTTAAGGTTCGGCAGAACCGCCGTTACTCTTCAAAAATTAACTAATCGGGAAAGTGTGAATTTGTATCGGTTGTTCTATTATATATTGTTTGATTAAATTCATTCACTTAGCTGTTAGCTAATCCCTCCCTCGTTGACTCTTTTGCAGGTTCGGTTGTTGGGCGGGTCAAGGGGTGCTTGTTAGGAATGGTTGACCAATGGATGCTCTGATAGTGTTTTGTAATCGAGCTGTTTTTGTAGTAACACATTAAACCGCTTTGATGATTTGATTAATATTATATATGAAGTTGTATTTTCTAAATGCCTTAACTATTACGCTTCCGCTATTTATAAAAAAAAATCGGGTTTAAATTTGCGTTGTTACACCCACCCTTTCTTTTCTTCTTCCTCTCTCTTCTTCTCCAAATTAAACTAAACCCTTCTTCTTCGTCTCCCTAAAACCTCTATCGCAAAAGGGTATACGTCCAATTGTTTAGCTTCTACCACCGGCAGACTCGTCAACACCGTCACCCGTTTCGCGGCAGTCGGCGGACTCGCCGCCGCATAGAGCAAAAATGATACCACCACCAACACGCGCACCCTGTTTAAACGAAATTAAGGGGGTGTTTGGGAAAGCTTATTAAGGAAGCTTATTAGCTTATTAGCTTAATAAGCCTAAAAAATATCTAAATTTTGAGCTTATTAAGCTAATAAGCTAATAAGCCCCCTTAACAAGCTTTCCCAAACATGCCCTAAGAAATCTCTTATTTAAACAAACTGATTCAAAACAATATGAAATCAGATCTAAAAACAAACTCTTAAACAGGTATCAACAAAACTAATCTCTCGTAATACAAATCTCTTAACAGAGTATAAGAAACTATCGATAGTTCTTCTAATCAACAGAAATCAACAAACCCTAACTATGGGGGCACACGATCTCGAGAGAGCAGAGAGAAAAAGTGATTGTTTGTATGAGTTGAAGTGTGTAAAATTGTATGTCTCGATGTAGCACCGTATTGATTGTATAACTTCTTTCCCGACTTTAAACATTTGGACCTTTAAGTTTAGAGCTCTTGACAAACTGCACCCTTCAAGATGAATCCACTTGTAAAACTGCATCAACCTAAGCCCTTAATAATAACAAAGAAAACAATACAACACCTCACGTTAGAAACATCAGAGACTTCCAAACTAAGAGTGTACAATTATATTTATTTTAACATTGTTTCTTCCCCAACTTCGGTGACCTCTTTCCCAAAATCGAAATAGATTTGTGTATGTACATGTCTTCTGCGCCCACCACCTTCGTCTTCCTCCCTGATTGAGACACAGATTGTTGGAGAGATTGACATACTTTTCCGGTGACATACTCATCCAGAATCGGTGATTTCTTCTTCAATGACCCATCTTCTTCCTTTATGTAACAACCATCGACATCACCACCATTTGTAACCGCTGACCACCGCCACGAGTAACTAACAACAAAGGATGACGTTGTTAGTCCCAAGACTAAGTAAATAAGATTTGATGATCAATAGCTAAAGACAATAAATATCAGCTGAAGTAAGTATCTCAGCTGAAGCAAGTATAAACAATAAACCTTCAGCTGAGTGCGTACTTAGCTTTAGGACATCAAGTCAAATCAGCAGCCATTAACAAGAGTTCATTCGAAGTCGATGACCAAAGTAAAAAGACAAGAAGAAGGCTATTCAGCTGATTGTGGAATCAGCTGATAGTACCTGCTGCAGATGAAGACTCAAAGGAAATGTTCTTGACACTTTGAACATTTCCCTTTCCCGCTCAAAGATGAAGAAAACGATGAAGATCTTCTATTTTGGAATAGAAGATAATGTCAATACAACATCATCGTTTGTCCCTCCAAGCATGTAAACGGAAAGTCAACTATTTCTGTACTTATGTAGTACACATTTCACTGTGCGTCAGAAAGGGTACCGGAAGTAGTTGACACAAAGTACACTTGTGTCAACAACTTATGCAAGAGCATTTAATGTTCCATTGGCAAGTCCACATCGGACGAATAGTATGTTTACACGTCGTCTAACTTGTGGGCAAAGGAACATGGATCTTGGGCTATATATAGAGACATAAATGCTTGCATTTACACACACCTTTTGAGCATTCATAGCACAAGAACATTCTCTGAGAGTTAGCTATTTGTCTAAGTATTAACTCCTCTATAGTTATTACTCGGACATTGATATCAGCTGTTAGTGTCAGCTGATATAACTCTCAGTGCATAAGTCTTCTAGTTTTGAGCGATTGAAAGTGTCATTTCAAGTATAGAGTTTTAGTTAGAGTGTACTATCTATTTCCGCAAACTTTGTACTGTATTAAGTTGTTTAAATAAACTCTTAATCATTGAAATCTTGTTGTTCATTATATTATCTTCGTAAATCAGTCTTAACGCAACACGTTAGTGTTGTTGGGATCCAACAACTGGTATCAGAGCAAGTGTCAAAATTGTTCTCCATCAATTTTGAGTATCTGTTATGGCTGAACCTACATCATCAGATCTTCCATCATCTGGAAAACCTCCTAAACTCACTCAAACCAACTATCCCATGTGGAAAACTCGTATGTTGTCCCACATGGTTACCTATCATCCAAAACTCCAAGATAACATTACGATAGGAAAATATGTTCCCAAAACCCTCATCTCTGGTACTTCTGAAATACCAGAACACTATGTGGTAAAGTCTGAGGCTCAGTGGACAGACGTTGAAAAACGTCTTGTTCATCTAGAGAACAAGGGTAGGGATATGCTTTTTCAAGCAGTTGGTGATGAACTGTATCATAATATTCAATTTTGTGACTCCGTTAAAGAAATGTGGGAGAGGTTGGCTGAAGTTTATGAAGGCACATCAGTTGTGCGAGAACACAACAAAAACATGCTCATACATGATTATGAACTGTTTAAAGCCAATCCAAGTGAGACTATAGCTCAAACTTTCAATCGTTATAACATTCTGTTAAACGAGCTGAAGTCTCATGGGGTTGATAAGGACGATATGTCCAAAATGTGTAAGTTTATGGCAGCCTTACCTTCTAAATGGGCCACCATCATAACTTGCATGAGTACATCCCCTACTTTGAAAGACTATACTCTTTCATCTCTCTATGGTATGTTTCTAAGCCATGAGAGAACCGTACTCAACAAATTTCAACCTCCAAAGGACTCTAAAGTGAGTCCATCTGGATCTTCGACTGCTCTTGTCTCCTTAAACAAGCCCAGCAGAATCGAATATCCCCCATCAGATGATGAAGCTGACAACACTTCAGCTGTTGGTTTGTTCAACATGCCTGAAGTCAGCATCGAAGAAGTTGATGAAGACGAACACAACGATGCCCTTATATATCTGAGCTTACCTTACTTGTTAAAAACAGAAAATTCTTTAAAAACAAGTCTGGCTCCTCAGCTAAAGGCTCAAGTAGCATAATTATCTCATCAATTGTACCTTCCAGACCCTCTGGAAGTACACCTGATATCTCTGAGATATCTTGCTACAACTGCAACAAGAAGGGACACTATGCTAACGACTGCAAATAGAAGAAAGCTAGTTCATCATCTTCAACTGGTGAGTCCATTGAAGAGAAATACAAAAAGCTACAAGCCTTCACCAGAAATATTCTAGAAGAAAAGAAGGCACTTGAAGGCAAATCTGCTGACAAGGGTCTCGTAGCTGAAACTCATGATTGGGCTGACTCGGGTGATAGTTCATCTGATGACGATGAACAAATGGCCACAATGTGTTTGATGGCTCGTGCTGATGATGATGATGAAAGCATTACAACTGATGATGCTAGTTCTTATAAATGGGTCAACATTGTTCATAAAAAGGTAACCTCTCTAATCTCTGCTGAGACTACTAAAGCCAAAGATATTGTTGATTCTATTATTTGTGACTTGCACTTCATTGATCAGCTGAAGGTGAATGTTTGGATAAACATAGTGCTATTCTACGTGAAAATGCATTTTTAAAAGAACGTTTAATTGACCACAAAACTTTAAAAGAAGATCTTTCTGAAACAAAATTTATAAACTCAGTTCTTCAACATGATCTAAGTGAAAAAGTTAAAGAACTTGAAGCAATTAAAAAGATTTGTGAATCTTGGTCTCGTTCATCCAAACGCGTGAGTGAATGTGTTAACTCACAAATCCCTAGTCAAGTACAAGCTGTACTAGGAGGAGACTTCCTTGCTGCAGTCGCTGTACCTGACAGCAGTACATATGATATGTACTACTCGCCAGCTGATGCTTCTGTGCCAGCTGAAGAGTTGGTTTTTGGTTCCTTTGTTAGGTCTACCAAAACCTTTGCTACTGAGATGTCCTCAGAAGATCCTTCTGTAACTAATGTTGAAGAGTCATCAGTTGACTCCTCTGCCATGGTTGTTAGGACACATACTGTAGTCATTGTTGAACAAAGAAAATCTATCTTGGGTTCAGCACCTGCTGCCTCTTCTGCTAGACCTCAGCAGAAGACTAGCAGGATAGCAGGAAAGAAAATTGTTCTTACACCCTCCAAGGGTGAGTCAGTTGGAGTTTGTACTCGAGCTGCAAAGAACAAAGGTAAGAGTGTTTCTAAAAACACTCCAAGTCCTTCTTCAGCTGTATCTGTCAGACGGCTGAAAGGAAAGGTCAGCAAGCTGACATCACTCGTTCAAACTCTGACTATATCTGATAATCAGAAAATGAAAGGGATTTTGGGTCCAGTTCCCAAACCCATTGCCTCGCCTTCCACTCCACTGCAAAGAAACAGAAAATGCTATAAGTGTGGAGATCGTGGGCATATGGCAACTGAGTGTGACAGCACATGCTTGAGACCATCCCCACCTTCAGCAGTTGAGCCTACTGAAAAATCAACTCCTGTGAGTTCCAGCGGAAAGTCACAAGGACCCACCGAAGTGTGGGTTCCCAAAAAGAACTAACTCCTTTAATTTATGTGCAGGGTGATGAAAGCAAACATGTCTGGTACTTAGACAGTGGTTGCTCGAGACACATGACTGGATACAAATCCCTGCTAGAAGAGTTTGAAGTTTGTGCTGGTCCCTCAGTAGTTTTTGGTGATAATGGTAGAGGCTCAACTGAAGGTTATGGAACCATCTCCAATGGATCCGTAAAAATCACAAGAGTTGGTTATGTGAATGGGCTGAAACATAATTTAATCAGCATTAGCCAACTTTGTGATGTAAAGTTCTCAGTGAACTTTAATGAATACAGAGGAACGGTAACGGATAAAAGTGGAAAGGTAGTATTAGTTGCTCCAAGAACCAAGAATGTGTATACACTTGACATGAATCCTCAAAATCAAGAAGTTTGTCTATTCTCTCATTTTACTGAAGAGCTGAATTGGTTGTGGCACAAAAGGCTATCTCACCTTAACTTCAAAAATATTTCGAAGCTGGCTCGAGGTCAGCTGGTGAATGGCTTACCACAAATCAAGTATGAAAAGGATAAGCTTTGCTCAGCTTGTGAGTAAGGTAAACAACATAAAAACTCCTTCAAATCAAAGTAATTTTTTTCCATCGACAGCTGCCTCTAGATGCTTCATATGGACCTCTTTGGCCCTATGAGAACTGAAAGTCTAGGTGGAAAGAAGTATACACTTGTTATCGTTGATGAATGTTCACGATATACTTGGGTGATACTTCTTCGCCACAAAAGTGATGCAGCTGAAGAGATTATCAAGTTCATCAAAAGGATAGAACGTCTAAATGGGGCTAGAGTCAAGCTGCTGATATCAGACAATGAAACTGAATTCAGAAACAAGACTTTAGAAGACTTCTGTTCAGATGTTGGGATCTCCCATAACTTCTCAGCTGCGAGAACACCTCAACAAAATGGTGTTGCTGAAAGAAGAAACAGAACCCTAATAGAAGCTACAAGAACAATGGTTGCTGAGTCAAGCATGCCTAAGCAATTTTGGGCAGAGGCTGTTAACACAGCTTGTTTTACTCAAAATAGGTCTCTCTACGTGAAGAGACACAAGAAGACTTCTTATGAGATTTTTCGTCAAAGGAAACCTTACATCGGTTTCTTTCATGTGTTTGGCTGTGTATGTTTTGTGTTAAACACACGAGATCAGCTAAGTAAGCCATTTTCTTGGGATATTCCACTCTATCCAAGGCATATAGAGTCTTCAACAAAAGAAGACAAACGTTGGAAGAATCCATAAATGTTACTTTTGAAGAACACTCAAAGGCCTTGAACCCCACATCTGCTGACTCGTCTGATGCATTTCAGAGATCAGCTGAACCATCTCCTGATGATACAGCTGAAGCATTCTCCGATGCTTTAAACCTCTTTGATGTTCCCATAAATGAATCAGATGAGACGTTCCATGATGCTCCTACATATCTGGTAGATATTGCAACTGTTCAACAAGAAATTCCAACAGCTAGAGCATCATCAAAGGCTATCTCAAAGCCACCTCTTCATACTTCAAGGAGATCCGTTCAAAATAAAGTAATTCATCTTGCTGTGCAGTCAGCCGCTCAACAAGGATCTAATTATGCTGAATCTTCCTCTTCTACAGCTGCTCCTCAATCAAAGTGGACCTCAGAACATCCAATTGATCTAATCATTGGAGATCCACAGCAATGAGTCGTCACAAGAAGTAAAGCATCATGCAATCTCTGCTTATGGTCTTGTTTCCTAGCAACTGAAGAACCGAAAAACATTAAAGCTGCTTTAGAAGACTCAAGCTGGATTCAAGCGATGCAGGAAGAACTTAACCAATTTGAGGTCAACAAAGTATGGCAGCTGGTGCCCCCACCAGCTGGAAAGACTATAATTGGTACAAAATAGGTATTTAGAAATAAAATGGATGAAGAAGGTGTGGTTATTCGCAACAAGGCTAGACTTGTTGCACAAGGATATAGACAAGAGGAAGGAATTGAATTCGATGAAACATTTGCTCAAGTGGCTAGGCTTGAGGCTATTAGAATATTTTTAGCCTACGCTGCGTACAAAAACTTCATAGTTTTTCAGATGGACGTAAAGAGTGCGTTCTTGAACGGGAAGCTGCAAGAGGAAGTATATGTTAAGCAACCACCAGGGTTTGAAAATCCTAAGTATTTAGACTATGTGCTTAAACTGGATAAGGCGCCGTATGGGTTGAAACAAGCTCCTCGTGCATGGTATGATACACTCTCCACGTTCCTCATAGCAAATGATTTCACCAGGGGAAAGATTGATAAACCCTTATTCATTCGCAAAATCAAAGGTGATATCATTCTTGTTCAAATTTATGTGGATGACATAATTTTTGGTGCTACTGATGAAAAACTTTGTAGATATTTTTCAAAACTTATGTCTACAAAGTATGAGATGAGTATGATGGGTGAATTAACGTATTTTCTTGGCTTACAAGTTAAGCAATCTAAAAATGGAATTTTTATAAATCAAGAAAAATATATCAAAGATCTTTTAAATAAATTTGATATGAATTCATCATCATCCATGAAAAATCCAATGGCTCCTCCAAACAACCTAGATGCTGACATAACTGGGAAATCAGTTGATGTCACATTCTATAGAGGAATCATTAGATCGTTACTCTATCTCACCGCCAGCAGACCAGACATTATGTTTGCTACTTCCATGTGTGCTAGGTATCAAGATGATCCTAGAGAATCTCACTTAATAGCTGCTAAAAGAATTTTGAGGTACCTTAAGGGTACTCCAAGCCTAGGTCTTTGGTATGCCAAAGGCTTCGGGTTTGATCTAATTGGCTATTCAGATTCAGACTTTGCAGGTTGCAAGATGGATGGAAAGAGCACAACTGGAGGATGTCAGCTGCTTGGAGGAAAGCTAGTCAGTTGGACAAGCAAGAAACAAATTAGTGTTTCTACCTTCACAACTGAAGCAGAATACGTTGCTGCTGGAAGCTGCTGTGCTCAAGTCCTGTGGATGAAGAATCAGCTTGTTGATTTCGATATGAGCTTCCGCAAAGTTCCTATCTACTGTGATAACACAAGTGCTATTGCAATCAGCAACAACCCAGTTCTTCACTCAAGAACCAAGCATATCGACATAAGGTATCATTTCATTAGAGATCACATTGAACAAGGTGACGTTGAACTCCATTTCATTTCAACGGACCTTCAGCTAGCTGACTTATTCACTAAGCCTTTATATGAAAAACGATTCAATTTTTTGATCAGCGAGCTGGGTATTTTGAATGCTTAAATCAACTGCTGAAGTACTATCAACAGCTGATGAGTTCACCTTGGTACTTAGTACATTCTGCTGACTAAAAATGTTTTGAATCCATCAGTCAGCAGAATAAAATCTCTTAAATGATAACTTATCGTGTTTTATAAGTTAAAACGTTTGGTTCTCCATAAAAAAGCATCTTTTATCCCTATCCATACGTTTTCTGTGGCGAATATTTCCACTCGAGTGGAAATATTTGGCATTTATGTGAGACAAGACACCCTGACACAAGAAACGGCTCCACTACCCCTCTCTGTCACATCCAACACCCACCTTTGCATGATAACCAACATGTCTATAGTTGGGTTACAACTATCTATAATTAACCCGGGTTAAATTCAAATATTTACCCAAACCGTCCCAAAAACCCCTATAAATACTCACTCATCTTCCTCACTTCATCCTCATCACTCCCACAATTCTCTCTCAAAAATCCTCTTTTTCAAGCTTTTATCTTTCTTCTCTCTTCCCAAAATGTCGAAGAAAGCTTCAAAAGTCACCCTTACTAGGGCTGCCATTGAGTTCTCTCAGAACTCAAACCTTTTAGCCAACACTTCCCCACTGAAGGATCTTGTCGAGGTTTATCGACCGGTCGGGACGTTTGTGCGCCATTGCCCTATCGGTGGTGCATTTACCAGATTTACCAAAAGTAACATCGAACTCTTGCATGATTTCTGGATGTCTGCCTCCATTTCTGGAGACGACATTATTGCGCAAGTGGGAAATCATCAAATCACCATTACTCTTGATGATTTCCGAACCGCTTGCGGATTCGAGTATCTGCAACCTGGAGAGAAATATCAGCAGACGAAATCTGCTGATGAAGCTAAAGAAAACCTAATCCGTATCTCTGGATACAGATTAGAAAACGAAGATGTAAGGGTGCAGATCTTCAAGAAGTCTCAGCTGACGAGACCCTGGGCCTATTTCTTTACCCACATCATTCAGGGTATAGGCGGCGACTCCGGGTCTCACAACCAGTGCAACTCCAGCATGCAAGTCTTTGCTGAAGCCCTAGTCACCGGTCAGCGGATCGACTATGGGAAACTGGTGTACGAGGAGGTCAAGGCCAAGCTGAAAAGCAAGGGAAATCATATTCCCTATCTTCGCTTTTTCACATTGTGCATCGCACATGTGATGCTTGAAAAGCTGAAGATCGATTATGAAGACGTTCCAGGGGAATCGGTGATGGTCCGTTCCATCACCAACATCATCTTCCAAAAGAAGGATGATGAAAAGGCTTTTCCTCTCACCTCGTACATGTTAAAGATCATTGATGATCGAGTCAGATCCAAAAGGGATCGAAAGAAGGGGGCAACATCGAAGGAATCAGCCCTACAAGAAGGTATGTCCTCTTCTCATATGAAGAGTTTTCCCTCAACTGGGCGACCATCCCCAGCTGCTGATAGGAAAACCACCACCTCAACAGGGATCTCAGTACCTGAGAATGAGGATTCTGTTGATGCAGATGTTCCTCCTCTGGTGGTGAAGAAGCGAGTTAAGCGAACCGCTGATCGCTCTCCTTTTTCTTCATTCTTTTTATCATCTTCTCCCACGTCTCTACCTCCTTTTTCTCCTCTGCTGGAGATACGGAGGCCTACTACCTGTGGAGATGCGGTGGTAATTGATGATGTTGAGCTGGCGACAGCAGCATCATCAGGATTCAGCCGAGATCCTTTAGAGGGATTACGATCAGAAGCTATGTCAGCTGCTGAGAGTAATCCTTCTCATTTTCAGTACGGTAGTGTTTTTCCAGGAACTCCACCAACAATCGGAGTTCCTAGTCGAACACTCTCGGCTGTTCCCCCTTCCTTTCCTTTCATCCACTCTCCTCTGCTGATTTCTCAACAAGTCAGCAGACGTCAAAACGGCAATTTCGTTCTTTAGGAGTTAGTGCCGGCTCCAAACCTCTGCGTAGCTCCTTGACTGATTCATTATCCGTCGTTGTAACAAGGGAACAAACTCCACAAGCAACCTCAGTCTCTCGACAGACTGCTGGTGAAGTTTTCGGCTCAATCCAAGCCACCCGTGAGTCAGCTGCACACACACCACCCCCAACTTCTTCATCACTTTCTGAGTCTACATCTGATGATAGATTGACTGGAAACCAAGACAATCTTGAAGCTGACCCTTCTGTTTCCCACAACGTCACCGGCTTAAACCAGAAGGTGATCGAGGAAACCACCACCGCCAATGAAGAGACAACTTTAAACCAAGTTGTTACTGAGGCACTCAACCCAGCTTCCAATTATCGCCAACAGAGAATGTGAGGCAGCTAACACACCACCCCGAGGAACTCTTCCTCCAGTCTCTATACCAGTATCGCCGGCTGGTGAGACCGAAGCTCCAGAGACTCAAACAGCATTTCATATAATGTTTGAGTCGACTGATGATTTTATTCAGTCGTACTATTCGTCATCTGACGAAGAAGATTCTGAGCTTCATCCTGTTTTGACAGCTGAAGACGGCACTTCTGTTATAACCCCAGAAGTTTCAGCTGGACCCAACCCACCCCCCATAGTTTCGGAGCATCCCATAGGAGCAATTCCTCCTAACTCAGGAACACCTACTTCCATAGCTGAGGTTACCCCTCCAGCTGGAGACATGCCAGAACCCCTCTCCCAAAGCGTCCAAGTGTCCCATGCTGAATCCAGCAAAGCTGGAGGAAGCATTCCCATCAGAGCACCTACTTCATATTCAACCTGGGATGGCCAGACTGAGTCAGCAGATGGACACCCTTCGCAGGGATGTTCCAAAGAAGTTTTCCCAAACTGCTGAGAACCTCTCTTCCAGCATAACTTCTCTGCATGCGGAGGTTCACTCTCAGACTCCTCATCTGGTTCTTATTGCTGATCAGATTCGCTCCAACACAAGCGAGTTCAACAATCTCAAAAAGTATATTCATCGAGAGTTGAACTCCCTTCATGAATCTGACAGAGTCAAAAAGGACAAGCTTCTCTCCGAAGCTCGTGCCACAGAAGCTGAAGTCGCACGACAGCTAGATACCTTGACCTCCAAGGTGTCTCCTCTTCAACCAGCTGTCGATCGACTGGCTCTTGCACAAGCAAAGCAAGAGTCTCTGCTGACCCACACTCATAGCCACCTTTCTAAGGCTATTGAGGGGTCTGCTTCTGCTGTGTCCACAAGATTGGACAAATTGGAGACTGAAGTCAGCTCGCTGACTTCCCAAGTCGTTAGTCTCCAAGGCACCCTTAACCTCATTCTTGCAAAGCTAAATGAGGGTGCCGATGTTGTCCATTCTGCTTCAGCACCAGAGAGTACCCCTCTTCTTCGGGCACTCTCTGAGGGGGAGAAAGTGGCCACTTCAGCAGGTGAACAACAAGGTGGACAAAATGTTTCACAACTTATAATCACCTCTGCTGTTGGAGCCGATACTGAAGACATTCCAGCAGGTGAAATCCCAAGATCTCCACCTGCCACCTCTGCTGGATTGACAGAAGAAGAAGATGTTTCAGTAGACGAGACCTCAATTCAAACAACACTCATCACTACTGAAACACCTGAGGTAACTACTTCAGCAGGTGAGACTATCATTCAACCAACACTCACCGCTGCTGAAGGCCTCAGGACAGGAGAAGCCTCAACTGGAGTTGAAATCGTCGACTCTTTTGGACCAGTTGAGGGCCCACAAGTCCAAGTCCCGCCAATCCAAAACCCTCAGCCTATCATACAGGAGATTCCTCAACCTGCTGAGGGGGAGCCTAATTCTGATGTGATTAAAGCTCTCCTGTTAAAGGAAGCTGGAACCGCAACAGATCGTGCTGCAGCTGTTGCCCTTCAAAGAAAAACTCAAGAAGAGCTGTATCAAAAAGCTGAGGCCCAAAAAGCTGAGAACATTAGGTTTTTCAACAAAGTTCTTGGTCAGCGTAGGCTCGAAGCAAAAATCATCAGTGTAAGGGCACCCAAGTCCTCTTCCAGCTCTCCACCAGAAGTAAAAATAACCAAAGCTGAAGGATACATGGCCGCTGAAAGGTTACCTCTGAACAAAATCAGTACTCACCTCAGCTATGCTGAATGGAATGAGTTACTGATAGCTTCTAAATCTGCACAACAGTCTAACCTCATGACAGATCTGCAAAGTGCGATCAAAGTCGCAATCAGTATCTTCAAAGGTCTATGCGACAATATCAGGAGAACCGCTCCTGAGTTGGCAAATCGCATACCAGTTGAATTGCTTGACTCACAAGAAGTTGCTGTCAGAGGACCTGCTGGTGAAGGCTCCTCAGCAAGAAGGGAAAAACGTAAGTCCGTTCTTCCTGACCCTTTTGCTGACTCCAGAACACTCGATGTTGGGTCCTCAATCATATTCGCCAAACGACCTAAACTCAACATCACAAACGCTGTCCCCACGGGAGTAAACTTTGTCACTGGGCTGATTGTAAAAGAACCTATCTATGGCTTTTGTTATCTGGAGAAGAAGAAGCCTTGCTTCCAACGGGCTGATGAGCTGCACATGTGTGATATCGATCAACTGCTGCTATATCACAAGTCGATGGGTTCCTCCACTGAGGAGGGAAGACAAATGAGAAGATTAATCGACTCAGCGACCAGCTCATTATATCGCAATGTCACTGGAGAAGCTGTGGCCAAGACATTGTAGTTTTTTTTTGTTTTGATTTGATTTTCCTTGTACTCATTAACTTCATATCAATAGAAAATCAAACTTTTGTAATATACTTGTAAAAATTGTAAAAAGAAAACATATACAAAAGAACCCTAAGGGTCAAAGCACATAAGTATTCAACTGAACGCTTCAGCTGAATCATTACAGGGTTACAATTATACAGCTATTCGATTGAATCAAATAGGGGGAGATTGTTAGTCCCAAGACTAAGTAAATAAGATTTGATGATCAATAGCTAAAGAAAATAAATATCAGCTGAAGTAAGTATCTCAGCTGAAGCAAGTATAAACAATAAACCTTCATCTGAGTGCGTACTTAGCTTTAGGACATCAAGTCAAATCAGCAACTATTAACGAGAGTTCATTCGAAGTTGATGACCAAAGGACAAAGACAAGAAGAAGACTATTCAGGTGATTGTGGAATCAGCTGATAGTACCTGCTGCAGATGAAGACTTAAAGGAAATGTTCTTGACATTTTGAACATTTCCCTTTCCCGCTCAAAGAAGAAGAAAACGATAAAGATCTTCTATTTTGGAATAGAAGATAATGTCAATACAACATCATCGTTTGTCCCTCCAAGCATGTAAACGGAAAGTCAACTATTTCTGTACTTATGTAGTACACCTTTCACTGTGCGTCAGAAAGGGTACCGGAAGTAGTTGACACAAAGTACACTTGGGACAACAACTTATGCAAGAGCATTTAATGTTCCATTGGCAAGTCCACATCGACGAATAGTATGTTTACACGTCGTCTAACTTGTGGGCAAAGGAACATGGATCTTGGGCTATATATAGAGACGTAAATGTTTGCATTTACACACACCTTTTGAGCATTCATAGCACAAGAACATTCTCTGAGAGTTAGCTATTTATCTAAGTATTAACTCCTCTATAGTTATTACTCGGACATTGATATCAGCTGTTAGTATCAGCTGATATAACTCTCAGTGCATAAGTCTTCTAGTTTTGAGCGATTGAAAGTGTCATTTCAAGTATAGAGTTTTAGTTAGTGTGTACTTATCTATTTCCGCAAACTTTGTACTGTATTAAGTAGTTTTAATAAACTCTTAATCATTGAAATCTTGTTGTTCATTATATTATCTTCGTAAATCAGTCTTAACGCAACATGTTAGTGTTGTTGGGATCCAACAGACGTATTGGTTGAAGACACTCAATTTGATGTGAAGCTTGTTTGATCTATGAGTTGTAGACTGATTTCTTTCAGTCTGGGTTTTGCGTGGAAATTTAATTGGATGTATTTTAATTTGAGGTTCTTTGTATATTCTAGGTATGTTTCGGAAAGTTCATACTTCGTAAGTTCGTATATTGAATTTGGAGAAGCGGATCTCGTGTTTTGGTGCAGGAAAATAGAAGTCAAAAAAAGAAAAAAGAAATCAGAAAATATTTTAATTATTTAATTATATTTTATACTTAATGTACTGAAATACCCTCATGTGAGGGGAACATGCCTCCACTAACGGACATAAACTAACAGTGTTAGGGCGGAGGGACCATGGCTGCACAAAAATGCATACCATGGATACCGCGCCTGCACTTAATGAACCACAAGGACCAAACTGTAACATCCCAGAACCCCGTAGCACAATATTGTCCGCTTTGCCCACCGGCGCACGGTTTTGTTCTTGGTATGGACCACTTCCACCCAAAAGGCCTCATGCTAAGAGAGGTATCCACACCCTTATAAGGAGTGTTTCGTTCCCCTCTCCAACCAATGTGGGACGAATCTTACAATTCTCCCCCCCTTGGGACACAACGCCCCCGTTGTGCACATCGGCCCGGGGACTGGCTCTGATACCACTTGTAACACCCTAAAATTTACAAGATTTTTAAAATTTTTAAATACAAAATTATAATCAAAAGGTCCCAATAACTCGAATCATTAAATCCCAATAATAGTATTTTCATTTAAAAATATATTTAATGCGGAATTAGTTAAAATTAAAAAGTGTTTTTAAAATATTAAATGCCGTCCACATCGGTAATGAAAGATACAGCGGTCAACCGTCCACCTTCTCCTTTCCTCTGCTGGTACCTGAAACAATGTGAGGGAAAATAGGGGTCAGCTGGAGAAGCTGAGTGAATATCTCAAAATGCAAACAATCGTAACATACAACACATGAGGGCACATCGGTGTACTCCTACTCAGAATCTACTCGATTATTTACTCAGATTTATTTCTCGGATTTTATTACTCAGATTTTAATTTATATAGCGCGCTTGTGTGATTTGGGACGAGAGATCAACCTCGCCCCTCCTCACACCTCAGATAGGCGTAAGCCAAAACTCAGACGGGAGTGATCCCAAAACTCAGACTGGAATAATCCCAAAAACTCAGACGGGAATAATCCCAAAAACTCAGACGGGAATAATTCCAAAACTCAGACGGGAGGTGATCCCAGGCATATAGCCAAAAACTCAGATGTGTGTTATTATGTTTTATTATCTCTTTAACATAATTATCTCAGATGGCCTAGCAAGTAGTAGCACAGAATGACCCTGTGCCGAGCTCGGTTACCCAGGCACAATGTCTCAGATTAAAATAAATCAACAGCTGCTCAGATACTCAGATAGCATGTCAAACTCAGATAACAAATCAAACTCAGATAGCGGATCAAACTCAGATAACAGCTCAAGCTCAGATAACAATTATGGTGCAAGAAATGTAACACATAAGTCATGCATGTACAACGTTAAAACTGAATACACGGTGAGAATACTCACCTCGAGAAACGTAAGCTCCAAAGGATTCCCGACAGTCAAAGGTACAGCACGTTGTCTCCTAGGCGATCCTAAAACCAAAAACGAAACTCTGAATTAAAATTCTACCCGAGGACTTATTTCAGAAAGCTGGCAGCATCCGTCAGTCTCACGGAAACTGCCGTAACTCCTAAACGGCTCATTAGATTTTTCCCATCTTTTTACCACAGAAACTAGACTCAGAACACTACAAAACACTCTCAAGTGGCTTCTTCCCAAAATCGGACTCTAAGGGCATCAAAACAGGCTCACAAAACAGCATAGCTGCACAGGTCATTTTCCTAACAGCAGCATATTAGAATGGTTATAACTTTTAAACCGCAAATCGGATTAACGAGAGGGTTGCGGCGTTGGAAAGCTAACTCAGAAAACAAGTGACTAGCACGGGCCAAAAATCCAAAAACGTATTTTAAGTGTGGTAAAAACAGACCCGAACTCGACCAACAGAATCTGCTAAAATTTCAGCATAACGTTTAAAACCCGCTTGAAACCCGACATCAACTCGTTTACTCCCGAGACACCCGACAGCCCCGAAACTCATTTATAATCTCAAAAATATGTTTACCATAAATTCAGTCCTTTAATTAGAATTCTATCTCGGCTTAGGAAACCAAAAACCCTACAGATTTGGTTTCCGGTTTTTCGGTTAACAAAACGTTTAGATCATAATCCCGTGATCCTTTACCCAACCCGACACTCATAAAAATCAGTGACCAAACTACAGCAGCCAATATACCAATCTAGGCGAAAAGGGAAACAACAACCGATTAGTAAAACGAGATGACAACAACAATTCAACCCAACCGAACCCGACTAGACTCGGTCCTAATTCATAAACTCTGCAGCCCTTATGATTAACTGGTTAGTCCCGGGAATAACTCAGAAACAAAATCACGAATTAGAAACTGATCAAGTAAAAGAATAGTGTACTACCGAATGCAATAAAACCCTTGATCGATCCCGTGACTGGTCCGGTACTCAGAACTCGTCACACTGCTGCACTCAATTTTCGAACAAAACTAAACACCGCAGCTGCTCGATTAGGAGGTCAAAACCCGACACACACACAAAAAAATACCGATGGTTAGCATTGGTGATCAGAAACCGAATGAATAACAAAGACGAGACGAACAAACAGAATAAGGAATCTTACCGAGACCATCCTCACATACTCCCTTCGTTGCTTGCTGACCTCCAACTCGATCGAACAAATAAGATCAACACAAAAGAGTGTGTTGATTTCTTTGGGTTTTATAATTGCCGGTCAATCTTAAAACAAAACGACCTCACACTCACTTTCTCTTGAATTAAAACCATTTGACATGCTTCTGAATTTGCTTAGAACCCCTCGTGAAGAAACATCAAATAAACAAAGGGGCGTACAAAATTAATAGAGAAGGTTGCCTGCTTCATTCCCATACCTACCGACATGAATTAATAGACGAAGTTGCTGGCTAGCTTACTTTTTGTTATTTCTCACGTGACACAACATGATACCAACGCTCTAGAATACGCAAGGGAAGAAGGCAGCGATAAAGGAGATGCTCTAGATTTACGGCTGAAGTGAAAGAAAAGATTAGGGGTTTTAGGGGTTTATTGGTGAACTAATGGGCTTCTAAATCTGAATTAGGACTTAAGCCCGAACGAAAATCAAAACCCGCAAAGCCTTGGCCCTGGCCTTTGGCCGGCCCGACATAAAATAAACCCGACTCATAATTTATTGACTGGCTTAAAGCCTGAGACGTTCACACGAATAACTAATGTTTAATAAAAACGAACCGTCGAATTACAGGTCGCCTGAATAATATTAATTATAAATAATAAAAATGTGATTAAAATAATATTATTTAATTAATACAAATTTTGGGGCGTTACAACTAAAATTGTAAGATTCGTCCCACATTGGTTGGAGAGGGGAACGAAACACTCCTTATAAGGGTGTGGATACCTCTCTTAGCATGAGGCCTTTTGGGTGGAAGTGGTCCATACCAAGAACAAAACCGTGCGCCGGTGGGCAAAGCGGACAATATTGTGCTACGGGGTTCTGGGATGTTACAAGTTGGTATCAGAGCTCTGACTTGAGGGATTTGGGTTCGCAAGGGGCGAATTCAAACTCAAGTTTGAGTATCGAGTTTTTCAAACGAGAAAAGAGTCAAATATTTTTCTGAGAAAAGTTTCCACATCGAACATACAGCATGTCACGTCGACCTCTCGCTTCCTACTGCCGGTAATATTTAAGAGTATTATTTAATTGAGATTTTGCTATATTCTGAGTATAGACGAGTAGCATATTCTGAGAATTTTCGGTTGATATCCTGAGAGAATTACTTGTGATTGTATGGCTAAACATATATGTATATAGATATACTATTATGAGCTTCCATAATTTTGTGAATAATTTAGAGCTTAATTTGAGCATAATTTCGATTTTAAATTCTTAGAGTTCTATATTTATATATATGAAAAATATATACTGGAGAAATGTGAAATTATAAATACTAATGAGAAAATAATAAAAGTTTCAATTTAGAGGAACACCTAATAGAGTTGAGGTGAAATTTTATAAATTCTGAGAAATTCGAAACAAAAGTGTAATAATGGGATATTAATTTATATTATATAAGATCCATAAGCTGTGTAATGAGAAACATGATTTGAGTAAATGAGAAATGAGGAAATTATTAACATAAAAGAAGAGTACTTAATATTCGTATTGGGAGAATATTAAAAATCTTTCATATGAGAAAAAACACTTAATAGACTGAGTCATTTAAACGAGTAAATCAGAGATTAGTAAATCAAATTGATTAAGAATACTTTTAAGAGGATTTACCAAGATGGGTAAAAGAAAGAATTATTAAGTCAATAAAATGGGAAATAATTACATTTAGCTAAACGAGAATTATGAACAGGATCTAAAAGAAAATTATTGATCAGGGTTAAAAGAGAAGTTATCTAATTGAGAAATTAAAATTTTCGTGAATACAACGAATCACGAGATATAATATTTAAGCAGATTCCATATTAAGGTCAACAAGTTAGTATTTATTTAAAAATCATTAAATGGAGATAAAATGGGAAAAACATTTCGAGTAAGTAGGTTAAATTGCCGAGTGCAAAACTAAATGTGGATGGCAAGTTAAGTGACAGATTAATGAGTTCACACTGATAGCTTAAAATAAACTATGTAAGTTTAATAGACTAATTAATTGAGAAATTGCTGAGTTAAATTAATCAGATATTATTGAAGCTCATCTTAAAGAGTAATTATATAAGAGGATTAAAGGGAAGCTAACGTCAAATTGAATCAAATTAAACGAGGAACGCACTAACTGAGAACTCTGATCAAAAAGATATTAATAGACATGCTCACAAATTACAATAAATTTAATATAACTGTGAAGAGGATATAAGTTATATTTATGAGGAATGATAAATGGCATATCCAAATGAAAAGTTTAAAATAGGTGATTTGTATTGTAAAAAAAAAAAAAAAAAAAAAAAAAAAACTAAGTGGAAATATTTCTATGAATCCGAGTTATCCGAGTATCGCGTACGAGACTAAATGTACGCATGATTTCCTGAGTAATGGTTATGAGATTTTGAGTATGCACTGTTGAGTGCATATCTGTATTTATCAGATATTGAAAATAAACTTCCTTTCTCCTGAGTGTGATTGAAATTCCTTTCTTTTGAGTGTGATTGTTGGTGGGTTTATATGTGGGAAGTTGTAAACTTTGGGATTGACTCATGACCAAACAGAAGTAGGTGTCGAAAGTAATAGAGGGCCCCTATTATCGTACACACCGAACTTTTGGTTGGTTATGGGGAGATTTTGAAGGGAACGATGGACCAATGCTTGTTATAGTGAATTTAGTATGTGTATTCTAATTGTTGTGTGACTACATACTTGCTTGTTTATTTTGGTAGACAATACTAGTTCCAAACTCGAGGACGAGTTTTTCTCCAAGTGGAGTTGAGTAGGGGTAAAAAGGGAAATTTCTGAGAAATAATTATCATTATGTATTATTTATAATTATTATGAGCATGATGCTTATGCAGATAGATTTTTTTAGATGAGGATTTTAAAAGTATGAAATCTATATACATATACTTGATTTGAGAATTTATAAGAGTAACCACCGAATAGAGCAAAGTGAGAATATTTGAATTAATCTTATGGTGTAAGTACCGAGTATATAAAAATTGGTAATCGGGATTAATGGATAAATTAATGAACCAAGATTTATCGGGGTAAGTGCAATTGTGCAAAAGAGAAATGGTAAGTACTACAATTATATAAATAATGAGATAACGAGTTAAAACGAGGTCGTTAATTGAGCTAGTGATGAATTAATAAAACGAGTTCAATGATAAAATTTCGTTTGGATTGACTTTTAAATAATTTTGAGTTTATAAGAAATTTATTGATCGAGTAAAGTGAACGAGTTATTAAGATGAGTTAAAAAGATAAAAGTGGTAAATTATCGGGAAATTGTATTTAGTATTTTTGGTATTATAAAATTCTTATTAATGAATATTTTATTTGCGAGTGAGTTATGGATGGAGTTAAGGAGAATGAGCAAACGAAATTTTTGAATTGAGTAATATATTATATTTAGAATTATCAAATAATATATCTTATTATTATTAAATTATTGAATTAAGAATAATTGTGGAATCAAGTAGACGAGGAATACAATAAGTAAATTGAACAATAAAATTTTATTGAATTAACAAGGTTTTCAGAAAGATGAAAAGGTAGTAGATTAATGATTTGATTCGTAAATTGAGTAATGAGAGATCATTAAAATAAGAGTATGAAATTTAATTGAAATTTTTAGTGGGTAACATGAAATTAATGAGTAGATATGGTCAAAATAATTAAGAGACATTTTAAATTGAGTAAAATCAGTGAAACGGTCTATTAAATGATCGTTAAACTAGATGAATGAGAAAACATCTATTAAAATATTATCGAGAAACCACTAAATGTAATATAATGAGAACCTATTAAAGGGAATTAAATGACAAGATCGCTAATTTGAGCTATTTAAAGGGTTATCAACATCAGTTATATGCAAACCTAATAGAGTAAGGTAACAATATAATGTTAAAGAAGAATTATTTTGAGAACCAATAACACGGTTGAGAGAGAGTATATCATTCTAAGTATTATAAGCTGGTAAATTGGATCACGCGAGTAGTAATTAGAATGAGTAAAAGTGTGATTTATATCTAACGCTATTACTTGTAAATATTATTACCTTATGAGTTGTTACTGAGTTAGAATTTTGGGTTTGCTTCTGAGTTAAGATTTATGAGTTGCTTTTGAGTTATACATTTTCGAGTTATACTCCTGAGATATATTTCTGAGTTTATTTCTGAGACAGATTTCTGAGTTACATACCTAAGTATATGGGAATATGTATGATATGTATATTCCTCATGAATCGTATGCATGTTTTTGTATTAATTGATAGTGGTGTAAACCACTACTTTGCTTGTTATGCCTTAGGCAAACTTATGTCCCATAGAGTATAGGACCTTCTTGAGCCATTGTGATGGATAATTGCCAATAATGAGATTTTACGTGTAACTAAAATGTATGGTGATCAATTGCTAGAGCTATACGGGAAGAAAATTTTCCCATAATAACTTATTGTTATCGCCATGAGATAGCCGAGAGTGACCGAGAGAATGGATTGAAAGATCGAGTACCATGCCGAGATCATCTGTCACCACAAATAAATCCGTAACAAATCTCCAAGTGGAGTTGAATCGGAGATTCAACGCAACGTTAACCGTGAGGTACAACAACTGTGTTCAACTACGAGAGCAAGAAGACGCCTTCAGCAAAGTATCATGAATTTTTTTTGTGGTTATTGTCGTCACTCTTTTTGAGACAAATCGAGATTCTTAGAGAACATTTTAATTTTTATTTCTTCCAGCCTTATCTTTTGCGCCGTTAGAGACGGAAGATTTTACGAGCAGTTGCAAGAGCCGGAGTTTATTATGATCGAGTAGGTCACCTTGAAGAAATTTTTGTTCTTTTTGTAATTTTGTCATTTTTTTTATCTCATAATGTGTGCCGTTGACGAGTCTGAAACGCGAGATTACTACCCTGAGCTTTTTCCGAGCGATGACTTCGGGGACGAAGTCTATTTCAAGTGGAGTTGAGTTGTAACGCCCCAAAATTTGTATTAATTAAATAATATTATTTTAATCACATTTTTATTATTTATAATTAATATTATTCAGGCGACCTGTAATTCGACGGTTCGTTTTTATTAAACATTAGTTATTCGTGTGAACGTCTCAGGCTTTAAGCCAGTCAATAAATTATGAGTCGGGTTTATTTTATGTCGGGCCGGCCAAAGGCCAGGGCCAAGGCTTTGCGGGTTTTGATTTTCGTTCGGGCTTAAGTCCTAATTAAGATTTAGAAGCCCATTAGTTCACCAATAAACCCCTAAAACCCCTAATCTTTTCTTTCACTTCAGCCGTAAATCTAGAGCATCTCCTTTATCGCTGCCTTCTTCCCTTGCGTATTCTAGAGCGTTGGTATCATGTTGTGTCACGTGAGAAATAACAAAAAGTAAGCTAGCCAGCAACTTCGTCTATTAATTCATGTCGGTAGGTATGGGAATGAAGCAGGCAACCTTCTCTATTAATTTTGTACGCCCCTTTGTTTATTTGATGTTTCTTCACGAGGGGTTCTAAGCAAATTCAGAAGCATGTCAAATGGTTTTAATTCAAGAGAAAGTGAGTGTGAGGTCGTTTTGTTTTAAGATTGACCGGCAATTATAAAACCCAAAGAAATCAACACACTCTTTTGTGTTGATCTTATTTGTTCGATCGAGTTGGAGGTCAGCAAGCAACGAAGGGAGTATGTGAGGATGGTCTCGGTAAGATTCCTTATTCTGTTTGTTCGTCTCGTCTTTGTTATTCATTCGGTTTCTGATCACCAATGCTAACCATCGGTATTTTTTTGTGTGTGTGTCGGGTTTTGACCTCCTAATCGAGCAGCTGCGGTGTTTAGTTTTGTTCGACAATTGAGTGCAGCAGTGTGACGAGTTCTGAGTACCGGACCAGTCACGGGATCGATCAAGGGTTTTATTGCATTCGGTAGTACACTATTCTTTTACTTGATCAGTTTCTAATTCGTGATTTTGTTTCTGAGTTATTCCCGGGACTAACCAGTTAATCATAAGGGCTGCAGAGTTTATGAATTAGGACCGAGTCTAGTCGGGTTCGGTTGGGTTGAATTGTTGTTGTCATCTCGTTTTACTAATCGGTTGTTGTTTCCCTTTTCGCCTAGATTGGTATATTGGCTGCTGTAGTTTGGTCACTGATTTTTATGAGTGTCGGGTTGGGTAAAGGATCACGGGATTATGATCTAAACGTTTTGTTAACCGAAAAACCGGAAACCAAATCTGTAGGGTTTTTGGTTTCCTAAGCCGAGATAGAATTCTAATTAAAGGACTGAATTTATGGTAAACATATTTTTGAGATTATAAATGAGTTTCGGGGCTGTCGGGTGTCTCGGGAGTAAACGAGTTGATGTCGGGTTTCAAGCGGGTTTTAAACGTTATGCTGAAATTTTAGCAGATTCTGTTGGTCGAGTTCGGGTCTGTTTTTACCACACTTAAAATACGTTTTTGGATTTTTGGGCCGTGCTAGTCACTTGTTTTCTGAGTTAGCTTTCCAACGCCGCAACCCTCTCGTTAATCCGATTTGCGGTTTAAAAGTTATAACCATTCTAATATGCTGCTGTTAGGAAAATGACCTGTGCAGCTATGCTGTTTTGTGAGCCTGTTTTGATGCCCTTAGAGTCCGATTTTGGGAAGAAGCCACTTGAGAGTGTTTTGTAGTGTTCTGAGTCTAGTTTCTGTGGTAAAAAGATGGGAAAAATCTAATGAGCCGTTTAGGAGTTACGGCAGTTTCCGTGAGACTGACGGATGCTGCCAGCTTTCTGAAATAAGTCCTCGGGTAGAATTTTAATTCAGAGTTTCGTTTTTGGTTTTAGGATCGCCTAGGAGACAACGTGCTGTACCTTTGACTGTCGGGAATCCTTTGGAGCTTACGTTTCTCGAGGTGAGTATTCTCACCGTGTATTCAGTTTTAACGTTGTACATGCATGACTTATGTGTTACATTTCTTGCACCATAATTGTTATCTGAGCTTGAGCTGTTATCTGAGTTTGATCCGCTATCTGAGTTTGATTTGTTATCTGAGTTTGACATGCTATCTGAGTATCTGAGCAGCTGTTGATTTATTTTAATCTGAGACATTGTGCCTGGGTAACCGAGCTCGGCACAGGGTCATTCTGTGCTACTACTTGCTAGGCCATCTGAGATAATTATGTTAAAGAGATAATAAAACATAATAACACACATCTGAGTTTTTGGCTATATGCCTGGGATCACCTCCCGTCTGAGTTTTGGAATTATTCCCGTCTGAGTTTTTGGGATTATTCCCGTCTGAGTTTTTGGGATTATTCCAGTCTGAGTTTTGGGATCACTCCCGTCTGAGTTTTGGCTTACGCCTATCTGAGGTGTGAGGAGGGGCGAGGTTGATCTCTCGTCCCAAATCACACAAGCGCGCTATATAAATTAAAATCTGAGTAATAAAATCCGAGAAATAAATCTGAGTAAATAATCGAGTAGATTCTGAGTAGGAGTACACCGATGTGCCCTCATGTGTTGTATGTTACGATTGTTTGCATTTTGAGATATTCACTCAGCTTCTCCAGCTGACCCCTATTTTCCCCCACATTGTTTCAGGTACCAGCAGAGGAAAGGAGAAGGTGGACGGTTGACCGCTGTATCTTTCATTACCGATGTGGACGGCATTTAATATTTTAAAAACACTTTTTAATTTTAACTAATTCCGCATTAAATATATTTTTAAATGAAAATACTATTATTGGGATTTAATGATTCGAGTTATTGGGACCTTTTGATTATAATTTTGTATTTAAAAATTTTAAAAATCTTGTAAATTTTAGGGTGTTACACAAACGTGCAATTTGGCCAAACTACAGGAACTATTCTTACAGTTAACTCATTTTTTAAAGGTATGAAACTATTTGAGTCAACATTGTCTTTCTAGGTGGCGAACAAGCTGCGATACAAAGTGAAGCGAGATTTCAATTATTTTATATTTTCGATGAGTAAAATTTCAAGGTACGTCATCGCACACACGCAGATGGCTAAAACAAAAATCAACCAAAGCATATAAAATTGTTGGCCGTCTACCATTTGAATTACGTATTAGTGTGCATACTCAGTGATATACCTGATTTGATCAAAAGAAACTGACGTATGATAAATTACATCTTTCAAACGGAAGGGAAAAAAAGAAGATGAAAAATGTTTATTTGAAAGTGGTAGTTGCTAGTTAAGTGTCCAATCCAGTGTGTGAATTGTATGTGCAATTAAGTGGTTGTAATGTACTGTTCATCACCAGAAATGCCACTATACATAATAACATAATACAGTACAAGACTTCCATTTATCAACGCCGCGTTGCTTTACTATTTATCAATGTGTTAAGATTCCCAATGTAAGACACACTCCCACTCTTCCATAAAACCAGTTTTAGCAGAGTGAAATAGGGGCATATGCCGCGACCACCCCATGTACGCATAGTCATTATGAAATGAAATAGCATTAAATCAGGGACGAGCCATTTTTTAATAAATAAAGTAAGAAAAAGAACATGCGAATACGTGGTTAAGAAAAGGCCACGTCCCCACACCCTAACGACACACATACCCTGACCCACTCAACACAATTATATTATTTAATTAGTTGTGATAATGACAGCTTTAAAGAGTATCATAAAATATGCTTAAAAATTTGTACATCTAACTATAACAAACTCCTTAATCTTAAGAATTACCTATATTGTATTACTTTGGTGCATTTAAAAACAACCCTAAAAACGGTCATTATTAAAACTCTTATTTAATTAACCACACTTTACATACATAATACACTTGCCACGAGTTTTGGGAGCCTCTGTCCTACTTAATTAATATAATCACTTTTATATTCATATAATTACTCCATAATTATGGAACTGCGTTGCCCTTTGTAAGCCGCATACACAACAGAATTAAATCTATAACTTTATCTGATTAGGTCCTCCGTGGCCACAAAAAGACAAATTAAGTCACCGCTAGAATCTCAAATCTCCCTCAATTAGATTATATCCACTCTTTTGACTGTTAAGAAGCTCTAAATTAGGCAATTATTTGGTGTCTACCGCCTAAAAGTAGATAGAAAAATTATATTGTTTACTACTCCCTCCGTCCCACAAAAAAGTTCTCATTTCCTTTGGGCACAAGTATTTAGTAGATAGTTGATAGTGGGGTCTTTGATACTATTTTTGATTAAAATATAAGGTTAATTGGAGAGAGAGAGTGTTTTTAAGAGATAGTTGGTGGTGGGGCCCATAATAATAATATTATTTAATAGAAATGGGAACTTTTTTGTGGGACAAAATTTATGATAGAAATGGGAACTTTTTTGTGGGACGGAGGGAGTATAAAATATTAATCTTTTTACCTATAAACTGACTATGTGATATTATCATTTATTTTCTAATTTACCATAGCTTTCGGAAAGTATCTTATATCTCCTTTTGGCAGACCTGATCAAAAGAAGAATGTACAGATGTCAATACATGATGTACAAGTGATAAAAGAATGGCGCTTTTGGGTTTGGGATTTTGAAGTATGAGAAAAGGAACTACCCAAAATAGACAGTACCGCATTGTGATCAAGTGGAGCCAAATAAGATTGCTTTGCTTAAAGAGGAAAATGGCATAGTGCCATGGCCCAAATTTACATGTCAATAAGAAGACAAGTGTTTATTTACAATTCAATAAGAAGACAAGTGTTACAACCTTATAAAATGAGACGTCATGCAGTAAGAGTTGTACATTGATCATGCCCATGAAGTGACTAGCAAAAGGATATATGTTCTAGGACATAGACACATAGTATATGTATATCCCTCCCCATCAGACCGTCCCCGATAATTTGAATATTTAATACAAATTACCAAAAAATGCCGTAAATTTGTAAATTCTAAAATTATAAACACTAAAATTCTAATTTATATGTAATTCATAATGGTTACATGAGTAAAAGGCTAATCAAGGATTTAGACAAATTAGTACATAAACGGTAAAAAAAATTAGACTCCTATAGGATGATGGTCCTGAATTTGCTTGTGACCGGTTTGCCCACAAGCTGGTATAAGTTATAACTAGCAATGGAGACTTCTTTTTAATTAAACCAAGCTTAACATAATAATAATCACCCAAGGCTTGTAGCCTAGTGGTAGTGGAGGAAAGTTTAAGGTGTTGCCCATGACCTATGGGTCATGGGTTCAGGTCTCATCGCGGACAAATAGGTGGAAGGTTCAAGGGAATGCATACTGCCCGTTGTGTTGTGTATGTCAAGGCTCGAACCATTAACTTAATAATTAGCCATTAAAAAAAACATAATAATAATCAGAAAGGGATAAACAGGCAACAAAAGAAATCTATCTTCATCATTAGCATACCACATGAGTTTATAAACCTAATTAACCAAAGTGATTAGTTGTCCTGATGGCAATTAGGGTTCACACTTGTTGACTGAAAGGCCTAAAGGTCATCTGGGTCACTTTAAGGGAGCATTTTGCATGGAAGAATGGACTAGTTGGGCTCAAAATATACACTTGTGTACAAAAAACATATAAACCATCATCTCTCTCTCTCTCTCTCTCTCTCTCTCTCTCTCTCTCTCTCTCTCTCTCACACACACACACACACACAAACTTTAATGAAAATGGAGAAGATGAAGGCAAGGCAATGACATGAGCAAATCCAATACTTGTCGAATCTAGGGCTCCTTTGTTGTCTAATATTAGGTTGGTACACTACACTATTTGATCTCCAATTGTTAGGTTATTCTTCTGTTGATACTTAGAGAAGTTTCAAACCCTTTGTGTAATTTCATCTCTGTTTTGGTGATGCTTTCCTTAGAGCTGTTGCAATCCACCAGTAATGCATTAGCAGCACAATTCTATGGGGCCCATTTTGTAGGAAAATGTCTTATTTCTTGCACTCCATCAATATTCCTTTTTCCAACAGTTTAGTGCATTTCTTTCAATTACATACCACTTTCTGTCCATCAATTCCTCACATGTTTACAAAAGAACAGAAATACCCTCTTAAATATTTCTAGTCTATACCAAATTCTCTCTTCATATTATTTGGATTAACAACAATTAGTGAGATGAAATGGTGGTTTAGGGTGAGACAAGTCAAACCTAATGGAAACTAGAGAGAGGAACTCCATAAATTATAATAATAACAACCCACCTCAATCCAATCAACAATCCTCTTCTATTTTGATTTCTTCAAACACTAGAACCCTAGATAATCTTCATCATGGATTCAAGTTACAAAACCCAGATCCACCTAAACTGGTCTCTCAACCACCGCCGCCGCAACCGCCGGAGACAACAACCGCTAGACCCATGGCGGCAGTGGTGGTGGTCCAGTATCACGAATGCCAAAAGAATCATGCTGCAAACATGGGAGGTCATGTTCTAGATGGGTGTGGGGAATTCATGCCTAGTGGAGAAGACGACACACCAGAAGCCCTAAAATGTGCCGCCTGTGAATGCCACCGGAGTTTTCACCGGAGAGAGGTGGAAGGCGAATCACAGTCACAACACATGGCAGCTCCACCACCGCGTGCCGCCACAATACCACCACCTCCACCGCCATCATCTCTGCAGTTACACCGGAGGTACCATCAGTATCACCACCCGACGCCGCCTATAATGATGGCGTTTGGTGGTGCAAATGGGGCACCGGCTGAATCTTCTAGTGAAGATCTCAATATATTCAGGGCATATGGTGGATTGCAATTGGTGCAAACATCGAAGAAAAGGTTTAGGACAAAATTTAATCAAGAACAGAAGGATAAAATGTTTGAATTTGCAGAGAGAATTGGGTGGAAGATACAAAAGCAAGATGAACAAGAGGTTTTACAGTTCTGTAATGAAGTTGGTTTGAAAAAACAAGTGTTTAAAGTTTGGATGCATAACAACAAACAAGCCAATAAGAAGAAACAAATGTAAGATTCATACAATTTATGCAAGTTTGAAGCCTCTTCTTACATTCATATGTTGTGCTTTTATTTGACCTAGGTTACACAAATAATTAATTTGTAAGTTTTACCGTAATTATGATTTGGTTCTCAAGAAAAGAAAACTGTTATTGGTATAATGGTATATAGTTCACTGAATCTATATCATTTCCATACAACTAACACTAAACTTTGTGCTCTGCATTTCATAGAGCTCAAGACATAAGTCAAATAATTATTAATTTCTTAAAATAAAAACTTGGTCTTTCCTGCTTTGCTAATTTTGTCTAAAATATCCATGTTGGTGATCAGAGAACAACATGCATGAGAATAATATGAAATTATGAAACAAAACATGGGAGCACTAAAGAACACCACATCTCTATTATATAATAATACAAATGAAACAGTTATCTGCAAGAAAAAAAACAAGTAAAATAATACTCAAATGTCAAATTGAAAAGCAAAAGGGAACACGAAAGGCTCCAGTAGTTTAAAGTGATTTGAGGCAACTTTGGGAAAAATAATTAATAAAAACTCAAGATGATGTCAACACCATTGTTAAAGATCATGGATAAAATAAAGCACAAGGAAAGCAATTGCATCTTCCACTGACTTTTATTAACTGATAAACTAACAATTAAAAAATGTGAAAGCACGTTTTCCTAAGATTTGCATATTGGCTACATGTCATCCTCACAAATCACTTATAAATCAGAGGGAAATTAGTGCAAATAGCATCTTATATGATTAGGTTAAACTGATTTGGGACTTTAAATTCTGTTTAAAAATGCACTTGGGATTCCAAATCATTAAACCCTAACGTATAATGTACGGAGTTCTTCGTTTGATTCTCTCCGGACTAAATTAGATCGCTAAAAGTAAAAATTCCTGCGGTATTTAGCAGGTTGTTCCTAGAACAAAATGCAATAAACTGAAGATATAATATAGTAATTTAGCATCCAAAACTAACTTAGCAGATATTAAATAACTTGACACGCTGATTTATTATTATGATTCCGTTTGTACCTTCAGCTTCTGCGTTCTCAATGTAGCTTCCGGCTCCGTCGATCCCCGGTACAGCGCCACCGGCTTCATAAGCATATGGCATTCGCCTTCTTTTCCGGTTACATGAGGGCGACCAGAAGATTTTCGGAAATTTGGAGAGAAAAGCCAGTTTTGTGAAAATGAGGGAGAAGGCCTCGTGGCGGTTTCCCCAGATTTTACCCATTTTTCGGTTGACCTCTACGTTAGCCACGTGTACCTCACTCTGACTCACGAAATTTTAATACGGAGGTGGGCTAGTTTGCAAATAAACGGGTTTCATAAATTTTAAGATACGAGTTTCATAAATTTATAAAACAACATGTTAATAAATCACAAATAAACTATAATCTTAATTAATTTTAATATTAATGATGTTTACTAAGCAGAGGTATTTAATATTTGGTTTCACACTGAGTAAACCAAATATCAAACCGGAATAAAACCAAATAAAATAATAAAATAGTTTTCCGTTTGGTTCAAACAAAAATAGAGTATTATAATTAGGTTTCGGTTACCGAAGAAACCAAATTTGACTTAAATAAACATAGTCGCTCTAGCATAGTTTTAAAATTTTCAAATTGTTTGACCTACCTAATATTAAATCTTTTTGTACAAAAAACGGGAGCTCACCTCCACCAACAATGTTATTATCATGAATGAATGCTTTTTATTAATGATTTGGTCAAAAGTCATGTTATCAAACCCTCAAAATATGTATATATCATTCTAAATAATATCTTCAAAGTCCCTCCTCAACCTAACACAATCCTTACAATTCCTTCTCCGGAAGCTTCTTTGCAGCCTCTACAGCCTCTGCAGCCACGTGTTCTGCCTCCACAGCCTTTTCATTCACGTACTCTGCTGATCCTGCAAAACCATACCATTCGACCCGTTTGGTTATGACCCGACCTCTTTCAGCCTACACAATTACCCATCCCGCATATTCTGGCACCTGGAATTGTTTACTATAGTTTTTGAAAGTGGGAAAATGAGGAGATAAAACATAGATGTTTGAAGAAATCACCAGAAGCAACATCGGCAGCTTGATTAGCAGCTTGATTGGCAACATCGCCAGCTTGAGTAGCAACATTGTGAGCAGTTACCTTCACTTGATCACCAGCTTGATTAGCAACATTCTGAGCAGTTTCCTTCGCTTGATCACCTTTATTAAACACCCTGCAACCGAACATAAAGTATATCCGACCTATTAAATAAATCATAACTTTTTCTAAAGGGTTGTAAACTCATCGGATTGATCCATACCCGTCCATTCCATTAATAAAAGGGTTAACTAGTACGGGTCATTAATAGGTATACTAATCACAAACTATGATCCAACTCATACTTATAATTTTTGCATGAGCGGATCACCCGTTCCATTACAATTACAAGTAAATCAATTAAAAATAAAAAATCCGTTTTAAAAGAAAAAAACTAGCAAGAAATTAAAATCCTAGACTTTGTTATTAATGCAACTCAATTGTATGTTTGATGCTAACAATGAAAACTAATTTAGCTACGAACGGTAAAACAGTAGGCATGAAATATCCAAAATGATGATTTGATGCCATTTTTTATGGTAACGAATCTGCTCTAAAAATAAACGTTATCTCAATCATCAATCAAACATCGATTATCGAGTAATAAGAAAAATGACCGTGATTGACGATATTTAGGGTTTGTAATTACCCGGTAACTTTGTCCTTGGCCCAAACAGTCCATGATGAATCCTTATCGTCTTCTTTCGAATGACACACTAACGCCGTTGCCGCTAATAGTAGTACCAATAAAAGCACCGTGTTTTTCATTTCTGGATGTGTGAATTTACCTTTAATCGATCGAAAAACTGTACCACAACAAGTAGAAGAGCTGGAATATGAGGAATCAAAATTGATTGAATCATGAATTTATTCATCAAGTATTTCTAAACAGGGAACACGAATGGGAGATAGATCGATGAATGCGGTTAGCTTTTCACCGGCACCGATGTTCCCGTTTTTCCTGTTTCATAGGCGATTGGTCTATAAACATATCATATTTTTACGTTCTGCTTACTCTCTAACATGAAATAAAAATATAAAATAGATTTTAACATTAGTCAAATGTTCAAGATATTTTTTATTTTTTATATATTTTTAAGTGACAAATCTCAAAATTATTAATAACATCTAATTATCAAATTTAATCACATATATATTTTATATATAAAAAGTATTTTGGCCATTTGCTACTTAAAAAAATTCAATTTTATTTATTTTTTAATTTTTTAATAATTTTTTATTTTTATTTTAATATTTTTTCCGTTAAAAGAACAATATTATTTGATAATTATTTGTGGTACTCAATCACATTTGATTTTAGTGTACAGTCACATGTGATTCAGTATATTATACAATCACATGTGATTAAATATATAGTCATATGTGATTATCACATTTATTAACGAAAAATATTTTTTTAATAACAATAAAAAAATGAAAAAAATGATTCTAAAATAAGTAATAAAATAAAAATAATAATAATTCTAAAAAATTGACCAAAATATCCCTCTATATATAAAACTAGCTTCATAGTCCGCCCGACTGGGCGGGTATGCTTCAAGAGATATATATTATAGAAAAATACGAACAGATATTAATACTTTTAAAATGACATAAGAATCGATAGCTGTAATGACAAGTTTGTACAAAATTTAATACATGAAAAAATGTTACATAAAATTTATAGATGAAATAAGACTTCTTTGTATCAACCAAAAATTTTACAGACAAAATTTTATATCAAATTAATCACAATAATGGTTTGGCCAATTAGGGTTACACGTGAAGGTTATGAATAAATCAGGATAACCGTAAAATTTACAAATCGTCATGGCGTCTAAATAGTTCTGCATCATGTACCTTGGACTCCCGGTAAATGACGACGGTAGCACGTACTTCTTACCACGTAATACATTACCATTATCTTGATTTTGCGCCAAGATCGCCAATTTCGCATACGTCTCAGTTCTTAAATCTTTTTGCTGCATAATTATGTATCTCATCCTCTCAGCCTCAATCATTGAGTATCCGTCGGTACAAAATTGCTGTAACAATCGCCTACCACAGAGTATCATGGATGTAACGACCCGAATTTTGCGTTAAATAAATTATGAAAAAATATGATAAATAAGGATAAATCATTTAAAGAATGTAGGAATTTGTGTCGTGTCATTTGGATATCGTATGAGAAAGTTATGGACAAAACCGTGTCGAATGAAACTACAAAAAATGCAGCCTGGGCTGCATAGCGGAAATAGCGCGATCGGCATTTACCGACGCGATCTTTGGTCGCTAGAAACATTAAAAAGCGGGTTTCAAGACATAAATGCATCTCACAAACCCTAGCTTCTCTCCTAACAAGTGAGTATACGTTTTTGAGTGGAAAAGGTCGTTTGGAGCCAATTTCGGGGGTCCAAATCAAGTGATTTTGCTTCCATTGTTGAAGATCAAGGTAAATCTTCACTCCTTTGTAGTTGTAGCTTTAGATCTATGGATCTTGAGGCTTGGGTTTCAACCCTAGTTCTATGGGTTATGGTGAAATAAATGATGTATACACTCAATAGATGGTGTTTTAACAAGGGAATCAAGTGTATGGTTAAGATTTGTATGAATCTTAAGGGTGGTTAAACCTAGGGTTTGGTAAATCACCATAATTGGGGGAAATGTGTTAGTAAGTGGTGTCTAGGGATAAATGGATACATTATTAGTATTATGTGATGTTGAACATCTTGTGATTGTTATATTAGGCTTTTGGTGAAGTCTTGGAAAGTTAATTGATTGTTGAAGCAAGGAAATTGGCGGAAAGAATACGGTTGGAGCATTTCATTGCTAAGGTGAGTACATGAGACTTTTAAACTGGGTACATAGCAAATAGTTTTGATAATACATATGATAATTTATGGGTCTTTATTAATAAATATTTTGATAAAGACAGTGACTGAAAATGTATGAGTGTATGTACGGTGTGATACTAGAATATGTCTAGTGTGATGGACGAATTTGAGGGTAAATATGATTGATAATATTGGAAGTAGTAAGATAAACTAAGTAATAATGGGATCTTTGTTAATGAACCATAATAATAAAGACAAAGAGTAAAATAACACATATTGAGTCTTTATTAATAATTATGTATTAGTAAAGCAATTGGAGATGATTTTGTATTAATGAGTATCTATTGGTAAGACTTACAATAAAAGTAAAGAACGAATATATACGAAAATGATTATGAAGCGACTAGTAATAATTATGTATTATAGTCAATGGAAAGATAAAAGTATTATGATATCGATGAATAAGAAATATATCTTATGAAATAAGCAAGTATAGACCTCCTAGGGTCATAGAGGTAGAAGTAAACGTGGGTTGCTTATGATCGGGTCCGTGGGACCATACAGGTACGTTCATACTATGTTGAACTAGTTATATGTAGTTATTATTGAATAACTAACCTGTTTGATGATTTATGTGATAGCCGAAAGCTTTGATTGAAATAACTGTTGAGTTATGGTAAGTATGAGATGACGTGATGATGCGGGGGACCCCCGGTCATGAGGTGTGGAATGCGGGGCAGTTGGGTGGATTCCCATCGACTCATCCACGTTAGTAGTCTTTCTAACTGGACGTATTCTGGCGAGTAAGGCAGGTATCGGTAGATTGGGCGGATCCCTCTTGCCGGTATCTTGAAGCTTATTAATGGCGATGGATTTCGGTTAATAAGTTGATGTGAAGCTTACTAATGGCGATGGATTTCGGTTAGTAAGTTAATGTGATTCTAGTACATATATGTTTATGTATTAAGTATGTTTGTTCTTCTAACTAGTTCGGGGGCAACCCGATAGTTAGATATGGTTGCTAGTAGAGCATAGATTGATAGAGTCACGATAGGGTGACTAGACGGTAGTGAGATTGTTTATATATATATATATATATATATATATATATATATATATATATATATATATATATATATATATATATATATATATATATATATATATATGTTTATATATTTATGAAATGATTATTATTATTGGGGTCTAAAACCCATGTATCTCACGAGACTATTTTGTCTCACGTACTACGTTTGTTTTGTGGCTATGTACTCAGGTACAGGTTTGAAGTGATAGAAGGTTCCACTAGAAGTGGCCTAGAGATGTTTAGCTCGGGAGCTCATAGGTAGATCTCGTTGCCTATGGTTTTGATATATTTGGTGACACCGTATTTTTGTAAACTCCGATAAAGGTTTTAAAGTTTTTGTTAAACTGTATTTTAGACAATATGTCAAATATTGGGAAAATGTATTTTAAATGATTTAAACGATGTTTTAAAAATACGGGTGTTACAACTTGGTATCAGAGCTATAGTTTAAGTGAATTAGGTTGGATGTCCATCCTAGTCTTAGACTGTAGCAATAGGAATGTAAGATTCCTTGAGATCGATAGGTTGACCTTGAGACTTTATGTTAAGTTTAGGGTTGAACCTAGGGGACCTATAGAAGTTGTTATGTATTTTGCAATGTGAAGTCTTTTGAGACCGTAAGGCATTTGTATGATAGGGTCGACCCCTATGAGAAATGCCATGATTTGATCTAACTGTGTTGTTTTCAACTGTTGAGTTGACCATTTGAATCTTGTTGGTTGGATATGTTGGAATGGCGAAAGAATGAATGTGAAAATTGGACGAGCTCCACTAGATTGGAAAGAGTTATGAATGAGGGTAGGCGAAATGATTCCAATGCCCGTATGAAGGAAGAGCAGTCGAGTGGCGAAATTTGTATTGGGAAGTTATCTACATAAAAAGGCAGCGAGGCCTAACCGGAAGAAACGGAAGGAGGTTTTATAGCGCCGTCATAGCATGTAAAAACCGTTGTGTAATTCGGAAGTTCTGAGCCAAAGGTCACGACGTGGTGGATTCGGTAGATTTAGCAAGTGCTAGAGAGTAGCAAATGAAGGAAGAACGATATGGTGACTTTGGCGTCACCATTATTGAAGGATGACGTGTTGACACGGTGGAATGTGTTGTATGAAACTTTGTGAAGGAGAGCACGGTACAAGATGTTGTGAAAGGAACTCAAAGTGAGTTGAAAGGGGAAGTCTTCCCGGAAGGAAATCTAGAGGGGGGTTCATGATGCAACCTCGGAGATCTTAGGTGAAGATTGATGTTATGTGATTATGGCTTAATTGTTTGGTTGTTGCACGAATTGGTGCTTATAGAAATTGGAGATGAGTCGTACGACATGGGGATTTATTTTTGGGAATAGTCTTCCCGGGTAGTTATGTGTATGGAAGTATGTATTGGAAAGGATTATAGACGAGTGTGTCGCATGTAGTAAGGATATAAGGGTTGATACTAATATGTAGTATAAAAGGACGAGACACGAGATTTGATGAGTATTTTCAACAAAAGTGTAGTTATACAATGAAGTACTAAGTCTTGATAAGAATTGTTAGTATGGACGAAAATTTTTGGAGTAGGATCCTTGGAAATGGAATTTGGATATTCGGCGGGAATCCGGATAAGTAATGTAATATTATACGTGAATGGTAAAGGAAGGAATGACTAAGGTATAGTGATACCTTAGAATTTATAAATGGAAAATATGTGGAAAAGAATAAGTGTCGGGAATGACGAATTTTGATCGTTGAAAATGGTTGAGTATAAGTTGGCGTACAGCCATAGCAATGTTTAGTGTCAGGGATGAAGGATTCGATATTAAGGGTAAGAAGACAATTGTTGGTAAAATGTCATGGTGATGGTATGACGATATATGACATGGGGTAGTGAGAAACTACGGTTGGGATAGGAATATTTCTAAGTCTCACGATGTATGAAGGTAGGAAATTGGGTGTTGGGCTATTGGGTGCTAAGCCATGGGTTGCAAGTGTAGACCGGAGTCGATTGGTTGACTCAAAGATGACTGGGTTGACCGGTTAGTTATGGTTAATAGTGGCAGTTACTCCGGTAGTGACAAAGATTTGGAAGTGTGGTAATAAGGAATGAACCGGTTAAGGGTGGTTAATGTGTAAGTGAAACGGTAAATAGTAATTGGAAATTTTATTAGTTAACCGCGGGGTACAATGCAGGTGCATTATATGATGGCCTTTGAAGGCATAATATAATGGAAAGATAACGTTATATGAAACGTGTTTGGTAATATGGCGAATGGGGAATACGTTAGGTATGAGAGAAAATGATGTGTGATATTATGAGAAACGTTCTAGATTGCACAGTAAATAAATCGGCTATTGAATGTGTAAGTTAATAGTGAATTTATGTGACGTGAATAGGGGTACACTAGTATGGTACCCAAGGTCGATAGAATGAGGGAAAGATGATGTGGTAGTTCGGGGGATCCCCGGCTACTATGGTGTTTGGGGGTGGGATCGGTTGGGCGAATCCCAATGGTTCCATTCCGTGATTGGAGATGTTCCAATCACCGTGACAATTTGGATCTTGATGGATTGGAGGCTTTCCGATCATCTCGTAAAATAGTTAATGTATGAATTGTGTGTTTATATAATAATGTTTATATATATATATATATATATATATATATATATATATATATATATATATATATATATATATATATATATATATACATAATGAATGTAGGACCATGTGGTTAGTTTGTATTGTTATAATTTTTCGTGATAAATAAGAAGTTGGTTTGCTAGTGCGGGTTGCATTAGGTCATGTATGAGTGGGAGATGCCTTCAATTTGTGGAATATGAGAAAGGTGATGCTTTTAGCAAGCAATTTTTTTTTGTTGGTCACCAAGAAATGGTAAACTTGTATGAAATTGGGGAATGTATTGCGGTAGAGGATCTAATACCGGTAATTGAGAATAAAAGTTATGAAATTGATCGATGTGATACAAAGATGGTTGAAATAATGCTAAGGGATGGTATGAGTGACCAAATGATGGTCAAGAATCGGTAACGGTCGGTGCGACCTTAAGTAAAGGTGCGACTCTCGAATTATTTGGGGAGGGATTGAGAAGTTCGAAAAACGGGAACGATTGTTAAGGAAACAATAATGAGTAGAACCGGAAGTGATAAGTTGGTAATAGTATCCCGTGAGTAGGGAATTTGTTAGTTTGAAAAAAAAAAGTATGGTTGACTTTATGCAAAAGTCAAGATTTATCAATTTGTGATTGGTTGACTTGGTCAAAGATGGGCTTTGACTCTCGTTTTGAATGACTAGTGAATGTTGTGAGCATAATGTGTTGATTGTATGTACGTGAAAAGGTTAATGGAATAATTAAAAGAGTTATAGTCGGATTGTGTGACTTTGACCCGTTGGGTGTTTATAGTTGAATTCGGGAATCGAGTATATGATTATTGATGGATCATAAATAAAAGGTCAATGGTAAAGGAAAGGATGATTAATGAAACCTTTAACAAATAAAGAAATTGTTGAAGTATAGTTGACTTTGTGATTAAGTCAAAGATTAGACAATGTTGGCTTATATCGACTTGGTCGAAGCTAGATTTTGATACCCTTGTGGATCGATTAGATTATTGTAATGATTTGGTCATATAGTTTCTATGTGTATAGTGAGTTTGATGAAAGGATTTTAAAATGTTTGCAATTTTGACCCGTTTGGGTATTAAAGGCTTAAGATTGATTTTTGACTCGTCCGGGCCTAACGGGGTTAAGTGAATGTTTAAATACATATTGTGGACTAAATGGGAATGGGAAAAGTTTTATAGTAATGACCACAAAGGAATGAGAACGGAATGCTCGGTCGAAAGTGGGTTGCAAAATTTATAGTGATCCCGAGGACGGAATCCTTTTAAGTGGTGGATAGTTGTAATGACCCGAATTTTGTGTTAAATAAATTATGAAAAAATATGATAAATAAGGATAAATCATTTAAAGAATGTAGGAATTGGTTTCGTGTCATTTGGATATCGTATGAGAAAGTTATGGACAAAACCGTGTCGAAGGAAACTATAAAAAATGCAGCCTGGGCTGCATAGCGGAAATAGCGACGCGATCGGCATTTACCGACGCGATCTTTGGTCGCTAGAAACATTAAAAAGCGGGTTTCAAGACATAAATGCATCTCACAAACCCTAGCTTCTCTCCTAACAAGTGAGTATACGTTTTTGAGTGGAAAAGGTCGTTTGGAGCCAATTTCGGGGGTCCAAATCAAGTGATTTTGCTTCCATTGTTGAAGATCAAGGTAAATCTTCACTCCTTTGTAGTTGTAGCTTTAGATCTATGGATCTTGAGGCTTGGTTTTCAACCCTAGTTCTTGGGGTTATGGGTTATGGTGAAATAAATGATGTATACACTTAATAGATGGTGTTTAAACAAGGGAATCAAGTGTATGGTTAAGATTTGTATGAATCTTAAGGGTGGTTAAACCTAGGGTTTGGTAAATCACCATAATTGGGGGAAATGTGTTAGTAAGTGGTGTCTAGGGATAAATGGATACATTATTAGTATTATGTGATGTTGAACATCTTGTGATTGATGTATTAGGCTTTTGGTGAAGTCTTGGAAAGTTAATTGATTGTTGAAGCAAGGAAATTGGCGGAAAGAATACGGTTGGAGCATTTCATTGCTAAGGTGAGTACATGAGACTTTTAAACTGGGTACATAGCAAATAGTTTTGATAATACATATGATAATTTATGGGTCTTTATTAATAAATATTTTGATAAAGATAGTGACTGAAAATGTATGAGTGTATGTAGGGTGTGATACTAGAATATGTCTAGTATGATGGACGAATTTGAGGGTAAATATGATTGATAATATTGGAAGTAGTATGATAAACTAAGTAATAATGGGATCTTTGTTAATGTACCATAATAATAAAGACAAAGAGTGAAATAATGCATATTGAGTCTTTATTAATAATTATGTATTAGTAAAGCAATTGGAGATGATTTTGTAGTAATGAGTATCTATTGGTAAGACTTACTAATAAAAGTAAAGAACGAATATATATGAAAATGATTATGAAGCGACTAGTAATAATTATGTATTATAGTCAATGGAAAGATAAAAGTATTATGATATCGATGAATAAGAAATATATCTTATGAAATAAGCAAGTATAGACCTCCTAGGGTCATAGAGGTAGAAGTAAACGTGGGTTGCTTATGATCGGGTCCGTGGGACCATACAGGTACGTTCGTACTATGTTGAACTAGTTATATGTAGTTATTATTGAATAACTAACCTGTTTGATGATTTATGTGATAGCCGAAAGCTTTGATTGAAATAACTGTTGAGTTATGGTAAGTATGAGATGACGTGATGATGCGGGGGACCCCCGGTCATGAGGTGTGGAATGCGGGGCAGTTGGGTGGATTCCCATCGACTCATCCACGTTAGTAGTCTTGCTAACTGGACGTATTCCGGCGAGTAAGGCAGGTATCGGTAGATTGGGCGGATCCCTCTTGCCGGTATCTTGAAGCTTATTAATGGCGATGGATTTCGGTTAATAAGTTGATGTGAAGCTTACTAATGACGATGGATTTCGGTTAGTAAGTTAATGTGATTCTAGTACATATATGTTTATGTATTAAGTATGTTTGTTCTTCTAACTAGTTCGGGGGCAACCCGATAGTTAGATATGGTTGCTAGTAGAGCATAGATTGATAGAGACATGATAGGGTGACTAGACGGTAGTGAGATTGTTTATATATATATATATATATATATATATATATATATATATATATATATATATATATATATATATATATATATATATATATATATATATATATATATATATATATATATATATATATATATATATATATATATATGAAATGATTATTATTATTACTGGGGTCTAAAACTCATGTATCTCACGAGACTATTTTGTCTCACGTACTACGTTTGTTTTGTGGCTATGTACTCATGTACAGGTTTGAAGTGATAGAAGGTTCCACTAGAAGTGGCCTAGAGATGTTTAGCTCGGGAGCTCATAGGTAGATCTCGTTGCCTATGGTTTTGATATATTTGGTGACACCGTATTTTTGTAAACTCTGATAAAGATTTTAAAGTTTTTGTTAAACTGTATTTTAGACAATATGTCAAATATTGGGAAAATGTATTTTAAATGATTTAAACGATGTTTTAAAAATACGGGTGTTACAATGGAGAACTGATTTCTCCTGTCTTGCAATCTGTAAGCGAACCAGTCCCTCATTGATACTCGTGTGCCTTTATTTTTTTCATTAAAATCAGTCACGCCTTGGTGGCATACATAAGTACGGTACCCATCTTCTGCATAGGGGAAGATATTAATATATATAAGAATGAAGAAAAAAACAAAATTAGATTAAACTATATTAGGGTTAAAATCTGACTTAATTCACCATTTAATTGATTTGCAACAATTACTGTTTTAAGTTCAAACCAAAACAACAATAACTTTATTGAAGAAAGAAAGAAGAAACAAATGTAAATTAATATTTGAATAATTACAACACCTGTAATTACTATTGGAAAAATATGACTTACAAAATCATATGTGACACATAATTACAAACATCGTCGAATAAAAGCTCATCGTAACGAAAAATAAATTCTCAAATACAGTTTCACATACTAACGCTCATCGTAACGAAGTTCAGTGAATTCTCTCCATCATATCCCAAATTCTCAAATACAGTTTCATCTTGTAGCATACCTCTATACCTGACTACAAAAAAATAAATAAATAAACTTTTATTTAAGTGACTCATTTGCTAAAGATATCGGTTAGACCACTCCTCCCTACGGAGGTGGAAACCGACGCCGTAAATTGTTGCCAAATCAGCGTCACGTCAGTTCACCCTCCAACCAACACTAAACTGACTGACTCATGCCAACAATACATCTTCCCTTAATTTTTTGGGACCCACCATTACAAAATACACACACACAAAATACCTCTTTGGGCCCTACCTACCAACTCACGCCCCCCCTTCCCCGTCTCCAAAGTAGCGTGCTTAAACTGGCGGGATCACTGGTGGCCTCGTGCCAATGGTGTCCCCAAAGTGGCGGAATACTCACTCTAAATGGACGAGATGGTTGGCACAAGTCTTATTACCTGAATTTCAGGCCCAAATGTTGCTCCATAGACCAGAATCTTTTTAGGAACACACCCCCGAATCACACACCTGCACCTAGGGGTGCCCAACGGGTCAACTCGACCCGACCCGGCTATTATCGGGTCGGGTCTGTCGGGTTTGAGTTTAAAAAATCCTAACCCGAAACCCGACCCGATAAGACTTCGGGTTAGTCGGGTTCGGGTCTGTCGGGTCTCGGGTTTGTCGGGTTGACCCGATCGGGTTGGTCGGGTTACACATTTATAAGAGTTCAAGAAACACACATTTATAAGGTGTTAGACCATTACATATTGTAATAAAAATTAAAATCCTTATGACACCTAGTAAACAATAATCATGAAATCAATAGTAATTGAATAAGAACTTGAATCAGATTCAAAAGAACTTTATGTAGTAATGTTTGTCGAAATGGTGGTTTTCAACAATTAATATCAAATGTGATTTTTGTAAACAAACATGGAAGCAACTAACATCAAATGGTGGAGGGTGCTAAATCTAGATCTTTGTATATAAATCTTTATAAAGAAAAAACCAAAAGACGCTATTATGTAAACACTTTAGGTAGGTATTAATTGTGATTTTTGGTTTACTTTTCTTTTTTATATATTTTTGATAAAGAAATTTAAAAATTTTAAAATTTAAATATTTACCCTAACTCTAATCGGGTCAATCGGGTCAACCCGAAACCCGAAAATAATAAAAAAATGACCCGAAACCCGACCCGATAAGGAAACGGGTTAGTCGGGTCGGGTTTACAAAACCCGATAGCACCACAGGAACCGATTGAACCCGACCCGAATAGCGTTGTCGGGTTCGGGTTAGGGTCGGGTCGGGTTGACCCTTTGGGCACCCCTACCTGCACCATTACATAAGGTCCATAATTTTCAATCAGAAAACTTTTGCTTCAAGAATTATTTTAATTAGTATCCAAATAAATAACAAAGATGGCTTTATCTATAAATAAATCAATATAGGTACGACTTGAAAGAAAAGTTTGGCAACTTACGTTCCTCCAACACCTCCTACCACTTCTGAGCTATCTGGACGAATTGGTAGCTCTCAACTCCCAGCCTTGCAATAAAAGTTGTAAAAAAGAGATTAATAATTGAATAAATCATCTTCTATATATTTCATGATGAAAACAAAGCGTCAAATGAACGAATTGTTGAGACATATATTATTGCAAAGACTAATTCATTTTTATATTCTCAAAAATTACAAAAACAAAACATTAAAGAAGTTATAAGCACAACAAATTCTTGTAATGTAACCCACCAAGGGCAGGTAGCTCAAACCGTAAGTCAACACTGAATCCCTTACGGGCAAGAAACTGTCATATACTGATAACATCAGCTTTTAATTTTTTTATTGGTAATTCATTGTTCGATACAAGCAGAAAGATGAGCTGATAGAACAGCTAATCTTGCATGAGCAGCAACACTCGATTTTCCTGCTGCTTCACATCCCATTTCAATTGTTTTACATAACACTTATAATCAAATTCAAAATAAATATATTTACCATTCGGAAATCGAAGTCAGAATCATGATTTCCTAAGTCTACCTTCAGGGGCGGAATTAGAAACTTTCACCAGCAGTAGCACCCTTGTGGTGATGGAAAAAAGCGGGGTTAAAGGAACTGCGACCTCTAGTGGGATCCCAGTGGCAACGCCCCGAAACAAAAACAAATTTAACACAAAAAAAAAGTTATATTACATATCACCCTTTTTAGTTACATACACCAACAAATCTTCAAGAATATATTTCATTAACCTACAAAAGAATTATTAATTATATAAACATATTACGAAATCTAAAATACACACTTTATGTTTTTTTTTTATTTGGTTCAAATGTTAGGGTTGTCTTTGAGTGTGAACTATTAACAACTAGTTAGAGGTTTTTTTTAATATTGATTTGAGATATTGAATAGGTTTTTAATCTATAAAAATTTTGGTTTATAAAATTATATTATATTTTATAATTAAAGTATTGAATAAGGAAAATAAAGGGTAATGATTTGAAACGTTTGGACTAAAGAGTTTGTTTTTAATTATATAAGGTAAAAAAAAAAAAGAAAAAAATTTGAAATATATGTGTTGAGAAAGAAAAAACTCTTGTAATAAAGAGCTTAGTAAGGAAATAAAAATTGATTTAAAAAAATAGCAACAACAAGAATCGAACTCATGACCTCCTTATACATGCAAGGAGTGTTAGCCAGTTGGGCTAGTAGATGGATGTGCCTTATTTCCCCTTTCCGGATATATATTAATGTATTTAAAATACTATAACAATAAAAAAGTTCTGAAAATTTACCGTACCGAATTTTTTTCGAGTAGTAGCACATGCCACCGTGTGCTCTATACTGATTCCGCCCCTATCTACCTTCATCACATTCAGCTTCTTCATACTCATTCTTTTTCTTCTCATCAATTATACCTGCACAAACACAACAAGTACTATACAGAGTGAAATGATCTATTAATCAACTATAAAAACTGTTCTTATGAAGAACAAATATCTGTCACCTTTCTTTATCAATAAAGCTTCAAATTTTGGGGATGCTAAAATTTGTCCTGTTAAATCTTGAAACCCAACCTCCCTATGTCCTGTAATTTCTTATCTGAAAAATAAAAAATCACATATATATATGTGATAAATTGCATAAAGTAAGAAATGGGTTTTGTTCTCTCCACGCTTACGAAAGTAATGGATAATCGGATATTAGTAAAAATTTATAAAAAATACAGGATAGAAAGAAATAAAACATCATTGATTTAGAATTCTTGAGAGAAAAATAAAAGGAGGTACTCTTTGAAGTAATGTCAAAATTTTGACCCGTTTGACCTTGGCATTAGACCATTTGACCTTTTTGATCATTTTCCTTTTAACCTAAATTGCGGTTCAAATATGCAATTAACCTAAAAAGTCATGCAATCAACCTAAATCAACCATGCAATTAACCAAAAATTTATCAAACTAAAAAGTCATATAATCAACCTAAAAAAACCCTACAATTAACCTAAATTTATCAACCTAAATAATATTTTTGCAATTATATTGAAATTAACAAACAAACCTTGTAAACACACTCAGAAAGCACCATATAGCATAGGATATCCTGCAAATCAGAAAGTGTTTTTATTAGTTTAAGGAAGAACCTAAATTTTATTCCTTGGGTTTCCGTAATCATGTATCACGCGTGACCTGAAATCAAATTGGAACTCTTTTTGTAATCTCCTCCATTTATTTGAAAGTGGGTAACCCTAACCCTAGAAACACAAAACGGCGAATGAATTACCTTAAATTAAAAATCGAAAATTGGATGGCAGCAACAATTAACAGCAAGCGATACAATAAGCTAATACCTGCGATGGAGGGAAGAAAACGATGTCATCAAAGCTAATGATGAAACTAGGATCTAGACGATTACAAGCAAAAACAATACCTACGATGGAACCAGATTGATCGAGGAAGCATCGATCGATTGAGGAAGCAGCGATGGTTGAGGAAGCATGAGACTGAGGAATGATTGACGAAGCAGCGATCGATTGAGGAACGATTGAGAAGCAGCGATCGATTGAGAAGCAGCCGACTGAAGATTGGATCGTGACAAATCACAAATGGATTGAAGATGGAAAACGTTGTGAGGAAGTTTACGGAAGTTTGTGAGGAAAACATTGGCCAACCAGTGAATTAAAACATGGCATTATCAACCAATCAAATAGCTTGAAACGGGTGAGGTGTCAATCTAAAATCTTATGTAGCTCCATATATAGGGGAAGACTAGCTTCATAGCCCACCCGACTGGACGGGCATGCTTCAAGAAATATATTATAAAAAATACGAACAAATATTAATACTTTTAAAATGACATAAGAATCGATAGCTGTAATGACAAGTTTGTACAAAATTTGATACATGAAAAAATGATACATAAAATTTATAGACGAAATAAGACTTTTTTGTAAACGACATTTGTTGTTGAATTAGTGTAGTTGTCATCTCTGTCACAACAAATGACCTTCATTCCATTCTTGTTCTTAACTCTTAAGACAACGACATACAATTGTCAATGTGAGAATACTGGTTTTTGAAGAAACAAACCAACTTGCGACAACGTCTGACCTTGACTTTTATTAATAGTCACAACAAAGCAAACTTGAACAGAAAATTATCTCCGATTCAATTTGAAAGGCTAAATCTTGGTTTATAGCACAGACGTCAATTGTTAATTTTATGATTGTTATATATACGATAAGAAATTATAAAATATTTTATAACGTACATATTTGAATTTTGTAAAATTTAATGTGGTGGTCAATAATTTTATTGAAGTGTCCTTTATAAGTGTCAAAGTTAACAGATAAACCGTAACTTTATTGAATGTAACTTTAATATAGTACAAATATTAATAATTAATTGTATGATTATTACACGTATATTGAACAATAAAAATACTTCTACTAAAAAAATTACCATTATATTCCTATAAAAGTTATAACACAAACATACCATTATAATTCTAAAAAAATACACACACCATTGAAAGGTAAATTATTTATAACTCCCTTTAACTTGAAGTTACGCCATTTCACAACAAATTAATATACAACTTTCATTTATCGAAGCAAATATAAGATGTGGCAATTTAGACATTGAAATAATTGGTTATGATATACTAAAAATATTGTATTCCAAACATATTGAAAGAAAAGAATACGGGTGTGCTTGGTTGGAGGTATTGAGAGGTGTGTAATGGGATTGATTACCATTATAGATGCTTGGTTTGTTCTAAAGTAATCAATCATTACTTACTACTAAGTAATACACCATTCCCCACCAAATTGGGGGTAATGAACTTTATAATGCTTTAACCCATTATTATTATATTAAATTATATTACTATTATATATAAATATAATATAATATTATTATATTAATTAATAATATGATTTTATTAATATATAATATTAATAAAATATGTAAATATATATAATATGATTTTATTAATATATAATATTACTATTATATATAAATATAATATAATATTATTATACTTCTATTAATTAACATTATTATTATATTAATTAATATTATTATTATTATATTTTAATTAATATTATTATTAATTAATATAATAATATTATATATAAATATATATTATTATTATTATTAATATATAATATTATTATATTAATTAATATTATTATTATATATTAATTAATATTATTATTATATAATATATAATATTATTATATTAATTACTATTTTTATATTATTAGATAATAATATATATTATTAAATTTAAATTATATATATTATTATATTTAAATATATTTAAATTATATATATTATTTTATTTAAATTATATATATTGCTGTTATATATAAATATAATATAATATTAATATATTAACTAATATTATTAATATATTAATTTATACTATTATTATTATCTTAATTAATATTATTATTATATACTAATTAATATTAATATTATTATATATATAAACATATTTTTTATTTTCTTTTAATATTAATCTTATTCATGCCCATATTAAATACTTGATAAACCAAGCAACATTAATGGTGAAGGGAATACTAAGGAATGCTCATTGTATTCCTTAGTATTTCTATTACATTTCCCTTTCCCATTACCCACTTTGAACCAAGCGCCCCCTAATACACGTCTTAATATGCATACATGTTGCACGCTACTAAGATTTGGTTATGACATCGGCAGAACCACTTGGATGGAACGGGTCCATAGCCATGTTCATTAAAGCTTCTCGATTCAGGCCAACATGTTAGGAATATTTTTATTAAATATTTATTATTGATTTGATATGTCAAAACTATTAAACTACAAGGACCTAAATTGAAGATATGGAAGTTCAAATTCAAATAAAGATTTAGGAGATAATCATTAATGTAAAAAGATATAGTATATCTTTATTAGTTTAAAAGATTTAGTTATTATCTTTTCCTTGTAAATCTCTAGGTTTTCTAGTATATAAAAAAACCTAGAGGTATAGAATTAGTCGTTCTTGAAACCCACGTTTTAACGTGTATGTGTGTGTACTATAAGCCTCAAGATCGTTTGATCCTGTTTAACAAAGAACCGTTCTATGTATTTATATATAGAATTGAGGCTTTTAATGATGAAAACTTGTTTAGCTATACATATATGTTCAACTAATTCCGCAATTTTGTTATTTGTATATGCTTATTCCAGATAAGAACTAACTATTCTTGAGCCTAAAGATCGACATTTATGAAGAGTTATTCTAAACTCAGCAATTGGTATCAGAGCACGGTGGCTCAGATCTGGAATGAAACAAGGATCTATTGATGATGAAGCAATGAATCAAAGAAAACTCGTTTAGAAAAGGTTCTCGTGATCATGAAGAGAAAGAGAGTTACGCACCAAAGAGATTCTGTTAAAAAAAGTATGAAATGCTAAAATCGAATTTTTCTTCAATTAAAGACGAGGTAAATTCAATAGTTGATGAAATTAATAAATGTTTAGATATCCTCATAAGTTCTAAAGATGATGACATCCCACCGCCCCAAACATTGCCACTTGTGCCCGTTGAATTTCCACCACCAAAAACAGTCGCCCCATAATAAATGAAGAAGCCCCAGAAACAGTCGCCCCATATGGACTTGCGTATTTTCTTTATTTTTTTACTACTGCTCCACAAAGGGAGGATCGCAGTATGCTCTTTAAAAAGTTTCTACTGCTCCATGTACTACTGATCCTCTTTAAATTACTACTGGGTAGTAGTAAAACAACAAATTTGTTACTGATCCTTTTCAACATGATTTACTACTGCTCTTGGGCTGAAGCTTGTTACTGATACTACTGATCAGTACTAAAACTTGCAACTTGATACTCCTATTCAATATTCGTTTTACTACTGATCTTCGCAGATTTTGCTACTGATCCGATTCGAAAATACTACTGATCAGTAGTAAATGAAGAATCATCACTACTGATCAGTAATAGACTGAAATTTTTACTACTGCTGCGTTGACTGATCAGTACTAATCAGTACTAAACGAAGAAATTTTTTTTACTGATTTCTTTTTGACTGATACATCATACTTTGGAAAGCATGACACACACCATGTTCATTCCATACTACGGTTTATTGAAAGTATCCGGTTTAATCACTTGTTAGTATTTATTCTCGATAAAAAGAGGATGAAAATAACTAGTGATATTAATGTGAAACGAATCACATTATTCACACACACAGGTTGAAGGCTTGATGAAGATAAAAGAAGATGATTTTATTTGTTACATATTTGATCTTCATCAGTTGATTATAGAAGAAGAGTGATTATATTTTATTTGAAGAAGAAGTTGAAAGTCTTACTACATAAGATGTTATGTAAAGATGTAACTGCAATTCAACAGAATCTTAACGAAAAGATCTGTTGAAGACCAAGATGTCCTTCATACAAGATTATGACGTTGCTGATTACTATAGTTAGACGGAATGTGATGCATAGTTTGAGTTTCTACTTCAACTTCAAATAGAAGATAGTTGGTTTTCAATGTAATTAATATAGCCTTGAAGAACAAAGGAATGATATCACACTTTTAGGGGAAGAAAAAGTGTTGATCATTCAAAGGGAAGTTCAAGTTTCTCGGATTGATTTGATTATGTCAAAAAGGGGAAGAGACTTGAAGATTCCTAGCTAATTCTACAAGTTTTGTCAAATCAAATAGGGGAAGATTGTTAGGAATATTTTTATTAAATATTCATTATTGATTTGATATGTCAAAACTATTAAACTACAAGGACCTAAATTGAAGATATGGAAGTTCAAATTCAAATAAAGATTTAGGAGATAATCATTAATGTAAAAAGATATAGTATATCTTTATTAGTTTAAAAGATTTAGTTATTATCTTTTCCTTGTAAATCTCTAGGTTTTCTAGTATATAAAAAAACCTAGAGGTATAGAATTAGTCGTTCTTGAAACCCACGTTTTAACGTGTATGTGTGTGTACTATAAGCCTCAAGATCGTTTGATCCTGTTTAACAAAGAACCGTTCTATGTATTTATATATAGAATTGAGGCTTTTAATGATGAAAACTTGTTTAGCTATACATATATGTTCAACTAATTCCGCAATTTTGTTATTTGTATATGCTTATTCCAGATAAGAACTAACTATTCTTGAGCCTAAAGATCGACATTTATGAAGAGTTATTCTAAACTCAGCACAACACCTGTTACATAATTAAAGAATTAATTTTTGTTCAAAATTAGTATGAACATAGTGAGAAAATTGGAAATATAATGCTAGAAATTGATCAGTAAAGCACAAAGGAATTTAATGCACAAAGGAATTTAATTACCGGTGTCAAGGTTAACAATGAACACATTGTCTGGTACCAAATATTATAAGTCAATATACCAAACCCATCATTCTTATCAAAACCAACAATTAACACATTTCAGTTTTTAAAACTTATTTTGAGTTTAACTTTCTGGTTCAAGCCATGAATATTTGACTTGTTTAACCATCAGCAAACTCCAATATACATACCAACGTCTTCATACACTTATTTACAGTTCTGCATCACCGATAAATTAATAATAATATCATTAAAAAATTCAAATTCAACTTTCCCCACCAAAACGACTCAAAAGTCCAAAGATAAGGTGCATGTTGACTTCTGAGGTCAAAATTACTGTTTATAACTCTGAAATTGGTACAATTTGGCCAGCATTTTGAAATTTTTGCATATAACTTACTTAATCTTATAGTTTTTTTAAGAAGAAAATTCGTGGTTCTATTTTAATAAAATGAATACTGAATTTGGATATGAAAGCTGGTAATTTTGACTTCAAAAGTCAAACAACGGAAGAGAACACAAATTCTGATCTTATTAGCATTAGGCACCAGTTTTTGACAGGGTATTCCATTTACCATCAAATAGAAACCCATAAAATTGGCAGGGTATTGCATTTACCATCAAATAGAAAGGCAACAAATTAATTAACAATTCTTGAATACCACTGACCTGTAAAACACAAAGGCAAAGGACGGCTGCACTTGTTGATGACAGCATAAGGTGAATTGTAAAACACTAATAATATTAAAAACACACCGCCACCCCTTGGTCGCTGACATGCGACCCCTAAAAAGTTAGTTACTTGTTTTTCATTAAACTTCAAAGGATATCTTTGACCACGAGTAAGCCAACAAATCTATAAAATTATACAAATTATAAAATCAACAAAAGTTACAGTTATTTAACACCAACGGAGTACTTAAAAATATCAACTGGAGAACAACTGGAATGATTGTTTTTCAGTTAAAGAAAAAATATTATCAAATTGTAATTAATTCAATTAATTAAACAACTTAATAGCAGCTTACCTCCATTGGCAGATATGTAGGTTCAACCACATCAGTGCCTGCTTGAATTGCAGGGAGAATGGGAAAGCGAAGCTGGATGTTGTATTTCTTTCTAAAGTACAGAACCATGGTTTTAGCAGCACAAGTTTCATCCACAAAACTAACAAAAATATCAAGAAAAAAAGTGTAGGAGAATAATTACTGCATTTACAAATTTGTTTATGTGGTTGAACGGTTACTCCTTGAACCTTAAAACGTCTCAAGAAATCTTTTCGCTTAACTTCAACTCTTGCCCCTCCCTATTCTCTCTTAACCTGAAAAATTGCAGTTACCAAATAAAAATTAATTACAAAATTACAAATAATAAATGGAATGTACCAAAGACCTATCAATTATAGTGACAAACTTTTGAATACAATATCCACATTTACATGTTTATACTGGTTTAATCTAGTGAATACCTATCAATAATAGTGACAAACAAATCAAACCACTGATCATCATTTAGTTAGTATGATGATCCTTATTCATAGAAGAATACCACATTTCAAACACATTTAAAATTTGAAATCTATAACAAAAGTCTCTTCCCAATTTCAAAAGTAAATGATCCTTATTCATAGAAGAATACCACATTTCAAATTACATGTAAAATTTGAAATCTATAACAAAAAATTCATCCCAATTCCAAAAGTAAATGATCCTTATGCAGAGAAGAATACAACATGGCAAACCAAAATTGGTTAATTGTAGATTATCAAGATTTAAATAACTATTGCAATAATTCCCAATTTTTACATAATTCTGGTCCTTAGATTCAAATGCAAATTGATTTCTCGCCCAACTTATACAATAAAGTAATATAATTCTTTTAAATGTTAGCATCCTAGATTTCATTATTATCATCAGGAATGTAATTAGCTATTAGAACATTCATATCAATCACCGAAAAATACAGAAGAGGACCGCTTGACAAGTAAAGCATGTTATGAACAAAGCATGTTATGAATTGAAGCAATAGAAAATTAAAGGGAACATACGATTAGGTTTAAACTATGTAAAACAAAAAGCATCAGATATTTACATGGCGGCGGCCGGTGATGCTTGAGTCGTGCCAACATTTAAGAGACCGTCGGGTTTTGAAGACGTAAATTTAGGGTTTTAGTGAAGAAGCATTCGTTTAGGAAGCGGTGGTTGAGGGTTGCGAAGAAACTGTGATTTAGGAAATAGGGTTGAGGAACACGTCTTCGGAATTGGCCGAGTGGGCGGCCAATAGGAGGATTACTCGTGGCATTTTCGACCAATGAGGTAGCTTTAAATTGATTAGTTGTCAAAACTCACTCATACCTAGGATGCATATATAAGAGAAGATATGTGATTAATCTTGATCATTAATTATAATTAATCAACTCTTGAGAGTTGTCCCTTGAGACTACATAAAAAATAAAGTCTATTTTAAAAACATTTCTTTAACACTATGAATATAATAAACTGATATCCTATATTTGTTTACAAAAATAATACGAGGATTACACACTAGCATCATTTACATTTTAGGTTCCAAAGATTTGAAATAATTTAAAAGAAGCTTTATGCATTGATCATGTGCAAATTGTGTTTTATAAAGTCAAAACAATTTAAAAAAAGTTTTACACACTGAGCATGTGTAAATGCGGTTTCATAGTTTTAAAATGGTGTTTGAAGATCATGTTAGTACCTGAATCGTACTAGTATACATTTTTACTTAAATCAATATTTATAGAGTAATAAAACATGTGAACTTACAAACTTTTCTGTTGACACTTTCCAAGCTAATATATTTTCTCAAGTATTGAGATTCAAGATTTAATCATGAAATTTACACATATCGAATTACCATATTTGAAAAGAAATTTATCTGTAATTCTATGCATAGAATTTAGATTTGATTGGAAATCTTATAAGTTATTTTATTCAACATAATGGTCGTGAACTAGGGATGAGCATGGTTCATAAATCGAATCGAAATGAAATTAATAGGACCGAATTGATAATGATGAATTTTCAAAACCGAAAATCGAAACGATTACATGTTTCAGTTTTGGTTCAGTTTTAGTTCAGTTTTTTAGCTCAAATGTTCACCCTTATTCCAGATCGGATCAAAACAGATACGCCCAGAACCAAAAATCATGAAATTATAAAACTGAAACCCTACGGTTTTTTGGTTCGGATCGATTTCAGTCGGTTTTGGTTTGATTATTTCGCCCAAATGCTCATCCCTATTGTGAACCATTAATTTTTGGTTTATAAACATGTAACATTTGCTAATCTATTTTTAATGTTACTTTACTATTATCGGTAGTGATGGTCTCCATGCGCGTCGCACTGTGATAGATCGTTTAATACTATAATCAAGCTAATCCATTGAGATTTGAGTGAGAAATAGAAGATTTGAGTGAGTGTGTGTTCTTGGTGTAAGTGTGTGTAAATGAGAGAACGATGGAGATGAAACAGCTTTCTAAATTGTATACTGTAAAGTGTGGGAAAGCTTACATTGTAAGTCAAACTTACTACATTATATACTTCTACCACTTAACAAGGTTAATGTTAACTAACGGACTTAAAGGTCAAAACCATTACAATATTAGTCCTAACCTTATTACAATTTTGGTCCTAACAATCTCCCCCTTTTTGATCTTTAACACGTCATCCCAGTCTTCAAACTTCAGATTCTCCTTATAATCTATCTTTGACAAGAAAATGTTCTTCTGTATTCCAAGAACAGAACATTTCAGAAATCTGGAAGTTTAAGATACTCATAGAGGATATATTTGTCGTTGATAATGTTTGAGTGAAGAAATCCTTTAACTGATTTAGTAAAGATTTAAAATTTTTGGGAAAGGGAATATCAGTTAAGTAAGGATTTGACTGGGTTTTCAGATAATGGGGAGGTTGTTTTGGATTTTGTGGTAGAGGATGAGGATATAATGAAAATGTTTTTGAATGATTTGAAAAAAAAAAAAAAAAAAAAAAAAAAAATCTTCCCCTTTGTATCAATAGTTTGAATTAGCCTGTTCTTGAAATCTTCTTCTCTAGCAAAGTCTGAAACATAATTATCCGTTGAGTAGCTTTAATGTTGTATTAGTTTCAGCTTTTGATAATCAGATTAGAATAAAACTTTTAATCGGTTTTTCAACCAATACAAAGTCTCTCAGAAGATTTCATGGAGTGTTAGACTTAATTTGTCTTGATCATTATCCAATCTCCCTCTTTGCGAACTTTTAGAACTACATCCCTGTCTTCCTTCAAACAAGTATATTTAAAAATTTGAAAATTCTGGAAATGAAACATCTGTTTGGTAAGAATTTGACTGGGATTTAGAAATGCTGGGGATTTAGTTTTGGATAGAGATTTGTGAGGATGGGATAATGATGGTTTTGAATTATGTAAAGAATGATTTGAAAGTTAAAGGTTTTGAATGTGTGTGTGTGTATGAATGTTTGTATATAGGAAAGAATGATATATACATTTAAGATTTGAATGAATGTGCAGTATGTATTTTGTATGATACAAAAGATTTGTACAGTTAAGCTTTTGTATGGATATGGTTGTTATAAAATTTGGAAAGAATGATTTATTCGATTAGATTTTGGAATGGATAAGAATGTGAATTTGTGGTTTGAATAGAATGATTTGACGGTTTAAGATTTGTAATGGAAATGTTGAGGAATTGTGAGAAATTTCTGAAGATAAGTCGGTTTCTTTTTCTTCACAATTTATTTCATGTAAATCGACGAAAATGTAGACCCATAGATAGATAGAGTTGTTTGTAGCGGAAGTCTTTTCTCAAAGTTGTGGCTTTGTCGATTTATGATCATTGATAATTGTTGTTGAGAGAAAAATGTAAATTAAGATTTGCGCTCCCCCTCAAACAAACAATTATTTCTTAATAGATCTTATTCGGTTTCTTGTTTACTCCCCCTTAATTGGTGCATATGTCTTTTTGATGTGGAGTAATCTGGGCTAATATATCTTCTTAAGTCTTGTAAGCATTTTTCTTCATAAACTGAACTTCTTAGTAAATTTTCTCCCCCTCATGATGATTAAGATTTATCGGAATCATCATGAAAAATGTGAAGTTCGTCGAGATGAAATGAAGAAAATCTTCTAAGCCCATGAATACAAATATGATGAATAATGATATATTCATATTTTGAATGAATCAATATACATCATATTGTATTATCGAAAACCGAACCGATATTGATAACGTAGATATCCGATCAAATAGTTTGGCATTGAATCTCAATGATCAAATCAAATAGGGCAAACCGGGATCACATAGATTACCCGTTAACACAACAGTTACACAAACTGTGTGACCTACGTTCAGTGTTGGAATAGATGTTAGCACTGGTAGGATTTCCATTCAATCATCGTGGAATACCAAGAACGTTGGTATCACTATGAATGTTCCGGCTTTATCACAAAGATAAGCTTGGTATTATGCCTTGTGTCCTAAAAGTGTATTTCGGTCTAGACTCAATTAGTGGACAAACGAAGGCGAGGACTGGAGAGGCTTGTCCTCTTATTTCAATATCAACAATCTCCAAGTGAGATGTTGATAGCATATGAGCTAATCTCCGTGAAAATGAAACAAGTACTTGTTAAGAAATACTTGAGTGGTTGGGGGGTTGTGCATTGCATCACTGGGTTCCATGATGTCTTGTTCAATATCAGAGAGCAACACATGCAATCTGATAGAGACGTGGCTACCCGGCTTTTTATCAGTTTGGTAAGGGTTTTTCGTTTTCTTTAACCCTGTCACACCCTCCTCACTCAAGCTTACTTTTTCATTTTTCGACTACTCCCTCATTTCATTTTACCATGTATAGCTGAATTGCACCCTATACTACATTCCCCCTCTCAAATTTTATCTCAGCGCACCCCAATCAAGATCCCGTGATACTTGATTCTGCTCACCTAGACCTATGTACCCTTACATATTGTCCTATATTGTAGGTGGCTCCTGGGGAAGATCATACCGGTTATGGCAGATCATAGGAGTAATTTGAGAGTGAACTATAACGCTCATGTGCAAATTATCAGCATTTATGATGTTACTTTGTAAGAATAACATGGATTTTTCATCGGAAAATGTGTTTCCGGGATAAGTTGTTGCCTTTATGATTTAAAAGTTTAGGCACAGCAACTTGAACAATTGAGGAAATACCGGACTCACATAGAGTATCCGTTAACACACGGTATGAATCGATAGTCGTTTGCACAACCATTGATTCAAATGTGTGACCTGCGATTAGAGTTGGCGCAATTTTAGCTCTAGCAGGATTTCCACTCAATCCTTGTGAAGCACCAGATTGTGATGCCACTATGAGTGTTCCGATGAATACACGGAGATTCATTTTCAACAGTGTATGTGTCCTATATTGGAAATATTTGTCGGTGAGAACTAGACACATTGTGCATTCAATTGAAGACGTAACCCGGGGCAGAAGGTTAAAATTTCAATACCAACATACTCCAAATGAGTAGTCGATAGATTATGTGCTACGTCCCCTGATGAATTCAAACAAATTCCTGTTGAGAGGAATCTGAGTGGTTGGTGGTGGAGTGCAAATGCTTGACTGGGCCAGTTAAGTCTGGTGAATCATTCAACACATGAATGATCACAATTTAGTGAGGTTGCCCGGTTTATTTTCGGTTTGGATGCACTCAAAGGTGTGTTTTCTTAAAATTATCATGTTTTCACATCACCTTGCACTCACCTAAATCTATACCCTAAGACATATACCCTCACATTTACCAATTTTGGCTAAAAAGTAATTTCCTTGGAAGGTTAGGCCGGTTCTGGCAAACCATGGGAAGATATTGTCGTTTGATAAAAAATTTGTTCGATAAAAAAAAATTCAAACGGGTATAAAAGTATTGATATAATAAAGTTTCTCCCCCTGGAAATACTAATTCTCCCCCTAGAATTAATATTTCTCCCCCTCGACAAAATAAAGATAATGAAAAGTACACAGTTTAAGAGGGGTGGGAAAGAGTTTTTACATTTATGTGAAAATCTGGTTAAGAGCGGGTTTCAAACAAATGTATTTGAAAGCCATTGCTTTGAAGTTTGAGTCATATACTGATGTGTATATAAGTCATTTAGATGAAGCGCGAGTTATACACTGAAATGTGTATAAGTCATTCTCCTGCAAAACAAATCAAACAACTTTTGGTACCCATTTTTGTTTGGGTCCGACAATGTTAGAGTGGGACTGAAACCACCGATAAGTTGTATCGATTTGATTTAAATATTGTGAGTTCCATGAAAAATTGAACTTGATGTTTCACTTTCAAATAATTTCCGGGGAATTATTTGAGATGTTGGAGTTTTGGGAACCCATTTAGCTTTTAAGATCGAGGATGTTTTGTAATCATAAACAGGAGATGTTTTTGGCACTTGTGTAAAAGTCATTTTAGGTGCCAAGGAAAGTAAATCTTTTCTTGAGTATCTTAAAGATTTAGTTTTGGAAAAGATTTTCTTTGAAGCGGTCGAATGTTTCAACACGGTTGATGTTTTAGTTTTATACATTTGAGAATGCTGAAGTCTAGAAGAGGAACCTAATTTATTTGGAGTTTTAGGTGCGGAATTTCCTCTATTAGTTTGTTTGAGAGCATGCATTTTCTTATCAGAGTGTGGTGGAACCGTGGATCTCCTAGGCTTAGGTTTGGTAGAAGAACTTATTTGAGATTTCGGTTTAGGTTTAGAATTTCCTCTATTAACCTCAGTTTGCTTGATCGTATATAAATCACGATATGCCATGACAGGAGAAAACATTCTTGAGTTTTTACCTTTATTCGTTGCCGTTAAAGGAGAGTCTTTTGATTTAGATTCTAAATTTTGAATTTGTATTTGCAACTTCAGTTTCTCTTCATTAAAAGATTTTTGTGACTCATCAATTTTATTTTCTAATTCAAAAATTTTGGTTTGTAAAACTGATTTGTCGTTGTCAAAGAGTTTAGATTTTTCTTCTAGCTTAATTAACAAACCTTCGTTTTTATTTTGAGACAAAGAAAGATCTGTTTCAAGAGATGTAATTTTATCTAGCAATTTTGTTTTCTCAATATTAAAAACATTGATTTGTTTTTGTAAATCAGATCCAAAATTACATTCAAGTAGTTTGATTTTATCAGTCAAAATACAATTTTCAGCACAAACAGAAGCATGTTTTTCGATGTTCAAAATATTAACAGTATTTGTGTCATGAAGTTTCTTTGTTAATTCAGTAATCTGAAGTTGCTTTGATTCAGAATCTTTTGTTAGAATTTCAATATTCAAAAGTAATGCTTTATTTTCATAAACTTCTTGGTTGATTTTGGCACTCATTTCTTCAAGTTGTTTGATATGGGAAGAAAGTTGAATTTTATCATGTTGAAGTTGATGAATGATATTTTGTTTTTTATTTAATTCTTGTGATGTTTGAATGTCGTTTTCATGTAAAGTTTCAGATAATTCGTTAATTTGATTGTTTAAAGATTTAAACTGGTTTTCATTATCATCGAATTCTTTTTGTTTACGTTCCAACCAATTTTTAGTTATTTGATAATCATGCCATGTGTCAATGTACAATTTGTAATATTTGTCATTTCGATCGTTTGAAATTGTATTTTGGGCATTTTTAAGATTTGTTATTTCCATTTCTTTTTCAGAAATTGTTTGAGACAAATTCTTAACATCATTATCATATTTGACATTCAATTCTGATACTTGATTTTGTAACTCCAGATTCTCAAGTTTGACATTTTTAATTTGTTTAATCTGTTGAACAAGTTGTTCATTTTCATTTTGCAAATTATTTAAACGTTCTTGAAATTGATTATTTAAATCTTTTTCATCTAAAAGGTTTTGTTTTAAAGAATCAATTTCAGAAATCTGAGTTGTAACAAACCAAGTATCCGGACCAATAAGATTATCAGAATTTGATAAGAGGGAACTGATTACCTCAAGTTCTTTGTTGGCCTCTTCATTAAATCGATCAGTAACCTCAGCATTTTCATAATCTTCAGGATCTGAATCTTCCATCCATTTACTATCTTCAACTGAGAACACTTTTTCAGTCTCAACTTGTTTAGCCAACAACATCTTACGTTCATAATACTCTGAATCACGAACGATTGGTTTCTTTGTGGCATCCAAAAGTGAGACAGTTGGCTTTTTAGTTGAGATAGTAGCAGATATATCAGGCTTAATGTCGAATGAAGATATCAGATTTTTGTTTGTAGACTTTGAATACCGTTTCTTCTTATAGGTTGAAATAAATGACATAGCCTTTAGCACTGCCTGAGGGTCTTGTTCCATATCATCAAATGTGGTTGAGGCAGATTTTTCCATTCTTTGCGATGATTAGGATTTTGGGTAAAAATGCTTTAAAAAAAATTGAAAATGTTCTTTTAAAACAAAAAAAATGAAAATGTTAAAAGTGTTTAAAATGTAATTTTTCTTTAAAAAAAATATTGAAAGTAAAAATGTTTTAAAAAGTTTACACTTTTAAGTCAAATGAAAAGAAATTCCCATGATATGTCGTGAATTAAATTTTATATTTGATGTATTATAAAAACTTTTGGGCCTGCGTTGTAAATTTGGACTAAACGAAAATTTGTAATATTGATTTCGGATTTATTGGGCTTAAATTGTAGACCGAATGTGCTTGTGTCACGAATTCTTTTTGGGCTTAAAATATATTTGGGCCAAAAGAGATTAGTTGTTTTTGGGCTTAAGATAAAAATTGAGTTTTGCTTCAGCCGAACACAGACGGCCAAAAGTTATGAAGTCGAAAAAATTGAGCTTCTTCAATCCACGAAAAAATTAGTATTTCCAGAAACAAAATACTCGATGATTCTGTAATCGACAGAATCTGAATTGAACACTTTCTGATTCAATCTGAATTTCGTGAACTCAATTTCCGTCACTCAAACGCAGCACCTGGTCGTCAATTTTCAAATAAAGTTTTCGATCACAAATCGTGTAATCTGAAATCGTATAGATTTCTTCAAATCAGATTTCGGTTTGAGTCAGATATCGATTTGTAAGTCAGATATCGTAATTTGATTGGAAGAAATTGATTCATATCGTAATCAGATATCGGTTTAATTTGATATCACAATCGATTTAAAGATCAGTTTTTGATTTAATTGTTTTATGTTTTTGATATCGGAAATCAGAAGATTGAGTTATGAATTTTGATTGAAGCCGAACTAGGTTTGATTAGGTTTTTTTTTGGGAGCCGAACTATGTTTGAAATTGAACTGTGTGAATTGAAGCCGAACTTGATTCTGTGTCGAACTAGGTGTCGAAGATGGTGAGTATTGGGCTTAAGTTCGATATGGGCCGAACTACAAACTTGGCCTGTAGTTCGGGTTGGGCCGAAGTACAACTTGTTCGAGATGGGCCGAGGAGAGTTGGGCCGAACTTCAATCAAGTTCGGGCCGAACTAGTACAAACAGCTGGGCCGAACTAGGTGTTGTTCTCTTCGGGCCGAACTAGGTGTTGTTTTCTTCGGGCCGAACTACTATAATGGGCCGAACTTACAACTTCGGCTTCAACTCAAGAACAGCCGAAGTTCTTGATCGAACGAACACTGTACGTACTTCTTTAATCCAATTTTGCTTATTTCTTCATCAAATTCAATGAAATCAATCACAATGTGCTCGAAAACCATTTCCTAACATTCTGATCCGTTTATCTTCTTCAATCCATAACACAAATGCTTCGATTCTTCGATTTACAGTAAGTTTTTCACTTTTTCACTTTTTCTCTAAAATCATCAAATTGAGGATCGAATGTTGATGGAATTGATCTGAAATTGATTCTATTGTGTTTAGAAACACTGGAGAAACACTAATCCATGATCAAATCTTCAATTCCAACGAAAAATTTACAACATTAAATTTCTCATGACGAACAAACTTTTCTTCACTTTTTCTCAGATCTTGATCGAATTAGGCTGAATTTGGATCCACTCACAGAGAGTTTTTGCTCTGATACCACTTGTTAGATCATATACAACTGAGATTGAGCTAATTCATGATGATTCAAGGTGAGAAATAGAAGATTTGCTTAAGTGTGTGTGTTCTTGGTGTTTCACTATGTGTGAGTTAGTTGAGAGAGATGGAGGGAATGTTGGAGCTTTCAAAAGAGTAATTCAATTAGTGAGAGGAAAGCTTACAAATTAAGCCTTAACATAAGGTATTTATACCTCATAGCTAAACAAGCTTAATTAACACTAATTAAGCTTGACTCCATTGACTAAGACTAATGACTAGCTTCAAACTATTACAACTTATCATTTCTAGTCCCTAAACTAATTGATACAATACAAATGGTCCTAACACACTGTCGCACACTTGCTGTTCCCAAAATTCCATTTTGGCTGGGTTGACAGCAAGACAACCAACTGCAATGTTATTCAAGTTTTGTTCTTAAATCATTTTTTTGCATTTGGATTAATCTTCCGTGTTGTGTGTAGATTTTAATGATTTTAGGAGGACAACCTCATTTAAAAGTTCGAGTTATTTTCCAACTGTTTTGCACCCTTTTGTTAATGTTGCAATGATATCATGACACATAATACTTGTAAACCTAAGACTATGAGGTATAGGTACCACCCACCCCAGAAATTTTCTGTCATATCATCTGCCATCTCAACAACCACACCATACCACTTTACCTAGGAAATACTCACCACATCACATCACACCATTTAATTTTAAATACAAAAAAAAGAAAAAAAGAAAAAGAAACATATCATTCAATTAACAAGCTAGCTATCTCCCTCCCCTCCCGTTAAGATCCGTGTGCGTGGCCACACCAAACCACATTTTCATCACCACTAGTGGTGGGGGTGGTGTTCCCCTCTCCACCACCCGGTTAAACTTGCCTAGTCATCACCACACTACGACTAATTTATGCCCATATCGTATGGTCTAACACAAATTTAAATTATATTGTGTTGATATGTTTTTTTAGCATGTGAACAGTCACGTGCTTCTTAACTTGTGTGTTTGTATGATATCATCAGGTGAAAGGTTTATAATTGTCTTAAACGAGAATTGTGTATCTTCGTGCTTCGTTGTCAACGTAGTTAACACCATAATAAACTAATATATTCATTGGCCGATAACTAATTACGATAACATTAAATGTTAACAGAATGTGAAATAAAATGTAACTCATATGTAAGAATAGTAAAATTATTTTTATCTAATGTTTTTCTCTTAGGTGTTGTTTGGTTGACCACATTTAGAGATAATTTGACGACTCGATGTTTGCATCTAATTAACTTTGTTTTTCTTTTGTATCCTTATGTTGTATAACTTGTCTAACTACTTTTGTAACTTTTATGTTGGACAATTTGTTAATATTACTTATTTATTGATTAGCTATTAATATAATTTTGTTGTCTTACATATATATTGCTTAATTATTCATATAATTTATGTTGGATGTGTATTAAAAAGGTTTTAAGCAAAAAAAATCAATATGGGTAAATTCGTCAATTTATAGCATTCCAATTCCATTTCATGTCAACTAAACAGAATATTGAATTGCATTTAAATTCCAAATCATATTAACCAAACCACACATGGAATTAGAATCCAATTCCCGACAGATTTCAATTCCTTCCTATATTACAATTACATCATAAACGTTCCAGTGAACCAAACAACACTTACAGTTACATCTTAAGTTTTATACTACCTCCGTATCAAAATAAGTGATACATTTGGGAAATTGCGGTTTTTGAGGCAAAAGATTGGAAAGTGATTTAAAATAGTATAAAGTGGATAGTTAGTGGATAATGGGACCCACTTCTTTTGGATGTAGTGAAATTAATGATGTTTAAAAGTAAAAGTAAGGGTAAAAGAGTAATTTTACTTTATCAAAATAGATAGTTAGTGGAGAAGGGGTCCCACTTTTTTACCAAATAAGGAAAGATTTTGAAGTATATCACTTATTTTGTTCCACCCCTTTTAGGAAAGTGTATCACTTATTTTGATACGGAGGTAGTATTAAGAATGTTTGCATCATACTGATATAGCTGTAACTAAAATACTTGATAAAATAAAAAACTTCTTCCGTTTTTTATTGCTTTGGATCAGGGAGAACACAAATACATTTTCATATAAGTTAGATTCTCTACCCATGTGAGTATTAATAGATCAGCTGTGGGTTATTAATAGCAAATTAGATGGACAATATAAAAAGTCTACTAAATTAGAAATTACGGTAAGATTTCAATATCCATATTTCTGCTTCCCAATTGGTATCAATCTTATATTACAAATTACATCAATGTCATTGTTTTGTTTTTGCATACATTATGTCATTTAACATCGTTTTTCATGTAACCGATGCCCACAAAATGAAAAACATTTTGTATGCAACAAAAACAATGTGCAGAAACAGTAGGCTGAATAAAGAGCTTTCTCAACACAAATTATAAGGATAACAAAACACATATTTGTCACAAACTACATGATAAAAAACTAAGTGTAGGTGCTACTAATATTATCAAGCTTAAAACACATTTTCAAGACTCGTGGTATGTAAGATAACCCGACCCGACCCAGATATTATTCGCAGGCGGGCTTTGTATCAAAGCTACTGAGACAAATTGCAAAAGCTTGGTAAGCGGAAAGCGGGTAGCAATAATCCATGGTGAAAATATCTTTCCCGATTTTCCCAAATTGCAAAATGACTCTATCTTCCTCAGCAGCCAAAACATCGTGAACCGGATCAAGAGAAGCAACGAGCTGGAAATTCTTAACAGAAGCAACCGTCACACGCCCTTTGAAATTCAAACACCAGCATTGTAACTGCTCGTGCCACCTAGGCGCCTTATTCTTAAGCATCAAAGAATCCCCACAAACGGGCCCACGGATAACATGCAAATCTTTAAAAGAAGATGAAGAGATTGAATTTGAATCTTGTTTTTGTTGAAATGGGTGTGGGAATGATTTGGGGGTGGGTGCACTGCCCCCTTCTTGAATTGAGGAAATTGGTATTGAGTGCATGATACAGTTCATTCTTCGGGGCCCACGTGTGCGTAAGACGTTTAGCTCATATGAGATTGTGGCTATGCTAAAGCTACATGCGGGTAACCTAGGAGATACTTGCTTTTTGTCAAATCTTTGACTTGAACGGTTAGGATTACTTTGACTTGTTGGTGGTTGGCTGTCATATATGATGAACTTTGTTCCAAGAAAATTAGACCTGTTTCAAAAGAAAAGTTCAAAATACGAGATAATAAAGTTAAGATAAAGTGTAAACGGGTCGAATGGTCAACCCGACCCGGCCCATTTTTGCAGTTGTGAGGACTTGCCTTAGTTTGCCAACATAAGTAGAACTAGCCCGTGAGAAATCATCTGCAACCAAAGAGATAGCAAATTCTGTACTTGTTGCCTTTCTGATCTTTTTTGCAGCTAATAGCAGTTTATCGCTTTCATCTTCAGCTGTTGAGTAAAAAAAGTTTTTTTTTTTCAAGTTATAAAAATGCACATGAATTCATTACCCTTTTTTCTATCTTGAAATGGAAAGGTGCAAAACATAAGGCAGCTTAAAAATATGCTAACCCCACAGAAATCTTACTTTTCTTGAAAACATCTTTGCAGATTACATAGTTTAAGTTTCTGATAAGATGTAACCTTGAAAAAACACTTGAATAACAAAAATTGTTTAAGGAAATTACAGGTATATTTATTAAAATAACACTCTATGTAATACAAAAGTAAGAAGCATATTAACCATTACAGAATGAGTAGAGAATTACATGGGGTGAGCCCAAAGTACAACCGGAGTGTAGAAGTTGCTCTGTCTCTTCTTATATAACACTGAATAGGAGAATCTCGGGGCCCGGGCTATTATTATTATTATAAAAAAGTTAAGAAACATTAAACATTTTAAAAATTAAATTGTCAAAATCTAACCTGTTTCAACGATATTGGGAAAGTTAATCTCCCACATTCTTCAGGAGTCTTGACAATTTCTTTAGTAATTTTTCTCCATGATTTACAAACCGATGCACAATAAACAACGACAGTTCTTGCAGGCCATGAAGTTTCACTTTCTTCGACCCTGTGAATTATATCCAAAAGTAATTCAGGAGGCAAATTTGCCCACTGACCTTGATTTATCAGTTCTAATGGAGCTACATCAGGAGCAATATGTGATCTTGTACGATTTCTCCAGTGTCTCCCTTCAATTCCTCTTCTGGAAATACTCCCAATTGCATCTCGCATCTCCTTCAGTTCCCGCACAATTCCTTTGAATGACATCTTGGTGATTTATCATACCAATCTAAAAACTTCCCCTAATTTCATAAAATGTATGAAAAAAAAAAGGATATGGATCAGAACGTGGGGAGTACGAAGTTTTAGGTTTTTTTTATTTTGTGTATAAATAGATAGATCTGAGCTAACGGCCTCAGTTACTGCACAATTTGAATATTATGCGGTATGAACTCGAAATTTGACTGAAATTTTTAAGCGAGATTTAACATTTATATATTGAGAAGAACTTCCACCTTAAATCAACGTTTTTGTAATTAATTATATAATTATACAAAGTAAAGTAAAACCACACTATTATGGACATAGCTTGCGATTTTACAAATTTCCGAAATGCAATAAGGTTAAACCAATCTGAACCAGCTCAACTGAAATGAAAACGATAAAAAATGACACACCTTTGAATCAATCGGGAGAATACAGAGATAGCCGAATAATACGTTTCAGATCGGATGAGCACCGAATCGGAAAGATTCTGGAAATCGGCGATTGTGAACCATGATATTTGAGGAGTTAGGGTTAGGAGAAAGGAGTATATCCCCTTGTTGGTGTGACCGATCACGGCATCGCTGCCATAGCCACCGTATAGACCAACGTAATCTCCGGCAGAGCGTCGGAGGAAAGGAAGACAAACCACTGTTTTCAATCAAACGCCCAAAATCTTCACGCCCTTAGACTAGAAGGTATGGGCCAACGCGGGCGTGGGGGTGTGAGGTGGCTGCAACGGCGTGGGGTTTTGGAGGAACACCATCCCCCAACGGCGTGGGGGTCCGCGTGGTGGAAAATGGGTGCAGGCAACGGCATAGCACGGGCGTGGAGGGATTTTTTTGATGGATGGTGGCTTATGATTGGTTAATGGGTATTTCCTTTTCTTTTTTGTTTAAAATTAAATGGAATAAAATGGTGTGGTGTGGTGTGGTGTGGTGGGTATTTCCTAGAGATGATGTGGTGTGGTGGTGGTGTGGTTGCTGAGGTGCGATGATGTGGCAGAAAAGGGCACCACCACATGTGGTGCCCATACCCAGCAGCCTTAAAGAAATGCACCTCGGGATGGTCCTTCCGAGTGCTGGCATTCGCCCACAGGCCACAACCCACATTATAATCCCCAATTTATTTCAAATAAAATAAACAAATAATCCATTTCAAGTTAAATGAATAAATCATAAAAAGGATAGTGTAGGGCGAACTCTTCCTTAGATTATGGGGTATGGGCACCACCACCCCATTTTTTCTGCCACATCATCCGCCACCTCAGCAACCACACCACACCACACCACTCCACTTTATCCAGGAAATACCCACCACTCCACCCCACACCATTTTTTTTCCAACTCATCATTTCTTTTCCATTTATTTTAATAAAAACACAAATTACATTTAAATAAAAATACAAATAACAATTTAATAAAAATACAAATAACATTTATTTTAATCTTCGTCTTCATTATCGTCTTCGTTTGGGTTTTGATTTCGGTTATTGTAGAAATGTTCCGCCAAGTCGATTTGAAGTCTATCGTGTGTTGCATTGTCTCGAATGTCAACAACCCTATGCAAATATTCAGCGGTTCCCGGTACATACAGTGTTTCTCGAGGACCGTCTGGCACGTAATGTGAAATATTGCGACCTTTGTCTTCGACAACCATATTATGCATGATGATACACGCATACATAATGAATCTTAAATTATGAAGTTGATAGGTAGGCGCCGCATTTTTAACAACGTGCCACTTTGCCTTTAAAACCCCAAAAGCACGTTCTACGTCTTTACGTGCCGATTCTTGTTTTTGGGTAAACAAGGTTTGTTTTGGGTTTGATGGATGCCGGTAAGCCTTCACAAACGTAGCATGACGAGGATATATTCCATCGGTAAGGTAATAACCGAATCTATAGTGATTTTCATTCACAACGAATGGAGCATCCGGTGCCCTTCCTGTTAAGATCTCGTTATATATCGGTGACTGATCAAGCACGTTGACATCATTGTTCGAACCTGCGACCCCAAAAAACGCATGCCAAAACCATAGATCTTGTGAAGCAACTGCTTCTAGTACCAACGATGGCGTTCCATGATGACCTCCCGTGTACTCTCCTCTCCACGCTTGAGGGCAATTCCTCCAGTCCCACTGGGTACAATCAATGCTACCAAGCATTCCAGGAAAACCATGTTTCTCTTCATGATGCGCATATAAATTCTAAACATCAGTGACCGTTGGTTTCCTCAAATAAATAGGGCCGGATATTTCAACAACCCCTTCCGTAAAGTTATACATACTTTCCCTAACGGTCCTTTCAGACATGCGTAGGTACTCGCAAGAGAATCATGGGACGACCCGTAAGCCATGGATCGGAGTGCGGCAGTACATTTCTGGAGCGGAGAAAATCCCAGCCTACCTCTAGCATCATATTTTTGTTGAAAGAAAGGATACCCGTTTTCTAATGCACTACATATGCGCATGAACAAATTTTTGCTCAAACGAAACCGTCGTTTGAAATCTCTATCGTTATAAACGCTATCATCTGCAAAATAATCTCGATAAAGACGTTGGTGTCCAGCGGCACGATTACGGTTGAGCTTCGCCGTCCTACTGTCGAAGCGGGCGGTGCTACTTTCCGCCGCATGTGCATTCAAACGCGACGCGCAATACGCAATCAGAGCCATATCGTATGAGTCGGATGATGACGATGATGACGATGATGTTGACGACGATGGTGGTGGGGTAGCCATGATTAAATCTAGTGATTAAAAATATTGTAGAGAGAATGATTGTAGAGAGAAAGATGGTAAAGATGTGAGAAAAAAATATGTATATTGTGTGTATATATAGGGAAAATAAAAAATAAAAATAATTTTTTTTTTTAATTTTTAACGGTCATATGACCGTTTGCTCGTCAACGATCGAAAAATCCCTCGCTCCCCCTCGTGCTCGCTCGTTGCCGTGGCCACAGAACTCCACCACCGCACCCCACGCCGTGTAGGGGGGCGGTGTTCCCCGGTCAAGCACGACGTGGCCGAAAGGCCACCTCAGCCCCACGACCCCGCCCTTCGTCCCATACCGTCCAGTCTTAGACATAAAGTTAAACCCACTAGGTAAATAAAGGAATTACCAAGATAAGACACATATCACAATATTACATTTACCTTTGCCTTACCCACAGAAAGCCTTCGCACAGATTTCCTTCCAACGTTTTTAGCAAAGGCCCGGAGAGAAAGCATAGTCCAGTTAGTAGTCCTACAGAAGCCAGAATAAATCCTATAGATTAGAAACTGTAACCTATAATCTTGATGCACTCTAATACCTGAAATATTATATGCATATCCTCACCAGGGAATATGCGCAGAAAAAAGCACCTTTTTTCACTTTATCACTGGGTTGCGAACTTACTTATCCTTTTGATGAGAATGCCACTACTCTTACTTGCTATCTTCAAACCCGCCTATTGGCGTGTCTGGATCAGGTGAATCGTTTGGCTAGATATCTCCTTAAGCGAGATATCGTTAACTCCTTAGTTCCTTAGAAAAGGATAATAAGGGAGAAGCACGAAAAACCATAGCTTTATGTCGATCCTCCAATTTGCGTCAGATCCTTCCCTTACTCTGCTGGATAGAAAGTGGATGCAAGAGAACTCTCAATGGCTGCAAGTAGAACTGCCATGGAACTATATGGATAGTAACTCCCACCTAATGGAGATATCTTAACTTTTATTTCAAGCCTATGTCTTTCGCTTGCCTAAGGTTAAGGTAAGAAAAAGAGACATCTACTGGACACTACGGGGACTGTAAGCGATCTAACAGAACTAGCTTGTTGAACGGAACTCAGACTAGAGATGTCAAATGACCTAGGGGACTGCACCTCTAGATGTAGCACTGGATGTAAGAAAAAACTCGACTGCCAAAGCAGCACTTAGCACTCCAACTAATGGCCTTAAGACTGTTGCAAGTGGTACAACTGCTTCAATGGGATAGAAGGAAACTGGCTAAAAGGGATTATAAATGGACTAGTAAGAGACTCCAATGTAACCTCAAACTAAAATTGGAACCCTATGAGGGGCAACTTCCACTCTTTTTTTCACTCTTTCCATTGTCGTTTACTTTACGAAGCGAAGGAAATCAAAAGGTATGCCAATTTATCGAGGAGAGGAATTACTAGCTCACAGGCTTCAAAATGATAACTTCCTTCCTTGCCCTCGAACCGAATATCCAACGACATGGAACACTTAGCATTGGCCTATCACTCAAATTAAATTTTATAGCACGCCAACAGGAGGGGCTTCTTACAAAAGCACTCCAACAACTCGCTTGAACTTGAAGAGAGAAGCAACTACTACTTCTCCATCAAAGGAAAAACAAGCATCGACTAAATAGAAGGCCCTTGAATCTTATCGTTAGCCTATAGCGCTATCTACCCTTAAGACTGACTTAAGGGATGTAACAGAAGTCTCAAGAGAACTAACAATCGATGGACTGGAAGGGCGAGAGACAGAAGAGCAAAGAGAACTCAATCTATAATTTCCACTCCTTCTAAAAACCCCAACCCCAAGTACGACATTAGAAATTGAAGAGCTTAGTTAAGATGGGTGGAACTACAACCCCTCAAACTGGATCGATAAAGTCTGGGAGATTAGATAAGCTGGCTAGGGATTTTTATATTCTTTTTACTGAAAATGCACCGAAGGCAACTGCCATTGAAACTATATAGCTTTATATATAGGCTGCAGGGAACTCCCCCTGGACCGCCATATAATCATATGCAGGGCTATCAGAGTCCAGGAAATGTATGGCAGGGAACTTCTATAGGCACCTTCCTAAGCAACTGATCTAACTTCCACTGCTTATCTATAGTCTTCCACGTCCATAGGATTCCACGTCTTAGCCATAGGAAAGAACAGGTTATGCATACGAAAGTACTCTTTAGGGAAAGGGCTTAGCCTAGCACTCCAACAGTATGGGCTTCTCTTTTTTCTCCCACTAGATAGCTAGCAGAAAGAATGGAAGAATGGCAGGACGAAAGAAAGGCTTAGGATAGCTAATGACATGGAGAGGGTGAATGAAAGGAAAACAACTAAAACTTCTGGCTCGCAAGAAAGGCGAATAATTGCAACTGAATCGACATAGACGGACTTATAAACTTAGCACAGCGCTTACCTTAGAACTTGACTTGGGAGGGGACCCATCCCTCTTTGCGTGAGGGGTGCAACAGGATGATCTCATGGGGCAGATTTATTAGAGAATGATGTTAAGTAGCCCTCTAACCATCAGCATACCCTGGCCCGTCAGGGTGCTTCTAACACCTTATCGCGTCAATTGAAGTCCACCTTATTGTTGATGAGGCCATTTGATCAATCGGCTCAACCAGATGTGGAAGGGTGGCAGTTTACGAACCTATCTCAACTTTACCTTACCCCCTCCCACCTTCCCTTTTCGCTTCGTATACTCCACTCGTTCCCTTTCTTTCAAAGGAATCCCTTTCTTCTCGACCTAACGACCGAACTAGCGGATGAGAGGCCTTACCTGGTGAACTGCCTTCCTTACCTTAGGCTTTACGAGGACTCATTTTTTGACTTCTCCTTTTAGGCAGTTCTCTCTCTCTTTCTCGACTTGCAACTCACTTTTCCCTTTATTCCGCTTCGAAAGGCGTGCGAACGCTAGGTTTTGGTCAGTGGCTTTCCTCAGCCTGAGAGCCGACAAAATCTTTTTTCTTGATTTAGGAACGAAAGAAGATGGATCCGTTTAAGAAGAATAAGCAGCTATTTTATCCACTATAGTTCGACTCGAAAGGTCTTTCAGTGACCGAGTTCAGTGACCAAGGCTAGGCAACAACTCACTAGTCGAAAAAGACGCAGCTAGTCTTGGGATCAAGGCTTCTTTCTTTATATTAAATTTATCTTTCCTTTCTGAAACTTAATTAATCAAATAACTTTTAATTTGGGTTGGTCTATAAATCATGATGAGATAGGATATATTTAAGAGAAATAATATTTATTGTTATCATTTGTGCCTACTTATGTATCTATAAATTTGATCGTGACAAGTGTCAAAATCAAGAGATAGTATGAGGAAAGATATTTAATAAAATTCATATGTCAAATTTAGAAGTAATGTATAACTATGGGTAGTAACAAAAAATATAAAGAAATATCATTAGTCTATATTTAATTATCTAAAAGTTTCTTAAAATTGTGTAAATAACTATGAACATCATTTTTATTGATTTATGAGATGAATTAAATACACTTTTAATTAGGAGGTGATTACTACAGAGTAAATTTTATACATAAAGAGCAATTTCATATCAAATAACAATTATACTCTTCATTTTCTTTTATCATAATTTACATATCCCCTCCTAATATTATCAAATAACAATTATCAATTATCTTTAAAAAATATTATTGATATCTCACATGCGACTAATCATCTAATCATCGCTATTATAAGCGTATCTCTCATGACTTTTTAAAACACGACTCTTTTAATATCTTAATAGTCATGTAGGCAGGCAGGCATTTTTATAATTTCTAAATAAATAACTTTTGTTACTCTAAAATAAGAGTATTATTATTTGAAAATCAATTATAAGGAAGATAAAAGTGGTTCGACTTGGTGCATGCACCAACTGATGGGTGGTTCGACATCTAATCTGAATTGAGGTGGTTGGGTTGAGTTCGTTGGGTGGGTGTTTGGATGGAAAGTAATCAATGGGTCCCGATCCAGGTGTGTGTTTTAAGCATGGGACTACGTCTGGTCCACCCATGTGAAGCCTAGATCTGCACACGTGCACCTTATCCAAAGTTTCAAACTACTTGAAACTGAAATAGCTACATTTTAAACCTTAATCTATCATACATCTTCATTTTGCCCCTAAATTATCATCAATATTGAATGGGTGAAGTATTTTATGAACGAAAAGGCTTATAACATAGTAGTAACAAGGTGATTAGATATACCATATGCTTGTGAGTTTAAGTTCAGGTTAGGATAAAATTTGTGTAGATTTAGTGTGTGCATGTGTTTAGCGTTAAAAAAAAGTATTTTATGAACCTAAGAAAACCCTAGGTGACTTTGAGGATGTGCAAAATGTGCAGTCGCATAGGTCTCATACTTTAGACGGGCCCTTATTCTTATATACACATTACCTATATATTCGTAAAGTTTCAAGTCCACTTAATAATTTAATTATAAAAAAATAGAAAGTCTAAGGCTCCGTTTGGTTACGGAAAACAGTTTTCATTTTCTATGAAAAGTTTTTAGGGAAAAGAAAAGGTTTTTATATTCAATTTTCCATGAAGTTTTTTAAAAACGCGTTTAGTTCAAAACATTCAGTTTTCATTCTCCAATTTTGAAAAACTAGAAAACTTGTTTGGTTGTATATTTTCCACATGTGTTCCACTTGTTTAGTTGTATATTTGCCCACTTACATCAACTCACCTTCCACATCTGCCCACTTAAGACAATAGTAGTAATGGCATCAAGATTGCAAACGTTTTTGACGTTGTTGCAAGTATATCGCCCATAACATATCAGCAATTGAATCTCTAACTTGAAGCATTTCATCTTGACAGTCATATCGAAAGGAAATCCTTCTTGAATAATTTAATCGCGTAAGACATTTCATACTTTGTTTTTCGTATTGTTTAGTTTGATTGAGTTAGTGTATCATTAATTGTACAGTTCTAACTGTATGAGACACAAACCAATATGTGCATGAATAATAATGGTGTGTAGTACCTAGCTACACATAATATTAGGGTTTATGCTACACTTAAATATTAAAATAAATGTGATAAATGTTCTACCATGAATTTAGGTCACAATTAATGTCGGATAAAATACCTAATTTTGAGGATTGTCACTGTGTGTGTTTTGGAGATGGGATGGGTGGAGTGGAGAGTGGGTATGTGTATAATTTAGAAGATTTTGGAAATGAAAAAGTTTGAAAAACAATAAAAATCACTTTTCAAATTTTTTCCAAATCCTTCACAAATTTGAAAAACAGAAAATTTTCATTTTCCTGGAAAATTTTGGAAAACTCATAGAACCAAACACGTTTTCCGAATTTTTGTTTTCTTGGAAACTTTTTCCGGAAAAGTGGAAAACTTTTCGTAACAAAATGGACCCTATTATTTTTATATATATATCTTGCATTTATGTGCCTCATTTTTTGTATATTCGGTCGGAGTATTCGGATTTCAGGACGACCATGAAGAAAACCACTTCCAATTTATGTTTTAATCTTTAAGGACTTGTTTGGAATTAATATATGGTCACATACTCATCGCATGAGAGGTAAATCATAACATATATCATCTTGAAGATCTAAGAAAAGGATCCAGCGACACGACATACCTAATATACTAGCCGGTATATATATAACGTATAAAATTTTTGCCAAAAGAAGCAAAAAACACATTTTTTTGTCAACAAGTTTAAGAAATAAGCCATGTTTATTTAACGATGTATGGCCACGGCTTACTAAATGCGTTTAGCAATGTTGGTGACATAATAAGAAATAAAACTTTATTGTGACAAAAAAAAAAAAAACACCAGAGGGTAAGCTTGACAAATTCATGATTTTCCTCTACAAATATTGATTAGATGCACGTCATATGGTTATGCTCTTGAACCAAAGGCCAAATTACTCAAATAGATGTCGCAAAAGGAACTCCGACTAAAGCAAGAAAAAAGATTCAGTAAAATATTTCTGATTTTGCTTAAATCTATCTTACGTTGTGTAGAACTCGACTTATATTAAATTTGATTAGGAAGAAACCCATTTTTGTGTGTAATAGCAATTTATTGGATTTTGTTCTAGTGATATATGAGTTACTCTACAAGTAAAAGATTGGGTTCAAATCTCCTTAGACATATAAGATGCATATATTATACGAAGTATGAGATTGTCATACTTTAAGCCTTTCGAAAAAATAGAATAAAAATGTTAAAAGTATCATGTACTTTTGAAAGTAAATTAAGATGATTAAAAACAAATATAATAACATATTATGTGTCAAAAAATATACCATCTACTTTGCATTTAGACATGAAAATAGGTATATAAGGTTACAACATTTTGCTTTATTATCCCGGTAAAAGTTTTATTTATTGATTACGTAATCGTCCCTCCCAAAGTATTCTTTTAACAATTTTTAGTATTGATGTAGGTACCCATTATTAGATTAAATGGAGTTATAAAAGATATTTATTATTGTCCATCATTGTGTTAGATTATTTCTCGTAAAAATTATTATAAAAAAAGAAAACTAAACATCGGTCTATTAAGGCAATGAGGCTATAAGCCAAAGTCCAAAAGGACATTTAACTTATTATGTTGTTTTATTTGATGCTAATAAGGATATAAGGCTGTAAATGACATCGATGTGTTTATCTTGATGCTCTTGTTTGGTTTCACCTCATCCTAGTTTTGTACGTTGTTCTTATTTGGTTGGCTTTCTCTTTCCAACGCCTTATCACTTCTTTATAGTATGGTTATCGTTGCCCAATCAAAATATCGATTTTACTATTTATCAATTATTCAAATACAATTTTTTTTCACAAATATAAATATGTTAGTTTATATATATAATTTTTATATTAACAAACTTGTTGCGAAGAACGAGCATATACTCTTCATTAATAACATTTTGATTTTAATCATTACATTAAATTACTAACTCATATTATACATGACTAAAAATAAGCACAAATCTATTCAATGATTTGACAAATGAAATGTACATATTCCCCCTCGTTATATCTGTAACAAGTACAGTGATAGTCCGCGCGTTGCTGTGGAATCTTTTTAATTCGTATTTATGAACTAATATTTGTAGGATTCTTTGTTATAACAATAAAAATAAAAATATTATTATGATTATTGATACACTCTTAGTTTAAAGTGATCTGAATAAAGATGTTAGAATTTAAAATTTTTAGTTAAAAAATAAAAATTAAAGGGATATGATTAGCATAACACCTAATATTTTTAAACCATTCAAGTATCTAAACTTTTGAAAATTTTATACCTTATATCAATAAAAAGTAAATAAACTAATTAATAAATGACTTTATGTATAATAAAATCTAGTCCAATTTAGTTAGTAACAAAAGCAAATATTTTAAATGAGATAAAGAATATAAATTATAAAAATCTAAAGTTAAAGCAAAAAAAAAACCGTGATTATTTATTGGGGACCAAAATATTTAGTATCGAAAATTAGTTATTACCTGATTTTAAAATTTATATATTATAATACTTTAAGGGTATATATACAAATTAAATGTTATAGAGGAGTTTAACAAAAATAAATAGAAATCTGAAAGAATTTTTTTTGCTGGAGTCAGACATGTGGTGTTCTCCGCATCATGCTTTAAAGTTGGCATGTAAAGCCATTTATCCAACTTGTATTTAAAGCATCATATTAATTTAATATTAATTGTATACACAAAATAGTTAGTAGGTAAAAAGGAAAAATTGCAAAACTTAGGGGCAGAAATTGTAAAATTTTATGAACAGTGAAAATGGAATGGTAATTGTATATATAGAAGAATCAGTTTTGACATATGTCGAAATCTTTTTTTCTAGGCATACTTTTCAACTTATTTAATTAGGCATGCATATTATTTTTCTTGCTAATGAGAAACGTTTAAGGAGATCCATTATTTTTACGAAGTCTCGAGTAACAAATCTTAACCATTGATCAATTATAAGATCTAATGGTCAAGATTAATCACATACATCCTCCGTATCACAATAAGTGATACACTTTCCATTTAGAGGTGTTTCATAATAAGTGGGACTATAAGGGCTTCGCTTTGGTTGCTTTTTCTACCTTTTATGACCCATGTATACACTTCAAAAGTTACCTTATTTGGTAAAAATGTGGGACACATCCTCCACTAACTATCCACTTTAATAAAGTGAAATTACTCTTATACCCTTATTTTTACTTTTAAAAACTCATTAATATCATTTTATTCAGAAAAAGTGGGACCCAACTTCCACTAACTATCTACCTTTTTTTTTTAATTTTTATTATTATTTTCGTTAGAAAATAATAACAACAAAAAAATTCTTGAATAGCTACGGACAAATTCCATAGCAAAAAGCTGATTTTCCGTAGCTAATCAGGATTTTCCGTATCTAATCAACAAAATTCCGTAGCAAATTTCTTCCTCGCAAATGAGTTCCATCGCAATTTCCGTAGCTATACCGGATTTTTCTTGTAGTGAATATTTATTTGATAATTACGTATGGTACTTAATCACATGTGATTTTTGTGTAAAATCACATGTGAATATTTGATTGTATACTTAATCATATTTGACATTTTAGTTCAATCACATGTGATTCAGTACACAATCACATGCGATTTAATATGCAATCACATGTGATTCAGTATGCAATCACATTATGCGTTATTAATAAAAAAATAATAATTTTTTTTAATAATTTTAAAATGAAAAATAAAAACTTAAAAGAAAATAAAAAAAAATTATACTTTTTTTAAAATGAACAAAATACCTCTCAATGTATAAAATATGTGATTAATCTTAACCATTAGATCTTATTGATCAATGGTTGAGATTTATTCCTCGGGATTTCGTATAAATGAAGGACCTCTTTGAACGAAATTTATTGCTAATATGTATAAGTGCGTTTCAATAATGCAGTGTATTTTATTTAATTAATTAATTAATTATTGTTATGATGGAGTTTTTTTAACAAAAACTGTCAAATTAGGGAATAGTTTAATCATTGTCATCACCCTTCACCTAGAAAAAACCATAAATTATCTTAACCATAAAATTCCGTAGCAAATTTCTTCCTCGCAAATGAGTTCCATCGCAATTTCCGTAGCTATACCGGATTTTTCTTGTAGTGAATATTTATTTGATAATTACGTATGGTACTTAATCACATGTGATTTTTGTGTAAAATCACATGTGAATATTTGATTGTATACTTAATCATATTTGACATTTTAGTTCAATCACATGTGATTCAGTACACAATCACATGCGATTTAATATGCAATCACATGTGATTCAGTATGCAATCACATTATGCGTTATTAATAAAAAAAAATAATAATTTTTTTTTAATAATTTTAAAATGAAAAATAAAAACTTAAAAGAAAATAAAAAAAATTATACTTTTTTTAAAATGAACAAAATACCTCTCAATGTATAAAATATGTGATTAATCTTAACCATTAGATCTTATTGATCAATGGTTGAGATTTATTCCTCGGGATTTCGTATAAATGAAGGACCTCTTTGAACGAAATTTATTGCTAATATGTATAAGTGCGTTTCAATAATGCAGTGTATTTTATTTAATTAATTAATTAATTATTGTTATGATGGAGTTTTTTTTAACAAAAACTGTCAAATTAGGGAATAGTTTCATCATTGTCATCACCCTTCACCTAGAAAAAACCATAAATTATCTTAACCTATATATGAGGCATAGGTTTGACATTTTTTTGCCAACTAATCAATTTCAAGCTCTCTAATTGGTCCCCAATGCCACATGTAATTCCCCTATTGACCAAGAGGCATCCTCCCTACGTTCTATAACAAACCGTTTGAAACTTCCCCCTGCACTCTAACAAGCAACACTAAAATTACGGGATTTTATTATTCCTCTTCTCTCGCCGCTCATTTTTCTACACTCTCTCGCCATATTCAGCTTCAACCTCTCTTGCCGCTGATCATCGTCCACCTCTCTTGCCGTGCTCCCTGTCATACGCAACCTCTGGATTAAGACGGGATACCATTATTTTGATTAGCGGAAGCTAGGTCATGGAAATTCTACTAATTTTTATATTCCTCAACCAATAAAAGCATTACAAAGGCTACGCATAAGACAAATTGCTTTTGGAGATAGCCATTGTTTGGCAGTCACCATGGAAGGGGAAGTGCAGAGGTGTTTTTATTATCATAAAAAAGATTAACATGCTCCTATAACCCATGATTTTCCATCCATTTGTAGTTTCAATTTGAATAAATTATGTTTCTTTTCGAAGTTGGGGAAGAAACCAAAATGGGCAACTTGGTTTAGGCACTACTGAGGACGCTCTTATTCCACATAAGATTAAAGCTTTTCAGATGAACGATATTATTATTAATCATAATAATTAGTATGATTTACTAATTAAAATTCCTGAAATTTTTGTAGTTATAATCAGATTTTTATAACAATATTGGAGACTATAGGGGAAAAGAATAAGATGGTAGTTGTTACATGTGGCTGGAGGCATACAATCTCGGTTTCATCATCTAGTGATTTATATGCATTACCTTATTAACATTTTACAAAGTAATGAGCAACATTTTTTTATTTATTTCTTTTATCTTTTTAATTTTAAAATTTTACAGAGAAAAATTATGTAAGAAGCTTCTTGATTTTTTCTTCAGACAATCTCAACAACCATCCTTGGGCAAGGTGTTCAATCAAGTCAAAAGTTCAAGACCATGGAGAAGAAACAAAAGCGTCATCTTCTCCACTAAGAAAACCCTAAATTCTCTCTCAGCATGTTACATATATCAAATTTGTTAATTTCTTTTGAAATATGGAGCTAATTAAAGAGAAATTCGAAGGTGAAGCTCTGCATCGAGCGGATCAGAAGTCGAGAATTTCTTGAGGCTCATCGCGCGCGGGTGACATGCTCTCTCAAAAGAACTATAGTTTCTACAAAAAGAGGGAGAAACAGGTTTTTAGTTTTGCCTTTTCCAAATATTATCGTTAATTTCATCTTCAATTTCTAGGGCACCAATTATTTTCTTCTTCTTCACTACCGTTGTTAAGCTCATCTCTCAGGTACTATAACATTCAATCATAAGGGAAAAAGAAACAATTATGTGTCTTCCTTACCTTCTTATCAACCCCTGTATCTTCTTATCAATCCATCGTCATCTGCACGTTGGATCCCGAGGTGAAAGAATCACTGCAAAGTGGTGGCATTCTACTCCAACAACCATCGCCTTCATCTTTCTCCAGCAATCGACTCTCTACACCAGCAATGAGGTCAATCTTAACAATCCCTAATAACTAAAGTGATGAATCTTACAAGGGCCGTGATTTTAAATCAGATGATGAATCGTACTGTTCCTGATTTTGAATCAGCCGAGGATTACTTGATTACCTAACAGTTCTGTTAGGTGAGCAAAACAAAACGACCTATTAATTAAATTAAATACAAGTTGAAATATTTAATTTATTTTTTCAATTGTTTTGGATATCATAAAAGCTCGCAGAGTACACCAAGAATTGCTTCAAGAGGATGTGAATGTAAAACGCAAAAGAGAGAGAATTTAGAAGCAATCCTCGCTGCTTTCCAAGCTCACCAGACATTTAAGCATCCATGATAATCGAGCAGCTGCAGCTTCTGGCATTATGTTCAATGGTACAAGTTTGTTGGTTAATTTATGTATTATTGATTTTCAAGAAAAGTGGATTTTTTCTTTGAAAAGTGGTGTTTATACTCAATTTGACTAATTTATATGCCATTTCTAGGGTTTTAAAAATGTTGAATGGTAGTAAGTATATTGACCTAAAACATCCTAAATTATAAAATCTGCAGGATACAGAAATGCATATACATGCAAATTGGTCAAAGTTTATATATGTGTACAATTTTGATGTTTGAAGGAATACTAAGTTTACAAATTGAAAGAATCACTAAATAAATGTTTGCCGGATGTCAACGTGGTGAGGAGTAGAGCTCGTCGTGGAATTTTTGCCAGCCGTCATATTTAGTACGACAACCAGAAATGCAAGAAATGTGGAAACAAGTTAGTACGCACGCTCTCCCTCTGTTATACATAATTGATCTTGTATTTTTTAGTATAATTGAATTGAAATTATCAATTTTATTCTCTATTCACAATTATTATAAGATGAGTGTGAATTAGGTACTTTAATTCTTCTTGCTTTCAACTAAAAATTATCATGCTACTTTTGAGTTGGTGGAATTGTAAATCAATTTAAAGTATGAACATTGTAATTTTTGGAATCACATCTATTGATTACAAGCTACTTTTTTTAGATTAATGTTTTAGTTTTTTTGTGAGCATTAAAGTAGTGATCTTATAGTAGTAGAATATAACAGATAATGAAAAGATCCATTAATTGTAAAGCACCCATCTAAATTATAAAACAACCGAACTAATTCACTTTAAAAGTTATATTGATGATGGAAAATCAAAAGATCCACTCATCTATATGCATTAGCCCTTTCAAAATCCTGTTTTGCTTTCTAAAAGTTTGATGATCCAATTTGTTTGAAAGTACTGACAAACCTTTTAAGAAAATGCTGATATGAGGTTTTTCCCCCCCCCCACAAAATTGTTTGTGCAAAATCAAGATTAGGGCTTCAATAATTATACATTATTATCATTAAGCCGATTCGGATCTCCACACATGTATATATGCTCAAAATGTGCCAACTGTATAAAATGGTCAAAGCTAAAGGAAAGTGAGGCAGAGGTGAAAAATATGAAATTATGGAGTAGAAAAACTAACAATTGGAATAATAAGATAACAATAAGAGTGTTTCTTATAATAAGGTAAATTTCATTTAGCAGGTATGTAATTATATAATACTAATTTATCTTTTTTAACAAAGTCATTTTGGAGGTTGAACTATTTTTTTAAAATTTAGGTCTGCTTTGTCCCATTTTACCCGTCCTTCTTTTACCAGTATTCTAAGCTTGCCAATTTGAGCCTAAACAACCCATTTTGGACATTTATACGTATATTGTTTGCGAGATTTAACACAATAGAAGTTCATTCTCTTCATTATTTTAGCAATGTTCTATTTTATTATTTGTTTATAAATTCATATGTTTATATGTATATTCTTAGATGTTGTTTATATGCATAGCTTACAGTGCATATGTTCAAACAGTGGCAAAATTTGGTTTAAAAAACAGAAGCAATGATTTGGAACGGTGCTTATCACTGGTAAGCTTCAATTTTTTTTTATATTCTTTAAATATGTATATAATGAAATATATATATATATATATATATATATATATATATATATATATATATATATATATATATATATATATATATATATATATATATATATATTAGCCTATAACCCGTGATAAATCACGGATGACTTATAAAAAAATTTATAAAATTTTACCTATATAATAATACTTTAATTATTGGAAATTTTGTACATTTGAAATAATTTTGTACTTAAAACAAATATTTTCATTTTTTTAAAGTTATATAGATTACAAATTCAGTAATAACATATAAAAAAGCTTCCTGAATCATCAATATAAGTAAAAATGGTAAACTTTTTGCATGATTTATGAATTTTAGACCATAATATATGGTAAACTTTTTGCATGATTTATGAATTTTAGATTTGTGTTCAAATATTTAAAACGGCCAATATAATTTCCTACGAAAATTCCGCCGATATTTGGTGTTTATTCGATATATATTGTTACCATGAATGTATATGGTAAACATTCCTAATACTGGACAAATCGGTTACCATAAATCATCTTTTATAACCATATTTTTCGAATTTTTGAATTAATTGATCGACATTAATTGTGTGACTAATACCTTTTGTGGATGGATTATTACGGGAAGTATTGACGGGAATTAGCTGCATAGTTGTTTTCCTGCATAATTAACCACATGCATAGTGGTTAGCAACTGAAATATTTAATTCCCTAATCTAACCAGAAACATAATAAATCAAAAAGGGGTAGCTTAAGAAATTCATTAAAAATTGGTCTGAAATCAAGAAACATGAGGACGAAAATTACAATATTGATTAAGAGGTCATACATCATTGTCATTTGGATCAAGTTATGTAACATTACTGCTATAAGCATCAAATTCTTCCAAAACTTATCTGCATGATGTTTCTCATATTAAACAACATGTATTATGTATACTAAAACATGAAATCAACTGGTCAAATCGTAAATCAACTGTAAATCGTAAATCAATTACCTGGTCAAATCGTAAGCTCAATTACCTGAAACAATAATTCGAAACTGTAAATTAAAAGGATCGTTGTTATTCAATAAAACGAAACCGTTATTCAATAAATCAAAATCGGAATGAAAATTACCTGAAGGAAGGTACCGATTATTGTTTTAGGATTAGCCTCCGGCGATGGATTAATGGTACTGAAGGATTTAAAAAACGAACCCAAACCCTGAAACAATAATTTGAAACCGTAATGGTACATGTATTATGTATACTAAAATATGAAATCAACTGGTCAAATCGTAAATCAACTGTAAATCGTAAATCAATTACCTGGTCAAATCGTAAGCTCAATTACCTGAAACAATAATTCGAAACCGTAAATCAACTGGTCAAATCATTGTAGAGTTAAAAAACGAAACCCTTAATCAATAAATCAAAATCAAAATCGAATGACAATTACATGAAGGAAGCGGGCGATTATTGACCAGAATCAAGATAAAAGAAAACGAAACCCAAACCATGAGACAATAATCCGTAACCTTTAATCTTGTAGAGTTAAAATCGGGAGTGGCAGCCATGGCGGTGCCTTGAAGAAGAGAGAAACGGCACTTGAGAGGATGAGAGAACAGCAGGGAAAAAAAATGACTGAAATTAGGGTTTCCAAAAAAATTAAGCTTATATATTCAGAATCCTACGTGGCAGCCATGTCAGCATCGAATAATGATGTCATTATGACGTGGAAAGAGTTAGGTGGCAAAATTCAAATGTGCTTTCTTTTATTATATATAAAGATATATATATATATATATAGTGTAGAGTTATATTGAGAACCCTGATTTCAAAAAGAACTTTGAGAACTATTTCAATCAAATCTGGTCCATTAATCTTCAAAACTAACGGTTAAGATCGATATAACATTTTTATAAATAAAAAAAATTAAATTTTGGTAAGTTTTAATTGAAAAGGGCAAATCAGTAATATGACAAAAATAAAAAAGGTTAAAACTAATAAAATAGAAAATAAAAACGGTTTCCTTGTTCACCTTCCCTAAAATATGCATTTATTTCCGGATCTATATTTTTCTTTTTCTTCTACACCACCTCTCTCCCCACTCTCATCCCCCACAAATCACAACCAATTTCACAGAACCGCACGACGGCCGGAAAGCCACAAAACCGATTACAATGACGCCGTTTCTGGTACATATCTTATTTTCTCCTTATTTGGATCATGGTCACAGGATCTCCGATACATTGATTTCGGATGCAACATACCTCCATCGGAATCACATCCGTCAAATCATCTTCTCACCGGTTGGTTTTCTAATCGGGTACCGGATCTGGCGTCATATATTTGTTGCCGCCATTGATGTCAGCTCCACCGGTAGACCAAGAACACAAAGGTAGACCAAAAACACAAAAACCTAGGAATGATATTGCCGTCGGCAAGAAGGTTTGTTTGTTCAAAACAATTACAATTTAAAATTGTTTGTGTAGTGATTGAATATTTCTTACTTCTTTTTTATTATTTTAATAATAAAACATCTCAGTCTATTATTTATGGGAAATGTTGAAGAAATGCAAACTATGGGTTTTTGATTAGGTAACCTCCGTTTTTGTTCTTCAAACTACCTTGGTACACTTCATAATCAAATTAATTGTTTTTGGGTTTTTGACATCATCACACGAGACTAGCGAGTTTTGTTGGATCGTAATCTACACCTTGGTACCCTTTATCATCAAATTAATTGATTTTAAATGATGTAACCTTTAAATTAATTGATTTTGGTTCTTCAAATTAATTGTTTTTACTAAATGATGTAACGTGACCTAGTAGAATTTCAGTGGTTGTTGACATTAAAGGCTTGGCAATGGTCAATTATAAGTCGATAAGAAATAGTGTGTTTCATGTTAATACACCTACTGTTTGTGTTCTATTGATTAATTAACAATATGATTAATAATTTAATTGCAAGGTGGATGTACAAGAGCAGTATGCAAGGTGGACAGATAAAACAATTATGGATGCACAAATGCAAATTGCAAGGTGGGCATATCAAAGCATACATGTTCCGTTTGTTTGAAGAATTTTGTAGAATTTGGATATAAAAATTTTGTTTGTTCAACATGTATGTTTTATGTTACATACATGCAAAATTGTAAATTTTGTATGTTACATATGTTATTAAGATAAATTTTGTAGAATTTTGGTAGAGATTTCGTTTGTTAAACATGTATATTTTATGTTTCATATATATGATCAACATATATGCAAAACCGTAGAATAACATATATGTATAACCTTAAATAATATAATTTACGAAATTAATGACAAAAAAACAGATATGCACATCCGTAAAACATATATGTATAAGCATAAAAAAACGTAAACGCAGAACCGTAAAATGACATATATGTAACAAAAAAAATTCTGAAATTAATGCCTAAATTTTAGGAAATTTTTAAAAAAGGAAACAAAAAGTTAAAATGTAAAATGTCCTAAATACCCCTGAATTATTAATATGAATTAAATTAATCAAAATCAATTTACTAAATTCTGATTGGTTAATTAGAGTTCTCAGAGTTCTTTTTGAAATCAGGGTTCTCGATATAACTCGACCCTATATATATATATATATATATATATATATATATATATATATATATATATATATATATATATATATATACAATAACATGAAATTAGAATGAGAGTGTCTTTGATTTGCAGACTATACAGTGAGATTTGTGTGATTCAAATGGTAATTTCTATCAGATAATCAACCTAAAGTTTGATGTTTAAGGGGTGTTTGGGAAAGCTTATTAAGAGGGGTGTTCTATCGGATAACACCAGTTTCACAAAGAGGAATTGAATGCAGAATGGATGTAGTGAGTTTTTAATTTTGACTTTTAAAAGTCAGCTAGGTAAGAACAAGATCAAGCTATAGTGAGTTTTGACTTTTAAGAGTCAACTAATTTGTTTTTATTAAATAATGTCAATTATTTTAGTAATATGTACGAATCTAACCCTGCAATATTCATATATTTTTAAATAGGCCGGGTCTCATAGGCGTGCTTCTATAGCAACTTCATCTAGGAAGTTTAAACTTCAAAGATGAGATTGTTCCAGTTTATGCTAAGGTACATACTTTGGCTTTTGAAATCAGTTAACCATTAATTATATCTAAAATCAATAGGGTATTTTGGTTAAAAACAATGACAAACCTTTGCCGTGAGGGTTTGCTTATTGTTTTTCGTTCTGCTGGATCATGTCTTTCATTTGTCGCGAGGTGAATATAGAAAATGGCTTTCAAAGGAAACGGGTCAACTGGGTTGAATATGTCAAAAGTCGCTCAAAGTAACATATTTATCAAAGATTAAAGGAACCTTGGTGTATTGCCTAATAGGAAGACCCTTCCTACTATTTTATTTTGTCAAAATTTGGTGTCAATGCCTATTGTGAATCCGTATGTATCGATTAAGCAACAATAACAATGAGATTGGAAGATTGGATTGAAGAACAAGATGAAGCTTTGCACACAAAACGTACGTACGATTTCAATAAGTCAGCAAAGGTTAATGATAATTGGGTTACAACTAGGTATTTATACCTAGGCCTAATATTGACTAATAACATAAAATACCCCTAGACTATTGATTACAATAAATGTCACATTACACCCCTTGACTATTGAATACACTAAAATGTGACCCAACAATCTCCCCCTTTGTAACAATAGTCTGGGAAGCATATCTTCGAAGTCTTCATCTTTAGCAAAAGCCTAGCCTTGTAGATTTTTCGTTGTATAATGATGTATCAGGATCAGGCTTGAGCTTTGTTAATCTGTGAAAACATATACTTCTTGTAGCTTTTCAACCACAAAAAGTATTTTGAAGACTTTACTTTGAAGATACATATTGATCGACCAAAACTGAGACCCATAATGATAGAGAGATTAACAACGGAAGTCTTTTCTTGAAGTTTGTGGCTTTATGTCGATCAAAGATTCTTAATAACTGTTGTTCGGGAAAATTGTTGATAAGGTTTATGCTCTCCCTCAAACAGACAATTATTTCTTCATGGAGTCTTCGGTTCCTTGTTTACTCTACCTTCACTGGTGCATATGTGTCTTTTTTATGTCGAGTAAGTTTGGCTAATACATTCTCCCCCTCATGATGAACAAGATTTATCTGAATCATCATGTAACAGGAAGAATCTCTGAAGCATGTGGATGAAAATGTGTTGAATAATGATATATTCATATTCTGAATTAATCAATATATAACACATTTTACATCCTAATCAAATAGGGTAAACCGAGATCACATAGATTTCCCGTTAACACGACAGTTGAAAAACTCTGTGACCTACGTTTAGTGTTGGCTTTGATGTTAGCACTGGTAGGATTTCCATTCAATCATCGTGGAATACCAATAAGTTTGGTATCACTATGAATGTTCCGGAAATATCACTAGGATATGCTTGGTGGAATGTCTGTGTCCTAGAGAAATTTAATTCATTTCTAGACTCTATACGTGGACAAATGAAGGCAAGGACTGGAGGTAGATCCTCTTTTTCAATATCAACAATCTCCAAATGAGATGTCGATAGTAGATGTGGTAATCTCCGTAATTTTGAAACAAGTACTTTTTGTACTTGAGTGGTCAGTGGGGGTTGTGCATTGCATCACTAGGTCCATGATGTCTGAATCAGAAAGCAACTTATGCAGTCTGATATAGATGTGGTTACCCGGTCTTTTGTTCGGCTTAGGGAGGGTTTTCCGTTTTCTTTAACCCTTTCTCACACGCTCCCCACTCAACTCACTTTTTCATTTCCAACCACACCCTCGTTTTTGTGTTACCATGTGATATGCTGATTTGTACCCCATACTTCATACCCCCTCTCAATGTTTACCTCAGCGCACCCCAATCAAGGTCCCAAGATACTTGATTCTGCTCACCTAAACCTAGGACCCTTAATTTTTAGTACATATATTGTCGGTGGCTCCGGGGAAGATCATGCTGGATATAGCAGATCATAGGAGTAATTTGAGAGTGATCTATTACGCTCATGTGCATTGTAATCAGCTTTGGAAAGATGTTGCATTTTAGTAGGTTCACATGGATTTTTTCATCGGAATGTGATGGTGTCCGGATAAGTTGTTGCCTGAATGATTATGGATTTTAAGACATAACAACTTTTTCTGTTAAGGTAACACCGGACTCATATAGTGTATCCGTTATCACACGGTATGAATCAGTAGTCGTTTGCAACCCCGTTGATTCAAATGTGTGACCTGCATTTAGAGTTGGCGTGATTTTAGCTCAAGCAGGATTTCCACTCGATCCTCGTGAAACATCAGAATGTGATGCCACTACAAGTGTTCCGATGGATTCAGGGAGATCCATTTTTGTAGTGCAAGTGTTTTATAGTGAAAGATTCTTGAGGGTAAGAACTAGACATATTGTGCATACAAAGAGACTTAACCCGGGGCAGGAGGTTATTATGTTTCAATACCGTCATACTCCGAATGAGTAGTCAATAGATTTTGTGCTACGTCCCCTAATGAAATGAAACAAATTCCTGTTGAGAGGATTTTGAGTGGTTGGTGGTGGTGTGCATTTGCTTTACTGGGCCAGTAAAGTCTAGTGAAACATTCAACGTATGAATGATCACCCTTTATGTGTGTTTTCCCGGTTTAGTGACAGTTTGGATGCACTCAAAGGTGTGTTTTCTTGTTATTATCATGTTCTCGCATCACCTTGCACTCACCTAGATCTATACCCTAGACTTATACCCTCACATTTACCAATCGGCTAAAAAGTATTTCCCTTGGAAGGTTAGACCGGTTTTGGCAAACCATGGGAATGTATTGTCTTTTGAAAGAAAATTCGTTTATTTATGCAATCGGGTATAAAATTTATAATTTTCTAAGTTTCCCCCCTTGAAAAATACTAGTTCTCCCCCTAGAATTATCATTTCTCCCCCTCGACGAAATAAAGATATATAAAATTTTGTAGATCATAAATGTACCTTGTAACAGCAGTAGAGGGGTGGAGAAGAGTTTTTACAGTTCTATGTTTTCTGATTAAGAGCAGGTTTCAAGTTGATGTACTTGAAAGCCTTTAAACGGTTAGGAACGGGTTATTCACTGAGGTGTGCATAAGCCATTGCTTTAAAGTGCGAGTCATATACTGAAGTGTATATAAGTCATTGTTTTGAAAGGTTTAATCAGTGAAAAGCATTTTGCAGAAACAAAATTGAAATTTAAAGCATAGAAAACGATTTATGTTTTGAGATACCAAGCTTAGACACAAGAAAGTTAAACCGTTTTTCATCTAAAGCCTTGGTAAATAAATCAACTAACTGAAAATCAGTGGATACGAAGTACATTTCCATAGTTCCTTGTTCAACGTGATCTTTGATAAAATGATATCGAAGATCAATATGTTTAGTTTTGGAATGTTGAACAGGATTGCATGAAATTGCAATTGCACTTCAGGACTCACAATATAAAGGAATACATCTGTATGAAAAGCCGTAGTCTTTTAATTGTGACTGCATCCAAATTACCTGGGATAGGCAGCTTGCAACAACAACATACTCCACTTCGACAGTTGAAAGAGATACACAATTTTGTTTCCTTGATAACCAGCTCACCAATTTATCCCCAAGAAATTGAGCACCTCCAGAAGTGCTTTTACGATCCAACATACATCCAGCATGATCAGCATCAGAGAATGCAGACAAGTCAAACGAAGTTTCTTTGGGATACCAAAGACCAAGATCTCGAGTACCCTTTAAGTAATGAAAGATACGTTTGACTACTTGAAAGTGAGACTCTTTAGGAGCAGCCTGATACCGAGCATAAACGCAAGTCGAGAACATAATATCTGGTCGACTAGCAGTTAGATATAATAATGACCCTATCATGCCTCAGTAATTGGTTACATCAACTAGCTTACCATCGGGATCAGCATTCAATTTTGAGCCAGGTGACATTGGTGTAGAAATTGGTTTACAGTCATCCATCAGATACTTCTTCAGCAAGTCAATGAAATATTTTGATTGATTTATGAAGATCCCAGTAGGTAACTGACGAACCTGTAGACCGAGAAAGAAATTCATCTCCCCCATCATACTCATTTCAAATATTTTGATCATAAGATCTGAAAATCGTTTACAATATTTAGGATTTGTGGAACCAAAAATAATATCATCTACATAGATCTGAATGAGGACGATATCCTCCCCTTGGCGTTTGATGAACAGAGTTGTGTCCACTTTGCCTTTTGAAAAACCAGAGTCGACTAAAATTTTTGATAGAACATCATACCACGCACGAGGAACTTGCTTCAGACCATATAAAGCTTTATCAAGAATGTAGACATGGTTAGGCAAGTGTGGATCGACAAATCCTTCAGGTTGATGAACGAAAACTTCTTCACTAAGAATGCCATTAAGAAATGCAGTTTTTACATCCATTTGATAGATTGTAAAATTCTTGTGAGTTGCATATGCCAGAAATATTCAGATGGCTTCGATTCTTGCAACTAGAGCAAAAGTTTCTTCATAATCGATGCCCTCTTGTTGAGAATACCCTTTAGCAACCAGTCGTGCTTTATCTCGAATGACAATCCCATTTTCATCCTTTTTGTTCTTAAAGATCCATTTTGTACCAACAACAGACTTCCCAGGTGGTTTTGGAACTAGACGCCAAACTTTCAATCGTTCAAATTGATTGATTTCCTCTTGCATTGCAAGAATCCAGTCTGGGTCTGTTAGAGCTTCGCTGACTTTCTTAGGTTCATTAGAGCTTAAGAAGGATGATTATTGACATTCATCAGCAGTTGCTCTACGAGTTTGAACAGAAGATTCAGGATTTCCAATTACTTGATGTAAAGGATGCTCTTTTGTCCATTTTAGAGTATGAGGAAGTGGAAGTTGACCTGGAATTATGTTGGAGTTATCAGTGAATGCATGATGCGGGATCATAGCAGTTTGAGTGTTGGATGTAGAAGGTGGAGGATCAACTTTTTGAACATTGAATTTTGAGAAATCAATCACCAACTTTGGAGCTTGAGCTGGTGCAATGATTAAATCAGAAGCACCGGCAGCTTGAGTAGGAGGTGAAGGAACATCCGGTGATGATTGAGTTCCTATGGATGACGAAGAAGAGTCTGAATTTGATACTGACTCGGTGTTTTCAGGAGCAGCAGATGTTGGAGACGGAGAATTAGGGGAACTTGGAATTTGCATCTCAGGGACAGTGATAGACTGAACATCTGCAGCTGACGGGAATGGAACGCCAGCCTCCTGAAGTAATGTATGTCTGATGTTATGATATTCATCATAAAAATGTTCAAATAATATATCTAAGTCATTTTCAGAGGTGGAAGGAGATGAAGAGGGTGGATGAGATTTGATATCCGAGGATAGTGAATCAAGAGGAAATGTCTCATCAAAAGTAACATTTATACTTTCTCTTATCGTCCGATTTGATTGATTATAAACTCTAAATGATGCAGATTCACGTGAATACCCAACAAAGACCCCTTCATCAACTTTTGCTTCAAATTTATTCAATTTGTCTTTGTCATTTAAGATGAAGCAACGACTCCCAAAAACATGGAGAAATTTAACATTTGGGATTCTTTTATTTATCAATTCATACGGTGTCTTGTTGTAGGTTTTGTTGATGATAGAACGATTTTGAGTGAAACATGCCGTGTTGATGGCTTCAGCCCACAGAGATAGAGGTAGTTTGGAATATGAAAGCATTGTGCGGGCTGCTTCAACTAAGGTACGATTTCTTCGTTCAGCTACTCCATTCTGTTGTGGAGTTCTAGCAGTGGAAAATTGATGGGTTATACCAACAGATTCAAGATAAGAATCTAGGGTTTGATTCTTAAACTCAGTTCCATTATCAGTCCGAATGGTATTGACTTTCAATTCCAGATTTGTCTGAGTTTTCTTGATAAAGGCAATAATAGTATCAACAGCTTCATCTTTGGTACGTAAGAAGTGAACCCAGGTATAACATGAGTAGTCGTCAACAATTACTAACACATACCGTTTACCAGCAATTGATTGTACACTCATTGGTCCACAAAGATGCATGTGAAGCAATTCAAGCGGTTTGGATGTACTTTGAACTGGTTTTGACTTATGTGATGTCTTCTTCATCTTTCCCATTTCACAAGACGAACATAGATGATATTTTTCAAATCTAACATCGGGAAGACCAGATACATGGCTACCTTTTACCAATTTGTTGATGGTTTTGAAATTAAGGTGAGAGAGGCGACTGTGCCATAACCATGATTCATCTGACGACGCTGTTGACATTAAACATACTTCTTCAAGTGGGACCACGTCATTGAGATTGATGGTAAACAGATTTGTGTCACGAGATCCGGTAAGAAGTTCTTTTCCCTTATAAGTGCGAACAACACACTTCTTTGTTCGAAAGATTACTTCTAGCTCTTTATCACAAAACTGACCGATGCTAAACAAGTTATGAGCTAGATCTTCGACATAAGTAACATTTCGAATGATTAAATTTTCACGAATAATATCTCCAATTCCCATGATAGCAGCCAAATGATCATTTCCAAACCGAACAGTTCCCAAATATTTATCTCTAAAATTTGTTAGTAGGTTCTTGTTTCCGGTCATATGTCTTGAGCATCCAGAATCAAGATACCATATATTCTACATAAAACAACTAAAACAATTTAGGTACCCAATCAATTATGGGTCCTCTACGATTAGTAATGGGTGTTTTATGTAGATTTTATTGAGGAATTAATTTAGAGATTTTGGGGAACTGCTAGGAGGCAGTTCTGTGTAGGTTGTATTGATAGACCATTTAAACTTTTTCTCGGGGGAATGTAAAATCCAGTTTGAATGTTCATTCTTGATCCAATTGTAATGAACAAACGTGGATTTTGTGTCACTCCTTCTTGATTTGGATCTTGGAGAATTGGAAGAAGTGCTTAAATTTGACGATTTAGGTGTGGAGATTCCTCTAGATGTATGACGTTGAGAGGGTAGCAGTTTACTAGAGATGGGAGGGGTAGCAGAACGAATATGAGTCGGTTTGGAAGCTTGTGGAGATGGATGTTTTCGTTTATAGTTCAGAGGACGAGAAACAAATGTTTTGCATGAGTACGGGAAACAAGTTTTGCAGGACTTAATTATTTTACTAGATCGATGTAGAACATCGTTTCTAGGACCACATGGAGCATCCAGCCTAACAAAATATCGTTCATCATACTGAGAAATTTGTTTATTTGTTTGTTTGTCACAATATATCTTTTTACCGGTTTTATCATATTTAACTAACATATTATCACCATTAACATTATAATTCACAGGACGATAAACATCAGAGTCATAAACAGTACCAAAAGCCAATTTAGGAGCAATAAAATTCATGGAGTTCTTACATTTATTATTAACAGAAAAAGAAGAAACTAAAAACGACGATGAACTAGACTTCTTAAGTTCCTTTGACTTAAGCATGCTAGAGCCGGACGACTTAGACTTCTTAATCTGAGCTGCTCCTCTGTCTCCGATTGGCATGGGCTTCTCAAGCTTCGATTCTAAGGTTTTATCTGAAACATTTAAAGCAGTTGAGTCAGAGCTTCTTTTTAAAATAGCAGGAATTTTAATTGTAGAAGGCTTTTCAAGAGTTGCAGTTGGAACAGAAGAATCAATTTTAGAATCATTTTGAACAGAAGAAGAATTGGTTTTAACAAGTTTATGTTCTAAGTCATAAATTTTGGTTTGTAAAACTAATTTTTCTTTATCAAATGCCTTATGTGTTTCATCAATTTCAGTTTCTAATTGGCAAATTTTCTTTTCGAGAATTAAGGACGGAATATAAAGCTTTCGTGTCACTTTTTGTTGAACGACAGCATTCCCTTTAATCTCAAATTCTTCTGGAGTTATTATTGGAAAATATTCATCATTTTCAAATTTAGCCTTTTTAGTTTCATATGTTTTGTTCAATTCCGCATAGTTGAAACTGATTTGTGCATTCTCCTGCTTTGCTCTATTGAGTGTCTCAATTTCTTTTTCTTCATCGGTCACTTTCATGAAGCTCTGTCAGATATCTCTTTGCATGTAACTATAGTCATATAGTGTTGGAAGCACCCTACACGCCTTGCTGAGATATCCTGGATTGTCCGCACCTAGACCTTGTTTTGAGTTGAAGTATTTGAACTCTTTTGGTTTATTCAAATGAATTGTTTGATCAGTGTTTCCTCGTTTTGCAATTAATTCTTCAAGGTGTTTAACGTGAGCGACTAGCTGATCTTTGTCGTAGGTGAGACGATTGATGAATGACTGTTGACTATTTATTTCTTGAGATGATTGGTTTATTTGATTGCTTAATTTGTCTGTTAATTCTTTGATTTGTTTGTTTAAAGATTTAAATTGATTTTCATTATCTTCGAATTCTTATTGTTTACGTTCCAACCAGTTCTTTGTAAGTTGATATTCATGAAACGTTTCAATATATAATTTGTAATATTTATCCTTACGTTCATTTGATATTGAACCCTTTGAATTTTTAAGATTCTGAATTTCAGTTTCTTTTTCTGAGATCGTATGAGACAAATTTTGAATTTTTGATTCATATTGGACCTTTATTTCTGATGCCTGTTTTTGTAAATCCTGAATTTCTAGTTTTTTTATTGTGTTTAATATGATTAACAAGTTGTTCACCTAGATGAGCAGTTTGTTCACATTGATTTTCTAAATCGGATAAACGTTCTAAAAGTTTTGTATTTAGGTCTTTTTCTTGTAAAATCGTTTGTTTTAGAGAATCACTTTCAGAATTCAGATTTTTATCAAAACACGTATCAGAATCAGTGGAATAATCAGAAGTAGATAAAAGAGAACTGATTACCTCAATTTCCTTGTTGGCTTCCTCATTGAAACGGTCTGAAATCTCAGCATTCTCTCTTGCCATGAAACACAAGTTTGCAGAATGTTCTTCATCTTCTTGATCTGAATCTTGCATCCACTGAAGATCTTCTGCTAACAACACTTTTCCAGACTCAATTTGTTTTGCCATTAACATCTTTCGTTTGAAATATTCAGAGTCACGAGCTTTAGGTTTCTTGCAATCACGGGAGAAGTGACCAGCAACACCACAATTATAGCATTTCTTTGTAGGATCCAAAGGTGTCATGATTGGCTTATCAGTTGAAGCGGAACCAGATTGAGCATGTTTAAAGTTGGATAAAGATCGCAGATTTTTGTTTGTTGGCTTTGAATAATATTTATTCTCATAGTTAGAGATGAGAGACATGGCTTGCAGCACATCTTGAAGTTCTTTCTCCAAATCATCAATTTTTAGAGGAGTGGGTTCTTCTGCTTTTTCTTTCGATTTAGCAGTCTCATTTAACTGATGATGTTGTTTGGTAAGAAGTGCAAGAGTATCTTGTGTCTCTTGTTTTGTTTTTGCTATGTTATTCACCATTGATACATTTTGGTACAAATATTCATACAGCTCATGAATATCTATGAGACTTAGATCTTTATGCTGCATAGCACTGTTACCAAACATTTCCCACTCGAGAAGAAGACTGTTGATGAATTTGATGTTGATCTCTAGATTTCCCTTTGATAGACTGTTTTTACGGAGATCATTCAGCAGATTACAGTATCGATGGTAAGTGCTTTGCAAATCTTCCCCTGCTGTGGCTTTACAGTTTTGATAGGAGTTTAACGTAGTGACCATTTTAGCCTTATTCCCAAGGACTGTTCCCTCCATTTGTTTTCTAATCTCATCCCATAGTTCTTTACCGCTTTCAAGACTATGTAAGCTGTTGTAGGTGTCATTCGGTAAACCTTGGAGCATGAAAGAATATGCTTGTAGATCTGCTTTGGCACGTTGCCTTTGTTGAGCATTATATCTGGCAGGGGGAATGAGAAATCGACCGCCAACAACTGGAGGATTTGCATCAGGAGCATCAACAACATCTTCGTAAAATTTAGCATTTCCATTCTCAAGAGACTCGAGAATTTCAGTAGCTAACTCTTGGTTTTTGATAAAGTGGAGAAATCTTTTCTTCCACTGAGCATACTCTCCTCTGAATAAGACTGGAGGTTTTAGATCAGACCCAATCGATAGTGCTTCTCTTGAAGTCATTGCTTGTTTGTATGGTTAAAACTTCAATTATTCCGGGGAGAGAAAAAAAAATTTAATTTGAAAATTTTTCAAAGTGACCGGATATGATAAAAGACACTTTAAATATGTCCTAGATTTTTGAATTCATAAAAAACGAAGATCGGGTTATTAACTGGAGCCAAGCGAAATTTGAAAATTGACCAAAAAATCACAAAAAGTTGAATAAAGTGATTGAAACAAGACTTTTTGGGCCGGGAGGTTTTAACACGACGTAGCCTTCTTCTCGAGCTTCGATTTGGTTACTCGTGGGCGTGAAACGGACACACGAGCTGAAAGTTATGATCGTTTTAGTACAACCCCTTTTGTCACACGATCTTGGGATGTTCGGGCCGAAGAGTATTGAAGAGTTCGGGCCGAACTTTGGAAGAGTTCGGGCCGAACAGTGAAAGAGTTCGGGCCGAGAAGACTAAAAGAGTTCGGGCCGAGAAAACTAAAAGAGTTTGGGCCGAGAAGAGTTCGAGCCAGAGAGTTCGGGCCGAGATCACAGTTCGGGCCGAAGACTGGTGTTCGGGCCGAAGTCTATTGAAGAGTTCGGGCCGAGAGTGGTGTTCGGGCCGGGGACTGGTGTTCGGGCCGGGAACAGTGAGAATCTCGAGCCGAGAAGTTACTGTTCTCGGGCCGAGGATGTTCTTGGCAGTGACGAACGAACAACTCTATTTTTCACTAAATTGACCCTAGAATGCTCAATTCTTAACCAAAACTAGTGGTTCAAATCCCAAAATGCTCAAAAATTGATTTCGCACGTAAGGGTATAATAAAATCGATCAAAACACAACAAATCAGATGGTAATTTCGATTTTACAGTGGAAAAAAATGTGTTTTCATGGTTTTCGTTAAAATCACAAAATTAGGATCAATTGTTGATGGATTTGATCGAAACTTGATTCTAAAGTACTTAGAATTTCAAGAGGAATGTAATGAACTACAGAAAACGATGATCAATACCTTTAATTTCGATTTCCAGATTCAAGTTCTTCTTCTCCAAAAACTTCAAAACTGTGCTTAATCTTCACTGATATGGATCGAATCAAATATGATTTTTGCTCTGATACCAATTGTGATTCCGTATGTATCGATTAAGCAACAATAACAATGAGATTGGAAGATTGGATTGAAGAACAAGATGAAGCTTTGCACACAAAACGTACGCACGATTTCAATAAGTCAGCAAAGGTTAATGATAATTAGGTTACAACTAGGTATTTATACCTAGGCCTAATATTGACTAATAACATAAAATACCCCTAGACTATTGATTACAATAAATCTCACATTACACCCCTTGACTATTGAATACACTAAAATGTGACCCAACACCTATATAGAAAGTTTATTGGTTATGTAAAATATGATGTGTATATTATCGAACTTTTGTTGTTTGAATTATGTTTTAAGATTTTGTATGATGTATGTGTATAAGAATATGCTTGCGTGCGAAACTTTTTTATCGACTATAAACATGTTAATCTATAAACATGGTGTGTATATTTTCACCCCGCCGCGAAGCGCGGGAACCAATTACTCGTTATATACATCTCTAAAATAACAGATTAAGTGTAGTATGCATTATACGACTAATGACAGCCCTAATTCAGGTCATTCCCGTCGATTTACTGATTCAACATTTTATATAAATTCATATATGCAGGGTTCATACCTCTGGTCGGTACTATGGGAAAACCTTAGTCAAATTTTGGATAAATTCATATTTGTTACAGATGGTAGTATGGGAAAATCTTTGAAAAGCGGTTATGGTTCTCATGAAGTTGTATTGACTTTTGATTGGAATGCAGAATCCCTGTCCGTCCAAAAAAACTGATTCGAGGTATAGCCTACAACATGTATAATGAGATTCGAGGTTGTAATTGGTTTAAAACAGGTCGTGTTTCACTATAGGCCGAGTTGAACCTATAGGATGTCTGAGGTTATGGGTATTGATCATATACTTTTATATCATAGTTATTAATAAATTAATAAATGTTGAAATACCTTATGATTATGTATAAGTTGCAAGGAAGTAGTAATTAAGATTGGAAAAATTATGAGTGGGGTAACTACATTAATGTTTGATTATGAATTATATGTAGGAATAAGTTTGACCAGAAAAGTCAAAGTTATGGGACCACTGATTTTGCAGGCTCGGAAGCAATGTTTTCGGATCTCTAAATCTTCTCTTATGCTGCAATTCAGGTACATTTATGGAATCTAAATCTATTTTACAACCTTGGTGTTTGACATTTATGGGTGTTTTGATTTGTATACTTGGTTACATGGAGATAGCAGCTTACTTATAAAAAAATCACCAGAAAGCCGATCAAATCAGCTATTACATCTCAGACCAGGTTTTTAACGATATGTTTGACTATATTTTTGACTGTTTACGAGAATTTAGCATACAACTTTTCCCGTTTCAAAACTTCTAGAGTTTTCTTCAAGTGTTCTTCCTATTCTTTCTCGGTTTTGGAAAAGATAAGGATATCATCGATGAACACGATGAGGAATTTATTGAGGAATGGTTTACAAACCCTATTCATGAGATCCATGAAGATCGCCGGGGCATTCGTTAGACCGAATGACATCACCAAAAATTCATAATGCCTATAACGAGTTCTAAAGGCCGTCTTCTCGGTATCACCTTCCTTAACACGAACTTGATGATAACCCGATCTCAAATAAATTTTGGAGAAGTAATCGGCTCCTTGAAGTTGATCAAACAAATCATCTATCATTGGAAAAGGATATCGGCTCTTAATCGTCATCTTATTAAGCTCTCGGTAATCAATACACATTCTCATCGAACCGTCTTTCTTCTTCACAAATAAAACCGGTGCACCCCATGGTGACGAACTAGGACGGATAAAACCTTTATCAAGTAAATCTTGGAGTTGAGCCATCAACTCTCTCATTTCGGTGGGAGCTAAACGATACGGGGCTCGGGCAATCGGCATCGCCCCCGAGACTAAATCAATTCGAAACTCCACTTGTCTCTCCGGTGGTAGACCGGGTAGGTCATCGGGAAAAACTTCGGGAAAATCCCGAATAATCTTCACATTCTCAACCGTCTTCTTCTCTTTTCTTCCGTCTAAGACATAAGCTATAAATGATGCACATCCTTTCGCTAAACACTTTCTTGCCTTAATGGCGGTTAACAAATTTGGCATATGATGCCTCTTTTCCCCATAAATGTACACTTTCTCATTTTCGGGAGACTTAATCGACACTAACTTCTTCCCACATAAAATCTTGGCTTGGTGGATCCCCAACCAATCCATCCCAATAATCACATCAAAAGCCTTAATCCCCATAGGCATCAAATCTACTTTGAACTTCTTATTATCGATTTCTAATTCACAATCTCTATAGATGTGTTGAACCATGGAGGTGTTCCTATCGGCTACTTCTATTTCATACAAATCATCAAGTAACTCTAGTGGAACCTTAAACTTAGCACCAAATTCATAAGACATAAAAGAATAAGTAGAACCCGAATCAATCAATACATATGTGGGTATGGAGTTTATGAATAAAGTACATGAGACAACATCATGAGTCTCCTTGGCTTCTTCACGCGTGAGTTGGAAGGCACGCCCCTTGACTTTATTCGGCTCCGGTTTCTTGTGAGCGGTTGACACTAACGTTTCGGTTCCTTTCTTTGGGCAAACGTTGCTATAATGCCCTTTCTTATGACATGAGAAGCACTCAACCTCATCGAGGCTTTTATCCTTGCAATATTTAGCTTTGTGGCCAAATCGACCACATTTGAAACAACCGTTGGAATCCGCCTTGCATTCACCTTTGTGGTCCCTACCACACTTCCTACATCCACCAACACTCCCTTGTTTTGACCCGCTCGGGGCAAACTTGCTTTTCTTGGATGGTCCCGAAAAACTGTCAAACTTCCTCTTTTCATTACCAACCGATCTCTCTTGAATTCTTCTTTTACTAACCTTCTCAACACTTCGGGCGACATTGATCGCCTCATCAAGGGTAGTCGCCCTTTTTACCTGTAGCTCGTACTCCCATGGCAACCCATTAGCAAACCGAACCACACGACTACGTTCGGTTGGGTTCGTACTTGATACAAACGGAAGATATCCCGTGAACTTCTTGGTATATTCATCCAAGGTCAAACTTCCTTTCTTGAAGTGCAAAAACTCTTCCAATAATTCCTCCAATTCCCTTTCGGGACAAAACTTCTCTTTGAGTCTTCTAGTGAACTCATCCCACGACATCTTGTAAACGGCTTTCTTTGCCAAGGTCTAATACACGGTGTCCCACCATGTGAGAGCATCATCTTTCAACAAACGTGAGGCATAAGACACCATGTCTTCTTCCTTGCACTTGCTACTTTCAAGCACATGTTCCGTCTCTCGGATCCAACGAACCGTCACTTTCGGTTCCGTACTCCCGAGATAGGTGTCGGGTCGGCATGCAAGGAATGTTTTGTAAGAACATCCTTCACGTTCAATCTTTCTTTCTTCACCACTTTCGTCATTGGAGGACTTCTCGGTCGGGACACTAGCGTCCGTTGACTTAGTCTTTGTGAGAGGTGGGGAATCTTCACTTTCCTCCCTCTCCTCCTCATCACGACGTTCCTCTTCCTCCCTTTCATCATCATCACCTAAGTTCAACCGATCATTAATGATCTGGTTAACATCTTGTTGCATAACATTTCTCATATTAGTGAGCATGGATTGAATTGCCTCCATTGTTACCGGGGTATGGTTATTCCCGGTACCCGAATTGGCCAATCCATTCCCATATTGATTCACATTCGAAGCTTGTTCCCCATCCAACAATCGACCACTTCTCGTTCTAGCCATCTTACTATAATAAGATGTCAACCCAATTAGAATCCAATAAGTTGACTAAATAGTCAAAATAAAAATATAAGAAAAGCTCGATTCACAACAATTCCCTTTATGGTCAACCCTAACGCTTAAAGGTCAACCTAACTTCCTATAGAACATAATGTCCCAAAAGCAAAGTCTAAGTCTAGGGTGGGTAAACCAACCTAATTCACTTAGACTAATGCTCTGATACCAAGTTGTAACACACCAATTTTTCAACCAAATTTAAAACTTCTTAAATAATAAAATGTAAGTCTTCACAAACCAAACATCCTAAAATTGTAGTTTAAATAAAACACTTGGAGTAATTAATAGGTATCAAAAATCGGTGCTACAAATATATCAAAACAAAAGTCTAGGGAATTAAATAAGTACACCAAGCTAATCGCTTCCAAATGCTAACTACGGGCCGCCTAATCCATAGCTCCCGAACCTAAGTACATAGCCAAAATAAACGTAGTACGTGAGACAAGATTGTCTCGTGAGAAACATGGGTTTTAGACCTGGTTAGAAAAATAATTGCAATAAATTAATAATTAAATAATTATCAAATTGCACATAGTCAATCAAACTCTAAGGCTTGCCATAAGCCAATCACATACGTAACGGGCCTCCCCGAAACAACTCCCCCGATATGAGTTATCTAGGTAAACTCCCACGTTTCCGGGTTATCTATTTGCTCCCCCGATTTACGGGTTATCTCAAAACTCCCCCGCTTTCCGGGTTATCTATTTCTCGACACACTACCCTTGCGCAGGGTGGTACCGCCCCAAGTAGGTGTCACTAACTCCCCTAACTTGTGTGGGTTATCTAGGATCCAATTGATTAGCTACCACATAACAAATCATTAACTTGGGCCAAAGCCCCATATCTCAACTACATCATACTAGTGGTAACTATACAAATCAACTACAATTCAATTCAATTCAATTCATAGTCTATCAATTCAATCTTTTCTTTATTAAAAACAATTATCTAATAAAGACTCTAAAAATCATTTCAACTATAAAATATGGTTTACTATGTACTCAGAAAAGATCACGTGTACTCACCTTAGCAAAGCTATCCAAACACTTGTGTTCAACAACACAATCCTTACTTCTAAATCAAGGAAGTACTTTCAACACAAGGTCTTCTTGACCTAACATTAAAATCACCACAAAACCTAGTTATAATCCATAACTAGTTATTAATTAATCCATCTAAACATTCCCAACCACCAAGTTCATACAACTTGGTCGAATCTCAAACCCTAGTTCAAGATTTTCCATCACCAATTCCAAATCTAACTTATACACATTGATTACAAGTCTACAAGGAGTGTTTTACACTCATGAAAGTTCATCTTCCCCAAAGATGATATGGTGGGTTCCCAAAACCACCATTGTTACCCATACTAAGCTCAAAATGAAGGTAACTAAGCAAGATATGCAAGAATCCTTACCCTTGATGCTTGAATCTTTCAAGATGATGAAGATTTGAGCTCCTTAGCTCCAAAAACCGACCAAAACTCCTCAAAAACGGCTGCTCTAGATCTAGGGTTCGTAGCTGTTATGAGCTCTAGCTTTCACACAACTTTATATAGTCCAGACCAACCTCGCGCCCCGGTCGCGTCTCACTCGCGCCGCGAGGTGACGCGGGTTTCCCTCTTGGTCGCCGCTCGAAGCCAGCTCTCGCGCCCCGCTCGCGCCTCGCTCGCGCCGCGAGCTCGACGCGACTCTTGACTCGAGCTCGACACGAGTCTCTCGCGTCTGAGCTCTGAACCTTCTGTTCAACTTCGCGCCTGCCTCGCGCCGCGAGGGCTGTTCCAGCCAGATTCTTGGCCTTTAAACTTGTTTCCATCCAAGTTTTGACCCATACTTGGTTATACCAAGTCCCAAACATTCAAACACTCGATAAAACACAACTCGAAACGTAAACTAACATAAATAACGAAATTCACTTAAATCTCGAATAAATACACGAAATGAAAAACGAAAAATTACGGTCGTTACACCCTTAACCATGCGACGTATACAGGTAAGGTTCGAGTACCTCGTTAGTCGATACACTATGCTCAGCCGTTATCCATTTGACACTGACCTCGTCCCGAATGTGCACATAGGCCTGTATGGTATTCCACTACGTCTAGGCATACATAACAAGTAGACTAGCTACGAAAAACACCACGAAAACGTCGCAAGAAAGTTCCCAGACGCGAACTAGAGTTCGCGTTCGTGAACCAGTGTTCACGTCGGGAACTCTCCCGCGAACTACTTCACGAATTTCACCCCAAATCTCTGTCACGATTTCCCGATCGCGAAGAGGAGTTCGCGACGCGAACTCCCTAGGTCTGCCAGATTTCCTGCGTTTTACTAGTATGCAAAAACGAAAGGAAAATGATCGAGACACAAGTTGTAGGTTAATCCACTCACCTTTCAATCCTCGATTTTCTTAACTCAGTGTGCTAGTATCACTGAGTCTCCTTCCCGGTTCCTGTAACAACATATACCGAGTTAGTGATCGATCCACCGAATTGTCAAAATCATAGTGATCGATCCACCGAATTGTCAAAATCATTAAGCTAAACGATTGACCACATATGACCCATAAGATACACATCTTATGGCATTACCAACTAGCACAACTCCACCAACATTACAATTGACCAATTATGACCATCTAGCAATTCATCTCAACTAGTCGATCCAAACGGGCCAAAAACCCTAATATGGCTATAACATCCATACAAATGATGCAAAATCTAGTATAAACATATACTACAACATCCACAACAAGATTTAACCATTAAACATAAGCACTCACAAACCTTAGTTCATAACCAAGCTCAAGAACACCATAAAAAAGTTAAAGAGAGGGTGTAACTTACTTCCAAACTTCTTCTACACCAACACAAGTAAGAATTTCAGATTCTAACCAAGATATTGGCCACAAATAGCTCAAGAACAAGGAGGAATAAGTAGGGAGATAGATGGTTTGCTTTCAATGGAATAGTGGAAGTATTTGGATAATGTTTGAAAAAGTGGGATGAAACAAAAAGAGAGCGTTTCTCTCCCTCTCTCTAGACCCGGACAAACAAGGGGATTGGGGCCCCCTTGTTGGCTTTTACCCTTTATCAGTATACGTCTGAATAGTCCCTTTCGTAGTTAATTTATTTAAAATAGCAAACGGACTCCAATTTTAAAAACGAAAGCATTTCCGGAAACGAAATTCAACAAGGAATCTAAAGATATAAAAATCACATTTTCATTTCAAATATATCACAAGTCGGGTATTTTATCCCCTTGGTTAAAATACCGCAAAAGACAGAAGGATAATTAAATTAACTAAACATTTAATCAGATAATCATTTAATAAAATACCTTAAGGTCAATAAATTACTAGGCCGGGTTTTGGGATGTTACATTGAGGTGGCCCGTGTTTCCAATAGCCATTCTTGCATCGGTTGTTGGAAGTCAAGCAATCATTAATGGAACATTTTCGATTATTACTCAAAGTCAATCACTTGGTTTTTTTCCAAGAGTCAAACATGTGCATACTTCAAGAGTCAAACTTGTGCATACTTCTGACATAATTCATGGTTAACTCTACATACAAGATATTAATTGTATATAATGATCCTATGTATCGCCATCACAGTCGGTTTAGAGAATCCCACGACCCACCGTATTCTAGGACACAAGCCCGCAACATGTCTTCAAGTGTTTGTATTGTTCTTTCCGATTGCACATCTGTTTGAGGATGATACAAGGTACTCAAGTTCACCCGCGTCCCCAATTCTCGTTGCAAGCTATTCCAAAAGTTCGAAGCAAAACGAGGATCTCTGTCGGACACGATAGAAATCGGAATACCATGTCGAGATACCACTTCATCAATATACAATTTCGCCAACCTACTAAGTGAGGCGGTCTCACTAGTAGCCAAGAAATGGGCACTATTCGTCAAACGATCAACTATAACCCAAATCTTGTCGTGACCCTTTTGTGTACGCGGCAATTTCGTCACGAAATCCATGGTAATCCGATCCCACTTCCACTCGGGAATCAATGATTGAGTTAAAGTTCCATATGGCTTTTAGTGCTCGGCCTTCACTTGAGCACAAATATGACATTGACACACATAACGAGCAATGTCGGTCTTCCATCGTCGGCCACCAATAAAGTACCTTTAGATCATTGTACATCTTTGTGCTACCCGGGTGAACTGATAACCGGGAATTGTGAGCCTCGGCTAAGATCAATTCCCACAAACCCCCGAGTAACGGCACCCAAACCCGAGATTGATATGTCTTCAAACCACGCGAGTCTTCTTCTAAATCATCCTTCCTCTTTATCAAAATCTTGGTCATCAAATTTTCAATGTTCAAAGCTTCCATTTGTGAAATCTTCAACCGGGACACCAAATCCGATACAATTTCCACCCGCATAAATTGAACCCGTCCCGAATCCCCCTTCCTGCTCAAGGCATCGTCAACCCAAACGGCATAACCAAGAACTTGTAATGACCGTAACTAGTTCGGAAAGCCGTTTTATGAATATCGTTTTCGTGAACTCGAACTTGGTGATACCCCGATCTCAAATCGATCTTTGAGAAATAAGAAGACCATTGAAGTTGGTCGAATAGGTCATCAATACGAGGCAAAGGATACCGATTCTTTACCATTCTCTTATTCAATTCCCGATAATCGATACACATAAGGAGTGCACCATCTTTCTTCTTTACAAACAAAACCGGAGCTCCCCAAGGTGAGGAAATCGACCGAATAAAACCCTTATCCAATAATTCTTGGATTTGTATCATCATTTCTCGGATCTCGGACGGTACCAACCGATACGGTGCCCTAGCCACGGGGTTGGCTCCCGGCACCAAATCAATTTTGAATTACCTCCCGAACGGGAGGTAACCTAGGTAATTCTTCGGGGAACACCTCCGGGTATTCCGAAACCACTCGGAGATCTTCAACCACTTTCTTTTCCTTTGTCACATCGATCACATATGCCAAAAACGATTCACAACACTTGGTCAAGGACTTACGGGCTTTCATCATAGAGATAATGGTATGGTCGAGGTCGTACGGTCTCCCCGGACCACGACATGTGACCCGTCGGGTAAAAGAAAAGTAATCAACTTTTGGTGACAATTTATATTGGCCTTATTAACACTTAACCAATCCATACCTATGAAGGATTTATGTGCACAGATAAGTACACGTGTCACCGTGTCCAATGTTATAAGACACTAAAGGGTCACACCGCTACACACCCAATAATGGACAACCGAATAAAGTAAGTTGTGTGGACCAATTAACTAGTTAAGTTAATTATAAAGAAAAGAATAAATAATAATAGGTTAAAATAATAAGTTAATTATTATTTGCGAGGATGGTTAAGTATTAGGTTAAGTATTTAACGGACAGTTAATTAATAGTTAATTAATTAACTAGTAAAAGTCCAAGGGTTTAAAGTGTTAATAGGAAGTTTAATTATGAGATTAATCATAATTAAACTCAAGGACTTAACTGTAACTTAAGCCCTTATAAATAAAGGCTTAAGGTTAAGGTTTAAGGGTTACACATTACAACACCACAAAACCCTAATCCCTCCTCCCCTTCTCTCTTTCGGCCGAAACCAAGAAACCCCAAGGGTTTCGGTTTGTGTTCGAGTTCGACGCAAGGCACACACACACACAAGTTCTTGTGTGATACTTTGTTGGTACAACGCGGTCTTGCAGCGTGTCTAGGTGGTGCAGTAGAGGTGGATCACTTCTTTAGCAATCTAAAGGTAATGTTCATCATCTCCTTCTTCTCGTGATCTCATTGACTAGTAGAGATCCAGTAATGTGGTATTCAAGTTCCGCCATGTGAATACTACAAGGTTTTCCTACAACCTAAGACCACATCAAAGTCGGATATTGGCATAACAAGTAAAAGAATTGCAAATTTCACACCATCAATATCAATACTAGCCCCGGACACGGATGTCGTGACCGGGACCATTTCACCATCGGCCACCTCTACCTCTAGAGGCGTCGCGATCAAAGAAGTAGGAAATTTCAATTTGTCACAAAAACTCTTTGAAGAAAACGAACAATTTGCACCCGAATCAAATAATACACGAGCGGGTATGGAGTTTATTAGAAACATACTCGTGATGACATCATCGGTAGTGATAGCATCCTCCACGGTCATTTTGAATGCCCGACCCGTAGGTGGCGGATGACCTTTCCTCTTTTGACCTCCCGACGATGCCGATCCCCCGCCCGAACCCGAACCCTTCTTCATTGGACAATTCACGGCCCTATGACCCTCTTTTTGGCAACTCCAACAAATGCTATTTTCTAACTTGCACTCCGACGACTCATGCCCGTGTTTCCCACACTTGATACACCTTTTAGTTTGTGCCGTAAACGGACCGGCATGAGAGGACTTACACGGTAGGCACCACGGGTTCTTTTGGTTGGAACCTTGAAGTATTTGTTTCCGGCGATCATTACCCGACTTATGATTTCCTTGGGACTTCTTATGGTTGTTCGAGCTCGATTGTTCATACTTTCCTTTATGGAACGGGGCCTTCTCCCGACTCATCGCCTTTTGGGCTAAGAGGTCACTCTCGGCCGATTTGGCCAGATCGAAGGCTTGCAAGAGAGTTCCCGCAAGCCCCGTCACATTCTGGTATTCGGGCAACAATGCCCCGACAAAATGCTTGATTTGGGTAGATTCATCGGGTACCCATTGAGTCAAAAACCGGAGCTTCCCATTGAATTGAAGAATAAGCTCATCCACCGTCATCCTATCGTTCATTTTCAACATCATAAATTCATTACGGATTTTATCCAACTCAAACGGGCTACAATACCTAGCCTCCACTTGATCCCTAAATTGTTTCCACGTGATCGCATCCATCATATCATTAGTAAAATTCGCGGTCAACCCATCCCACCAATCCATAGCCGGTCCCCCAACATCCGGGACGCATACCGGACCTTCAAATGGTCTTCACAACCACACGCACTAAGTGCCTTTTCGGTAGCCCTAAGCCATGTTAAGGTTTCTGCCGGGTTGGTACTCCCACGATACTCGGTTGGCTTACAATCGAGGAAGTTCTTGTAGGTACACGGTTTCTTCTCTACCGGGAGAGGTAGGTAGAAGAATTGTTGGTGTTGGGCATTAGCAATTGGTACGGTGTGGGTGGGGTTCGGTTATGGTATGATTGCATTTGGGGATGAGGAGTCATTTCGGGAAAGCCGGGAATGTAGGTAGTTTGAGTGTAGTGTGGGGGTGGATTCGTTTGAGTGGTGGTTTGAGGCATGGTAGTCCGGACCGCGGGTTGCGGCTCGGCGGGTTGGTTTTGGCGGAGAGCCTTAATGGTATCCTCAAGTTCCATGTTTCGAGTCTCCAACAACACAATATACTCCTCGTTCGGTATCTCATCACCACCCGAGGTCGCGGCCCCATCATTCACAATGTTCGTATTTGACGGGGCTCCTGCTAGCAAGTTTCCATCCGTAGCCATTCCTGCTACAAAAACAACATCTCACTAAGGCTTAGTTTAACTCGTTATTAAACATCTACTAACTACTAAACCCAATTCACACTTGCTCTAATCCCTCTTGTACGGAAGGTTTGACCAAACACGAGCCACTATTTGGGAATGGAACACCCACACGTGTAACCATCGCCAAACCGAAGCTCTGAGACCAAGTTGTAACACCGCATTTTTTTAAATAGACATCCATTTTATGTTAATGAAAGGTTACAAAAGCATTTAGTCTAGTTCCTAATTACGTTAGGTTTACAAGCCATGGTCCCACAAATATTACAAACCAATGTGTTAGTTAAAAGACGGTATTACAAAACACGACTCATTTCACAAAATACATTTTTAAAGTATGGTCAAACTTGCCATCCAAGCCCGACCCGTTCAAGCCTTCCAACCTGAAATGTGTCAATAAGGGAGGGATTAGCACAATAGCTAAGTGAATGAATTACTATTACTAACTATTGAAGGTTTTCACTTGACACTGATCGACCACTTGGGTCAACCTCCTAGTACACTTGGTTCGAAACCTTGCTGACCAAGAACATGAACTTGTTCTTGACCGGTTAAAACCAACTAGCTGATTTAATCCCTAAAAGCGGAAGTGGGATTAAACCTATTCCTTAAACCCTAAAGGATTGGGATGTTGGAAATCTAGATTAGATTAACAAGAAAGAAACCTTGTACGAAAAACTCGAACACACACAATGCTTGTGTGTGTTCGTCGACTACCACCAAGAACCCAAGGGTTCTTGGAAGTCGATCGAACAAGAGGAGAGGAAGAAAGAGTGTTCCATGAATCATACATTAGTTAATGCTTAAGATAGATCCACTGATGATGAACACGACGAGCGATCCTCTAGATGATCACTTGCAAAGATCTTGGTCTTCGAAACTCGAAGAACACGAAGAACGAACGAAGAACACGAAGAACACAAACTTGTGTCTTGGGGTGTTCGGCCGAAAATCGAAGGGGAGAGGGGAGGAGGGATTTTCGTGAGGGGATCAAGGGGTTTTAGGGTTACCCTAAGCCTCTTATTTACGTACAAATAAGTTGCGCTTAGAACCCTCTAGTTTAATTAATATTAGATCTTTAATTAAACTTCCTTTTAATACTTCCATCCCTTATAGTTTAACTAGTTTACTATTGTTGCACTTAACTATTAAATGTCTAGTATTAATACACTAATATATTTCGGTACCCATATACACGAAATATATATACTTGTATTATACTTTTAATAATTAATTATATAATAACCTTTATATATTTTATACAACAATATTATCCAATTACTTATATGATTTAATAGCTTTAAATCACATTATGGCCAATCTATAATTAACACATTGTATATTTACTCAACTAGAAAATGTATAAGGACTTGTATTAATTAGTTAGTTAAACTAATCTAGTAATGAGTTAAACTTAACTTAATACTTAACTGATTCATAATGACTATTATGAATCATTTCATGACTTCTTGATTCAAACTCCTTTTATCAGTCATTATGAATCAGTCAAGTATTAAGTTAAGTTTAACTTATTACTTAATTAGTTTAACTAACTAATTAATACAAGTATTTGTACATTTACTAGTTGAGTAAATATACAATGTGTTAATTATAGATCATCCATGATATGATTTAAAGCTATTAAATCATATAGTAATTGGATAATATTATTGTGTGAATTATATAAAGGTTATTATATAATTAACTATTAAATGTATAAATACAAGTACATATAATTATTGTATATAGGTACCGAATTATTAGTGTGTTAATACTAGACATTTAATAGTTAAGTGCAATAATAATAAACTAGTTAAACTATAAGGGATGGAAATGTTAAAAGGAAGTTTAATTAAAGTTCTAATATTAATTAAACTATAAGGGTTATAAGCGTAACTTATTTGTATATAAATAAGAGGCTGAGGGTAAACCTAAAACCCCTTGATCATCATACGAATTCCCTCCCTTCCCTACTCCCTTTGATCGGCCGAAACACCAAGAACACAAGCTTGTGTTCTTCGTGTTCTTTGTTCGTTCTTCGTGTTCTTCAAGTCTTGAAAATCCAAGTTCGTTGCAAGTGATCATCTAGGGATCGTTCGTTGTGTTCATCATCAGTGGATCTATCTTAAGCACTAACTAAGGTATGCTTCATGGAACACTCTTCCTCCTCTCCCTCTTGTTCGAAAGTCGAACCAAGAACCCTAGGGTTCTTGATAGTAGTCGACGAACACACACAAGTATGTGTGTGTTCGAGTTTTCGTACAAGGTTTCTTTTCTTGTTAATCAAGTTAGATTTCTAACATCCCAATCCTTTAGGGTTTAAGGATTAGGTTTAATCCCACTTCCGCCATAGGGATTAAATCAGCTAGTTGGTTTAACCGGTCAAGAACAAGTTCATGTTCTTGGTCACCAAGGTTCGAACCAAGCATTCTAGGCGGTCGGTCCTATGGGTCGATCGAGTACAACAAAACCCTTCAGTTTCCTCCACAACCACTTGCACCCTTTGGACAATTCCTTTTCCAGTGCCCAATTCTTGAAACTATAAAACAAGTGGTCATTACTTAGTTAAAACATCTTAAGAGTTATTGAACTTAGTTAAAAATCTTAAGTAATAGTCATTACTTATGATAGTACGTTTTAAAGTATTAGTATTAATATAGTATGGTTATATTTGATATAATCAAGATATACTTTAAAGAGTATTATTACAAGTCTTTCATACTTGTAATAAAGAATTTGATGAAGTCATAATTCCCTAATAGGAATAATTGGATATTCGTAAAATTCAAGTGAAATGACTTAGACATTAAATGAACTCTTAAAAGGTACAAACAATATTAAAGTATTTAAGAATTTAAAAGTTATTATTGCAAGTCTTTTATACTTGTAATGAATACATTATTTAATCAAGTCATAATTCCCATATAGGAATAATGGATATTTGAAAAATCCAAGAAATGACTTTGGCATTAAATAAAGTTCTTAAAGAATACTAATATGTTTAAGAATTGGAAGTATCGTTTCAAGTGTTTTATAGTTGTTAGATAAAGTAATCAATAAAGGTCATGATCCCCTGAACAGGAATAGTGGATATTCGCAAATCCAAAGGATGATCTTAATTATTGATATAATTCTTAAAGGATTAAACTACAAGTTATTGACTTGGTCAAAGTAGCAGTTTAAGTGATGCTTAAATTCCATAAAAGATAGTGGGAGCTATGACTGTCACACCCCGCAAAAAATGGTTTTGCGGAAGAACGGCGTGCGACGATATTAATTATCACAACACATCAATATAGCAAACACAACGCAATCATAGTAAATATCCAAAACAATTGTTTACAAAAAAAACCGAAAGACAAAGTTGAAATAATCTAAATGAATAAGTTTCAAAACGTTTAATGTCTTAACTAATAGACTTATTTCTTGAGAAAGGCTTGACGACCCACCACTTATGCAATGCTTAAAAGTTTAATTTCCGTTACCTGAGAAAACATATTAGAAAAAGTGTCAACACAATGGTTGGTGAGTTCACAGGTTTAGTGACTCAAAAGTCATATCGTTTAAAAATCGTTACGTACAAACTTGTACGATTTGTATCGTTGTTCTGAAATATGAAACAATTTAGTTTTGAGGTGCAATTCATAATCCCTTATAAGCTCGGCCTAAGCATTATAAGTAAAGGTATAATCACTGAGCCTATAATCAATCCAAGATCTCAAACTAAAGAATATATATCTCAAACCCAGTTGGGCTAGCGCATAACTAGCCATGAGCGGGTGATCAATCCGAATAGTACTATCCATATATTCCCAGGCTAATTGTTAATGATTACGGTTAAACGTGGACTCGTAGCATGGTCCTTTGTCCTTCATTGTTAGGTACGTGTACACAACAATGATTATACAAAGATTATTTATCACAAAATAGTTGAGTAAGTATGTTTTCTCCCCCGGTAAAAATAGTTGTAAAGCATGTAAAAGTGAGGCCGTGAAACTCACCTTAGCGCAGCAACCAAAAATTGAAATCACAAGTGTTGAGGTTTCCAACCAAACAGACCTAGCGCCCTAAACGTATAATAATAGTTAATAAGTGACGGTCTAATATGACTCGCCTAATCTATATGATGCACAGATGATTCTATTAATATGAAACTAAACTCGAGCGATGCGTTGGTGATTCGATTGGGTTGGTCTCGCATTAATTTAGATTTTGGAAATAGTTACTCGTTGATTTGAAAATAACCAAATCTTATCTTAGTACAATAGAAAATTATTTAAGTAAAATAAAGTTAAATAATTATAAATAATTATTTATTAATTTATTAATAATTAATTGAATAAAATAAATTAATTGATTAAATAAGATTTTCAGGTTTAAATAATTAATTAATTAATTAATCAAAAAGTTTAATAAAATAAATATTTAAATAGAAACAGATTTGGAAGTAATATTAAATGTATAAAAAAAATGATTAATTAATTTGAATTCTTATAGGTTTCAGTACACATAGTTTGGGCTACCAAATAACACTCTTGGTTTAGTGTTGGCCATTAGCTGGCGGATTCAAAAGGAAGACCAGAATAGTTTTTAGGAATCGAGACCCGTACCACCTCGCAGGCGCCGGATAATAAGAAACAATGATTTGTTTCGCCGGGACAACCACCGGCGATGTCTCCGGCTACACCCCAAACAACCAGAATCAAACCCACCTAAAATAACAAACACTCATGCGATGTTCATCAAAAACTCGAATATTAGTTACGTAATTATTAAGATGCGTTGATTCGTTAAAAACAGTAATACATACAACCAAAACCACCCGAGACCCATAACCACACACACGCCGGAGACGGCGACTGCCAATACAACAAAAATAGAAAACCGCCCTACGTCGGAGACGAGGGGGTACGACGGAGACAAAACCCAATAATGAAAAACATACCAAACGCACACTCATGCATGATTTAGAATACGGAAAACAATGAATAAGAGGTTATACCTCGCAACCGAGGAGAGATCGAGAGCCAAAAGAGATTGTCGGAGCTAATGTATCGTCGGAGAATCGTTTCTGCTTACCGGAAGATATGAACAAAACCCATAGTTAGCATTCGTATTTGCATGATACAAAGGAGATCAAAAGATTCGGTGTACTATACCTATCGAGTGGAGAGGCCGAGAGGTGAACTTTCTGGAACACACCGACTCACCGGAAAGGAATTAAAGAGATCGCCGGAAAAGTCTTGTATCTCGCCTGAAACGTCTCTGCGTCGTGGGTTTTGTGAAAGGAAGGAGAGAAGGGATGGTATGGGGTTTTATAGGGGTAGAGTCTAGATTTGGATTATGTCACAAGGTGATTGGAGGATAGACTAGAAATTTGTATAAATTAGTATAATATTAAAGATAGTGTACGTGATTCTTGGGAATTCGGTTTACATATGGACATGTGGGAGTGATGGGAGGATAAGGTTTAAATTTTGAATTATTCTCTCGATTGTGTACGTACTAATAGGAGATTTCATTATAAACGTGTGGGATATGGGATTTCAGGATAATGGTGAATATCAAATTTGAATAGCTAGACATGCATGTGTATGCACAAATAGGGTCATGCACGTTCACGAAGGAAAGTGGTCCGGTTTTCTTTTGAGATTTTATTATGGTATCAAAGGAGTAATTTATTATTTTACAAGACATTAATTCTTTACTGATAATATTATTTTGTAAAAGCATGTTATGTGGTGTGTTACTTGGTTTTCACTTGTGATCCTTTACTGATAAAGATGTACTCTTTCATATTTGTATTTAATTGCTTTTGATATTCCCGTACTTTACTGTGTCGTATAACTTAATAACTGTATAACTTATTGTGTGGGACGATTCATGTCCTAGTTTTTCATACCGGTTACTTTTGGTTCTGCTGATACATTATTAAAATAAATAAATTTATATTTGTGTTTGGTCACCAACTCGCCATAATTAACGTTGTCACAATATATTCTTAGAAAAATATATACATATATCATTTAGATGTGCACAAATTAATATATAATTTGTATGTTTTGCTAGACTTATACGTGAAATGAGTATTGATTTTAATTATACTAAAATTTGTAATAAGATTAGTTATAATACGTGTCGGTTAAACACCCGTTCGCGAGGGTTGTCACAATGACTAACATAATTCATTAAAGATATTAATGAATTTAGTAAGTTAGTAAGACATTAACAACAAGGTTTTACCAAGTCGTTAGCCAAAGAGTTAAGAGAAATAATAAATGATCGGTAATTAGACTATTGCAAACCTAATAGTGTGATCACAAGTCTTGTGATTAATTATTTCATATCTAATAGGCTGTTCACACTCCAGTGGATAACATAATCATTTAAGGAAATTTCTTTAACTAGTAATGATATATCTACAAATCAAGTAACTAAAAGAGCCTCTAGTTACAAGGAGAATTTTATGAATTCAAGAAACTAAGGAGTTAATTTCCAATCCTTCTATGTTTACCGAATTGCATAAAAGGCAAGACTGGAATATGTTTTAGACTATTGCAAGAACAAAATCTAGCAAAGGTAAAAGAAATAGTATTATTCAAATACTTGTCTTATGTCTTTTGTTTAATAGAAATGACTGGTTTAGTGATAAAGTTACAATTAAGGTTGTAAAAGTCATTAAGTAATCAACACGAACAAAAGGAATAAGTAATGATCTACTAATAATTCGGTATCTATGTCCAGTGAGGAATAATACATGAGTTAGTATCATTGTTATTCAGACTTTATATGTTTTACGACATCCATGAATAAAAGTCTTTTTATTCAAAAAGATATAAATCTGTGACTACTCGTCTTGGTGGGAACCTCAATGGGACGTTAACGTCATCGCGATATTTGGTGGTAGATTCGAAGTTCTTCGAAGATAGCTGCAAAAGTTTTGTTTTAACCAAATATCGGTGATAGTCTGTTGGAGCTCAACGAATATTGGATTGACACCGTGACAATACTTCGTGGTTTAAAAATTCAAAAGTATTGTTCACTAGGATTGTCCTTGAGCCTGAGGTATTTGGTTTAGCATACAATGACTAATGTACTTTGGTGCGTCTTAGACAAGTCTGATATATGGTTGGCATACGAGGCTTTAGTGGGTACAGAGTAAGTTGTATTTTGAATCGAAATATAACAAGATGGTAATTGCACCTCCTTTTTAGGAGAGATATTTATGGGTCCTTTGACATGATGAGATAATTGGAAAGTGCATGGTCATGCCCAAACGAACTGATTTGTTCTTTGTCATTTATCAAAACAGTTTGAATCAAGAAGTCATGAAATGATTTCGAATACAGGAGTTGATAATTTCTACCATGCTCGTATTCGTTATCACAAATATCGTGCTGCAAGGGATAAGCCTAACATAGTTGCCCAAGAAGTAGAGACAGCGTGTTCTTTACTAGGAGACGCTATTAAAGAGTTTTTCATAAACTATACATGGGTTACATAAGCTATTTTTATGGGGTTGGTTACCTACATGCCCATCTAGAAGGCCACTGTAGCTCGTATCATTAAGACAAAGGTTACGAACTTGCACAAGTGGGAGTCTGAAGGATTTATGTGCACAGGTAGTCAACCTATGATGATACATCCATGCCTACGAAACACTTAAGGGTCACACTGGTGAGTGCATGTAATACAAGCAAGATATGCAATGATACTACGAAGAGGAATGATTCATAATAGTCATTATGAATCAGTTTAGTACTAAGATAAGTTTAACATATTACTAGATTAGTTTAACTAACTAAGTAATACAAGTATTTGTACATTTACTAGTTGAGTAAATATACAATGTGTTAATTATAGATTATCCATGATATGATTTAAAGCTATTAAATCATATAGTAATTGGATAATATTGTTGTATAAATTATATAAAGGTTATTATATAATTAATTATTAAAAGTATAAATACAAGTATATATTTCGTGTATATGGGTACCGAAATATTAGTGTATTAATACTAGACATTTAATAGTTAAGTGCAACAATAATAAAGTAGTTAAACTATGAGGGATGGAAGTGTAAAAGGAAAGTTTAATTAAGGATCTAACCTTAATTAAACTAGAAGGACTTAAATGAAACTTACTCTATTATATATAGAAGGCTTAAGGTTTCATTTATTCCTTGATCATTTACTTACACCTTACACGAAATCTCTCCTCCCTCTCTTGGGAGATTTCGGCCGAAACTTGGTCACCAAGTTTTGGTGTTCTTCGTTCTTCGTTCGTTCTTCGTGTTTTTCGAGTTTCGAAGATCAAGATCGTTGCAAGTGATCATCTAGAGGATCGCGCGTCGTGTTCATCATCAGTGGACTTATCTTAAGCATTAACTAAGGTATGATTCATGGAACACTCTTTCTTCCTCTCCTATTGTTCGATCGGCTTCCAAGAACCCTAGGGTTCTTGGTGGTAGTCGACGAACACACACAAGCATTGTGTGTGTTCAAGTTTTTCGTACTAGGTTTCTTTCTTGTTAATCTAATCTAGATTTCCAACATCCCTATCCTTTAGGGTTTAAGGATTAGGTTTAATCCCACTTCCGCTTTTAGGGATTAAATTAGCTAGTTGGTTTTAACCGGTCAAGAACAAGTTCATGTTCTTCGTCAGCAAGGTTTTGAACTAAGCATGCTAGGTGGTTGACCCAATGGGTTGATCAGGTTATATGAAACCCTTCAATTACCAACTAGCACAAGTCCACCAACATTACGATTGACCAATTATGACCATCTAGCAATTCGTCTCAACTAGTCGATACAAACGGGCCAAAATCCGAATATGGCTATAACACCTACAAGTCTCCATCAACTAGCACATATTCCCTAGATTGACAGTAAGTATTTAGCAATTCATCAAGCTCATTGTTAGGTCTTAAAATGTTGTAAATAATAGTCTAGGGGGTAGATTGTAACATTGCATATTAGTTTAGTTAGTTACTTAGGTTTAATTAAAGGAATTAAGGAGATGGTATAAAAGCCAAGTTGTAATCCTTAATTCCCCACTTTTTCAATTAATCAAGAAACATTTCAGCAATTGTCCTCTCTCCCTCTCTCTACTTTCTCTCACTAAAACCCTAAAACTTCATCATCAAGTTTCATCCATAATCATCATATTTGATTAAGCAATGGATTGATTGTTGTTCTAGGTATTTCAATTGGTATCAGAGCAAAAATTCACTCTGAATTCGATCCATATCCATTGCTTGCTGTCCAAATCAGAAGATCAAGTGGGTTTTTCAAGTTTTTGAAGAAAAAGGGTCAAAAATCAAAATCCGGATTTAAGGTATTAATGCTTGTTTTTATGGATTAAATGGCTTCATTTCATCATTACATTAAGCTTAGAATCACTTTACATTCAAATCCAATCCATTTTGATGAAGAAATCGTGATTTTGAGTAAACTCCATTAAAGCTTCAAAAACCTTGAAATTTCAAATTTTAGATTAGATTTAAGCTGGTTTTCATTAATATTATTGAAATGGGTTGAAGGAAAACGTTTTTGGGTCATTTTGCAAAAAGAATCATCGATTTTGGTTAAGAAACGAGTGTTCTAGGATCAATTTAGTTAAATTTTTGGCTGTTCGGAAGTGTTCTGCTTAAGAACGACGCTACTGTTCTCGGCTCGAAAACAGTGAAATCTTCATCCCGAACTCATCCTACAGTTCGGCCCGAACTTCTTCCACAGTTCGGCCCAAACTTATTCCACACTCTTCGACCCGAACACCATCAAGTCTTCGACCCGAACACCATCAAGTCTTCGTCCCGAACACCATCAAGTCTACGACCCGAACACCATCAAGTCTTCGACCCGAACACGTTAATACTCTTCGGCCCGAACACTTCAATACTCTTTGGCCCGAACTCTCCCAACAGTTCAGCCCGAACTCTTTCTCCAACGCTTCAATTTTTTTTCTTTCCGTCGTTTTCTTAACCTTACCACTCAAAAATGACTTCCAAGGACGCCTTGTCCATTGGATCGGATACAAAACCACCTGTTCTCTACCGAGGAGAATATGGTCAATGGAAGAAATGGTTTCTCCATTTTATCCTAAGTCAACATGCCGGTCCAGATATCCTTGACTCCCTTCAAACCAGACCATCAAAATTCTACCGTGCTGTGGTAGCAGCCCCAAACTCTCAACCAGTGGTAACTGGAGGTGTGATTGAAATTCCCCCGGCGGAATACACCCAAGAACAAAAGGAAAGGGCTAGGGTTGACGTGTACGCACACTCTTATATGCTACAGGGCCATACGAATGACATATAAAGCAGCCTTGATAGTTTCAGCACTGGTAAAGAGCTCTGGGATTAGATCCGCAAGCAGATGGAAGGTACTGACCTGGGTAACAAAGCTAAGATGGTATCCGCCCTAAACACATACGGTCAATTTAAAGCTAACTCGGGAGAAGAATTGGAACAAACCTAACACAGATTCTGCAACATGCTCAATGATCTCAGAAAGAACAATCTAAACAAAAGGAACCTTGAAATTAACATCAAATTTATTCAATCCCTACTCCCTGAATGGGAAATGTTTGGCAACAGTGCGATGTAGCACAAGAATTTAAGCCTCATAGACGTTCATGAATTATATGAATACCTACATCAAAATGAACCTATGGTAAAAGGAATCGCCAAATCTAGGCAAGATAATGCTGACACACTTGCATTGTTGGCCAAACAAAACCAAGCTCTCAACAAAGGTATCAATGAAGCACTGATGGCAGCTCAATCAAAAGAAATAGTAAAGGATGAACCAGAGACTCTGATCCCTTAGGGGACAAATGATGAAATTGAGTCGGTTCGTCAAGCTCTAGTTCTAATCTCAAGCTATAACAAAAAATACTATAACAAGCTAACAAACAACAACCTCAGATCATCCTCAAACTTCAAATTCAACTCCTCTTCCCAAACCCCTTACAACAAATCTTCATCTTCCTCTACTGAGCCACCGAAGAAATGCTACAACTGTGGTATGACAGGACACTTTGCTAATGAATGCAAGAAGCCAAAGGTGAAAGACTCTGAATACTTCAAGAGGAAAATGCTCATGGCTAAGCAAGTTGAGAATGGAAAAGTCCTACTGGCTGAGGACCAACAATGGTTGGAAGGCTCAGATGATCAAGAGGAAGAGGAATGCACTGCCAGCCTGGTTCTTATGGCGAGATCAAACGAATTAAGAGTTGAGCTGGGCATCCCTGAGAACGACGAAAATGACGTACACTCTTCTTCTTTTGACTCTTTACTATCTGACTCAGCCACTGATGAATGAGAGAATTCCTTGTTTAATGAAAAACTTTTTCTTAAAATTGATGAGAAATCACAACTGACAAAACAAATGACTTTTTTTTGAATCCGAAAAGGAACAACTTTTAAATGATTTAAGTGATTTAAGTCAATGCTCTCTTCAACTAACTCAAGTACACAAGGAATTACAAAATTAACTGTCAACGTCAAAATCTGCTTTTCAATTTCAAATTTCTGAATTACAAAATAGTCTACAAAAACAAGTAAACACAACTAATGAATCTAATGCACAAATCTCAAACTTAAAGGCAGAAAATTTAACCTTTCGTCATCAACTTGAAATTCTTGTTCCTCAAGTCAATCAAAATAACCTTTCAAATCAAAAAACACAAAAGTTACAACAACAGTTGTCATCCTTTCATGTTGCTCACACCAGTGAGGTCAATCGACTAAATCAAATTATTAATACAAAAAATCTTGAAATTTCAAACCTGAAAACCATGAAAACGGTGTCAAGTAATAAAGACGACTCCAAGAAGCTGATAAATGACTTGGCGATTCAATTACATCGAGAGCAAACATGGATGAAGTCCGCAGACATCAAGATGAAAGACTACCAAGATCAATTGAAGACGGCTGACATCGAAATTCAAAAATTAAATGAACAAATCAAAAACATAACAAACAGCTTAAAAAAGGAAATCGATGAACAATCAGCAACTATACACAGTCTCACTGTCAGAAAAGAAAATGTTGAAGAACACATTTCTAAACTGGAACAAACGATTGTCAAAGCCGGTCATACAGAACAAACGATAAAATTCAACGAGCCAAAAGAGTTCAGATCATACAAGTCAAAAGTGGGTCTCGGAGCAGAAAATACCCGCTATCTGGAAAAAGCTGCTGATGTTCTTCCTACATTGTACAACTACGACTATATGAACTTAGGAATTTGGCAAAGCTTCCTTCATATGCCAGACGAAGAAGCAGAAATTGAAAAGTTCAACAGAGAGAAGGAAGAGTATGCTCAAATTAGCTTCAATTATGATGCTTTAAACTCAACATACGAAAAGAAGAAAGCGAAATTTGAACATAATGAATATTTTCCAATCATCACACCAGCAGAATTCTCTATTCCAGAAAATGAAGTGTTAAAACAAATCAAAGAACCAAAGCTTTATGTTCCACCATTAATTTAGAAAAGAAAATTGTACAATTAGAATCTGAAATTGATGAAACACAAAAGGCTTTTGATAAAGAAAAAGAAAACTTTCAAAACCAAATACATAATTTAGAGGACATCATTTTAGAATTAAAACCTAAAACAAATAAAAATGTTTCTCAAAATTCTAAATCCTCTTTACTAGGACCAGCACCAGTTACCCAGTTCCAACCATCTTGAAGAGAAGCTATAATCCACATGTTTTGAATCTTGCAGATCGAAGATTTGAGTCTCACGGGAAGAGGTCAATGAAGCAAGCTGAAGTCTCAAGAGCCAAGCAGCCAAAGAAGTCTATTCAGACTGGATCCAGTATGCTTAAGAAGCCTAGTCTACTTAAGAAGTCTAGTCCACCTAAGTCTGTAGTTTCATCTTTTTCTGTTAAAAATAAATGTAACGATTCTAGACAGTTTATTTCTCCGAAAGAAGCTTATGGCATTTTGTATGATTCTGCAGTTTATCGTCCTGTTAATTAACATTGTTAATGGTGTAAATTTAATTATTAAAGCTGATAAAAATGGCAAAAAGGTTTATTATGATAGAAAACTGATAAACCAATTTCTCAATACGATGAACGGTATTTTATTAAAATTGATGCTCCTTGTGGTAAAAGACATGATGTTCTTGGTAAAGTTCGTGAAATCATTCAATCTTGCACAACTTGCTATCCAGATCCATGCAAATCAATAAACTCTCGAACAGTAAAATATACCGTTACACGTCCATTGAAACCAACCTCTGAAAAATCTTCATCTCATCGTCGTCTCGTGTATCGGGCAGTTTCTAAACAAACATCGTCGAACTCAGAGTCTCCAACAAAATCTCACAAGATAACTTCCAAACAATCGAAGAAATCTTATCAAACTCCACAAACTTCTGTTTCCCATTGGTCTTCTCACCGCACGTCTTCTCAACGAAACTTTGCACAAAAGTCAAAACCGTCAGTTTCCTCAAAATGCGACAAATCGTCCGCTAAAACGAATACTCATGTGAAATATAATTGGATTAAAAACGAAAAATCTCATTGGATTATTCAATCCTCTGAAAAATCTCTCAAATGGGTAATCAAGTCCGAACTGCCTCCTAGCAGTTCCCCAAAGCTCTAAATTAATTATCACATAAAATCTGCATAAAACATCTGTCTCTAATCGTTCTGGACCCATACATCATTGGGTACCTAAAATGTTTTATTTGTTTTATGTAGAATATATGGTACCTCGACTCGGGTTGTTCAAGGCACATGACGGGGAACAAAAATTTATTGACCAATTTTCGTCACAAATATCTGGGAACGGTCAAATTTGGAAATGATCATTTAGCTGCTATTTTAGGACTCGGTGACATCATTCGTCCAAATCTTAGTATCAGAAATGTTGCTTTTATCGAAGATCTCTCGCATAATCTCTTTAGCATCGGTAAATTCTGTGATAAAACTCTGGAAGTCAGCTTTCGCACAAAAAAGTGTGCTATTCGTACATGTGATGGAGAAGAACTTCTTACCGGAACCCGTGATACAAACCTTTTCACCATTAATCTCAATGATGTTGTTCCACTGGAAGAAGTATGTCTCGTATCAAAAGCTACGTCCAATGAGTCATGGTTATGGCATCGTCGTTTGTCTCATCTTAACTTCAAAACCATGAACAAACTCGTAAAAGGAGGACAAGTGTCTGGATTACCTGATGTTGCGTTTGAAAAAGATCATAAATGTTCGTCATGTGAAATGGGAAAAATGACCAAAAAGTCTCACAAACCTAAACCGGCTCCAAGTACTTCCAAACCTCTTGAACTACTGCATATGGATTTATGTGGTCCGATGAGCGTTCAACGTCTTGCTGGTAAACGATATGTTTTGGTTATTGTTGATGACTATTCAAGATACACATGGGTTCATTTCCTTTGCTCAAACGATGAAGCCGCAGAGATCATCATCTCAGTCATCAAGAAAACCCAAGTGAACCTGGAATTAAATGTTCAAACAATCCGTACCGACAATGGTACCGAATTCAAGAATCGGGTCCTTGACTCTTATCTTGAATCTGCTGGCATCACCCAACAGTTTTCCGCTGCACGAACTCCCCAACAGAACGGTGTTGTAGAAAGACGCAATCGTACGTTAGTTGAAGCTGCTCGTACAATGCTTTCATTTTCAAAACTTCCACTGTCTTTATGGGCAGAAGCCATCAGCACCGCCTGTTTTACGCAAAACCGATCAATCATCAACAAAACATACAACAAAACTCCCTATGAGCTCATCAACAATCGAATACAAACTGTAAAATTTTTCCACATCTTTGGTAGTCGATGCTTCATTCTAAACGACAAAGATAAACTGGACAAGTTTGAAGAAAAATCTTATGAAGGAGTCATTATTGGATATTCAAAGGAATCAGCTTCATTCAGAGTCTACAATCGATCAAAAAGATTGGTCAGAGAAAGTGTTAATGTGTCATTCGATGAAACCTTTCCGCTTGATTCATTGACGAGTGGAATTGAAAGACCTCTTACCACAACCTCCTCTGATCATTAATGATCTTGAAATCTTATTTGAACATTTCTATGATGAATACCACAACGTCAGACACCCACCTCCACCCCCAACTCCGGCTGATGTTCAATCAATCACTGCTCCGGAAATCAACACTCCATCAACAAATGATGGCCCTTCAACATCAACACAAGGAACTCAATCTACACCATACGATCTTCCACCTCCGTCAGATATTATCGCTCCACTGGTGATTGACTTCTCTAAATTCCATCTTCCACGTGTTGAACCACCACCTCAGATCAACCCACCAAATCCTGAAACTGCAATCATACCACATCCTGCTTTCGCTGATGATTCCAACGTTAACCCTGGTCAACTTCCACTTCCTCATTCTACTAAGTGGACAAAGGAACATCCTTTGGATCTAATCATCGGAAACCCAGAGTCATCCGTCCAAACTCGAAGGGATACTGCTGATGAATGTCAATACGCGTCATTCTTAAGCTCCACTGAACCCAAGAAAGTCAGTGAAGCTCTTTCTGATCCAGACTGGATAATTGCAATGCAAGAAGAAATTAATCAATTTGAAAGAATAAAAGTCTAGCGTTTAGTTCCAAAGATTCCAGGATCATCTGTCATCGGAACTAAGTGGATCTTCAAAAACAAGAAAGACGAAAATGGAATTGTCATTCGTGACAAAGCAAGGTTGGTTGCTAAGGGTTACGCTCAACGGGAAGGCATTGATTACGAAGAAACTTTTGCTCCTGTTGCCCGTATTAAAGCCATTCGCATTTTCCTAGCATATGCAGCTCACAAAAAATTTACTATCTATCAAATGGATGTAAAAACTGTATTCTTAAATGGTATTCTAAAAGAAGGGGTGTTTGTCCATCAACCAGAAGGGTTTGTAGATCCAAAATTTCCAAATCATGTCTTTGTCCTCGAAAAAGCTCTAAATGGTTTAAAACAGGCCCATCGGGCATGGTATGATGTTATTTCCAAGTTCTTGGTCGAATCTGGTTTGTCAAAAGGAAAAGTCGATACCACTCTATTTATCAAACGTCAAGGGGAAGATATCATATTAATTCAGATCTATGTTGAGACATCATATTTGGTTCTACAAATTCAAAATACTGCAAACGCTTCTCCGATCTAATGGTTAAACGGTTTGAAATGAGCATGATGGGGGAACTGAACTTTTTCCTAGGTCTTCAAGTTCGTCAACTTCCAACTGGCATCTTCATCAATCAATCAAAGTATATCTCTGATCTGCTAATGAAGTATCTAATGGACAACTGTAAACCTATTGCAACACCGATGTCCACGTCCACCAAACTTCAAGCTGATCTGGATGGCAAACCGGTAGATGTAACGAACTATCGGGTATGATTGGATCACTACTTTACTTAACGGCTAGCCGTCCGGACATTATGTTCTCCACATGCATCTGTGCTCGGTATCAGGCTGCTCCCAAAGAGTCTCACTTTCTGGCTGTCAAACGAATCTTCCGTTACCTAAAAGGCACCAGAGATCTTGGTCTTTGGTACCCCAAGGAGACCTCGTTTGATCTTTCTGCCTTCTCTGATGCTGGTCATGCCGGGTGTATGCTGGACAGGAAGAGTACATCTGGAGGAGTTCAATTTTTGGGAGATAAGCTAATCAACTGGTCATCACGCAAGCAAAATTGTGTCTCACTATCAACTGCTGAAGCAGAATATGTTGCGGCCGCTAGCTGTCTGTCCCAGGTGATATGGATGCAATCACAGTTAAAGGACTATGGTTTTTCCTATAGTCGTATTCCTTTATATTGTGATTCCAGAAGTGCAATTGCAATATCTTGCAATCCAGTTCAACATTCTAAAACCAAACATATCGATCTTCGATATCTATTTATCAAAGACCACGTTGAACTGGGTAATGTTAAATTGTACTTCGTATCCACCGACTTTCAATTGGCAGATTTGTTTACCAAGGCTTTGGACTAAAAACGTTTTAATTATCTAGTCTCAAAACTTGGTATGCTAAATCTCAATAATTAACTATTTTTCAATTCTTTTCTTTCAATTTGTTAAGTCGATGTATTCTTCGTATCATCGTAATGGGTTTCAAGAAACTCGTCTTGAAACCCGGTTGTCAAATGTCGTCATCGGTCAAGGAGGAGCACCTACTCATCAGTCAAGGGGGAGCTGACGATAGAAGTTTTCCTTATTTTTAATTCTTAAGTTTTAATTTTAATTAAAATTTTTAATTTAAATTTTTAATTTACAATTTCCTTTTATTTTTCTTTAAATTTAAATTCAAATTTTTTCACATTTATCCTCGGGCCGAACACCTCACTGTTCCCGGCCCGAGATTCACAGTCAGTTCATAGTGTTCGGCTAGGCACCTTCCCACCTATAAGTACTCACCCCCGAACTCCATTTATCCTTTTCTCTCCTCTTCTCGAACACACACACTAAAAACACCACGCGCCTCACACAGTCACCTTCGATCTCTGATTCTTCATTATCTTCGCTCGAATCCGTTCCAAATCACTCGCAACCTTCTACCACACTCATTTCGGTATGTTCTTCTCACTAATTACTTCAACCGAGTAACAATTTCACCTCGTAATGATTGTGTTAGGGTTTGGTTCATATCCGTCATCGTTCTAGGGTTTGTCTGCAGTTGAATCCGATCGATCTAGGTTTTAACTGGAGGTTTTAAGTTACCTATGGTAGACGTTTAGTGAATCGATCCAGATTTAACTTGTTTTTTACAGTTCAAATCGACCTTAGGCAGATTAGAGACCCAAACTTGCAAAATCTGAAAAATCGTTCAGGTTCTCGGCCTGAACTCTTTCAAAAGAGTTCGGCCCGAGCTCCTGTACTCTTTCAAAAGAGTTCGGCCCGAGCTCCTGTACTGTTCCCGGCCCGAAGACCTTTAACAATCTTCGGACCGAACTCTTTCCATTGTCTTCGGCCCGAACTCTTTCCATTGACTTCGGCCCGAACTCTTTCTATGAACTTCGGCCTGTCACTGTTTACCGGGCCGAACTCTTTTCACATTTTTTTTTTCTAAGTCTTTTTCTTATATATATATATAATATATATACTAATAATTTATAAATTTTATTTATTAATATTTTTAATAAAATTAAAATTCTTATATTATTCTTATATTTATATATCTATATATTATTAAAATTTCTTAGCAGTGTTTCATCTCGATCAGTGAATATTATCACCGTAACATTATTCTAACACCGTGTACTTACCTTGGTTGTTGTTTGTGCCATCCTGTTTTTATTGAATAATTCTCAGATGGCAGAAGCACAGATAATAGACGAGAACACCCTGGTTCCCCTTTACAGGATCAAGCCACTCACGGAAAACAACTCCTACTGGGCCCCAGAGGACGAGGTCACCTTCAGCATAGAATATGCGGTCTTATCCCACGTTCTTCAACGTCACCCGATATTCTACATGATCAGTGCTAGGCCCGAAGTTCCAACGATATATGTTCAACAATTCTTTAGCAACCTCACTCTTATTACATCAACAGACCCACATCAAATTGAAACGGTGATTGACGATCAACCGGTGATATTCACAAAGATGATCTATATGACATCTTCAGGCTTCCTCGTGATGATTCACGACCACCATTCACTACACAGGAACCTCAGCTACCGTTTAAGGACGTGTACGAAGGAATCCACGATCTTGGTCTTAACCTTCCTCGAAATACTATCGATCTCATAAATCTTAAAAAGAAGAATATGGCAAGGTGCTGGTCCCACGTCTTCACTATTTTCAACAGATGTCTGACAGGAAAGTAATCTGGTCATGACAGGGCCTTTATAAATGTTCATCACGCCTATCATGCTCTCTGCTACAACAGACATTATGACTATGCTGCCTATCTGTGGGAAGAATTCAAGGTCGCCAACGAAAAGGATCCAAAATATCTGATCTACCCGATGTTCTGGTCAATCCTAATTAAACACTTCATGAACCGATATCCAAACATTCACATCCGGGATGCTGCAAATCGATTCACACCAGCTCGTGTTGCATTCTTTCGAAAAGAGAGTGGTACGTCCGTTGTTAATGCAGCACCGGTCCCTCTCCCACTTCTTAAAATAGGTGACATCAATCTTGATGTCATCAGACAATACCAGGATACTCATTATCCTGAATGGAGACCGGAGGATGAACAACCGCAACCAGACCAACCAGCTGCTCCACAACAACCACCACCTGCTCAACAATAACCACCACCTCATCAACAATAACCTCGACGTCCAGCAACAGCACCACGACAACCATCGGCTTACCGACGTGCAAAAAGACTTCGCATTTCACCCAACGGTGCCTCCGGAAGTCGCTCGGTTGCCACTCCATCATCTCAACAGCTGGCAACGCCACCAACTCGACCCATTATAAGACCAACCACACAAAGAGTTGAACCTTCCTCCCCTTCCTCATCAGAAGATTCTGCTGGCACTGTGTCTGATCGACCAAATTCACCACCATCACCACCATGTCCACATTCACCACCACCTCAAGGCTCTCCAAATCCCTTCGATGATCCTCTGTTCGTGGATCCATCTCGACCAAGACACACCCAACCACCACCCTCATCCGTATCTCATTCTTCTTTCACTTCCACAACTACCCTACCACCAATCACATCCATCATCCCCAACTACCACAATTACCCTACCCCACTCACATCACTCATCCCAACTACCACAACCACTATTCCACCAATCACGTCCATCATCCCAACTTCCACAACCACAGTTCCACCAGCTACAACCACCATACTACCAACAGTCACCTTAGTTCCACCACTATCCATCACAACTGGTAATGCCTCGATGTAACTCCACCGTCTACAATTATTATGACCCTCCCTCAACAAACTCCAGTATCAGAGACTACAACAACCACCACCACCCAAATGCCAACTCCAGATCTACAGCTCATACCGCATTTCGCTTCAGCACTAGAAACCTTTAACATAAGGCTGGCGAACATTGAAAGTATACTGGAATTTATTCCTCCTCCTCCTCCTCCTCCGGCACATGGTCCAAGAACCATAGAACAACTCCTGCAAGCATCTCGTCCATTCTCCATGGAAGAAATTAAAGCGATGTTCAACTATCGCATGGAAGAACTTCTCGAGCCCTGCTCTCAAGGAACCCACCTTTACAAAAGGCCGGAGGACCCTGAGGATGATCCCTAAGGAGGGGGACAAAGAAGGAGACTGGAGCAAGGAGGATCCAGTTCTCAATATCAAGGAGGCAGGAGTCAGTCACAACAACACCCCAGCTCCTCTCATCAAGGACAGGGAGGAGGCCCACAAGACGAAGAATATATCGACGACTTGGCAATTGTTGATTTTGACTACTCTCAGGTGTTACACGTTGAACCCCTCAACCAGTGGTGGGTGGAAGAACATGAGGATATCTTACCTCAGAACAAACTTGCTCCGGAACGGATGACTGAAGAACAAAAACTAGAATCTATGTGTCATCTTCAATCTATCAATGCTGAGGTTGAGCATAACCGCACGGGCAACGTTCAACGGGTTCTAAGGAAGGAGGCGGACACTGTGATTGATCTCCAAAGTGATTCAGATGAAGATAATATTGTGAAGGAGGCTTTTACCGAACCACCTCCAAATGCCAACTCTCCTCCAGATGACAACTCTGACAACGACAAACCAAGGGAGGAGGAACGAGTGGAGGTAGAAAGAGTCCCTTTCACCCGAGAAAATTATCACATATTCTTCTACAACTACGACTCACTGGTTGCCGCAAGAAATAAACAACCGAAACCACCAACTGCTTCTCCACAACATGATGTACCGGTCTTAACAGATAGTGAAAAGAGGGCGGCGGATAGAGCTAATAAACGTCATTTAAAAATCTCCAAAAAGTTTCTATTCCAACAAATTAAACTACCATTTCATGAAGACCGCTTCTCTGCTATCTTCCAGGAAAAAGAGTTGCCTATAATTTATCAAGATCTGTATAAAGAGGTGATTCTGCCGCCACGGGAAAAGCGAATGTACTATCTCACGATGCATTACCTAGGAGGCAAAACAAATCGATACAACAAATCACCGATCACGCATCTTCTGGACATAACGACCAACCACTTCTCAGGTTATTACTGGTACACCATTTTCAAGATTCGACGAGCAGACGATCAAGTGTACACGATTGATGAAGGAGACTTCTATATCCTCAAACCTCGAGATATAGAATGTATATACAACAAAGTACGAGTTCTTCCAGACACCCCACATCCAGTGAAAAATCATGCGAGAAATTTCGCTCACGCTGCTCTGAAGCGCTTCATGCTTGTAAAATCTCTTGCTGCTCGGATGGAAGATGTACAAATGGCCTTTGAGAGTGACATAGAAAAGGTTCACCTGGCAGCACCATACAAATCCCTTCCCTCCGAAATTCAAACTCGGCAAACAGTTGTTCTGGGTGAACCTAACTTGGGAATGACTTACACGAACCTCTTCAAGGAAAGACTTTTCTTCCATGTTTCGGACATTGCCAAGTTCTGTGACGGTACATTAAAACTCCTGAAGAAAAAGTTGGAGAAAAAGGGAACACACTTGAACAGGCTTCCCAGCAACCCAGAGAACACCTCCCTACGAAGCAACATCGACAAACTCATCACTGCCATTGATGACAGATTAAACTGGGGCACAGTGATAAGACACTTTGAGGTTCATCTGGGGGTATGAGAACGACGAAGAACGCCCACCTACACAACTAAAGTCAGTAACACACCACAAAAATTTGGTCAATATCATGGCCTCCGATGGCCTGACGAACCAGTTTCTCTCAACAGACTAAAAAAGAGGGGTGGCCCGCGTCAATAATCAATTGCTGGGAGGCACTCCACCTGTCTACAGTTTCAAAATTCTGAACAATGGCTTCTGATCACAACAGATTCAGAACCCGATCATCATAATCAAACACAATGCTCAATCAATATTCACTGCAAACACTCTCCTTCAACCCTCCGACGATGTATAAGGTACGTCCTCAAATCTCAAACTTATTCATACCTTTGTTTTGTCGAGGGGGAGAAAATATAATTCTAGAGGGAGAATTATTATTTCTAGGGGGAGAAAAATTAGAAATTCAAAACAAAAAATACCCAACCAAATAATTTAACGAAAATATTTAACAAGACAATACCTTCCCATGGTTTGCCAGATCGGGCCTTACCTTCCCAGGGAAATATTTCAGCCAACTGGTAAATGTGAGGGTATACGTCTAGGGTATAGATATAGGTGAGTGCAAGGTGATGTGAAAACATGATAAAATTAAGAAAACACACCTTTGAGTGCATCCAAACCGTCAACGAACCGGGCAACCATTCAAATAGATGATCATTCATAAGTTGAATGTTTCACTTGACTTTACTGGCCTAGTAAAGCAAATGCACGCCACCACCCACTACTCAAATTCCTCTCAACAGGAATTTGTTTCATTTCATTAGGGGACGTAGCACAAAAGCTACTGACTACTCATTCAGAGTATGTCGGTATTGAAACATAATAACCTCCTGCCCCGGGTTAAGTCTCTTTGTATGCACAGTGTGTCTAGTTCTCACCCTCAAGAATCTTCCAACATAGGACAGTTGCACTACAAAAATGGATCTCTGTGAATTCATCGGAACACTCGTAGTGGCATCACAATCTGATGTTTGATGAGGATCGAGTGGAAATCCTGCTAGAGCTAAAATCACGCCAACTCTAAACGCAGGTCGCACATTTGAATCAACGGTTGTGCAAACGACTACCGATTCATACCGTGTGCTAACGGATACTCTATGTGAGTCCGATGTTACCCAAAAAGAACAAGTTGTTGTGCCTTAACATCAATCAATCTTTCAGGCAACAACTTATACCGACACACATAAAATTCCGAAGAAAATTCCATGTGAGCTCTTAAAATGCAACATCTTAAAAAGCTGATTAAAATTGCACATGAGTGTAATAGACCACTCTTAAATTACTCCTATGATCTGCTATATCCAGCATGATCTTCCCCGGAGCCACCGACAATATAGGAACTAAAAAGTGAGGGTCCTAGGTCTAGGTGAGCATAATCAAGTATCGTGGGATCTTGATTGGGGTGTGCTGAGGTAAAAATTGAGAGGGGGTATGAAGTATGGGGTGCACATCAGCTTATCACATGGTAACACATAAAACGAGGGTGTGGTTGAAAATGAAAAAGTGAGTTGAGTGAGGAGCGTGTGTGAAAGGGTTAAAGAAAACGGAAAACCCTCCCTAAACCGAACAAAAGACCGGGTAACCTCATCTATATCAGATTGCATAAGTTGCTTTCTGATTAAGACACCATGGACCCAGTGATGCAATGCACAACCCCCACAGACCACTCAAGTACAAATAGTACTTGTTTCAAAATCACGGAGATTACCACATCTGCTATTGACATCTCATTTGGAGATTGTTGATATTGAAAAAGAGGACCCACCTCCAGTCCTCGCCTTCGTTTGTCCACGTATAGAGTCTAGAACCGAATTAAATTTCTCTAGGACACATGCATTCCACCAAGCATATCCTAGTGATATTACCGGAACATTCATAGTGATACCAATACTTTGGTATTCCACGATGATTGAATGGAAATCCTACCATTGCTAACATCAAAGCCAACACTGAACGTAGGTCACACAGTTTATGTAACTGTTGTGTCAACAGGAAATATATGTGATCCTGGGTTACCCTGATACCTTCTTGTGCGAAGATCAGACGATTGTACTCCATTCTTATCAACAACAGTCACTATGTCCGATAGAGGATCTGATGACTGTACTCCACTCTTATCAACAACAGTCAGTACATCAGATAAGGGATTCTATGACCTTACTCCAACATTATCAACAACGGTCAGAAAATCCAAATCAAATCAAGATACCGCACTTCTACGACTTCAAGAAATATCAGGAACCACGGATCAAAAGCAAATCGATAACGCCACAACTTCAAGAAAGGACTTCCGTTGCTAACCGCTCTATCTATGGGTCTACATTTCATCGATTCGCCTGAAGTCTTCTGGAATACTTTATATTGGTTGATAAGCCAATTAAAAGTATGTCTAACACCGATCATCAAAAGCTGATGCTGAGTTTTCAACAAAACTGCACAACGGTTTAACACACAGCTCCAGCTTTACAAACAAAGAAGACTTCAAAGATATGCAACCTAGACTATTGTAACAAAGGGGGAGATTGTTAGGTCTTAAAATGTTGTAAATAATAGTCTAGGAGGTGGATTGTAACATTGCATATTAGTTTAGTTAGTTAATTAGGTTTAATTAAAGGAATTAAGGAGATGGTATAAAAGCCAAGTTGTAATCCTTAATTCCCCACTTTTGCAATTAATCAAGAAACATTTCCAGCAATTGTCCTCTCTCCCTCTCTCTACTTTCTCTCACTAAAACCCTAAAACTTCATCATCAAGTTTCATCCAAAATCATCATATTTGATTAAGCAATGGATTGATTGTTGTTCTAGGCATTTCACTCATACTAGCACAATTCCAAGTATTTACTTCCACAATCACTAGTTCACCAATTTTGACCCAAATCATCCAAACACTAGTTGGGTTACTTCACAATTTCATCTATACTAGGTTTTTAACATCCATAACTTAGCATACATGTTTTCTCAACCTAATAAATAATTTCAACCGTTTAAACATCAAGAAATCCAAGGCTTGTCAAAACCCACCTTCAACATCCACCATTAATGGAGGTTGAAGGTGATTTTCACCAAACCTTGTCTTCCTTCAACACACTACCATACAAATGATGCAAAATCTAGTATAAACATATACAACAACATCCACAACAAGATTTAACCATTAAACATAAGCACTCACAAACCCTAGTTCATAACCAAGCTCAAGAACACCATAAACAAGTTAAAGAGAGGGTGTAACTTACTTCCAAACTTCTTCTACACCAACACTAGTAAGAATTTCGGATTCTAACCAAGATATTGGCCACAAATAGCTCAAGAACAAGGAGGAATAAGTAGGGAGAAAGATGGTTTGCTTTCAATGGAATAGTGGAAGTATTTGGATAATGTTTGAAAAAGTGGGATGAAACAAAAAGAGAGGGTTTCTCTCCCTCTCTCTAGACCCGGCCAAACAAGGGGGTTGGGGGCCCCTTGTTGGCTTTTACCCTTTATCAGTATACGTCTGAATAGTCCCTTTCGTAGTTAATTTATTTAAAATAGCAAACGGACTCCAATTTTAAAAATGAAAGCATTTTCGGAAACGAAATTCAACAAGGAATCTAAAGATATAAAAATCACATTTTCATTTCAAATATATCACAAGTCGGGTATTTTAACCCCTTGGTTAAAATACCGCAAAAGACAGAAAGCTAATTAAATTAACTAAGCATTTAATCAGATAATCATTTAATAAAATATCTTAAGGTCAATAAACTACTAGGCCGGGTTTTGGGATGTTACATTGAGGTGGCCCGTGTTTCCAATAGCCATTCTTGCATCGGTTGTTGGAAGTCAAGCAATCATTAATGGAACATTTTCGATTATTACTCAAAGTCAATCACTTGGTTTTTTTTTCCAAGAGTCAAACTTGTGCATACTTCAAGAGTCAAACTTGTGCATACTTCTGAAATAATTCATGGTTAATTCTACATACAAGATATTAATTGTATATAATGATCCTATGTATCGCAGTCACAGTCGGTTTTAGAGACATCAAACACATGGGAAATGCATCCGGTACATTTTAACCCATTTACTGGAAACCATTAATGGATATCTTTACCTTTTTATGCAAACTTGGTTGTGTAGGTCGTTGATAAGCTCTTGAAGAGATGAAAAGAGATTGATAGTAAATTTATTCACTATATTTTCTTTCGTAATTGTCATAGTTTTAGTACAAATTATATCACATGTCAAACATTTTCTTAAGGTTTTATTGAGAGAGACTTTGATATCTACTGCAAAAGGATGGAAAAACCTTATGTATGGGATGGAGTACCTGAGTTATTAATGGCTTCTCACCTTCTTAAGCAATTTTCAGTTTCTTAATATATATTTTCTATCATCATTGTTCAAGATTATATATACTGATCATATAAGTAAATTTCAGTTTCTTAATATCTTTATGCTTAAGTTTTGTAGGCCATAAGTTTTGTAAGTTTTATACATATCTTCTTAAGTAACTGAGTACCCCGTTGCCATATTTAAATTTCAAGTATTAATGTTTGTCTAAAAGGTGTTTGGTTAAATGTTTGAATGACAGGTTGTCCCCAAAATGATTAAAAAAACACAGCTTCAAAAATTACACAGGTAACTATTTTTGGAAATTATTGTAATCTGTGTGTGTATTGCAACTCTTATTTCATCTCTAAATTTTTTATACTGTTTATTCATGTGTAAAAAATTGTTTATCATCATTTTTAAATTATGGATTGTTATGTTATTTCAACACTATTACTATTTTGTTATTTTTCTATATCTCTTTCGAAACATGTCCGCCCTATCGGGCGGGCTTTGAAGCTAGTACTAGTATATATAGATAACCTTCATACAACAGTCACCTTAGAACACCAACACACAAGAAAAAAACAGAAAGCTACCACAACCAATAGTCCATAAGGAGTGATCTCATTTTTTTCATCGGGTCCGGGTAGAGACCAAAGATCTTTGAGTGACTACCAAACAAAAAAAGACACAACTATGCCTAAGCATTAATCTTCATCTTAACCTTCCAGTCCACTACGATTTTCATTATATTTTTAGAAGCTTTCACTTTTAAACTCAGCAACCAAGACCTAAGATTGTCTTTTATGGCATATAATTTAGTAGCCTATAATTTAATATGTATATTCATTGGGGTTTAAGCATTTTGTATGATCTGTTTTTAATGTGATTATGTCAATTAAAAAATAGCATATAGTTTATGGGCCTAAAATTATGGGCTTTGCAATATATTAAACAAAATCAATTATGTTGAATGTGTTCAATGTTTAATTCAAAGCGTAGTCCTACGCCCAAAGGCCAAAACAACGCAGCAGATCTACTCGCGTACCTTTAGGAGCAATTCATTAAAATTGGTTAAATCGAAACTAACAGGAAATAGTTTGGCTAATTTATGTATACACGTCTCGTCCGTCAAATCATTCAATTTTTAAACCTATCTATAGTTGAAACTATGTTAAATACATGTGCGTACACTGTCTTCCTGAGTTTTATTTCCGAGTTCTTGAAGAAGAGTCGAGAAAGGTCTGCATAACATTAGAATAGAAATGTTTGGTCGGGATCAAGCCATAGACAAGACCCAATATCCATGGAGTTGAGACAACATTTTGAATTGAGAAATGACATTTATTCTCACAATTTGGACAATTTGGTCCTACTTATTTGATAAGATAACATGTGTAATTCATTAATTCTTCTTCTTAATATTATCTCTTGATTTTTACACATATTTTCATCTAATGAGTATTCTTATAAGTAGGACCAAATGGTAAGATTAAATACCATTACTCTTTTGAATTTATAGACAAAATTAGAAACATGTTTTATTAGCTGGTTAGTTTAAAAGAAACATTAAAAACCATATCAACTAATAAGGAGTCTATTTGTGCTAACTATGAATTATGCTAATAGCCAATGAGGATCTAGCATTCATAAAAAATTTTCGAATACTATTAAAATAGTGATAAAAAATTTATTTTATTTTTGTTAGTATATAGGTGACATCAGTCCAATTCTTTTTACTAAATGGTCAATTGCCTAGTGGTAAGGTGTTTGCCCTCCAACCTAGTGGTTAAGGGTTCGAGTCTCATAGTGGACCTAGGTGGTTATTTAGGAGTAGATTAGATTTGCCGTTAAAAAAAAAAAGTGACACTCTTGAGCAAAAAATGTGCAACCGTTGACAACCCTCGGTTTTTTTCCTAGATCCGCCACGAAAACCGAACGAAGCTTGGTTGTTGATGACGCGATCCAAAGCTAGAAAATCCAATGCAAACAGGAACTGCTAATGCCAATGTCCATGTAAAACCCAACGCAAATTCCAAAATAACTTGAAATGACCCGGAAAAAACAACCATACTCACCAACTTATATCCAAGTTAGATCTACCGGGACAAACAATAATTTTAAGCTTATTCAATATGGTTTTAGAAGGCTCATCTTATCTTCCGCCAATGTTTGAGACTTGACCATGCCGCACGTCATGTCCAAAACTTGAGCGTAAAACTTGCTTATGCTAAGTTCCAACGTGCCCCACATTTATCCGGTGTTTTTTAGGCGTATTAAAACAACTGAATTATATGAGTCAGCTATATATAGTTAATTATGTATAAAAATGGTTAGATATGCCAAAAATGAAGAAAGATTTTGTTAAACTATGTTATGAATTTCCAATTATCTCTTATTATTTAGAAACTTTGTATTTGGAGTCAAAACAGTAAATAAAAATATATGAATATAATACTTCCTCCGTATCAAAATAAGTGACACAAATTGACTTATGAGGTAAAAGATTAAAGTAGATGTTAAAATAGATTAAAGTACATAGTTAGTGGAAAATGGGTCCCACTTTCTTGAATAAAGTGATATTAATGAGTTTTAAAAGTAAAAGTAAGGGCATAAGGGTAATTTCACTTTATTAAAGTAAGTATTTAGTGGGTATGAGTCCTATTACTTTTACCAAATAAAGAAAGTTTTTAAAGTGTGTCACTTATTTTGATAAACCCAAAATGGAAAATGTGTCACTTATTTTGATATAGGGGAAGTACAAAACTTAAAATTTCAAGATTAAAAGGGATTGGAGGAATAGAGGTGTGGTGTGTGTGGTGGGTTGGTGTTTGGGGTGGAATATGCGAAATCTATTCCCAGCGTAACCACCAATAACGACATTTTTCAATGCAAAAAATATCGTTTGCTATTAAAAATCACTGTGTGTTTTTGTGCGTGTGATTCGGTGAGCTGTAACTAGTCCTTTGAGTAGAGAAGACGATAATGGTGGCAATATCAATGACGTGGTCTCTTCCTACCTTAACCTCTTCTAAGCTTCCCCGGGTCAACCGGTGAGTTTTCCCCTTTCCAATTCCTAATTCCCAAAATAGATTTCAAATCACATATATTTTAATGTTTTATTGCGTTTCCTTATCAATTTGAATTGAAGATCGACAATTTTCAACGAATTCATTAACACAAAAGAAAAAGAAAAACTCGATGTTGAACAATTGACCGAGTTTCTAGGGATTTGAATTGTGTTTTATTACAGATATCCAGGTATGGCATTTGCGACGGTGAATAAGGATACGGCGACTTTAGGAGTTAAAGTTACCGAAGGATTGGGGAATTTGCCTAAAGTTGTGTTATCATCTTCCCATGGAAGGTACTTTGATTTCATACTTGCAATTAGTGGTGTTAATTACTTAATTAAGTAGAATCCATTGTAATTGGATGAATTTTGATATGATAATTTGGTTTTAAATCTATTTCTAGTACAATCCTATTCTGATTGCGGTTTTAGATCTTAAAATTTTGCTTTTACAATTTGGTTGGAGAAATATGGAGATCTAGGGTTTGTGATTGAAAGCAATGTAGATTAACTGAATACATTTTTTCAGTGAAGCCGAGCTTTATTTATATGGAGGCTGTGTTACATCATGGAAAGTTGGGAGCAAAGATCTTCTTTTTGTTCGGCCAGATGCAGTTTTCAATGGGCAGAAGCCAATAAGGTTAAATTTTCTTCTAATTGTAAAATGTTACAACTTTATAGCTTTACACTTTCTGAATGCAGTGGAGGAATCCCGCATTGTTTTCCACAATTTGGACCTGGCCCAATGCAACAGGTATGTTTTTATTTAAGATTTTGGTACAAATTATTTAAATAAAAAAATGCTAATTGTTGAATATAATTATTTACAGCATGGATTTGCAAGGAATTCTGAGTGGTCGATTGTTGATTCTGATAATGTGGATGGATCTCCTGTTATCACTTTAGAGCTTAAAGATAGTCCTTACAGTCGAGCTATGTGGGATTACAGTTTTCAAGCATTATACAAGATCACCCTTGAAAAAAATAGCCTTTCAACTGAACTCAAAATTACAAATACTGACAAAAAACCATTTTCATTTACTACTGCTCTGCATACTTATTTCAGTGTAAGTATCATTATTCTCGGTTCCAATTTGGCTTAATTTAACCCGCCCGTTTTGGTGTAGGCTTCTGTATCGGGCGCATCAGTTAAAGGTCTAAAGGGCTGTAAAACACTCAACAAAGATCCAGACCCTAAGAACCCAATTGAGGGTAAAGAAGAAAGGTATCAAATTTTTCATTAATCATTTGTGTTTTTGTATAATTAATTAATTGAATTTTAATTTGCTTGATTTAGAGAGGTAGTAACATATCCTGGATTTGTTGATTGTGTCTATCTTGGTGCTGCTAATGAGTTATACCTAGATAACGGTTTGGGTGATATTATATCCATCAAGAATACAAAGTAAGTTAATCATTATGTTTCTTCTTTTTTATTATATTATTTTGGTTATTTGACTTTATATGGCATGCAGTTGGCCGGATGCTGTGTTATGGAATCCACATTTGACAATGGAAGCATGTTACAAAGATTTTGTTTGCGTCGAGAATGCTCAGGTAATGATGATGTCACTGTATTTTACTTTTTTATATAAAATGTTATAAACGAGTGGAAACTTATATATATTTTACATGTTTTTCAGATCGGAAATGTTGATATAGAACCAGAGAAATCATGGATTGCTACTCAACAACTTAGTGTCGGCTGAATATAAATCTCATGTATCTTTTTGTAATTTTGGTAAACAATTCCAATAATTTATTATAAAATGTGTTTCCTAATCCTTAGTAAAAGTGTATGATGTCAAGGACAGTATGAAAGGACTTCTATTATAAAGTACAAAACATGCATCATATATTTGTACATTCTGAATTCATACTTGTACCTAAACGAGCAACGTACAGCACGCGCGTTGCAGCGTGATTTTAAAACGTTCATTTTCTTAGGCGGAAAATAAAATTTGACTTTTATTTAATTTGATATTTTGATTTTGTATTTATAATCAAAATTTTATAGCATCATATCATATAATAATAACAATATTAACATCAATCAATTTTTAAGTTTAATCATTTTAAAAATTATGGATTATTTTCAGAAATTTTGCATGATTATCAAAAAATATTTCATCATAAAGATCCGAAATTTCCGACATGATCCAAAATACATGTTAATCAAGATGAGTGAAAAACTAAAAAATTAGTTATTACAAAAAAATTCACTTACATACATATGGATAAACAAAATTCAGACTTTCACTATAAATATATGTATATTTAATGACTGTGCAATTAAAAAATAATTAGGAGTGAAAAACTAAAAAAAAAATTAGTTACTAAAAAAATTTCACTTACGTACATGCATATGGATCAAAAAATGAAATCCAGACTTTTACTATAAATAGTGTAGAATTAGAATCAGAACCTATTAAGACTACAGAACCAGCAGAACTCAATCTAAACCATTGATTTTTGAAATGAAATGATCATGGAAGACACATTAATGTATTTGATGAGGGACCCCCAAATATTGGTTTGCATGGATGTCATTCATGCATGTATACATACACGTATTGATAACACTTATGTATACATACATGAAAACATATACATATATGTATACATGCATGAATGACATCCATGCAAACCAATATTTGGAGGTCCCTCATCAAATACATTAATGTGTCTTACATGATCATTTCATTTCAAAAATTAATGGTTTAGATTGAGTTCTGTTGGTTCTGTAGCCTTAATTGATTCTGAAACTAATTCAACCCACTATAAATATATATATATATATATATATATATATTGACTGTACAATTAAATAAACCTAAGGTACAACTATTTCTTTGCTTGACTATGCCATAGGTTCATGCTAACATGCACCGGGTGATGATTTTTCCTATTAACGGATAATGGTACAACATAATCATCATAATATACAACTACTCAGCTTCATATGATCATTACTCCGTTCCATTCACTCTTAATGAGATCCGTACCGTTCACTGCTAATGAACAGTAACATTCTCTATGGTAATTGTATAATATGTAAATGAGCTTTTTGTCTGAAGTTCGGGCTCAATGTTGTTTAATTAACGAACTCTAAGTGAAGTTCAAACTCGGCTCAAGCTTTTATCAATTTTTTAACGAGCGAACAACTCGACTCGTTCACACTGCTACACACCATTTAGTCACAATATTCTTTCATTCAAAAACTAAATCCAACAAAAGAAAAAACAACGATTCTTACCACCAACAAAGAATTAGAAAATACAAAAGACTTGGCAATTAATGATCAGAAAGAAGACAACATTGCAATGCAGCAAACCACGCATATAATTATGACAAGAGCCCAAATTAAACAAACCCAATTATTCCTCTTCTTCATTTGTTTAGCATAAAACAAACTATTTGTTCCACCACTCATAAAGCTTCCAGCTTTTGCCACATTACTTTCAATATTTTCCAAATTCGCCCCTTGTGTTTCCACTAAAACAGCCATATCAAGAAACACTTGATGAAGTTTATTCAAACTCCTATTAATATCCATAACAGCTTCATGTCTTTCTTTATTTTCCAAAATCAAATCTTTTTCCCCTTCAAACACTTTCCCACTTCCTGAAACCATTGTTTCAATCATTTCCTCATTTGGGAATTCCCCTGTTTCATTGTAATACCTTCTTTTCAAATACTCTTTATGGTCTGAAACGATTTTATCTCTTAATTCTTGAAAATTGTTAATGATTTCTCTGAGTTTTACTTTAAGCCCGTTTGTGACCGAAACCTTAGTTCTCCCGATTGCACTGTTTGCTTTCTCTGCTTTGGAAGATTCTAGAAGCTTGAGTTGTGCACGAACAACGTTTGCTTTTCTCAGGACTGAACCCGTATTGGATTCCATTCGGTCTCGCAACCCGCGAAGAACTTTTGCACTGTGAGTGGATTTTGTTTCGTTGTTTAAAGTTTTCAGGTCTAAGAAAAGACTTGTGATTTCTTCCATGGTGGATTTGATTGCATCAACTTCTTGGAAGAATTTGGAAAGATGGAGGTCATCTGAGGGAGTGATTTTGGGTTCTTCAATCCCTAATTCGATATCTCTTTCCTCTGCTTTGATGTCAATTTCGGATTGTTTCTTCAAATCCACATAACTTAGAAACGATTTCGTCATAAGATCATTCATCTTCTTGCTCAGTTTTGCAAATACACCTTCAAAATAAAAAAAACACACACAATGCATAACGTGTACAAATATAGTATTTGAATTTGTAGATTCAAAGTAATTTAAATTACACCTTTTTGCGTGTAATAAGTGAAATCAGAGATTGATTTCGATGAATTTTGGATGTTTCTGAGTATGAAATCAGTGAGAAAACAGAGTATGAGACCAAAAGACTGAATCGAACGTGGAAGAACTGGGTGTGTTGTTGGTTCTTTCTCTTCAGCTTCTCTCGATAAAAACTTAAATTTGTTGGTGGATTTTATTTATGAGTGAGGAGGATCAGTTACAAGATTTGAATTTATGGTGTTAGCCGTTGAATTTATGTATGCGGGAAACAGGGAGTCGGTTATCAACATTTGGAATGATGAAGCGGAGAAGGGGTTTAAGTTTCAAAATAAACCCTCAACTCTTTAACTCTACTAAAAAGGCACAATGTTTTTGGTACAAATTTTTGGATCATTATGACTTTATGAGTTCGGGTTTTTCCAACGAAATCATATGACGGTGGTAACGGGTATGGTTATGCAGTACATTGATCAATTAGTACACTAATATCTACAATAATATTAACAAATTTATAAATTGTTCTTTTGTCTTCTGAACATCATATAATCGGCTGTTGTCGTATTATTTTGAAGGAATTATGTATCGAGAAATGATATTAGTGTTTAAATATGTGTCTACCCATTCGATAATGATAAATATCAAAATTAAGGGATGTTATGAGAAAAGAGAATTACTGAATTACACATGTCAAACTCAGATGTGTGTAAACACATAAATAAACACAAATAATAATCACAAATATCATTCTCATTATGTACCCAATCAGTTTCCATATTTGTCGAGCTCTATAAGAAGAGTACTGGCAACAACATTCAAAAATAATAATAATTTGAATTTTAAAAAGTAAATTATAGAAATTGTTATGGGAAAAATGAACGTATGACTGTTATATATATAACTTTAGGTGTCGAACAACCTAAAACGACGTAGTTTTACCTAAAATGATTAAAAGTTCGTTTAAACCAACCCCAACCCACATCTCGTGTAAAGACATGATCAATCTGCGTTTACTTTTTTTGTTCCCACGCATGATTAAATGTTTGTTATTTAACTTATTTTCATGATTAGTCCAATTCAATGTCATTTCTCGTTCAAAAACCTATTTAATTCTCGATTACATTGTTTGTTCCTACGCACGAGTAATGCTCTCTTATTTTTTCCATGGTGAGTTATTATATCACAAAAACAATTACTTGAGTTAATATCAATTGCAATTTAATACTCCCTCCGTCCCACAAAAAACTTCTCATTTCACTCTAAATTTTTGTCCCACAAAAAACTTCTCATTTCCCATATTTGATGGGCTCCACATAATAAAAAACTATTATTACTAAAGATCCCACCAATAATATCCACTAACTATCTTTCTCTCTCCAATCCAACCTTATATTTTAATCAAAAGTATTATCAATGACCCCACCATTAACCATCACCTAAAAACTTGTGCAAAATCCAAATGAGAAGTTTTTTATGGGACGGAGGGAGTATTATTTAATGATATAACCAATTCTTTATTTACTGTTAATTCCCCACTATATAGTCATTCTCAGTTTTTTTTCATACTGGTACCAAATAAACTCAATTTGGATCAACTCAGGACCTAGCTTTTGCATCAATTCATCCAATAGAATCAAAATACTTTTATAAAAGAATAAGCGTTTTTAGTTTTTCTAAGTTTTTTAAGCAAAACTATGTAGTTTTGGGAAGTTCTACATCTAATCTAAGGTTATATATATGACAGTCACACACCCACTATCCCCGATTGTTATATATTCTTCTAAATTTTATGATTTTTTCCTTATTTTTTAATTTCGTTTTTTAGTCCCTTGGTTTTTGATTTCCCTTGTTTTTACATTTCGTCTGAATTTTACCATTTATTAACCTCACATGCCAAACATTATTTTGGTCATTTTTAAAATTTCTTTTTTTTCTTTATTTCATCGTGCATTCGTGCTAAGATGTCTCTGCAGAGACCCAAGTCACCCAACAAGTACATCTACATACTGATAAGATCATTCATTTTAATTAATAATAATTATTATTACTATATTATTATGAGTTTTGGTAATTACAGCCCTTAGGACTGTCTCTAAGTGAATAAATGTTGTACATTAATTCATGAAAGAAGTGGTTCCTAAAATTCAGGGAGTAGTTTTAGATTGATATATAAGCTTCTGATGCACGTCTATTAACAACCCTTACAGCTGTTATTATCAAAACCATATTATTATTATTATTATTATTATTAGTATTATTATTATTATTATTATTATTTTTATTATTATTATTATTATTATTATTATTATTATTATTATTATTATTATTATTATTATTATTATTATTATTATTATTATTATTATTATTATTATTAGAGAAATGATATTGTTGATGCATATTATTTGTGTTTATTTCATGTGTCTACCCATCACGAGATAACATGTGTAATTCACTTTTTTTTTTCTTTTTGAAACGGCAAATCTAATCTATTCATAATTACCACCTATGTCAACGACGGGACTTGAACTCCTGACCCCAAGGTTGAGAGGCAAACAACATACCGCTAGGCCAATTACCACCTATGTGTAATTCACTAATTCTCTTTTTCATATCATCTTTTGATTTTGACACTTGTAATGATCAAATTGGTAGAAACAAGTAATATACATCAATGCAATTTATCTTATTATCATTGATATTATTATTATTATTATTATTATTATTATTATTATTTACCATTTTACATTTTTACTACTTGAAAAACTTCAGCAAAAATATTAGATGGAGATGAACGCTTATGATTGGTAGATATAAATACTGAATCACAGCCCTTTTTTCGAGCGGCTCAGTCGCAACTCAGTTTTTATTTTTCACCCTTTTTTGCCCCAATTTGTTGCTAATCTTGTCCTCAAGACAGGCGCCTCTCTCGATCGGAAGAAGCAGAAAACCCAGCTCAGAAACTAGGGTTCTTGATACATAATGGGGACTTTAGGAAGAGCAATCTACGTCGTCGGATCTTGGATCCGTGGAGCCGGCCAAGCAGTCGATCGGGTCGGCTGCAGCCTCCAAGGCAGTCATATGTTTGAAGAACAAGGTAAACTCTCCATCCCCATAATCTTCATTTCACTTTAATCCAGTATAAATTTGGCCATTTCACTTTAATTTGCCCAATCTTCATTTCTTTGGTGCTGCCCTATATGCGTTTGTTGTAATGCCTAAGAGAACTCAAACTAGGGCTGGAATCGGAATGATGTCATGTCTATCTTCAATTGAATTTGATATGTTAGGAACATTTAAGAGACTATGAAGTCAACAAAGTTCTGACCTTTTGTCTTTCTTGCTTTTTTGTCTATGTTGTAATTTATCGAATTTTTGAGATTTTGTATTGGTAATCGAGGTGAATCTGGAGGTTTAGTAGCGTGTATTATCATCACCTGATCATTAGGAAATCAAATTTAGTTATGTTACATAACTTATGTTAAACTAGATTGTGTTTGTAACTAAGTTAAATCTGTGTTTAGTGTCAAAGCACAGGACATTGATGAAGTTATTTGAGAAAGATCCTGTGGTTGACAAAGAAGCATTTGTGGCACCTGGTGCTTCAGTCATTGGAGATGTTCAAGTGGGCCCTGGTTCCTCTATTTGGTATGGATGTGTTCTTAGAGGTAATAATAATATTGCTTCCCTTAATTTCTTTTCATTTTACTTTAATTTTTTCTTTAACATTATGTCCTGAAAATGTGTGTGCAGGTGCTGTGAACAGCATCAGTGTTGGATCAGGAACAAATATTCAAGACAATGCTCTTGTTCATGTTGCTAAAACTAACATAAGTGGGAATGTTTTACCAACAACCATTGGCAACAATGTTACTATAGGTCAGTGACAACTTTTTTTTTGTTTTTTTTTTTTTTTTTTTTTTTTTGCGTTAATTAAATGTTATTTGATTTAAAACTGTAATTAGGTCATGGTGCTGTGTTACATGGATGTACGGTTGAAGATGAAGCATTTGTAGGGATGGGGGCCACACTGCTTGATGGGGCCCATGTTGAGAAAAATGCCATGGTGGCAGCTGGTGCTCTTGTTAGGCAAAATACAAAAATTCCTTTTGGAGAGGTTTCTATTTATTTTGCTATTATTTTTTTATTTTGAACTATTTAGTTAAAAAAATAAAGTGTTAATTTGTGCATAATAGGTATGGGGAGGAAATCCAGCAAAGTTCATGAGGAAATTGACAGACGAAGAAATCGCCTTTATTTCTCAATCAGCAACTAACTACACCAACTTAGCAATGGTTCATGCTGCTGAAAATGTCAAGGGTTTTGAAGAAATCGAATTGGAGAAAAAACTCAGAAAGAAATTTGCACGGAAAGACGAAGAATATGATTCCATGATTGGTGTGGTGCGTGAAACACCCGTGGAGCTTACCTTACCTGATAATATCCTACCCGATAAACAACAAAAAACCGCTGCTTAAATCGGTTAAGTTTTCCGTTCTTATTTTCGTCGATATTCACACCAATAATTTTTGGGGGCCAGGTTCTCAAAGTGTAATACTTTGCCATATTTGTTGTCTATGGTCAGATAGTCAATGGTCATTATATTGTTCTGAGTTAAAAAGATTGAAAGATAGATTTATAATGGAACATAAAATCCATGTATTTCTGGAGTTCATGTGTGTTTCTTTGACCGATTTTGACTTTTCTTATGGTATTATTGCTATTTACAGATAGTGTTTTTTTATAACTTTAACTTAATGGTAAATCTACAGCTACCAGTGATAATGATGAAAATTAGGAACCTATAGACTCATGAGTTAAATCTTGGTTTTATACTAACTGCGACACAAATCTGTTACAAATTGTTTCAAGTGATAAATGTACTTCAAAAGATATTTGGTTTTTTGGGAAAGTTTATTTAGAAGGCTTTAAAGCTCATTAGCTTATTAAAACATAGCAAACTATAGTTCAAGTATTCACAAGATATATAATATATTGTTGAGGTTGAGTTGCAATGACAAAATGAACATATCAGCTCGGGTTAGGTAACATGTAATTAAAAGATGTCGTTGCAAACATTAAGTTAATTTAGAAACTTAATGTTACACATAGATAAAAAAAAAAAAAAAAAAAATTGAATCCTGTAACATGAAATCAATATCACGACCAATTGACCACAATGGACAAAAAAGAAAGTGCACTTATCAAAACAAAACAATTATATCTAAATTTTCATAGGAGCAATAGAGTAAGATGCCTAAGCCTATGGAAAATATGTAGAAAATGATGATCATCATGAATCAATCATCCTCGTTTAACCAATGTTGAATAACATGCAAAAAGAATCCTATACAGAAACGAGCAGCTGCAACAATAACAGGAATTTTAACCCACTTGTAAACAATTTCCTCCCATGCCCAAAACCATAATAACGAAAAAGTGGACCCCACAACTGCACCCACAATTACTTGATTCCTAGTGTGATAACGTAGAAATGCTCGTAGCCATGACTGCACAAATAAATAATAAATATATCATATAAATGTCATATACGGAAAATGAATTTTTAATTTTTGAGTCTCTTAATATTGGTTTAAAATGAAGAAATATATACGTACAAAGTAAGCACCAATAGGTACAACAAGCAAGCTTTAACACCATTCAATCCTTGCCACTTGACCACTGTCATAACAAGCATAAAACAACATCATACCACGGATTACAAGTTTAATGTAACTAATATATATTTTAATGTATATTGGTTATTCATATAACAAAAGGTTTGAAATAATGTTACCAGATATAATTGCAAACATGAGAGTGAAAAAGATGGATTGCGAATGCGAAGAAGGCATTCCATAGCCTGAAGTCACTACAGATCCAGAAACAGGTCTTTCATGTTTTAAAATCTGTTTCAAAGTGACTGATAACCAGACATTTAAAACAGACCCCATTGAAGCCCATAATGCAAGTGCATCATGTCTAATCAGAAGCAATCCACCAAAACTTACAGCAACAACCCATTTACTCTGCAATCAATTCAATAAACAAGTAACAGTTCAGTCGTAAGATCTGTGTTCTTGCAATTCATATTTCCTATTTTCATTTTGGTTTAGAAATTGGATCACATCAAATTTGAAGTTTGACTGTAATTAAATTGACACACAATATGCATCGCAAATTTGAAGTTTGACTGTAAGAGTGCTAATTACTTCATAATCCAGATAAAAAAACAAATGTTTGCCAGCAAATTCAGTCAGAATATAGGAAAATAGAAGTAAGAAAACAACAATACCAACCAAACGATTAAGAAAAGCGTGAAGCCCACCAGCTGTTCGATGAAATGCAACACCATCACTATCAATCAAAGCTTCCTGTTCCAAAGCAGAAACTGCTGAACTAATACGTTCAACATCGCCACCTCCGACGATCCCACTTTCAGTCGACTCCATTGCCATTGGTTTCTTAAGGCTAACAGATTTCCGATAAGTAATTTCAGATATTTTTAAGCTACGAAAAACAAAAGGGGGATTGATGGATATGGACTTCCAAAATTGATTGGGGATTGGTGGAGGGTTTATTAAGATTGTCACCGGGCGCCAGTGACATAGTGTAATCAGACTATGGGGTATGGGCATCACCACCACTTGAAAATTTCTGTTATATCATCTGGCACCTCAGCAACTACATCACACCACATCACTCCATTTTATCCAGAAAATACCCACCACCCCACCCCACACCATTTTTTTCCAATTCATCATTTCTTTTCCATTTATTTTAATAAAAGAGATTTAAATTATAGTTTTAAAAACAATTACCATTTATTACTACTTAATCTTAAAACAAACTATTTAATTTTATATATTCATCAAAAATTTCTGTAATAAAAAATATGTTCAAAGCCCAAAACAAAAAGTTTGCCCAAGTTTTAATAAAAGTCCAAAATAAAAAGCAAAGGCCCAAAATAAAAAAGCTAGTATTAGAAAACCCTAAAGCCCGTGTTCGTTAAGTTGTCTTCTTCCAAAACGTATAGCGTCTTCTCCAACCCTAGCCATGGCAAACATACCAGGTAAGTTTTTTTTATGTATAAACTTTCTTCCAAAAAAGCTTCCAACGGTCAAAAAAGCACACACCCACGCCCGTTAAAGCCCGTGTTCGTTACCACCGGCGTCCACCACCCGCCCCCACGCCGTGTAGGGGGGCGGTGTTCGTTGTTCCCAGCACGCCCTGGCCATAGGCCACCTCAGCACCACGCCAACGGCCTTTGGCCCATACCGTTCAGTCTCAGTGGAGTTGGGCAGGGCAGAGGAGGTCGTCATGGATTAGGGGTTATGTATACATACTTTTTGACTTGAGAATTCCATGAAATAAACTTCTAACAAGGGGCCATTAGCTTTCATTTTTTTTTATTTTTTTCACGATGGTGAAAATCCTGCAAATGTGTATATTTTCTTGTTTATAAGGATTAAATCTGGACCTATTTAGAATTTAATCTTCTAAGACCATAGCTTATCACTAAAGCACCACCCTTGCGGTTATAAGGTGTTGTTAGCTTTGCATGAACTATTAAATGAGTCAAGCTTTTGCCGAGAATTTTTAATAGCTATTTCATACTCCCTCCGTCCTACAAAGAAGTTTACATTTCTCTTGGCTACAAGATTTTAGATGATAGTTAGTGGTGGGGTCACTAGTAATACTTTTGATTAAAATATTGAAGAGAGAAAGATAGTTAGTGGATATTAATGGTGGGGTTTTTAGCAATAATAATATTTTATTATGTGTGGTCCATCAAATGTGAGAAATGTAAACTTTTTTATGGGAGAAAAGTTTAGTGAGAAATGTAAACTTTTTTGTGGGACGGAGGGAGTAATATTTAACAAACCAAGCTTGAGTTTTTGATGACCCAACTTAAATTCTATCGAGCCTTATATGTACATGTGTAATTAAAACGTGAAAATTTGTTACATTTTTATACAATTTTCCCTAAATGCAATACAAATAAATTATTCATGTTGAAAATACATGCTAAGTATATAGCAGTCCCTACATACATGGCTACGTCTTATAAAATCATAATTTTTTAAGCACAATAATGAAACTTATGGGCTTAATATCTTCTATGCCCATTTCTTCATCAACCAATTTTCCATAATTCTCAAACAAATTGTCGAGGATTTCCTCTCCAAAGTGATGGATAATCATCGATTCTTGGATAGCTCGGACAGTCCTCGCTACTGCTGTTCCATGGCTCATACCACCCTCAGAATTCTGTTCAATTTTGAACATTTCGAAATGGTCCATTTCAAAAGACCTGTCTTTCCTTACTTCCTCCTCTAGTTCATTCCTCGAGGGTGCATAAAAGTGGACATCATACTCGTCCACCTTTTCTTGCTTGACTTCTCCCTACGAAAACCATATATTATAGCACAAAATTTAAGACAATATAGATAAATCCTAACATAGTTAACGTAATACTTTTTATATGGGAGGTCATTTTGACATCACAAAAACTACTCTACACATCATAATCATTATTTTATGTGCTTGTATAGTTTGCTTTAAATTTTGTACAATATGGTGCGTTATATGCGACTTGTGTAAGTACCCGAGAGACTAAGGTGTCAAATGAGCGCGAAAGAAGTTCCCAAAGGAAGGAGTTGCCCCTATCGACATGGCTTTGATCTTTCCTTCCTAACAAAATAAGTACCATCCGACCTCCACTGAGTAGTTCTTTCGACCTTGATCGAAGAAACAATGAGAAGTCCTCTTTGAATTGATCAAAATACGCCTTCGAGACTTGTAGAGAGCTCGATTTTGAGATGTAAAAGCTACCTTTGTTAATTGAGTTACCTTCCTTGTCATAGAGCCCGAGAGGAACCTGAATGACAATTTTAATTTCAATTGATGTTTCTTATCTCATGTCCTTAAAACATGAGTTTGAAAAAACCGGTATAATAAAATAGAAGTTTACCCTAGAGAGCCAATGCAAACTATAAGAGGAGTAAATGAAGTGCAAACAATTATCCGGGAACAATCTGCCATAAAAAGACCCTGGATAACAAGCTATGTAGACACTTGAAACAATTTTTTTGCTCAATTCTTTGTAGAAATCTGGCAAGATCTTGAATATGGCATTGAAGTCATTGGTGGGAAGATCGTTGAGGTAAACACGATACTCGGGTGGTGGGATAATTGAGAATTTGCAGGTAGTTTCATCAATGGCTTCCACCATTTCTCGTATGGTTGATAATGTGTTTTGGCCACAAGAACAACCAAGATCGGCTATGCCTAGGCTCTTTGGTGTTGTAGATACGTAGGTTTCTTCAAGGCTCTTGAGGGTTATATGTTTCACCATATCTGAGGCCTTTTTCTAACGACAAAATGAACCATAAAAATGTTAGATCTTTATATTACTTTTATGTTTTAATAAGCAAATTGATAGTACTCGTCAACGTCTATTTTTTTTAACTGTTAAAACAGTTAATTACACTATGCCCCTTTGTGTAAATAATGTTTATCAATAACTTTTTATATTTTGTATCAATACAAAGTAAAACCATTATGAGTATTTACACAGTCTCCAACATGGTATCAAATCTTTTTTTCTTGAAAATATAATATGGTCAGAATTCTGCCTTTTTTTCATGGTCGTTACAAATAGCACTTTATTGCTAAATTGTCACTATAGTTTTGTTTTAATCTTGCGCTTCTAGATTACGCGATTCAATAGTCGTATTAACAAATAAGTAGCACATATTTGTGTGCGTACGTATTCTATTATTTCATTAGTGTCGTATACGATAAAACCTATAAAAAGACCGTTAAATAGATGTAGGGTGGAGTTTGCGTTACCTGAAGAGATGAATTTTGGGCATAACTATTATCACCAAGTCCACCATTCATGTGGAAAACTTTCTCAACGTCCATGAATTAGTGGTTTTGAAATTTAGTGTGACACCTCTTGTTACCACCTCTCCTCTTTATAGACGTGTTTCAAATGCTTGATGGCCTAACCATAAAGTTGTGATCTAATAGATTAGATCTCCATAATATGAAATTCTGATAAAATCTTAAGTTCAATTCTTTAGAATAAAAAAACCTCTTGTAAGATCAGAGGTTCATTTGGGCCGATTTTAAGCTACCCGTAAAGTAAGTGGCCACCCTCAAATTAGTCGACTTGCAAAGTAAATTATAGGGGTGGCAAATCCTGACACGACCCGCGACCCAACACGAACCCAACACGGAAAAGGTCGGGTTTGGGTTGACCATAAACGGGTTCGGGTCAAAAACAGGTCGACCCATCTAACCTGTTTATAAATCAGGTGGGGTTCGGGTTGTCTTGTGTAAAACCGGGTCGACCCGCCAACCCATTTAATTTTTAAATATTTTTCAAAATACCATATATGATATAATACACCCCTTAAATCAGTCATCCTACCTAATTATTTCTATTTCTTTTTTACCTTTTAAATTTTAATTTTTCCTTCAAATCTCACGCAATTTAGTTCTGACATATTTTCCCTAACTAATAGCTTGTAAATTTGGGAGGTAGAGAATTTCTTATTATACAGTCTCATTTTTGGCACAATTTATCTATATTTTCTCCAATCTGTTAAGTTTATGGGTTACATGGGTTGGGTCTGGGTTACCTTGGTTTAAATGAGTCTGGGTTAGGGTTGCTTTTTTTGACCCAAAATTTGACAGGTCTGGTTTGGGTTTAGTGATTCCAACCCGTCAACACGCCAACCCGAACCCACTAACCCAAACCCAACCCAATTGCCACCCCTAGTAAATTAAAACCATGTTAGAGAGGGGGAAAAAATGCTTGATAGCCTAACTCATGTCTCACACATTAAAAGCACGTACACAACCCAAAAGTTTCGGAAAAATTAATTGACGAATATATTAATTTAGATTTATTGTTTTTTTTACATACAGAAAATAGATCAATGTCATTTTATCAAGATTCTAAATGTCTCCTCACATGTCAAAATCATCTGTATGGAAACGCACATTTTTTGGATGGCATATATACCAGTCAAATTGATTAGCAATCCTGTTTATGTTGTTATTAGTTATTGCTGAATTAAGAACACTGGATGTGGTATGCTAAAGGTGCGCCAAATGAGTTTTAATGGCGTCAAATGCTAAAGGTGGTATGCTAATGATGTATCATCTGCTTGCCATTATTATTTTTTTTGGAAACAGCTTTCATTAAAAAAAAACTAGCTAAAAGCTAGACGAAAACAGACCAAAACATTTTAATTACAAGGAAGGATAAGCTATTCCGGCAAACTAACTCTATACTTAACTCGACGATTACAAATCCAAAGAAACGATACTTCTTTAATAGAGTCAACAATCATGCTCCGTCGGGTTTCACCACTGTTGAACGTAAGGGCATTTCTGTGCCGCCACAGCATCCAAATTGTCGTGAGTGTGACCGCCTCAATTATAAGCTTCGATTTAATACATAAGGAACTCGATTCCAGGCTATATAAGAAATCATCCAACCCTTCCGCATTAGTATTAATCACTTGCAACCAATTACCGATAGCCCGCCAAACGCATTTTGAAACATCACAATTCCAAAATATATGATCCGTATCATCAATACCATCCCCACACATGACACATTTAAAATCATCAAAATGAACGCCCCTAATCGAAAGATTGACTTTAGTGGGAACCCGATTAAGATTTACCTTCCAAAACAAAATATTCACTTTCCGGGGAACCAACGAGCACCATCTAGTGTGAACTAAAGACGACGGGAAAATAAGATTGTCAATCCATTGTCTTGTGCTTTTTACCTCATAAAAGCCTTCATTCCCTATGCTCCACCTCCAACGGTCCGGTTCGGTTGTAAGCATAGTATCATCCAAAACCCGAGCTAACTGTTGAACCTGTTCGCCCTCTCTACCCTCACGAGTTTGGCGTCTCCAATCCCACACGATCAGATTATTGCGTATACGATCCGACACTAGACACTCAATGTTGTTGTCTAACAAATACAACCTTGGAAAGGCAGAACTCAGAGTCGATGAGCCTATCCACCGGTCCTTCCAAAACTTTGTGGATCTCCCGTCACCAACCTGTTTATGCAAGTGAGATAACAAATCAACTCCATTTGTTTTGAGCCTACTAATCATTTTCAGCATTTGCGCCCACGGAGATGATCCGAGGCGATTACAATGAGTTAAATCTAACGCCCCATGATCACCATATATTGAAGTAATAACCTTAGACCACAACATATTCTCGTTCCTCACGAATCTCCACACCCATTTAAAAACAAGAGCAACATTAAACGCATAAAGACTACCAATACCAAGGCCTCCATGTTGCAACGAGGTCAAAACCGTCTCCCAATTAACCCAATGAATTCTTTTTTTATCCTCGGTGCCACCCCAAAAAAACGTAGCTCTCCGTTTTTCTAAATTATTTGCAACCGTTTTCGGCATCACAAATAAGGACATATAGTATATGCCCAACCCACCCAACACCGTTTTTAAGAGTAAAGACCTACCGCCGACCGATAAAGAATTCACTTTCCACCTAGATAATTTCTTATTAAATCTGTCATACAACATCTCCCAATTTTTTGATCTAGACATAAGCGCCCCCACCGGTAGACCCAAAAAAGTGAAAGGAAAATTTCCGTTGCAAACACCGACCGAGGCAGCCATACGTGCGACCTCCGTACCCGACACACCAACCCCAAGTAAATTGGATTTATGAAGATTTAATTTCAAACCCGACGCCATGTGAAAATAATGCAAGAGGATTAATAACTTTTGCAAGTTATTAGAAGACCAATCACCCAAAAATATAGCATCATCCGCGTAAAATAAGTGCGAAATAATCGGACAATCATCCTTGACCTTAACCCCTTTAAACAACCGTTGGGACGTAGCTTCTTCCATCGCCACATGGAGCCCTTCCATGGCGATAATAAACAAAAAAAAGGAGATAGCGGATCACCTTGTCTAAGGCCATTAGTATTTATGTGATTAAATGTGATAAAAGATGATGTTATTAAATATGTTTGGTTATAATATAATTAGAATATTTAAGATAAATGTATTACACTTTAAAGGAATAAATAATTTTCTTAAATGATTAAGAAAAGTTGTTTCTGAAGATGTATGATAATGAGTGCGTATTTTGTTGTCTGGCGTGCATTATCTTGACTGAGAAAAGAAAATTAGGCATCAAAGTGAGTCCATCAAATCAAACCTTTTTGCCCATTTTGGTTGTATCCGTTTCTTTTAACTATTGGCACGTAAGTCGTGCATTACTTTTTAAAAGTTAAGAATCTTACTCTTTATTAAAAGGTTTAGGACTACTAAGTATAAAAATCCTTAAACTTAAACTTAAGCTTATTTTTATTTTGGGTAACATCTTAAACACCACAAAAATAAAAAAATAATGCTTACAAGATTCGAACCCAAGACCTTTTACGAGTACAGACTATGTGTTAACCAATTGATCTACTTGATATTTTGATTTATCCCAACAACTAATACATATAACATTTAACTTCAACATAACTAAAAGGCTCATATTTTAAAAAACGTCAATTTCGGATTTAATAAAATTAACTTATGAGATATTCAACATAGCTAAAACGGTCCATATTTAAAAAAAGTCAATTTTGGATTTAAGGAAACTTATGAGATATCTTTACTAATCTTTACAAAATTAAAATTAACATCACTCACCATCCGCACGACCACAACCAGCAGCAACTATCACTACCGTCGTCAGCACCCACTACTTGATCGCCGTCAAATTTAGTCACATGATACCCGCACCGCATTGCGCTGATAACCTGCTAGTTTTTTCTTATATGATTCAGAGTTAAAAATTAACTTGCATTAATAAAGCTGTTTTTTTTTAAATATGCATTTAATAATATTAATAAACTTTAAATTCTACTATCACATATACATTAGAAAAACCTTAGTTTATTTTGTTGCCTATGGTCGTATTAATTTGAACTCCATTTTCTTAATTGTTAAACCAACGGTTTCATTTGAGCTACAATTATAATCCAACAAAAAATTTAATGAAGTGTTTGGGATTCGAACTACCTAATTAAATCTAAGATAATCACAACCTTTCATTAGGGATATCGAATGAGTAGTGATTTTAAGACCACACAAATTACTTCACCTACCACAATCACTGCTTTACAGTACTTATATAATATGCTTTAAATGTTGTACAGTTTGGTAGGTGAAGTAATTTTTGTGGTCCTAAAATCATTACCATATCGAATGGCTGGACCTCACTGGACACGAAATCGAACCCCATGAAGTCTTTATTGTAACGACCCGAATTTTGTGTTAAATAAATTATGTAAAAATATTATAAATAAGGATAAACCGTTTAAAAAACGCGAGAATTGGTTTCGTGTCATTTGGACATCGTATGAGAAAGTTACTGACGATATTGTGTCGAAAAGGACAACAAAAGTTGCAGCCTGGGCTGCGACACCCGGATAGCGTCGCTATCTGGGTTAGCGACGCGATCCACGACAGAATTCAAACGGAAATAAGATTTAGCGACGGGCAGGAACGCGAATTCGAGTTTAGCGACAGACTTAGCGACGCGAATTTGGTCGCGAATTAACACGGAGGCACTTTTAGTGACGCTATCTTGTTGTTAGCGACGCGATTCTTGGTCGCTGCAGCCTTAAATGTGGGTTTTGGCTCATTTAATGCCAAACTTGAAACCCTAACTCTCTCTCTAAGTTCTTATACATATTTTGATTGGAAAAGGTCGTTTGAAGCCGATTTTGGGGTCCAAATCAAGTGATTATGCTTCCATTGTTGAAGATTAAGGTAAATTTTCACTTTTTTGTAGTTGTAGCTTTAGATTTATGGGTTTGGAAGCTTGGGTATAAGACCCTAGTTCTTGGGTTTCTGATTAATGGTTAAATAAAGGTTGTATACACTTAATAGATGGTATTTTAACAAATGAAACAAGTGTATAAGAATCTTAAGATTGGTGAAACCTAGTGTAACGACCCGAAATTTGTAAGTAAATAAATTGTGCAAAATATGATAAATAAGGATAAATCGTTTAAAGAACGTAGGAATTGGTTTCGTGTCATTTGGACACCGTACGAAAAAGTTATGGGCGAAACTGGGTCGAGATAATAACCGAAAAGTGCAGCCTGCTGAAGCTGCAGAGTTCACGGCGTGAACTTGAGTTCACGGCGTGAACTTGAGTTCACGGTCGTGAACTCCATTCAGGGATTTGTGTTTTCTGGCGATCGAAGTTCACGTTCAGGTAGCGATCGGGAATTGTTCACGGAGCGCAAAGTTCACGACCGTGAACTAGTTCACGGCGTGAACTTGGGTCGACAGCAATAAATCGGGAAAAAGCTAGGGTTTTCTCATTTTCCACTCCTCTACTTGGTGCAGCCGAGATTGGAGAAGAAGGAGGCAATTTGGTGTTCTTGGGCTTAAATCTACACCATCTTTGAGGGTCTATGCATCTAAGCTAAGATCTAAGGTATATTTCATCTCCTAACTAGTTTATGACCTTGTATTGGGAAAAATTGTGATTATGGAGTTGGTATGTGGAAGATCTTGTTAAGGGTGTTTATGGAGAGTGTAAAACACCCATAGGTAGTATATGGATCATGTGTTCAAGTTGGATTTATGATTTGGTGGTGAAATCATGAACTAGGGTTTATGGATTTCCACCAAGCTTATGAGCTTGGTGGTTGGGGTTGAGTATGATGATGTTAGATGATGTCTAGTTATGGATGAGAACTAGAAATGTGATGATTATGTTGATAGGTTGCAAGGACCTAAGAGTTGAAGTTATTCCATAGGCGGGAAGCAAGGATTCGGGTTAACAAACGCGATCTGGAAAGCATTGCTAAGGTGAGTATATGAGACTTTAAACTGAGTACATAGTGAATGGTTTTGAAATACATATGATATTTTTATGGGTCTTTATTAATACATGTTTTATAAAGATAGTGATTGAAAATGATAAGAAAATATGTATAATGTGATACTAGAATAAGTCTAGTATGATTGATGATTTTTGGAAGTAAGAATGGTAAACTAAAGTAATTATGGAATCTTTATTCAGGAATAATAATAATAAAATTATTGAGTAAAAGAATGTATATTGAATCCCTATTAATAAATATGTATTAGTAAAGTAATTGGGAATGATTTTTATAGTAGTGAATATCTATTGGTAAGATTTACTAATGAAAGTAAAGTACGAATATATATGAAAATGAATATGATGTGACTAGTAACAATTATGTATTATAGTCAACAAAGAGATAAAAGTAATATGACATCGTTAACTGAGAAATGTGTCTCATGAAATGTGTAAGTATGGACCTTCTAGGGTCATAGATGTAGAAGTAGATGTGAGTTGCTTATGATCGAGTCCATGGGACTATACAGGTTCGTTCATACTATGTCGAACTAGTTATATATAGTTATTATTGGATAACTAACTTGTTTGATGATTTATGTGATAGCCAAAGGCCTTGATTGATATAACTGTTGAGTACGGTAAGAACGAGATGATGTGATGCTAGTTAGCTCGGGGGCAACCCGATAACTAGACATAGTGATGTTTCTAACTAGTTCGGGGGCAACCCGATAGTTAGATAGGATAGTGCTTCTAGCTAGTTCGGGGGCAACCCGATAGTTGGATATGATGGTGATTCTAGCTAGTTCGGGGGCAACCCGATAGTTGGATATGATGGTGCTTCTAGCTAGTTCGTGGGCAACCCGATAGTTAGATATGTTTGTGACTCTAGTTAGTTCAGGGGAAACCCGATAACTAGATATGTTTGTGCTTCTAGCTAGTTCGGGGGCAACCCGATAGTTAGATATGTATTGCTAGGAGAGCAGAGTCGATAGGGTCACAATAGGGTGACTAGGCGGAATTGATGTAGTGTATATATATATATATATATGTTTATATATATATATATATATATATATATATATATATATATATATATATATATATATATATATATATATATATATATATATATATATATATATATATATAGGGTGCGATTCAGCGCAGAACCATTTTTAGTGACAGAACCACAGAACCATGTATCGACCAATCATATCGCAGCAATTAATAATTAATATGTTTTTATTATTATTAAACGAAAAGGGTATTTATGTCAAATTGCACAAATCGGTTATTTATGGAAATACAATCATTGTGTGATGGATTCCTTAAAACATGGGAAGTCAGTTTTTTTTATCAATATCACGATATTAATTGTGAGTTTTTTTATAACATTCGTCTAATTACATTGGATGTTTGCGGCCTGTAATCAGACGTATTCAACATACAGTGATTGATCTATGGAACATAAGATGTTTTTGGTATTAGGCAATGGGAAAACTTTGCAAAACTAGTCTCTCAAACAGACTAAACAATTGATGTTTATGACATAGATGCATATCATTCAATGTATATTAAATAAATGTGTATTTTAGAAAAACAAATCATTCAATGTATACTAAACAAATCATTCAATGTATTTTAAACAAATCATTCAATGTTTACGACATGGATGTAAACAATACTTCTGACTTGGATATAGATTAGACATTACAAGTTACAACACATAATGTCTTTGGGATGGAATGAGTCTGAAAAACTTCATTTTTTATTCCTCCACCAATAACAGTAAGATCATCTCACTTAGATGATTCACCAACCTTCGATTTCCCTTTCCGTTTAACATTAGTTTGATCTTCATCTTCAAAATCTAAAACTAAACAAACACACACATTAAATGTAATACACAAAATAAAAACCTTTTGTTGGAAACCGTTAAAGTTAAGAACATCACGAAACATTATCATCTTGAACAAAGTTAGATCTAGTTAAAGAGAATTAAAAAAGAGTAACATCGATGTATATAGATACAATAACATGATGTAGTGTATCTATATACATCAATTTACTCTACATACATAGGATGCTTAAATCACAAGTTTATAAATCTCTGAATGTGCACCGCATCAAGAAGATAAAATAACCTTTATATCAATTCATTTAAGAAATAATTACTGAAATTAACGATATTGAAGAATTACTCTTTAGTAAAGACGAAAACGATGACCACGTGTAAGTTAGATATATATAAAATTAGAATTCCTTTGACAATGCTATGAAAATAATTTAATTGCCCAAAAATAACAAATTCAAATTTAAGAATATCAATTTAATTTATACTGAATTAATGTGATTTTTTCAAAAATAACTTACAATCAGAGTATCTTTGATGCAAGTGGCGCACCCAAGACATCAAGAAGCAATCTCTGATCCGACCGTAGGAGTCTCATTCAGTGTACCTATATCTCAACTTTCGATGAATATCCGACGAAGTCAGCCGGATTCTCATTCGGATCCTGACTTTCCCGGAGGGGCGACAAAGCTTCCAATCGTCGGCAACTTCGGATCAACTGAGTGAAAATGAGGAATGAGAGGTGTGGTTAGGGTTAATGAGAGAAAAGAGGAAGGAGATAAACTGTAGGGGAAAGGACGGTTTCACAAGAACGGAATATGTTATTCGGATAAATTCTCAAAATATCTACCCTACGCAAATTCCGGTTTTACCCTCTAATAAGCTAAATGTCTGAGTTTAATATTAATTAAAAATACAAAAAAAGGCATCTAAATTATTAGCCTTAGATTGGAATTATATACGGTACAGATTAATTTGAAAAATAGTTCTGCGGTTCTGTACCTTAAAACGGTTCTGCGTTGAATTGGACACTATATATATATATATATATATATATATATATATATATATATATATATATATATATATATATATATATATATATATATAGGGTGCAATTCAGCGCAGAACCATTTTTAGCGACAGAACCACGAAACCCTCTTCCAGCCAATCAAATCGCAGCATTTAATAATTAATATGTTTTTTTTAATATTAAACGAAAAATGGTATTTAAGTCAAATTGCACAAATCGGTTATCAGACGAAATACATTGGATGTTCGCGGCGTGTAAATATTTAACGAAATACATTGGATGTTTGCGGCCTGCAATATTTAACGAAATACATTGGATGTTTTGGCCTGTAATCTATGGAACATAAGATGTTTTTGCTATTAGGCAATGAGTATTGTACGAAATGTGTTACGTAAAATAATCATTATATGATTTTGGCCCAAATACATACAATGTTTACGCTTTCAATACATACAATGTTTATACGAAAACACTTTAATATCAAATTTAATAATGACAAAACATCAAATGCAGTAATGACAATCTGATTTAATATTAATGTATCAGTATGATGTGTAGTTTGGATGATGCTGACATTGAATGTTTTACGATATGACTACGAAAATCGATTTAGGCCTCCGACTTTCGTTGTAACACCTGTAAAAATAAATTATATACACTTCATACTTGTTTTAAAGCTCAAAAAACCAAACTACACTTCATTTCTTCCTCCCACTTCTCCTAACACTTGTAAACATAAATTATATACACTTCATACTTGTTTTAAAGCTCAAAAAACCAAACTACAATACGAATAATATTCAAATGTTTCAAAAATTAACAACAGTTACATCAACATCAATGTTTAAACAATTAACCTCACATGCATCAACATCAAATGTTTTCAGGGGAAAAAAGATTTCCAAAGGAAAAAACATCAAATTTTTTTTTCAAAATATCAAATGTATTCTGGGAGTTTGTAGAATATGTTTTTTTTCAAAATATCTATGGCCAATTTATGGGATTTAAAAAAAAACCCCATCTTCAATTAGTTACATATCATCAGACCACTGACACGAATGTCCTCTTCAATGTTATCTAGAATTAAGAAACAAGCTCAACAAGGCACTTAAATTGATACATGGATACACGTATCCGAATTTTAGCAACAATCCAGATATAAACACAGAGTTGGGTACTCAAGTAAGCAATAAATCACAAAATTAAATAAATTTGCAACCTTTCGGATGATCAACAAAAAGTTCAGATTCAAATTGAATGATGCTTACCCATTTGAACTAGATTAGGAGAGTGATCGAGATAATTGATCGCGTTCAATTACAAACTTCCCTAACACCTGAAATGATACAAAAAACAATAAATTAGGAGAAACGGATCAATCATTCAATTTTAGGATCACGTTCTACAACGAATCGATTTCAATGTCACTGGTGCCGATGGAGATCGTGAATTGATGGTCTCCGGATCAAGAGATAGAGGAGGAGGAAGGAAGACGTGGGGGCTAGGGTTTTTGGAGAGAGAAGATGAATGTGAGAAATGGAGGGGGGACGGTTTTTTAGAGGGATATAATTTTTTTTCATATACCCATTTTACCCTTTTATTTATTTTTTACCAAAAATATAAAGGGTTTAAATTACAAAAATGACAGGATTGATCTTGACCGTTAATTGTAAAATCTAAAGGTCTAAAATTGGTTATGCGGTTCTGTAGCTTTAAAGGGTTCTGCACTGAATTGTACACTATATATATATATATATATATATATATATATATATATATATATATATATATATATATATATATATATATATATATATATATATATATATATATATATATATATATATATATATATATATATATATATATATATATATATATATGAAATGATGATTATTATTATTTGGGTCTAAAACCCATGTATCTCGCGATACTATTTTGTCTCACGTACTACGTTTGTTTTGTGGCTATGTACTCTGGTTCAAGTTGAAGTGATAGAAGGTTGCACTAGAAGTGGCCTAGAGATGTTTAGCTCGGGAGCTCATAGGTAGATCCCATTTGCCTATGGTTTTGATATACTTGGTGACACCGTATTTTTGTAAACTCTGATAAAGGTTTTAAAGTTTTTGTTAAACGGTATTTTAGACAACATGTCAAATATTGGGAAAAATGTATTTTAAATGATTTAAATTATGTTTTAAAAATACGGGTGTTACAACTTGGTATCAGAGCTATAGTTTAAGTGAATTAGGTTGGATGACCATCCTAGTCTTAGACTGTAGCTATAGGAATGTAAGATTCCTTGAGATCGATAGGTTGACCTTGAGACTTATTGTTAAGTTTAGGGTTGAACCTAGGGGACCTATAGAAGTTATTGTGAATTATACAATGTGAGTCTTTTGAGACCGTAGGGCATTAGTATGATAGGGTTGACCCCTATGAGAAATGCCATGATTTGATCTAACTGTGTTGTTTTCAACTGTTGAGTTGACCGTTTGAATCTTGTTGGTTGGATATGTAGGAATGGCGAAAGAATGAATGTGAAAAGTGGACGAGCTCCACTAGATTGGAAAGAGTTATAAATGAGGGTAGGCGAAATGATTCCAATGCCCGTATGAAGGAAAAGCAGTCGAGTGACGAAATTTGTATTGGGAAGTTTTCTACATAAAAAGGCAGTGAGGCCTAACCGGAAGAAACGGAAGGAGGTTGTATAACGCCGTCATAGCATGTAAAAACCGTTGTGTAATTCGGAAGTTCTGAGCCAAAGGTCACGACGTGGTGGATTCGGTAGATTTAACAAGTGCTAGAGAGTAGCAAATGAAGGAAGAACGATATGGTGACTTTGGCGTCACCATTATTGAAGGATGAGGTGTTGACACGGTGGAATGTGTTGTGTGAAACTTTGTGAAGGAGAGCACGGTACAAGATGTTGTGAAAGGAACTCACAAGTGAGTTGAAAGGGGAAGTCTCCCCGGAAGGAAATCTAGAGGGGGGGGGGGGGGTTCATGATGCAACCTCGGAGATCTTAGGTGAAGATTGATGTTATGTGATTATGGCTTAATTGTTTGGTTATTGCACGAATTGGTGCTTATAGGAGTTTGAGATGAGTCGTACGTCATGGGGATTTATTTTTGGGAATAGTCTCCCGGTTAGTTATGTGTATGGAAGTATGTATTGGAAATGATTATAGACAAGTGTGTCGCATGTAGTAAGGATATAAGGGTTGATACTAATATGTAGTATAAAAGGACGAGACACGAGATTTGGTGAGTACTCTCAACAAAAGTGTAGTAGTACAATGAAGTACTAAGTCTTGATAAGAATTGTTAGTATGGACGAAAATTTTTGGAATAGGATCCTTGGAAATGGAATTTGGATATTCGGCGGGAATCTGGATAAGTAATGTAATATTATAAGTGAATGGTAAAGGAAAGAATGACTAAGGTATAGTGATACCTTAGAATCTATAAATGGAAAATATGTGCAAAAGAATAAGTGTCGGGAATGACGAATTTTGATCGTTGAAAATGGTTGAGTATAAGTTGGCGTATAGCCATAGCAATGTTTAGTGTCACGGATGAAGGATTCGATATTAAGGGTAAGAAGACATTTATTGGTAAAATGTCATAGTAAAGGTATGTTGGTATATGGCACAGGGTAGTGTGAGACTACGATTGGGAAATAAATATTTCTAAGTCTCGTGGTGTAAAAAGAGTAGAACATGGAATGTTGGCTTATTGGGTGCTAAGTCATGGGTTGCAAAGGTAGACCGGAGTCGCTTGTTTGACTCGAGGATGATTGGATTGGCCGGTAAATTATAGTTAATAGTGGTAGTTACTCCGGTAGTGACAAAGATTTGGAAGTGTGGTAATAAGGAATGAACCGGTTAAGGGTGGTTAATGTGTAAGTGAAACAGTAAATAGTAATTGGAAATTTTATTAGTTACCCGCGGGGTACAATGCAGGTGCATTATGTGATGGCCTTTGAAGGCATAATATAATGGAAAGATAACGTTATATGAAACGTGTTTGGTAATATGTCGAATGAGGAGTATGTTAGATATGAAAGAAAATGATAATGTGATATTATGTGGTTGGTGCTAGAATGCATGATGAATAAATAGACGATTGAGTGAGTGAGAAGGTAGCAAAGCTACGTGACGCGAAAGGATGAGTAATAGATGGTATTGGTGTGACATATACATATGTTTGTGTATGTGCACAATAGAGATGTATAGATGGTATTGGTGTGACATATACATATGTTTGTATATGTGCACAATAGAGGTGTTTAGATTGAATTGGCGTGATATATATGTATATATATATATATATATATATATATATATATATATATATATATATATATATATATATATATATATATATATATATATATATATATATATATATATATATGTGTGTGTGTGTGTTTATGTGTTTATATGATGAATGTAGAACCATGTGGTTGATGAGTATTGCTATTATGTTATGGTAAATGAGAATTTGGTTTGAAATGCGGGTTGCATTTAGGTCATGTATGTGGAGGAGATTCCTACGATTCATAAGGTAGGAGGAAAGAGAAACTCCTAGTGAGCAAATTATTATTTTGTAACCAAAATATGGTAAACTTGTATGAAATTGTGGAATGTGTTGCAGTAGGAGAGCTAATACCGATGATCGAGAATAAAAAGTTTTTTGTTGAAGGAATACTAAACGATGTTATGAGTGACCAAATGATGGTCAAGATTCGTTAAAGGTCGGTGTGACCTTACATAAAGGTACGACTCTCGGATAATTGGGGAGAAATTGAAGGTGTGGGAAAACGGGGACGACCGTTAAGGGAACAATGATGAGTAGAACCGGAAGTGATAAATTAGTAATGGTGCCCCGTGAGTATGAAATTGTTAGTTTGGAAGAGTATGGTTGACTTCACGCAAAAGTCAAAGTTAATCAATTTATGATTGGTTGACTCGGTCAAAGATGGGCTTGACTCTCGTTTTGAACGACTCGTGAATGTTGAGAGCTTAATGTGTCGATTGTATGTATGCGAAAAGATATATGGAATAGTTGAAAGAGTTGTAGTCGGATTATACGACTTTGACTCGTTTGGGTGTTTTCAAGATTGAATCTGGGGATCGAGTATACAATTGTAGATGTATCATAAATTAAAGGTCGATTATAAAGGAAAGAAGGATTTATAGAATCCTTAACGAGAAGAGAAATTATTAAAGAATAGTTGACTTTGTTCTTAAGTCAAAGGTTAGACGATGTTGGAATATGGCAACTTGGTCGAAGCTAGACTTCGACATCCGTGTTGGTCAATTAGTTGATTGTAATGATTGTGTCTTCTCGACTCCATGGGTATAGTAGGATCGGTTAAAGGATTGAATGTGTTATGGTCAAATTGTGGAATTTTGACCCGTTTTAAGTATTATGATGTTTAAATTGGGTCTTGACCGTTAGGACTTAACGGGGTTAAGTGAATGTTTAGATACGTAATGATAACGGAAACGGAATGAGAAAAGTTTGATGGTAATGACCACCAGGGAGTGAGAACGGAATGCTCGGACAAATGTGGGTTGAAATTCTTAGTGATTCCGAGGACGGAATCCTTTTTAAGGGGTAGATAGTTGTAACGACCCGAAATTTGTAAGTAAATAAATTGTGCAAAATATGATAAATAAGGATAAATCGTTTAAAGAACGTAGGAATTGGTTTCGTGTCATTTGGACACCGTACGAGAAAGTTATGGGCGAAACCGGGTCGAGATAATAACCGAAAAGTGCAGCCTGCTGAAGCTGCAGAGGTCACGGCGTGAACTTGAGTTCACGGTCGTGAACTCCATTCAGGGATTTGTGTTTTCTGGCGATCAAAGTTCACGTTCAGGTAGCGATCGGGAATTGTTCACGGAGCGCAAAGTTCATGACCGTGAACTAGTTCACGGCGTGAACTTGGGTCGACAGCAATAAATCGGGAAAAAGCTAGGGTTTCCTCATTTTCCACTCCTCCACTTGGTGCAGCCGAGATTGGAGAAGAAGGAGGCAATTTTGGTGTTCTTGGGCTTAAATCTACACCATCTTTGAGGGTCTATGCATCTAAGCTAAGATCTAAGGCATATTTCATCTCCTAACTAGTTTATGAACTTGTATTGGGAAAAATTGTGATTATGGAGTTGGTATGTGGAAGATCTTGTTAAGGGTGTTTATGGAGAGTGTAAAACACCCATAGGTAGTATATGGATCATGTGTTCAAGTTGGATTTATGATTTGTTGGTGAAATCATGAACTAGAGTTTTTGGATTTCCACCAAGCTTATGAGCTTGGTGGTTGGGGTTGAGTATGATGATGTTAGATGATGTCTAGTTATGGATGATAACTAGAAATGTGATGATTATGTTGATAGGTTGCAAGGACCTAAGAGTTGAAGTTATTCCATAGGCGGGAAGCAAGGATTCGGGTTAACAAACGCGATCTGGAAAGCATTGCTAAGGTGAGTACATGAGACTTTAAACTGAGTACATAGTGAATGGTTTTGAAATACATATGATATTTTTATGGGTCTTTATTAATACATGTTTTATAAAGATAGTTATTGAAAATGAAAGAAAATATGTATAATGTGATACTAGAATAAGTCTAGTATGATTGATGATTTTTGGAAGTAAGAATGGTAAAGTAAAGTAATTATGGAATCTTTATTCAGGAATAATAATAATAAAATTATTGAGTAAAAGAATGTATATTGAATCCCTATTAATAAATATGTATTAGTAAAGCAATTGGGAATGATTTTTATAGTAGTGAATATCTATTGGTAAGATTTACTAATGAAAGTAAAGAACGAATATATATGAAAATGAATATGATGTGACTAGTAACAATTATGTATTATAGTCAACAAAGAGATAAAAGTAATATGACATCGTTAACTGAGAAATGTGTCTCATGAAATGTGTAAGTATGGACCTTCTAGGGTCATAGATGTAGAAGTAGATGTGAGTTGCTTATGATCGAGTCCATGGGACTATACAGGTACGTTCATACTATGTCGAACTAGTTATATATAGTTATTTTTGGATAACTAACTTGTTTGATGATTTATGTGATAGCCAAAAGCCTTGATTGATATAACTATTGAGTACGGTAAGAACGAGATGATGTGATGCTAGTTAGGTCGGGGGCAACCCGATAACTAGACATGGTGATGTTTCTAACTAGTTCGGGGGCAACCCGATAGTTAGATAGGATAGTGCTTCTAGCTAGTTCGGGGGTAACCCGATAGTTGGATATGATGGTGATTCTAGCTAGTTCGGGGGCAACCCTATAGTTGGATATGATGGTGCTTCTAGCTAGTTCGTGGGCAACCCGATAGTTAGATATGTTTGTGATTCTAGTTAGTTCGGGGGCAACCCGATAACTAGATATGTTTGTGCTTCTAGCTAGTTCGGGGGCAACCCGATAGTTAGATATGTATTGCTAGGAGAGCACAGTCGATAGGGTCACAATAGGGTGACTAGGCGGAATTGATGTAGTGTATATATATATATATATATATATATATATATATATATATATATATATATATATATATATATAGACAAGGGTTCATGCGAGAACACTTAATATTGCGAGAACTGCGAGAACTACTTATTAGCCTTTAAATTATTAGATGTGTGGTCTAGATCATGAGTGGTTGAATTGTAATTAAGTAAACAAAAATTAATTAAAAAGAAAACACGGAGGGGTATTTTCGTACTAATGCAAAGAAGTCTAATTAAGTAGAAGATATTATTTTTAGTTAAAATAAAATTGGGTATCTTTTTTTCCAAAACAAAACACACGCACATATGTGTGTTTCTCAAAAACCTAAAAACCTCTCTGCTCTCTCAAAATGCATTCACCAACCGCCGCCACACCCTCCTCCTCGTCTGTATTGTTTCCGGCACACATCGCCTGCACCGCTGGTGCCTGTTCGCACCACTATCAGATCTCCCAATATCGAAATGGCAGATCTAGGATTTCAGTCGACACCGACGGCGGCAGATCTTTGATTTAGTCATGTATTGGCAACAACCGCGGGCAGAGATGTGACACGATTCCGACGAACTAATCCATATGAACCACCACACAGATCTAATGAACAATTTTGTCGAAATCGTATTTTGTTTTGTTGTTTTCTTCTTCGTCATTGATTCCGACATAAATCTGATTTTGTTTCTTCTTTTTGCTAGCGGTTCCATGTTGCAAAAAAAGTCACCCTCGTCGCCGGCGAACACCCAAAATGTTGATGGTGTTGATTGGGTGTTGATTTGGGTGAGTTCCTGATGATATTACTTATAACATTTTGTTGAAATGTCATTGTAAGTATGGTGATTTTGAAACTCTTTTTTTAATTAATTTTGGTTAATTTTGGTATAATATAAGCTAATTTTATAATATGCAGATAAAATGTTGGCTAAAAAGAGAGTGAGTAGGTTGTAAGTCGTCCCTTACTGTACTCTAAACTAAACTATTATATGTGAATTTTTACTTACTATTGTAAGAATATTGGTTTTCATTTCTATTCAATTATTCATTAAAATATCTTTTTAAATGGTAAAAAATTGTTCGTTTGCAGGTCTAAAGTCCCGATCAAAATGGGTAATTGTTAGTACGTATAAGAGTTGTCGGGTTGTTTTACATGCAAAAACGTTTGGGTTTGATTTGTTCATCAATAATGCTTGTGTTTTGGTTTAATTGTTTGATGTAATATTGGTTTTTTCGTTTAATTTAATGTTGTGTTAACTATATTTGTATTCGTAGTTGAGATGTCAAAAGCTATAATGATGGTTTAAAATAAGAAGATCAACTGATCAACATTGAACAAATGATTAGTGTTCATTAACTAAGGTTAATAAAATTAAATAAGGTTAATAAAATTTGTTCATCATTGTATACATTAAATAAGGTTAATAAAATTCTTTGTATGAGTCTAAGGTTTCAATTCATAGTTTGTAACTTTGTTCATTCGTTCATAATTGAATACATTAAATAAGGTTAATAAAATTCTCTGTCAGACTTGTTCATTATGTATATTGTAGATTTGTTCATTAGTAAATCTGTAAATTTTGCAAATTGAACACATTATCATTATGCTGAACAGGTTAAATATGGTTAAAAATTATTAGTAATTTTTAGGCGTTCATCAATGAACACATACGAATTGCGAAAAAATTTACAAATTACCAAATTCGAATCCTAAAAAATAGGATTGAGGTTAAAAATGAATTGATTTAATTAAGGAAACTGGATTTAATAAAAATATTTTATTGTTAAAAAGACTACAATACCCTTTAGATTAAAAAATGTAATTAAGCAAAATGATTGGCTAGAAAGTGGTTCTCGCAGTTCTCGCAATTTTAGTGGTTCTCGCATGAACCGCTCTCTCTCTCTCTCTCTCTCTCTCTCTATATATATATATATATATATATATATATATATATATATATATATATATATATATATATATATATATATATATATATATATATATATATATAGGGTGCAATTCAGCGCAGAACCATTTTTAGCGACAGAACCACAGAACCCTCTTCCAGCCAATCAAATCGCATCATTTAATAATTAATATGTTTTTTTTAATATTAAACGAAAAGGGTATTTAAGTCAAATTGCACAAATTGGTTATCAGACGAAATACATTGGATGTTTGCGGCGTGTAAATATTTAACGAAATACATTGGATGTTTGCGGCCTGCAATATTTAAGGAAATACATTGGATGTTTTGGCCTGTAGTCTATGGAACATAAGATGTTTTTGCTATTAGGCATTGAGTATTGTACGAAATGTGTTTCGTAAAATAATCATTATATGATGTTGGCCCAAATACATACAATGTTTACGCTTTCAATACATACAATGTTTATACGAAAACACTTTAATATCAAATTTAATAATGACAAAACATCAAATGCAGTAATGACAATCTGATTTAATATCAATGTATCAGTATGAAGTGTAGTTTGGATGATGCTGACATTGAATGTTTTACGATATGACTACGACAATCGATTTAGGCCTCCGACTTTCGTTGTAACACCTGTAAACATAAATTATATACACTTCATACTTGTTTTAAAGCTCAAAAAACCAAACTACACTTCATTTCTTCCTCTCACTTCTCCTAACACCTGTAAACATAAATTATATACACTTCATACTTGTTTTAAAGCTCAAAAAACCAAACTACAATACGAATAATATTCAAATGTTTCAAAAATTAACAACAGTTACATCAACATCAATGTTTAAACAATTAACCTCGCATGCATCAACATCAAATGTTTTCAGGGGGAAAAAAGATTTCCAAAGGAAAAAACATCAAATGTTTTTTTCAAAATATCAAATGTATTCTGGGAGTTTGTAGAATATGTTTTTTTCAAAATATCTATGGCCAATTTATGGGATTTAAAAAAACCCCATCTTCAATTAGTTACAAATCATCGTACCACTGACACGAATGTCCTCTTCAATGTTATCTAGAATTAAGAAACAAGTTCAACAAGGCACTTAAATTGATACATGGATACACGTATCCGAATTTTAGCAACAATCCAGATATAAACACAGAGTTGGGTACTCAAGTAAGCAATAAATCACAAAATTAAATAAATTTGCAACCTTTCGGATGATCAACAAAAAGTTCAGATTCAAATTGAATGATGCTTACCCATTTGAACTAGATTAGGAGAGTGATCGAGATAATTGATCGCGTTCAATTACAAACTTCCCTAACACTTGAAATGATACAAAAAACAATAAATTAGGAGAAACAGATCAATCATTCAATTTTAGGATCGCGTTCTACACCGAATCGATTTCAATGTCACTGCTGCCGATGGAGATCGTGAATTGATGGTCTCCGGATCAAGAGATAGAGGAGGAGGAAGGAAGACGTGGGTCTACCTGACAAACCCAATAGCCTTATAGGTTCAAGTTAGGGTTAGATTCTTTTCACCTTAACGTGTTTAGGTCCGACTAGCCTTATTTCCTATAGGGTCACATTGGGAGTTAATTTTAATTTTATGCAAACTCGATGGATATGACCTGATAAGACCACAAACTAGCTCTGATAACCCGATTGACGCCCGCGTACACCCCATGATGAGTCTATGAGAGCATATAGCACGTCGATTTCATTTAAAAATACAAATCTTGCTTAAAAAACAAACCCAAAATCTCAAGCAATTTAAGACTTGGAACGAATAATTGGTTTGACCCGAATAATGTCGGCCCTGGTATAAAGTTCCCTCTTTTGGTTGATGGTGGAAAGTGAGGAGTCAAATATTATTGGACAAATATACAAAGTGGCAAGCCCTGAACTAACCCGGTCCACATATTGAGAACCCTTTTTAAGTTTTAACTTTTACTGTTCACATCTGCAATGATCGTTTTTACCCTTTTGTTGAAATCCACCAATCACCACCATCCACCACCTAAATTTTCTCCACTTCTTTTTCATACCACTTCATTTTCACTATTTATATATTTTAATATTATTATCAAGTGACCTTCCATCATTGAAGCTTGGATATTTTAGCATTATTAGCAAGTGATACTCCATCATTGAAGCTTGAACGGACTTCTTTTGTTCAACTTTTGGAATTGCTCGAGGCTAGTCCCAACGAGACTCTTCGGAGACTTCTCCACACCCGACAAGTTCTCCCCATTGGCATGCCTGATCAGTTGAAGGAAGAGTGGAGAAGAGAAAAGTGTGGGGTCCAAAGTAATTTAATATAATATTTGGTATTTTGTGTGTGTGGGTATCTTATAATGATGAAACCCAACAAAACTGAAAAGAATGGGTATTGATGACATTGATATGTGTGTGATTCTGATTTGTTAAAAACTGATGACATGAGTTGTGTCATTGTTGGTACATACCGGTGTAATTATATCATCATTAACTTTACTACACAACTTATACATGAGCTCAAATATTGGTATTGTGACCAAACTGAAAATAAACCACAAAAGCGCCCGAGTAGCGACAGCTATATAATTTATCATATTATCAGGGGAAGACTTATTATGGTGCACGAGGTTGCCCGTGCTATCCCTGAAATTTTTCCGAATACTATTAAAATAGTGTTAAATTTTTTATTTTTTATTTCATTAGTGTATATGACACTCTTGAGAAAAAAGAATACGCAAACAATCCTCAAATATATTTCTGGTCCGTCACTACACATTATATTTCTCCACGCATGTTATCAATTGTATACACTTTTAGGTGTGTTAAAAATGCACAAAATAAAATGTGGAAAATTATATTATTTATTGTAGTGAACTATTAAGGTCTCCACAGATTAATCTAAGTGACTTCAACACTTGACTATCATCAAAAAATTTCATATAAGCCTATCTATTCAAGGTTTTTTTTTTCATCCAATGGAAACTACAAAGTATATAAAATGTAGTTCCTGAACTATTATTACAAACACGTCCGGAAAATCGTATAAAATACATTAAATTAAATAAGAAGCCATCTTTAACTACGAGTATGAGGAAAAAAATTCAATGAATAATAAAAGACCAAAAAGACCCAAAAGCATGTCCGGGTCCAGAAAGATTGGATTTGGAACGAGTTATAAGATAAGATTTGTCAGGAGTTAGGACTAATAAAAGTCTTGAATCAAGCCCATTACACTCTTAATATAGAAGCATATCAGCCCAAACTGAATCAATATCATTTGAACCACAAGAAGATGGATATTGGTTTAATCTTCTCCATTTAAAATTTATTCCACAAGTATATAACATACCATCAATGTTTTAAACGTCCGATTTAACTTGGGACCCAAGGAAGAGAGCGGATCGACAGAATCCGGGTTTTTGCTTATTAAATACCCGTTGCAACCCGACTGATTTTTGTCAAACTCAGCGACCCGCTTAAATGTCTAAAAGTTCTAAATTCCTATATCACATGTTGTCCTATACAGCTAAAGCTAAATCACGTACGGGCCATGTCTCTCACCGTCTCACAATCTCACGTTTTTAGTTGACCCGGTTTGAACTGTCGGTCCAGCTGGTTGACCCTTGACCACGCCAACGTACTACATCGACTAAAAACCCGGGTCTTAAAACATTGCATAAAATCTGATTTAATAGATTAATTTTGCATACAATTATGTTATAATAGATACAAAAAGCCGTTGTAGTTAACATGTTAAGATCAAATGTAATGGTTAAGAATACATTCAACTCGATGTAGTTCTATAATCAGGATACAATTTTGGCCTTTTTAGCTTCACGATCCTCATCATCAATCCTATCATCTTCTTCGATGTTCTTACGTTTCAAAAATGTGACGAGCCCTTCCAACACAACCTCCACGTCATCAGACTTCATGAGTTCCTCTGCCACCTCAGCTGGTGTAACCTTTTTGGTTTTGATCAAGTCTTTGATTTCCCTAAATCTCCAATGATAGTCGGGAATGTTAAGGTAGTTGGCAGCTAATGTCTTGAATCCGTTGATGGTCAAATATGACATGTGAATGTGTACATCCATGCGCCCGGGTCGAAGCAATGCCGGGTCAAGTCTTTCCTTGTGGTTGGTTGTAAATATAATTATGCGTTCGTCCCCACAACATGACCATAGCCCATCTATGAAATTTAAAAGCCCCGATAAAGAGAACTACATTTTAAATACAACAAGATGTCAAATAAAATAACTCCATTTCATGAAATATGTCATTTAGTGGCATAATTAAACGTAATATTACTCCCTAATAAAGTTAAAAAAGGAAATTAAATTGTAACTAAAAGTCAAAAAGGAGCCGGTGAGATTGAATAAATTAATATTTTGATAGCATATAATAAAGTGTTCCACATCTTGGTCCCTTTCTAGAAAATGTGTCATTAACTGTCACAATTTTTCTGCAGTGCTCATAATTCATATGATGTTCGAACAATGATGGAGGTTTTGGAGTCTTATTTTCGTAAAAAATTGTCTAATTCATACCTTAAAATTAGGGGTGTGCATTTCGGATTATTCGAAATTTCGGATATCCGAAAATCAGATATTTCGGATATCCGAAATTTCGGATAGTGGATTTTCGCTATCCGAATCCGAAATTTCGGATATCCGAAATTTCGGATACAAATATCGGATAATCCGAAATATCCGAAAATCCAAAGTTTCACAATTCGTTGAATAATATTACCAGCAAATTAAGCTAATTAGCGCAATTATTTCAATATTTATAAACTAAAAATAACATCTTTAACTATATGGAACATGAAGCTATCATAAACATATTAATATAGACATAACATATCGGTGTACTCTTGATATTAGATAATATTAAATTTTTTACATATAAAAAATCAACAAAAAATCGGATATCGGATATCCGAAATATCCGAAAATTCGTAATACTGGTATCTGTTAGAAATATTTTGATTAATATTCATTAAAGATTTGATATGTCAAAACTATTAAACTACAAGGACCTAAATTGAAGATATGGAAGTTCAAATTCAAATAAAGATTTAGGAGATAATCATTAATGTAAAAAGATATAGTATATCTTTATTAGTTTAAAAGATTTAGTATTATCTTTTCCTTGTAAGTCTTGGGTTTTCTAGTATATAAAGAAACCTAATGACATATAATTAGATGTTCTTGGAACCCACGTTTTAACGTGTTTTGTGTGTAAAACCTAAGCCTCAAGATCGTTTGATCCTGTTTAACGAAGAACCGTTCTATGTATTCATATATAGAATTGAGGCTTTTAATGATGAAAACTTGTTTAGCTATACATATATGTTCAACTAATTCCGCAATTTTGTTATTTGTATATGCTTATTCCAGATAAGAACTAACTATTCTTGAGCCTAAAGATCTATGTTTATGAAGAGTTATTCGATCTTCACAATTGGTATCAGAGCACGGTGGCTCAGATCTGGAACGAAACAAGAATCTATCAATGATTACATAAAAATAAAATTGAGTTATTATGAACACCATCTATGAATCTACTCAAGTTTACTACGGTGGCTCATAGATTCTACTCAATTTTATGAAGAACAGAAGGGACGAAGGCAACTGTGAGCTAAAAGAGTAAATCCGATCCCAAATTCAAAATAAAAACTTCTCCGGCAACACCAAACCCACCACCAAAACCAACGGCAGCGGTGGTTGTGGAAGTCATCCGCCGGAATTTAACTGCAACTATTTTTCATGTTACACTATTTACTGGGTTCGTGGGGACGCTTCATCAAACCGACTATTAAAAAATAAGTTTACTGGGTTCATGAACTCATTGATGCTTATGAAGATGGATTGATGCAAAACAAGAAAAGAAGAAATAAAATTTCTCCACACGTGCCGACACAAGTTATTGAAGTGTTGATTTGACACATCAAGTCTTTTGCCTATTTTACTACTGGTATCTCAATTTCAATTTACTACTGATCCTATGAAATTGCTATTTGCTACTGATCAACGAAATGGAACTTTACTACTGGTATCAGATTACTTTTACTACTGATCAGTATGGATACAATTTTACTACTGATCCATATTTAATTACTACTGACCAGTAGTAAAACAAAATTACTACTGATTCAGTGTTTCGATTACTACTTCTGCGTTGACTGATAAATTATTAATCAGTACTGACCGAAAAATTTTAAAATTTTTTTTGATACTGATTTCTTCCATACAACTGATACATCATACTTTGGAAAGCATGACCCACACCATGCTCATTCCATACTACGGTTTATTGATCGTATCTGATAATAATGTGAAACGAATCACATTATTCACACACACAGGTTGAAGGCATGATGAAGATAAAGGAAAGTTTTTATTTGCTACATATTTGATCTTTATCAATTGATTACAGAAGATAAATGATTATATTTCATTTGAAGATGAAGTGGAAAGTCTTACTACATAAGATGTTATGTATTGTTGTAACTGCAATTCAACCGAATCTTAACGAAAAGATCTGTTGAAGACTAAGATAAGCAAGTCCCTCATACAAGATATGACGTTGCTGATTACTATATTTAGACGGAATGTGATGCTTAGTTTGAGTTTCTACTTCAACTTCAAATAGAAGATAGTTAGTTTTCAATGTAATTAATATAGCCTTGAAGAACACAAGAATGATAGCACACTTTTAGGGGAAGAAAAAGTGTTGATCATTCAAGGGGAAGTTCAAGTTTCTCGGATTGATTTGATTATGTCAAAAAGGGGAAGAGACTTGAAGATTCCTAGCTAATTCTACAAGTTTTGTCAAATCAAATAGGGGAAGATTGTTAGAAATATTTTGATTAATATTCATTAAAGATTTGATATGTCAAAACTATTAAACTACAAGGACCTAAATTGAAGATATGGAAGTTCAAATTCAAATAAAGATTTAGGAGATAATCATTAATGTAAAAAGATATAGTTTATCTTTATTAGTTTAAAAGATTTAGTATTATCTTTTCCTTGTAAGTCTTGGGTTTTCTAGTATATAAAGAAACCTAATGACATAGAATTAGATGTTCTTGGAACCCACGTTTTAACGTGTTTTGTGTGTAAAACCTAAGCCTCAAGATCGTTTGATCCTGTTTAACGAAGAACCGTTCTATGTATTTATATATAGAATTGAGGCTTTTAATGATGAAAACTTGTTTAGCTATACATATATGTTCAACTAATTCCGCAATTTTGTTATTTGTATATGCTTATTCCAGATAAGAACTAACTATTCTTGAGCCTAAAGATCTATGTTTATGAAGAGTTATTCGATCTTCACAGTATCCGAATCCGAAATTTCGGATATCCGAATTTTCGGATAATTTCGGATTGGATTTCGGATATTTTTTTCAGATTTTCGGATAATTTTACCAAAAGTTCTTTGGCTTTGTTATATGTGTCTTTCATCCTTATAGTTTAAGAGTTTAAATTCTATTATGAACATATATGATATCTAGAAGTATATTACTTCGTAATATTTACCGTTTAAAAATAAGAAAGAAAACTAGAAACTTATTCTGAAAATTGTAAAATGAGATAAATGTGATAATGATAATGATAATAATAATGGGTAATTGTTTAAGGACAATCTTGTAAAATTTTCTTTCAAAAAGCTGCACTTTTTTCAAAAACTAATTCAGTTGTTTTTAAAAAAAAAATCAAAGTTAAATTTTTTTATATCTAAGTAAAAGTTTATTTTGATTAAAAAAATATTTTTTAAAGCCAAAAGCTAAAGAAAAAAGCTGTTTCCCAAATATTTGTAATAATATCAGAAGAAAAAGTGTATGTATGACCATTCAAAATGCACTATGCCACTTGCAATCAGACTATGAGATGACCAAACAAGATAAAGAAAAAAAGAAAAAATATCCCGAACAAACCTGGGGATCACGAACAGATTTAACCTCAGGAAATCTAGACGGAGTAACTCCTTTCCGATCCGGCAACTGTATGCTGCAATCTATATCCTCAATCACAAGTATGGAACGATTCGATGTTCTTAACATCAATTTCTTCAAACTTGAATCACCTCCAACATTCATCAACTGTAAATCATAAATATCAAACTTAAGATAATTCGCTATGGCAGCAATCAAGCTTGATTTCCCGGTTCCCGGCGTACCGTACAATAAATACCCTCTCTTCCACGCCTTCCCCACTTTTTTATAAAAATCTCGTCTCCTCAAGAACAAATCCAAATCATCCATGATCGCCTTCTTCATCTTCGGATCCATCGCTAGTGTCTCGAACGTTGATGGATGGTCCAGATTCACCGATTCCTTGAAACCCCCTGGTCCGCCACCGTACGATTGCAGGTTATGCAGCTTCACAACTTTTTTCTGGTTTTCAAGCTCTTGAGATTTTCTAATAATTAATGGTAAGTAGGAACTTATTATAACCTCTTTGTATTTTTTCTCAAATGACAGCTCGATGTATTTTCTCTCCGGCGAAAAACTGCCGCCGGAGCTGCTCTTTCCACCACCGTATCCAAACTCATCGCCGCCGCCGGAGTTACTCTTTTGCTGCGGCTGCTGGCGGACGTACTTCCATGTAACCGGAATTTCTTCGAAGGAATCCGCGATTTCCTCGGACTCTGCAAACTTGATGTTGATGTGGTTTTCTTTGACGGATTTGGTGATCCTGAGACGGTCGGAATCGGGGTTGATTCTGGTGCAGAGGAAGGCTTCAGCGGCATCGAACATGTGGTTGGTGGTCATGCCGTCTTTTTCGTCGAACACAAGAGTGAGTTTTGACGATTTAGGCTTCCAGTAGAATCTGACGGTGTCAACGACGTAGCGACGGAGTTCTCTTGGAAAGAGCTGGTTAAACATTGTACGGAAGAGCATAATTGAGGTTGACATTGAGGCGTACGCCGACAGCAGCGACGACGCTGTCGGTATCTCCGGGAAACTTCGGGATGCCATTTGTGTAATTACGTCTGATACCACAGAAACAGAGGATTGTCGAATTAGTTCTATACATAAATAATTTCAAGTAAAAGAATTAGTTTGGATACATAAGTGAAAGTTCCTTTTAATTGTTTTATACGTACTTTGTCGCAAGATGAATATTTATTTAGCTATGATGTTGATCGACAAGAATTCTTGGCGAGCAAGTAAATTAAAATCCTTATTTTTGTCAATTAATTATTATAAGAATTTCATTTATTCTAATTAAACGGCTAGTTAGTAAGTTAGTGGTTCGAGCATACAGTGACATCCAAAAGGGACATTATGTCTTCTATCGAACCTTTCATGTATTTGTACACGACAGGATTTGAACCCATAATCTATAGATCATGGACAACACCTAATCTTATCCACCTATACCATTAGGTTGAAGATTTGGGTATATAAGAATGTCATATCTATGTGTATACTTTTTTCTTTTTCTTTTTTTTGAAAAAAAACTTAATTAAAGAAGAGTTCGGCATTACCATCAACCCTCCCTTAGACCGTGCGGTATGGGCCAAGAGGGGGCCGTGGGGGAGCCGAGGTGGCACTCGGGCACGACGTGGAGGAGAGGGGCACACCGCCCCCTACACGGCGTGGGGGTGTGTGGTGCTCGACGGTGGCCACGGACACGAGAGACAACGAGCGGGGTGTTTGGGCGAGCCGACCGTTGAACGGTCATATGACCGTTAAAATTAAAAAAAAACTTTTTTTTTTTACTTTTTATTTACCCTATAAATACACATACTAATACATCTTTTTTACTCACACCTTTACCATCTTTCTCTCTACAACCTTTCTCTCAAAATAATATTTTTCTCACATCTTTTACTACCAAATGGATTCCAACCAAAGCACGCCTGATTCCAACCAAAACACGCAAGACAATCTTGGATTTGCACAGTTCGAGCCATATGTTAATTTGCTCAGCTCAGGTACTGCCATTCCACCAAATCCCCAATACCAACAACCTCAATACCAACAACCTCAATACCAACAATTCCAAAACCCCCATTTCCAAAACCCCCATTTCCAAAACACCCAATTCCAAAACCCCCAATTCCAAAACCCTCAATTCCAAAACACACAATTCCAACCAAATCAGTTTCAACAAAGTCAATTCCAAAGTGCTCAATTCCAAAGTACACAATTCCAACAAACAGAGGCTGGCGGTAGTCGAGCAAAAAAAGAAGTCGAAAGGAAAGGGGAAAGCCAAAGAAAAAGAAGTTATTGATTCTGATGGTCCATTGACTTGGACCACTGAAGAAGAAGTCGCTTTGTGTAAAGCTTGGTGTGCCTCGTCAAAAGACCCAAAGGATGGGAATAGCAAGAAAAGCAAAGGGCTATGGGACGCTGTGTCCAAAACATTCCACGAGCTTATGGGGCGTCCAACGTACCGAAACCACGACAAACTTTCTGGGAAATGGCGTCAACTAGTCACCAATTTAACAAAGTTTAACGGTATCTACAACAAGCTCATGTCTGAGAAACGTAGCGGGATGAGTGATTTTGATGTTATGGCAGCGACAAGGCTAGAATACAAGGGTAATGGGCGTAATAGTTTTGAGCAAGAAAAGCAGTGGTTGGTTGTCAAAGACGACCCAAAATGGTTAGCGATGCCGACTTCACAAGAGCACCAACAACAACAATCAAAGCGGTCTCGTAGTTCCCAGTCGGTTGATGTTTCTGATGGTCATACGACTACTTCGCGTATCGACCTTAATGCTGGGGACGACGACATCCCCGATGACTTATTCGATGAAGTCGAAGAAACCCCCACTCCAAGCCGACCGGTAGGAAGAGATAAGACCAAACGAGCACTACGGCATGCGGCGCAACAGGCATCGTCGAACACTACGATGGACGAAGTCGCAAAGTTGTTGGCCGATCATGGTGTGTCGTCAAAAGAGAAGGTTGCGTTGAGGAGGGAAAAACTGCAGACCGACAAGACCGCTAAAGAGGGAAAAATTATGCTCAATACCATCTCCATTTTATATACTTCACCTTTCATACAAGGTACATACAAATACACCAAAAAACCATAACACAGGCTCACAAACTCAACCTGCCCTATCAAATACAGAAACTAAAACGGAAACAGCTAAAGTACTACACGACAAACTGCATTTTAATTAAAAAAAAATCCATTCTTTAATGATAATGGCCTGTACATCAGCAGGTCTACTTTTCATTAAACAGTGTTTCGTTTCTCTCTATCCAAATGTAATATACAGTTGCAGCCAAAAGAGCTCTTCTCAATATACTACAAATACTCTTGTTACAAGTACTAGCAGCAAAAGCAGACACTATATTGTCCAAATCATCACTCAAATTGTTTACTTTAATCAACCCTTTCACGTTATTGAAGAACAAATGTTTGTGAGAGTCATTTCCTTTTTTACATAGAGGACAAATAAGATTACTGATATTACTCCATTTAAGCATTCTGTCTTGGTTTTGCAGTCTACCTAGCTGTAACACCTCAAATTTTAATACAAAACATTTGCCCAAAATAAATCATTTTTCATAAATAGAAGAACTATTCCAAAAATATGGATTTACAAAAACATTTGGTATGAAAATCAGAGTAATAAGTTTGGTGTTACAAAATAGATCAAAACCAAAGCTAAGCATAAATCCAATCTAAGTTCTTCTACTCTAGGCCCCGCATCTCTATCCATGCGTACCTAAACCTTCGATCCCGAACCTGAGTAAATAGCAAAACAACAAGGAGTACGTGAGACAAAAACGTCTCGTGAGCTACATGGATTTAGACCCAATAATAAATATAATCGTATGACATATAGACAAACATGTAAGTAAATCATCCATCTAACTAGTCACCCTATTGTGACTCTAATACTTTGCTTTCCTAGCAATCATATCCGGTTATCGGGTTGCCCCCGAACTAACTAGAACCACCTTGACTTATTAACCGAAATCCATCGCCATTAATAAGCCTCAAGATACCGGCAAGAGGGATTCGCCCAATCTACCAATACCTGCCTTACTCACCGGACTACCTCCAATTAGCAAGACTACTATCGTGGTGGAGTCGATTGGAATCCACCCAACTACCCCTCACACCACACCTCATGACCGGGGGTCCCCCGCATCATCACGTCATCTCAACGTATCATAACTCAATGGTTATGTCAATCTAGCTCTCGGCTATCACGTCTATCATCAAACAAGTTAGTTCAATACTATTATCGGTATAACTAACGACTAACTACTAGTCTACACAATTAAGCAAATAGACCATAACACAAGTAATAAAGGGATTTCATAGGCTATGTATACAGTAAATTTCCACACGTACTCACCTTAGCAAATAGGATGCTCCAACCGAAATCATCAGTGGAAGTGATAAAGTAGGTAACACCTTCCCTAGTCTTAGTTCTAAAAGGGTCACATGCATCAGTATGTATGAGTCCAAGTAGATTTTAGCTCTTTCGCCAACATGGGAGAAAAGCTTTCTTGTTATCTTTCCATAATATACAAGAGACGCATTTAAATGATTCATAATCATTTGTTAAGAAGCCCTTCGTGTTGTATTGTCAAAATGTGTTTCTTGTTTATGTGGAAAAGATGACAATGCTCTAGGTAAATGGAATCCAAACCGTTTTGGATTCTTGAGTGCTACATTTCTATATAGAACTATCGTTTGAATCTGGATCATGCATATCAATTTCAAGCATACTATTACAAGGAATAGTTATAAAATATGTTATTTTTCATAAAACAATATATCATAATCCATAATAGTTTGAATAAATCATTATTCAACAAACGATAAAGCTAAACAATGCATAATTGACAATTGTTCAAAATAATAATTAACGCATTAGGAAGGATTAGATCACAACTTCCATTATTTTAACTTTATACTTTACTTTTAATCTTGCACATTTGTGTAAATGTGAGTTCCACAACTAGTGTCATACACTCAAGATTTATTAGTAAAAGTATAGAGTTCTATAATGAAGATACCTAATGTGCTAGCCATAACACATTTGTCCTTCATCAACTCTGCCAAGTAGGCAGGACAGTTCCTCCTTCAATGGCCGGTTTCATCTCAATGATGGCAAGAAATATCCCTTGTAGGGTGCTTCTTTTTAGCATGTGGGGGAATCGTAGGTTTGGAAAAGTAAACTAGTTTACCCTTACCTAGACTCTTGCCTTGTGCTTGCGGTTTTACCTTCCCTGATTGCTCGAAAATAATTTGGTAACCTGCTCAACCAACTTTACTATAGCATGTTATTCACCAATTGTTTTCCCCATGCTATGTACTTTAAAACTCTTTTCAAACTGGTCATAGTCCTTGGATAGTGAGGTAAGAATCAAGCTCATTCCAAGAACTTGTGGCAATGGGTAACCAAGACTCTATATTTGATCAAGATAGCATTTCATATTCAAGATGTAAGTGCTAACTGATTGGTCATCCTCCTGCTTGTAAGTGTGGAATGCTTTAACTGTTTCGAACAGTTCATGTTCTGCTTGTTGTGAAATATCGTTTTCAACTCGCTTAACGTGTCATATGCTGTGAGTTCCTCGAAGTTCTTTCGAATCTCGGGGTTCATGCTCACAAGCATAGGAGTAGCGACTTCTTGGTGTTCGTAAAACGTTTCGGTAAAGGCTTGACGAACAGCAGCAGAAACATTCACAGGAGGTGCCTCAGGTAAGGCCTCTTGTAGGTGTATCAACTTTCTCATTTCTAAGGACAATCCTTAGAGTTCGATATCAGTCGATAAAGTTGATATTAGTCAGTTTCAGTTTTCAAGAACTGATTTTAGAGTGGAGATACTTAGATTTTGATTTGTTGATGTTATCTGTATAACACACAAAGTTCAAAAAATAGTATTTTCAATAATAATTTCTTTTAATAAATTAACTACCCAATTAATTTTAATTAAAATCTAAGATCCCATTGAGCTTCTATCATCGCATCAGTTGATCTGCTAGAGATGATAGATCCAATGGGTAGGTGACGATCAACAATTGCATTACAAGTGCAACTCTTAGAGGTATGGGACTTCATGGCACCTAGTGAACAAGCATCTAGGGTCAAGTGGCATGTTTGTCGCATCTTCGCCTCGAGTCAAGGTCTCACCGTTAACTCGATTAAGTCATCCAATGTGAAATCATGTCAAAACAGATCTAGGTCTCACGCGTAGAGAATAATGACCTCGGATCTAAATTCAAACCACGTCTCACGTGAATTCAAAAATAGAAGCAAGTGATTTCAACCGATTGGACGACGTGACTTAAATTTTAGGTATGATAAATTTTAATTATAAAATTTTATTTAAGATATGAATGAATCATGTACTTCATTCATACCACTTCATAAGTCGGTTAATAAATGGTAAAAACATGTAACGATTATTAAGGTGTAATTAAATCATCAATATGATGACTCGTGATACCACTGTTAGTGATTTACGGTTTTTAATCAAAGTAAAACACGCAGCGGAAATATAACATAAATCACCAATCAAGGATCTACATATTGACAATCTAATTAAGCAATAAAGATCAAAGAGTTATGATGAAAATCATACCCTTAAAGCCTTTGATTACACCAATGAATGAGGATGATTTGTACAGTTGAAACCAAGGATTCAATAGAGTTGAATCCCTCTAGAGTAGTCCACACTACACGTCGTTGATTACCATGAGATGCTAGTCCCCCTAGTAACAATCAATGAACCAAATAACCAAAGCAATACGCCTCTTCCTTTTCTGTATGCTGTACGCACACAAGAAGGAATTTGGTGCCTTGTTGTTTTTCTTGGACGAATCACCAATTAAAACAAAGGAGGTGGTTTTTGGTTTTTCCATCTATTCATAAGACCTCCAAAATATCAAGACCCCATCTTTGTTTTCTCTGCTTGGCTCCGGCCGTATTCTCAAAGGAGAAGAAAAACGGTTGTGTTCATACGGTAGTAGATCATTAGGGTTTAATATCTTATATTAGGCAAGCCTAATGATCGTTGGGCCTTTTTACTTAAGCCTCTCTATGGTCCATTAATTAAATCAAGCTTAACTATTAAGCCCATTTAATTATCTCTTGTTACTTACGATATATAAATAATGTAAATACAATATTCACATTATATATATATTAAATGGTATCTCAGTGTATAAGTGTGTGATCCTATAGGCTCATATATAAATAGCCATATAACTATATGTCATGAGCGTGAAACATATTCCAACAGCTCCCACTTGCGCACGTCATAACAACAGGTAGTTATACAAGCAAAGGTTATAGTCTAGCAACCCGCCAATGCCATTAGAAATACATGACTGAGTTTCAGAAAACTCCAGGTTCAAAGTTTTTCAATCAGTTATCCTTTTGTTACTGATACCATGTTGAATTTTAGACAAGGATTAATGTCAATCTAAAATTTCAACGATTCTGTTTCTCGATCTTTACATTGAAGTAGATTACCAAACCAATCAAGATTCATCTTGATTACCTTTGGGTACGGCCGTACAAGCATCTATTCAAATCATCGAGGGGCCCAGTAGTATCTAATCCAAACATGTGGAGGAACAAATTCTTTATTGACTACACGTGTTTGATATATGCTTAATATCAAACCTGAAGATGGTTGTTATAACAGCCTTATCCAGGTCAGCGTTTAACCATATCAAAGTTTGATACTCCACACACACAAACCAACTTGCATCTCAAGTCAGAGGATAAGCGACAACGCCTTTGTGAGATTCACTTGTGACATAAATTCAGGAAGTGATTTCTCATAGGTTGGGTCAGTCCAATTGTGCATCACAATGAACAACATGTGAGTTTGATTTCATCATCCTTAGTCATAATAAGATCATGTCATCAATGCCCTCAGATTTGTCTTAATAATATTCCCATATCATTAATATGACAATGGACAATTTAGAATATAAAACACAGTAAATATTCAAGGATATAAACATGCAAATATAGAACACAATAGATATTCATATAAAAACGATCATATAAAATATATCAATTTATTCCAATAAAAACTGCTCAATGTTCCATTATTCAAATACTAAAACAGATTTACATGAAACTACTAGCTTGTCGAAGTCCAATGTTCCATTCATATTCAATATGTTTGGTACAAGACATTGAGTTCGATAAAGTGTCAGCTAGTTAGTTATTTGTTTGAACTTTAAGAGTACGAATTTCACATATCTCGATAAATCATTCGAATGTAGTGAACCTTCATAAATAGGATCTAGCGTCATCTCGACCTATATCAAAACCAGCATAAGAATAGCAAGTATACTTAGTTTCAGTTTGGTATCTCCACCATAACCAAGGAACATATATCCAGTATTTCAAAAATACTTCAATGTGTTCTTAACAGCGATCCAGTGACTCTCTCGTGGATTCTGTTGGTATTTTCCAGTAAGATCCCTTAAGGACGTTACGTTTAGCCTAGTGCTCCTTACAGCGTACATGATGAATGGAATAGCCGACTCATAGGGGATTACATTCATTCGCTTCCCCACATCAGGTGTGGAAGGTCCTTGAGTCTCACTCAAGTTTACATTGTATTGTATACGAGGACTTCCTCGTTTGGGAGCATTCATTCTAAACCGTTTTAGAATTTTTTCAATGTAAGCACTTTGACTTAAACCAATTAACCGCTTTGATCTATCCCAATAGATTCTTAACTTCAAGTATGTGTGTCGTATTTCTACAATCCTTCATGTCAAAACATTTTCCAAGCCAGGATTTGCATCTTGTAGCATTGGTATATTGTTTCACATGAGTGACATGTCATCAATACGTATGATTTGAGAAATGACAATGTTCTCACTAGCTTTCATATATACACATGCTCAGTTTGGGTTTTAGGTGAAATAAACGTTTTTATTTCATCATTAACCAAATCTCATAGTCATAGTAAACTACTGTAACACCGCTTTTTTTTAAAGGCAATTAAGTATTAGTCTAAGTACGGAAGCATCTAGTTAGTTAAGTTTACAAAACGTGGTCCCACAAAATATTACAACCAAAGTTAGTTAAAAGACGGTATTACTAGACACGACTCATTTTACAAAACATAATTTAAGCATGGTCAAACTTCCCGTCCAAGCCCGACCCGTTCAAGCCATCCAACCTGAAATGTGTCAATAAGGGAGGGATTAGCACAAAAGCTAAGTGAATGAATTCCTAACACTAGCAACTACACTAATCACTTAAACACGGAAGTTATAAAAACATCTCCGGTTGGGTAGTCACTTAAACGCGGAAGTTATAAAAACATCTCCGGTTGGGTAATCACTTATTTGAGAGGATCGGCGGCTTTGCGGGCCTTAAACCATGGTCGGCCAAAACCACGGTAACCGATAGCGTTTTGTATCCAACACCCGGGCAACTCCCTCCCCTTAACCATGTAACGCATACAGGTAAGGTCGGATACCCTATTAGTCGATACACTGTGCCCAGCCGTTATCCATCCGACACTGACCTCGTCCCGATTGTGCACATAGTCATGTATGGTATTCCCTAACACTAGGCATACATAACAAGTAGACTAGCTACGAAAAAAAACCGCGAAAAACGTCACAACTGAGTTCCCAATCGCGAACTCTAGTTCGCGATCGCGAACTAGGGTTCGCGTCGGGAACTCGGACGTGAACTACTTCGCGACGACCAACCAAATTCTATGGGGCTACTTCACGATCGCGAACTACTTCGCGTCGTGAACTCTCCACAACTGGTAATTTCCTGCATTTTTCACTAACATGCCAATACCAAATGTAATAATCGAAACCCGAGTTGTAGGTCGAATCCACTCACCTTTCGACTTTCGATTCCTTAACTAAGTGAGCTAGTATCACTGAGTATCCTTCCCGGTTCCTGTCAATAATATACCGAGTTAGTGATAACCCACTGAATCGTCAAAGTCATCAATTTCAACAACTAACTACACAAGACTCATAAAATGCACATTTTATGACATTTCCAACTAGCACCAATCCTTCATCAATACAATTGACCATTTTGACCATTTAGCAAGTATTCACAAGTAATTGACCCAAACTGGCCAAAAACCCGTACATGATCCTAACACTTCCATATTTCCCTCAACTAGCAATTAACCTTTCAACTAGCAATTCACAATCATTTAACAATTTCACCAAGTTGACAACTATCACAATTCCAAGTAACATACTTGTATAATCACTAGATCACCATTTTGACAAAATCATCCAAACACTAGTTAAATTACTTCACCATTTAATTAATACTAGGTTTTTAACATCCATAACTTAACAAACATGATTTCACAACCTAATAAACAATTATATCCCACCAAAACTCAGGAAATCCAAGATTTGTCAAAACCCACCTTCAACTTCCACCATTAATGGATGTTGAAGGTGATTTTCACCAAATCTTGTCTTCCTTCAACAATCAACCATACAAATGATGTAAAAGCTTGCACAAACACATAAAACAACATCCATAACAAGATTCACCAACAAATCATCAAGCTACATAAACCCTAGTTCAAACTCTAGCTCAAGAACACCAAGAACAAGCAAGAGGAAAGGTGTAACTTACTTCTAGACTTCTTTTAACACTAGAGGCAAGCAATATTTTGAGATTGGCACTAAGAATCACCACAAAAAGCTCAAGAAAATCAATGGTGGTTTGGGAGAGAAATGTGCAATGGAATAGTGGATAAGGTAGTGTTTTTTGAACAAGTGAGGAAGCAAAAGAGGGTGACCTCTCTTTCCCTCCTCCGAAAGCCGGCCAAAGCAAGGGTGGGACCCCCTTGTTGGCTTTTTCAGTTAATTAACAGTATATGTCTGAAAAGTCCCTTTCGAAATTAATTTATTTAAAATAGCAAACGGACTCCAATTTTAAAAACGAAAGCATTTCTGGAAACGATATTTAACAAGGAATCCAAATATATAAAAATCACGTTTTTATTCCAAATAGATCACAAGTCGGGTATTTTAACCCCTTGGTTAAAATACCGCAAAGGACAGCAGGCTAATTTAACTAACTAAGCATTCAATCAGATAATCATTTATTAAGATACCTTAAGGTCAATAAACTACTAGGCCGGGTTTTGGGATGTTACAACTCTCCCCCACTTAGGAAGATTCCGTCCCCGGAATCCCATCTCGATCAAACAAGGAGGGATAACGTTCCCGCATATCGGCCTCGGTCTCCCATGTCATATCCGCACCCAAACTGTGCTTCCACTTTACCAAAACCATAGGAATTTGTTTCTTTCTCAATTTCGTTACTTTTCGGTCTAATAACTCCACCGGTTCTTCGACCAATCTCTTCTTTGTATCAACCCGCAACTCTTGCACCGGAAGAATTTGGCTCGGATCTTCGATATTACACTTTCTCAAGTAACAAATGTTGAAAGTGTTGTGTATTGCCGACAACTCCGGGGGTAACTCGAGTGTTACCGATTGAGAATTTACCACCTTACTAATTCGAAACGGCCCAATAAACCTCGGGGCCAACTTTCCTCGTTTTCCAAAACGAATATCACCCTTCCAAGGTGATACCTTCAAGTAAACCATCTCATTTTCCGAGAACGTAGCGGGTCTACGTCTTGGATCGGCATACATCTTTTGTCGGTCACGGGCGGCTTTCAACTTTTCTCGAGCAATAGCAACTTTATCCGCGGTCATTTGTACAATATCGGGCCCCGCATATTGTTTCTCGCCCGCCTCCAACCAACATGTCGGGGTTCGACACCGACGTCCATACAACATCTCATACGGTGGCATCTTAATACTTGAGTGATACGAGTTATTATAAGCAAACTCGATCAACGGTAGGTGGGAATCCCACGACCCACCGTACTCTAACACACACGCCCGCAACATGTCTTCGAGTGTTTGTATCGTTCTTTCCGATTACCCATCGGTTTGGGGATGATACGCGGTACTTAAATTCACCTGTGTCCCCAATTCTCGTTGCAAGCTATTCCAAAAATTCGAGGCAAAACGGGGATCCCTATCGGACACGATAGAAATCAGAATACCATGTCCGGATACCACTTCATCAATGTATAATTTTGCCAATCTACTAAGTGAGGCGGTCTCACTAGTAGCCAAGAAGTGTGCACTCTTCGTCAAACGATCAACTATAACCCAAATCATGTCGTGACCCCTTTGTGTACGCGGCAACTTGGTCACGAAATCCATGGTGATTCGATCCCACTTCCACTCGGGAATCGATGATTGAGTTAAAGTTCCATAGGGCTTTTGGTGTTCAGCCTTCACTTGAGCACAAATATGACATTGGCCCACAAAACGGGCAATGTCAGTCTTCATCGTCGGCCACCAATAAAGAACCTTTAAATCATTATACATCTTCGTGCTACCCGGGTGAACCGATAATCGAGAATTGTGAGCATCGGCTAAAATCAATTCCCGCAAACCCCCGAGTAACGGTACCCAAACCCGAGATTGATATGTCTTCAAACCCCGAGAATCTTCTTCTAAATCATCTTTCCTCTTTAATAAAATCTCGGCCTTCAAATGTTCGACATTTAACGCTTCCATTTGTGAAATCTTTAACCGGGACACCAAATCCGACACAATTTCCATCCGCATAAATTGTACCCGCCCCGAATCTCCCTTTCTACTTAAGGCATCGGCCACCACATTTGCCTTCCCGGGATGATATCGAATTTCACAATCGTAATCCTTAATCAACTCTAACCATCTTCGTTGACACATATTCAATTCATTTTGCGTGAATACATATTGCAAACTTTTATGATCCGTACAAATCACGCACTTAGTACCGTACAAGTAGTGTCTCCATAATTTTAGTGCAAAAACCACCGCCGCCAACTCCAAATCGTGAGTCGGATAATTTTTCTCGTGATTTTTCAATTGCCTCGAAGCATAAGCAATAACCCGGTCTCGTTGCATCAACACGCAACCCAAACCCGCAAGTGAAGCGTCACAATAAACAATAAAATCCTCCGGGCCTTCGGGTAAGGCGAGAATCGGAGCTTGACACAATAATTGTTTTAAAGTTTGAAACGACTTCTCGTGATTTTCACCCCACCGAAATGGCACATCCTTACGGGTCAACCTCGTCATAGGACCCGCTATCTTCGAAAAATCCTTAATAAACCGGCGGTAATAACCCGCCAAACCTAAGAAACTCTTTATCTCGGTTGGGTTCTTTGGAGCAACCCAATTCATAACCGCTTCGATCTTCGCCGGGTCCACCTTGACCCCATTCGAACAAATAACGTGACCCAAAAAGTGAACTTCTCGAAGCCAAAATTCGCACTTCGAGAACTTCGCATACAAATGTTCCCGCTTCAACGTTTCTAACACTTGCCTTAAGTGTTTCTCGTGTTCTTCTTCGGTTTTGGAATAAATTAGAATATCGTCAATGAACACAATAACGAATTTGTCGAGGTAAGGCCGACAAACTCGGTTCATCAAATCCATAAATATTGCGGGAGCATTCGTCAATCCAAACGGCATAACCAAGAACTCATAGTGGCCGTAACGAGTTCGGAACGCCGTTTTATGAATATCGTTTTCGTGAACCCGAACTTGATGATAACCCGATCTCAAATCAATCTTTGAGAAATAAGAAGACCCTTGAAGTTGATCAAATAAATCGTCGATACGCGGCAAGGGATACCGATTCTTTACCGTTCTCTTGTTCAATTCCCGATAATCAATGCACATACGGAGTGCACCATCCTTCTTTTTCACGAATAAAACCGGAGCTCCCCAAGGTGAGGAACTCGACCGAATAAAGCCCTTATCCAATAAATCTTGAATTTGTGTCATCATTTCCCGAATCTCGGACGGTGCTAAACGATACGGTGCTCTAGCCACGGGATTGGCACCCGGCACCAAATCAATTTTGAATTCTACCTCCCGAACGGGAGGTAACCCAGGCAAGTCTTCGGGAAACACCTCCGGGTATTTCGAAACCACCCGGAGATTACCAACCACCTTCTTTTCCTTTTTCACATCAATCACATAGGCTATAAACGATTCACATCCCTTGGTCAAGGACTTACGGGCTTTCATCATGGTTATCATGGGTATGGTCGTGGTCGCACGGTCTCCCCGGGCCACGACGTGTGACCCGTCGGGTAAAAGAAAAGTAATTAACTTTTGGTGACAATTTATGTTGGCCATGTTAGCACTTAACCAATCCATACCTAAAACCACATCAAAGCCGGATATCGGCATAACAAGTAAAAGAATCGAAAATTTCACGCCATCAATATCAATACTAGCCCCGGACACGGATGTCGTGACCGGAACCATTTCACCATCGGCCACCTCTACCTCTAGAGGTGTCGCGATCAAGGAAAAAGCAATTTCAATTTGTCACAAAAACTCTTTGAGGAAAACGAACTATTTGCACCCGAATCAAATAGTACACGAGCGGGTATCGAGTTTATTAGAAACATACCGGTGATGACATCGTCGGTAGTGGTGGCATCCTCCACCGTCATTTTGAATGCCCGACCCGTAGGTGGCGGATGACTCTTTCTCTTTTGACTTCCCGACGAAGCCGCTCCCCCGCCCGAACCCGAACCCGAACTCTTCTTCATTGGGCAATGCATGGCCCGGTGACCCTCTTTTTGACACGTCTAACAAACACTATTCTCTAACTTGCATTCCGAGGACTCATGTCCGTGTTGCCCACACTTAATACATCTTCGAGTTTGTGCCGTACACGGACCGGCATGGGCGGACTTACACGGTAAGCACCACGGGTTCCTTTGGTTGGAACCTTGAAGAATTTGTTTCCGATGATCGTTGTTTGACTTGTGATTTCCTTGAGATTTCTTGTGGTTGCTCGAGTTCGATTGCTCATACTTTCCCTTATGAAACGGGGCTCTCTCCCGATTCGCGGATTTTTGAGCCAAAACATCACTCTCGGCCGACTTGGCAAGATCATAGGCTTGCAAGAGAGTTCCCGCAAGCCTCGTTATATTCCGGTACTCGGGCAACAACGCCCCAACAAAGTGTTTGATTTGAGTGGACTCATCGGGCACCCATTGTGTCACAAACCGAAGCTTCCCATTGAACTGAAGGATGAGCTCATCCACCGTCATCCTATCATTCATCTTCAACATCATGAACTCATTCCGGATCTTATCCAACTCAAACGGGCTACAATACCGAGCCTCCACCTGATCCCAAAATTGCTTCCACGTGACCGCATCCATCATTTCGTTACTAAAGTTCGCGGTCAACCCATCCCACCAATCCATAGCCGGCCCCCCAACATTCGGGACACATACCGGACCTTCAAGTGGTCCTCACAATTACAAGCAATAAGGGCCTTTTCGGTGGACCTAAGCCACGTTAGAGTTTCCGCCGGGTCGGTACTTCCCCGGTACTCGGTTGGCTTACAATCAAGAAAATTCTTGTAAGTGCACGCTTTCTTCTCGATCGGGAAAGGTTGGTAGAAGAATTGTTGGTGTTGGGCATTGGAAATTGGTACGGTGTGGGTGGGTGGTGGTTGTGGTATACTTGCATTAGGAGATGATGAGTCATTGCGGGGAAAGACGGGATTTCGAGTAGTTTGAGTGAAGTGTGGGGGTGGATTCGTTTGACTTAGAGGTGGCAAGGTAGACCGAGCCTCGGGTCGCGGCTCAGTCGATTGGCTTTGGCGAATAGCCCTTATGGTATCCTCAAGTTCCATATTTCGTGTCTCCAACAACACGATATATTCTTCGTTCGGTATCTCATCACCCCCCGAGCCCGTTGCTCCGTCATTCCCAAGGTTCGTGTTCGGTGGGACATCCTCTGACGTGTTTCTTTCCGTAGCCATTCCTGCTACAAAACACAACATCTCACCAAGGCTTAGTTCAATTCGTTAGTACACATCTACTAACTACTAACCCAATTCACACTTGCTCTAATCCCTCAAGACCGGAAGGTTTGACCAAAACACGAGCCACGATTTGGGAATGGAACACCAACCCCGTGTATCCATCACCAAACCGAAGCTCTGATACCAATTTGTAACACCGCTTTTTTTTTTAAAGGCAATTAAGTATTAGTCTAAGTACGGAAGCATCTAGTTAGTTAAGTTTACAAAACGTGGTCTCACAAAATATTACAACCAAAGTTAGTTAAAAGACGGTATTACTAGACACGACTCATTTTACAAAACATAATTTAAGCATGGTCAAACTTCCTGTCCAAGCCCGACCCGTTCAAGCCATCCAACCTGAAATGTGTCAATAAGGGAGGGATTAGCACAAAAGCTAAGTGAATGAATTCCTAACACTAGCAACTACACTAATCACTTAATCACGGAAGTTATAAAAACATCTCCGGTTGGGTAGTCACTTAAACGCGGAAGTTATAAAAACATCTCCGGTTGGGTAATCACTTATTTGAGAGGATCAGCGGCTTTGCGGGCCTTAAACCATGGTCGGCCAAAACCACGGTAACCGATAGCATTTTGTATCCAACACCCGGGCAACTCCCTCCCCTTAACCATGTAACGCATACAAGTAAGGTCGGATACCCTATTAGTCGATACACTGTGCCCAGCCGTTATCCATCCGACACTGACCTCGTCCCGATTGTGCACATAGTCATGTATGGTATTCCCTAACACTAGGCATACATAACAAGTAGACTAGCTACGAAAAAACACCGCGAAAAACGTCACAACTGAGTTCCCAATCGCGAACTCTAGTTCGCGATCGCGAACTAGGGTTCGCGTCGGGAACTCGGACGTGAACTACTTCGCGATGACCAACCACATTCTCTGGGGCTACTTCACGATCGCTAACTACTTCGCGTCGTGAACTCTCCACAACTGGTAATTTCCTGCATTTTTCACTAACATGCCAATACCAAATGTAATAACCGAAACCCGAGTTGTAGGTCGAATCCACTCACCTTTCGACTTTCGACTCCTTAACTCAGTGAGCTAGTATCACTGAGTATCCTTCCCGGTTCCTGTCAACAATATACCGAGTTAGTGATAACCCACTGAATCATCAAAGTCATCAATTTCAACAACTAACTACACAAGACTCATAAAATGCACATTTTATGACATTTCCAACTAGCACCAATCCTTCATCAATACAATTGACCATTTTGACCATTTAGCAAGTATTCACAACTAATTGACCCAAACGGGCCAAAAACCCGAACATGATCCTAACACTTCCATATTTCCCTCAACTAGCAATTAACCTTTCAACTAGCAATTCACAATCATTTAACAATTTCACCAAGTTGACAACTATCACAATTCCAAGTAACATACTTGTATAATCACTAGATCACCATTTTGACAAAATCATCCAAACACTAGCTAAATTACTTCACCATTTAATTAATACTAGGTTTTTAACATCCATAACTTAACAAACATGATTTCACAACCTAATAAACAATTCTATCCCACCAAAACTCAAGAAATCCAAGATTTGTCAAAACCCACCTTCAACTTCCACCATTAATGGAGGTTGAATGTGATTTTCACCAATTCTTGTCTTCCATCAACAATCAACCATACAAATGATGTAAAAGCTTGCACAAACACATAAAACAACATCCATAACGAGATTCACCAACAAATCATCAAGCTACATAAACCCTAGTTCAAACTCTAGCTCAAGAACACCAAGAACAAGCAAGAGGAAAGGTGTAACTTACTTCTAGACTTCTTTTAACACTAGAGGCAAGCAATATTTCAAGATTGGCACTAAGAAACACCACAAAAAGCTCAAGAACATCAATGGTGGTTTGGGAGAGAAATGTGCAATGGAATAGTGGATAATGTAGTGTTTTTTAAACAAGTGAGGAAGCAAAAGAGGGTGACCCCTCTTTCCCTCCTCCAAAAGCCGGCCAAAGCAAGGGTGGGACCCCCTTGTTGGCTTTTTCAGTTAATTAACAGTATATGTCTGAAAAGTCCCTTTCGAAACTAATTTATTTAAAATAGCAAACGGACTCCAATTTTAAAAACGAAAGCATTTCTGGAAACGATATTTAACATGGAATCCAAATATATAAAAATCACGTTTTTATTCCAAATAGATCACAAGTCGGGTATTTTAACCCCTTGGTTAAAATACCGCAAAGGACAGCAAGCTAATTTAACTAACTAAGCATTCAATCAGATAATCATTTATTAAGATACCTTAAGGTCAATAAACTACTAGGCCGGGTTTTTGGATGTTACAACTACTTTGGCTATAAGAATCCTAACGTCTTTAGTAACAAGCGAGAAGGTTTCATCATGGTCAAATCGTAGTATTGAGTGTAACCTTTTGCTACTACAAGAGTTTTATAGGTGTGTATATTTTCATCCATGTCAACAGTCTTACTGCTTTGAGAAAGACCAACTAAGTTCAAAACTTGATTGTTTCTCATGGATTTCATTTTCGCATTCATAGCTTCAAGTCATTATTCGAATTCAAAATTCGATAATGCAACTTGATAGTTAGGGGGTTCATTATGATCCTCGAAACTTTGCTCCTCGGCATCGACATAAATCTATATCATTCAGGTGCATGAGGTGTCCTTGCGGACCTACGAATGGGACCAACATCATTATGTGGTCCAACATCTGTATGTCCAGCCTCAGAATGATATTTGCTAGTGTTACCAGAAGGTTGTGCATCTTCGCTTTGAATCTTGTCAAAGTCTATAGTGCTCCCACTTGCTTTGTGAATTGAGAATGTTCTCAAGAAACTCAGTATACCGAGCAACAACAATTTGTTCTCAAGTGGGTAGTAAAATAGTAACGAAGATACAGTTGATAGATATGGACTCAAGTTTGTTCGGCATGTCTCGTTCCACGAGATCCTCACAACCCCAGATCTTCAAGTAAGACAAATTAGGGACTTTCCCATGCCATATTACATATGGTGTCTTTTTAACCTTTTGGTCGAACCATATTAAGTATTCGAGCAGCAAACTTCAGTGCATGCCCCTCAAAAGGATAGAGGAAGAGTAGTATGACTCATCATAGATCGAACCATGTCAAGCAGGGTCCGATATCTCCTTTCAGACACACCATGATCTTGTGGAGTGTATGGAGGAGAGAATTATGAGACAATCTCACGTTGGGTTGGATGATCCTGAAACTCTTGGCTCATGTACTTTCCTCCTCGATTAGGATGGAAATCCTTTGTTGTCTTGCCAAGTTGATTTTCTACATCACCTTCACCGGCCTCATTCCCTAATGGCCTAAGGGGGAATGACGCACTTTGATTCGTTTGGATTGTATGGAGATCTCATTGATCCATGACATGGTATTGTCTGTCAGTTACGGTGGTTATGCGATGATTCCGGTTGATTATTGATTTGGTGATTGGTTCTCGATTGTGTTTATTATCTGGAGAACTCTTGTTGATTCTTGCGATAAAGTTGTATTCTCAATGTCAGATTCTCAGTAAATCTCATGTTAAGTTGCAAAGTTTCTCGGTTAGTTGTGTATTGACTTGTTCTTGCTATAATGTGAATTCCCTGAATTGTTTTATATCATTTATATGCTTTATTCTTTTGTTTTGTATATAATGCTAGTATTATTTTGTGCTTTATGAACTCACTAAGCTCATTGTAGCTTACCCGTTTAGTGGACAAACATTTTACAGGAAAAGATAAGAGAAAGCAGATAGGATCTTGAAGTTGATCAGAGGCTTAGAAGTTCTAATTCTGGTATACATTTAGGTATGCATATATTGAGTAGTTTTGTATTTTGATTGTAGTTAGTTGGTTTGTATCCATAGTAATTGTTGGTATGTAGCGAGATCTTAGTTCGGTTGCTATCTTATGTATAAACATTATCGAATTCGAATGGTTTATTGTAATTAGATGGTTATTGGAAAGTTGTGAGTTTTGATTGGCGGGTATTTTGACCCGGTCGTTACAAATGGGCATTATGGGAAAGTAGTTTCGAGCCAAGCGCACATTAAATGCGAGCAAGTCCCCAGGGAAACCTTGGCGTGAACTCGACCTATTGCACTATGGATAAAAGACTCCGACCCGACCTATTATCCAGGAAGCGTGTGAAGGACCGGTCCGCAGGAAGAGGGTCCTTCTTTCCCGCCTAGAGCGATCCGGTTATAAATACGTTCATTCCACAGTTAACTAGTTTCATCGAACATCCGGTACATTTATTACACTTATCATTTATTATCTGCATTCAATGCGATCTTTACTCAATCACGACCTCACGTCGCAAATACGATTACTAACTTGAGCGTCGGAGTGTTCTCACGGGAAACCTCCTGGGAGCATCTGACTAAGGGTTATCTTATTTGTTTCAGGTTCTTCAAGCCCGAAGCGTCCGGTATACCGTTCGGAAGATCCGTGATCCAACACTTTCCATCCCCTATAAATCTATGTGTATACTTATGGATTGAGTAATCGTATCTAATCCCACCATTAGGTGAAGACATGTATTAAAATCAAGAGATAATATTAAGAGAGAATTAGAGGAGTATGTGTTGGAATATGCTTCACGCGTATAACATATAGTTATATGGCTAGTTGTTTGTGAGCCTAAAGGGTCACACACTTAAACACTAAACACCATTATATAATTAGTGTAATTAGTGTAATTACATTAATTATTAATATATAAGCTATAAGCTTGTGTATAATAAGTTTAATATTAATTGTTAATATTGAAACTTTATTGTGAGCAAAATGGAAGAAACAAATGACTAAGGACTAAAGTGAAAATGGAACAATGGTTTATGGAAATCATTGATGGGTCTTTATGGCACCATTAAGAGTGTTGAATGGCTCCATAAACTCACCCTTGACCACCCATTTTGGCGATCCCCAACACACACTTGTATGTGTTTTTGTTTCTTTTTGCTCTCAAGATTCAAGGACTAGCATCCTCCATTGGTGTTCTTGCTTGTGTTGTGTGGATTTCTTTTAGAGGTATTCTAATTGAATACTTGGTTTCAATCCATCATCAAATCCATCCGAATCCACAACAAGATCAAAGGCTTCAAGGGTATGAAATGTTCATCCAATCTCTTTGATTTTCTTATAGTTTAATTGTATGATTGATATCAAGATCCGTTCATGGTGATTAAATCTTTCCGCTGCGTTTTGTTACTTGTAATAACCGAAAATCACCATTAGTGGTATCACGAGTCATTATATTAATCATATAATTAGCTAGATTTTGTGAAAAGTGGCAAAAACCAATCTTTTTTGTGTTTTTTAAAATTCCGATCGGACCAAACACAAAAACCCTACGGGTTTTTTAATTTAATTTTCGGATTTTTATAAAAATATGGGTTAAAATATGGTATTTTTGGAACCCTATTGTCACTTGTTACAAAATCGTATCAAAAAAATTAATCTTGTTATTGTATTTTTTTGATTATTTGGCTTGGAATTTATTTTTTAATTCCATGTTGTTGATATGGCAAAACATGTATTTTTGCCATATCCCAAGCCAAAGCCTTGTCAATTGTTGCTTGTTTGTGCAAACCGATGAAAGCCTAGACCGTTTGTGAATGAATGTGGTTGATGTTTGGTTGTTTGGTTGTTTTGGGAAAAGCCTTGTTTTTTGGCTTAATTGTTGTAATTTGTTTCATTTTTTTTCTTTTATTTTTGGTGCCATTTTTGGGGCAATTTATAATGTAAAAGTAATAGAATAGATTGTACTTATTTTATCTTTTTATTGTAAATTGTTGACAAAAAATATTGAAGACTAATGAAGAAAACAACAAATTTCCGTCACAAAAGCGAGGGCTGTACGAAAACAGGTTTTCCAGAGGCATACGGACTCCGTTTTGGGCGATTCAAAAGCCTAAAATGCTTGCAAAGTCGTGGGCTACAACTTTCCAGAAGGCCGGGAAGACCAACGACGACTCCTTCAGTGACTTTTCGGGCTTCAAAGTCTGCTGGAATTTTCTGGCAGATTACACTTTTTCACAATTTTGGGTTCTACTTGCTCAAGAATGTCTTGGAGCAAGTGGGAGCCCATTGGGTTTATGTAGGCCCGTTTGGGTTCATGTTGGCCCGTCCCCTAGTTTGACCCTTCGGTCCGTCGTGATGACTCACGTGACCGAACCTAGGATTTCATCGGTCGAGGTTTGCACAAAATTTGTTGCATGTTTTATTTATGTTTGTGGTTGTTTTCTTTTCCTATTAGATACAAGTAAATAAAACAATTAAAAACGGTTTTTTGACACAAACATTAAAACATCCAAACATTTAATCATCGATAATTACTAGTTAATCATTGATGATTAAACCTTTAATCTAAAATTGTTTTGAGATTAAACTAAGTTTAAATATGATTTGAAACTTAAAATAATAGTTAATCATTGATGATTAAACCTTTAATCTAAAATTGTTTTGAGATTAAACTAAGTTTAAATACGATTTGAAACTTAAACCTTAATAATCGTTAAATGTTTTTACCGTTTATTAAACGACTTATGAAGTGATATGAATGAAGTACATGATTCATTCATATCTTAATAAAATTTTATTAATTAAAATTTAACATACCTAAAATTTAAGTCACGCCGTCCAATCGGTTGTAAATCACTTGCTTCTATTTTTGAATTCACGTGAGACGTGGTTTGAATCTAGATCCGAGGTCATTATTCTCTACGCGTGAGACCTAGAGCTATTTTGACATGATTTCACATTGGATGACTTAATCGAGTTAACGGTGAGACCTTGACTCGAGGCGACGATGCGACAAACACGCCACTTGACCCTAGATGCTTGTTCACTAGGTGCCATGAAGTCCCATACCTCTAAGAGTTGTACTTGTAATGCAATTGTTGATCGTCACCTACCTATTGGATCTATCACCTCTAGCAGATCAACTGATGCGGTGATAGAAGCTCAATGGGATCTTAGCTTTTAATTAAAATTAATTGGGTAGTTAATTGATTAAAAGAAATTATTATTGAAAATACTATTTTTTGAACTTTGGTTGTTATACAGATAACAACAACATCAAAACCTAAGTATCTCCACTCAAAAATCAGTTCTTGAAAACTGAAACTGACTAATATCAACTTTATCTTCTGATATCGAATTCTAAGGATTGTCCTTAGAGATGAGAAAGTTGATATACCTATAAGAGGCCTTACCTGAGGCACCTCCTGTCAGTGATTCTGCTGCTGTTCGTCAAGCCTTTACCGAAACGTTTAACGAACACCAAGAAGTTGCTACTCATATGGTTGTGAGCATGAACCCCGAGATTCGAAAGTACTTCGAGGAACTCACAGCATATGACATGATAAGCGAGTTGAAAATAATATTTCAACAAAAGGCAGAACTTGAACTGTTCAAAACAGTTAAAGCATTCCATGCTTGCAATCAGGAGGACGGCCAATCAGTTAGCACTTACATCTTGAATATGCAATGCTATCTTGATCCAATGGAACGTCTTGGTTACCCCTTACCACAAGTTCTTGGAATGAGCTTGATTCTTACCTCACTATCCAAGGACTATGACCAGTTTGAAAAGTGTTTTAAAAGTACATAGCATGGGGAAGACAATCGTTGAACATGCTATGGTAAAACTGGTTGAGCAAGGGTTACCCAATACTTTTCTTGCAATTAGGGAAGGTAAACCGCAAGCACAAGGCAAGAGTCTAGGTAAGGGTAAGCTAGTTTACTTTTCCAAACCTACGATTCCCCCACCTGCTAAAAAGGAGCACCCTGCAAAGGATATTTCTTGCCATCATTGCGATGAAACTGGCCATTGAAGGAGGAATTGTCCTGCCTACGTGGCCGAGTTGATGAAGGACAAATGTGTTCTAGTTAGCACATTAGGTATCTTCATTATAGAACTCCATACTTTTCGTGATAAATCTTGAGTGTATGACACTAGTTGTGGAACTCACATTTACACAAATGTGCAAGATTGAATGTGAAGTAGAAAGCTAAATGAATGGAAGCTGTGATCTTATCCTTCCTAATGCGTTAATTATTGTTTTGAATAATTGTCAATTATGCATTGTTTAGCTTTATCGTTTGTTGAATAAGGGATTATGATATCTTGTTTTATGAAAAATAACATTTTTTATTACTATTCCTTATAATAGTATGTTTGAAATTAATATGCATGATCCTAATTCAAACGATAGTTCTATATACAAATGTAGCACTCAAGAATCCAAATTGATTTGGATTCTACTTACCTAGAGCATCGTCATCTTTTCCACATAAACAACTCGACGGGCTTCTTTACAAATGATTATGAATCATTTAAATGCCTCTCTTGTATATTATGGAAAGATAACAAGAAAGCTTTTCTCCCATGTTGGCAAAAGAGCTAAAAATCTACTTGGACTCATACATACTGATGTATGTGGCCCTTTTAGAACTAAGACTAGGGAAGGTGCCACCTACTTTCACTGATGATATCATTCGATGTGGTTATGTTTACTTGATTAAACATCAACATGGAAGCTTTAATGATATCAGTCGCTATGGTTATGTTTACTTGATTAGACATAAACATGAAATCTTTGAAACGTTCAAAGCTTTCTAAAGTAAAAGTAGAAAATCAACTTAGCAAGACAACAAAGGCTTTCAGTCCTGATTACGGATGAAAGTACATGAGTCAAGAGTTTCTGGATCATCCCTCACATCGTGAGATTGTCTCACAATTCACTCTTTCATACACTCCACAAGATAATGGTGCGTCTGGATAGAGATATCGGACCCTGTATGACATGGTGCGATCTATGATGAGTCCTACTACTCTTACACTATCCTTTTGAGGGGCATGCACTGAAGTCTGCTGCTCGAATACTTGATATGGTTCCGACCAAAAGGTTAAAAAGACACCATATGAGATATGGCGTGGGAAAGTCCCAATTTGTCTTACTTGAGGATCTGGGGTTGTGAGGATCTCGTGGAACGAGACATGCCGAACAAACTTGAGCCCATATCTATCAAGTATATCTTCGATTACTATTTTACTTCCCAACTGAGAACAAATGGTTGTTACTCGGTATGCTGAGTTTCTTGAGAACAGTCTCATTTCACAAAGCAATTGGGAGCACTATAGACTTTGACAAGATTCAAAGTGAAGATACACAACCTTCTGGTAACACTAGCAAATATCATTCTGAGGTTGGACATATAGATGTTGGACCACAGGATGATGTTGTTCCCATTCATAGATCCGCAAGGACACTTCATGCACCTGAACGATATAGATTTATGTCGATGCTGAGGAGCAAGTTTCGAGGATCATTATGAACCCCCTAACTATCAAGTTGCATTATCGAATTTTGTATTCGAAAAATGACTTGAAGCTATGAATGCGAAAATAAAATTCATGAGAGACAATCAAGTTTTGAACTTAGTTGATCTTTCTCAAAACAGTAAGACTGTTGACATGGATGAAAATATACACACCTATAAATCTCTCATAGTAGCAAAAGGTTACACTCAATCCTACTGGATTGACAATGATGAAACCTTCTCGCCTGTTACTAAAGACATTAGGATTCTTATAGCCAAAGTAGTGTACTATGACTACGAAATTTGGTTGATGATGAAATCAAATCGTTTGTTTCACCTAAAACCCAAACTGAGTATGTGTATATATGAAAGCTAGTGGGAGCGTTGTCGTTTCTCAAGTCATACATGTTGATGACATGTAACTCATGTGAAACAATATACCATGCTACAAGATGAAAATCCTGGCTTGGAAAATGTTTCGACATGATGGATTGTAGGGACACGACATACATACTTGAAGTAAAGATCTATAATGATAGATCAAAGCGGTTAATTGGTTTAAGTCAAAGTGCTTACATTGACAAATTTCTAAATGGTTTAGAGTGGTACTCCCAAACGAGGAAGTCCTCGTATGCCACACAATGTAAACTTGAGTGAGACTCAAGGACCTTCCACACCTGATGTGGTGAAGCGGATGAATGTAATCCCCTATGAATCGGCTATTGCATTCATCATGTACGCTGTAAGGAGCACTAGGCCAAATGTAACGTCCTTAGGGGACCTTACTAGAAAATACCAACAGAATTCATGAGAGGTCACTGGATTGCTGTTAAGAACACATTGAAGTATTTTAAAGTACTGGAGATATGTTTCTTGGTCATGGTGGAGATACTGAACTGAAACTAAGTATACTTGCTATACTTATGTTGGTTTTGAAATAGGGCGTGATGACGCTAGATCCTATTTACGAAGGTTCACTACATTCGAATGATTTATCGAGATATGTGAAATTCGTACACTTAAAGTTCAAACAGATAACTAACTAGCTGACGCTTTATCGAACTCAATGTCTTGTACCAAACATCTTGAATATGAATGGAACATTGGACTTCGACAAGCTAGTAGTTTCATGTAAATCTGTTTTAGTATTTGGATAATGGAACTGTGAGCAGTTTATATTGGAATAAATTGATATATTTGATATGATCGTTTTTATATGAATATCTACTGTGTTCTATATTTGCATGTTTATATCCTTGAATATTTACTGTGTTTTATATTCTAAATTGTCCATTGTCATATTGATAATATGGGAATATTATTAAGACAAATCTGAGGGCATTGATGACATTATCTTAGTATGACTAAGGATGATGAAATCAAACTCACATGTCGCTCATAACGATGCACGATTGGACTGACCCAAACTATGAGAAATCACTTCTTGGATTTATGTCACAAGTGAATCTCACAAAGGCTTTGTCACTTATCCTCTGACTTGAGATGCAAGTTGGTTTGTGTATGTAGAGGGGCAAACTTTGATGTGGTTAAACGCTGACCTGAATAAGGCTGCTATAACAACCATTATCGGGTTTATCATTAAGCATATGACAGACACGTGCAGTCAATATAGAATTTGTTCCTCCACGTATGTGGATTAGATGCTACTGGGCCCCTCGATGATTTTGAATAGATGTATGTGTGGCCACACCCAAAAGGTAATCAAGATGAATCTTGATTGGTTTTGGTAATCTATTTCATTATATAGATCGAGAAACAGAATCGTTGAAGTTTTAGATTGACATTGATCCTTGTCTAAAATTCAACATAGTATCAGTAACAAAAGGATAACTGCTTGAAAAACTTTGAACAAAGATTTTATGAAACTCCTCATATACTCCTAGGGGCATTGGCGGGTTGCTAGACTCTAACCTTTGCTTGTATAACTACTTGATGTTATCACGTGCGCAAGTGGGAGCTGTTGGAATATGCTTCACGCGTATAACATATAGTTATATGGCTAGTTGTTTGTGAGCCTAAAGGGTCACACACTTAAACACTAAACACCATTATATAATTAGTGTAATTAGTGTAATTACATTAATTATTAATATATAAGCTCTAAGCTTGTGTATAATAAGTTTAATATTAATTGTTAATATTGAAACTTTATTGTGAGCAAAATGGAAGAAACAAATGACTAGGGACTAAAGTGAAAATGGAACAATGGTTTATGGAAATCATTGATGGGTCTTTATGGCACCATTAAGAGTGTTGAATGGCTCCATAAACTCACCCTTGACCACCCATTTTGGCGATCCCCAACACACACTTGTATGTGTTTTTGTTTCTTTTTGCTCTCAAGATTCAAGGACTAGCATCCTCCATTGGTGTTCTTGCTTGTGTTGTGTGGATTTCTTTTAGAGGTATTCTAATTGAATACTTGGTTTCAATCCATCATCAAATCCATCCGAATCCACAACAAGATCAAAGGCTTCAAGGGTATGAAATGTTCATCCAATCTCTTTGATTTTCTTATAGTTTAATTGTATGATTGATATCAAGATCCGTTCATGGTGATTAAATCTTTCCGCTGCGTTTTGTTACTTGTAATAACCGAAAATCACCATTAGTATGCATGTTATCCAATCAAGTGGGTAGGATTATGGGTAGGAGAGAAACGTTCAAGGAGGCCCATCATTTTTATCAAGTCCCGAGGAACAAATTTCAACCATTGATCAATAAGATCTAATGGTCAAGATTAATAACATATTTTATACATAAAGGGGTATTTTGGTCATTTGGCACTTATTTTTTTTTAGTTTTTAATTGAGGGTTATTTTGGTCATTTTGAAAAAAAATTATTTTTTATTCTTTATTTTTAAATTATTATTTATTTTAATTTTTTTTATTTTTTTAAAAATTATTATTTTTAGACGTGGCAAATGGGTCGTGTCGTGTCGGGTTCGTGTCGTGTCAAGATCTTAAACGTGTTGAGACCCCTAAATCCAAACCCGACACGTTTAATAAACATGTTCAAAATGTTAACCCAAACCCGATACGGTTACTTTCGTGCCAACCCGACCCAACCCGTTTAACCCGCTTAAGTCGTGAAAATTCATACATAACGATTAAACATAATTAAAATCCAACAAAAATATAATAAAAATTCAAAAAAAAAACATAATAAAATCCAATAAAAACGTAATATAATTAGATATTAAGCTCGATATAAAATAAGAGCCCAATCTTTTCTACTACAACTATTAAGTTATGATATTTACATGCAATATATTTAAATATATAAAATTTATTAAAATATATACTTACTTAAACGGGTGATTCGGGTTATCTTCGAGTTGAAAATATTGACACTAACCCAACCCGTTTAACTTTTGTGTCGTGTCGAGTCAACCCGTTTACTTAAACGTGTTGAAACCTCTAACCCAAACCCACTAATTTCGTGTCGGGTTCGTGTCGAGTCAACCCGTTTACTTAAACGTGTTGAAACCTCTAACCTAAATTATTATTTTTTCATTAATAACAAATAATGTGATTGCATTCTGAATCATATGTGATTGAACTAAAACATCAAATGTGATTAAATATACAATACATGTGATTTTACACTAAAATCACATGTAATTACAGTAAAATCACATGTAATTATACTAAAATCACATGTGATTAAGTCATACACGTAATTATCAAATAAATATTATTTTTCAATTAAAAAAATTAATAAAAAATTAAAATAAATTAAAATAAAAAATAAAAAAATTAAAATTTTTTTAAGTGCCAAATGACCAAAATACCCCTTCATAATAAAATAAATAAATAAATAAAAATTCTAAAATAAAAAAACAAAAATAATAATTTATTTTTTAAAAAATGACCAAAATACCCCTCTATTTAAAAATATGTGATTAATCTTGAGCATTAGATCTTATTGATCAATGGTTGAGATTTGTTCCTCGGGACTTCCTAAAACTAATGGACCTCCTTGAACGCAACTGGTAGGACTATGAGTAGGACTAATGGATATGACTAAGACTGCTCCCACTGGGGGTGGAAACTGATACCGATCAGTTTTTGCCAAATCAGCGCCACGTCAGCTCACCCTCCAACCGACATTAAACTGATGTACTCATGACATTGCCAACAATACCTCTTCCCCTAAATTTTTTGGGACCCACCATTACAAAATAAACACACACAAAATACCCGTTTGGGCCCCACCACCAAGTCACGCATGCCCTCCCTCTCGTCTCTAAAGTGGCGGAAGCCAAACTGGCGGGACAAGTTATCTAGGCGTGCCAATGGTTTGATCTCGCCAGTTTGAAAGAAGAAGCAAAGTGGCTTACCGTTGGGAATGGTCTAAATATCATTTCTCTTATGGATTTGGTTCCTTTTTTAAATTAAAAGTAATGACAATACTGTCTCCTTAGTGAACTCTGTTTATAGCAAAATTGAGTTCATGTGTAAAACTCAATAATCTTTTATGTAATTCATGTTAATATTCAATTGAAATAATGTTAATCAACTACAATTTTAAATGAATTTAGGTCAACATATGTGCATTTGTGTTTTCTTGAACAATGGTAGGTCGAAAAGCATTAAGTTTTTAGTATCGAAAAGTTGTGTTATCATATATTGTTAAACAGTAGTTTGGAGATATATGAAGAAAGGGTTATAGCAGGGCTGACCCTGAGTTTATCGGGGCCCTAGGCGAATATCAAATTTGGGGCCCTATTATAATCGTAAAACTCAAAATATGAACAACAAAAAGTCAAATTTTACCTTGAAAATGCCTCCTCCGACAATTCATAGTATGCAGAAAAATTAATAATTTTAATTTTCTCAAAATATATACTTCTATAAGGTTTTATAAAAATATGGACGCTAATTTAATTTTTTAATATAGGCCCAAGCCTATATTGAATTTGCTCAAGGCTGGTTGTGGGTTGTAGTCGTGTGATATTTGGTATTTAGTTATCCTACATGGTTGTAGATTTAAATATTTTGTAAACAAAAATAATATTGATTTAGAATGTGTGTATGTTATCTGTTAAAAAGAAATTGTTATGGATACATTATTAATATGCTTGTAGATTAAAATATTTTGGTTAACGATGTCTTCTAATCGAAAACACCAGGCACAAGGTAAACCAAAATATAAAAAATGAGTTTTATACCTAATTTTCTCCGAGTTTTGTTTCGACATTCATTGGGGATTTGTGAGATCGATTATTAATTTCATGTTTTGTTTGAGATACATAAAAAATTCTACTGGACCCTGAGATCGTCTATATAACTGAGCTTGAATCATACAATAAATCTAAATATATTATTAAAAAAACAATAAAGGATAGAATTATAACTGCTTGGGTCCCAAAGCAAGTTTAGAGTTGTTTGGTTGGTGTTTATTGTGTAATCTTAGACTTGGTCTTCTTGTTTCTTGTGGTTTTGTTTATGGAAGATGCTTTTACTTAACCACCAGTCTAATAACAGTAGCATCCAGTGATTTAAAATCTAAATGAATTGACTCGACTTGTTCAATTGATTAACAGTGGGTGAAAAGTACACAGATTTTTGCTCATTAACTGTAAAATTTGTATATGTAATGTATAAGTTAAAAAAAATGTTGCAATGTACTATGAGTTAAAAAAATGTGATAGTACTATAGATGAATTAATGACAAACTTTCTCAACAATCGTAATTTTACTTTTTAAAAAAAAAAAAAATGGCCGCGTCTCAGGCGGTGGAGTGGCATAGGGAGAACGCTGCCGCCGGTTCCATAGCTGGCGGTGCTGCCGTCACGTTTTCACATCCCCTCGACGTCGTTCGTACGAGATTCCAAGGTGCGTTAGTATTAATCTATTTAATTTGTTAGAAATTTGGTAAACCGTAAACCTAATGCTCTTCTCTTAATACGTTTTCTGTTCGATTTGAACAGTTAACAATTGCTCGATCAGAGGTTCCTTCTTCATTGATGCTCGATTACAATTTTTTGCTCAATTTTTGTATAGAGTTGCTCTTTCGTAGCTCAATTACGCAAAATGTATGTACCTAAAACTACCGAACGCATTGGAGTTCCATTGCAGTTTTTTTACTTATTCTTTTTATTTGACATTTTCTCCTCATGTAACAAATATCTTCCATATTCTAGGGTTCTATAAGGGTAGTTTAATTTCTGATAATTGTCTGCTCCTAATTTGACGTACTATTAATTATTGTTGACATTTTGAACATTAATTTTTGGATTGAACTACTTTATTTGATCTATCCCTTATACCATATGAAAAAAGATGAGTAGAATGGTCACTAATGCTCTGAAAAGAGGAATATAAGATCAATCCCTGCTAATTATGTATTTTTACTAATCCTATTTGGTTTGTGAAAACAAGGTTACAACTTCAGACTTCTGACCATCAATCTCGCCTATTAAATTAAATTGCAAATTATGTGATTTCTGATATAATATTCTTTTTTCTTTTATTTTAATGATTTCAGATGCTTTAGTGAAAGATGAAGGCTGGAGAGCATTATACAAAGGTCAGATTTGGTACTAGTATTTTCTCAACATGCTGAAATTAGCAACATCCAAACAGCATATGTATTACAATATTACATAAAAGGTACAGCAGACCTAATTTATTTCTAGTTTTTTAATAAAAGATAAAATCTGATCAAAAACCTCCTGAGGTTTCTCTTGTTGGACATAATGATGAGCATTTTCAATGACAACAACTTCAATTCCAGGAACTAGGGTTTCCTGAACGCCACTTTGAATATATTCCTTTGAAAAACTTTCATATCCAATATCTTTATCTCCCATAATTAGCTTTGATGGAACTCTTATCTTTGCCCCTTGAAATGCTGCTTCAAGCTCCCAACTCCTACAATTCAATTCAATTTATTTATTATTTTTAAAAAGAAGAAATTAATAAAATAAAATTAAAAATAAATGTTTTACAGATCCATAGCACGATAGTAATTTAATCCTCCAGTAAATCCAGATTCCTGAAACTTGTCTGCATAAACTTGGATTTCTTCTTCAGTAATCCATGGTGGTAATTGTGAGGGCGTTTGTAGGTGATCAATGATCTCCACTCCTTTAGGTGCTATTAGTAAACCGCTTGTGTTAATCAACAAAAACTTTTTCATTACTGTTAAGCAATCGTATTTTGCAAAAGCTTTCTCAGCTCTTCCTGCTTCCTAGAGGAATGTATGAAGTAATTCATTTCATTAAATTCCTAATTAAATAAATTTTCTACTTCAAATAAAAGCAAACACACACCTGGAACTGAGAGATGTAGAAATCATCACCAATTGATTTGAAGAAATCGGTAGGGACGATGTCCGGGTTTCTTGGAAAGAAAGGAACAGAAATAGCAACCATTCCTTTAACTCTGTCTGGTCTAAAAAGGCTAAGATGCCATGCAACGTTTGCACCCCAATCATGTCCCACAACAAACACCTAATTAAGTCAACCAAAGTCAAAATACACACAGAGGGAGAGGGGAAAATTTAGGGTTTACAGATCGAGGAGCTGACCTGTTGTTGGTTGAAGTGATCTAGAATTCCGATGATGTCAGCGACTATGTGAAAGATGGTGTAGGAAGAGGGTGAAGGGGGTGAGTCAGAATCGCCATAGCCCCTGAGGTCAGGTGCAACCACATGGTAACCATGGTTAGTTAAGTGGTTGATCTGGTGGCGCCATGAGAACCATGTTTCAGGGAAACCGTGAAGGAGGAGGACAAATGGTCCTTCACCTTTTTTTTCGGCTACGTGTATCGATATTCCGTTGGTTTTGATTCTGTGGTGAATTACATCATTCACCATCGATTCCATCTCTCTCCCAATATTATTAGTTACACCTTTGTTTTAACAAACCTTTACTGAATCATCAAAGTCTTTTAGAGAGCAGGAGTTAGCATAGATGATGAGATCCTATATTTAAGGAACTTTCGTTGTTTCCTATGTTTAGAGTCTTGTTCTATGAAATTGACTGATTTCCAGCCACACATTTTTATTAGTATAAAGAAGAGAATAGCAATTTGTGTACATCCTTATTAAAACCTCTTGACCGCCCTTCAAAAAGATAAAGCACTACAAATATCAATTTAATTCAGTTTTATTACAATCAAGTTTAATTCTTAATAAGCTCGTTATTCATTTAATAATAAACAACAACAATAACATGAACCCCCGACTTCCCTCTACTTTGGTCTTTAACATTTCCACTGCAAAAAGACACGTGGTCAAAAAGAATGCTTACATGGCGGAAGTGGGGCCCCGGATTACCCGAAAATGCAGAAACAGGGATTGTAATACTATGCTCAGGATTAGTTGATTTCTAGACACATCTAATTCCTCCAAATAGTTCCAATTCATCAACTTTTTTGGTATCATCCCCGTGAAATTATTATCCGCAATAAAAATTCTCCTCAATAGACCCCGATAACTAAACGAATCGGGTATAATTCCACCCACCGGATTGTGCGATAACACCAAAGATTCAATATTATCCATTGCTGGCTCATCCCCAAGGTTTATATGTATAGGCCCGGAGAAGGAGTTATACGATATATCAATTGAGCTATATCGACCGTTCACGTGGAAAATAGTGTTTATGTCAGCTGTTGGAATGAAGATCAAGATCCATTAGTGATGTAAGGTTCTTAAATTCCGGCGGAATCGGGTTACTGAATTTGTTATTCGATAAATTCAGAGAATAAACACTCGTCATGTTCCCAATCGAAGGCGGTAATTCACCCGTTAGATTGTGATACGAACCGGTAAATAAGACAAAACAAATTGAATGATTTATTAATAATCCTGGTAATAGAGATCCAGGTATCTCCCTAAACAAAACAATAAACGACTAAACAAACAATAAACGACTAATTTTCTGAATTTTCTCCCTCACAAAGAAGACGGCTGAACCTTATTAATAGGATTCGGCCCAAACCCTAATCAAGACGTAAAAGGAAAACTAAATAAAATAATATCTCCTAAGTTAATAGATAATACCTAATACTTAAATAATAGTTATCTCTATTATTTAGGAATAGGAACGTATCATTACTCCGCCCCAAAAAACACACCTTGTCCTCAAGGTGTGGCTTGTGAATCTCAATCAATTTTGATTGAAGAACCCATTTCTGCTCCACTAGCTGCTGCCCCAGTTTTGTTTGTCGGTTCTAATGTAATTCCTTTACTCGTTTCATCAATCATAAGTGTCAATTTAATGACTTGGTTTAAACCAACTAGTTGTAACACCCTGACTGAATTGCGAAGTTCGGTTTTTAATCCCTTGATAAATATTCCCTCTAATACTTGTTCAGAAATACCGACTAATTGTGCCACCATTGATTCGAACTGACTTACGTATTCTCGGGCTGTACCCCCTTGAGTAAGGCTTAAAAATTGCTCGTGTAGGTTACCATCTTGGGACGGTTGAAATCGATCAAGTAACTTTGTTTTGAGGTCCTCCCAGCCCCGAAACGGTTCCCTCCGATCGCTCCAACGGTACCACGCCAAAGCAGGCCCTTCTATGCAAATCACGGCTGCTCTTAAACGGTCACCTGAGTGGGCTAGCCCGTGTACATCAAAAAATCGCTCGGCTCGATAAATCCACCCGTATGCATCTTCCCCGTCAAAGATAGGCATCTTTAACTTTCTTAATCGATGATCTTCCCCTGGGGTCCATCCGCGTTCAAACCCGTGACCCGGTGGTAGATTACGCGTTCAAACCCGTGACCCGGTGTTGTAGTGTGGCTGTGCGGCGGCGGCGGTGTTGCAGTGTGGCTGTGTGGCGGAACAGTGGTGGTTGGTACGGTGGTGGCGAGTGGCTGGAGGTTTTTTAGGAGCTGCAGTATTTCCGCAAACTGATTGTCTGCATCGATTTTATTTTTGTCAATTGATTCCTGCATACGGCCCAAATGTCTCGATGCTTCTTCCTGGTAATTGGCCATCTCGGTTTTGAACTGAGATAACTCAGCCTCAACCTCGGCGACTTTCTTCGACATCTTGATTCAAACGATCTCACAGATGGCAGGATTGATCGCTATGATACCAATTTGATACGAACCGGTAAATAAGACAAAACAAATTGAATGATTTATTGATAATCCTGGTAATAGAGATCCAGGTATCTCCCTAAACAAAACAATAAACGACTAAACAAACAATAAACGACTAATTTTCTGAATTCTCTCCCTCACAAAGAAGACGGCTGAACCTTATTAATAGGATTCGGCCCAAACCCTAATCAAGACGTAAAAGGAAAACTAAATAAAATAATATCTCCTAAATTAATAGATAATACCTAATACTTAAATAATAGTTATCTCTATTATTTAGGAATAGGAACATTGTTGCTTGATAAATCCAATTTGGTTAACGGCAACAATGAAAGGAATACCGGAAACAGACCGGTGTTTGCCATCATTAGCTGGGAAACTTTCAATTTGGAAAACCAAATTGGTAATGTGATTATGTTCAATGGGTTGAATGACAAATCAAGAATCTGCAGATTTTGTAATTTTGCAAGATGTGGTGAAATAGGGCCGGTGAGTTTGTTTCTTGATAAATCAAGTGTTTGTAGATTTTTTAAATTACCAAAACTTGCGGAAACATTTCCGGTTAATCTGTTACCGGAGAAGAATATATCAGTGAGAGTAATCAGCTGACCGATAGTATCTGGTAGTATTCCGGTCAGGTTATTGTTCTCCAAAAACAATCGTTGGATCTTCGGAAGTTTGCCGATCGACGGTGGGATACTTCCGGTTAGTTTGTTTTCCGACAAACGTAATAATTTACGGCCGTTAATTGGAGACGGAATGAAACCGGAAAGTTGATTATGGTTCAGATGCAACTCTTCTAAGTTCCGAGATTCCGGTATGGCCCCAGTGATCTGATTTTCCGACAAATCAAGGAACTTGAGATTCTTTAACTTCCCAATCGATTCGGGTATGACCCCGGAGAGATTATTCTGATGAAAATCAATATTTGTTATGGAAAACACTTCCCTAATCGACGATGGAATCCCGCCGGAAAACTGATTACCAGAGAGATTAATTTCCAATAGCGAACTAAGAGATTGGAAAATAAACGACGGGATCGTTCCACTGAAATGATTATCAGTAAGATGAAGCATTTCTAGCCGGGAAAGAAAACGGAAAGACACCGGAATTGGTCCAGAAAGGCTGGTGGTTCTAATTGACAGTTGTTTTAGCCGTGAAAGGTTTCCAAACGCCGGCGGGATTGGACCTGTTAGGTTTAGTAGGGTGAATTGAAGAAGTTGTAGAAATGTGAGGTTAGCGAGGGAAGGAGATAGAGTTCCGGATGTTGATTATGCCGACGGTAGCACCGGAAAGGGAGACACTGGTGACTCTGCCCGCGGAATCACAACCGATGCCATTCCATGATTTGCAGCAATCAGATTCCGGTGTCCATGATTGAAAAAGGTTTAAAGGGCCATCGGTGATCTTGGATTTGAAGTCGAGTAATGCTTCGTGGTCAATACGGTGGCAAGCTTGTGATGTTAATGGAGAAAAGAGGAGAGAGATGAATATGAGATACAAAGTGTTGCCCGCCATTGAAGTTGCACAAGATTTGAATGAAGAAGAACACGTCGTTGGTTACTTTTATCCTAGGGTAATTTACGTAAATAGTCCCTATAGATTTCATCCTTTTCTTTGCACGCATAAAGGCGCATAATCTATCATTTTGAAAAATTATGGTCATAAGTTCTAAAAATTAACTCAAATCTACTAACTTTATTAATATAGTTAAAGAGTTGTGTTCAGGGAAGTACACTTAAATTATAAAGTCCCAAGAGACAATCTACAGCCATCAGATCTAATCAATGATCAAGATCAATTCATTGAATTAGACACGGAGGGGTATTATCGTCCAAGCGTCCAAAAATTGATTCAGACCTTCTTTCTCAGTCGACTTCTTTTTCAATCGGCAGCTTCTTTCTTCCGCTCGAAAATCACTCGAATTAATTTTGCGATTTCTTCAATCGAGAGCTTCAAAAATCACTCGCAAACGTCAGATCTGAATCTCAAACATCGAATCGACTGCAGCAAAACAAATCAAAAACTGCGAATCGCGTTTTTTATAAAATCGAAGAAATCGAACGCAGATCTGAAATCGAAATAAAAAATAACTGACGTTATCAATGAATTTGAATCCAGAGTCTGTCAGTAACAATCATACAGATAAAAGAACCGATGAATCAGGTAATAAAATTTATTTCAAGTTATCTAGATAATAGAATCACATGTGATTTGATTGCTTAGAGACAGTTGAGGTTTATAAGCGACAAATCACAAGTGATTCGCTTTACAAAATCACATGTGATTGTTTGCTCTGCCTTAGTTGACTGATTCATGTGATTTTGCTACGAGAATCACATGTGATTTGATTGCTTAGAGACAGGGGAGGTTGATAAGGGACAAATCACAAGTGATTCGCTTTACAAAATCACATGTGATTGTTTGATGTGCCTTAGTTGACTGATTCATGTGATTTTGCTAAGAGAAATCACATGTGATTTGATTGCTTAGAGACAGGGGAGGTTGATAAGCGACAAATCACAAGTGATTCGCTTTACAAAATCACATGTGATTGTTTGCTCTGCCTTAGTTTACTGATTCATGTGATTTTGCTAAGAGAATGACATGTGATTTGATTGATTAGAGACATGGGATGTTGATAAGCGACAAATCACAAGTGATTCGCTTTACAAAATCACATGTGATTATTTGCTCTGCCTTAGTTTACTATTCATGTGATTTTGCTAAGAGAATCACATGTGATTTGATTGATTAGAGACAGGGGAGGTTGATAAGCGACAAATCACAAGTGATTCGCTTTACAAAATCACATGTGATTGTTTGTTGTGCCTTAGTTGACTGATTCATGTGATTTTGCTAAGAGAAATCACATGTGATTTGATTGCTTAGAGACAGGGGAGGTTGATAAGCGACAAATCACAAGTGATTCGCTTTACAAAATCACATGTGATTGTGTGTTTTACGTCATTTAACCGATTCATGTGAGGTTGCTAAGCGAATCACATGTGATTTGTTTGCTTAAAAACAGGGGAGGTTGATAAAAAAAACAAATCACAAGTGATTCGCTTTACAAAATCACATGTGATTGTATGAGCACAACTTTGCTAGTAGAATGAGAGTGTGCGGAGAAGTAACAAGTCTTCCAAGACTTAAAAAGATGGATTTTCAAACATATTTGGATGGTCAATGACCTTGGTTTGAGAAGAAAAGAAAAAGCAAAAAGGAGTTTCCATTTTGGTGATTAACTTGAAAAGTGGAAAAATAGTGTTGTGTCATGTGTCTTGTGATAGACATAATTGAAGGGGTAGAAAGTTTGTGAGTGGTGTTTTAATGAGGAAAGTTGAACAACTTTGGGAATGGATGCATGCATGAGGAAATGAGCTAATAACCAAAATATGAAAGTCTAGGGGATGGGAAATGAAATCTTGACAAGAGGAAGAGACAAGCCAAAAACCATTCAACTTTTGAGAAAAAGGAGGAAGAGTATTAATTTTATGTATCTGGTATAAGTGGGTATTTGTACTATCAAATGGTGTATTATTTCAACTTATATTTTATTTGATAATTAATAATGGTTAATTATTAGTTGTAGAATATTGTTTTAGATGACTATTTTGTCATTATAAATATTTATGTTTAATTCACAAATTAAATTATTAGTCTTGTTGTTAAGTATTAAATCACATTCAATTTTATTATATCACTTTTGATTTCATTAAAAATCACAAGTGATTTTGTTATGTAAAACAGAGTTTTTATTATGAAACAGAGGAGTCTATATACATAACAAAATCACATGTGATTGGAAAGTAAACATCAAGTGCACAAAAACAGTGACATGTACATAGAAACAATAACATGTGATTGTTAATAAAAATCACAAGTAATTGGAAAGTAAACATCAATTGCACAAAAACGGAACATGTTACTTAGTATTAAATCACTGGTGATGCTGTTCCCAATCACATGTGATTCTGGTAAGTAAACAAAGTTATTTCATAAAACATAGGAGTATATACACAAAACAAAAAATCACATGTGATTGGAAGGTAAACAACAAGTACACAAAAACAGAACATGTTACTAACTATTAAATCACATGTGATTTTATTAATTTTCACTTGTGATTCCGTTAGCAATCACATGTGATTCTGTTAAGTAAAACATAGTTATTTCAACTGGAACTAATGTTTTTGATGCGGATGGTTCATTGCTAATTGATCTTTTAAGCTTTATTTTGATCTTCTTTGACACCTCAGCAGTTTTTTTTTTATGGTGATAGAGGTCTTTTTCTACCAATATTCACATTAGTTCGTATCTCAGGCAACTTAGATAACATATTAGGAAATTCATCATCACCTCCTATAAAACACAAAGAAGCAAGTTATGATAACTAATAACAATTTGAGATAGTTAAATTGAAATCACATGTGATTAAACGCACAATCTCACGTAAATAACTGTAATTTAGCTTACTAATCACATGTGATTGAAAGATATGAATTCTTTGACTGTGATTATGTGAGATACTGAGAACAATCACATGTGATTGAACTCAAATAACATAATAATCAAATAATAAATAACAATCAAATGTGATTTAAAAACAGAGTAAACATAAAAAATAATAAAACATGTGAACCACAGTAAAATCACATGTGATTTATTACTAAAAAAACTCTAGAAAGCTGAAAATCTATAATAAAATCCGTAAAATCACATGTGATTTAAAAACAGAGTGAACATAAAAATAATAAACGACTAATAACACGTGAATACAAATAAAATCACATGTGATTTACAACTAAAAAACACTAGAAAGCTGAAATCTGTAATAAAAACAGTAAAATCACATGTGATTTACAACTAAAAAACACTAGAAAGCTTAAATGTATAATAAAAACAGTAAAATCACATGTGATTTACAACTAAAAAACAAATAATAACTTCAAAATCACATGTGATTTAAAACAAAATTACAAGCACATATGTTTAACATAAAAAATAGATGATTTAAAACGAAATAGACTTAGAATCACATGTGATTAACTAAAAACATTTGTTTTAGAAAAAAAAAAGATATAAATCAAATATGATTAACTAATAAGAAACATCTGATATAAAATTAAACAAATATAAAATCACAGATGATTAACTAAAATAAATACGTGGTTTAAAATTAAATAGATGCACAATCACATGCGTTCATGTGTTTTAAACTTAAACAGATCTAAATCACATGTGATTTAAAACAGAGGTTTTCAAAAACAGGGGAGTTATTAACATTTCGCTAAATCACATGTGATTTACTAAAATAACTAAAATAACATTACGAATCATATGTGATTAACTATTAAAAAACACTAGAATGCTAAAACACTTGTTATTTGAAGCGAAAACAACAAAATATAGAACAACATATCAACAAACAACATATGAAATCGACGTATTATCAAATAGAAACCCTAGAAAAGTTCAAAATACATAAAAAGCCATAAAAGAACAAGGATTTCTGCATAAACAATAAAAAAGCTAATAATAACAGCAAATACAAGTTAAAATTACCTGTAACAGGTACGGATTCCGCACGCTTTTTATCGGAAGCTTTTTTCGAACGAGAAGGTCATGAATCAGCCATTGTAAGTAGATCAGACACCAATATAGCAAAAAACTGAGAAGAAATCGTCAAAAACGAGTGAAAATGAGGGTTTATTCATTGATTTTTGTGTGTGAGAGAGAGAGAGAAAGAGAGCAGACGAGAGGGAGGAGAGAGAGGAGGAAGATGAAATGTGAAGAAGGTGGGTTTTTAAGTCACGCACCAAATGACCAATATACCCTTCCGTCCAAAAAACTCATTTATTTGGAGATCTAGTCTGGACCATTGATCTTCTTGATCCAAGAGTCCATGACTGTCCCTTGGGACTTTAAAATATATGTGGACCTCCTTGAACAATTCACTATAGTTAAAATCTTTTAAATGATGCTTAGCATAACATGCAAAGTTCTGTACGTAGTTTCTAAATAAAAGGTAACATAGCATTTAGTATGTTTGGCAATTGCCTTGGGGCATCAGTCTTTCCCATGTGAGTCCCGTCCTAACTTTATCTTTTGTTGCTTCATTTCATGCTAAAAATATAGGCAACAGCTCTTTGGCCTAACCCCATTTAAGACCCCTTATCAAATAATTGCATCTTCAAGTTATATTTGGGATAAAGGTGTATGTTTAGGTTTAGTCTTTAGAAGCAGGAAAATTGATTTCTATAAAACATTTTTTTAATTATATACAATGTGTGCAAACAGTAAAGAACACAAGTTATAAGTTTATAAGACCGGTGCCAATGGTGACGGAAACTGACGCCGTCAGTTTCTGCCAACTCAGCGCCACGTCAGCAGACAAACTAACTAACACTAAACTGACGTACTCGTGCCAACAGCACTCCGTCACTTCACTAAATTTGGGCCCCACCATTTACTTTTCTTTTTTTAATAAAAATATACAACTAATTAATTAAAACATATAACTAAAATAAAAATACATTTCATTAATTTAAAAAACATTGCATAATTAAAAAAAAGACATTAATAAAAAAAAGACATTAAAATAATAAAAAAAAGACATTAATAATTAAAAAAAAAAGACATTCAAACTTAAAAAAACTACTAGTCAAGAGATTCGTCTTCGTCTTCGTCTTCGTTTTCGTCAACCGGTCCTTGTGCTCCCGAACCCTCACCGTCACCCTCCTCGTCAACCTCGTTAAAAATCGCCAAATCCTTATGAAATTGCTTTGCAATTGATTCTTGAGCGTTTTCAAGCATTTGCCTTCGACTTTCGTCAAGGTCGTTTGGCACTTTTGTGGCTAGGAATTTCCAAGTTTTCAAAATCAATTTTTTATGTGCCATTTTTGCAACCTTAGCGATAATGTTTGTATGCTTATCGGAGGTTTTTTTAACCTGTTGGGTCACATTTTAATGTATTCAATAGTCTAGGGGTGTAATGTGACATTTATTGTAACAAATAGTCTAGGGTGATTTTATGTAATTAGTCAATACTAGGCCTAGGTATAAATACCTAGTTGTAACCTAGTATTGACCTAATCTTGCCGCATATTGAAATTGACGTACGTTTTGTGCAAGAATTCTCTCCATATTGTTCTTCATCTCAATCTTACAATCTATCTTTATTGTTGTTTAATCTGTGTTCTAATCGAGATATAAGGATTCACATAACCACGTCCAAAGTGTCCAACTTAATGGACCTTCGGGAACTTGCGGCATCGGACGAAGACGAAGTTTTTTGACTTTTCTTGCTAAGACTGCGGCCGGGGGGCGCCTCAACGGGTCATCTTGGAACAACGCATGCATGTTAGCCGGTGCCGTCGTCCTTGGTGCCGTCGTCGTCCCTGGATCCATGCTCGCCGGTTCGGTGTCTTCATCGAGGCTTATCGGCTCGATATCCATGATGCCCACTGAAAAATAGAACTTTGGGCTATCTCTTACCACTTCCCAACAGGCTTCGTATATAAAATTACGGCCAACATTTTCACGGAATTGTTGACGAGAAGCTTTTAGAACGTCCTCGTCTCGCGTACCGCTTCCACGCATGTCGTTTAAAGAATTGTATATAGCACTAAAAATTTTCACAGCATGCGCTATTTTGGACCATTTGCCCGTGAGTTGGTTCATGTTACGCTTAACAGAAGCAGCCGAGTTGAAGTCTGCAAGAATTTGACCCCAATGGACGATACTTTTTTTGCTATTCCCCCTAACACCATCTTCAGATTTATGAATCCAACGTTGGGCCAAAATCACCTCGTCAGGGGTTGACCACTTTGTTTGTGCCCTTTTTGGCACCACTTTTTCTTTCCCTTTTTCCACCATTTTTTCTTTCACTTTTCTTGTGGGTGTCGGTTCTAGTTGGGTGTCCCCCACATTTTGGGTGTCGGTTGGTGATGGTGATTGAAAATTTTGTGAATAGATAGGTGTGTTTGGAGGAGGTTGTTGGAATTGGAAGTTGGGTGGTGGTTGTTGGTATTGAAAGTTTGGTGGTGGTTGTTGGTATTGGTAGTTTGGTGGTTGAGAGTAATGAAAGTTGGGTGGTGGTTGTTGGTATTGAAAGTTTGGTGGTGGTTGTTGGTATTGGTAGTTTGGTGGTGGTTGAGAGAAAGCCCCAAAACCAAGCGATGGGGCCGGGTTACTTGTTTGACCCGACGAAGAACCGGCCGGTGAGGGTGGGGCGTCAATCGGTGTTGAATTAAAAAGCTCCCAAACGTCGTTGGATACCGATGATGGACGTCTTTTTGATATTTTTGAATAATTTGGGAGGAGGTATGATTTTTTTGAGAGAGAAAGAAGGTGAATGTGGTGTAAAAAATAGAAGAAATGAGTGGGTATTTATAGATGTAAATGAGGGGGAATTTTTTTTGAATTTTTTTGAATTTTTTCGGATTTTTTTGAATTTATTACCTTTTTTTGAATTTATTAATATTTATTTTGAATTTATTACCGTTTAATTAAAAAAAAAGGTTTTTTTTCATTCGCCGGAAGGTACAAGCGGGACCCACATGCACGCTCCTCTTCCGTCTTTACTCTCGCCGCTTAACCGACCGGCGGCCAACCGGCGGTCCGTGCCAACGGCGTCGGAACCGGCGGTGGCCAACTGGCCTTCCGTTGGCACACGTCTAATGCATTGATTTGTTGTATATGGCGAACATTGTTGACTTCTTGTGTATAAATCACTTTTCTTATAGTAGGGTGAGTGTTAGTCCACAAGTCCACAACAACAATTAAATGTTTTACTATGGTCAAATAATATGATAAACAAGGAACGAAGACAAGGTTTTCGATGATCAAAATATTATTATTGAATAACTCTTAATACACTTTTAATTAATTTCGTAATAAGAAAGAAACAAATTTTAACTTAAATTAAAAGTTGAATGACAAATATGAAATGCTCACAACACTTATGCTCTATCGGTTAATAACACACAGTAGCTAATGGCTAAACATTTGCAAAGAATAATAGAGTAATTTTGTCATGGATTTCACACTCGAAGATCACGTATTTAATTCAATGCATTAACTACTACTCTCTTTAAAGTGTTAAGTCTTCATTCCATTCTAGTTTAAACATAATCTATCTCTAAACCTAATTACATTGCTTAATCTTGTATTAATCATAATTTACAAAGTCACATATATCATGTGGTAATTAACACATGTATTAGTCAAACATGCAAAAAAAAAATAAAAAAAATCAAGAATGTTGATGTTTACATCGATTCATCGAATGTGGTATATAAGAAAGTGGTTAGATTATACAACCTTCAACTGTGACTAGAAACTTTAGTTTTTTGCCACCTCAAACACATTTAATTAATATTTTTGGTTTCACACATTATAAAATACACAAGAATAAAATATTAATACCCACATAAAATACTTTTATTCAAATGCGTCCATTTGTTTGTCCCTTCACTGGTCACCAAACCAAATGGCAAATCGATGGAAGCCTACTGATGCAACGGTGTCATTGGTATCGGCTGACCAAAGACCAACCGAGAATCCATTCATACACGATGTCTAACATAGTGCAGAACTTATTTATATCAAAATTTCACAACCTACAAAACTATAATGAATTCTGTGAACAGTATGTATGATTGGAGTGATTAATTATATGTCTTTGCAGTTTACTCAAGACGTAAGTTTCTGTATCCAAATGTGGTTTTGGAAGGCTTAGTTACGGTTCTAGCAATATTCTTTAAATAAATTATTTAACTTTTTAATGTAATAAGTGAAACTCTTCGTATGGCTAATATCATCAATGCAATATGGAAAAAAGCTCTTGAAGATGTAGAAATTAAAGGGTATTTGATCCCGAAAGAATGGTGTGTTTTGGCATCGTTGACTTCAGTTCATATGGATGAAGAAAACTAGGAAAATGCTGGTCAATTTGACCATCGGAGATGGGAGGTAAATAAATGTTCTTCGTGTCTTCAATGTATATACTGTTTGGTTTCGTATCAATTTACCGTTATATTGAACGTCGCGGAATTACGAACAAAATAATACGATAAACGACAAAACTTAGGATCGCTTATGTCTATGAATCTAAGGTAGCTATTAATAAATAAATACTTACATTAGCGGTGCTCGGAGATGCTAATCCTTGCGAACGAGTACGAGCCAGAACTTGCCAACGAACTAGGATTCAAGTTAAAATCCCTCTACTTGATCACACTCGAGGTTGACAACGAACGAGACGATACACAACAATGTAGTGTAAAGTAACCTTGAGAAAAACCAAACGAAACCACAATCGAAAACACCTTTCGATCGACGGCAGCGGCGCACGGCTGCAGCACGACGGCGGCGGTGGTGGCTTTCGGTCGGCGGACGAACGAAGGGAGGGAGAGGGTTTGGCCGAATAGGGTGCAAACCAAAAGAAGGTGTGTTTAGGTCAATACCCCATGCACCCTATATATAGGTTTTGGGAAAAACCAGTTTCCTTATTTGAGTCGGGCTGAAATTAACCTAAGCCCGTCTTGTTTAATTAAACCATTAATTAAACCAAGCCCGATATGGAATAACAAGTTAATTACCCATTAACTTATTTCAGTCCCTTTAGCCCGTTACTTCTTTGATTATACATTTAATCAAAGCCCGGTTCGTTTATTCCCGTGTTCGGTTGTGCCCCAAGAGCAACCCAGTAGGACTTTAGTTTACGTTGACCAAGTCAAACCGTTTATTTGATGATGTTGGACACTATTTCCAACAGTCTCCCACTTGGACATCTCATCAACTATAAACGTCTGTCAAGCATACTTTTATAGTGTGCAATAGTGCAACTGTTGAACTCTGAACTTAATCAGAATACAGTTCCTAAGATAAGTGATCATATGTCCTTCACTTCACGATATCCCGTTAACTAGAGACACGGACTAACGTCAATCTCTAGTCACGACTATGTTTCCTGATCAAGATTTATGATGACTGATTAGACCACTAATTGAACTTTCAATTTGATCATGACCTGTGCAGGTTCTTTAATTGTCACATCAAATCAACAGGAGGCCCACAGATATCTCTTCTTTCATACTTTTGAATAGAAGGAGTGAATAAACTTCGACTTACATTGTCTCTGCTATAATCGTTACATAACACATGGAAGTACTCTGTATAGCTACCATTTACGAATTGTGTTGGAGCAAACCAATGCATCACGAAATCATACTAGGAGACTAATGTATCGAGGTTTTAAGACCTATATGATATTACCGTCTCACTATTACCTTTGAATTTGTCCATGAGGTAATACTATGAGCATGGGTTGGTCCAACATTTAAACTCTCTATTTAAATGCTCATGAGAGTAGCAGCAATCTCCATGCTATGTTCAATCACTATGAACAGTCTACTTACTCTCCATGACATCTAAATTCATTTCTCATTCCCATGAGAATGATCGACTATGGACGTTCAAATGATCTGTTAGATCACTTTGGATTTTGTTCTAAACATGCAAAAGTGAAACTCAAATTTTAAATACTATATGAATGACAGAACACTTGCATATTATTTAATCACCATAAATAAATCATCATTCATACAATTTAATATTTATAATATAGTTTCAATAAATAAACTAATACAAGTCACTTTGGAATTTAATTCTTATCGTCTTGAGCGTGTGCACCACGCTTGGCTCGACTTAGTGGATTTGTGAATGGACCAGCCGGATTCTTCTCCGATGATACCCTCGTCACGATGATGTCCCCTTCCTCAACACGTTTTCGCACATAGTGATATTTTCTGAGTATATGCCTGGTTCGACTGTGATCTTTGGATTCTTTAGTCAGTGCGACTGCACCTTCATTATCACAGTAGATTTTCACTGCTTCCTTGATGCTTGTTACAACACCAAGGTCACCTATGAAATTCTTTAACCATGTAGCCTCTTTTGCTGCCTCACTAGCAGCAATATACTCAGATTCACATGTGGAATCAGCAACTGTCTTTTGCTTGGCACTCTTCCAAGTGACAGCTCCTCCATTCAGTAAGAATACCCACCCAGATTGTGAACACAAGTCATCTCTGTCCGTTTGGAAACTCGCATCACAATAACCTTCCACTTCCAGTACATCTTTCCCACCATACACTAAGAACATATCCTTTGTTCTCCTTAGGTACTTGAGAATCGTTTTCACCGCTATCCAATGATCATTGCCAGGGTTGTCCTGATATCGACTCACCATGCTCAAGGCATATGAGATGTCAGGATGAGTACATATCATGGCATACATGATCGAACCTATAGCCGAAGCATATGGGATTCGACTCATCTTATCCCGCTCTAACTCAGTGCTGGGACATTGACTTTTAGTCAAGTTTATGCCATGGTTCATTGGTAAATAACCCTTCTTAGACCCAAGCATATTAAATCTTTTCAATATCTTATCTAAGTATGTACTCTGGCTTAATACTATTAGACGTTTTTCTCTATCTCTGTATATCTTGATTCCAAGTATATACGCTGCATCTCCTAGATCCTTCATTGCAAAACACTTTCCCAACCAAGACTTCACATCTTGCAGTGTAGGAATGTGGTTGCCAATGAGCAATATGTCATCGACATATAATACTATGAAGACTACAGTGCTCCCACTAGTTTTGATATAAACGCAGGACTCATCCTCGCTTCTCGAAAACCCAAACTGTTTGACTCTTTCGTGAAAGCAAAGATTCCAAGTTCGAGATGCTTGTTTTAATCCATAGATGGATTTCTCAAGCTTACACACTCTCTTAGGATGTTGCTTGTGGATAAAACCTTTTGGTTGTGCCATATAGGCATCCTCAGTTAACTTTCCGTTCAGGATAGCAGTTTTCACATCCATCTGCCAAATTTCATAGTCATGAAATGCAGCGATTGCAAACAATATCCTTATAGATTTAATCTTGGCTACTGGTGAAAAGGTCTCATCATAATCAATCCCATGAGTTTGAGTATAACCTTTTGCAACCAGCCTAGCCTTATAAGTGTGCACATTCTCATCCATGTCTGTCTTCTTCTTGAAGATCCATTTACACCCAATGCTTTTAATGCCAGGTGAAATGTCAACCAAGTTCCATACTTGATTGTCATACAAAGACTGAATCTCGCTCTCCATAGCCTCTTTTCATTTATCGGCCTCAGGGCCTTCCATAGCTTCCTTATAGTTTAATGACTCATCATCATCGACTGGTATACCATTATCAGTCGATGCATCGCCTTCAACAATAGGGTATTCATAATAATCACCAAGATGCTCAGGAGGGCGAACAACTCTAGAGGATCTACGTGGAATGGTAGGAGTTATATCATTTTTTTCAACAGGAGTCTCATCCTCAGGTTGAGTACTAGTGTCAACTATAGGTTCCGATTTAATTTCATTGGTTGATTCTTGAGACTCTTCAAGATCAATTTTGCTCCCACTGTCTTCTTTGGATAATAGCTCTCTCTCAAGAAAGCATCCTCTTCGAGCTATGAACACTTTGTTCTCAGCCTGTTTGTAAAACCGGTATCCGAAAGACTGGCGAGGGTAGCCAATGAAATGACACTTCTCTGATTTTCTTTCTAGTTGTCGTGAGTTTCGTGTCCAACGTAAACTTCACAACCCCAGATTTTCAAATGTCGGAGCGAGGGAGGATTCCCTGTCCACATTTCAGAGGGTGTCTTGGAGACCTTCTTAGTTGGTACAAGGTTCACGATATGAGCTGTTGTTTCTAGGGCGTAACCCCAGAAGCTCACTGGAAGAGTTGCACGACTCATCATCTATAGAACCATATCCAACAATGTTCGATTTCCCCTCTCAGACACTCCATTAAGTTGTGGAGTTCTAGGAGGTGAGAGTTGGGATACTATTCCTCAACTCTTTAGATGATCCATGAATGTAACACATCAATTTGTAAAACACTATTTAAATCATATTTTTAAATAAAAATATTACAAGTCCAATATTCCCAAAATACGGTTTAATAAAAACCAATAAAAGTTTATCAGAGTATTAAAACCGGTGTTACAAATACAATATCATAACCATAGGATAAACGGGATGTACCTACGAGCTCCCGAACTAATCAACACTAGGCCACTTCTATCGCGACCTTCTAATCCTTCGATCATGAACCTGAGTACATAGCTAAAAACAAAGTAGTACGTGAGACAAAATAGTCTCTTGAGATACATGGGTTTTCGACCCATTCTCAAAAGATTTAAAAAAAATATATTTATAACATTATAAATACTTATCCTTATCATTTCTTATTAATTCACAATTCATCTTCTATTCATTTAACCGTATCAACTAATAAGCTTTCCATAAGCTTACTCATCATCTAATCACATACTTGTAAGCTAACTCCAAGCTTACACTTTCTTTATCACTTATGCAACGGACCTCTCCGAAGCCAACTCTCCCGATATGGGACGTCATAGGTAAACTATCAAGGTAATTGGGAACCCCCATCTTACCGAGATTCATAAGCTCTCCCCGTTCACGGGTTGTCATGCTCATCCAACACTGGGTGTCGTAAACTGTGACATTCTACTCTTTGCGCATGGAGGTACCACCCCAAGTAGACGTCTCATGCTCCCCCATTTCTGGGCGGTCTTATTCAGGATATCTCATTAACACTTATGAGCCTCAGCTCCTTTCATCAAAATATGAGCATTAGCTCCTTTCATCAAATTCATCACTTATTAGAATACACCTATTCAAATTTATCATATTATTGTCTTTACTTATTCAGTTTCAATCTCGACTTTACCAAGTCCTTTACAAATTCAAAACATATTTATCTTTTATCAAAATCATATTACTTTGACTCTTCTATGACTAGCATACATGTTTATTACTAGTCACTTTATACTTATTCTCTTAGTAATTCGATAACTACTTTATTTCGTATAATATACTAACCGATACTTATCACTTAAAAATCATTGTCTCAAGCTTTATTAATACATATTATTAATAAACCGATTATCAAGCACTTATAAATCATTATCTTTATTCATACATCTTGTTTATAAAAACTCATTAATTACTTTTCATTATCATAATCTCTTTCAAATCATTAATCATTTAGACATACTCAAATAGTCTATTACTAGCACTTTCTCATCATATCATTCTTATCTTTATTAAAAACGTTTATTAATAAAGACTCCTAACACATCATAGTTTTCAAAATCAGTTGCTATGCACTCAGTAAAAGTCTCATGTACTCACCTTAGCCAAGCTAACTCCAAATCGTGTCTAATAACACGAATCATTGCTTTCCAACTTGTGAAATGTCACCAATCTTTAGGTCTTCTTGACCTACCATCAATATCATCACAATAACTAGTTATTATCCATAAGTAATCACTAATCAATCCATATCTACAACCCTAACCACCAAGTTCATCCAACTTGGTGAAATCTCAAACCCTAGTTCAAGATTTCCATCAATAAACCGAAATCCAACTTGTACACTTCGATTACAAGCTTACAATGAGTGTTCTACACCCATGTTTAGTCATCTTCCCCAAAGATGACATGGTAGGTTACCCAAACCACCATTTTTCCCAAATAAAGTTCATAACTAGCTAGATAACATCAAATCCATGTTATGAACACATATTCCTTGACTATATGTTGTAGATCTAACTTATATAAACCCAATTTCAACACCCATTACAAACCCTCCAACTAGGGTTTGCATACATCACCATTTTCACCCAAAAACATCATCCATAACTAAAAGGAGTAGAGATTTACCTTATACGTCAACAATGGAGTGAGAATCTTCAAGATTGAGTGTGAAAATCGGTTCTAATGGCCTCCTTACACTCAAAATCGTCTACTCACACTTGGGAGGAAGTTCTAGGGTTTAGAAATGAAAGAAATGGCAAAAATCCCGATTTTAACTTGTTCCAGGCAAAACTCGCGTCGCGAACTACCAATTCGCGTTTGTGAACCTGCACCCCGCACGAACTCGTGTCGCGAATCCCAAACTCGCGTTCGTGAGTCCGATTCACTGCTCCACTTACTCGTGTTCGCGAGTCCATTCTCGCGTTCATGAGATGGGTCTTCGTGACACGAGTCCAATCTTCGTGTTCACGAGAATTCCCCATAAATACCATTTTGATTTCCAAACTTGTTTCCAACCAAGTCTTGACCCGATTTCGTCCATAACTTTCTCATACGATGTCCAAATGACACGAAACCAATTCCTACGTTCTTTAAATGATTTATTAACAAGGATTCTTGTTTGAGTTCCCGGATCTCGAGATCCAGATTCTCAAACAAGATTGAGTGACAAGGGACTTGAGTGACTCACCCTAATCAATAAGCGAGCCTAGAGTAGAAGCGCAGCCTATTACGTTTTTCAGAGAAGAAGGCCCTAGTCTTCAAATAGGGATTTCATAAACCAAGAGCAGCTCGTCGGAGAAGGAGTCATTTGTCCGACCGGGGGAGAGAGTAGGAGGGGCCACTATCAATTGAATAAGCGTCTCAAAGAGAATGGGGTTATCATATTTTTTTCATAATTTATTTGATTCAAAATTTCGGGTCGTTACAACTATCCACCCCTTAAAAGGATTCCGTCCTCGGAATCAACTCAAGGATTTCCAATCTCCATTCCGCTTCCAATTATGATCCAATAATACTTATGCATTTAAACGCCCACTTGACCCCGTTATACTCAAACGGGTCAAAAATCAAACTTGAGTTCATAATACCCGAACGGGTCAAAATCACACAATTTGGCCATAACACTTTCTATCTTTTAACCAATCCTTTTATCAACATTGGGATGATATGACTCAATCATTACTAATGGCCAATTAACCAAAATGATAGTCAACGCCTAGCTTCGACCTAGTTGTCAATCATCCAATCTTTGACTCAAGCACAAAGTCAACCATATCTTGACAATCTCTTTACCCACTAGTGGTTCCATTAACCATCAATTCCTTAACAACCGACTTTACATTCATGGTCCAACAACATTCATACTCGATTCCTAAGTTCGATTCGAAATACCCAACGGTCAAAGTCGCACCCTTTGACTACAATTATTTCAATTAATCTTATCATCCACATGTGGATGATACACTATGTCCTTATCCTTGTCTAACCATTTTAAACGAAAGTGAAAACCCAATTTTGACCAAAGTCAACAATCTACTAGTTGACCAACCTTGACTTACGAATAAAGTCAAACTTACTTTGCAAAATTCACATATTCTTTATTACCGGGACATCTCTTTCCAAGCTTTTCATTCCCGAATTTAATATCCACATTTCCTTTCTCAATTATTTCTCTCTTCTTCGATTTTAATTTTCTATAATCGATTAACAATTTCCATTTAAAGCAATACCAATCTCTATTACTTTCTAACTTTCATTCAAATACTTATACCATTTATAATTTCCTTCAAACATCCTTATACCATACTTGTAATTCCCGATTACCGGCTCTAGAGCCCCAATCATATCCAATTGTGGCCTAACCACCCATTATACATCTTTCACCATTCATTGGCTACTAATCAACTTTGCTTCCTAGAGCATTCCTTTTTCATAAATCATGAACTTGTAGGTATCTCCTACACATACTTCTACTCAAACACGACCCGTGTTTTCAACCCAAGTTCTCATTTGCCATCAAGTCATAACGATAATTAACCATACGGTTCTACATACATCCGATACAAACATCATACCCTATAAATAACAAATTATACTTCGACTATCTTATCGAGATGATCGGAAAGCCTCCAATCCATCACGACTCCAAACTGTCACAATGATCGGAAAGCCTCCAATCCAAAGTGACTCATACAATACTAATCTATCTTGCATACAATTCATGTATGCATCAATACACTTAGCATCATGCTATCATTTTCTTTCATAATTGACCTTCAATTTCCCCATTTATACATTATACCACACGGTATGCATATAATCATTTCTGGTGCCTTCCACCAATCTACTCATTTATCAATCGTCCTTATTCGATTCATTCCCTCATTACTAAAACTTCTATTTTTTCTTTCACCCGGACATCTTGAGTCAAGCAATTGACTCCGATCCATAATCCAAACATAAGCTATCACACTTTCTCTATGTCTTTTTTTTTTTCAATAATTAATTGTCACCCTTGACTTAGCATACCATTTCTATGACATTTTACCATTAATTATCATTTTAGCTTTAGTATCGAATCCATCATCCATGATACAAACTTTTGACATGACTAATTGCCAACTTTTACTTAACCATTTTCAATTACCAAAATTCGTCGTTCCCGACACTTATTCTTTCCAACATATTTTCTATTTACGAGTTTTGAAACTTCACCATATTTTACATCATTCTTTTCTTTACCGTTATCATATGGTAATACCACATCACTTATCCTCATTCCCGCCAAGTGCTACAATTTTACTTTTGAACTTTTTCCTTACATGGTTTCCCATCCATATATACCATTCTTACCGAGTCTTAGTACTTCCGCGTACTACCATCCTTTCATTGAAATCATTTACTATTCCCGTGATAATATATCTTTTAATATCCTAATTATTTGCGGCATATCAATCACCAACTCACCCAGGCATATCATACCTTTACACATAACGAACCGGGGAAACCGTTCCCGAGTACATTTCCACACCAAACGATTCACCCATACTTATACATGCCATTTCTCCTTAGCACCAAATCGTGCGACAATTTACCAATAAAACACGAACTTCATACCTTAAATTTTTATAATTGAGGGAAAACTTACCACACTTTTGCACCTTTCACAACAACATAATTTGACGAACCTTGAACGAGATTTTCATTCTTTGTTGACTCCAAGCTACCATCGAACTTCCTCTTTTCTCCACTTGATAACGCTTCATGGATCTCTCGTTGAATTTTCTTCTCCACATCTCTAACAATAAGTTTTCTTAAAAAAAAAAATTTCCAAGTACACTTTCGGAACAAAACTTCCCTAACAATCTACTCGCGAACTCCTTCCATGACATCTCGTACCACACTCTCTTTTCCAATGCTTCGAACATCGCATTCCGCCGTGACCACGCATCACTCTCCCAGTAGACGAGCTGTAGAAGTCACCATATCTTCCTCCTAACACTTGCTAATCTTTAGCACTTGCTTAGTTTCACGAATCCACCGAATCACGACCTCCGGTTCGGTACTTCCCAATTACACATCCAACTTACACGCCATCAATGTCCTGAACGAACATCATTCCTTTTCTTCCGATTCGGAATCACTACCATCATCACCGCGACATGACAAAATTCAATTATAATTTCTCTTATTGTCTTAGAGGAGCATGTCCTCTTCTCGAGTTCACCCTTTTGTTATACCAATATTTTCACAATCAAGATTCAAACGATGACTCAACAATCGAATAAAACACATTTATACCAAATCATGACATTTCTCTTAGGGATCGACCCTATCGTACGCATACTTTACAGTCTCAAAAGACAAATCATGGACATCCTATAGAAAACATATGGTCCTACTTAGCGTAGCTTAAGACTAGGGAGGTCAAACCTACCTAATTCACTTAAACTATAGCTCTGATACCAAGTTGTAACACCTCAATTTTTAAAACACTTTTTAAATCATATTTTTAAATAAAAATATTACAAGTCCAATATTCCCAAAATACGGTTTAATAAAAACCAATAAAAGTTTATCAGAGTATTAAAATCGGTGTTACAAATACAATATCATAACCACGGGATAAATGGGATCTACCTACGAGCTCCCGAACTAATCAACACTAGGCCACTTCTATCGCGACCTTCTAATCCTTCGATCATGAACCTGAGTACATAGCCAAAAACAAAGTAGTACGTGAGACAAAATAGTCTCGTGAGATACATGGGTTTTCGACCCATTCTCAAAAGATTTAAAAATAATAATATTTATAACATTATAAATACTTATCCTTATCATTTCTTATTAATTCACAATTCATCTTCAATTCATTTAACCGTATCAACTAATAAGCTTTCCATAAGCTTACTCATCATCTAATCACATACTTGTAAGCTAACTCCAAGCTTACACTTTCTTTATCACTTATGCAACGGACCTCTCCGAAGCCAACTCTCCCGATATGGGACGTCATAGGTAAACTATCAAGGTAATTGGGAACCCCCATCTTACCGAGATTCATAAGCTCTCCCCATTCACGGGTTGTCATGCTCACCCAACACTGGGTGTCGTAAACTGTGACATTCTACTCTTTGCGCATGGAGGTACCACCCCAAGTAGACGTCTCATGCTCCCCCATTTCTGGGCGGTCTTATTCCGGATATCTCATTAACACTTATGAGCCTCAGCTCCTTTCATCAAAATATGAGCATTAGCTCCTTTCATCAAATTCATCACTTATTAAAATACACCTATTCTAATTTATCATATTATTCTCTTTACTTATTCAGTTTCAATCTCGACTTTACCAAGTCCTTTACAAATTCAAAACATATTTATCTTTTATCAAAATCATATTACTTTGACTCTTCTATGACTAGCATACATGTTTATTACTAGTCACTTTATACTTATTCTCTTAGTAATTCGATAACTACTTTATTTCGTATAATATACTAACCGATACTTATCACTTAAAAATCATTGTCTCAAGCTTTATTAATACATATTATTAATAAACCGATTATCAAACACTTATAAATCATTATCTTTATTCATACATCTTGTTTATAAAAACTCATTAATTACTTTTCATTATCATAATCTCTTTCAAATCATTAATCATTTAGACATACTCAAATAGTCTATTACTAGCACTTTCTCATCATATCATTCTTATCTTTATTAAAAACGTTTATTAATAAAGACTCCTAACACATCATAGTTTTCAAAATCAGTTGCTATGTACTCAGTAAAAGTCTCATGTACTCACCTTAGCCAAGCTAACTCCAAATCGTGTCTAATAACACGAATCATTGTTTTCCAACTTGTGAAATGTCACCAATCTTTAGGTCTTCTTGACCTACCATCAATATCATCACAATAACTAGTTATTATCCATAACTAATCACTAATCAATCCATATCTACAACCCTAACCACCAAGTTCATCCAACTTGGTGAAATCTCAAACCCTAGTTCAAGATTTCCATCAATAAACCGAAATCCAACTTGTACACTTCGATTACAAGCTTACAATGAGTGTTCTACACCCATGTTTAGTCATCTTCCCCAAAGATGACATGGTAGGTTACCCAAACCACCATTTTTCCCAAATAAAGTTCATAAATAGCTAGATAACATCAAATCCATGTTATGAACACATATTCCTTGACTATATGTTGTAGATCTAAGTTATATAAACCTAATTTCAACACCCATTACAAACCCTCCAACTAGGGTTTGCATACATCACCATTTTCACCCAAAAACATCATCCATAACTAAAAGGAGTAGAGATTTACCTTATACTTCAACAATGGAGTGAGAATCTTCAAGATTGAGTGTGAAAATCGGTTCCAATGGCCTCCATACACTCAAAATCGTCTACTCACACTTGGGAGGAAGTTCTAGGGTTTAGAAATGAGAGAAATGGCAAAAATCCCGATTTTAACTTGTTCCAGGCAAAACTCGCGTCGCGAACTACCAATTCGCGTTCGTGAACCTGCACCCCGCGCGAACTCGTGTCGCGAATCATAAACTCGCGTTCGTGAGTCCGATTCGCTGCTCCACTTACTCGTGTTCGCGAGTCCATTCTCGCGTTCATGAGATGGGTCTTCGTGACAAGAGTCCAATCTTCGTGTTCACGAGAATTCCCCATAAATACCATTTTGATTTCCAAACTTGTTTCCAACCAAGTCTTGACCCGATTTCGTCCATAACTTTCTCATACGATGTCCAAATGATACGAAACCAATTCCTACGTTCTTTAAATGATTTATCCTTATTTATCATATTTTTTTCATAATTTATTTGATTCAAAATTTCGGGTCGTTACACAACAATGTTCGATTTCCCCTCTCAGACACTCCATTAAGTTGTGGAGTTCTAGGAGGTGAGAGTTGGGATACTATTCCACAACTCTTTAGATGATCCATGAACTCTTGACTAAGATACTCTCCACCCCTGTCAGACCGGAGCATCTTAATCCTTTTGCCCAATTGATTCTCAACTTCGTGTTGAAAAACTTTAAATGTCTCAAAAATTTCTGATTTATGTTTAATCAAATAAACATCACCATATTTACTGAAATCATCAGTAAATGTGACGAAGTATCTTTCACCATGTCTAGTGCTTGACTTGAATGGTCCACACACGTCAGTGTGTACAAGATCTAACAAGTCTTTGCCATTTTAACAAGTCCATGTGAATGGCGCCTTAGTCATCTTGCCAAGTAAACAAGATTCGCAAACATCGTTTGATTTGAGGTCGAACGATTCCAACACCCCATCCTTTTGGAATTTGGCGATTCTTTTCTTGTTTATGTGGCCTAAGCGACAATGCCATAGACATGATTTATCCAATACACCTTTGGATGAATCAACATTCAATATTAGATTTCTATTGTTAACGCAAACAACACTTTCATATATGCCAGAACAAGGAATAGCTTTGAAAATAAAAACATCATTTTTATAAACTAAGATAGAACCATTTTCATTATCAAAACCAAATGTAAAACCATCCTTAAACAATGCAGAAAATAAAATAATGTTTCGTGCCATGCAAGGCGAATAACAAACATCTAATAAAGTAATCAAGCTATCACTACTAAGCATGAGCTCAAAATCTCCAATCTTGGTGACAACAGCCGAGACTCTGTTCCCCATGATTAGATTCAGCTCACCATGCTTCAGCTTCCTACTATTCTTTAGTCCATGCATATCAGTGCAAATGTGAGTACCACACCCTGTATCAAGAACCCAAGAATTTGACATAGAAGCACTATGTAGTTCAATCATAAAAGTACCTGACGGTCCAGACTTTTGGGCCTTCTGATTTTTCAGATCATCCAAGTACTTTGGGCAGCTTCTTTTCCAGTGGCCTTTCTCATTACAGTGAAAGCATTTAGAATCCTTTGATGCTGATTTTGAATTCTTCTTTCTCTTGCGACTACTTTGGGTAGGACCCACTTTAGCCTTAGGAAGAGAATTTTCATTCATAATCACATCATTAAGATTATTAGAGGAGTTAGAGTTTTCGTTTGCTAATAATGTTGCGTCAGCAACTTTTAGCACTTCGACCAACTCTGATCTGGATATGCTTATCTTATTCTCTTCATAATCATTCGATATTGAAGAATAAGATGGAAGAAGTGTGTAAAGGATGAATCCTATCACAAACTTATCACTTTGCATTGTTCCAGTTTCTTCAACTTTGTCTATGTAGCCTAACATTCTTTTAACGTAGCTACATACAAGTTCACCCTCTTCTAGCTTTCCCTTGCTAAAGAGTCGCAAGTTTTCAACATCGATGTGTCTCTTCGTCATGTGATCTAGTCGTTCAATACTCAAAGGCTTTGGAGTAGGGAACAAATCTAGAATCGCTTGCGAAGTAGAGAATGATAAATTTCGTGGTGGAAGTGGAGGTGGTGGTGGAAGATTTTGATTGTTGTTGTTGTTTTGAAGATTGGTCATCTACCAAGAAAACAATTTCTTTGTTAGTTTATTTATTAGATAATCCTTAACATTATTTACCCAATAATCATGTTAAGTCTAGGATCCAACATTACGTTATTTGATGTGAAGAGGGATGCCGTAATTCACACCGAATAATTTCATTAGGAAACATACTATTGTTAATTTCAATCACCATGAAACCCCTAGATCTTTTAGATTCATTTTAAACTATTAAAATGGCATGTTAATCTTGATTCTATGCTCGTCACATAATTCACGACAGGGATACCATGGATCATGAATTTGACGGTGAATCTACCATGAAAGCACTCACAAAGATTCCCGGCTCAAGTTCACTTGGGTATCGCGAGACTTCACCCATAAGTGTAATCTCAAAATTAACGTACCGGCTCAATTGCACGCGCTTCGTTAATCAAATTATACCTTGAGTGTAATTCTCTCATGGAGAGCACAATCTTTCACATTTAACATTAAACGGGAAGTTTTGCTTAATGTATTTTCTTTAGTTATACATATATAAACTTTTATAATATGTAAAATTAAACTTTTAATTTGTCTTAACTAAAGAAATATATATAATTCTTTTAATTCTATTAAAATGCGAAGACGCACCTTTTAATAATTAATTAATTATATGTTATTATAATATTTAAATATACTATTTATTTACATAATATCATAACGGAGGAATATATCAAAAACTATTTTGATATATGTGAGTTTCGAATTTCGAAAATATATATATATATATATATATATATATATATATATATATATATATATATATATATATATATATATATATATATATATATATATATATATATATATATATATGTGTGTATATATATATATATATATATATATGTATATATATATATATATATATATATATATATATATATATATATATATATATATATATATATATATATATATATATATATATGTGTGTGTATATATATATATATATATATATATATATATATATATATATGTATATATATATATATATATATATATATATATATATATATATATATATATATATCTAATATATATTATAGTTATCAATATGCAAAAACTTTTTGTTCAACTCTGGTGTTACAAAAATGTTTTTGGGAGTTGACAGATTTTGTAATTCACAATTAATAATATGAGTAAGAAATCTTGGATACATTAAAAATTTTGAAGATGATAAGTTTCCAAGCATTCCTTCAAAAATCATGTTAGAAAAATTGAATACTTGTCCTGTGCTCAAACAAACAACAGCAGAAGCTATTGATTTGTTGAATTCATTCCAAGTACTCCTATTTGGAGAGATGCAGTGTTGAATAGTGTGTACCAAAAACTTCCATTGGGGTGAAAGAAGACCCTTTTGAAAAGTAACTATGTCTGATCTTCCTTCATATCCCATTTTCTTTAAATTTTCAACAAGATCTTCCTTTGATAAAGAGACCATACCTGATTCATCATGAAGTTGAAGATGTTGTCTGATGGATTGTTCAGTGATGGTGATTGTTTTTCCATCCACGGTTGATTTGATCATGGAAATGGTTGACCCTTCAGTTCTTTCAGCATTGGTCCAGAAATCAACTAGATGTTGTTGATATGCTTTAGGATTGATGGTGAGAGCAAACTTTTTTTTTTAGCATTGGTCCAGAAATCAAAAAAGAGTACTCACCGGATCCGGACCCTATATATATATATATATATATATATATATATATATATCTAATATATATTATAGTTATCTTTTAGATTTTATCTCTTTGGAGATCTCAATATAAAAACAAAATCAAATCAAGATAATAACAAAATCCGACATCCCTAATAAAATTTTCGGATCCATACACATTGTGTATATCCTTAATATAAATTTGATAACTTTATTTAAAAAACTCCTTTTAAATAATTATCTTATTACCAAATTCCTTTATTTAAGTATATATACCAAAATATATATATATAAATAACCATTATCTTATTCAAATTTTTTATTCAAATACATCTATATATATATCCGAAAATATATATACATGTATAATAAATTTTGATTTATTTAAACGTTAAATAAATATATATTTATATATTTAAAACCGAAATTTTAATTATATAAACACAATCTTTTATTTAATCTTATTTTAAATAATTGGTGAGATAATCATTGGTAGAATATCTTGATAATTTTAAAACCCTTTAAAATTATCCACTTACCATATTTTAATTTAAAAAACTATTTTACAAAATTAAGATATATTTATTTATTTATTATTTCCGATTTTCGGAAATTCCGAAATAAACAAAAACACAAAAAGAAAATTTTTCTTTTTCGAATTTCGGATCTAACACTCTTAGATTCGTAGACCAACGCTCTGATACCACTGTTTGGTTTCGTACCAATTTATTGTAACACATCAATTTTTAATACAAAATATTTGCCCAAAATAAATCATTTTCATAAATAGAAGACCAGTTCCAAAACACGGATTTACAAAAACCTTTGATATGAAAATCAGAGTATGAGGTTTGGTGTTACAAAATATATCAAAACCAAGGTTAAGCACAAATCCGCTCTAATGATCTTCTACTCTAGGCCCCGCATATCTCAATCCATGCGCACCTAAATCCTCGATCCAGAACCTGAGTACATAGCAAACAAACAAGGAGTACGTGAGACACAAAAATGTCTCGTGAGCTACATGGGTTTAGACCCCAATAATATCAATTATCACATCGTGTATAAATGCATATTTATATTTTACCAACACATCCTAGTCACTCTATGGTGACTCTATCGGTCCTGCTTTCCTAGCATACATATCTAGTACATAAACATATATGTACCAGAACACAGTCATATCCAATACATAAACATATATGTATTGGAACTCAAGCGAACCTAATGCATAAACATATATGCAATCGATCCCTACGTTGCCTAGTACGTAAACATATGCGTACTAGTAGCACCCGTGTGCTTAGTGTACAAACATATGTACACCCGTCTCAGTGACCGGGGTCACCCCCGCGTCACCACCATCTATCTCTAATCATAACTCTATCAGTTATGCCAGTCAAAACCTTCGGCTATCACATTAATCATCAAACAAGTTAGTTAGATATTATCAATAATATATACTAACTCAACACATAATAAGTCTAGACAACATTAAATAGACCGATCATAAGTAATCAAAATACTTCATATAGCTATGTACTCAGTAAAGTCCACACGTACTCACCTTAGCAATAAAATGCTCCAACCGTATTCTTTACGCCAGTTTCCTTGCTTCACAATTCGGTCAACCTTCCAAGACCTCACCAAATGCCTAATACAATAATTAATCACAAGATTATCAACATCACATACTACTACCAATGTGTCCATCTATCTCTAGATAACACTTATTAACTCATTTCCCCCAATTATGGTGATTTACCAAACCCTAGGTTTAACCAACCCTTAAGATTCTTACAAATCATAACCATACACTTGTTTCCTTTGATAATATACCATCTATTAAGTGTATACATCACTTATATCACCATAACCCATAACCCCAAGAACTAGGGTTTCAAACCCATACATCAAAATACATAGATCTTAAGCTACGAAGATCAAAGAGTGAAGATATACCTTTAATCTTCAACTAGGAGTGAAATCTACCAAAGATTTGTGAGGAATTCGACCTCAATCAGTCCTCAAGCTTGAAAATCGCCAAAGAAGAAACTAGGGTTTTGATATGGTATCAAATGAGCCAAAACCCGACTTAAAGCTGCTCGACCATAGTTCACGACGCGAACTAAGTTCGCGTCGCTAACTTTCCCTTGCACGCGAACTTCGCGATCGGTAACTAGTCGTGATCTCCAATCGCCAGATACAACAATCCCTGGAGGGAGTTCACGATCGTGAACTAAAGTTCACGCCGTGAACTTCCCTCGTACAGCAGGGCTGCACTTTTCGGTCTAGGTCTCGACCCGGTTTCGCCCATAACTTTCTCGTACGGTCTCCAAACGACACGAAACCAATTCCTACGTTCTTTAAACGATTTATCCTTATTTATCATATTTTTATACAATTTATTTATTTACAAATTTCGGGTCGTTACATTTACCGTTATATTGAACGTCGCGGAATTACGAACAAACTAATACGATAAACGACAAAACTTAGGATCGCTTATGTCTACGAATCTAAGGTAGCTATTAATATATAAATACTTACATTAGCGGTGCTCGGAGATGCTAATCCTTGCGAACGAGTACGAGCCAGAACTTGCCAACGAACTAGGATTCAAGTTAGAATCCCTCTACTTGATCACACTCGAGGTTGAAAACGAACGAGACGATACACACAATGTAGTGTAAAGTACCCTTGAGAAAACCCAAACAAAACCACAATCGAAAACACCTTTCGATCGACGGCGGCGGCGCACGACGACAGCACGACGACGGCGGTGGTGGCTTTCGGTCGGCGGACGAACGAAGGGTGGGAGCGGGTTTGGCCGAATAGGGTGCAAACCAAAAGAAGGTGTGTTTAGGTCAATACCCCATGCACCCTGTATATAGGTTTTGGGAAAAACCAGTTTCCTTATTTGAGTCGGGCTCAAATTAACCTAAGCCCGTCTTGTTTAATTAAACCATTAATTAAACCAAGCTTGATATGGAGAATGTTTACATTGAGACTTCCGACAAACGTACAAGTTAAAGTGTATGAATATATATGACATGTGTACATGTCTATAATGTCGGACCCAAGAAAAAATTTGAGTAGTATCACCGGTTGTACATGTTTTTCCTGGATCACATATTCAAAAAAATATTAATTATTTTTTTAATTCTATTCGGAAAATTTTGAGAAGTTTCACGAGCCTACCCGTACTACAAAGCAAGTCCTCCCCTACCCGCCTATAAATTAAAAAAAAAAAAAAAACAAATCACTATAAAAATGGCTAATGTTTTGTATTAAATGAATGTACATTTGAAAATGGCAAAGGGGTAAAATTTTAAGGGTTTACGGTTTACCACTATCATTATCATTTACCAACTTTTAATTATGTATTCGACCTTGCCAACGGAAACGCACATTCGATAACGGTAATGAATTCCACCTAATGTAGAAACGGCTACTAAATTATGGTGGAACACTTAAACGCCTTCCATTCTTGTGGTAATCATTTTCGGTCAACTTTTATTATATATCATTTACATTTAAATAATACATTTGTTTTGTCACTAAAAGTAAATGAGAAATGTTATTTATAGGGAGGAAAATTATGTACTACAATTTTTATTCTAATTATCATAATTATTGTTTAATATAAACATATAGTTATACAGTATGACGTGAAACTTACACAGTATGTATAATATGAACTAAAATTATTGTACATAAATCATCTCCCTTATTTATATCTATTTTATAGACTTTTAAAATGTAAATTGATGACTTGACAAAATTTAAGAAAATTAAGGTCGTGAAAAATGAAAACGACATGTGTTGCTATCGTATTTGTATGTTAATGTTAATTTATAAATAAAAACTACTCGTATAAAACTTGTGTAACTCATATTTTATGGATATAAGATTAGAAATGTTAAATGAACTTAAATTTATATTTATTACTATATTTAAAAATATATACCACATGCTATTTTCGGCCAAATAGTTATCCATACCAGCATATAGCCTGTATGCATCACCTATCTTAAAATGCGATGTGAGATGGTAAAGTTCAACTTTCTATGCACGTTTTACAAGCATGTTCTGAAATATAACTTTAAATCTGTATTACCAATAACCTATTACTTTCGAAAAGCAGTAAAGTCAAAAGCTAATAATGTGAGAAGCTTAATTAGATGTAGCCACGTGAGAATGTGAGATACTAGTACTCGTGACTCGTGAGTACCGTGAGTAGAGGTTGACGGTCACGTTCAAGTTCGCAGGTTGATAGCGAGGGACATTTAAATTGAAACAAACTTGTTTATATAAATAAAATAAATATCTTATTTTCAATTAAAATATTTTTTCTTGAAACAGTTTTCATTAATATAAACAAACTAGTAAAAAACTAGACCACCAAAGTTACAAAGAACACGAAATAAGAGAACAAAAACAAACAAAATCAATTACATGGTAAAATCAACCATTCGTTCCAATTAACACTATACTTAGGGCGACGATGACAGATCCAAAGGTACGAGATTTCTTTAATCGAATCAACAAGCGAACTTCTACGTGCATCACCATTATTAAAAGTGATCGCATTTCTGTGTCTCCAAATAATCAATAAACCTGTTAAAACCACCACATCAATGATCTCTTTTGATTTTGAACTAAGGGAACTAGTATCCAAAGAGTGGAGAAAACTATCTAAATCGTCCGCACGAGTATCAATAACTTGCAACCACATTCCAACCGCCCGCCAAATATCTTTCGTCACCTCGCAAGACCAAAAGATGTGATCAACCTCGTCTATGCAGTCCCCGCACATCACACACGAAATATCATCGAACGGAACTCCCCTAATCGAAAGATTCACTTTGGAGGGAATCTGATTCAAGTTGATTTTCCAAAACAAAATATTAACTTTGCGGGGTACTAATGAATTCCATCTTGTCTGCAATACGGACGAAGGAAGAGTAAGATCGTCTAGACACACTCTAGTACTCTTAACCTGAAAATTACCGTCACCTTCGATATCCCACATCCAAACATCACTATCATTAGTTAAATTAACACCTTCCAAGATCCGTGTCAGATTTATAGTTTGCCCTTCTTCTCTCCCGCCGCGGATATGCCGACGCCAATTCCACACTACCCTACCATTCTGAACCCGATCGGATATCAAACAATTCGGATCACTATCAATCCGGAAAATACGCGGGTACTCCACACGCAACGGGCTCGGGCCAACCCAATTTTCATTCCAAAATTGTGTCGATCTACCATCACCAACCTTCTTTTTTAAGTGGGATAAAAATTCCACCCCGTTCTCTTTAAACCTACTAATCATTTTAACAAGTTGAGCCCAAGGGGATGCACCTAGTCTACGGGAATTGATCAAGTCCAAAGCTCCAAAATTCCCGTAAATCGATTTGATCACCTTACTCCACACCAAATTATCAATTTTCACGAACCTCCACACCCATTTTAGCATTAACGCTATATTGAAGGCGTGGAGACTACCGATGTGTAAACCACCATTTTGATAAGAAGCTAAAACCGATTCCCACTTAACCCAATGGATTTTCCGCTTCTCCTCATTACCACCCCAAAAGAAAACTGCTCTAAGCTTTTCGAGAATATTAGCAACATTTTTTGGCATGATAAACATAGACATATAATAAATGCCCATACTTCACAACACCGTTTTCAATAATAAAGACCTACCACCAACCGAAAGCGTATTCACTTTCCAACCGGACAATTTTTTCTTGAATTTATCAATTAAATTGTCCCAGTTTTTTTTCCGGGGCATACACGCTCCAACCGGGAGACCAAGATAAGTAAACGGGAATTTACCAAAACACACTCCACTCCGATCCGCCATTTGTCTAACCGTATCATCCGAAACCCCAACACCATACAAATTAGATTTGTGCATATTTAGTTTTAAACCCGAGGCCATATAGAAATAATGAAGAATAATAAGGAGCTTTTGCAAGTTACTAAGCGACCATTCCCCCAAAAATATAGCATCATCCGCATACAATAAATGTGACAACGAAAAAGATTCATCATTTACCTTAACCCCCTTGAAAATATGATTAGAAGTCGCCTCCTCCATCACCACATGAAGGCCTTCCATAGCGATAATAAAAAGAAAAGGAGATAGGGGATCACCTTGTCTTAAAGCTCTTTCAAGCTTAAACTCTTTAGAAGCATTACCATTAATAATAACCGAGGCCCTCGAGGAAATTAAAGTAGCACTAATCCGCTTCCGCCACTTTTCCGGGAAATCCATGAATTCCATCATCCGATCAAGAAATTCCCAGCTAATGGTATCATAAGCTTTTTCAAAATTAATTTTTAACACCATGGCTGATTTCATTTTTTTTTCTTATACCAATCAATGATCTCACTTACAATCATAGGACCATCTAAATTTGTCGGCCTTTGACAAAAGTCGTTTGTTCTTGGCTTACCACCGAATCCACCACCATTGCAAGGCGCAAAGCCAAAACTTTAGCAATAATCTTGTACTGAACTCCAATAAGGCTTATGGGCTGATAATCGTTCACCGCCATCGGGTTTATGACTTTTGGAATCAACGTAATAAAGGAAGCATTGCATCCAGTCGGAATGAAACCTGTGTCAAAAAACTCAACGACAAAATTAAAAATATTACTTTTTAAAAGATCCCAAAATTTTTTAATAAAAGAGAACGTAAAACCGTCGGGCCCCGGGGCCTTGTCGTTTCTGCAACTCCACACCGCCGCTTTCAACTCGTTCATCGTGATTGGACCCGCAAGCATAGTAGCATTATCAATAGACAACCGTTTGAATTTGTCACTACGCCTTATCAAATTGACGACCGGAACTCGTTTGAACTTATTAGCATAATAATTATAAAAAATATTCTTCACCTCCGGGGGAGAAGTATTCCACACACCATCCTGTTGCATCCCCCGAATAAGAGAATGTCTTCTTTTACTATTCAACACCCCATGGAAATACTTAGAGTTTTCATCCCCCTCAATGGCCCATTTAATCTTAGCTTTTTGGGACAAGTCTTTCATTTCTTTGGCCTCCATCTTATATAGATCAATTTTCACTGCATGTCTGTCTCGCATATCCTCCACCGTAACCGTATGCTCCTCTATTTTTTGATCAATTTTGCACAATTTTTCAATCAAAATCTTCTTGTTTTCCACCTGCTCAACATTTTTCTTTCGCCACCAAACTTAAACATGTTCTTTTAACACCTTTAACTTGTCTTTAAATTTGATAAAATGACTAGTGGCCGAACCCTCCCCAACCGTACCCCAAGAAACTTTAACAACATCTTCGAATGATCCGTCATCCATCCAGGAATTCAAAAATCTGAAAACTCGAGGACCATGGTCAACCGATTCCTGCTTCAGAACAATCGGTTTGTGATCTGAAACCATGTCGTTCAATACATTAGCTGTAATATCCGAACAGATTTCGAATACCCCTTCGTTAACAAAAAACCGATCGAGCTTACTCATTTTTCTACCGTCCGAACTAAGCCTCGTATAAACCGATCCGCCCATTGGGACCTCTAAGAGACTAGCAGAATTAGCAAATTCATTAAAATCATTTATTTCCCTATTATTCAAACCGCACCCCCATCTCTCCCCTTCATCTCGGACCGCGTTAAAATCACCAAAAAGAATATAGTTACCTTCATTTGTGCACATATACTCTACAATAAACTCCCATAATCTGCGTTTATCAACAGTGCCTTGCGGCGCATAGACTTTCCCCATAATGCATTTAAGATTATTGATCTTCCACTCCCCATGAACAAACAACACATTTTGGAAACAATCGATTCTAGAACTCGAGAATATGGTTGGATCCCAAATCGATAGTATCCCCCCCGAGGCATCAACCGCACTACTTAGCGCAAAATCAAACGTGGCATTAGCCCATATTTGTTTGATCATGAACCAATCCACCTTTGAAACTCGGGTCTCTTGAACCCCAATAAAAGAAATTTTATATTTGTAACAGATACCGCCAATCCGTCTTCTCTTAACACCATCTCCAATACCACACACATTAATGGACATAATATTCATTAATGACATTTATCCCCTCCCATACTCTTGATCATACATTCAAGTGAAGATTGACACCCTTCCATATCAAGACCTATCGCGTGACCGATATCAATAAATCCGTTTAAATCCTCAATCAATGACACCGTTTTTTTTCTTTTTCTTCACACACCCCGTGGAATCACTAGATTTTTCTACATTAGCATAATTGTATCCCGCCGCCTTTTCTGCATCATCCTTATTTCTTCCTCCCCCAATAACTTCTGTAAAACCCGGGGGTTTTGACAGAAAAGAAACAGCTTCCGGATTAACTTTGTTTTGTAAAGGCGGAGATGGATTATTATGTGACATGTTTTCTTCTGGCAACTTTGGACAGTCATGCGGACCACCATCCTGTTCATAAGGATTTCTACCCGGATTCGTGACCACATCTCTGTCCGCATCCTTACGCACCTGTTCTGGTACACCTTGTTCGAAATCATTATTTTCATCATTCTCATCATCACTGCTTACTATTATCCCATCTTGAGAAACCGAGGCGTCATCATCGCTTTCTTTGCTTTCCAGGTCTACACTTCTCAAAATGGGTTGCCACATCTCTATTTCATACACCCAAACTTGGTACCTTTTCCTTCTATCACCACGTCAATCTGTTCTTGGATTCTTTCCCCCAGCTTGGTTTTGATGCAAACCTTACCGGTATTTCCTTCTCCACTATCCCCATAAACGTGCATTAATTCACCCCAATTCGAGACAATTTTCTTTGTGGCATTCACCGTTCCGGCCAATAAAGGAAGGCCGTCTATACGGACCCAAACAATCTTATCATCCACAATAAAATCTTCTTCCACGTGGCGCAATTGTGTAAAATAAAACTCCATATCTTTATGGAGTTTAAAATTATTGCAAACCGCCTGATCATCAAATTCTAACCACACCCAGGATCCCCCGATGTAGTGAAAGTCAATATCAGAGAATCCCTCTTTAGCACATGCCACCTTAATGTTTTCGATGAGCGAGAGGTCTCTAACCTTCCCAACCAGAATTGTACATTTGTCTTTGATCGGCATGACATCATTCTTATCAAGAACAATGGTTTTTTTCTGCATGACACGATTCAGAACAGTAGCGTCTCTAGCCTGCTGCTGCTTGGATTCTTTTTTGAACAAGTCTGAGAATTTCACTGATTTTTGAATTTCCCTATAACTAGCAGTGGAGTTCAAGGGTTCCCGACCAGAAATCGGACGCACAGGAATCGTTTCTTGACGGGGTTTTCGCTCAAACCTAGATAGGGATGCAAACAAATGGTACGATCCATACCATGCAGTGTTTAATCGATCAAGCAGCTTATTTGTATTAGCAACCCTAAGAAATCTAACGAAACCGAACATGCGGCTAATCTTTGATAGTTTGCGTTGGATAAATGCGTCTGCAACCGTACCATAAACCATCATAGCTTTCCACAAATCCTGCGCATCCCACAGCGGTGGAAAATCGTAACATAGAATGACGTTGCGATCTTCTTCAAGTCCAATTCCCTACTTCGATCGGCCGCATTCCTATTCCCACTGTTAAACGACCACCTCTGTTGACTACCATTATTGATCGACATCGAGACCCAACCTTACCCCCCTCCCCACCATCGGAAGAGCCGAGCAGAACGAACGAACGGAAGACAAGAACCCTAGGAGGCGCCGACTTCCCTAGAGAGAAAAAGTCAAACGGTCAAAGGGTTATGTATCACTTAACCAATCAAAATATGATCTATATAACTTATTTAATTAAATGGGTTAAATATACTAGCTATTTGAATTGATCAAACAGGTCTATATCTATTTTCTAAATATACTTATTTTTCAAATACATTTATAAACTATAAAAGTATAAGTATATTCAATTTTTTAAACATGTTTTCATAATTAATCGGGTTAGCGGGTCGACAAATTTAAGTTATCATCAAACCAAACATAATTCGTTTAATAAACATGTCATTTGAATCAATCCAAAATTTACTCGAGACTTGTTTGCCTCAACCTTAATCTGTTTGTTTTTTCTTTTCTTTCTATCTCTCCCTATTGTCAGCGTGTAGACTTTTATAAATTAGCATTTCACAACCACCACAGCTAATGTCAAATTCTTATAAAATTAAAGTGTGATTTATATAAATAAGAAAATGATAATAACAATCCTAACAAGGCAAAACTAATATAAAAATCGCCTCTTAAATTTTAAGAACACTATCTTATCAATGAATGTATAATTACTATATGCATATTATAAACAACCATAAATAATATGTAAATGATTTATTACAAATTTACAACTTAAAGCAAGAAACCGTCTTCTATTCACCCACTACATTTACTTACACAGGGGTACCCCACATTTCGCTGTCACGCAAGACACTTCGACCTCTGTAAATGAAAACCAGTACGTATATGTATATGTCACCATGTATGTATCTCTTTCTTTTTATACACCTATACATACACACTCTACTACACACACACACACTCTCTCTCTCTCTCTCTCTATATATATATGTACACACACTCTAGATCTCAGTGTCAATGGTGAACTGCCGAGTAAAACTTGGCCCTATTTTCGGCTTCCCCAAACACCAAATTCCAAATATTTCTCTCTGTCTCTAGTCAGTTTTTCTTAGTAAATTGGAATATTTTTTCAACTTTCCCTCCACCCACATTGAAAATTATGAAATCCAAACGGGTTTTGTTGTTGTTGATGATGATAACTCAAATGGGTTTTCAGTTAATCGATTGTAAGGTTACTTATGATAACAAAGCCATTGTTATCAATGGTGAACGAAGAATCCTTATATCTGGTTCTATACATTACCCAAGAAGTACCCCTGAGGTACCCTGAAAAACTCACATTCTCATTTAGAAATTAAAAAAATAAAAAAATGTGGCTTTTGTGGATGAAATTTTAATTTTTTTTTTGCAGATGTGGGAGGATCTTGTAATGAAGGCTAGAGATGGAGGGCTTGATGTGATTGATACTTATGTGTTTTGGAATGTTCATGAGCCTTCTCCTGGCAATGTACTTTGATTGCTACTTACTTACATTTTGATTTTTTTTTAGATAATTTATGATTTGAATTTTGAATTTTTTTGGGGTGAAATTTCAGTATAATTTTGAAGGGAGATATGATTTAGTGAGGTTTTTGAAGATAGTGCAAAAAGCAGGGATGTATGTTCATCTTCGAATTGGACCTTATGTTTGTGCGGAATGGAATTTTGGGTAATTTTCTATTTTGTCAAAATTGTTGACTTTTGTAAGTCAAACTAGTTACCTTTTCAAAGAATTTACTTTGATTGAAAGAAAAAAAAAGGGGGAAATTGTTTTGGAATAGCTAAATAAGATGAAGTTAAACCATTTTAGAGTTGCATGGGTCAATTTTGAATTTGAAAAGTGAAAAATGGTTGACTTTTAAAGAATTGAACTGTGTTACAGTTAGTAAGAAGTGAAATTTGTTATGATTTATGCAGAGGATTTCCAGTTTGGTTGAAGTATGTTCCTGACATTAGTTTCAGAACTGATAATGAGCCATTTAAGGTAACAATTTCCTATTTTTTTAATCTTTATTATTATATATGAACATAATTTACTTTACTTGCATTGCAGAGGGCAATGGAAGGATTCACTGAGAAAATTGTGAAGTTGATGAAGAGTGAAAATATGTTTGAATCACAAGGAGGCCCCATTATCCTTTCTCAGGTAGTAACTAATTACAAATATGATGATTCTTAATCTTGATTTAATGAAAAAGTTATGTTTTTTTGAAGGTTGAGAACGAGTATGGGTCGGTTGGGAAGGCGTATGGAGGTGTGGGCCATACTTACATGACTTGGGCTGCAAGTATGGCTGTCGGGTTGGATACGGGTGTCCCATGGGTCATGTGCAAGCAAGATGATGCCCCTGATCCTATTGTAAGCTCCATTTGGCCCGTTTATGTTTTTATCTCAAATGGGTCAAATCAAACCGCTATATTTTAAAAATAATATTATTATTTAGCATGAATATTGACTACTTTTTTTGAGCAGATAAACACATGCAACGGTTTTTACTGTGATGAATTTTCACCCAACAAGCCTTACAAACCCGCAATTTGGACCGAAGCTTGGAGTGGATGGTATTAAAGTTTATTAATATTTTTTTCTTAATACCATTAAAATCATGTTCTTAACTAATTAAACCTCCATTTTTTAATATTCCTTTAGGTTTACAGAATTTGGTGGGCCAATTTATCAAAGGCCCGTTCAAGATTTGGCGTTTGGTGTTGCTCGATTCATACAAAAGGGTGGATCATTCTTCAACTATTACATGGTTGGTTTACCTTTTCAACTGTTTATGTAATAATTCCATAATTATAACTGTAATATGTGAATATTACTTTGAATATTTAATTATCATGTTTGAAATTTGTTGTGTTTGGAAATATAATAGTACCATGGAGGCATGAATTTTGGTCGCTCGTCTGGTGGCCCGTTCATCACTACTAGTTATGATTATGATGCTCCAATTGATGAATATGGTGAGATTATAACTATGTATTTGTATTTTTTACTTTAAAAGTCAAACCTATTAGTTTCAAAATCAACCTGACACAAGCTAGGGTCAAAATGGATAAAGTTTTATAGGGCCGGATCAGGGTCAAAATGGATAATTTCATAAGAATCTAAATTATTATATATGATTACAATAACTATAAAGGTTGTAACTTTAAGAAGCATTTAAAGCCGCTTTTCGACCCGTTTGATATGTTTGACCCGTTTCATCTTGTCTAAGTTTTATAAACTTGACCCGTTAGAGAAAAATATAACCTTAATCATGCCATTATTTAGTAAACGGGTCGAAATCCTTCTCTAACAGTTTACTATGACCCATACAGGTTTAGTCAGAGAACCAAAATACAGTCATTTAAAGGAATTTCACAAAGCTATCAAACAATGTGAGCCCGCTTTAGTTTCATCAGACCCGATTATCACCTCTTTGGGAAGCCTGCAACAGGCCCATGTTTTCTCTCCAAAATCACTGCCATGTGCAGCTTTTCTCTCAAATTTTGACCCGAATAATCCTTCAAAAGTCATGTTTAATAACAACCATTATGATTTACCTCCATGGTCCATTAGCATTCTTCCTGACTGCAATCATGTTGTTTTTAATACCGCAAATGTATGTAATCTTGATCAAGTTTTTTATCTTTTTTTATTTATTTTTTGGTGATTTTAGTGAAACGGTTTCAGGTTGGAGTTCAATCGACACAAATGGAAATGTTAATGAGTGATTCTAAAATGTTTTCTTGGGAGATGTTTACTGAAGATTTAACTGTAAGTGATGAAAATTCTGTATTTACTGCCACGGGCTTATTGGAGCAAATTAATGTCACCAGAGATAATAGTGATTATCTTTGGTATTCAACTAGGTAACAAATTATAAATAATTTAAATTTTTTATTATTTTTATTTATTTACTTATTTTTTGTGTAGTGTTGATATTGATTCATCTGAATCTTTCTTGAGTGGTGGGGAGCTCCCGAAGCTTTTGGTCCAGTCAACGGGCCATGCTCTTCACGTGTTCATAAACGGAGAACGCTCAGGTATTTTTTTATTTTTTATTTTTTCTAAAGAAAAATTATAAAAATTGAATCATTTTGTAGGTTCTGGTTTTGGTACAAGAAAACATAGGAAAGTTACATACAAAGAAAATATAAATTTACGTGCTGGAAGCAATAAAATCGCGCTACTTAGTGTGGCCATGGGATTACCGGTTAGTTTCTTGATTTATTATATTAATATATTGGAATCGAGAGTTTTAAATGTTTTTTTTTATAAATATTTTGTGAAGAATATTGGAGGACATTATGAAACATGGGAGACTGGAGTCACGGGTCCAGTGGCTCTGTATGGTCTTGACAAAGGGAAACAGGATTTGTCATGGGCCAACTGGACTTACAAGGTTTGAGCAAATTATATATTAAAACTTAATAAAAATTGGAAAAAAGGTGTTTCATTTCTAGGTTTTATATTAACATTTGTGTAATGGGTTTGTTGTCAGGTTGGTCTAAAGGGGGAGGCTATGAATGTTTTCTCCTCAAATCCTACATCTTCCATTAAATGGAGTCAAGATTCTTTAATCGCCCAGAAACAACAGCCACTAACATGGCACAAGGTCGGTAAAAAAATTTGATTTTTATAAAAATATTTATTAACTTTTAATAGGGTATTAAAAAAATTTAATCTTTATGTAAAACTCATAATGCGTTATGATCTTGAATTCTTTGCAGGCTTACTTCAATGCACCTGATGGTAATGAGCCATTGGGTCTAGACATGAATAGTATGGGAAAAGGTGAAGTATGGGTCAATGGTCAAAGCATTGGAAGATATTGGTCAACTTATGCAAATGGTGATTGTAAAGGGTGCCATTATGCTGGAACTTATCGCCCGTTGACTTGTCAACTTGGGTGTGGTCAACCAACCCAAAGATGGTATCATGTGCCTAGATCTTGGCTAAAAAAGACGGATAATTTGTTGGTAATTTTTGAAGAAATTGGTGGAGATCCCACTAGGGTTTCATTAGTTAAGAGATCAATGGTGCAGTAAGCAGAAACTTTGGTCAAAACCTGTGTCCAAACAGACCCAAAGGTACAGAAAAGAGGACGAATTAACAATTGTGATTGAGGATTTAGTGTAGTTTTGTTTAATTCAAGTGTTAATTAAGTTATAAGTGTGTTTATGTAAGCTGTTTGTGTTATAATGTGGAGAATAAGATGAAACCTAAATTTAGGTCCTTATTTAGGAATGGATCAAATGAACATCACTTGTATTAGGAGTTGTTAGTGGTTTATGATGATAATTTTGTTATCCAAGATTTTGTTGTTGGAATGTTTTTGTCAAATTTATGGGAGTGTTTTTAATAAGCTCAGGTCGGTATACGCTTTTATCTTACTAATAAATGTTGGGTTTGCAACGATGTTGAATTTCTTTAAAATTTAGTGTAAACATTCTTACTCATAATTTGGGATATTTTAACAGAAGTTAGATTAAAGGACTGCATGATAAAATGTTTCTAAAAAAAACTATCAATGTGTTTTTTTCAAATAAAATATTATACTTAAGATTTAGTGTAAACATTATAAATCAACCTTTTAATTTCCTTTTTGAAATATGAAGAACAAACATATTCTGTTTGAGAAATTTTTTCATCTTTTCTGAAAAGTAAAGATATATGTATGTTTTTTTTTTAACTTTTTACCTTTAACTCATCAACATCAATTTTGAGAAAGGAACATGGGGCATCTTTTTCGCCAATTCTGCTACAAATGGAGCAATGACCCGACAAATTCCACACCAAGAAGCAGCAAAGTCCACAACTATCTAAACATACAACAAACCTTTATATAAATTTCAACCCATATTGAAAAATTATAAGTAATATGTTACAAAGAAGTAATAAGGTAATTACTAATCTATATTACAACAAATAAGGCATTATGGCCCGGGGTGGGACCTCTAAAAATGATAAATTGTTAAGACGAGTAGGTATGAGTATCACCAATCATATCTAAATTTTTGCCAGATGCCACATAGGCAAACACACCACATCATTTTGCAGGAAACACTCACCACATCACCACACTCACTCACATGTGAAGGATGACCCACCAAAACAACACAAAAGTTGTTGCATTTGGCAATGAACCTCCGTGGCCATCGTACTGTGACGGGTTTGGACTATTTTTTTTATATAGATACTAAATGGATGTTAAATGAAGAAGGATAATTTTGAGATGAATATTAAAATCATGAACAAAAACGTTTTGTAAAATGACTTTAAGTTTATCTATACACTCTGCTCTTATAGGTAAAAGACTTGTATTAATAAATTCCCTTGAGAGAGAAGCAAGATAAAGTGATATACCCATGTGATTCATATGATTGGTTCACCGCATTTAACAATTGATCAAGCATTTTTTTTTTTAAAGGAGACATTGCATTCGACGGGAATGAGTACATGTTAAGAGAAATATGAAAAAGGGAAGTGAAGAATAGACACTTCATGTTGCTTCAATATAGATTATAACCATATCCATGAAAATGCACTTTCACCAAAATAGCAAAAGCAATTCTACTTACTCAACCTTCTTCCCACTTTCCTTACCTTTCCATATTTAGTAACCTTCTTTATGTACTCCTCCTTTCTGTATGTACTACTCATCACTTTCGACCATATAATAAATATTTATAATTCCTTTCCATATTTGGGTGATTCAAAACAAGTGAGTTATTTGGTAAAATATATTAATATCTACACTCACTAATTACTTACTTTAAAAAAAAAATTGTGGGACTCACTCCAGTAACCTTCCAATTAATTTAACTTACATCTGATTATAATTTTTTGCTTCAAAACCCATAAAATTAACAATGCATCGCTTATTTTGAATCGGAGGAAGTACTTAATTTTGTACTCATTTAAGAGTGGTGTGTATGGTGACTCAAACCAAATGCCCATCTTAGTGCATCCTAGGCGTCATATCTAACATTTCGCATGTAAAACCCCAAATATACCATCACTCATCACTAAAATACTCCTCACTTACAAAATTCCTAAAAAAACAACTCAAATTTCTCTCTCTCTCTCACGCCAGATCCAGATTCGCCACTCAAGTGGCGCACACCATCACCCACCTCACGAGTGGTGTGGTGGCTTGGTTTAGATGGACCAAAAAGCGTGCCACATCATCTCACTTTTGCTTTCACCGTGACTATACCCATTGCTTTACTCAATAAATTTTCTAAATCAAATAATGAGATTAATAAAATAAATGAAACTAATAGAGTAGATTGAGAATAACACAAACAGGCAGGTGACATATTCAAAGAGAAGAAATGGGATATTCAAGAAAGCTCATGAGCTCACTGTTCTTTGTGATGCCAAGGTTTCTCTTATTATGTTCTCCAACACTGGAAAATTTCATGAGTACATCAGTCCTTCCATCACGTACATATACTATACTGTATCTATATACACACACACATGCACAATCTTCTCTCTCTCTCTCTCTCTATATATATCTCTTCGTATCTATATATCTATTTGTATCTACATCCATCGATCACAGGACTAAGAAGATGTATGATATGTATCAGACTACTCTAGGCTTTGATCTCTGGAGCTCCCACTATGAGGTCCTTTCTGTCCTCTCTCATGGCTGGTTTTTTAAAGATCTTATTTTCTTAGTTTTTGTATATCAAAACAAATGCACTATAGATTGAGGTTTTTCGATCTGGGTATCAAGTAAAAATGTAAAATAATAGCAACAGACTGTTTTACTACAATAATAGAAAAAACTGTTTACACCGTAAGATCGAAGAAAGTTTATGCATATCTTGGCTTTGAATACTAGTATATAATCCATGGTAAATTATGACTAACTTATATCAAAAGATGTACCTCCGTATCAAAATAAGTGATACATTTGAGAATTTATGGTTTTTGAGTCACAAGATTAAAATGTGGGTTAAGATGGATTAAAGTGTATAGTTAGTGGAAAGTGAGACCCACTCTTTTTGAAAAAAATGATATTAGTAATGTTTAAAAGTAAAAGCAAGGGTAATAATGTAAATTCACTTTATTAAAGTAAATAGTTAGTGGAGTGTGGGTCCCATTTATTTACCAAATAAGGTAATTTTTAGAAGTGTATCACTTATTTTATTCCACCCTAAATGGAAAATGTAACACTTATTTTGATACGGATGTAGTATTTAATTTAAATCATATTTATCTTTAATTTTATGTTGTTGTCAAAAGATATACTCCTTCCATCTCACAAAAAACTTCTCATTTGCCTCCAAATTTTTGTTTAACAAAAAACTTCTCATTTAATGAGCTCCACACAATAAAAAATATTACTAAAAACCCCACCACTAATATCCACTAACTATCTTTCTCTCTCTCACTCAACCTTATATTTTAATCAAAAGTATTATCAATGACCCCACCGTATACTATCACCTAAAAGCTTGTGCAAAAAGTAAATGATAAGTTTTTTTGTGGGACGAAGAGAGTATTTATTAGTTAATTTCAGAATTATTTTGAATTATTTAGTTGTTATCAAAAGATATGTTTTAAATCGTATTTATCAAAAGATGTATTTAATATTTAATTAAAATCATACGCGGTGACGTGAAATGCTTTTATTGGTAGACGATTGGATGTGACAATGATGGCGTGAATTAGGTGACATGGAATGTTTTTTTTTTATTAAAGATAGAGATAGAGATATTTTCTTTTGTTAGGTCATCCACATCCATGAAATATCATTTATCTTTCAATTACGCCAACTACTTTCTAAATTACAAAACACTTTCAAAAGTGATCTTACTGCCACATCAACCTTCAATTTTACTTTTAACATATATATTTTTATTTATTAAAAAAAAAGAGAGTAATAACTAAAGGTGGTCCCCACCTTAAAATTGCAAAAGCGATCTTATATTTTGAAATTGAATTGATAGTTGGATTGCTTATTGAATTTGCTTCTTTTGAATCCACCACAGTGGAGTGGGTGCCCTAATTATACCCTAAATTATAAACAACAAATTTGTTTTGAAGAGATCGTGTAAAATCACGATATACTACTTTCTTTTAAATATAATGTTTCATTTTTGTATTTGCGTTCGTCATTTTCATTGAAGTATTGTATTACAATATATTGTATTTTATTATATTTAATAAAATCGGCATTAGCTCTTAAATATAACATGTGGAATGTATATGAATTTGTAGAGGATGAAGGAAACAATGAAGAAGCTTAAGGATACCAACAATAAGCTTAGGAGAGAGATCAGGTGAGTCTGATCATTAAAGATTAAACTTTAAATTTGGGTTTAGTTTGATTAATTTCTTTATTAATTCTTGAAAATTAAATAAAAGAATTGGAATTGGTTTGCAGGCAAAGAGTTCTTGGTGAAGATTTAGATGGTTTGGACATGAATGATCTTACCATTCTTGAGCAACAGATGCAAGAGTCACTTACAGTTGTACGAGAACGGAAGGTTTATTTCGTTACACATACACATTCCACTTGCCACATACTTTGTCTATAGTTTAATTAATAAAAATGTTTGATCATTATTTGTTAATAAAATGTAAGAAAAACTAGCTTGACTTTTTCGAAATCTTCAAGACTTCATAAATAAAGTATTTTGCTTGGAAATACCGTATGCTTTTCTCGACATTTGAGCTAATATTGATCAAATTTCTAAAATACCCGATGTTTGAAATTATCTGACGAGTTGTTGATTCTTTGCTTGCTCAGTATCACGTGATAAAAACTCAAACGGACACGTGCAGGAAGAGGGTTAGTGGTGTTATTTCATTTACTTCTTTTTAGCCGTATTTTGTGTATCTATTTCATTATGAGTTTATGACAACATAAAATTAGAAGTGAAAGGGAAAATGTTAAATTAATTCTCGACAGGTGAAGAACTTGGAGCAAAGAAATGGTAATCTTCGACTAGACTGTGTAAGCATCCATTACATTCTTTCTTCTAAATTGAATTAAATTTTAATCATTATATTTCTCACTTCGTTACAAAACAACCGTACGTGGTACTTCAAAATTATAAATATATATGGGAAGGGCAAGACAATGAAGTTTGCAATTTTTTGCTTAAAAGACTCAAAAAGTTACAATATTTTGTTTGCAGCCAAGTGAGTTGGTTAAAATGTAATATTGCAGATTTTAGTATTTTTACTGGAGGAAATTATATACTAGGTATAAAAATAACGTACGTATTGAAAAATTATATTAATATTTCTTACTAAATCTTCATATATCATCCTTTACTTATAAAATAATGAGTAAATTACAGGAATGGTCTCTGTGGTTTACTAAAAGTTTTGGATCTGGTCCTTAATTTCAGAAATTACACTCATAGTCACGGTGGTTTGGATTTCGTATCGCTATTGGTCCAAATTCCTCACTAACGTTAAATTAAACTGTTATAAATTATAAAGTGACTAAAATACCCCTTAACATATACTTTTCATTTAATTCTTTTTAATATATTTACCACCCCTCCGGAATCACCAACATCTCCGGCAATCGCCATTCAAGAGCTTATACCTCAAATCTCTAACTTTCTCTGATCTCTAACCCTTTACTATCTCCTGCTCCTTGTACCTCAAATCTCTAACTTTCTCTCTCTTGTCTTTCTCTTCTCTGTTTTCTGTATCTATCCATCTCTCTCTTCGCCTCTTTCTTTGTTAGACCTAAAATCAGCTTCCTACAAAAGCCATTTAACAGCTTATTTTCTTTGCTCTCGGGTTCTTTAATTTCTTATTCCATCATTCGATCTGTTAAACTTTTTCAATTTGGATTGTCATCCCGATTTGCTTTTATTAATTAGGGTCTGGTTTTTCGATGATGAGTTTGCATGTAAACGATGAGTTTGTATAGGAATTTGAATACCAAGTCAATCGGACTTTGAATACCAAGTCAATCGGACTTACATAGGATTTACAGAATAGGGGTTTTACTAATTGCGTAGAAATGTAGTTCTTAAGATATCGCCGTCTGTTAATTTTATCTACTTGTGTGTTTAATTAGGGGTTTTATCGTAAGATGATAGCTAGAGTTTATTGAAAGCTTTATCAAACTTATCGAATTGAATTGAAATTAGTGAACTTGAGGAGTTTGTTTGTTTACCCGTGTAGCTGATGTTATGAATTGTTTTCAAGTTTTCTATCGAATTGGATGCACCTAATCTATAAGGAATGCGAGGGGGAGGCTGCCGGAGGGGCGGTGAGGCTGCCGGAAATGCGAGGGGAGGCTGCCGGAGATGGTGGTGCTGGTTAGGCTGCCAGAAATGCAAGGGGAGGGGTGGTTAAATAAATTAAAAATAATTAAAAGAAAAATATAAGTTAAGAGGTATTTTTAGGGGTGAACATGGTACGGTATCACACGTATTTTCTCATACCATGTACCGTACCAACTATAATTGGTACACTAATTTGACTACCGTTACCATACCAAGTATACTTGGTACCAATTTGTTTGGCTACCAACAATGTTGGTTGGTACAAATTGGTACTGTATACCAAGATTACAAACTAATATGAAACTAAAAAAATATTAAAAACAAGATATGTTTTATAATATGATATTTTACCATCATTTATCATTTAAAACATATTAACAAATTTTCCAAACTTGGAAACAAGATAAATAAAACGATGATTTATTAATGATATATAAAAATTATCTATGAGAATCAATTATATATATTGTATGGTGGAGAAGTTTTTAAAGATACAAATTAGATCACAATTTATGTAAGTATATATTGTAAGAATTAATCTTTATATATGTATATAGATATTGGTTGGTACGGTACTACCATAGTATTTAAATATTTGTACCATTACCGTACCATGAATACTCGATTGGTACGGTACCACCAACCAAACATGTTGGCTACCAACATAGTAGCTACCAACTTTAATTGGTTCGGTTGGTAGCATGTTGGTTGGTTTTATTCAGTACAAATTTGACACCCCTAGGCATTTTAGTCACTTCAAAATATTTAACAACCTAATTTAACGTTAGTTAGGAATTTGGACCAAAAGCAATATGAAGTCCAAACCACGGTGACCACGGGTGTAATTTCTGAAAGTTATGGACTAAATTCAAAACTTTTAATAAACCACAGGTACCATTCGTGTAATTTACTCTAAAATAGTACTAATTAACTTTCATATTCTCGTTTTAACGTATTATGCAAAAATCTACTTCTAATAGTCTACTTTTTTTTTTCCTTCTGCTGAAGGGTAATAAACTTGCGAAACGGATAAGATTAACATAAATACACTACCCACTTAATTAAGTTTGTTACCTTTTTATGAGTGAAAACTATTCTTTTAAGCTCTAAAGTTGTCACCCGTTTAAGGCTTTAATGGAAAGAAATCTACATTAGCTAGTACAAGAACTTTGATGAAAGTACGTTACACCTTTGTGTAACAAAAAACTATATTATTTCAATAAAAGTCATTATTTTGCCCAAAAGTAACACATACATTATGGTGAGAAAATCAATTCATTTATCGTCTATATATGTTTGTAAACAAGACATTACAAAAGACTCCCCTTTGTGACCAAAACGACACTCACTAAAACACTATATATATGTGTGTTAATAAGCTTTTGCAACCAATTGTGCTAGTTATCTTGGTTATTTAATGGGAGTTCATTTCTATACTAAAACTAAAACATTTAACACATATACCACACAATGTAAGTTTTACATCTTGTCAGGATCGATTAACTATAGAGAAGTTAATAAATACTTTAGATCTAATTGAATATAGAAGTTGCAGCGGATCAACACTATATCAATGTAATTAAGAACGATGAACTGTAAATAATATGCGAAAGTATTAAGAACACAGTTTCACAAAAAGCTTCAATGTATATTATTGAGTTAACAATACACACGTACGTTTACAATTCGTAAGGAACTATTTATAATAGTCCTTGAAGCTAAGCTATTTACCCTAGTTATTCTAGGACTTGATTTACATTCGAATAATAAAGATATACATTGATTTACATTCTATAACTATCTCTGCGAAGATCTCGGACTTGATTTTCTTCAAAAACGCGTACCAGTAGTAAAACCATTCACCAGTAGTAAATGTACATCGTCAGGAGTAACTCTGGTAACCAGTAGTAAGTCCAAAACCAACATCAGTAGTAACTACTATTGATCAGTAGTATCTTCAATCTGTGCATGATCAGTAGTAACTTAGTTATAGTATACACCAGTATCAACTTCATCAGTAGTAACATGTTCTGCCCCATCAGTACTAATTATTGTCAGTACCAACTGCAGCATCAGTATCAAGTTGATCTGTGTTTTGCTCCAACAATATCCCCCTAAACTTATTGATTATCTTTTAATCAATCAAATTTCTTTTGTTCTTCTTGTTCTCTTCTTCTTTTCTCAAGAGTTCTTTGATTCTGTTGAAGCCTTTGTTCAATAATATATCTGCTGTTCCTCTTTGTAAAGTAATTCAGTTTGTTTTGGAACATAACAGCATCATAAGGTTTCATCAAAGTGTTTATGAATATCTGATACATAGTCTTCTCAGAATGTGGATATTCTTTTTCATATAAGTACAGTTCACATACTTTGCCTGATTTTTCAAAGAAATACATATTGGCAGTAGGAATGACATTCCAAGCATACACATTACCTGGATTTGTAAATTGTCCTGGATAATTATCTGGATAAAATGCAGCATCTATCATTTTTGTTAAGTATCCAGCACCAGACTCTTTCCATGATTTCTTTGTCATTCTAGGTTTTCCAATAATCAGAAGTTTGATTACATCACTTCTAGAGCATGATCTGATTAATGGTAACCATCCAGTGAATCTCTGTACAACTTTGTCTTCCCTTATGACCTCTATAACATTGTTCTGTATCACTCTCCAGTTAATAATTGGATTGATCTGCAATGGAGCAATAGGCATTTCAAAAACAGGTACAATTTGTTTTGATTTCTTCTTAGAGCTCTGTTCTTGATCAACAGTTTTTCTTTTCTTTGATTGGGGAGTTGAAGTATCACCAGTAGTTGAAACACTACCAGCTTTGATTAAGTTTGGACTGATTGGGATTAACTTTTTGGCTTTCTTTGTTTCTTCAGCTTCTTGTTCAGCCAAGTCTTTCTTCTTAGCATTGCAGTATTTTTCAATGATAGTCATCATCTTCATTCTTCCTAATGACTTTGCACTATGCCCTTTTGTTTTTAAATACTCAATCATATTTGCCTTCTGTTCAAACACATCATCTGTTAGTGCACTTTTAGTCTTTTTGCATTCAGAGACCAAATATTCAAGGCATTGAATATGTTCTTCTTCAATCTTTCTGAGCCTTTTGAATTCTGCCTTTTGAGCTTTTATCTGAATGTCATCTGTTTGAACAGGTATTTGAGCAGGAATTTTACTTTGAACTTTCCCTTTCTTTTCCTCTATTGCTTGATACATTTCCACTTTCTCCAAAAATTTTCTGTGTTTTATTCTCCATCTGGATTGCTTTTCTGCTCTGACATGATTTATCTTGTTTACCATGTGATGACCTAATGCTCTGTTTGGATAATCATCATCATATATTTCTTTTCCTTTTCCAATGTGAGCAGATGGTGGAGGTGGAATGTATTTCATATCTGGTATACCCATCATCAGAAGTTTTGGATAAAATAGATGTAGTTGACCTTCTGGTAATATTTTAGGGTGTGGAGGAAGAGTACATTCATCTACCTCAAACCAATTCACATTATCATCAATGTCAGGTATGATAAGTGGTTGATCAGGTGTTGGTGGTTTGGATATGATGACATGTCTTTCTCTTTCAATCAGCTCTGGGAATTGTAGTTCTTCCTCTTCAGTAGTAACCAGAGTAGTTACTACTGGTGTGACTTCAGGAGTTACTACTGATAGGGCATCAGTAGTATTTCCTGCTTTCAATTCCTCTTCTTGACTTACTACTGCTATTAGCTCAGTAGTAGAAGTTACTAATGGTATTTCTTTTTCAACTTGTTCTTCCATTGTAGCAGTAGTAATTGGCTCATCTTCTGTAACCATCATCTCTGGGCCTTCATCAACTTCCGTTTCTTTTAAATTTAAGAGAGAGGATGCTGCTGCAATAGATTCATCAATCATGGTCTGTATGTTATCCTTCTCCCCCTTAGTGAGCTCAACTGGTGGAGTCTCACTATCATCAATTTTCTTCTTCAATTTTCTGATGATTTTGGTTTGTTGATGAAGCCTTTGCTCATAGAATCTCATTCTCTTGTTGATGGTGTTGACATGTCTTTTCATAGCAGCCATGGTTTTTCCTTGGTTTGTAAGATATGTAAGGCAATTTTGTACAGTGGATTCAAGAGAATCCACTTTTTCCGTCAATTGGTTGATTTTAATACTGCCCTCACTCCATCTAGCAAGATCATCGGGCTCACTAACAGGTACATTGGCTTTGAGGTTTTCCATCCTATCCATCAATTGAAAAGATCTGCCCTCATCACTTCTTGGTGATTCATTGGGTCTTTTAGACATTCTCTTCTTCCTAGAAGAAGCAGAGATGCCCCCCCTTGTGGTTTCTTGGCACCGGGGTCCTTTGAGTAACTCCTCAAATGAGTCATCACTCAAAGTTGCCGAGGTCTGGGTCCTAATTATGTTTTCACTGTCCTGTGCACCCACCTTCGGGCATCAGTAGTGAAAGCCCTCGCCTCATGTCCTCTCTCCTCCTTGGAGGACAACTCTTGGAGCCTGGGGTTTGACTCAATGTGTCCCCTGGTGTCCTTTAAAGATTTCTTTCTTTTGTAAATAGTGGAAATATTTTGGGTTTTGTCTGGCAGGTCTTCCACAGAGTGAAGAGTAGCACTCTGCAGATTTTAATCAAGTTCCTGGGACACATTCAGGACTTCTGTTTGGGCTGGTGATTGAGTGACTAGTTGGGATGGTGTTTGGGCTGTATTTGGGGGTGATGGAGTGGGTTGAGGTTCAACTTGGGTTGTAGAAATGGTTGAACCCTCTCCAATAAGAGTTTGATCTTTGATCATATTTGGAAACAGAGGGGTTTCCTTGCCCGAAAATTTAAATTGTTTTCTCATATTTGAGAAAACTTTCTTGTTCAACTCAGGTAATATGAAAATGTTTTTAGGAGTTGACAAGTTTTGTAATTCACAATTTATGATATGTTGTAGAAATCTGGGATACATTAAAAATTTAGAAGAGCTAAGATTTCCCAACATACCTTCAAATATCATGTATGAAAAATCAAATACTTGGTCTGTGCATAAACAGACAACAGCAGAGGCTATTGCCTTATTAAACTCATTCCAAATACTTCTTTTTGGAGAAATACAATGCTGAATAGTGTGAACTAAGAATTTCCATTGTGGGGAGAGAAGACCCTTTTGAAAGGTTACTATATTTAGTCTTCCCTCATAACCCATTTTTTGTAAAATTTCAGCAATGTACTCCTTAGGAAGAGTAAACATACCTGAATCGTCATGAAGTTGTAGATGGTGTCTGATTGATTGTTCTGTTACTGTGATATACTTTCCATCTACTTGTGATTTGATCATTGAAATGGTTGTTCCTTCCGTTTGCTCAGCATTGGTCCAGAAATCCACCAAGTGCTGTTGATATGATTTTGGTTTTACAGTTAAAGCAAACTGTATGGAAGAATTTCTCAAGAACTTGACGATCGGTCGAATATCTTTTGTGCCGTCGGGATTCTTTAGGAAGGCACACATGTTGTGAAATTCTGAATATTTAAGATCGGTTTGAACATTCAAAGATTTTAGAGTTGCCATTTTTGTTGAATTTTGTGAAGAACAGGAATGAATTTTGTTATTGATGAAGGGTTTTTGATCGTAAGCTAGGGTTTATCGAGAGGATTTAGCAAATCGAAGTGAAGATAATGCTAAACTAATCGACTGCCGCCTTTTATATCTTTCGATTTAACCTGCAAAACTACTAAACTGCCCTTCGAATCATAACATAACGGTTATTTTCATGGGGGTTAGTTTGGTAATTGTGTTTCTGAAAGACCAGTAGTAAATAAGATATCAGTAGTAAAACGTCAGTAGTATCTACTAACATCAGTAGTGACTAAGGATTTTGACATCAGTAGTAACTATGGACATCAGTAGTAACCACTAACACACAAGACCAGTAGTATATGTGAACATCAGTAGTACTGACCACCAGTAGTATTTATGTAACCCTAATACACACCAGTAGTATTTTGTGCACATGCCTACACACCAGTAATACAGATATACCAGTAGTAAAACACTTAAGTAAATAAATAATATTTTACAACAATAACTTTACACATGATTTTAAGTGAGATTTTAATTTATCAAAATCATTCCAATACTGCTAACCAAGAAGTTGAATCTTCCTACATCAAATGCTTTTGTAAAAAGATCTGCTAATTGATCATCAGTATGGATTTTAACTACTTTGATTAATTTCTTTTCATTACAATCTCTTATAAAGTGAAATCTTATTTCAATGTGTTTAGTTTTTGAGTGTTTTACTGGATTGTTCACAATACTAATAGCACTTTGATTATCAATAAAAATAGGAGTTTTAAGGATAGAGATACCAAAGTCTAGAAGCTGGTTTTGAATCCATAGAACTTGAGCACAGCAAGCAGATGCAGCTACATATTCTGCTTCAGCAGTTGATGTTGATACATTTGTTTGCTTCTTACATTGCCATGACACCAATCTTGATCCAAAGAATTGACATCCACCAGTAGTGGACTTTCTATCTTGACATTCACCTCCATAGTCACTATCTGTGTAGGCTATGAGTTCAAAGGGTGAATCATGTGGATACCATAGACCTAGTGATGGTTTGCCTTTCAAGTATCTGAATATTCTTTTAACAGTTTGCAAGTGTAGTTCTTTAGGTCTTGCTTGATATCTTGCACACACACAAACACTATACATAATGTCAGGTCTTGATGCAGTTAAGTACATCAAAGAGCCTATCATTGATCTATATAAGTGTTCATCTACATCCTCCCCCTCAACATCAGGATGTAGGTGTTTGTGTGTTTCCATTGGTGTACTTGCACTTTTACTGTCTTTCAAATCAAATTTCTCCAAGATGTCTTTGACATATTTTGATTGATTTATCAAAATACCATCTGTTCTTTGATTGACTTGGAGTCCAAGGAAGAAGTTCATTGGACCCATAGAGCTCATTTTGAATTTAATCTGCATCAGTTCTTCAAATTCTTTGCATAGTAAATCATTGGTTGAACCAAAGATGATATCATCTACATATATTTGTACCAGTAGTATATCATCTTTGACTTTCTTTGTAAACAAAGTTTTGTCAATGGCTCCTCTTTTAAAGTTGTTCTTCAATAGGTATGATGATAATGTGTCATACCATGCTCTTGGTGCCTGATGTAGGCCATACAGAGCTTTATCCAATTTGAACACATAGTCACCATGTTTTGGATCTTCAAAACCTGGAGGTTGGCAAACATAGACCTCTTCTTCAATCTTCCCATATAGAAATGCACTCTTCACATCCATTTGATAGACTTTGAATTTCTTGAATGAAGCATATGCTAGAAATATTCTTATGGCTTCAATTCTAGCAACAGGAGCATATACTTCATCATAGTCTATTCCTTCTTCTTGAGTGTATCCTTGGGCTACAAGTCTGGCTTTGTTCTTGATCACTATACCTCTTTCATCTTTCTTGTTTCTGAAGATCCATCTTGTTCCAATGGCTCTTTTTCCTTTGGGTAGGGGTACAAGTGTCCAAACAGCTTGTAACTTAAATTGAAGGAGTTCTTCTTGCATTGCCTCAATCCAGTTTGAGTCCTTCATTGCTTGTTGGATCTTCTTTGGTTCATCCTGAGACAGAAAGCATTCAAACATACATTCATTAGCAATTAAACTTATATTACACATATTTGCAGTTAAGCTTTTGTTTAATTTGCTTCTTGTTTGTAGTGGTGAGTTAACATCACTTAGAACAAGGTCTAATGGATGGTTCTTCTGAGTCCTTGTTGTTGTAGTTTTATCAACTATTAGTTGATTTTCAAGATTGGACTCATTTGTCTCAGGCAATTGTTCTTCTGGTGATCCTTCATTGTCATTGAAGTTTGGTTCATCATCATCTTGGTCAGAGTTACTACTGCTATTGTCTTCATTGAGATCAGTAGTATTGATGTTGTTACTGGCATCAGTAGTATCTTGAGAATCTAGGTTAATGTTGGGACCAGTAGTATTTTGAGTACTATTACTGGTATCAGTAGTATTTGAATTACTACTGTCTTCATTCTCAGAGTTACTACTGGTTCCAGAACTTGAGTTATTACTGACATCAGTATTAACTATTGGAGCAGTATTAACTACAATGTATCTCATCTCCTCTTGACCAGTATTAACAGATGATGTTCCTTCCTTTTGATTGTGACAATTTGAATTACCTGCATTGAAATTCATGTTAGAATTAAAGGATTTGGTTAGATTGTCTATGTCAAATAGCCAATCTGGACCATTTCCTTGTTCATTAGGTACATTTTCATTAAAGGATACATTGATGCTTTCTTCAATTAACCTTAGTCTTTTGTTGAATACTCTGTATGATTTGCTTTGAGTAGAGTATCCTACAAAGATTCCATCATCAGCTTTGCAGTCAAACTTACCAATTTGTTCTCTTGTAATCAAGATAGTACAAGGACAACCAAATGATTTTAAAAAACTTATAGAAGGTTTTCTTTTATTAAAAAGTTCATATGGTGTTTTAAAATGTGGCTTCACTATTAATACTCTGTTCTGAACATAACAGGCAGTATTAACAGCTTCTGCCCAAAAAGTAATTGGTAATTTTGAGTCTGCTAGCATTGATCTTGCTGCTTCAATGATGGTTCTATTTCTTCTTTCAGCTACACCATTTTGTTGTGGAGTTCTAGGTGAGCTGTATTGCCTGTCAATACCTTTAAGATCACAAAAATTAATTAAGTTAGCATTTTTAAATTCTGTGCCATTATCACATCTTATGGCTTTAACTTTTTGATCAGATGTGTTTTCCAGTTTGACAATTAAGTTCTTTATGAGTTCACTTGTTTCATCCTTTGTCCTGAGAAAGAAAACCCATGTATATCTGGAAAAGTCATCAGTAATAACAAGACAATATTGTTTCTTTCCAATACTCATTACATTTGTAGGTCCAAAAAGGTCCCTATGTAAGAGCTGTAAAGGAACAGAAATAGAGTTCACAGTTTTGGACTTATGAGAAGTCTTGTGTTGTTTACCTTTTAGGCATGCAACACAATGATGATCACACATGAATTGTTTTTGAGGTAGTCCAATGACCAGATTTCTTTTTACTAAATTGTTCATGTTTTTAAAATTTGTGTGACACATCCTTCTATGCCATAGTTCTGATTCAGTGGTGTTTGCCTTGGATATAAAACAGTTGACCTCATTTGTAGAAATGAGTTCTCCCCCTATATCTAGGCAATACACATTGTTTCTCCTTGGAGTTCTTAAAACAACATATTTTTCATCTAAAATAAAATCAGGAGAAAGAATGATGCACTCAATGTCTGTGAAAAGAATTTTATTCTTTTTATCACACACTTGAGACACACTGACAAGATTGTATTTTAGTTCAGCTACATAAAATACATCATCAAAGGTAATTTTGCCATTTGTAACAGTACCTTTACCTGTGATCTTACCTCCCTGGGGATTCTCACCAAATGCCACATATCCTCCATCAAATGACTTGAAATCTTTAAGAATTTGCAGATTTCCAGTCATGTGCCTTGAGCATCCACTATCAATATGCCATGTTCTTCCATCTTCTGGGATCTGAATGCTCTGCACAAGTGAGTTAAGGATTAGTTAAGTTTGGGAACCCAAGCTTTATATGTCTTGGGTTCATCCTTTGAGAAATAAGCTTTGGGGGATTTAACTTTAAACACTTTTGGTACCCATACTTGTTTAGTACTGGTGTTTTGTGTTACTACTGCCCTTTTGAAAGTATTACTGGTGTGGTAATTTCCTACTGATCTTGGTTTATACCCATGATTTTTAGCTTTTGAGTGTTTTACTACTGATGGACCAGTAGTATTTTGGTACTTACCATTTTTAGATTGACCAGTAGTGTTTTTAGGGTTGACACCAGTAGTATTTGTGAAAGTTGTTTTGGGAGCAGTAGTATTTTTGTAATTTGGGTTTTTACCAGTAGTATTCTTGTACTGGTACCATACAGCAGTATAATTAGGGTTAACACCAGTAGTAAAGTTGTTAAAGTTTTTACTGGTGTTGGAAAATTTAAAATATTGTTTATTTTGATTGAATTTTCCATTGTTCTTGAAGTAATTGCTGTTCTTTGGGCTTCCAACTCTTCTGTTTTGCACAAATCTTGGAATTTCAGCAATTGGAGTTTTAATTTTATTTACTACTGAAGGACCAGTAGTATCTTTTAACTTTTGAGTTTTTGCATTTTCTTTAAACATTTTAAATTCCTTTAACTCTTTGCAGTTTATTGGATTGAAGTGACAATCCTTTGCTAAATGGTTCATTTTGTTGCATATAACACATCTTAATTTCTTATTTTTAGCACCTTCAGGTATTCTTTGGTCTAAGAGTTGTTTTTTATTTCTTTCATTTCCCCTTGTTAAAATTTTTGGTACATTTTCTGCATCATATTTGGGAGAATCATTTGGACTGTGAGTTGTGTGAAAACTTGTATCAATAGATTTTGGTGTTTCAGTTTGAGAGATTGTAAATTCAATTGATTGATCATCATCAGAAGAATCATTTGATTCAGATGTTTCATTATGTGATTCAGTTTGATTTTCAGTTTTTAATTCATTAATGATTCTTTCTGAACTGTTTTTAAGTGGAGGAATGATTTTATATGGAGGTGGTACAGCATGATATCCCACCCCATGAACAACTTTTTCTGTAGTTTGATTATTAGTTAATTCATCAAGAATTTTAGTGCTTCTTTCAAACTTTTTAATTGTTAATTTATTTTGTTCAATTTCAAGTTGACATTCTTCTAATTTACTTGTTAGTTCTTTATTTTTTATTTCATAAAATTCTTTCTCATCCACAGCCTGAAGCAATTATTCCTTTATCCTTTGATCAATCATCTGGTACACCTTTATTTGATGTTCTTGATCAGTAATCACGCCATCAAATTCATGATTTCTTCTCACTGCTTTTGCTAAATCTTCATTTAATTTAGTGTTTTCTTTTTCTAAGTTTTTAATAATTTTAGCACATTCAGAAGTACACGGTTTAGGTTTTACCTTAGTTTTGTTGTCAGTAAAGGCCATAAGAGCTTGATTTTGAGCATGCTCTTCTGCTTGGAAGCTCCAGTCATAGCCTTGTCCTTGTTGTGATACAAGGGCAGTTGATTTTGATCTTTTGTCTGGTTGAGGACATTCTTTTGCAAAGTGACCAAGGTTGTTACAGTTGTAACATTTGACTTTAGTTTTATCAAATCCAGCTTTGTCACCTTTGTTGAAGTTGAGGCTTGTCCTACCAGTTCTCTTTAAGAATCTTTTTGTCCTTAGGCTCAGCATAGCCATCTGCCATTTAAGATCCATCTCCTCAAGATCATCTGGGTTCAATTGTTCCAAGTCATCACTAATCAATGTAGTATGCACATGACTAGTGAAGAAGGATTCTCTTGCAACATCCTCAGAATCTGCAGCCTTTCCTGTGAAGGTTTCCTGACCTTGACATGTACTAGAGACAAATGCAGCATTATTAGAAGAAATAGAAGGGTTCTTTTGGTTTACCTCAGTTTCAAATACTCTGAGATCATTGTAGAGTTCATCCAACTCTTTTTCTTCTAGAGCATCTCTTTGTCTATATACCACAGTATACATGGCCCATTCTTCACTAAGAGATCTTAGGAACTTCATGTTGACATCTTCTTGATCCATCTTAACCCCAACCTGGTTAAGTCCACCAATTAGCTTGTTGAATCTGTCAAACACTTGAGTGAGTGTTTCATTGGGCTTTCCTTTGAAGTTTTCAAAGTCTTGTTTGAGAACAGACTTCATGTTCCTCTTGGTGCTCTTGGTCCCAACGAATATCTTCTCCAGTGCTTCCCATAGCACCTTTGCATCATCATACTCAACAAAGAGATGTTGATAATCGTTAGGAATGGCCAGTAGGAGAGTGCTTAGAGCTTTGAGTTCGATTCCCTTGTCCTTCTTTTCCTTCTCACACTTAAGTTTGTCTGCCTCAGTTGCAGAGCTGCTTGCTTGACCAGGACCAGTTTTGTTTCCTTCAAGGACAACTTCCCACATAGAGTAATCTGTAATAAGCATGTATTGCTTAATACGATTCTTCCACATCCCAAAATTATTGGGAGTGAGTATAGGGATTTTATTGGCCTGAGTGCTTTCATTGTTATCCGACATGATTAACAATGTGTGTGATTAAAAGATTAAAACTTTTTGTTGTTCTTGTCAAAATAGTAGATCTAGAACCAATAAGCTCTGATACCACTTGTCAGGATCGATTAACTATAGAGAAGTTAATAAACACTTTAGATCTAATTGAATATAGAAGTTGCAGCGGATCAACACTATATCAATGTAATTAAGAACGATGAACTGTAAATAATATGCGAAAGTATTAAGAACACAGTTTCACAAAAAGCTTCAATGTATATTATTGAGTTAACAATACACACGTACGTTTACAATTCGTAAGGAACTATTTATAATAGTCCTTGAAGCTAAGCTATTTACCCTAGTTATTCTAGGACTTGATTTACATTCGAATAATAAAGATATACATTGATTTACATTCTATAACTATCTCTGCGAAGATCTCGGACTTGATTTTCTTCAAAAACGCGTACCAGTAGTAAAACCATTCACCAGTAGTAAATGTACATCGTCAGTAGTAACTCTGGTAACCAGTAGTAAGTCCAAAACCAACATCAGTAGTAACTACTATTGATCAGTAGTATCTTCAATCTGTGCATGATCAGTAGTAACTTAGTTATAGTATACACCAGTATCAACTTCATCAGTAGTAACATGTTCTGCCCCATCAGTACTAATTATTGTCAGTACCAACTGCAGCATCAGTATCAAGTTGATCTGTGTTTTGCTCCAACACATCTAACTGTATATCATATTAAGTAATGGTTATGATGTATACAATAAAAATTATGGTATAAAGATCAACCTTTTATTTAATGGGACTTGCTTGTTTGTATTTTCAAACTGCAGGACATGATACGTCAGTTAGAGAAAAGATACGGCATGGTGGAGAACGACGAAGGCTATGAGTCCACTATTGCATACTCAAATGGTGTATCAAATCTCTATGGCTTATGTGGGCACCCTAACAACATTCCCCAGGATTCAGGATATGAGCCCCATGGTCCGCTTGACCAGGCTTCAATTCTAACCTTAGATGATTAAATAGGTCATTAGTAATTAATCAACAACTAGCTGGTACCCGCGCAATGCGGCGGCGGGTACCATAACTTCATTTTGTAGCGTTAAATTGGCATATGGTTGTGATAGTGATGGTGATTAGTGGTGCTCACGGATGATCGGTGGTGGATGGCGGTGATACTTTCAACTTTTTAAGATATAAGTGATTAATAAGAGATTGTAGTCAATTAAGGAATATATGATTTAATAGCTCATTTTGTCAGGGCATTGTGGGCATTGTGTATATAATGCAAAGGTTGTAATTTCATGTCCTACATGATATAAGTTTTTGATAAACAAAAATTTGTCCCGAGATGGCAAATGTGATGAATAAAAATTAAGCTTTGTTAATTTAAAAAGTTTCCAAATGCATTATACAAAATAAACTCTTTAATTTAACAATGTTAGGACCAAAGAAAAAAAGTGTTGAGTACCCATGAGAGTGTAAAAATAAAACATAATTAATCGAGAAAATAATAAATCATGATATAAAATTATAAAAACGGGAATCAATGTCTCTTGCGATTTTTTGCAAGTTTATTGGAAGCTGGTTCAAGTGCTTGACAACGGCTACACCACAAAGCATATAACTAATACGAAGTAGTACATAATAATTTATATTATTTTATTATACCTAAACACGTAGAGATGCATATTTAATGGGTTGACTTTGATTACAAATATGTACCTCTAAAATAGTATCCTTTGACTCGTCCAAACCTATTTCATCAAAAGTTATTACCAGCAACTATCTTTACATCCCCACAATTGTGGAGTCTAGACCAAGAAACAAACATTGTGAAACAAACCTTTCTTGCTTCAGTATCCCTCCATACATACCTAGCTATACCTAGAACAATACTACTACAATTTGAAAATGAAAAAATCTCCAGTAAATTTGTCGATCACTTATCCATAGCAGTAAATTTTGGTTCTGCCACACCTCTGCTCATGCCGAATTTGGACTCATTTACTGCAAACCAAACCAAACCATGGTTAGAAGTAACCATGGTTAAAAAGATATATTATAATGAGAAGATAACAATGTACCTCTAAATAGTAAATACGGCAACATCACAAGCCCAATCTGTATTCCGTAAAACACATGATTGTAAATTATGTTTTTTATGGTTAGAGGGCACAAACCATTATCTAAAAATGGTGGAAATAATTGCATCAAATCTTCTAATGTCCTTATCTGGATTTGGGCAATCAATCACACCCTGCCAAAAAATATTATACAAGAATAGCCTGCAAGCCAAAAAAAGCATATAAATTTTGATAAAATTTGTGTACTAAAATATTATGAGAAATCTTACGGCAATTAGGCATGCAACATATCCAACATAAAATTTGTCTTGAGATCACAATGATCTTTATCACCTATACGTAGTATCAGAATGTGAATATTATGTGGTAATTGTTTGCATAATTCATCCTTGATCGAATATACAAATTCAACAGACGAACTCTGTTATTTTCTTGATTACATAGATCACATGAAGCAAAATTAGGGATAATTTTGACCTGAAAAATGATATTGTGGTTATATTCAATAGTATGATAAGAAACAACTGATGTAAACTATGATTCGGAAAAAAAAAAAACAACTGACGTAAATAATAACATAGAAATTAGGTTTGTATCATTCAAATTCTTAAGGCAAATTATGAATAAGTATGGGACTGTTTGTCAACAAGACTTCTATAGCTAGAAGCAAAAACTGGTTTGAAAATTCTTACCAAGATAAAATGTATACCACTTGCTTTCCCAATCCCCGAAAATGTATAACCGCATTTATAATAGTCAAGTCTAGCCAGAATGTCCAACAAATTTGCAACATTCCAGTTCCAGCCAAACGCCATTTTGTAACTTCCAAATGGGTCTAACCAACCCATAGCAAGCTTCGTTTTCACTTTTTACCCTGTCTAGAATAAAGTTTTTTGATATCATTCAAGAAAAAGTAATTGCAGAACAAAAGAAAATGATATGTACAGCTTACCAGCATGACAAGAAAGGAATAAGTAATAACAGCTAAAAAAATAGATTATATAGATTACATGACGCAAAAATGGTGAAAATTTCGACCTGGAAGATGATTTGATGAGAACAGACGCATTATAACTCCGACGATAGTGATCCATCTCCCAACGTCTCTTCTGAATAAAAAATTAAAACGAATTTACGGTTAAGATCAGAAGGATGAACGAAATAACTGTAATCACACAATTCGATCTAATGATATTAACCTCAAAAGACAGACGAAATTAGAAACAAATTTACCTCAAAACTCATGTATTCACAAACGAATTAATCGAATGACCTGGTATGATTAGGGTTTACCGAAACGAAAATGGAGTTGAGATTGAGAGTGTATATGGATTGCAAAGGATGTGCGTCTGTTAAAGGATTTGGTTTGAATTTTGAAAAGAGGTATGAAGTGCTTCATTACCCTATGCAGATTAATCCCGACTCCCAAAGAATCCTCTCGACTTCCTTGTTTGCAGCTCTTGGAATCCTCTAATTTTTACTACGGATATACAGAGTAATAGTTTAATAAAGTAAAGTATAGCAAATGTTCAACATCTTTCTTGTAGCTTTGTGGTTGGACTGTTGGCTGATGTCCTGCGGGTTCGATTCCTGATTCATGATTTTTTGTAAACGCAATTTCTTCCAAGAATAGCAAGTGTGTTGGCTGAATTTTCAGCATTGCCAATAATGGAAGGGGTAAATGCTTTATAATATAGTAAAGATATGTTAACAAACTAGTTAGCTGATTAATGTAAATCATTATTTGACAATCTTGCACTATATAAACAGCTATCGGTAACCATGTTATCTAGAACACTTTTTGTATGTTATAATATCGTTTTTTTTAGCAACAATTTTATTAAATAAATACTCTAACTAGAATTTTCAATAGAAGATTTTTCAGTTTTTCCTACAAATTTTACCTTCAAAATCATAATATAAGGTTAGTAGATTACCATGGTGGCGTGCTACAAAGTGAGTGATGTTGATGCAGACCAAATGTAGAGAAGCGGGTTTGTTATTTATTTATGGAAATCTATGATCGTGTTAAGAAAAAGACTTCACTTAAAAGGATATAACTTTTTTGCCTGTGGAGTCCATTTCAGGCGAATGACGCGTCAAAAGTTACGTATCGACGAGGGCTACATATCCGGCCCAAAAACATTGTTTCTTTTACACTTATTTGCATTTTTATGATTTTTACTTGTTAATTCTGAATTTTGATTTAGTTTCAGTTTATTTTATGTTTGTCTTTTTTGGACCATGGGTAATTCTGGACCTTATTAAGATTGTGCGATTGTAAAACACAGTTTTTGATTATATGAGATTGAGTTTTTTCTCCTAAATTTGTGTTTTTTGTGTTGAGTTGTTTTTGAAGATTCAATTTCAGGGTATTCTTGATTTAACGTGGTTTTTTTATTAGATTATCACGGTATTCGTGGAATTAACAAGTTCATTATGTGTTATCATTCTCAAGTCTACATTGGTGAGGATGCAATGCGAGTGACAGACTCAGACGGAACAAATACCCACTTTGATGCATGCACAAGTGTGGAGTACATAGTCTTTTATTTCTTGAGTCCAAAGATCATTCGATAAAAATGATTGTACTAAAATAAACATAATTTGGGCTACGGAATATTATGGGCCAATTTTTGTTTTTGGCCCATACAAAAAAATAAGCCTATTTTAGGATAGTTTTGACATACTAGAACTTTTCGTTTTGATTTTTATAAAAATACATTTTTCTCTTAAAATTTGCATTCTTGAATTGAATGGATTTTGAATATTAAATTCATATAATTTTTTGAATTAATGTAGTTTTGAAATACATTTTTTTAAGAATTCAGAAAGCAATGTATGTGTTTGTCTGTGACTCTGCATCACATCCTCACTTCGTAAATCAGAATGCATACCAGTGGTGATATGGTCAATTGTTTGGAGACTTTGATGTAAATTGTTGGTTGTGGGCTAAATACTTTAAAGGCCTAAACGTCAGCGGAATAATTTATAAGACAAAATATTAAATATAATATACGTCATGTAAAGAAAAAGATCAGATACCACCTGTGGTCTAGTGGTGTAATGGGTGGTCGACACTTACAATTTTTGTTTGGTTTGGTCGACCAGTCGAACACTTTTTCTTGCATCTCTTTTTACGTGTATTTATGAAACAAAATGATTGTAACTTATGCTTTCATGATAAGTGTTGTATTTGCTCACCACTAAAAAGATTTAATCACAGGTATAGAGAAAGAAAGAATGAAATAAACACTAATAAAATACTGCTACTGGTCTTACACTATGCGTAATGGGTGACCGATATGATACCGGTCACCCCTGCCACATCAACGCCACATCAGCACGACCAAACACATAAAAAATCCCGATCAAACCCACGTAACCAGACGACTAAATCATTCTCCTTAAAAAAAACTCACCTCCTTCGATTTTCCCACAACCCGTATCGGTCGTCTGGCCGACCAATAGGGCCATGGGATGCTTCGTGGTCTTATGGTGTAAAGGGAGAGGACGCATCCTTGGGCTGGAGATGGAGGTCGCGACCACCTTAAAGGTCGCTCATTACGGGCAGTCTTGAGGTCGCGACCACCTTAAAGGTCGCACATTACGGGCAGTCTTAGGAACTTTTCACAGAAATTCATATTTATGGTTTTTTAGTCATTTACATAACAAATTTAAAAATAATTATTAATAATAACTTGCTACACAAATTTGTTAGCGAATGAACCACAGAAACGGTAAAACACAATAAACAAAATGACCAGAAAATGTAAGACGCAAATTTATAATCTAACAGAACAAGTTATAACCTTGTTTTACATATGATATCCAATCATTTAAAAGGAGAAATATGAAAGAAATAAAACATAAATAGTTATAAATTTATCTGAAGATTAACAAAGATACCAAGAAACATAATGATTTTTAATTTGAAATGGAAAGAGATTGAGAAAATTAAAAAAGGGTACTTTGCATAGGACTTTTGAGTAGGGGTGAGTGTGGTCAGAAGCCGAATCGAACTGATTATGATGAATTTTCAAATCCGAAATCGAACCAAATGTTCACCCCTATATGAGAACCGGACCGAACCGGATCGAAACTGATATAAACGAAATTAAAAAAGATGATATTACAAAACTGAAAACAAACCAACAAACCAATTACATGTTTTAGTTTCGGGTTGGTTCGGTTTTTTCGGCATTTTGAAACGGTGAAACACAATAAACAAATGACCAAAAATATAAGACGCATAATTATAGTCTTATAAAATGAATTATACTCTGGTTTTATATCCATGGATTGATTAAGAAACGTACAAGATATTCAGTTATTTTAAAGTAGGAATACGTACTTTATCAAAAGATAGAGATTATTTACATGAAAAACTTAAGACTTAAATTGTTAGGCTAATCGGAACGGGTACCACGGCAAGAGGGCGTGGGGGCTGAGGTAGTTTTTTTTACCATTGGGGATAGAAATAGCTCATTTTTGCAATTAAAAAAAATACCTTTGAAGAAAGAATGGCAGATAGATGGATGGAGCTGCTGTGCAAGAAATTGAAGGAGGAGACAGGGACGAACGAAATTAGGTTCTTTAGGTTTTAAAAATATTTTGGGCTTTTAAATATTAAGGGGTTTATTTTGGGCTTTTAATTATTTTTTTTTGGCTTCAAATTGTCAGATTTTCCATACAACTAATCTAGGGAAGGCAATGAAGCGGATGTGGATCGGGTGATGCCATATCCACATCCATATCCATTTAGATTTACATTGTCCATATACACATCCATATCCATTTAAAATCATTTCATCCATCCATATCCATATTCATCGGATTATAGCAGATAAATGACCATCCGTTGGATATCGAAAACATTTTGTTTTCTAAAGAAAGTATGATAGTTTCATTGATAAATTTGCAATTTTTGTTGAATATGTATATAGTTTCTTTCAAAAGAATATACAAACGAAAACATAATTACGAACCTACATTCGACGCATCGAGGCATAGAACATAGTTTGTAACTAATACCCAATTATTGATAGATACAAACGAAAATATAACTTAATATATATAGAAGCGTAGAGTACGGTTTGTAATATTTACAAATTTAGTTATATTCAATGTTATGTTTTGTATAAATTTGATTGAATAAAAAATATGAAGACATATATTATTAATCATGTAAAATTGTAATATAAAAAAAAATTAATTTCGGGTTAAATGGATTCATCCATGGATTGAAAATCATCATCCGTATCCGCTCCAATAAACATCCATATCCGCTCCACATCCGATATTCACCCATTTAACTTCATTCATATCCACCACTGGTGGAGCGGATCGGATGGATGATCATTGAGGCGGATGAGAGTTGCCATCCCTAAACTAATCTCATAATTCTTTTAAAACTTTAATTAAAATCTGATTTATTATAAATTTTTCATAATATGGTATTATAAATTATTTATGTAATTTTTAATTTAATAAAATGTTAGTTTTAACTTTTAAAAATAAATGAAAATGAAATAATGAGTTGGAAATTAAAATAGTGTGGTGTGTATTTCCTAGAGATGATGTGGTGTAAGAATAGTGTAGTTGTTGAGATGATAGATGATGTGACAGAAAAAAATAATGTGTGATGTGATACTCATACCCGATAATCTTAAAGAAACATAGCGATTTTCAATTTGAAATGAAAATACGTTGATAAAATAAAAAAATTACAAAAGAAATGGATGCTTTGTAGGATGGTACACTTTTTGAGAAGCACTCTCTCATTCAATGAAGAAATTGCATAAATAATTCTATATGCATCCAAATTGTACGAATAATGCAGTTTTTGAAGGGTTTGCAAAAATAATGCTATCCCCTAGTGCCACACCCGGATCCCCAACCTTCCCCTAGTACCACACCCGGATCCCACTTAAGCCTGCACGAGCGTCTGTACCCTTCTGTCCTTGCGTACTTTCATGTAGGATCCCCTAGTAGTACACCCGGATCCCCTTGGGGTATCCCCGAGTGCCACGCCCGGATCCCCTTGGGGTATCCCCGAGTGGCAGGCCCGGATCCCCTTGGGGTATCTGTAACACCTCAATTTTTAAAACACCTTTTAAATCATATTTTTAAATAAAAATATTACAAATTCCAATATCCCAAAAATACGCTTTAACAAAAACCTTTGAAAAGATTATCAGAGTATTAAAATCCGGTGTTACATAAATAATATCATAACCATAGGATAACGGGATCTACCTATAAGCTCCCGAACTAAAACATCTCTAGGCCACCTCTACCGCGACCTTCTATTCCTTCAATCTCGAACCTGAGTACATAGCCAAAAACAAAGTAGTACGTGAGACAAAAATAGTCTCGTGAGATACATGGGTTTTCGACCCATTCTCAAAAATAATAAAAAGTCCTTACTATTCAATTCTTTTCTTTATTCACTTATTAATTATCAACTTATTATCTTATCGTTTATTCATACTTACTAGTAAGCTAACCGTAAGCTTACCCATCACATAACCACATACATGTAAGCTATCCTTAAGCTTACCCCTTTTATCACATACGCCCCGGATAATTCCGGAGCAAACTCCCCCGATGTGGGTTATCATTAAGATCACATGGTAATTGGGGTTCTCCCAAACTTACCAAGATCACCAAATCCCCCGTCTCGCGGGTTATCGTAATCCCCCTTTTTATCGGGTTATCATAATCCCCCTATTGTCGGGTTATCGTTCTCATAGATATACTACCCTTGCGCAGGGAGGTACCGCCCCAAGTAGTAATCTCACTCCCCCATAAATGGGTTATCGTTATCCGGATACTTTCATTACACACATTGAATCATCAAATACGGGTCTATGCCCCACATTAAGTCATAATCAAACACAAATTAGAATACATCTATTCTAATTATCATAATAGTCTCTTTTAACATAATCATATTTCATTTATCTTTCCTCATCATTATCATCATAGACTTTATCCTTAAATCTACTAATAAGGTTCATTTCTTATTATTCATATTCATAAATATGTTACCTTTACATTGACTAGGGCGCATACATAATACTAGTCAAATCATACTTGTTCTCTTAACGTGATATCACTACTTTCATTAGTATATTTTACTAATAAACGTTATTACTTTAAGATCTTTGTCATTTGCTTAATTATTAATTCTTACTAATAAAAGCCAATATCATACTCTTTTAGCCATTTTCATTGTTAATACTCTTTATCAATAACCTCATTAATCAATTAATCTAATCACACTTACTTGCAAAATCATCAATTTCAATAACTATGTTCTATTAGCAATTCAATCAAATTTCATTATCTTTCTAATCACTCTCTTTATTAAAAAATATGTATTAATAAAGACTCGGTAGATATTATCCATTTTCAAAACTCTTTTACTATGTACTCAGTTTAAAAGTTCACATGTACTCACCTTAGCCAAGCTAAATCCAAATCGTGTCTAACAACACGAATCCTTGCTTTCCAACTTGTGAAATGTCACCAAACTTTAGGTCTTCTTGACCTACCATTAATATCATCACAATAACTAGTTATTATCCATAACTAGCTACTAATTAATCCATCTAAACATTCCCAACCACCAAGTTCATACAACTTGGTGGAATCTCAAACCCTAGTTCAAGATTTTCCATCATCAATCCCAAATCTAACTTGTACACATTGATTACAAGTCCACAAGGAGTGTTTTACACTCATGAAAGTTCATCTTCCCCAAAGATGATATGGTAGGTTCCCAAAACCACCATTGTTACCCATACCAAGCTCAAAATGAAGGTAACTAAGTGAAATAAGCAAGAATTCTTACCCTTGATGCTTAAATCCTTCAAGAAGATGAAGATTTGAGCTCCTTAGCTCCAAAAACCGTCCAAATGCTCTCAAAAACGGCTGCACTAAGTCTAGGGTTCGTAGGTGTTATGAGCCCTAGCTTCTACACAACTTTATATACTCCAGACAGACCTCGCGCCCCGCTCGCGTTCACCTCGCGCCGCGAGGTGACGCGGGTTGTCCTCTTGGTCAGCGCAGAAAAACAGACCTCGCGTTTCGCTCGCGTTTCGTCGCCTCTTGTCTCAACTCGAAATTCTCGCGTTTCGCTCGCGACTGGCTCGCGTTTCGCTCGCGGCTCTTGTCTCAACTCTTGATTCTCGCGTTTCACTTCTGGAGCTCCTGTTCAACCTCGCGACTGCCTCGCGCCTGGCTCGCGCCGCGAGGGCTGTCTGGGTCAGTTTCTTGCCTTTTAAACTTGTTTCCATCCAAGTCTTGACCCATACTTGGTTATACCAAGTCCCAAACATCCAAACACTCGATAAAACACAACGGAGACTCGATTAAACATTTTACCATCTTTATTCCTCAATATTTCCATTTAATTCATTAACCGAAAATTCCGGTCGTTACAACTATTCACCTCTTAAAAAGGATTCCGTCCTCGGAATCAACTCAAGGATTTCTAATCCTCATTCCACTTCCGAATTATGATCCAATAATACTTGTGCATTTAATTGCCCACTTGACTCCGTTATACCCAAACGGGTCAAAAACCCAAACTTGAGTTCCTAATACCCGAACGGGTCAAAATTTTACAATTTGATCTTAACATTCCCAATTACTTAACCAATCCCTTTATCCACATAGGGATGGTATGACCCAATCATTACTAATAGCCAATTGACCAAAACGATAGACAATGCCTAACTTTGACCAAATTATCAACATTGCCAAATCTTTGACTTAAGCACAAAGTTAACCATATCTTGGTAATTTCTTTTCTCACTAGAGGTTCCATTAATCATCATTTCCTTTACAATCGACCTTACATTCATGATTCATCATTCATCATACTCGATTCCCAAATTCAATTCAATGCACCCAACGGTCAAAGTCGTACCCCTTTGACTACCATTATTTCCATCAATCCATTTAACCACTATCATACACATGCAGATGATATAGTATGCCCTTATCCTTGACTAACCATTTTAAACGAAAGTCAAAACCCAATTTTGACTAAAGTCAACATCCCACTAGTTGACCAACCTTGACTTATGAATAAAGTCAACTTACCTTGCTAAATTCCACATATTCTTTATTACTAAAGCATCGCTTCCCAAGCTTTTCATTTCCGATTTCAATATCTAAATTTCCTTTCTCAATTGTTCCCTGTTTCCTCGATTTCGATTTTGCACCCTCGATTACAATTTTCATTTAAATCGATATCAAATCTCTAATACTTTTTAACTTTCATCCAATTACTTATACCATTTATAACTTCCTTCTAACATCCATATATCATACTTGTAATTCCCGATTACCGGCTTTAGAGCCTCATTCATATCCAATTGTGGCCTAACCACCCATTATACCTCTTTCACTACTCATTGGTTACTAACAAACTTTGCTTCCTAAGAGCATTCCCTTTTCATAAACCATGAACTTGTAGGCATCTCCTACACCTACTTATACTTATACACTACCCGTGTTTTCAACCCAAGTTCTCATTTGCCATAAAATCATATCAATAACTAACCATACGGTTCTACATACGTCAGGTACAAACATCATATCCCTTGTACAACAAATTATACTTTAACTATCACACCGAGATGATCGGAAAGCCTCCAATCCATCAAGGTCCAAACTGTCACAATGATCGGAAAGCCTCCAATCCAATGTGACTCATCCAATCTCGTCAACCGGAAAGCCTCCGATCCAACAAGATCCATACAGTACCATTCTATCTTGCATACAATTCATATATGTATCATTCACTTAGCATCATGCTAACATTCTCTTTCATAGCTAATCACATTCTCTATTCAATTTACATTTCCCCATACTTCACATAACATTACTTTCTAAAGTCATATTCTTTTCATAGGCAATTACTCCCACTTATACCTTTATACCACACGGTATACACATAATCATTTCTAGTGCTTTCCACCAATCTACTCACTTATCAATCGTCTTTAGTCGATTCACTTTCTCATTATTAAATTTCCCAATCTTTCTTTCACCACCTAGGTAACCTCTATTTCATTCCATTATCCATATTTTACCGAATCACCCGGTCAACTCAAGTCAACCAATTGACTTCGATCCACAACCAACATAAGCTATCACACTTTTTCTAATGTCCTTTTTCCAATAATTAATTATTACCCTTGACTTAGCATACCATTTCTATGACACTATATCAATAATTATCCTTTTGACCTTAGCATCAAATCCATCATCCATGATACAAACTTTGTCATGAATAATTGTCAACTTTTACTCAACCATTTTTTTTTATTATTAAATTTTGTCATTCCCGATGCTTATCCTTTCCAACATACTTTCTATTTACGAGTTTTGAAACTTCACTATGTTTTTCATCATTCTTTTCTTTACTATTATCATATGGTAATACCACATCACTTATCCTTATTCCCGCCAAGTGTTACAATTTTACTTTTGAGCTTTCTCCTTACATGGTTCCCCATCCATATATATCATTCTCACCGAGTCTTAGTATCTTCGCGTACTACCATCCTTTCATTGAAATCATTTACTATTCTCGTGATAATATATCTTTTAATATCCTAATTATCCGCGACATACCAATCGCCAACTCTCCCATACTTATACATGCCATTTCGCTTTAACACCAAATCGTGCGACAATTCACCAATAAAACACGAACCTCATACCTTAAATTTTATATTTGAGGAGAACTTACCACACTTTTGCACCCTTCCCATCAACATAATTTGACGAATTTTGAACGCGTTTTTCTTCCTTTGTTGACTCCAAGCTACCATCGAACTTCCTCTTTTCTCCACTTGATGACGATTCGTTGACCCTTCGCTGAACTCCCTTCTCCACATCTCTAGCAATAACTCCTCTTAGAAATCTTTCTAGTACACTCTCGGGACAAAACTTCCCCAACAATCTACCCGCGAACTCCTTCCACGATATCTTGTACCATACTCTCTTTTCCAATGCCTTGAACATCGCATCCCACCGCGACCACGCGTCACTCTCCTAGTAGACGAGCTGTAGAAGTTACCATATTTCCTCCCAACACTTGCTACTCTTTAGCACTTGCTCAGTTTCACGAATCCACCGAATCACAACCTCCGGTTCGGTGCTTCCCAATTATACATCTAGTTTACGCGCCATAAATGTCTTGAACGAACATCATTCCCTTTCTTCCGACTCGAAATCACTACCATCATCACCGCAACATGACGAAACTCAATTATGATTTCTCTTCTTGTCTTAGAGGAGCTTGTCCTCTTCTCGAATTCACCCTTTTGCTATACCGATATTTTCACAATCAAAATTCAAACGATGACTCAACAGTCAAATAACACACATTTATATCAAATCATGACATATCTCTTAGGGATCGACCCTATCATACCCATACTTTACGGTCTCAGAAGACTAATCATGGACATCCTATGGGAACATGTGGTCCTACTTAGCATAGCTTAAGACTAGGGAGGTCAAACCTACCTAATTCACTTAAACTATAGCTCTGATACCAAGTTGTAACACCTCAATTTTTAAAACACCTTTTAAATCATATTTTTAAATAAAAATATTACAAATTCCAATATCCCAAAAATACGCTTTAACAAAAACCTTTGAAAAGATTATCAGAGTATTAAAATCCGGTGTTACATAAATAATATCATAACCATAGGATAACGGGATCTACCTATAAGCTCCCGAACTAAAACATCTCTAGGCCACCTCTACCGCGACCTTTTATTCCTTCAATCTCGAACCTGAGTACATAGCCAAAAACAAAGTAGTACGTGAGACAAAAATAGTCTCGTGAGATACATGGGTTTTCGACCCATTCTCAAAAATAATAAAAAGTCCTTACTATTCAATTCTTTTCTTTATTCACTTATTAATTATCAACTTATTATCTTATCGTTTATTCATACTTACTAGTAAGCTAACCGTAAGCTTACCCATCACATAACCACATACATGTAAGCTATCCTTAAGCTTACCCCTTTTATCACATACGCCCCGGATAATTCCGGAGCAAACTCCCCCGATGTGGGTTATCATTAAGATCACATGGTAATTGGGGTTCTCCCAAACTTACCAAGATCACCAAATCCCCCGTCTCGCGGGTTATCGTAATCCCCCTTTTTATCGGGTTATCATAATCCCCCTATTGTCGGGTTATCGTTCTCATAGATATACTACCCTTGCGCAGGGAGGTACCGCCCCAAGTAGTAATCTCACTCCCCCATAAATGGGTTATCGTTATCCGGATACTTTCATTACACACATTGAATCATCAAATACGGGTCTATGCCCCACATTAAGTCATAATCAAACACAAATTAGAATACATCTATTCTAATTATCATAATAGTCTCTTTTAACATAATCATATTTCATTTATCTTTCCTCATCATTATCATCATAGACTTTATCCTTAAATCTACTAATAAGGTTCATTTCTTATTATTCATATTCATAAATATGTTACCTTTACATTGACTAGGGCGCATACATAATACTAGTCAAATCATACTTGTTCTCTTAACGTGATATCACTACTTTCATTAGTATATTTTACTAATAAACGTTATTACTTTAAGATCTTTGTCATTTGCTTAATTATTAATTCTTACTAATAAAAGCCAATATCATACTCTTTTAGCCATTTTCATTGTTAATACTCTTTATCAATAACCTCATTAATCAATTAATCTAATCACACTTACTTGCAAAATCATCAATTTCAATAACTATGTTCTATTAGCAATTCAATCAAATTTCATTATCTTTCTAATCACTCTCTTTATTAAAAAATATGTATTAATAAAGACTCGGTAGATATTATCCATTTTCAAAACTCTTTTACTATGTACTCAGTTTAAAAGTTCACATGTACTCACCTTAGCCAAGCTAAATCCAAATCGTGTCTAACAACACGAATCCTTGCTTTCCAACTTGTGAAATGTCACCAAACTTTAGGTCTTCTTGACCTACCATTAATATCATCACAATAACTAGTTATTATCCATAACTAGCTACTAATTAATCCATCTAAACATTCCCAACCACCAAGTTCATACAACTTGGTGGAATCTCAAACCCTAGTTCAAGATTTTCCATCATCAATCCCAAATCTAACTTGTACACATTGATTACAAGTCCACAAGGAGTGTTTTACACTCATGAAAGTTCATCTTCCCCAAAGATGATATGGTAGGTTCCCAAAACCACCATTGTTACCCATACCAAGCTCAAAATGAAGGTAACTAAGTGAAATAAGCAAGAATTCTTACCCTTGATGCTTAAATCCTTCAAGAAGATGAAGATTTGAGCTCCTTAGCTCCAAAAACCGTCCAAATGCTCTCAAAAACGGCTGCACTAAGTCTAGGGTTCGTAGGTGTTATGAGCCCTAGCTTCTACACAACTTTATATACTCCAGACAGACCTCGCGCCCCGCTCGCGTTCACCTCGCGCCGCGAGGTGACGCGGGTTGTCCTCTTGGTCAGCGCAGAAAAACAGACCTCGCGTTTCGCTCGCGTTTCGCTCGCGTTTCGCTCGCGTGTCGTCGCCTCTTGTCTCAACTCGAGATTCTCGCGTTTCGCTCGCGACTGGCTCGCGTTTCGCTCGCGGCTCTTGTCTCAACTCTTGATTCTCGCGTTTCACTTCTGGAGCTCCTGTTCAACCTCGCGACTGCCTCGCGCCTGTCTCGCGCCGCGAGGGCTGTCTGGGTCAGTTTCTTGCCTTTTAAACTTGTTTCCATCCAAGTCTTGACCCATACTTGGTTATACCAAGTCCCAAACATCCAAACACTCGATAAAACACAACGGAGACTCGATTAAACATTTTACCATCTTTATTCCTCAATATTTCCATTTAATTCATTAACCGAAAATTCCGGTCGTTACAGTATCCCCACTTGACACGCCCGGATCCCCATCGATACAGTCCTATATATACGTACTTCACTTTTTATTATTACACGCATTTACCAAAACACTTCCTACACATTTACCCCATTTCTTAAATAAAGTAGCATTTTTTATTACGATGTGGCGAAGTCAAAAAGCCTTAATCTATGAACTTAACCTACAGCTTGAGATGTTAGACGAGAGAGTTGACCTAATGCGTGAACAAGCTCGAGCCCGTGAGCTTCGACTTATCATGGAAGAGATGCAACGTACTCTTCATGAAATGGATAACCTGGCTTATGAAGGGGCGATGGAGGAGGAGTCGGATATGCGACGTACGAGGGAAATGCCTCCACCGACATTACATGTTGTGGAGCAACAAACTCAAAACTCCTCAATAGGTATTGAACAACCAGACACAATTGACTTGGTTGAGGAGTATGGTTGGGCCAGGAGTGTGGAGGAATTTTACTTGAACGGGGATAGGCGCGGGAATGAAACCTTTTGCTATATTGTATTTTTAGGTCGTACGCAGGTACCTAGGGAGTTTTGGAGTACCCTGTTAGATGAAAATTCCAGCTCTGTTTTGTTCCGTGCGGTACGTAATTTAATTATGTTATTATCCATATTTTTCAATAAAATCTCAAAGGTAAAAATAATTGTATATTTATTACAGCATATAGATTGTTGGGTTAGAAGATGGATGCGTTATCGGTGGTATGTTGGCTATAAAACTGGAGAATATAAGCGATGGACAATAATGCCTACCAAGTTTGAGTCTCTACTCTTACCACCTCACGGATCAGATGCTTTACAATATGCAGATGGCAGCTTGACACCTTACCCCGCTTGGGGGGACGTAGATGTCTTATACATCCCGTTACGTTTAAATGATAATGTTTGGTTGCTTGTGCAGATGGATCTTGTTAGCAACGATACATCTTTAATTTGCAGTTGTCGTCGTTCCATAAACCATGACGTGCTTAAGGCTACCCTAAAACGTTGGCGAGATGTTTTGCCCGGTTTTAAAAGGAGTTTCTCCTATGAAGAAAGAAACCCCCAAGTTAAGGCGAATCTTGGTTTCGCCAAATGCATACCTCAAGGAAGGGAAGAAGACTCTGGTGTGTTTGTTTGTAAGTTTATGCATTATCTGGTAACAGGGAAATCAATCAAGCAAGAGGGAGTCGTCGATAATAATCAGATTGCTACGGGTTATCGACAACTTATGGCTCGTGATTTGTACAGCTATCGTATTTTAGAATCGCAACCTGAAATTTTTCCTTTTAGATCCGTGGATTTGTTTGATGATTTGGATTAAAATTTCAATTGTATTTGGTATTAATTTATGGAATCTTGATGTTTGTGTTTGCTTGTCATTTAAAAATCAATTACTTAAAAAAAAAATTTGCGAAAAAAAATAAATGTCTAACTTTCGAGCTTAATAGAGTACACTTTTTAGTAATTCAGATTTAACTTTCTAAAAGATAGTTGCGGTATTGATGAGTACGTAAACATATGAAAAAGAATTAGACCAAAAAGAAAAGTAATGAAAGAGTTATGATAATTCGAAAATGCAAAAAATTTGTTTTTTGTAACGCAAAAACATTCAAAATGCTATTTTCATGCATGAATAACTTCAAACTTTGAAGGTTTTGGACGTAATTATATATACAAGATTTGTAGTACCCGGGTCAAGGTTTCCATGCATATAAAATTCGTAAAAAAAAAAAAACACGGGTGCGAAAGTTACGTTGATTGCAAAAGTCAAAAAAATTACATTTATATTTATATCATATTTTTCTTACAATTACATTTATATTTAAAAAAAAAGCTAATGACGGTGTCCTAATGTACCGCCCGTACCACAAGGAGGTGGTCTTCTTATTCTTCTTCTCCTACCTCCATCGGCATCTTCTTCACTTTCTGCAGGGTTGTTCAAGTTGAAATCGAAGTTTACCGGAACCGGAGTAACAGCTCTATTTGGCGGTTGACTAGAATCTCCGAGCTGGTAATAAGGATTTGTATTTCCAAATATACTATCTCCAGAAAAATGCTGCCCAAAATTGTCATACTGGGTAGGTGTTACCCAATCATCTCTCATAGGAGACTGTATATGACTCATATTAAGTATGTTTTGAGAAAATAGGTCACCACCGGTATTCATTTCGTATTGCATACTTGAACCACCCTGGAGAAAGTCCATATTGACTCGATAAGCCTCCTGGTCTGATGGCCCCACACCACCAGTATTATACTGGTTCGATGTGTCCATATATGTAGTTTGAGGCTGGGGGGAGGACCCTGAACCACCAGCATTATACTGGTTCGATGTTCCCACATTTTCATTTTGATACTGGTGGGAGGACCCTGAACCACCAGCATTATGCTGGTGGGAGGACCCGGCTTCAGGATCTTGACGAGCACCTCTTGGCCGCATCCATCTAGGCCTATGCTGTCTTTGCTCCTGAGTCAACTGTGTGCCGAAGGATGGCTGAGTAACGGGTGCCACATGAGGTGAAAAATATGTCGGTCGGTCATCTCCATGTGCATAATGCAAATAATTTCCCGACGTTTGCAAGATTTCCTGCCCAAACTGATGCAATGCTGGATCATCTTGCTCTTGCATCATCCTTTGCACCTGTTGTTGCACGTGGCTTAACCCGTCAACCTACATACATTTAATACGTATTATTTAAATGTAAAATAATACATACATTATTACGATTCCAACATTCTATAATTATTATTTATTACCGCAACATTTAAATTTCCGCCCTGATTGTAGGACCGAGAGTAGTTTTGTGCTCCAGGAGTTGGATTTGTAATATGGAGCACCGTACGAGGCCAATACCATGTCATATAACCAGGTTCAGTTTGAGGAAAATTTGAGTATTGGCCCTGGATGACATATTGGTAACGGTTGTTCCAATGTTCTATTTGATTTCTTAACTCCCGTTTCCAACTTCTTTTTGCGGTCACCCCTCTACGAGACTTAATATGTAAGTCCTCATGTTCGTATCTGTTTGAGAGTGGTGGTTGAGGAATAAATTGGACAAAGCCAAATTGTCTCATAACCCTGCTGGGCAAATACTGCTCAGCAATCTCCTAAAAAATAACATATGTTTGACTTAACCAACATCCCGTATCGATCCTACACGGAGGGGCTAGAAGGTGTAGATCTTGTTGGTATGGAGTCCACACGAACTGCAAAAGTTTGATTAATTTGTAAGTTCAAAAATTTGTTTTTTTTTAATTTTAATAGCAGAGTACCTCTGAATCTTCTACCGCACTTAACATCGACCGAAACTGAAACAAGACGGTCTTGACTGACCCCGTGAAACTAAGGGGCTGGTTGAATCTGTATGTTTATACATGCAAAAATATAGCATCATTTATAGTTATTAATAATTTTAATATAATCACTTGGAATTACATACCTACAACCAAATGGTTTTCCAACTACCATATCAGGAGTAATTTGTTTTAGCAGTGGAGAAAACATCTTAAACCTGCTCCAGGCCCATATCTGCAACAACATCAAAGGGCCACCAATTTCGAGGACGTTGTGCATAGTTGTTTTGCACAAGTTTCGGTAGAGACTGGCCAGTACAGCCCCACCCCAACTAAGTCGGCCGCAAGCATCCAGGTCTTCAATCAATACTAAAAAATACATCTGGACTAAACTATCAGTTGAGTCCGGAAATAAGCAACCATTTAAAAGCATTAGTATATAATGCCTAGCTTTTTGCTCCAATTGTTCGTTAGTCGGATCCTCTGGCAGAGGCTCCATTAACATGTCCATCATATATCTAGCACTGACCTGGCTGCCTTTGAATTTTCGCGCTAGCGGTGCGAAACCGAGCAACGTATAAAATTTTTCCATAACACGCGCATAAGTGTATCCCGGTTCATCACCTGTAACCGGATTGCCATCGGTCCGTAAACCCCAAATAACTTGTACGTCTTCCAGGGTCACGGTAACCTCACCAAATGGTAGGTGAAATGTATGCGTTTCCGGACGCCATCTCTCTACCAGTGCTGTGATGAGTCCGTGGTCAACGTTTTTGTAACCACAGACGAAAACTTCTGCCAAACCGGCCCGACGTATGTGATACATCACACGCTCATCAATTGGGTTATCTCTTACCCAGAATAACAAATTTTTGTCAGCACGTCTGACATTTAACGGACGATCCTCCGTGAGACTGTGAAACACATGATATGCTCGGTGATCGGTATTTATAAATAACAACTCAGGGTTCGTAGGTCCGGGGACAATTCCAACATTCTCCATTTCTTACAAATTTTGTGGGAGTACTGATTGCGATGGTTTTTAGTTATGAAATTTGTTGAGTGCGATAGCGATAAGTATGTGACAGTTTTGAGTGAGATAGTTGTGATGTTTTAAAGATGCATTTATAGAGTTGATATTCGTATGGTAGTTGATTGTATTGAAGACTCTTTATCCGATTCGTAATAAATTCACGTGATAAAGCTGGTTTAGTTGATGTTGAATTTGTCTTTTAGCAAACGATCCCCAAGTAAGACACCCGGATCCGTAGGATCCCCGACTGCCACGCCCGGATCCCATTGGATCCCCGACTGCCACGCCCGGATTCTATTGGGTGGTCAAATCAAGCACGAGGTCTTCACGGGTCTTTTTTAAATAAGGCTGTTGTTGTTTGTTTGTCTTCTAGCATCTCACGGGTCTTTTTTAAATAAGTGTGTACTCTTTATTTGTCTTCTAGCACGATCCCCGAGTAAGGCGCCCGGATCCCCTACGGATCCCCGACTAGCACGCCCGGATCCCATACGGATCCCCGTCTAGCACACCCGGATCCTCTTGTGCTGTCACATCAACCATGTGTTAATTTATTTCTTTTTGACCGGATATGATACAAAGATTAAATTCAGGCGCTTTATTTCTTTTTAATAAGTGACAACTACCCATACTTGTAATTCACCTATATAAAGTATCATCAGATCAGTTAATATTATCATCCTTATTCACCAACAATTTCAATATTTTTCTACCACATTTCACCAAGATTAAACTTCCAATCAACTACATTTCACCAAAAAAATCATTCAACATGGCTTTAACGAACCCTTTCCTTGTTAATATATATTGGGGTGATGATAACATTCGTTACGAAAATGGTATGGTACTAGGCGATGTAAACATGCGCAGAAGTTCTCTTCTTTTTCTAAGCGAATATAATTACGAAGATTTTGAGAGATTGGTTTACAGACATGTTATGGTTTCGAAAGAGCAATACAAATTAAGGTTTACCTTATGTTATGAATATCACGGAAATTTCGTTGATTCTGAAATTACAAGTGATGAATCTTTAAAAACCTTATATTACATCGCATCTTTGAACGAAAAATTCATGGGAGATATTATTGTGAAGATTGAGTATATCAAGCCACAACCACGTCAAGCTGACTCCAACATTTTTCAAATTTTTTCAGCACCAGAACCGTCAACGCAGTATCAAGGTTTTGATATGGCGGGTCATTCACCGTCTGCGTTCCGACATTTTTCAGAACCAGAACCGCCAACGCAGTACCAAGGTTTTGATATGGCGGGTCCTTCACCGTCTGCGTTCCGACATTTTTCATCACAACAACCGTTAACGTTCCAACAATTTTCTGCACCATAACCGCCAACGCAGTATCAAGGTTTTGATATGGCGGGTCCTTCGACGTCTGCGTTCCAACAATTTTCTGCACCAGAACCGCCAACGCCTTATCAAGGTTTTGATATGGCGGGTCCTTCGACGGCTGCGTTCCAAGATCTTTCAGTGGTAGAACTAGGTACCGCACCAGAGCCAGTTACGCAATATCAAGATTTTAATAACAATGAAAATCATGAGTTCGACAGATCGGAGGACGAACCACAATCTGAAGGAAGTGCCGATACCAGAGACGAATTTGACCCGGATGGCGCTGAAGCATCCGAAGAATCTGATGATGATGGTGACGATCAAGGCAACCATGAAGCTCAGCAAACACCTCAATTGCCTTTGTATGACTATAGTCAATGGGACACACAGGAAGACACTGAGGCTGATAATCACGGCCTATTACAGGAAGATGAAGAGCATATGCTTTTTTGGAGTTCAGATTATCCAGATGAGATTCGAATTGATATGTATTTTTCTAGCAAGCAGGAGTTGATTGATGCCGTGAGGAGTTGGAATATAAAACAAACTAGGCAGATCAAGGTTATTGAAAGCACACTTTCAAAGTGGAGTGCTAGGTGCAGTACTCGTAAAAAGGGAGATAACAACCCCGGTGTTAACAACTCTAGTGATAACAACTCTGGTGGCGGCAACACTGGTGAAAACAACTCTGGTGAAAACAACCTTGTCGATACTCAAACAGAAGACACCCAGAGTAATAGACGACCCAATGCAGCTTTATGTAAATGGTACGTCCGAGCCATAAAGAAGCAGAGGGAGAGGCTTTGGCAAATAAGGTCGTGGAGAGATGTGCACATTTGTAGTGGGGTAGTGCGAGGTTCGAATAACAAATGTTTGACGGCGAAGGTCGTAGCCATCTGCATATTCCATTCTGTCTGTAAAGATATCGCATACCCTGTTAAACAAATCCTGGCAGATATCAAAAAATACAATGGGAATGACATATCCTACTCCAAAGCTTGGCGTGCTAGGAAAATTGCCATAGAGAGACTATTCGGGAGTTGGGAAAGCAACTTTGATGAGTTGCCTAAGTACATTCGTGCTCTAAAGAAGTCAAACCCGTCCACAATTGTCGAGTGGATAGTCGAACGAACTAACAACCCCGAGTTGAAAATTTTCAAATCTGTTTTCTGGGCTTTTGGTCCAGCAATTGCGGCCTTTCGTCAATGCATTCCTATTATATGTATAGACGGTACCTTTTTAAAAGGTGCGTACAAAGGGAAGTTGCTGATTGCCGTCACGAAAGACGCCAATAATCATATTCTACCTCTGGCGTATGCCATTGTTGACGAGGAGTCAAACGAATCATGGAAATGGTTTTTGGAACAGCTAAGGTATTTTGTTGTAAATGACAGTCCAAGAGTGCTAGGTGTCATTTCTGATAGGCATCATGGGATTCTAAATGCAATGCAAGAACTTGAAGACTGGAAAGAGCCATATGCATACCATAGATACTGCCTAAGGCATATCAGAAGCAACTTCAACAGCCGTTTCAAGAACCATCGAATGAAGCAATTGTGTTGGATCATAGGTAGCACGAGTCAAAAGCGTAAGTACAAGGAAGCCATAAGTGAAATGAAATCTATAGACGCGGACGGGAGGGTGTATCTGGAGCAGATTGGGTTAGATAAGTGGACCCTCTTTAGAGACAACGGTCACCGACGTTGGGGAAACCTAACATCGAATATTGCAGAGAGTTACAACAATGTGTTGCGTGGAGCTAGGCATCTTCCGATTAAGGCTCTGATTGACTTCACATTCATCAAAACTGTCAAGCAATTCACCAAGCATGCTGAAATCTCGTCTAATTGCGAGACGCCACTACCCTCACGTATGTGGACTCTTTTCAACAAGCGCACCCGTCAAGCAACATTTCATGAAGTAATGCCCTTTGATTACGTGAAACAGATTTTCAGTGTGAAGTCAAGGATTCAAACCGGTGAGAGTGGTGGGAACGATTACACAGTCAATTTTATAAGTACAAAAGGGAACAGGCGTGGGTGTACGTGTGGGAAGTGGCAAACGTTGCGATTTCCATGTTCACATGTTATTGCTGTTTGTGGCCATATGGGTGTCGACCCGCTAACACTTGTGAACATAGCGTATACGACAGAGGCGTACAGACAACAATATAGTACTGCCTTTAAACCACTACCTCATGTGGCCCTCTGGAAGGATGCTAAATGGAGAATGTTAGCCAGTGAAGGAAGAATATCAACAAAGAGAGGGAGAAGGCAGCATGTTAGACGACGCAACGATATGGACCAGCCTAGTACAAGCCAGCAAACCCAACGAAAGGCAAAACTTTGTGGGATTTGTAGAAATCCAGGCCATAACAGACTGAAATGCCCGACAACAAATCCTCCTCAAACAACAAATGCTCCTCAATGATTGTAGAATTTCAAATGTTGTGTGTTTTTTAATATTAACTATAATAAAAGTTTCTTATTCGTACTTAACTAATATAATTTTAAATATAATAAAAGTTTCTTATTTCAAGTGATACATTAAAACTGAAATTACATCTCATTCATTCTCACGTTTAACACTAAAAATCAAATTTCTACCATTAGTCTGATAGTCTGCATTTATGGTAAAAGTACAAACTTCGTTAGTCAGAATTCCGTTTTCATTCTTAAATCTCCCGAAGTCACCACTCATTTTAACTTGTCCATGATAACCATGCAGCTTCATTACTTCATGAGAATCGCCTCTTTCTATCATACAATGTTTGTCCTGAAAGAGGTAGTTATGCTGCCTGACAAACCAAGCAGGTATAGTCTAAAAATACAACAAAATTATATGATTTTAGTTAATTGAGCAAATATTAAAAATATAAAAAAAAAATATGATTTTAGCATACCATCCTTTGATTTTTTACTACATGTTTCGCGAACTTTATTTTAAATTGCCAGAGATGCAAAACATCTGGTCCTATTTCAGCCAGCTTTTCAATATGTTTATCATAATCAGCCTGCTCGTAATTTTGAAAATATACTTGCATCTCGTCATTAAATTCTTCTGCATGTAGATCGGCATAATCTTCGGCAATCAAATTCTCGAACTCAATCTCATCTACATAATTACGAGGCGAATCATGTACGTAGTGATACGGAGGAGACTCATTATTCGATGAACTCATGATTTTTTGCTATTAAGGAGATATTGTTTTTTTAAATGAAATGGGATAAATGTGTGTGGTAAATGTGTGGTAAATAGGAAACGTTTGTAAATATGACTGCATCGAGTTGTAAATATATAGGACTGTATCGATGGGGATCCGGGCGTGTCAAGTGGGGATACCCCAAGGGGATCCGGGCCTGCCACTCGGGGATACCCCAAGGGGATCCGGGCGTGGCACTCGGGGATACCCCAAGGGGATCCGGGTGTACTACTAGGGGATCCTACATGAAAGTACGCAAGGACAGAAGGGTACAGACGCTCGTGCAGGCTTAAGTGGGATCTGGGTGTGGTACTAGGGGAAGGTTGGGGATCCGGGTGTGGCACTAGGGGATAGCATTATTTTTGCAAACCCTTCAAAAACTGCATTATTCGTACAATTTGGATGCATATAGCATTATTTATGCAATTTCTTCCTCATTCAATGCTTTACCAAACACCCCACATTCATAATGCTACTCATATCTGCTTTTTCTTAAACATCCTCAATTATTCCATCTTCTTTTTCCTTTTTATCGCCTGCAATTCATTTCGCCGCTAATTTCTCTTTCTTTTAAACCCTCTCTGTTTCCCTCCTTCTGTTAATTCGACGGTTACGTAGTCATGGAGTATGTTGAAGGGGTTTTGAAAACCAGTTCCATCTGTGTCAAGCCCAACCACAACCCCCAGTCTTTTTCCGACGAATTCTCGACGGTTAACGGTGATGATTTCTTTGTTGACGGTCTCTTTGACTTCTCCGAGGACGGTGATATCGAGGAACAAAACGATGATACCCATGTCCTTTATGACACCAATAACGACAAAACCCTTTCCATTTCGCCGGTCAAAAACGATGCTTTTCCTATCCCGGAGACAGACCTTTGCCTTCCGGTAACAATTCTTTTTAAACCGGTTTTTGTTATCTCAAAAAGAATATGTTTTAAAATTTGTTTTTGCAGGCGGATGACGTGGCAGAACTTGAATGGGTTTCTCATTTCGTTGACGACTCATTCTCCGGAGGATACTCTTTAACATGTCCCGCCGGGAAGTTTCTAGAGACTAAGTCGGAGCCGGAACTGGACACTTCTGCAACCGTAAAGCCTACCTTCACGACCCCGGTTCTCACAAAAGCAAGAAGCAAGCGGAGTCGAACCGGCGGCCGGGTTTGGTCACTTGGGTCGTCCCCGTTGACGGACTCCTCGACTTCAAGTTCTTCGTCTTCGTCATGTACTTCAAACCCTTGGCTTTTTCTGCATGACTCGACACAAACCGCCGAGTCAATTTTCGGAAAACCGCCGGTTAAGAGACGGAAGAAAAATCCATTCTTGGAGGCGGCGGTTCAACCTAGGCGTTGCAGTCATTGCCTCGTACAGAAAACCCCACAGTGGAGAGCCGGCCCGCTAGGAGCCAAAACCCTTTGTAACGCATGTGGGGTCCGTTACAAGTCGGGTCGACTCTTACCCGAATATAGACCCGCTTGTAGCCCGACGTTTTCCAGTGAAGTGCACTCTAACAACCACCGCAAAGTTTTGGAAATGCGGCAGAAGAAGGAAACCGCCGATGCCGGCCTAACTCTTCCGGTCCAGAGTTTTTGAAGAAGGATTAGCTAGGAAACACAAAAAAATTAGAAAAACCGGGTTTAGTTAGTCACCCGATTTGGTACGGTAGGTTTCTTGTAACCGATTAGTGAGACTTTAATGTAACTTCTAAATTATTAAGGCTGTTTCAGACTCTTTCAGTTACTATATTTTTTTTCTTTCTTCTCGACTTAGTTTGGTGTAAGAAGTTGACTACTGATTAAAAGAGGGACTTAATTGGAAAATTGCCAAAATTCGAGAGGCCGTTGAAAAGCGAAGATATTATGAGCACTAGAGATATCGGGGTGGGGGGTAAATTTTGAGAAATGATATTTATTTATAACATTTAGATTTACTCTTAATTCTATCCATTTGTTATGATAATATGTGTATTCCACTAATTCTCTAATTTAATAGTAATCCTTAATTTTAACACATGTTTTCATCTAATGAATAGAAATATGAATATGATCATATAATAAGAGTGTAGGATTAAATACCGTTACTCGTAAATTTTTTGTACCAATAGAAGTGTATGATGTTGGTTTCCAGTTTCAACCGAGTGATCCGGGCCGTTGGATTCAAATCAAATTAGGAATGGCAACGGGGCGGGTTTTGGCATACCCGAACCCGAAATCAAAAACCTTACCCGCACCCGCCCCAATACCCGTCGGGTATTTTCGGGTTTTCCCCCCGTCGGGTATTTTATAATACCCGAACCCGCCCGATACCCGAAATCAGACCCCGAAACCCGAAACCCGAATAGAAACCTGAAAAAACAAAATCTGAACAAGAATCCGTGAAAAAGGATAATTAAATCTGTGAAAAAGCCTCAATCTGCCCAAAAACTCATAAATTTGCCCTAAAATCATAAATCTGCCCTACAAAATCATAAATGTGCCTGAATCTTCATATTTGGTCCCAAACTTCATTATGTTAAAGCAATATCAGTATGTATTGAATCTTCAATAAGAAATCACCCAAACTTCGTCGGAGGGCAGCAACAACGGTGGTTCGTGGTCGTCGTTCGTGAGAGGGCAGCGGCGGCGGCGGTCGTTGGTGGGAAAAGAAGCAGGGCGGTCGTCGTTCGTCAGTGTAGCAGCAGCGGTGGTTCGTGGTCGCCGGTGGTCGTATTCACCGGTGGTCATCGAAGTGACTGGAGGGAATCGAGAATTCGAGAGGCTGGAGAAGATGGAAGTAAAACACGGCTAGACTGGTTTGGGTTTAGGAAAGTGCAGATCTAAAAAACCCTAAATGTCTTTATGGCTTTATATTATATATATAAAATAATTAAAAAATAAATAAATTATACATATCGGGGCGGGTTGGGTTGGGGGTAGCTAGACCTGTACCCGAACCCGATAAAATACCCGAAATCAGCCCCCGAACCCGACCCGATACCCGAAATAACATACCCGACCCGAAAATTGTCGGGTTCGGGTTTTCCCCGTTGGGTTCGGGTTTTTTTGCAATCCCTAAATCAAATGGCTAAAAATGGGAAAGAAGTTTGGATCGTCATGAGGATTTGGAAAAATAAAAAAAGGGTATTCTATCACACGGCACGACTCACGAGTAGATTTAAAAAGGAGAGGTAGGACCCACAGGTTCTTTCTTTCCTCAATTTAAACATCCATTTAAATCACACAATACACGTATCTATCTACAAGAACGGTATTGCAACTGCCTAAATTCATTATTTGGTATTGCAACTGCCTAAATTCATGGGTTTAAAATTTGAGGTAAATTTTATAATAGGTATAGATGGATTTAGAAGTAGAATAGGTCTATCATTGAAAAAATAAAGAAACATAACATCTTTATGTGTGTTCGAAAGAAATATATACACTTGAATGGTATTAGACTGTGCGTAATGCACGACCGTTCGCAGTTTGGTCACCCCTGCCACATCTGCGCCACATCAGCTTTCTCTCTCCTGATCAATCACACGATCAGACAGCGACCAAATGCCCGTAATGGGTGACCGTTCGGAAATTTTTTTTTTTTAATTTAAATTAAAAACAAATACATTAATTATAAAAAAAAAACATTACATTAATAATTAAAAAAAACATAAATAAAAATAACATTACATTAAATACTAAAAAAAATAAACTATCAGTCCAAATTATATTTGGCCCTGATTTTCGCCTTCTTTGCCAAAACCCACTCAAGATTTCTGCCGGTGAGGTGATCATGGGACGAATTGTAGAATTCCATGTGCTTGAGCTCTTGGGTATCTTTTTGTATCTCCATGAAATCAGATATGTTCGCTTTGCGGAAGTCAAAAAATTCGTTCGTGGCCTCTTTCCAATGCCCGACTAATTCCTGAGCCGATGATGGCGGGGGGGCACCGTAATCTGAACTTTGAAAAGCTGATGACGATGCCGCTGCTTTCTTCTTCGCCTTGTCCCGCCCCATTGGTCGAGGGGGTGCAACTTCCACTTCTTCATCATACTGATCCTCCTCTTCTGGACCAACCCCTGAACCTTGCGCAGCGGATGATGACGAAGTCCTTGATTTTTTCCCCCTAGCCTTCGCGAACATCGCCAACTGTTTTGGGTATTCAACTTCCTTCCACTTTGGATGGTCCTTCAAAATTCTCCAGCACTCCACCTCTGTGAACTCCCCTGCATGTTGAGCACTAAATTCACCACAAGCACGCTCGTACAAAATTTGGTCGTTCGCCCCACTTGGGTTTCTTTGTACGAGGTTGTCATAGATCGCACAAAAGTTTGTAATTTTAGGACGAAGCCTACTCTTCCACTTGCAATTGAGGGAGTCGTATGTTCGGTTCGTCCCACCCATTTCGCTCGCAAAGCGAACTAACACATCCTGCCAAAATCCACATTTAGCCCTGGAGTTCGTCTTGATGACATTTTCGGAAGTGTCGATCCAAGTCTTGCATAACCCTATCTCTTCAAGCTTCGTCCATGACGCGCTTCCGCCGGTCACCCCCTTTGTCGGTGGTTGACGCCTTTTTGGTACCTTTTTTGGCGCTACAACGGGCTCGGGCTCGTCGGAGGACTCGGAAGACTCGACGTCGAGGGGCGCGGCTGGAGTGGCGGGGGAACCACTTTGTGTTCGTGGTTGGTAGTCGTATTGTTCGAGCCCGGCGAAAGGATCAAAATTTTGGTGGTCGTATTGGTCCCCACCAAAATAATTTTGATAACCTTGTTGTGGTACTTGTTGATATTGTGGTGGTTGTTGTTGTGGTCGGTATGGTTGTGGGAAGTAGGGGGGAGCAAATGGATTATTTTGATAACCTTGTGGGATTTGGTGACTAGTTTGGTGTACGAAACCGGGTGGTCGAAAGTTGATCGAGGGTGATTGAGAGGGTGTAGTAGAGGGTGCTTCGCGCCGAGATTTTGTAGCCTTTCCTTTGTTCTTGGAGGAAGACATTTTTAGAGATGATGATTGAAAGAAATGAGTGTGTGTTTGAGTTTTAGAGAGAAATAAAAGTTGTGAATTATTTGGTAGAAGAATTGGGTATTTATAGGGTAAAAAAGTAGGTGTTTGTTTGAAGATTTAATGCCGTTGGAAGAGGAATTGAGCCGTTGAACGGTCGACTCGAACGGTCGAATAGTCGACCGTTGGAGCACCCCGACGCGTCGGAGATTCGAGCCCGTAACGGCGGCGACGCGTCGCCGAGGCTGAGGTGGCCGGTCGCGACCGTTGGTCGGGTCACGCGTTACGCACGGTCTTAAAGCCACGCTTTTAAGAACTCTGCTAACGGGCCCACCATTTAAATGATAATTTTGTCACTAACTTCCCTATATTGTGTGGGTATCATATTATCGATAGAAAAAACATGTAATGAAACAATAATTGCTCGCCGCAAAATATAGTTACTTGATACTCGCCGTCGTATGACGTGTATACCCTGCTAGTGTTAATGTAAACACGTACATGATATATTTGTAGCAAGTGTTTAAGACACAAGAGTCAATCAAATTTCCTACCTCCATCGTGCCGTTAAGCGTTAACACCACTTCCAAGAGTATTACTAAATTAATGCTTTAGTTTTTACCAACTTAGCGTTATATCAATTTAGCACTATATCAGCTGACATTATCGACTGACCCACCCGTACCAACAATATACGTTTAGATAACACTTTTAAGTCTCACATATTATAAAATACACATATACATATATAATAGTATTACCACATTAAATAGCCACAAACACAATGGTGGGTAGTGGCTGATGGTGATGGTGGGTTGTGGTAATGGAGGAGGTGGCGACTATGGAGGGTAATAATGTAATTCTCCATATTTTCCATTCAAAGGATTTTAAATAATGAGTGATTTTCACACCACAACTTTTATTTCATATATTACAATTGTTGCTTGACATGTACAGTTAACAGTAAAACTTGTATTGTTTGATAGAAAAAATAAAAGTTGTAGTGCATAAATGAATCTCCATTTTAAATCCCTCTCTAGTAATGGAATTTACAATTTCTTTCCATATAAACCATATACATAAATCCATATAAATTCAGTCCAATTCCTTCAAATCCCAACCAAACAAGCTCAGGGTTGTGTTTGTTTGCAGCTTAATGTAACCATTCAGCGCTTAATGCTGAATCATTCAGCATTCGGTGCGTTTGTTTAGCGCCTCTGAATGAAGTATATGCTGAATGAGACAGCAAAAAACCGTTGAATCATTGTTCCTTAGAACATATGTTGAATCATTAAACAATCAGAATTGTTAAAACAAAAATTTTCACATTTAAAATAAATTTTATACAAAACCTCTTAATCATTCAAACCATTGAATAATACAGAACTTAATAATTATATTCCTATGAAATAGAAAACAATTACGCATTCTACGAGCAAGAGCAGATGCATTTATACTGGACCCACTCAACCATATTTGGAAGTGAATAATTTTCAATTTTGTTTTAATAAATTAACCTGATAGCTTATGTGGCCCAAAATAAATAGCCCATATAAATGAGTAATTGTATCTCTTCCTACTATTTCTTCCTAGTTTCAATTATAATTTTACTTATTTTGATTATGATAAATGTAAAAATTAAAAAATAATATGAAGAAAAAAAATTAATGAATGACACATACTTAAATATAAGAGTGAATAGGCATATAAAAAAGATATAAGAAGAAATATCATTTCTCCATATAAATATTTACCTGATATGCCATAATAAATAGCAAATGCAGCATAGGCACGACAACATGATCGAGGCAAACCACGACGTGGTCACCCTCCCACTCCACCCCGCGTGTTGTAATTATCTAAATCACAAAGAATAATCATTGACCAATCAGAAAATACTATACTTAATCGGAATGTCAAGAAGGCTCATGGATATGCACTTGATGAGGGATACTTGATGGAAACTTTTTATAACTAAAAATGCGGTGGAGCGAAGAATCAAGAACTCTTAGTCCGGTCGCGGGAGTTGATAGGCTAAATATTTACATATGATAGTAATATGAATCTTGATAAATAACGGCTAGATTTAGATTTTAAACCCATTTAATGTTTGCATTAACGTTTAGTGGATGTAAACAAAAACGTTCCATATAATTCTACTTCTTGAATTTATTGCCAAACAATCTGGAAATTGTTGCAAACCATTGGTATTGCAGTATTGCTACAAGGAGCGCATCAATATAACAAATATAATACAAAGTTTATTAGTAAAAAGTGTGTCAAGCAAGAGTTCTATGGTAACCTAAGTTGACCATTCAAAATTCATGCAATCCAACATCAACCTAGTACATAAATGTCCTCATCCCTTGGCCGGCGGATGTCCTCCACCACATCCCCAAATCCAGCAGTTCTGGTTACCACCTCCTCCCCAACCCCATCCTCCACCTTGCCCACCTCCACCGCCACCGCCACCACCACTACCACTACCACCACCACCACCTCCTCCACCACCACCTCCACCGCCACCACCGCCACCACCACCTCCACTCCCACCTCCCCATCCATGACCTTCCCCTTTCCCACCTCCACCTCCTCCACCACCTCCACGTCCACCACCGCCACCACCACCGCCACTACCTCCACCGCCACCTCCTCCACTCCCACCTCCCCATCCATGACCTTCCCCTTTCCCACCTCCTCCTCCACCACCACCACCACCACCACCACCACCACCACCACCACCACCGGTGCCACCACCTGCACCTCCGCTACCGCCCCTCCCATTGCCATCATTATGCCTTTTCTTATGTTTTCTCTTATTTCCACTTCTCCCACTCCCACCTCCACCGCCGCCGCTGCCGCCACCACCTCCACGTCCACCGCTACTACCACCATTGCTCGTTTCCATTACGCTTTCAGCCACTGTAATCCCCGATAAAGTAGTGTTCTTTCCATGCACATTGAATTGCGTCAAAACTTTACGATTATGAACACCCTCCGTTGCCTCATGGTTGAGCCCATCAACCAAACATAGGCTCAAAACAATCACAACAATTGACAATGGTTCAAACCCCATTGGTGAATCGTATTATTGACTAGTGAGCTCGTATTGACTCCAACCACACTACCACCCTTATATATATACATACATATGTATGCACCATGTGCATCTACATTATGAACTTTGGATTCTTGAATTCCAATTCAAATAATTTGGTTTCGTCCATTGACAACCAGCACCAGTCCCCACTCTCCACACCTCGCTGCATACCTACGCAATGAGTTAGTAGCCGACCCAATTTTCTATAAACGGTTACATTTTGTAATTTTACCTGATTAATATATAGCATGTTACTCCCTCCGTCCCTAAATAAAGTTCCCATTTGTCTTGGGCACAATATTTAAGGAAAAAGTTAGTGGTGGGGTTGTTGGTATTAAATTTGATTAAAATATAAAGTTGGTTTGGAGAGAGAAAGATAGTAAGTGGATAGTTAGTAGTGGGGTCCATGATAATTATATTATTTTATTAAGTGGACCCCATCAACTTGTGAAATGAGAACTTTATTTAGGGACAAAAATTCAAGGTGAAATGGGAACTTTATTTAAGGACGGAGGGAGTATATTATAACCTTTTAAATCAATTAGTAATGATGTTACATGCATGTAAAATATCATCAACATGAATTCAATTTTGACTTGATCTAAACAAGTTATTATTACCAATATCACCCTTAGGGTGTGTTTGGTACAGAGAATTGATGGGGGAGAAATGAAATTATTAAACAAATCTCTTGTTTGGTTGCGCACTGAGAAAGGAAAGTGGAGAGAAATAAGGTTTCCTATTCTCTGGTTTTAATTCTCTATTATACAAAGGAAATTGGTGAGAATCGAAAGTTGGGAAAAGAAAAAAGAACACAGAGACTTCAAATCTCCATTCATTCCTCGTTTTAAGTTGTGGTTATTTTCCACTGAAAAATAACGTATTGTTTTTGTGATTATTTTCCGTTGCAGTTTTCCACATTGGGATTTGTTGTGAAATGATATTGGGAAATACAAGCACATGAACTTGAAGAATTTTGGAAATTATGTGTTCACATTTTGTTTATTTTTAACGGCAAACAACTTTAATAAAAACGCAAGGAAAATTATGTGTTCACATACAACTACGAATGCATTGCTAATTCAATTTTGTTACAGAAACTGTATGAGTTGGTTGTTCTTCATTATTTTATTTAAATATTTTGACTTTTGTAATATTTAATTGATTTTTTTGAAAATAAATATAGTTTATGTTTTTTATATGTTATTATTGATTTTATTAATACACTATTATTATTAATTTATTCATAATATTTGTATATTTTATGTTTAGTAATGTTTGCTAATTATAAAGTTTGAACAATTCTCTATTGATTTTTTTGTTGTACCAAACAAGAGAACTGATTATTTGTTGCAATTCTCTGTTGAAGTCTCTGTGCTACCAAACAGAATAATCAAGTCTCATTCTCCAGACAAATTCCCTTTCTCTGCAATTCCATTCTCTGCAATCATTTCTCTCCAATTCCATTCTCTGTACCAAACACACCCTTAAGTCAAAGTCCAATGTCCGTCTTAAGCTAACTTAAATTTCAAAGGCGTCTAGTATACAAGTCTAATGTACGCCATTATAAAAATTAATAAACGCATGCTTTCTAAAATATCATTTACCTATAAGAGCATCCCCAATGGTTAACCTTGTAATAGCTTATTACTTTTGCCACATCAACAATCTATTAACCAAAAACCTCTACATAAATAGCATCTCCAATGGTTAACCCTTTCAAAAGCTTTTTCTTTAACAATATTTCAAATTTACCTTTATCTATCTTAAATGTTTTATATATACCCGTTATATATTTTGACAATTTTTATAACATCTTACTACATATAATATTTTTTAAAATATATCATACACAAATATTATAATAATTGACATTAAATATTATACTTCCTCCGTATCATAATAAGTGATACATTTGAAAGATTGCGGAGTTTGAGGCAAAATATGAAAGTATGGTTAAAATATATTAAAGTATGATTAAAATATATTAAAGTGGATAGTTAGTGGATGATGGGTCCCATTTTTCTTGATAAAAGTGATATTAATTAGTTTTAAAAGTAAAAGTAAGGGTATAAGGGTAATATCACTTTATTAAAGTGGAGAGTTAGTGGAGGTTGGGTCCCACATTTTTGCCAAATAAGGTAACTTTTGAAGTGTATCACTTATTATGAAACACCCATAAATGGAAAGTGTATCACTTATTGTGATACGGAGGAAGTATAATTTATTTATTAACTAATAAAAATATAATAACGAATCTATGTATAATATATCTAAAGTTTAAAATGAAAAACTATTAAACATAGAGGACTAAAAAAGACAAGTTTTGAAAGTCTATTAAAAGGTTAGTAGAAAAAAAATCTTTGAATAAGCTTTTGAAAAAGCTAGTTATTCCAATGGGTAAAAAGTCATATCCAAAGACTTATTCAAATAGTAATAAGCTTTTAAAAAAGTTACCATTGGAGATGCTCTAAGAAAGACTTTTGGTTTTGAAGCCACGTCTTCAACACCTTTCACTGCCACGTATCCAAGCAGCCCCTTCGCCACGTCGCCCAAATAGCCGCTCATCAACCACCGCCTTCTCCAATCAGAAAACCGTCCACAAACTCTTTTCTTCTTCCACTTATTCCCAATTGCCTACAGACTTCCTCCTTGTGCCCTATGACTTTCAATTTGATTTCACAGAGTAGAATCATACCATATGCTTACCGAAGAAAACCATATTTACTAACTTGAAAGGCTCTCTTTCTAGAAACCCTAATTCATTACCTACATTCACCACTCGACAAGAACAAAGATCGAAACCCTAACTCATCACCTAACTTCGTATTTGGGTCTGATACGTTGCGGATCCGGATCATATTTATGTAAATTATTAACTCTGAAACCATTTATTTTCAAGCTTAATTCGATTATATATATTATAAGTAAACTGAAAACATGTTGGTCCGATTGAATAGTTTTCAATGTTAATCATACTATGCGGACAATTGAACCCATTGAATAGATCTCATTTGATGTGTGTTTAAGCTTTAGATGTATCATAATTCAAGGTCTATGAACTTAATTTTTGTTGCTACCATTAAGTAAAATTATGACAGTCAATATCATGTCTCAATCATAAAATAAATAATTATTTTATCGCTGCTTCATCATGATTTTAGATTATTTATTGTAAAATTTGTAGAGGGCTTTTTAATTTATTGATTTGTTGGTATTCGAGCAAGTGTATGGATGGTTGGGGTAATGGCAGACAAAAAAGATTTGTATGCTTCAGTGTTCTGAATGAATTCGAATTTCGTTTATCATTTGTGTAAGATGATTTATTTTTTGAATTAGGTTGGTGGCTTATTGGTTTCATGACTTGATCTACCATTCAACGTTGCAGCAATTTAATGCACACAAGTAGTGAGAATCCATTACTGATTTGGAAGTTTAAAGAATGCAGTCTCATCCAAAGTTTTGTGAAGATCAAATGAATATTTTGTTTGCAATATTGACGAAGACAATATTTTGTAACCATATTATGCTCGCATCATTTGGCATTGTTACATTGGTAAGAAATGTCTTTAGAAGTTGATGGTTCTGGTTAGAGGTAGAAAATGGTTTTTGGGTAAAGTGATAGAAAATGGTTTTTGGGTAAAGTGATTCGGGCTAAATCAGATTGACTTTTTTGTCAAAATCTTTTGTAAACAATTTGTGTTATACATGAACACAAAAAATATTAGTACAATAATAATGTAGTTATTTTGATAAAATGATTTAACAGGTGGCATCATGCATTAGAAATACCCTTTGGGCGATGTATTAACGCTTCAGCCCATTTGTACTGGATATTTTAATTTTTTAAGCGAAATTTTGCATTATGAGAGATTTCTCTGGAGAAGATGCCCATTGTGATACAAAACCTTCAACATGTATTAAAGGTGAACTTTTGTTTCTTTTTAATTTTAATTATATTATTTCACTTTCAGATTCCTTATATGGATACAATATGAATTTGCAGCCTAATGGGCATGTTCTTTTACGGGATAATGCCATTGGTGATTATGCCTCAGGTGAGTTAATAAACTTCTTATAATATCTTATTCAAGTAATTAAATTGCTACATGTGTAAGTGGCAAAATGGGTGGGTGGGGCAGGTTGGGTAACATGTCAGAATGTGTAATTATTGTATGGGTGACCTGAAACACTTTTTGTCTTTTTTAAATTTACTCATGGTGTTAATTGCACAAAACTTGATCACCACAAAACTGAAATTTATTATTTGTTTTTAATTTGAGGCAGAAAGATGGGTGTGTCAGGTAATGTGTCAAAAATGGTTCGGGTAAAAACGGAACCCAGTTCGGATCGGACTGGCCCACAATTTTTTTGTAGTTACTAAAACTCTAGAAGTTAGGTGGCCAACAATCTGTTTGACCCATTTGACGTGTTCTCTTTTTAGCTATTTTCGAATTAATTTAACTCATTTGACTCGTTTGAGATAAATTATAACCCAAATCGACCCGTTCACTATAAACGGGTCAAAATCGCCACATGTAGTTTGAACTTCAGACTACAGTTTTTTCTTATAAACGAAGTCAAAGGTGTTGACTTTATTGACCGGATGTTGCAGGACTTTCTACTTAAATCAAAAACCCCGCCAAGAACTTGCAATGAGGGCTAATCTGTCTAAAGTAAAGGTAATAGGGTAGACTTGAAAAAATTAGCCCTGTGAAGTATCATCCGATTGGTAAACTCCTTGTAAGTATTCTCTTATTGTTTTCTTCCCTTTTAATTTTATGCAATTATAGTTCTAATTTGTTCGTTACTTACGGAAATTTTCATTTAAAAAATAAATTTGTTGACTAGGTCTAGCTGTTGTGCTTCTTGACCGAATTAATTCTAATTTTAGTTCAAGTTTGTTAGCAATTTTTTTAGATGTTGTTTTTGGAATTCAAATATAAAGTTGTGGTTTTTATTGCAAAGTTAGATATGACAGTGCTAATATTACAGTATGTGGTTTTTCAGTAGTGGTTGATTAAATGTTGATGGTTATTTTTAATTTGTTTGATTATGAGGAACTTAAGGACTGTTTGCTGATGCTTGTAGATGCTAAATGTGGGAACTTCAGTTATTCGAAGGATTCTAATGTCATGTACTGCAAAAGGGTAAACTGGTAAAGGTAGTGAGGAAATTAATATGAGTTTCCTTTTGCAGTATTGCTTTTTTTTCAGCTTCATTAGATTTTGGGATTGTGATAATATCATGACACTTTTGCTGAAAGATCTTTCTGAATGGTGACAAGAAATATGAAACTACATTACTATTTCTCGCATTAGTATTATATTTTAAAGTTACCCAAACTACCCTTCAGGGGCGTGCTAAGCACGGCCCTGAACGTCACTAGTATTCTAATGTAAGGTAGTTCCCAGGATTAGTCGAAGCAAATTAAGGTTAACATTGCTCTTTCCAGTGACTTCTTCCGCCAAAAGCTTCTTTTAATGTTTTTTTTTTTTTTTTTTTTTTTTTTTTTGATTTTTTGCCTTCATAAATTATGGTTGGTTTGAGATTTTTTTGTGGGTGACAAATGTATGTTATATGAATATGAATTTTAAAAGTGAGTATAACTTTGTGGTTGGTGTTAAATCAATGTTAAAAAGATAAAAATGCTTTTAACATAATTTTAACACAACTTTAATAAAAAACAACATCTAATGCATATTGTCCGTTTAGATGTCACTGTATAGTCGAACAACTAACCTGTTTAAAAAAAAACCTAATGCTAAATGTATCTACAGTTTAATTAAATATAACATTCAATGTAAAAATATTTGTTATTTACAAAAGATAAGAGCATACGAGGACATAATAAATAATACAAATTTCACATTATTTTAATGAAAACATTTTCATAATTTATAAAATTGCAAAGATTTGAACTTTTATATTGTTATAGAGTGATAAATAATAAAAAATAGATTACGTCAATATGAGGCAACACGATTTAATACTTCCGATTACTATCATCTCCTTACCAATGTTTTAAAACCCGCATTTTAGGGCAATGTTATAAAAATGGTCGGATCGGTTCAACCGGATTACAATACTATTGAATATTTATGAGAAATTAGTTATGTAAAACGTATAAAAATGCAAAAAATTCCTAAAAATTTAAAAAATATATATTATAAAAATTTAAAAAATTACAAAAAACTATTTTTCCAACAAAAAATTACATAAATTTACCAAAATTACAAAAACCCGGGTCCGACCGGGGTTCACAGCTAACCCGGCCGGTTAAAAGAAGTTCATAAGTGGACTTTAAACCGGTCGATTCGGCGCGACATATTTCCATTTCCCGGTCAGACTGGCCGGTCGAACCCGGGTTTTAAAACACTGCTCCTTACTCCTTGTTATTGTTGGCCATCAACGTCGAATATTACAAGATTACAACTTCATATCTATACCCGCAACATGTATATGGCATGTATCCTATTATAGTGCTCGCAAAAATAATCATACTAATTTATTTAAAAAGAAGTAATCGTATATCTTTATTTGTTTGTATATTTCCATTGTTCCAATAATAAAAAAGATGTTACCCGGAAACTAAGACTTTTTTTATATTATATTTTACCTTGAAAGCAAAGTAAGTACGCGTATTGAGGAGGGTCTTTATAATGCACGCCATTGCACCTAGCCTTCGAACCCACCCTACTTCTACACATAATTCTTATCCATTTTGGCATCTCATGACTGGTCCCATAAACAGACAACGGATCATGTTTCTGAGTGTTCATCTTCAGGTTACCCGATAAGAGTATTTTTTACTCAGATGTACACGATCTAAGCGGGTATTACGATAGTTGTTTTTTAACCCATTCTTTGACCATCTTCATATTTGTATCTAACGAGTAAAATGGTTACCGCGCTCCGCTGCGGGTTTATGATTCGTTCATTTAGTTACAGGAACAAATATATATGAATTTTTCATACGAAAGTCACATTTCGTTGCCGGTTATTATTCGTCGTTTATATAGTTTCTAATGCTACAAATTCAAGATACTTGATTTTATAAATTTATTACGTAATTAATATTTTAAAAAATTTAAATTAAATGATGTCTCATTTCACTTTCTTACTACTTATTATTTGGATATAACAAAACATAATACATCTTTGGATTCAGTAATATATATTGTATATATTAAATATACTTCCTCCGTTTCAAAATAAGTGATACAAATTAGTGTTCACGGTTTTTGAGGTAAAATATGATAATAATACTCCGTAGTTAATTAGATTAAATTTGATAGTTAGTGGAGGATGGGTCCCACATATATTGATTAAAGTGAATTTTATGATGTTTAAAAGTAAAAGTAAGGGTAAATGTGTCTTTTCACTTTATTAAATGAGATAGTTAGTGGGTGTGGTTCCCACTATCTTTTATCAAATATGGTAAGTTTTCAAAGTGTATCACTTATTTTGAAATACCCCAAAATGGAAAATGTATCACTTATTTTGAAACGGGGGAAGTATATAAGTTTTAATTAAAATTAAAAATAATATTTGAAACACTATAGTATTATACATACAATTATAATTTAATCATCACCATGAAATAAAAGTAACTTATTCTTAAAGCAACTGATTTAAAATTTCAGAAATCAGAAGTGTGTACTTTGGATGGTAAATAAGAATACAAATATCGAGGTCACTTTATATTAATATAAAAACGTATTATAATATATAATATATTAGTATATATGTATTTAAGTTAAGTATGGTGTAAAGTGAGTGTAAGTGTGTAACCCACATGCACACGCATACATTTGTATACCCGTTTGTAATTTGTGATTCTGTGTTTGTGAAAAACGTCGTTTTGTGATTCTATAATGAACAGTACTTTTTTGGATGGTAATTGTATTATAGTTAAATTAAATTTGAACACTCACCTACCATTAGGTTACCTCATGTGGTGGTGGTCCATGTCCTCTTTTAATTTTATTTGCAAGGATGCCATCACTACAAGAAATTGACCCGTCCGACGGCATTTGTCGTCGCTAATGCTCACTCTATACCGACGAGATGTTGTGGCTATAGTGATGACCAGAACTTAAATTTGACTTCATTTATATCAATGACAAATCGTTAGTAGAGAGTGAGCGGGGAAAAAATCAACACGCAAGATTTAGAAAACTTTGACCAAATGGCCTCCCAAGTTCTAAACCTGATCCCATCCTTAAATGTAGTGATGTACAGTTGGGTCTTGGGCTAATTTTCATCGCTTAACTATTTATTCGAATTAGTATGGGCTTTAGCCAAGGCCAACCTCAAATTAAGCCTACTCTCATATATACGCATAATAATAGGCGGACAATTTTCGCTTGGCCTTATATTCATTTGAGTTAATTGTAATAATGGTTTTTGTGGTTCGGTCAAATTGCATATTTGGTGTGGTTCATTAAGTGTAGGTGTGGTAGTCATGATTTGCATTTTTATGCATTCGTGGTCCTCTGCCCTAACAGTGTTAACTCAAGTCCGTTAGTTAGGGGTATTTTGGTCATTTTGCACGGGTATTCTCACTAATGTCTTCTTCACCTATCTTCTTCCCCAAATTCATACAAACAAGAAAACTTTAAATCGTGCACCTAAATCAAAGGCAAAAGGGGGGAATCCGCCTTCTATTACGACGCAATTCACAAGAGGATTCGTATTACAGGTGGCGCAATTGAGTCGTGATTTTAATGTTTACATACCAGATCTGGTGTTTTTTGGTAAATCATATTTCACAAGCAGTGAACGTACGTATATGTTTCAGGCCAAGTGTGTGTGTGATGGAATGAAGAAATTAGGAGTCGAGAAATTCACGGCATATGGTCCCAGATCTGTGCACCTCTTGACGGGGAGGACGAAGAACATTTTATTCGGCGGTAACAAGTCACTTTCTTCTCCGGTAGAATCCACCTGCAAGCAGGTCGCCAGTAATAGTCTTTGCACCTCCTGGCGGGGAAGACGAAGTGAGAAGTTTTATCGAGCAACTGAAGACGGGGAAGACGAAGGATGTGCACCTCCTGATAGGTAACAGATCTGTGCACCTACGTCGGAATCCACCTAGGGCGTGATTGTCTCCGGAGAAGAAAGGGGCTCTCCGGAAAAAAAGGGGTCGCCGGAATCCACCTAGGTGTGATTGTAACTGGTCTGGAAGTTATTTGGGCAGTAATGTGTGTGTATGTTTTTTTTTATTGAAGGTGTATTTTTGTGTTTTGTGTTCTTGATAGAAGGTAAGGAATTTTTTTCAAAAATAAGCTAGTTTGGCTCTGCTTTTCACAAATAGGGCGGCTTTTTTCGGGTTTTCAAAAATAGGGTTGCCGGAGTCTCGGAGGCCGGTTTTCCTCTGAAACATGGTCTCCCAAGGCCGGTTTAGGCTGGCCTGACAAGCACCTGTTACACGGCCTCCCCGAGGCCGACTTACCTTAAAAAAGGCCTCCGCGATGCTGGTTTTAGGCATCCCGAAATTCACACCCTCGGCTATATATTCACACTTCACAACCACCACTAAACCACTCTTCTTCTCCCCCAACACTTCACAAAAAAAACAATACAAAAATCTAGACTTCCTTTAAAATTAATTACAAAAACAAAAGGGGAAAAGTAGCATTTTTTTAATACGATGTGGCGAAGTCAAAAAGCCTTAATCATTGAACTTTGACTATAGGTTGAGATGTTAGAAGATAGAGTTGACAAAATGAGTCAACAAGCTCGAGCCCGTGAACTTCGAATTATCATTGACGAGATGCAACGTACAATATATGAAATGGATAACCTGGCTTATGAAGGGGCAGCGGAGGAGGCGATTCAGGAAGCAAGCACATATAGGATGCGACGTACGAGGGAAACGCCTCCACCGACATTACAGGTTGTGGAGCAGCAAACTCAAAACTCCTCAATAGGTAATCAACAACCAGAAACAATTGACTTGGTTGAGGAGTATGGTTGGGCAGGAGTGTAGGGGAATTTTACTTGAACGGGGATAGGCGCGGGAATGAAGCCTTTTGCTATATTGTATTCTTAGGTCGTACCCAGGTACCTAGAGAGTTTTGGAGTACCTTGTTAGATGAGAATTCAAGCTCAGTTTTGTACCGTGGGGTACGTAATTTAATTATGTTATTATCCATATTTTTAATAGAATCTCAAAGGTAAATAATTGTATATTTATTACAGCATATAGATTGTCGGGTTAGAAGATGGATGCGTTATCGGTTGTATCTTGGCTATAATACTGGAGAATATAAGCGATGGACAATAATGTCTACCAAGTTTGAGTCTCTACTCTTACCACCTCACGGATCAGATGCTGTAAAATATGCAGATGGCAGTTTGACACCTTACCCCACTTGGGGGGACGTAGATGTCTTATACATCCCGTTACGTTTAAATGACAACGTTTGGTTGCTTGTGTAGATGGATCTTGTTAGCAACGATACATGTTTAATTTGCAGTTGTCGTCGTTCCATAAAGCATGACGTGCTTACGGCAACCCTAAAACGTTGGCAAGATGTTTATCCCGGTTTTAAAAGGAGTTTCTCCTATAAATTATAATCGTTTTGAGAGATTCCATCCATATTAAGTGCATTTTCGTTTTGAAATTGCGAACTAGAACCCCCTGTTGAAAGTTCGAACTTGGATTGTAGCCCATCTGGTTTGATGTACTGGCACCACCAGCATATTCAGTTTGAGTTTGTTGGGCACTAGAATCCCCCCGGTTTGATGGGCCCATATCTTCAGTTTGAGTTTGTTGGGACCTACGAGCCCCCCGCATCCATCTAGGAACCGACATTAATTGCTCGTGTGTCAGCGATGAAGGTTGATGGTGATCTTGTGACACACGAGGAGTCCAAAAACTTGGACGTTCTTCTGCATGTGCTTGGTGCAAGTATGCCTGGGACACTTGATACATGTTATCTATAAAAGGCTGAAACTGATGTTGTCCCAACATTGGCTGCATCATCATTTGAAGATGTGTTAACCCATCAACCTACAAACATGTTATATCAATTATTAATATATTATGACTAACTGTACATATAAACATTATTATGACATATTACCACAACATTTAAAACTCCTCCCGGATTATGGCCACGTGATAAGTTGTCTCTAACAGGCCTTGGATTTTTAATAAAGCCTATGTTACGCTGGAAGTACCAAGGCATATAATCATCTGTAGTTGTTGGACTGCTCATCCATTGTCCGTTGAAGGAAAAGTTAAGACGGTTGTTCCAATGTGCCAGAAAAACGACAAGCTCCTCCTTCCAATCTTTAGCTGTCCCTCCTCTACGGTTCTGTTTACGTAACAACCTATGATCCGCTCAACTAAAGAGAGGCGGAATTGGAATATCTTGATAAACCGAAAATTGTCTCAATACCCTGTTGGGTAAGTACTGCTCAACTACTTCCCAATGAATAACATATGTTATAGATAACCAGTTTCGGGGGTTGTGTGTACACACTGGTGATAGAACATCGGCAAAATGTTCATAGGGAGTCCATAAGAACTGCAAAGTTTTGTCATAGCTCAATATTTTATATAACATTTGTAGATTAGATTTAACTAGTAAAACACCTCTTCACTTTCCACCACTTCTAACGCTGACCGATACACTGTCAAACAGTTCTTGGTTATGTGCACGTAGCTTAGCTTTTGATTCCATCTGAATTTTAATATATTGAAAATGAGTTATGCTATTATCATTTATTTTTCATTTTAATATAATGATAACGGATTACGTACCTAGCACCAAATGTTTTTCCTGTTAATTGTGTATTTCGATCAATAAGAATCGGAGATAAACTGGGCAACCTAGTCCATGCCCATAATTGCAGCAAACTCATAGGCCCACAAATGTGCCATTTTTTAGGACCAGTTGCTTTGGAAAGGTTTCGGTAGAGACTAGTCTGAACAACACTACCCCAACTATATCGACCGCATGCCTCTATGTCACACCCCGCCAAAAATGAGTTTTACTTCATTTAAAATGTTTTGCGGAAGAACGGAGGTGTAACGTTCATGACAACATAGCAAAAATTAAGTAAACAAACAACCACGCAATAACGAAAAATAAAGGTTTGTTTCACTTTCCAAAAGTAGAAAGTTTCCAAAAATAGCAAGTTTCCTAAAATAGAAATTGTTTGAAATGAAATGATTGTTCGTAAACTTAATGTTTTAATCATGGCTCACGACAATCCCAATGCTCATATCCTCCAAACTCCACTGCACCTAATTACCTGGAAAAACATAAATAGTAAAAGGGTCAACAATAATGTTGAGTGAATCCACAGGGTTAATGTTTATGATGAAAGTAAAGTGATTTGCTACCCAAAATGTTTGTTAAGAAAATGGTTTATGACTGAAAATGTATAAGGTTCAACACTCATATGATATGAGTAATAAGTATGAAATGTTTAGTATAGTTGTAGAATGTATACAACTACTAGTTATGTTTATGAAAAAGTGTTGAACAAAATGTTGTGTTTGACATCGCATGAACTGTTATCCCCAACAGGTAGCTAGTCTATTGAGTTAATATACCAACCCCCAAGTCCACAATCAACACTTCAACTCCAGTATGTTATGTTATTTTATGGATATACACTCCCGGAGATGTCTTGGATAAACCAAGTAATGATCAAACGTTCGTTGGGAGGATGAGTGTCAGCTAATAGTACTATCTGCATATCCATGGTCTAGATCCACTAGTTAATGATTGCTGGTAACCTTAGTCCGGTATAATAATTGTTTGTCATGCCAACGCGATAATGAAAATGTAACGATGTTGTTGTACAGTCATAGTAAAACAGTAGCAGTTGTGTTTATGTTTTCCTCCCCAAAGTTTATAAAAACAGTAAAAGAGTAAAAGGGGTCTGTGGACTCACCTGGCAAAGCTTAGTAACAAGAGACTTAAGACAGAGGAATCCTCGGGAGATTCCTAGCTTCCTAAATGATTTAACTACTGATTAGACTAAGCTAACACAGGCGATACTATATACGATATAAGATATATGATATACGTTAAATGTTATGTTATATGTTTTGTGACATCGAATGAACTTGGATTAATAACATGAAATGAAATGAAATGCATTGGGTTTTATAAAATGAAATGAAATAGGCTCCAAAATGAAATGACATGAAATGAAATGATTCTCGAAATGAAATGATATGAAATGAAATGGACTACGAAATGAAATGAAATGAAATGGGCTTGGGTTAGGCTTATTGGGCCTAGATTGGGCCTATTGGGCCTAATGGGCCTTGATGGGTTGGGCCACTTAGGCTTCTTATTGGGCTTAGGTCCACTTAGGTTGGGCCTTGAATTGGGCTTGGCCCAATTGGGTTCGGTTTGGTTGGGTATGGGCCAAAGGTTTGGGCTTTGGTCCAAATGGGCTTGGATACTAATGGGCCAATCAAGGTTTGGGCCCGATGGACTAAAGTAGATCGATATGGGCCAAGTACAGGCCTTGGCCCGATTGTATGTTCGGGTTTGGGTCCACGGTTGGGTCAAGAACCAGCCTTGACCCGATGTCACTTCTGGGTCAAATTTAGTCAACAAAAGTCAATCAAAAGTCAGCAAAAGTCAACACTTGATCAATTAGGGTTTCTAGGTTTCGGTTAGGGTTAGGGTTTCGATACTCGGGTTTGGCCGAGTAGGGTTTGGGTTTTGCACATGGATGCGGGTCAATGTTGGTCAACTAGCTAGGGTTTCTAGTTTTCGTTTGGGTATAGGGTTTTGGGTCTCGGGTTTGACTATCAAACTGTCACCGGCTACCGGTGCCGGTGACTCAATTCACCAAAACAAGTCTTGAGTTTCCTAGGGTTTCACAAGTCACAACAATTCTAAGGTATACAAGGGATCAAAACAATGATAATTCATGAGATCTAGGGTTTTAAGTGATCAATACAACGAACGAATAAATGAATTAAACAAACCGGGGACATGCATGCAAGCATGCACGTCGATCACGGGGATCATGGCTTCACCGAGACCATATGGCCTTTGGCCATGGTCTCTGGTTCGAGTTTAAACCGAGGCAAGAAGAATACGAGTGAGGGTTTCGGGTTTGTACCTTGCGATCGAACTCACGAAGGATTGAATGGAGATGCTTGATGCTTCAGACGAACTCAAGGATGATGAGTGCTAGGGTTCGGCCGTTTGGTGGTGTTGAAAAGGGTTTAGGGTTTTTGTTTGCATGGTATTTATAGTAGATTAGGCAACAAGAGTTTGAATAGGACTGTGATTGATTCAAACTAAGATAAGGATAGATAACAAGTTTCAATATTTAAAAAGGGGATAACCACACCACCAAGGGTGTGGTTCAGCCGAATAGGAGACACAAGAGGGAGGGAAAGCCGGCCACAAGGTGGTCGGTCGATGGTTCGATGTTGGTTTAGATCATAGTTCAATTCGAGTCACGTTATATTAAATTAATACGTTTATTGTTTAACCGGTAAACTTGTCGTTTTAGAAATGATTTAGCTCAAAGTGTGTCACCATAAGAAAGTAATAATGTTGTGTTGACTAAAATAGTCAAACACTAATGTATGGTGTAAAAATATGTATGCTTGTTGTGTATAAGGAATGCCAAAAATAGAAATGTCAAAAAGTAGAAACTTTCTAAATAAGGAAAGTTCTAGAAATGAAATGAGGTTACATACCAGAAATATCGAGTTGTCACATTCTCCCCTGGTTGAAGAAATTTCGTCCCGAAATTTAAGACGAAGAACGAACAGGAGAGACAACGAGAAAAAGATGAGGATATTTCTTTCGCATTTGGTCCTCACGTTCCCACGTGAATTCAGGACCTCTTTTGGAGTTCCATCTGACTTTAACGCTTTTGATCTTGCTTCTTCGCAACTTTTGCTCTTTCCAGTCAGATATTTCAATTGGTTCCTCAGTGAAATGAAGTTTGTCGTCGATGATGATTTCTTCAGTAGGGACGATAAGCGAAGGATCATGAATAAACTTCTTAAGATTAGAAACATGAAATGTGTTGTGAACATTGCTGAGCTCATTAGGAAGACGAAGGCGATAAGCAACAGCACCGATTCTTTCAAGAATCTCAAATGGTCCGACATAACGAGGACTGAGCTTTCCTTTCTTACCAAAACGTACAACACCTTTCCAAGGTGCTACTTTTAGCAAAACGTGGTCGCCAACAACGAACTCTAAAGGCTTTCGACGATTATCAGCATAACTCTTTTGTCGATCTCTGGCAGCCTTGATGCGATCTTTGATCTTAAAAATCTTGTCAGTCGTTTCTTGTAGAATCTCAGGACCAGTAAGCTGACGATCACCAATTTCAATCCAACAAAGTGGCGAACGACACTTTCTTCCATACAGGGCTTCGAACGGTGCGGCCTTAATAGTTGTATGATAACTATTATTATATGAGAACTCAGCTAAAGGGAGATGAGAATCCCAACTTCCACCAAAATCAATAACACATGCTCTAAGCATGTCTTCCAAAGTTTGAATTGTTCTTTCAGTCTGACCATCTGTTTGAGGATGATAGGCAGTACTCATATCGAGGCGAGTACCGAGAGATTTTTGCAACGATTGCCAAAAACGAGACGTGAAGCGACTATCACGATCCGAGATGATCGCGACTGGCACACCATGCCGAGATACAACTTCCTTTAAATAAATTCTTGTTAACTTCTCCATTTGATCAGTTTCCTTAATAGGAATGAAGTGAGCTGATTTGGTCAATCGATCGACAATTACCCAAATTGTATCATGACCATTAGATGTTCGAGGCAATTTAGTTATAAAATCCATAGAGATTTCTTCCCATTTCCATTCAGGGATCTCTGGTTGTTGTAGAAGACCGGAAGGCTTCTGATTCTCTGCTTTCACTCTAGCACAAGTTAAACATTTGCTGACATAAACCGCGATCTCTTTCTTCATGTTTGGCCACCAATATAATTCTTTGACATCTTTATACATCTTGTCGGCACCAGGATGAATAGAATATTTGGATCGGTTAGCTTCATTCAAGATAACATTGCGAACACTTCCAAAATTTGGAACCCATAAACGATCCATGAAATAAAGAGTTCCATCCACCTTTGCTTCCAACTGCTTCTCCATACCACACAAAGCTTCACTTTTGATGTTCTCTACCTTCAAGGCTTCAGTTTGGAATTCATGAACTTGGGAAGATAGATTAGAACGAACGGAGATTGGAAGGGCTCGAACACGACGAGGTTTAGGTTGCTCTTTCCGACTTAAGGCATCAGCTACCACATTAGCCTTACCAGGATGATATATTAATCTCACATTCATAGTCATTCATCAATTCTATCCATCTACGCTGTCTCATATTGAGATCTTTCTGATTGAAGATATGTTGCAAACTCTTGTGATCGGTAAATATTGTGCACTTGGTACCGTAGAGATAATGTCTCCAAATTTTCAATGCAAATATAACGGCACCCAACTCAAGATCATGGGTTGTATAATTCTTCTCGTGGTTCTTCAGTTGTCGAGAGGCATAGGCGATTACTTTGTCATGTTGCATCAATACACAACCTAGTCCTTGGTGCGAAGCGTCACAGTACACCACGAAATTATCGGTTCCTTCAGGGAGAGATAGAATAGGAGCAGAACATAATTTAGATTTTAGAGATTGGAAGGCTGATTCTTGCTTTTCACCCCAGACAAATTTCTCATCCTTATGTGTTAACACCGTCAAATCCTTTGCAATCCTTGAGAAATTTTCTATAAATCTTCTATAGTAACCAGCAAGACCAAGGAATTGTCTTACTTCAGTTGGGGTCTTCGGAGCTTCCCAATTCTTTATAGCTTCTATCTTTGCAGGATCAACGTGAATACCTTCTTCGTTGATAACATGACCCAAAAATTGGACTTCACGCAACCAAAATTCACACTTGGACAACTTGGCGTACAACTTTTCTTTCTCCAACAACTCAAGAATGATTCTTAAGTGCTCTTCATGCTCTTCTCTAGAATGCGAATAGATGAGAATATCATCTATGAAGACGATAACGAATTTATCGAGATACTGTTTGCACACTCTGTTCATGAGATCCATAAACACAGCAGGTGCATTGGTCAAACCAAATGGCATTACCAAAAATTCATAATGACCATAGCGAGTTCTAAAAGCCGTTTTGGGCACATCTTCATTAAGAACTTTTAACTGATGGTAACCAGAACGAAGATCAATTTTGGAATAGAAACTCGATCCTTGGAGTTGATCGAATAGATCATCAATACGGGGAAGAGGATATCGATTCTTAATTGTTACTTTGTTCAATTCACGATAATCAATGCACATTCTCATTGAACCATCTTTCTTTTTAACAAAAAGGACCAGAGCTCCCCAGGGCGAGAAACTCGGTCGAATGAAACCAAGATCGAGAAGTTCTTGTAATTGCGATGAAAGTTCTTGCATTTCAGACGGTGCAAGACGATAAGGAGAACGCGCGATAGGTGCGGCTCCTGGAATCAGATCAATACGAAATTCAACTTGTCTCTGAGGCGGCAGTCTAGGTAATTCACTAGGAAATACACCAGGAAATTCACGAACAATAGGAATGTCCTCAATCTTACGATCTTTGGACTTTGTGTCAACGACATGAGCAAGAAAGGCTTGGCATCCTTTACGAAGATATTTTTGAGCTTTCATAGAAGTTATGATTTTTATGTTTCTGTTTCTTTGTTCACCTTGAATTATTAATGTTTCTGATTTGGATAAGGGAATTCGGATTTGTTTGGTGTAACATATTATTTCAGCACGGTTTTTAGACAACCAATCCATCCCTATGACGATATCAAAACTACCTAGTTCTACAGGCACAAGGTCTATATTAAAAATGTGGTCATCTAGGTCAAGCTTACAACCTTTAAAAACTTCACTAGACCTAACAACTTTGCCATTTGCTAACTCGATTTCATAATTCACCTTCAAACGATCAGGATCTAGATTTAAGAAAATTTTAAAGTCGGTCGATACGAAACTCAAGTCGGCTCCCGAGTCAAATAAAATAGAAGAAAAATGATTATTGACGATAAACGTACCAGTGACGGTATCAGGGTTCTCACGAGCTTCTTGAGCATTCATAACAAATGCACGACCACGACCATTTTGACGATCATTATTGTTGCTGGCATTGCGATTGTTGTTACGATTGTTATTACGATTGCCATTGTTGTTGTTGCCATTCTGGTTATTGTTGTTCTGAAGTCTAGGCAACGATTACGATAATGGTTAGAATCACCACACTCGTAGCAAACAGGATTCTTAGGAGGATTGTTGGACGAACACTTTCTAAAATTATGACCCCAGCGGTCACACTTGAAGCATTTCTCACACTGACCATCATGATGCCAGTTACATCTGTTACACAAGGGCTTGCTTCCAGCATAAGACTTAGATTCTGAATTAGACCGATTGTTGTTCTGAGTAGAGGCTGCATAATTCTTAGTCTTTTGATATTTGTTCCCTTTGTGATCACGTTTGTTGTCATAGGAACACTTTCCATTTTCATTGCTCACATTATCAGTAGATTTGCTAGACACCACTAGCTTGTCTTTGAACGATCCACTTCTCATTGCATCATCAGTTAACCTTGTTGCACGATTCACAGCATCTTCAAATGTTGTCGGTTCAGAAGCAATAACATGAGTACGAATAAGATCATGAAGACCTTGAAGATACTTTTCAATACGCTTGAATTCAGGAGTAACCAAATGAGGTACGAGACGAGCGAGTTCTTGGAACTTAGTTGTGTAGGTAACAATATCAGATCCAACCATGGACAGATTCCATAGTTCCACCTCAACTTTTTGTAGCTCTCTCCTTGGGCAAAACTTTTGAGTTAACTGATCCTTAAACGTATCCCAAGTCATAGCATCAACAGTTGCACGACCTAAGACTTGCACTTGAGAATTCCACCAGGACAACGCTTCCTTGGACAACGTACTAGCAGCAAACTTCGTCATATTCTCAAGGGCACATTGAATAACACTGAAAATGGATTCCACCTTCTCAATCCAGTGGATGATAGCAATAGCACCTTCAGATCCAGAGTAGGTCGGAGGATGACAGGACGTAAAGGTCTTATAGGATTGACCTTGACGATGGGGATCTGAAGTTTAAATAAATAAGGAAAGAAAATGAGTAATAAGTTTAAAATAAGACGGAAATAATGAATCTTCTTTCATGGAGTCGTATAATATACCGTTGTTTCCCACATTAGATGCACCAGCGGCATTTCCTCTTGCAGCGTTCATTTGAGCGATTGCTTCAGCGATACGGCGTTCCACCATTTGTTCGACAGTCTCAGCGTTTCCTCCTCGAGCCATTGATAAATTGCTGATACAAATGATAAGAAATTAAGAGATGAATAATATAGGAGGACTATAAGGAAAATATGTACTTATAATAGGGATCAAAGAGTAGATATACAATAGACGTAATAGTAGTAGTAGACGTAGATATAAATAGTCGTAATTATAGTCGTAGTAGAAGAGACGTATAGAAAATACAATTATAAGAACAATAGAAATTACGAAAATATCACTTTTATTAAACACATTCCTAATACATAATAGTTTTATAAGTAGGGCATATTTGCCAATACTAAAGAACAAAAATACGGAAATAGCTAAACATAAAATTTAATAATAGAAAAACAAATATAGACGATAGGTAGATGACTAATCATCTTCTTCTGGCTGCTGGTCGTTTTCTTGTCGTCATGTAGAGTTCACCATCCTTCACCAGTCGATAGAGATAAGGACGCTCTCCAGGCTTGAGGTCAGGGGGTCCATTGGGATACACCGGGATAGGAGGCTGAGTAGGATGAAACCAATCTGCTGACGATATTGGGAAAGGCGTCGGTATAAACATTGGTTTGGGAGACGGAGGAGGCGTAGCACGTCTTCTAGACGTGGCGGTACTCTGATCACTGTCGTACTCTGGTTCTGACGAAATATTAATAACACTTGCTGACGACATTCTACTAAACACAGCGCATAAAAGTCTATTAGATTATGAAGTTGTAAGGCTTACTGACATATGGTAGCTATAACACTAAGGCAATACTAACTAAGGAAAATGTTCTAAACTAAGAACAATGAAACTTCAGGATATGAGACTGAGCATGCCATGATTATTTTGATTTTATAAAAGTGTTTGTTTTTCCCAAAAATCTTTTGTAGTTATAGACTAGGCTTGCTAATTCACTATAACCTGGCTCTGATACCACTCTGTCACACCCCGCCAAAAATGAGTTTTACTTCATTTAAAATGTTTTGCGGAAGAACGGAGGTGTAACGTTCATGACAACATAGCAAAAATTAAGTAAACAAACAACCACGCAATAACGAAAAATAAAGGTTTGTTTCACTTTCCAAAAGTAGAAAGTTTCCAAAAATAGCAAGTTTCCTAAAATAGAAATTGTTTGAAATGAAATGATTGTTCGTAAACTTAATGTTTTAATCATGGCTCACGACAATCCCAATGCTCATATCCTCCAAACTCCACTGCACCTAATTACCTGGAAAAATATAAATAGTAAAAGGGTCAACAATAATGTTGAGTGAATCCACAGGGTTAATGTTTATGATGAAAGTAAAGTGATTTGCTACCCAAAATGTTTGTTAAGAAAATGGTTTATGACTGAAAATGTATAAGGTTCAACACTCATATGATATGAGTAATAAGTATGAAATGTTTAGTATATTTGTAGAATGTATACAACTACTAGTTATGTTTATGAAAAAGTGTTGAACAAAATGTTGTGTTTGACATCGCATGAACTGTTATCCCCAACATGTAGCTAGTCTATTGAGTTAATATACCAACCCCTAAGTCCACAATCAACACTTCAACTCCAGTATGTTATGTTATTTTATGGATATACACTCCCGGAGATGTCTTGGATAAACCAAGTAATGATCAAACGTTCGTTGGGAGGATGAGTGTCAGCCAATAGTACTATCTGCATATCCATGGTCTAGATCCACTAGTTAATGATTGCTGGTAACCTTAGTCCGGTATAATAATTGTTTGTCATGCCAACGCGATAATGAAAATGTAACGATGTTGTTGTACAGTCATAGTAAAACAGTAGCAGTTGTGTTTATGTTTTCCACCCCAAAGTTTATAAAAACAGTAAAAGAGTAAAAGGGGTCTGTGGACTCACCTGGCAAAGCTTAGTAACAAGAGACTTAAGACAGAGGAATCCTCGAGAGATTCCTAGCTTCCTAAATGATTTAACTACTGATTAGACTAAGCTAACACAGGCGATACTATATACGATATAAGATATATGATATACGTTAAATGTTATGTTATATGTTTTGTGACATCGAATGAACTTGGATTAATAACATGAAATGAAATGAAATGCATTGGGTTTTATAAAATGAAATGAAATAGGCTCCAAAATGAAATGACATGAAATGAAATGATTCTCGAAATGAAATGATATGAAATGAAATGGACTACGAAATGAAATGAAATGAAATGGGCTTGGGTTAGGCTTATTGGGCCTAGATTGGGCCTATTGGGCCTAATGGGCCTTGATGGGTTGGGCCACTTGGGCTTCTTATTGGGCTTAGGTCCACTTAGGTTGGGCCTTGAATTGGGCTTGGCCCAATTGGGTTCGGTTTGGTTGGGTATGGGCCAAAGGTTTGGGCTTTGGTCCAAATGGGCTTGGATACTAATGGGCCAATCAAGGTTTGGGCCCGATGGACTAAAGTAGATCGATATGGGCCAAGTACAGGCCTTGGTCCGATTGTATGTTCGGGTTTGGGTCCACGGTTGGGTCAAGAACCAGCCTTGACCCGATGTCACTTCTGGGTCAAATTTAGCCAACAAAAGTCAATCAAAAGTCAGCAAAAGTCAACACTTGATCAATTAGGGTTTCTAGGTTTCGGTTAGGGTTAGGGTTTCGGTACTCGGGTTTGGCCGAGTAGGGTTTGGGTTTTGCACATGGATGTGGGTCAATGTTGGTCAACTAGCTAGGGTTTCTAGTTTTCGTTTGGGTATAGGGTTTTGGGTCTCGGGTTTGACCATCAAACTGTCACCGGCTACCGGTGCCGGTGACTCAATTCACCAAAACAAGTCTAGAGTTTCCTAGGGTTTCACAAGTCACAACAATTCTAAGGTATACAAGGGATCAAAACAATGATAATTCATGAGATCTAGGGTTTTAGGTGATCAATACAACGAACGAATAAATGAATTAAACAAACCGGGGACATGCATGCAAGCATGCACGTCGATCACGGGGATCATGGCTTCACCGAGACCATATGGCCTTTGGCCATGGTCTCTGGTTCGAGTTTAAACCGAGGCAAGAAGAATACGAGTGAGGGTTTCGGGTTTGTACCTTGCGATCGAACTAACGAAGGATTGAATGGAGATGCTTGATGCTTCAGACGAACTCAAGGATGATGAGTGCTAGGGTTCGGCCGTTTGGTGGTGTTGAAAAGGGTTTAGGGTTTTTGTTTGCATGGTATTTATAGTAGATTAGGCAACAAGAGTTTGAATAGGACTGTGATTGATTCAAACTAAGATAAGGATAGATAACAAGTTTCAATATTTAAAAAGGGGATAACCACACCACCAAGGGTGTGGTTCAGCCGAATAGGAGACACAAGAGGGAGGGCAAGCCGGCCACAAGGTGGTCGGTCGATGGTTCGATGTTGGTTTAGATCATAGTTCAATTCGAGTCACGTTATATTAAATTAATATGTTTATTGTTTAACCGGTAAACTTGTCGTTTTAGAAATGATTTAGCTCAAAGTGTGTCACCATAAGAAAGTAATAATGTTGTGTTGACTAAAATAGTCAAACACTAATGTATGGTGTAAAAATATGTATGCTTGTTGTGTATAAGGAATGCCAAAAATAGAAATGTCAAAAAGTAGAAACTTTCTAAATAAGGAAAGTTCTAGAAATGAAATGAGGTTACATACCAGAAATATCGAGTTGTCACACTCTAGGTCTTCAAGGAAGTTTAAAAAATACAAATGGAGGTAGTTGTCAGTATTATGCGTAAATATAGTACCGTTCAGTAGAAGGAGTACGTATAACCTTGCTCTTTGTAGCCACTCCACTTCAGTCACTGGGGTAAACTCCTCCATAAAGGTAGTGAGACATTTTACTCTCACCTGACTGCCTTTGAATTCAACTCTTGGCAGCCTGAAACCATGCAACCGCTCAAAGTTGATAATTATGTCGTGATAATTGCATCCCGGTTCAACACCCGTAACAGCCTCGCCATCAGTCCGCAAACCCGATATTGCTTGAACGTCTTGGAGGGTCACGGTGACCTCTCCAATTGGCAGTGAAACGTATTTATTTCTGGACGCCACCTCTCGACGAGTGATGTGACAAGACCGTGATCAACTTCCCTGTATTTACAGTCAAGCACTCCTCCAAAACCTGCTGTAGCTATGAAGTTCCAGAAGACATCGGGAAGTGCCAAACGGACACGATTGTGAAGGCAAAAAAATGTTTTATCAGCTCGTCTAATATGTAAATCATCATCAGGGATCTGATTGGAAAATACACTATAAGCTCTGTGCTCGTTAGCTAAATATAATAATTCCGGGTTAATAGGACCGGGAACAACTTGCATGTTATTCATTTTTGCACGAAAGGGATGGTAACGTTTTTGAAGTATTTGATTGAAGTAGAGTTCGAGGAATCGAGTTTGAGTGTGATTGATCTTGAGGATGGTAACATTTTTATAAGCAAATATGGCCGTCTCGTGACCTGATTTTCTGGTACGCCTCTCGTGACGCCTGACACATGGCCTCCCCGAGGCCGGTTTCGGCCTGACACATTGCCTCCTAGAGGCCGGTTTTGACTGGAAAATTGCCTCCCCGAGGCCGGTTTTGACTGGAAATAAATGATGGTGGTTGGGGCCAGTTTTGACCGAAGTAAATGATTGTGGTTGGGAAGTTTGATCCGTGAATTTTAGTTGGTGTTATACTAAATGTGTCCAGGCTTTTCAGTGATACAGGTCCGTGAATTAAAGTTCCGAAAAAGTAAATGTTGGTTGTTGAGGCAATGAATTAAAGTTGACAGAAAGTGAATTAAAGTTGATTGAAGATGGTATCTAGGAGACCGGTTTTAGCTTTAAAAAGGTCTCCTAGAGGCCGTTTTGAAGCATTGGGGTGGGTGGCTTTAATTATTTCGTCTGAATCCCTCTTTTATATTTTCGCCCGTGAAGGAATATGAAGCTTTAAATTTTGTGGTTGGGAACAAGTGTGTAGTCAAATTCGAATAATAAAGTACAGATTCACTGAAAAGTTTTAAATTTTATAGTTGGGTGGCATTTAACCTTACAACAGAGTGAGGTATTCGGAAGAAATTCAAATCTTTGAATACTTCAACTGTTTAAATACATATATCATTCATACACTATCATTCCACTATCAACAACCATAACTTTCAATTTCTTAAAGTATTCTTAAAAAAACCTTCCACTAAATATATATCCTTCAAATGGATTTGGCGAAACCGTTCATTGTTACTATATATTGGGGTGGTAACCTTGAATATACAAACGGCATAATAGTAGGTGATTCGTACCTGCAATGTTCTATTGTTTTTGTAACCAAACATAGTTACGAAAGTTTTGAAAACTTGGTTTACAACCATTTTCAAGTCACGAAAGAACAATACAAGTTACACTACTTTATATGTTATGAGTTATATGGTTTAAGTTACATTTCTAGAATAACAAGTGATGTAAGCTTAGAAACATTATACCACATTGCCGGTTTAAGTGAGGAATTCATGGGTCATATTTTTGTGGATATGCAATATATGGGTCCCTCACAACCTCCCCAAACCGGGTTTGTGAATATGCAACATTGCTCCGTATCAGAAGTAGTTACTGCTCCAACTGCACCGAAACCTCCAACTCATTATCAGTCCGCAAACATGACTGGTCCATCGACAACTGCCCACTCGTTAGATAATTCGTATCCTCCAATAAATCTTGGCCTTGATAAAAATGAAGATGACGACTTGGAAAGATCGGAAGACGAACCACAATCTGATGACACAAGAGACAAATTTTATGACAACGGTGAGGCTGATGAAGGCGGCCCGCACGTTGATCAACATCCTCAACAGCCTTTGTATGACTTTAGCCAATTTGAAACAAATGCACAGACTGAGGCTGATGAGCAGTGCCCCATGTCTGATGAACAAGATGAAATATTATTTTGAAACTCAAGCAGGCCTGATAACTTTCAGATTAATATGTTTTTTTCTAAGCAAGAGATGATTGACGCAGTTAGGTCTTGGAATATAGGCCAAAATAAAGAGATTTGGGTTGTTGAAAGTTCAACTAAAAGGTGGGTTGCTAAGTGCTCTACTATTAAACCGAAAAAAGGTGAACAACCCAGATGACAACCTCACATCCACAAGCAACCCGTCTACCAGAAACCCATCCAAAGCAACCAGTCTTCCAGAAACCCATCCACCAACAACCCGTCTAACCGAAACCCATCCACCAGCAACCAGTCTACCAGAAACCCATCCACCATCAACCCGTCTTAAAGAAACCCATCCACCAGTAACCCGTCAACCAGAAACCCATCTACCAGCAACAACACATCTGCTATCATCCCGTCCACCGGAAACCCAAATGATGATGAGGAAGGACCATGTGAATGGTATGTTCGTGCAATTAACAAGCAGAAGGAAGGGTTGTGGCCACTAATAAAATGGTAGGCATGCACAATTGTATGAGAGGTACAGTTGTTGAAAACAACAGATGTTTGACGTCCGAGTTCATAGCCACCCAAATCCTCCGCTACGTACGTGTCAATATCGCATACCCGGTAAAACACATTATAGCAGATGTTAGTGAACATACAAAAGTTAACATATCTTACATCAAGACTTGGCGTGCTAGGCATATTGCTATAGAGAGGATATTCGGGACTTGGGAAAGCAACTTTGAAGAGTTGCCCAAGTACATTGATGCTTTATTGGAGTCAAACCCTTCCACAATCGTTCAGTGGTCACTTAGGGAGAGGGAGAAGGCTGATGACACCCGACACAGTTTCAAATCTATTGTTTGGGCTTTTGGACCTGCTATCGAAGCCTTTCCGTATTGCATGCCTGTTATTTGTGTAGACATGACATTTTTAAAAGGATCGTACATAGCGAAACTGTTGACTGTCGTTACAAAAGACGCGAATAATCAGATTTTACCTCTCACGTATGCCATTGTTGACGAGGAGTCAAACGAAAACTGGGCATGGTTCTTCAATCACCTACGGCGGTACGTTGCAAATCAACGTAATAGACGGTTATGTGTCATTTCTGACAGGCACCAAGGGCTTTTATATGCAATGACAATCTGGAAGAGTGGCATGAGCCAAATGCGTATCATAGATATTGTCCGAGGCACGTCAGAAGCAACCTCAACAAACGTTTCAAAAAACCACCGAATGAAGCAACTATGTTGGGTGATGGGTGCCACGGCTGAATTGCGTAAGTTTACGGTAGCCAGAGACGAACCCATATCTATCAACCCGTCCGCGTGGGCGTATCCGGAGGAGATCGGGCTTGATAAGTGGACTCTTTTGGGAGACACAAACCATAGACGTTGGAGGAACACGACATCATATATCGCCGAGAGTTACAACAATGTATTGCGTGGAGCTAGGCTTTTTCCAATTAAGGATATGGTTGACTTCACATTCACAAAAACTGTCAACCTCTGCAGAGAGCGCGCTAAAAAAGCGTCTAAATGTAACACGCCACTAACCCCGCGTATGTGGGGTCTTTTCACCAGGCGCGACATATATGCACGGCATCACGATATTCGGAACCTTGACTACGGGGAGGGCGTGTACAAGGTGAGGACAAGGGTTCAGTGTTGGAATTATGTGCACAGTTAGTCAACCTATGATGATACATCCAAACCTTCGAAACACTTAAGGGTCACACCGGTCAGTGCATGTAATACGAGCAAGATATGTAATGATATTACGAAGAGGAATGATTCATAATAGTCATTATGAATCAGTTTAGTATTAAGTTAAGTTTAACTTTTTACTAGATTAGTTTAATTAACTAATTAATACAAGTATTTGTATATTTATTAGTTGAGTAAATATACAATGTGTTAATTATAGATTATCCATGATATGATTTAAAGCTATTAAATCATATAGTGATTGGATAATATTATTGTCTTATTAATTGTTAAAGGTATAAAACACAAGTATATATTTCGTGTATATCTATACCGAAATATATAAGTGTATAATACTAAGGCATTTGATAATTAAGTGTGACAATAATAAACTAGTAAAACTATAAGGGATGGAAGTGTAATAGGAAAGTTTAATTAAAGATCTAATCTTAATTAAACTAAAGGGTTCTAAGCGTAACTTATTTAAGTATAAATAAGAGGCTTAGGGTAACCCTTATTTGTTGCTTAACACCCCACGAAAATCATCCCCTCCCCTCCTCCTTGTTTCGGCCGAACATCAACAAGAACACAAGCATTGTGTTCTTCGTTCGTTCTTCATGTTCATCGAGTTTCGAAGAACAAGTTCATTACTTGGATCAACTAGAAGGTCGCTCGATTTGTTCATCATCAGTGGACTTTCTTAAGAAAACATTAAGGTATGTTTTGGGAAACCCTTTTCCCCTCTCCCCTCTTGTGCGATCGGAAGAACCAAGAACCCTAGGGTTCTTGGTCAGTGTTCGACGAACACACACAAGCATTGTGTGTGTTCGGGTTATTCGTACAAGGGTTCTTTCTTGTTAATCAAGTTTGATTTCCAAGTTCCTATAATCCTTTAGGGTTTAAGGATTTAGTTCAATCTCAGTTCCGCTTTTAGGGATTGAAATAGCTAGTTGGTTTAACCGGTCAAGAACACCATCATGTTCTTACCAGTATGGTTCGAACCTAGTCACTAGGTGGTTGACCCAATGGGTTGATCGTGTTATGAAACCCTTCAGTGGTATCAGAGCGATGGTTTAGAAATCTAAACAAGAATAACAAAGTTTTTGTTTGTTTAATTTCCAATTTTTTTTTATATTTTTGTTCCTTCTTCTTTTCTTCCTTGTAGATTTTGAATAAGGGTAAAGAACCCTAGACCAAGAATGTTAAACAGTTTAGTTTAATTGGTCATAAGGATTCTAACCCTAGAAATTTCGAGATCTAGAAAGAACCCTAGGACCAAGAACATTAAACTAGTTTAGTTTAATCGGTCAAAAGGTTTCTTTACCTAACCCTATAAATTTCGAAATATTGAAGAACCTAGGATCAAGAATGTCAAAAGTTTTGATCAAAAGGATTCTTTCCTTATTATTTGATCTTTAAAATCTAGGACCAAGTATATTAAACTAGCCTAGTTTAATTGGTCAAAAGGATCCTTTCCTTTCTTCCAAGATTTTCGAAAATCATAAGGAGACTTGGACACCAAGTTTGATTAAACTAGCTTAGTTTAATTGGTGGAAAAGTTTCTTAGGCTTAAGGGAATTTTCGAAACCCTAGAAGTACACTAGGACCAAGAACATTAAACTAGTTTAGTTTAATTGGTTAATAGGATTAATCAAGAACATAATCTAGAACCTAGAAAATTAAACAAGTTTATGTTTAATGAGGTTTGATTATTGTTTTAATGAGTTTATTAAAGCTAGTTCTCTAAATCTAGAAATCTAGACAAAGTTTTTGTTTAGAAGATTTAAATGAATAAGTTTAAATATAATTATTAAAAGTTATAATCTATCCTAGAATTTAAACAAAGTTTAATAATTGTTTGAATGGGATAAATTAGGATTAATCTTTAAGTAAGATGAGTTATTGATCAAGAATATTGAAACCTAGTTTTAATTGATCAAGAACAAGATAAGGTTTAATTAATTAAATTTAATTAAGGATAAAAGAGAAGTGTTAATTTTAAAGTCTTAAAATTAACAAGATGTATTTATATTATGTATATATATAATTTTCAGATTTTTAAATATTTAAAAGAAAATCGATTTTAAAAGATAAAATAGTTTGTACGTATTTTAATTAGTCTAAGTTAAAATACACATGTACAAATTAGGTGTAACATTTTTATTAGAATGTTATAAGGTTTTAAAGATATAAATCATATATATGTATATTAAATACAAGATTAAACTGGAACATTAAATATATATGTTATTTTGATCATAGTTGTAATATTAAATAACTAGAAATTTGTATTAAGTTATAACTAAACTAGAAATGTACAAAGTTGTAAACAACTAGAAATCGTACAAAGTAAGGTTTTATTATAATTAGATAATAATACGAAAGTTATAAATATTAAATTGTATAAAGTTATAAGTAATTATAACTAGTTATTTATACAAAGTATATTACGAGTTACGTAAAGTACTAGATTAATGATCAAGGGTTAAATAACATAGGAAATTTAAGAACCTATATTTAACTAAGTCTAAGTTAAATATAAGAATGGTTCAAACAAACTAAGATTATTATATTAATTTTTATATAATAAGTTTATTAGTGTTCACCAAGTTCAAACTAGTGATTGTGTTTATACTTAAGTTCCATCACGGTTGTTGGAATTAGTGGGAGCTACACAAAAAAGTCACAAAGTTTATAAATGTGTCGCTAAGACATAAGTTTTGGTCGAATCTAATAAGTCAAAATAAATGTTTAATTCTATTATTAAACAAGTGAAAAACAAGGTGTGTCAAACTAGATTTATGATTCAAGTTTATGAATCATAAAAGAATTAAAAGTTTAACATAAGTTTTAAAGTTTTTCAAGTAAGATAAAACAAGTAAGTTTTATTATATATAAAGTTTTTCACAAAACCTAGTAAAACGTTTTGTACACCTCTTTAGGTATACATATTAGTCGCGCAACTTTTGAAACTATAAGTTTCATAGAAAAAGTTCTTAAGAGTTGAAAAGGTGTCTTGTAGAATTCTTGAATTCACAAGTCACACATTTTAAACAAGGATTAAGATTGGAATAAAGGTTTAAGTTAAGTTTAAGACTTAAACAAACCAAGAAAATCTTAGATCTAAGTACTATCTACCTAATGGAACACCTCACTTGTTAAACGATATTCATATTGTAAGGATAAAGAACCTTAGATATGAATTCAAATCATTGCGAGTGTTAGGGTGCGTAAGGTTCTGTGATAATCGGGAGTCCCGGCGCAGAACATCGCACTGTCTTAGATGGTCTGATCTACTTTGGTGATAATCGGGAGTCCCGGTCCAAAAAGTACTTGAGTAGAATAAACATACTAGACTTTATTGCAACTTAGAAATGTACGATTAAATAGTACAAGGTTGTCGTAAGTTATAAGTCTAAAGATTCTACGACCCCTAGGAATCATGTCAAGTCTTGATACGATCGGTAAGGATGTTACCTACCAGAAACAACATGTCTCGTCGGGAAGTGTCCAAACTTTGCGTCGAGAATGTGATATATGGATCCTAGGCCTAAAATATTAATTATGGGTTTATAATATATTTTAGAGAATGTTTATTGATGATTACCAATTAAACTTGGTTTGATTTGTAGATGGCGGCAACAACCATAACGCCACGTACCAACAATCTCTCACTACGCTTGTTTCTAGAAAAGGACGAATTAACTAGGTCAATGTTTCTCAATTGGAAGCGTGATCTTCGGATTATGCTTAGGCATGAGAGAAAAGGAAACGTCCTAGAAAGAGCAATACTAAATGCTCCTGCCGCGAATGCTAGAAATGAACCAGGACAAGCATATTACGCTTGTAGAGTGTTCAAATCTTGCAAGGTGGTTAAGGGATCATCGATGAGTGCTCACGTCATGAAAATGAAAGAGCACATGGATCATCTTTAATGACTAGGACACCCAGTACCGTTGCAGTTAGCAATAGTAATGATACTCAACTCGTTGTCAGATGACTATAAGCATTATATAGTCAACATGGAGCAATCCATTGATGAGCTACATTCCATGCTCATGACTACTGAGTTGATTTGGGGACCAAGCTTAAGAATGATCTCGTAGTAACCGATTATGGTAGTGATCAGAGAAAGAGGCGCAGTGGAAAGGGAAAGGATAAAACCGATCCCAGCCACGGCATGCCTAAAGGGAAATAGATTCAAACAAAAGGTCAAGCCAAACAAGGACCGAGAAACGGTTTCTTGGTTGTGGCAAGGGTCAAAGGGTAGGAAGCAATGCTTGCTCCTTAGTTAACTTGACCAACTTCTAGATACTCGCTTTCTACTTGTAAAGTTTATTACGAGTAACTCAACTTTAGCAATCGTTTATTGCATGAGATGATGGAAAGTGAGATCGACAAACATGAGATAATGATCCCACGAGCACCACGTTTTTAATTTAGTATTTTTCGTATGGATACAGTAAAACAATTTTCGTTTTTAAGTTGTTGTGAACAAAATTACATTTTCTATTTTATGATAAATTCGGTTTTAAGTTTATCATCATTGAAACCATGGTTGAATTATATTGTGTGTACATGTGTGTTGATTATACTAGTCAAGTTTCATGACTAGATTATAAAGTCAAGTATTGACTTAATAATGATCTCATTGTTTATATTTGTTTGATTGTTGAGTAATATCTTAAAAGCTCAAATTACTTGGATACTAGTAATTAGAAAGTTTTTCTAATGAAAGTATTTAAGAGTTTTTTATGGAAAGCTTAAAGTTCAAGGTACATTGAACTCATTTAAAACATCTTAAGTAATGGTTACTTATGATAGTAAGTTTTAAAGTATTAGTATTAATATAGTATGATTATATTGGATATAATCAAGATAAACTTTAAAGAGTATTATTACAAGTCTTTCATACTTGTGATAAAGGAATTTAATGAAGCCATAATTCCATAATAGGAATAATTGGATATTGGTATAATCCAAGGAAAATGACTTAGACATTAAATGAACTCTTAAAAGATAGAAACTATATTAAAGTATTTAAGAATTAATAAGGTATTATTGCAAGTCTTTTATACTTGTAATAAATACAATATTTGATCAAGTCATATTTCCCTAATAGGAATGATGGATATTTGAGAAATCCAAGGAATGACTTTGGCATTAAATGAGGTTCATAAAAGACACTAATACATTTAAGAATTGGAAGTATCATTTCAAGTGTATTATACTTGATGGATACGTTGATCAATGAAAGTCGTGATTCCCTCCAAAGGAATGTTGGATATTCGCAAATCCAAGGAATGATTTTAATTGATGAATTCTTAAAAAGATTAAACTATAAGGTTTTTGACTGGGTCAAAGTAATAGTTTAAGTGATGCTTAAATTCCATAAATTTAGTGGGAGCTATGACTAACGTATTCATTAGAGGTATTAATGAATATACTAAGTTAGTTAGGATATTAACAACAAGGTTTTACCAAGTCGTTAGCCAAAGAGTTAAGAGAAGTAATAAATGATCGGTAATTAGACTATTGCAATCCTAATAGCGTGATCACAAAGTCTTTTGATTAATTATTGCATGTCTAATAGGTTGTTCACACTCCACTGGATAACATAATCATTTAAGGAAATTTCTTTAACTAGCAACAACATATCTACAAATCAAGTAACTAAAAGAGACTTTAGTTACAAGGTAAATTTTATGAATTCAAGAAACTAAGGAGTTATTTCCAATACTTCTACGTTTACGGAATTGCATAAAAGGAAAGACTAGAATATGTTTTAGAATGTTGCAAGAACAATATCTAGCAAAGACAAAAGTAATAGTGTTTTTCCAAGCACTTGTCTTGTGTCTTTAGTTTAATAGAAATGACTTGTTTAGTGATAAAAGGTTACAAGTAAAATTGTAAAAGTCATTAAGTAATCAACACGAACGAATGGAATAAGTAATGATGTAGTAATAATTCTGTATCTATGTCCAGTGAGGAATAGTACACGGGTTAGTATCATTGTTATTCAAGACTTTGTATGTTTTACAATATCCATGAATAAAAGTCTATTTATTCAAAAGATATAATCCGTGACTACTCGTCTTGGTGGGAACCTTGATGAGACGTTAACGTCATCGCGGTATTTGGTGGAGATTCGAATTTACTCGAAGATAGCTACAACAAGTTTGTTGTGGACCGAATATCGGTGATATTCGGTTGGAGGCTCGACGAATATTGGATTGACCACCGTGACAATACTCCGTGGTTGAAAAGTTCAAAAGTATTGTTCACTAGGATTGTCCTTAAGCCTGAGGTATTTGGTTTGGGATACAATGACCAATGTACTTTGGTTCGTCTTAGACAAGCCTGAAATATGGTTGTCATACGAGGCCTTACTGGGTACAGAGGAAGTTGTATTTTTGAATCGAAATAACATGATGGTAATTGCACCTCCTTTTTAGGAGAGATATTTATGGGTCCTTTGACATGAAAAGAAAACTGGTAAGTGCATGACCATGCCCAAACGAACTGATTTGTTCTTTGTCGTTTTATCACAACAGTTTGAATCAAGAAGTCATGAAATGATTTCGAATACATGAGTTGATATTTTCTACCATGCTTGTATTCGTTATCACAAATATCATGCTGCAAGGGATGAACCTAACAAAGTTGCCCAAGAAGTAAAGGCAGGGTGTTCTTTACTAGGAGACGCTATTAAAGAGTTTTTCGAAACTATACATGGGTTACATAAGCTGTTTTTATGGGGTTGGTTACCTACATGCCCATCTAGAAGGCCACTATAGCTCGTGTCATTAAGATAAAGGTTTCGAACTTGCACAAGTGGGAGTCTGTTGGAATTATGTGCACAATTAGTCAACCTATGATGATACATCCATGCCTACGAAACACTTAAGGGTCACACCGGTGAGTGCATGTAATACGAGCAAAATATGCAATGATACTACGAAGAGGAATGATTCATAATAGTCATTATGAATCAGTTACATATTAAGTTAAGTTTAACTTATTACTGGATTAGTTTAACTAACTAATTAATACAAATATATGTACATTTATGAGTTGAGTAAATATACAATGTGTTAATTAAAGATTATCCATGATATGATTTAAAGCTATTAAATCATATAGTGATTGGATAATATTGTTGTCTAATTAATTGTTAAAAGTATAAAACACAAGTATATATATTTCGTGTATATGGGTACCGAAATATATAAGTGTATAATACTAAGACATTTGATAATTAAGTGTGACAATAATAAATAGTAAAACTATAAGGGTTTAAAGTGTACGAGATAAGTTTAATTAAGAGATTGATCTTAATTAAACTAGAAGGGCCTAAGTGAAAGTCCTTCTATTATATATAGAAGACTTAAGGCTCCCTTATTTGGACACACCACATCACACGTAAATCCCCAGCCTCCTCCCTCCTGCATTCGGCCAAGATCAAGGAAGAACACAAGTTTGTGTTCTTCGCGTTCTTCGTGTTATTCGAGTTTCGAAGAACAAGTTCATTGCTTAGATCAACTACAAGGTCGCTCGATTTGTTCATCATCAGTGGACTATCTTAAGCAAACAACAAGGTATGTTTTGGGAAACATCTTTCTCCCTTCTCCCTTCTCCCCTCTTGGACGAATTCGACCAAAGAACCCTAGGGTTCTTTGGTTGATGGTCGAACGAACCACACAAGCAATGTGTGTGTTCGAGTTCTTCGTACAAGGTTTCTTTCTTGTTAATCAAGTTAGATTTCCAACATCCCAATCCTTTAGGGTTTAAGGATTAGGTTTAATCCCAGTTCCGCATTTAGGGATTAAATCAGCTAGTTGGTTTAACCGGTCAAGAACACCTTCATGTTCTTACCAGTATGGTCGAACCAAGTTTACTAGGAGGTTGACCCAAGTGGTCGATCAGTTTAATGAAACCCTTCAGAAATAGAGATGATAATCCTACAAATTCATAACACTTCATAACACTAAATTCAATTGAACAATTTGTAACACTCGGATAAGGAGAGATTACTTACAAAAAATTCTATAAGCAAAAAATCCTAATTTCTACAGACCTTGCTTCTGTTGAACAATTTGTAAAACCTAAATTCTATAAATAACAAATCCTACAAATTCATAACACTTGGATAAAGAGAGATGACTTACAAGAGCCATCACGAAAACTAGGACATAAAACCATACACGGTGAACAAAATTTCATTTTGCCGTTTCCTGGCCGGAAGAAAATTACAAACGATGAGTAAAAAAATCGGAATAGGTGCTCGCATACGGTTGTTGCCAGAAACAGATGTGGCCGCACGATGGTTGAATGGTTGGTCGTGAGTGTGGCGGTGGTGTCGGAGGATGTTGCAGGTCCATGTGGGTGTTGGAGAGGGGCGGCGATGATGCCGGCGGCAATTCACGCCGGATTCTATGGGAAGAAATTGGAGGACATTATTGTTTGTACGTGTTCTGGTCGCAAAAACAAATTTAGGGTTTTTATGAGTTTGACACTTTCACGCGATCTTAAATAACTTCCAAATTTAAATTGGATGGTTGTTTACAAAATTACCCTTCTGTGCGTTTTTATAATTGTTTTCGCTTCATTTAATTACAAATTTGCCACTAATGATCTGGACCATACATTTTAAAAATCCAATGATCAGAAAGAGGTTCTCGCAGTTCTCGCAATAATACATGTTCTCGCATTAACCCTGATTTAATAAAGAACTCTGAAAACTCTTATTAACCAATCAGAAGTTAGTAAATTAATTTTGATTTATTTAATCCATATTAATTATTCAATGGTATTTTGGACATTTTACATTTTATTATTTTGTTTCCTTTTTTAAAAATTTCCTAGAATTTAGGACTTAATTTCAGATATATTTTGTTGCGTATATGTTATTTTCCATGTCTTTATTTATATTAATTTATGATTGCATATATGTTATTTTACATATATGCATATATGTTTTTTAGCATTAATTTAAGAAATTCATATTATTTACATTTATGCATATATGTTATATTGCAGGTTTGCATATATGTTGCACATATACGTGACATAAAACAAACATTTAATAAACGAAATATATAACCAAATTTTATAAAATTGATAGAACAAACAGAATACATATATGTTGAACTTATTCATACAAAAAGTTAAAAGTTATTTCATAAAACACATATATATTAATTCGATAATATATTTGCATCCAAAATGGTTGCAGATGTGCAATTGTATCTTCTTTTTCCACTTATATAACTTGTCAATGTTTCTTGTATCATTCACCGTGAAACATAAAAAAAGAAAACATATATGTTTAATATTAATATGTAAAGCTCGCTAATTTCATGAATTATATTATTATTTCTTAAAAACAACAATAATAAATTAAAGGGAAAACCATGAGCTTGCGATTAGATTTAGAAGAAAATGTTACATACTAACAACAGAATGACGATGATAATAAATCTCGGTATCTATGCATCTTTGAAACAGCGAGACGATGGCTAAATCCATTTCAAAAACATGAAAACTTAAAAAAAGTTTGTATAAAGAAACAAAAAGGTCAAATAATTTACCGGCGACTGGTCACACTGGCTGCCGGCGGCGGTTGGTGGAGTGCCGGCTGCAAATGGTTGTGTTGCCCAGAAAAAACTAAGAAAATGACCGTCAGTGCAACACGAACCAGATCTGGTGCAAGGGGACGGTGGAAAAACTAAGGCCACCGCTAAAACTTTACTCCGGTTGACGACGATGGTGCGCGTGGCGGCGCATGACTGGGTTTTCGGAGGCAAAGTGGATACCGATGTGGTCGGAAAATTGAGGCTGTTTCAGTTGTTGTGGCGGTGCCCCATGGTTTGGCCGGTAAAAGGTCAGACCTGAGGGTTAGAAAAATGGAGGAAATAAGCATTTAGAGAGAGAAACAAGAGTGGGGAAAATGAGGGAGGTGGTTACAGAGAGAGACGTAGGGTTTAAAAGAGAGACGTAGGTTTAAAAGATTGAGTAAATGCTATTTTTAAGGAAGAGAGATAATTTTAATATTTTTTATTAGGTTTTGCGAATGACATCACTAAGATGCATAAAAAGCTTGTACATTGATTAAAAAATTAATATTCTTAAAATTCTGGGGGATTGTTTTTTATGTATTTTGCCTTCTTAATGACAGCCCTAAGGGCTGTCATTAGCATTTTTCTTTTTATTATTATATTCTTTTGTTAAAATACCAATTAATTCTTATTTAAAATTCAATTTTCCTTTTTTTACGAAAATGTCATAAACAATCTTAACCGTTAGTGTTAAATCCAATGGTCCAATTTTGTTAATAAAAAGTTCTCAGAATTCTTTTTGAAATCAAGGTTCTCAATACAATCCTTCACTATACATATATATATATATATATATATATATATATATATATATATATATATATATATATATATATATATATATATATATATATATATAGGGTCCGGATCCGGTGATGACTCTTTTCCCGGTGAGGACTGCGAGGACTCCAAAAAAAAGTCTAAAATTGATCCAAAACAAACTTTTCTCAAAAAATTTCTTTTTTAAATATTTAAATCGCAGCATATAAAATACAAAAAAAAAATAAAAAATTTTAAAAAAAGATCAAAAAAAAAAAAAATATGGATCATAATAATGATCCACAAAAAAAATATGGATCATTGTTATGATCCGCAAAAAAATTGGATCATAACATTTTTTTTCAAATTTTTTTTTTGGTCAAATGTAGTAATAATCATGGGGAGTTATATATTTTTTCCGGAATTTTTTGGAATGTTTTTGAGGTGTCTTCGAGAGTACTCACCTTTTTTTGAGTCCTCATAGGATCCCACTTATATATATATATATATATATATATATATATATATATATATATATATATATATATATATATATATATATATATATATATATATATATATATATATATATATATATATATATATATATATATATATATATATATATATATATATATATATATATATATAGAAACGTTCAAGGAGGTCCATCATCTTTAGAAAGTCCGAAGGAACAAATCTCAACCATTGATCAATAAGATCTAATTGTCAAGATTAATCACATATTTTATATATTGAGGGGTATTTTGGTCATTTTTTAGAAAATAAATTTTATTTTTTATTTTTTATTTTTTTATTTATTATTTTTTATTTTAAAATTTTTATTTTTTTATTTATTTTTTATTTTTTATTATGAAGGGGTATTTTGGTCATTTGGCACTTAAAAAAAAATTCGATTTTTTTTTATTTTTTATTTTTTATTTTATTTTTTTTTTATTTATTAATTTTTTATTAATTTTTTTAATTAAAAAATAATATTTATTTGATAATTACGTGTATAACTTAATCACATATGATTTTAGTGTAAAATCACATGTGATTTTAGTGTAAATCACATGTGATTTTAGTGTATAATCAGGTTTTAGTTAAATCACATGTGATTCAGAATGCAATCATATGTGATTCACTATGGAATAAAATTATGTGTCATTAATGAAAATTTAATAATTTTTAAAAAAATAATAATAAAAAAATAATTTTTTTTAAAAAAATAATTTTTTTAAAAAAAATTAAAAATTTAAAAAAAAAAAATAAAAAAAAAATATTTTTTTCAAAATGACCAAAATACCCCTCAGTTAAAAATTAAAAAAATAAAAAAAATTTAAAATTTTAAAATAAAAAATAAAATAAAATAATTTTTTTTAGTGCCAAATGACCAAAATACCCCTCTATGTATAAAATATGTGATTAATTTTGACCATTTGATCATATTGATCAATGGTTGAGATTTATTCCTTGGGACTTTGTAAAAATCATGGACCTCCTTGAACGCAACTATATATATATATATATATATATATATATATATATATATATATATATATATATATATATATATATATATATATATATATATATATATATATATATATATATATATATATATATATATATATATATATAGGGGAGGGTTCCTTTGAGAATTGGAAAAATGGTGAGAATGTGAGAATTTTTGTAATCATGGGATAATCATCGATGATTAAACAGGGCACATGTGCCCCCGTCGTGCCGCGCGGTAGACTTTGCCGGGCCGTGAGCCCCAAATCCGCCATAATCAACGGATGAGATCTATTCTCGCATTCTCACCCAATATATTAATTCTCAATGGAAGTCATATATATATATATATATATATATATATATATATATATATATATATATATATATATATATATATATATATATATATATATATATATATATATATATATATATATATATATATATATAAGTGAGATCGAATGAGGACTGCGAGGACAAATCTAAGCTTTTAATCCAACAAAATTAATGGCTAAAATTCAATGTGAAGAAAATAAACAATGGTTGAAGTTTTTGGGGGGGGGGGGGGGTGTAATGGTTACCAAAATAATGGGGGGAATTTTTTTTTCAGATGGTTAAAGTTGTCATTTACAAACACTTTTTGTCTCCTAGTGCCACATGTCAAGCCTTGATTTGATAAATTTTTTTTTTACCCTCACATTTGTTTTTCTGCCATAACTTTTTTTTTCTTTGTAAAAAAAAAACTAAAAATGTCAAAGTTCTTAAAATTAAATTCTCTACAAAATGAGTATAGCCATGAAAATTTAAAAAAACAGACCTGGATAAAATATTAGATCATTTTGTTTAATATGGATCATTGTCAAAGTTTTGAATCATTTTGTTAATTTTGGATCATTGTCATTATTTTGAATTATTTTGTTATTTTTGGATCATTGTTAATCTTGTATAAACATAATTTTGCATAAATAATTAGTCAAATAATATATCACATATAATTTTGCATCATTTTGTTCATTTAGGATTATTTTATTTACTTTGTACGATTGTTAATTTTTGAATCATTTTGTTATTTATAGATCATTGTTAATTTTGGATCATTTTTTTTTTCAAATTTTCATGACTATACTCATTTTGTGGAAAACTAAATTTTAAAATTTTTGGCATTTTTAGATTTTTTATTTTACAAATAAAAAAAAGTTATGGATGAAAAACGATGTGTGGGGGAAAAACATATTTCCAATTATAAGAGTACAAGTGGTAAAAGGAGGAAATGAGGGTTTCGAAAATGACTTTTGTGCCATTTTTAAGATGAGTTGACGAAAATTGTCCTCGCAGTCCTCACCGGGTTTTGAGCTCTCACCGGATCCGGATATATATATATATATATATATATATATATATATATATATATATATATATATATAGTGTCCGGATCCGGTGATGACTTTTTTCCCCGGTGAGAACTGCGAGACTCCAAAAAAAACTTAAAAAATGATCTAAAACAAACTTTTTTTAAAAACTTTCTTTTTTAATCATTAAAATCGCAGCATATAAGATCCAAAAAAAAAATAAAAAATTTAAAAAAATGATCAAAAAAAAAAAATATGGATCATAATAATGATCCACAAAAAAAATATGGATCATTGTTATGATCCGCAAAAAAAAGTGGATCATAATTTTTTTTTCAAAGTTTTTTTTGTTCAAATGTAGTAATAATCATGGGGAGTTATATATTTTTTTTCGGAACTTTTTGGAATGTTTTTGAGGTGTCCTCGACTCCTCGCGAGTCTTCACAGGATCCCACACACACACATACACACACACAGACATATATTATATATATATATATATATATATATATATATATATATATATATATATATATATATACATATATATATATATATATATATATATATATATATATATATATATATATATATATATATATATATATATATATATATATATATATATATATATATATATATGGTCCGGATCCGGTGAGGACTCTTTTTCCGGTGAGGACTGCGAGGACTCCAAAAAAAACTTTAAAAATGTTCCAAAACAAAATTTTGTTCCCAAACTTTCTTTTTTAAATATTAAAATCGCAGCATATAAGATCCAAAAAAAAAATAAAAAATTTCAAAAAATGATCCAAAAAAAAAAATATGGATCATAATAATAATCCATAAAAAAAATATGGATCATTGTTATGATCCGCAAAAAAAAGTGGATCATAATTTTTGTTTCAATTTTTTTTTGGTCAAATGTAGTGATAATCATGGGGAGTTATATATATTTTTTTCGGAATTTTTTGGAATGTTTTTGAGGTGTCCTCGCGAGTCCTCACCGTTTTTGGAGTTCTCACAGGATCCCACTTATATATATATATATATATATATATATATATATATATATATATATATATATATATATATATATATATATATATATATATATATATATATATATATATATATATATATATATATATATATATATATATATATATATATATATATATATATATATATATATATATATATATATATATATATATATATATATATATATATATATATATATATATATATATATATATATATATATATATATATATATATATATATATATATATATATATATATCTTCCCCTATATATGCAGGTAGACCACATTAGAGTTTGACACATCATCAGTTTGCAAGCTTCTGATTGGTCCGTTAATCCACCTGTAATTCTCCCATTGGTCCGATATTTTCAGCACAAATTTCGCACAAATTTTCCTCTCCAGCCTCACAATTCGATTCTCTCGATCGTCGAACTTTTCTAGGGTTTTCTTAACCCTTTTGCTTCTCTTTATCCACCATTCAATGGCTGAGGAAGCACAGTATTCAAACGCAAGTACGATGACTCCACCACCCCACTGCCGCCTTCATCCGGCCGTCGCCCCACTGGATTTTCCGCTCCCATCATCCATTCACAATCTCCCGATTCCGGTCCGGCGTACAACAGTGCACCTCCACCTGTAGATGAGATCGAGCTTGCTAAACAGAGGGCTGATTCAACAACGCCGAGGCCAAACGCCCTAAGTTTGAGAACGGCGGAGGTGGCGGCGGATACGATTCTAACGATAGCAAGGGTTTCAGCTCTGGTCCTACTGGTTCGATTCTTTTCTCAATTTTCTTAATTTTTAGCTCTTCTGTTTTAGGGCTCGTGGTTGTGAATTTGTGACACTTAGATTAGGAACATAATTTTAGTGGATTCGACTGAAAATCAAGGTTTCAGTTATTCTATTACATGTGTTTGAAATAGATTTAGCTAAATTAGATCAACTTTTTAATGGTATATTTGTCGGTAAATGCAGATTATGGACAAAAGCCTTATTCAACCACAATTCCTTCATCTGTTTATGGTTATGGAAATCCAAGTAAGAAGATTGACATACCAAATGGAAGAGTAGGTGTGATAATTAGTAAAATTATTGTTAATGCAACATATTTTGCAAAAATTGAGTAATTGACTAATTGAGTTAAATCTTGACATATTTTGCTAAAAATTGATTTACTGAGTAATTGACTATTTGAGTTAAATCTTGACATATTTTGCTAAAAATTGATTTACTGTTCATTCAATTACGCGTAAGTTTGAATTTGATAAAATTGAATGAAACTGTTCATTCAGTACGTTGACCATCATTATTAACTTTTTGAGCTTGGAGGAAGATATCTGCTATCATTTTGACACACTTTTGGGACTCTGTTTGCCAGTTGTCGAAAATGGAGAAGTTATTGCGATTCTTGATATTGGAAAATGTTTAAATGACGCAATTGCCCGTATGGATCGAGCTGCTGAAAAAGGGAAAGCTATTGCAGCTGCTGTTGAAGGTGTTGAGAAACATTGGGGAACATCTGTTTCTGGTAATTATAATAATAATTTTGTAAATTATCTGCTCACAAATAAAAGAAATCATCTTTTTTTTTCTTCATAAAATACACGAGAAATGTAGATGAGAAGTAATAAACAGGGTACAAAGAATAGATTTAGTTTTCCCGTGAATTATACGTTTTGTTGTCGCATATATTAATAGTTTTATTTAATAATAATTTAATTATTTATTATTTACTTATACAGGTTCCAACACGTTCATTGAAACACTTCGGGAACGACTATTCAAGCCTTCTTTATCAACCATAATCTCAGAAAATTCAAAGTAGGTAATACCTTTGCTTTAATAATTAAGTTATTAATTCATTTTAAACAGAATAATAATTACTTATTATTAAATTTGTTAATATTTTAGGCTTGTGAGTGTTTCACCATCAGACACAGTGCTAATGGCAGCAAAATCAATGGTTGAAACTCGAATTAGTTCTGCAATTGTAACAGTTGATAACAAACCACATGGGATTTTAACGTTAGTTTCTTAATTGTCAATTAACTATTTATATATATAAAAAAATCATTTTATATTTTTATTAGCTAACTATTTAAAAAAATGTGACTTTTTTATGTATAATAAATAGGTCAAATGATATTTTGATGCGAGTTATAGCACAGGGACTTTCTCCTGAAACAACCTTGGTAGAAAAGGTAAATTACCGTTTTTTTAATCATATTTATTTTCAATATTTAATGTTTATGTTTTATTATTTATTTAAATTTAAAAATGCAGGTGATGACTCCAAATCCTGAATGTGCAACGGTTGATACACCAATTGTTGAGGCGTTGCATACTATGCATAATGGAAAGTTTTTACATCTTCCTGTTGTTGATACGGGTAAATTTTTCATCATAAATCAATATTTTTTTCTTGTATTTATCTTTAATTAATATGTAGAAATGTTGTATATTTTATGCAGATGGAAATGTTGTTGCTATTACAGATGTACTCCACATAGTTCATGCAGCTGTAGCATCTGTCAGTTAAATTCTCCCTTGTGATTAGAGATGGCAAAAAAACGGGTCGGGTTCATATTAAAACGGGTCGGGTCGAATTCAATTTTCGTAACTTTTTCTAAATAATAACGCGTTATTTTGATTTGAAGAACAACATTGTTACATTAATAATCTGAGTCTTTAAAACTAAACGAATAACGACTTCTAACCCATTTGACCCGTTTGGGATAAAACACAACCCGAATCAACCCATTCATAAGCAAACGAGTCGAGATTGCCTTCTCAAAAAACATAAACTTTTAGTATTTTTGAAGCTAATATACGGTTTCTTTTTATTTTTTATATGAATTAGGTTAGAAATACTGCAGGAATTGATAATGATGCTGCAAGTTCAATGATGCAAAAGTTTTGGGATTCTGCAATGGCAGCACCACCTGCAGATGATGATAGTGAAACCAGAAGATAATTAATTAAATAATTAATATTTCCATTTTCTTATTAAATCACCGTAATATTATAATAAATTATAATAATTAAATAATTAATAAAATTATGTTGCAGTGAGAGTTCTTTCAAATTGGCTTCTGAAGGAACAGATATTGGAAAAGCTTTTTATCCTTCACCTGCACTACCAAATACATTTGCTTTCAAGATTCAAGATCGAAAGGGTCGAATGCATACATTCAAAATAAGTTTTACACAAAACCTCTTAATTATTCAGACATTTGAATCATTCAGCACTTAATCATTTTGTTCCCACCAAACAGCACCTTATACTTCAGATAAATATAAAATAATATAACTATTCAACCTAATAATTGAATTAATCTATGAAATATGGCATAGTTAATTTCTTTCTCTCCATACCCATTTTGATTTTGACACGTATCTCAATTTCTTTAGGTTATTTTTATGTTAATAATCTAGCTTAATATATCATTGTTTTATTCTTTGTCGCTCTTTAAAGGAACCAGTACTAATTTAAAACTCAAGTGTGGTTGATTTGAATATATTCGTTGCATAGTTAGAAGAGCGTATTGGGATCAAAAAATTTAAAAATCGATATCTGCATAATTAGAAGAAGGGTAAGAGTTAAAAACAAAAAATTGAAAGTTTCATGGTTTGGTTTGTTGATTTGAATATATTAGTTAATTAAATAATGGAAAATGATAATGACAGTCCTAAGGGCTGTCACTAAGAAGTCAAGACACTTAAAAAACACTTGTACAATAATCAATAACCGCCCTCTGCATTTTAGGAATCAACCCCCACCACTAAAAGTACAAACGATTTATGCACGTAACCACCTCTTAATGACAGCCCTAAGGGATGTCATTAACAAAACCGTTAAATAATTTCAGGGAATAAGATTTTAGGTTTGTTTATTGTTCTTATTTGTTGATATGTTATGGAGTTCATTTTTTATTTCTTTGACTTTAAGATTGCGTTATTTATTATTCATTGTTAAAATTGTTTTTTTTTTTTAAATAAAGAGAAAGTTATGGAGTTTTTTTTCAAGATACGAAGTTCTAGGGATGAGTATGTTGGAATATGCTTCACGTGTATAACATATAGTTATATGGCTAGTTGTTTGTGAGCCTAAAGGGTCACACACTTAAACACTAAACACCATTATATAATTAGTGTAATTAGTGTAATTACATTAATTATTAATATATATAAGCTATAAGCTTGTCTATCATAAGTTTAATATTAAAAGTTAATATTGAAACTTTCTTGTGGGCAAACTAGAAGAATCAAAAGATAGGGACTTGTGGGCAAATAAGACTAATGATTTATGGAAATCATTAAAGGATTGTAATGGCACCATTAAGAGATATAATGGTCCAAAAACTCCCTTTTGACCATCCATCTTGGCCGTCCCTCTCTCTCACACTTTGTAGGTGTTTTGTTTTCTTTCTTTTGCTCTCAAGACTCTAGGACTAGCATCCATTACATTGGTGTTCTTGCAAGTGTTGTGTGGACTTGCTTTAGAGGTATTCCCCATTGGAATCCTTGGTTTCGGTTGCTCACAATATCCATCCGTATTCATCATTGATCAAAGGCAACTAGGGTATGATTCTTATACCATTCTCTTTGATTTTATTTTAGTTTAATTGTATGATTAATATCAAGATCCTTTCATGGTGATAAATATTTTCCGCTGCGTTTTGTTAATTGTTTTAACCGAAAATCACCATTAGTGGTATCACGAGTCATTATATTAATCATATAATTAGCTAGATTTTGTGAAAAGTGGCAAAAATCAACCGGTTTTGTGTTGTTAAAATTCCGATCGGACAAAAACAAAACCCTACGGGTTTTTTATTTTAATTTTCGGTTTTTTATAAAAATGTGGGTTAAAATATGGTATTTTTGGAACCCCATTGTCACTTGTTACAAAATCATATCAAAAAAATTAATCTTGTTATTGTATTTTTTTGATTATTTGGCTTGGAATTTAATTTTTAATTCCATTTTGTTGATATGGCAAAACATGTATTTTTGCCATATCCCAAGCCAAAGCCTTGTCAATTGTTGCTTGTTTGTGCAAACCAATGAAAGCCTAGACCATTTGTGAATGAATGTGTTTGATGTTTGGTTGTTTGGGAAAAGCCTTGTTTTTTTTTGGCTTAATTGTTGTAATTTGTTTCATTTATTTTTATTTTATTTTTGGTGCCATTTTTGGGGCAATTTGTAATGTAAAAGTAATAGAATAGATTGTATTTATTTTATCTTTTTATTGTAAATTGTTGACAAAAAATATTGAAGACTAATGAAGAAAACAACAAATTTCCGTCACAAAAGCGAGGGCTGTACGAAAACAGGTTTTCCAGAGGCATACAGACTCCTTTTTGGGCGATTCAAAAGCCTAAAATGCTTGCAAAGTCGTGGGCTACAACTTTCCAGAAGGCCGGGAAGACCAACGAAGACTCCTTCAGTGACTTTTCGGGCTTCAAAGTCTGCTGGAATTTTCTGGCAGATTACATTTTTTCACAATTTTGGGTTCTACTTGCTCAAGAATGTCTTGGAGCAAGTGGGAGCCCATTGGGTTTATGTAGGCCCGTTTGGGTTCATGTTGGCCCGTCCCCTAGTTTGACCCTTCGGTCCGTCGTGATGACTCACGTGACCGAACCTAGGATTTCATTGGTCGAGGTTTGCACAAAATTTTGTTGCATGTTTTACAAAATTTTGTTGCATGTTTTATTCTTATGTTTGTGGTTGTTTTTCTTTTCTATTAGATACAAATAGTAAAACAAATTAAAAATGGTTTTTAGACACAAACATTAAAACATTCAAAACCTTAATCATCGATGATTACTAGTTAATCATTGATGATTAAACCTTTAATCTAACAATAGTTTTGAGATTAAACTAAGTTTAAATATGATTTGAAACTTATCACTTAATAATCGCTAAAAGTTTTTACCGTTTATTACAAGACTTATGAAGTGGTATGAATGAAGTACATGATTCATTCATATCTTAAATAAAATTTTATTAAATTAAAATTTAACATACCTAAAATTTAAGTCACGCCGTCCAATCGGTTGTAAATCACTTGCTTCTATTTTTGAATTCACGTGAGACGTGGTTTGAATTTAGATCCGAGGTCATTATTCTCTACGGTGAGACCTAGATCTATTTTGACATGATTTCACATTGGATGACTTAATCAAGTTAACGGTGAGACCTTGACTCGAGGCGAAGATGCGACAAACATGCCACTTGACCCTAGATGCTTGTTCACTAGGTGCCATGAAGTCCCATACCTCTAAGAGTTGCACTTGTAATGCAATTGTTGAACGTCACCTACCTATTGGATCTATCATCTCTAGCAGATCAACTGATGCGATGATAGAAGCTCAATGGGATCTTAGCTTTTAATTAAAATTAATTGGGTAGTTAATTTATTAAAAGAAATTATTATTAAAAATACTAATTAATGAACTTTGTAATTTTGTAGATGACTTCAAACAATCAAACCCTAACACATACCACCATTCGTTCCGTTCTCGAAAAAGAGAAACTTGATGGAACGAACTTTGTGGACTGGTCTCGAAACCTAAGGATTGTCCTTAGGGCCGAGCACAAGTACCACCATTTGGAGGAGGCGCTGCCCCCTGCCCCTGCTGCTACCGCCACTGCTGCTGTTCGTACAGCCTATACCAAAAGGTTTAACGAACAACAGGAAGTCGCCGCGCTTATGCTAGTGAGCATGATTCCCGAGATTCAAAAGAATCTCGAGGACCTCACTGCATTTGATATGATGCGTGAACTAACGGCCATGTATCAAAAGCAAGCCGAGCAGGAACTCTTTGACACTGTCAAAGCCTTCCACGCTTGCAAGCAGGAGGAGGGACAGTCTGTTAGCTCTTATCTCTTGAAGATGAAGAGCTACTTAGACCAAATGGAGAGGCTTGGTTACGCTATGCCGCACATCCTTGGGATTAGCTTGATTCTAACGTCCCTAAACAAGGATTTTGCACCGTTTGTCATGACTTATCATATGCATAGTATGGGGAAGACATTCGCCGAATTACATGCTATGCTGAAACAAACGGAGGCAAGCCTACCCAAGAAAACTCCGGCCCCTACTGTCCTTGCTATAAGGCAAGGAAAGATCCAAAAACCAAAACCGCAAGTAGTTGCGAAGGGCCAAGGCAAGGGAAAGCAAGTTTACAAGCCCAAGCCAAAGGTTCCCCCACCTACTCGTAAGGAGCATCCCGCTAAGGATCTTGCTTGCCATCACTGCGGTGAAACAGGCCATTGGAGGAGGAATTGTCCTGCCTACCTGGCAGAGTTGATGAAGAACAAAGCCAACAAGGTTGGCACATCAGGTATCTTCACAATAGAACTATATGCTTTCCCTAAGAAATCATGGGTATATGACACTGGTTGTGGAACTCACATTTGTAATACCATGCAGGGTCTAAGGGGAAGTAGAAAGCTAAACCATGGAGCTTTGGACTTGTACGTGGGCAATGGCAATCGTGCACCGGTCGAAGCTATAGGAAGCTATGATTTAATCCTTCCTAGTGGTTTAATTATTGTATTAGACAATTGTCACTATGCGCCTAGTATTACTAGGGGTATAGTATCGCTTTCTTGTTTGTGGAATAATGGTTTTATTCATACGTTTACGGATTATGGTATTTCAGTTTCAAAGGATAATGTTTTTTACTTTAATGCTATTCCTCGTGATGGTATCTTTGAGATTGACATGCATAATCGTATCACAAACAGTAGTTCTATTTATACATGTAGCAATAAGAAATCCAAGAAGAATTTGGATTCTACTTACCTATGGCATTGTCGCCTTTGCCATGTTAACAAGAAACGCGTTTTGAAATTACAAAAGGATGGACTTATAAAATCAGATGATTCTGAATCATTTGATAAATGTGTTTCTTGCATATCTGGTAAAATGGCGCGCAAGCCTTTCTCCCATGTAGGCGAAAGGGCCAATGATCTACTTGGACTCATACATACTGATGTATGTGGCCCTTTTAGAACTCGAACTAGGGAAGGTGCTACCTATTTCATTACCTTCACTGACGACTTTAGTCGTTATGGTTATGTTTACTTGATTAAACATAAACATGAAACCTTTGAAACGTTCAAAGCTTTCCAGAATGAAGTAGAAAATCAACTTGGCAAGAAGATTAAGGCTCTCCGTTCCGATCGAGGAGGAGAGTACATGAGCCATGAGTTTCAAGACCATCTAAAGAATTGTGGGATTGTCTCACAATTCACTCCCCCTTATACACCACAGCATAATGGTGTATCAGAGAGGAGAAATCGCACCTTGCTTGACATGGTCCGATCGATGATGAGTCCTACCACTCTGCCTCTATCCTTTTGGGGTTATGCACTCAAATCGGCTGCTCGCATACTGAATATGGTTCCCACCAAGAAGGTTGAAAAGACACCATATGAGATATGGCATGGGAAAGTCCCTAACTTGTCTTACTTGAAGGTCTGGGGTTGTGAGGCTCTCGTGAAACGAGACACGCCAAACAAACTTGAACCCAGAGCTGTCAAGTGCATCTTTATAGGATACCCTGAGGAAACGATGGGTTACTATTTCTACTACCCACCTGAGCAAAAAGTAATTATTGCTCGTTATGCTGAGTTTCTTGAGAGCAATCTCATTTCACAAGAAGCAAGTGGGAGTACCATCGACTTTGACGAGATTCCAAGCGATGAAGATGCACAACCTATTGTAGAGACTAGCGAACATCAAGATGAGGCTGAACACGAAACTGTTCCTGTTGCACCTCAAAATGATGTAATCCCTGTTCGAAGGTCCGCAAGGACACCTCATGCACCTGAACGATATGGCTTCCATGTCGATGCTGAGGAGCTAAGTTTAGGGGATCATAATGAACCCCCTAACTATCGAGCTGCATTATCAGATTCTGAATCTGACAAATGGCTTGATGCTATGAACGCGGAAATGCAATCCATGAAAGATAACCAAGTATGGACGTTGGTTGATCTTCCTCCTAACAGTAAGACTGTTGGTAGCAAGTGGCTCTTCAAGAAGAAGACCGACATGGATGGCAATGTACACACCTATAAAGCTCGATTGGTAGCAAAAGGTTACACTCAAACCTACGGGATTGACTATGATGAAACCTTCTCGCCTGTTGCCGACGTTAGAGCTATTAGGATTGTCATAGCCATAGCAGCGTACTATGACTATGAGATTTGGCAAATGGATGTTAAAACTGCTTTCTTAAATGGACATCTTGATGAAGATGTTTATATGGTTCAACCTGAGGGTTTTGTTAATCCAAAACACCCAAAGAAAGTATGTAAGCTTCAAAGGTCCATTTATGGACTAAAGCAAGCATCCAGGAGTTGGAACAAAAGATTCGATGAGGAAGTCAAATCATTTGGCTTTACTCAGAATCCCGACGAGCCATGTGTATATGTAAGAGCTAGTGGGAGCATTGTCGTCTTTCTAATCCTATATGTCGATGACATACTACTCATAGGAAATAACATTCCAATGCTACAAGATGTAAAATCCTGGCTTGGGAAGTGCTTCGCTATGAAGGATCTTGGGGAAGCGGCATATATACTTGGTATAAAGATCTATCGAGATCGATCAAAGCGGTTAATCGGACTAAGTCAAAGTGCGTACATTGATATGATTCTAAAACGGTTTAGAATGGATGCTTCCAAACGTGGAAGTCTCCCTATGCAACACAATGTACACTTGAGTAAGACTCAAGGACCGTCCTCACCTGATGAGATGAAACGTATGCGTGATGTCCCCTATGCCTCGGCAGTAGGATCTATCATGTATGCTGTGCGGTGCACAAGACCTGATGTAGCGTTCTCTCAGAACCTTACAAGCCGATATCAACAGAATCCAGGTGAGAGTCACTGGACTGCTGTTAAGAACATACTGAAGTATCTTAGGAATACTAAAGATATGTTTCTTGTCTATGGTGGTGAATCTCAAAATGAACTAAGCGTTACTTGTTATTCTGACGCTAGTTTTGAGACTGATAGAGATGATTCCAAATCTCAAACGGGGTATGTTTTCGTTTTGAACGGAGGCGCTGTTGATTGGAAAAGTGCGAAGCAGAGTACTATCGCCATGTCTTCTACAGAAGCTGAATACATTGCAACCACTGAAGCTGCAATGGAAGCTGTTTGGATGAGGAAATTCATTTCTGGGCTTGGAGTTGTCCCCAGTAATGAAAGACCTATGGATATGTACTGTGATAACACAGGTGCTATCATCATTGCCAACGAACCCGGTGTTCAGAAAGGCGCCAGACATTATCGGAGGAAGCTTCACTACATTAGAGATGCGATCCTAATGGGAGATGTACGCTTGCTCAAAGTTCATACAGATGACAACTTAGCTGACCCCTTTACGAAGCCAATGCCATGTACCAAACATATTGAGCATGCTAGAAACATTGGGCTTCGACCAGCTAGTAGTTTCATGTAATCTGTTTTAGTATTTGGATAATGGAACATTGAGCAGTTTTTATTGGAATAAATTGATATATTTGATATGATCGTTTTTATATGAATATCTACTGTGTTCTATATTTGCATGTTTATATCCATGAATATTTACTGCGTTTTATATTCTAAATTGTCCATTGTCATAATTAATAATATGGGAATATTATTAAGACAAATCTGAGGGCATTGATGACATTATCTTAGTATGACTAAGGATGATGAAATCAAACTCACATGTTGTTCATAATGATGCACAATTGGACTGACCCAACCTATGAGAAATCACTTCATGGATTTATGTCACAAGTGAATCTCACAAAGGCTTTGTCACTTATCCTCTGACTTGAGATGCAAGTTGGTTTGTGTATGTAGAGGGGCAAACTTTGATATGGTTAAACGCTGACCTGAATAAGGCTGCTATAACAACCATTATCGGGTTTGTCATTAAGCATATGACGGACACGTGCAGTCAATAAAGAATTTGTTCCTCCACACATGTGGATTAGATACTACTGGGCCCCTCGATGATTTGAATAGATGTATGTGTGGCCACACCCAAAAGGTAATCAAGATGAATCTTGATTGGTTTTGGTAATCAACTTCAATGTATAGATCGAGAAACAGAATCGTTGAAATTTTAGATTGACATTTATCCTTGTCTAAAATTCAACATAGTATCAGTAACAAAAGGATAACTGCTCGAAAACTTTGAACAAAGATTTTATGAAACTCCTCATGTACTTCTAGGGGCATTGGCGGGTTGCTAGACTCTAACCTTTGCTTGTATAACTACTTGATGTTATCACGTGCGCAAGTGGGAGCTGTTGGAATATGCTTCACGTGTATAACATATAGTTATATGGCTAGTTGTTTGTGAGCCTAAAGGGTCACACACTTAAACACTAAACACCATTATATAATTAGTGTAATTAGTGTAATTACATTAATTATTAATATATATAAGCTATAAGCTTGTCTATCATAAGTTTAATATTAAAAGTTAATATTGAAACTTTCTTGTGGGCAAACTAGAAGAATCAAAAGATAGGGACTTGTGGGCAAATAAGACTAATGATTTATGGAAATCATTAAAGGATTGTAATGGCACCATTAAGAGATATAATGGTCCAAAAACTCCCTTTTGACCATCCATCTTGGCCGTCCCTCTCTCTCACACTTTGTAGGTGTTTTGTTTTCTTTCTTTTGCTCTCAAGACTCTAGGACTAGCATCCATTACATTGGTGTTCTTGCAAGTGTTGTGTGGACTTGCTTTAGAGGTATTCCCCATTGGAATCCTTGGTTTCGGTTGCTCACAATATCCATCCGTATTCATCATTGATCAAAGGCAACTAGGGTATGATTCTTATACCATTCTCTTTGATTTTATTTTAGTTTAATTGTATGATTAATATCAAGATCCTTTCATGGTGATAAATATTTTCCGCTGCGTTTTGTTAATTGTTTTAACCGAAAATCACCATTAGAGTATTTGGGCCGAAAAAATTGAACCGAACCAAAAATTACCTGAAACCGAACCAATAACAGAATTCGGTTCGGTTTTCAGTTTATAAAAATTGGCTTTATCGGTTTTCAGTTTATAAAAATTGATTTACTGAGTAATTGACTATTAAGCCTGCATATTCTGTAAATCTGCTGCATTAACAATGAAATTATGTTATTATGCTTTGGAATAAAATTGTTACCTTTATAGTGAGTCATTTATAACAATTGACTTTATGATGTATATTTTGACTTTTTGGTCGAACATGTTAATTTCATAAATGGCTCTCCTGACTTATTTGATTCAGCATGTTAATTATTTTCCACGTATAAGAAAATTGTTATGAATGACTTTTGATTATTTATGTTAAGAAATTACATGTTTGATAATTATTGAGCTAGGGTTTTTATTTTTCTGATTTTGCAAATATTATTGTGCGTTGGTGATTAGGTCACCTCCACATAATTCTTTTAATGCTTGAATTTTGTTTGTTGAGTTGCAATTTCTTCATGTGATGATGCTAATGAAGATGAACTGCAATGAGGAATGGTTGACGGGTCGTAGGAGTTATATAATATAACAAATGACTTAATCAGGTACCAATCCATCTTCTACCAACTAATCACCCAATAGTTCTACATTTTATTTTTTCAAGTTTGTAACTTGGTTGGTGCATACCAACTGGAGTTGCTCTTGGAATATGGCTTTTTTATATATAAAAAACGATCATTTAATTGTTTTAGCTCATTATTAATTTACCCATTTGAGCCATTAGAGAAAATTAAAGAAAGAACTTTTAGAAAGTCATACAGGTCTACAAACCCGCCCGGACATATTTCATAAAGTTGGTACAACAAAGATTCTAAAACTTCCTTGGATCCTTAGTTAGTTGTTGTCTTTGTCTGTTCATAATTAATATGATGTAATCTTATAAATTGTGCCCTTCAGACAACAAGATGCCTTTCAAATTGAATCGGAGGCAGTTTCCTGTTCAGGTATGCTTTGCTATGACCATTAATAAAAGTCAAGGCCAGACGTTGTCTCAGGTTGGTTTGTTTCTGCAAAAACCGATATTCTCACATGGCCAGCTTTATGTGGCTGTATCACGAGTTAAGAACAAGAACGGATTGAAGGTCATTTGTTGTGACACAGATGGGAATTACACTAATTCAACAGCAAATGTCGTTTACAAAGAAGTCTTATTTCGTTTGTAAATTTTATGTAACATTTCTTCATGTATCGAATTTTATTTAACATTTATTTATGTACATCATTATTATGTAATCTTTAACATTATTAATGTATATTCGTATTTTTCTACATAACAAAATTTTGAAGCATACCCGCCCATCCGGGCGGGTTATGAAGCTAGTATATATATATATATATATATATATATATATATATATATATATATATATATATAACTCCCCATGATTATTATTACATTTGACCAAAAAATTTTTGAAAAACAAATTATGATCCACATTTTTTTGCGGAACTTAACAATGATCCATATTTTTTTTGTGGATCATTATTATGATCTATATTTTTTTTTGGATCATTTTTAAATTTTTTTTATTTTTTTTGGATCTTATATGCTGCGATTTTAATGTTTAAAAAAGAAAGTTTTTGAAAAAATTTGTTTTGGATCATTTTTAGAGTTTTTTTTTTGAATCCTCGCAGTCCTCGCCGGGAAGAGAGTCCTCACCGGATCCGGGCCCATATATATATATATATATATATATATATATATATATATATATATATATATATATATATATATATATATATATATATATATATATATATATATATATATATATATATAAGTGGGATCGAGTGAGTACTCTTTTTTGGGTGAGGACTGCGAGGACAAATCTAAGCCTTTATCCAACAAAATTAATGGTTAGGATTCAATGTGAAAAAAAATAAACAATGGTTGAAGTTTGGGGGGTGGGGGGGTGTAAAGTTTACCAAAATAATGGGGGGAAAATAAACAATGTTTCTCCTAATGCCACATGTCAAGCCTTGATTTGATGAGTTTTTTTACCCTCACCTGTATTTTTCGGCCATAACTTTTTTTTCTCATTGTAAAAAAAGAAAAAAAACTAAAAATGACAAAGTTCTTAAAATTGAATTATCTACAAAATAAGTATAGCCATGAAAATTTGAAAAAAAAATCCCGGATAAAATATTGGATCATTGTTAAAGTTTTGAATCATTTTGTTAATTTTGGATTATTGTCATAATTTTGGATTATTTTGTTATTTTTGGATCATTGCTAATCTTGTATAAACATAATTTTGCATAAATAATTAGTCAAATAATATATCATATATAATTTTGGATCATTTTGTTCATTTAGGATCATTTTATTTACTTTGTACGATTGTTAATTTTTGAATCATTTTGTTATTTATGAATCATTGTTAATTTCTGATCTTTTTAAATTTTCATGACTATACTCATTTTGTAGAAATTTAATTATTAAAATTTTAGGCATTTTTAGATTTTTAATTTACAAAAAAAAAGTTATGGGCAATAAACGAAGTGCGGGGGAAAAACCCCACTTTCAATTATAAAAGATCAAGTGGCAAAAGGAAGAATGGGGGTTTCGAAAATGACCTTTATGCCCTTTTTAAGATGAGTGGACGAAAATTATCCTCGCAGTCCTCACCATATATATATATAGTGGAGAGTTATATAGAGAACTCTCTCTATAAATAAAAAGGGTACTTTCGTAATATGACATTTACAATTATGTTTTTTTTGTTTAAAAAAAAGAATTCAAAAAGGAAATAAACTCATCTCTCCATATACATATTAACTGCACACACACATACACGTACAAACATGTGTGTGTATCTTCTCTCTCTCCTCAGTCACAACTCCACCTCCACCGGACCTTCCCTTCTAATGAAAACTTCCGGCAACCATCCATCTTCACAACAGAAACCACCGACGATTTGTATCTTCGGCGGATTACCACCGGCGACCGGATCTGTAACCGCCCTCGTCGACCAGATCTGTAACCACATGTCTTTGTTTTGAAGTTTTCTCTCCATCTCTCATATCTCTCGGAAGAACACCGCCCGTCGACATGCCCCGCCACTGCCGCTCCGTCATCCTCTGGCCCGCAAATGACTATTCCGTCACCGTTTGGCCCTCACATGCCTGCATTTCGGTAATCAACATGGTTAGTATCGATGGCTGCAGATCTAGGGTTTCAGTCGACGGCGGTAGATCTAAGGTTTCAGTCGACGGCGGCACATCTAGGGTTTCAGTCGACTGCGGATCTAGGGTTTTTCAGTCGACGGCGGCAGATCTAGGGTTTCAGTCGACGACGTCAACCACCCGCACCATCGATGTTTTGATTACATGAATGTTTTGATTTTGTGAAGACATCAATGTTTTGATTACATGAATGTTTTGATTTTGTTAAGACATCAATGTTTTATCTGTTTTTAGCGATAATTTTGTGAAGACATCAATGTTTTTTCTGTTTTTAGTGATAATTTTGTGAAGACAGCAATGATGATACATTGATGTATTGAGTTATATTAATGTATAAATGATACATGAATGATGATACATAATATTACATTGATGTATTGTAATAAAATCGAAATTATAAAAGGAAGAATGGTACAAGATCGAAATTATAAAAGAATGGTACATCAAATTACATTAATGTATCGCAGGAAGTATACTAGTCTTCAAACATTCTGATTATCCCTAATAAAATCGAAATTATAAAAGGAAGATATATGGAATACCAAAAAAACCGAAATTATAGGATTTAAATTAATTGTAGGATTTAAATCTCAACATTCCATAATTATAGGATCTAAATTAATTGTGCCTAAAAAACCGAAATATATGGAATACCAGAATTGCCCTTCACATTTAATTAAATGGAAAATATTAATCTAATTTCTGATTGGCTAAAAGGGTAAATGAGTTCTTTATATAACTCACCTATATATATATATATATATATATATATATATATATATATATATATATATATATATATAGGGGAGCGTTCATGCGAGAACCATTATTATTGCGAGAACTGCGAGAACCAATTCTGACCACTTATTTCAATTAATTAGTTTTTAAATTCTAATTATTTTCAATTCTGGAAAATCAAGACCAAATTCAGTTTTCTTAATTAAAATAATAAATCGTGATTCATAATTTCTGCAATTCGTATGTGTTCAATGATGAACACATAATAATAACTTAGGATTTTTAACCTTCTTTTACGTGTTCAATGGTAAACACGTAATTAAAATCATAATTAATTACTGAATAAATGTACAAATTTGTTATCACCAATGAACAAAATTAATGAACACTTTACAAAACCTAACTAAATTCATAAATTGTTGAGCAAATGTACAAATTCTTTGAACGGATCACTAAAGATCACTAATGAACAAAACCCATTGACAGAAACAAGATCACTAATGAACAAAATTACAAATGACCACCATTTGTTGGAGTTTAGCTCGTTAACCTGTCTGATATTGCTGCAATTGTTGTTGAAGAAAGCCCAATCTGTCAAACTGTTAAGAGAGTATACATATACATTGTAACGACCCGAATTTTTGTAAACAAATAAATTGTACAAAAATATGATAAATAAGGATAAATCGTTTAGGGAACGTAGGAATTGGTTTCGTGTCATTCGGACACCGTACGAGAAAGTTATGGACGAAACCGGTTCGAGCTAAAGATCAAAAACTGCAGCCTGTGCTACGTGTGAAGTTCACGGCGCGACCTTAGTTCGCGATTTGGGTAGTTTGGCGCGAAGTAGTTCCCTATCACTTACCGATCGCGAAGTTCGCGTATTCAGCAAAGTTCACGACGCGAACTTGATAACAATCGTGAACTTTGGCGACACCAGCATTAAATTCGGGAAAACTCATTTATTACACACATTAAACCCTAGTTTTTCCCTCTTCTTGTGTGTGAACGATTCTTGAGTGTAAGGTGTCGTTTGGAGCTCAATCTTCATCAAATCTTGGTGATTATTGCTCCTTATTGAAGAACAAAGATTGTCGGTTGGAAGATTTGAGGCATTCAAATCTCGAGAAGTGATATTGGTGATTAAGGAACGCAACAATTGGTTAAGCTTGGCTAAGGTGAGTACATGTGAACTTTCAAAACTGAGTACATAGTTAGTAAATGTTTATAATTAAATGCTTTTATCGAGTCTTTAAGTAATTTAGTTAATTATGTGATTTTTAACGAATTGCTTATGTGATGATGAATCGATTAATTGAATGAGAAATGATGGAGCTATAGGCTCACTATGATAAAAGATAAGTGATGACGATGATGTTGATGTCCCTAGGGCCGTAGTAGATTGGAGGCATTCCGGTTATTACGGTACCTTAAGGTTAGTGGTAGATTGGAGGCATTCCGATTACCCAATACCTATGAGTCCCGGTAGATTGGAGGCATTCCGGTTACCGTGGATATGACGGTCTTGATAGATTGGAGGCATTCCGATTATCTTGACATTGGCCAAATGATGAAAGTAATGAAGTGACTCAAATGAACCTAGTAATATTATTTTAAGTATAAATGATATTATGTTACTAGTTGTTTATCGGGTTTTAAACCCATGTATCTCACGAGGCAATTTTGTCTCACGTACTATGTTTGTGTTTTGCTATGTACTCAGGTTCGGGATCGAAGATCTAGGAGGCCCGTTTAGAAGAGGCCTTGTTGAGATTAGCTCGGTGTTGATGATTAGAGTCCTTATCCTATGGTTAAGATATAATTTGTAACACCGTTTTTGTAAACTCTGATAATCTCGAACAAGAAACCTTTTCGTTTTTTGTAAAACCGGCATTTGATGTTGATACAATATTATGTATTTTTGGATTAAATGATATTTAAATGTTGTTTTGAAAAATGAGGTGTTACATACATTATTAATGACTTGATCATAAGTTTAATTTCGTTCACTAGTGAACATTTTAAACTGTTTTTTTTTTCAATTCGCAAAGCATATATCAGCAAACAACTTTAATAACATATTTTCATAAACATACCATGTCAATTGCCTTTAGTTTAATTAACTTAGCATTTTTATTCATTAAATGAACACTTTCTTTGCTATTAATATCTGTCAGTGCTACCTAATTCAATAAATTAAAATATTTATATACCTGAATGTCCATATTTGTTCGCCATTGCTTTAACCTTATCCGGGTTTCTTCCCATTATTAATTTTTATTTTTGATGAACAAAATCCCAACCAAATAAACACTGTCAGATTTACAATTTAAAATGCACACTTTATGAACTAAATTTATTAACTTTAAAAAAAGCTGATAAACTGAAAAATGATCATCAATGTTAACCTCCACCTTAATACTCCCTCCGTCCCTAAATAAAGTTCCCATTTGTGTTGGACACAACATTTTAGGAGATAGTTAGTGGTGGGGTATTTGGTATTACTTTTGAATAAAATATAAGGTTTGATTGGAGAGAGAAAGTGTTTTAAGAGATAGTTAGTAGTGAAAATATTGGTAATAATATTATTATATTAAGTGGGTCCCTTAAGTTTGAGAAATGAGAACTTTATTTAGGGACAAAACTTGAAGGTGAAATGGGAACTTTATTTAGGGACGGAGGGAGTACATTTTAAGAAAAATTAAAACCCTACATCATTAAAACCTAAAAAAAACCCAAAGAAAACTTAAATAATTGAAACCAAAAGAATCCCTACAAAAACGATCAACAATGTTAACACTCACCTACAAAATCCCAAAAAAGCGTAACCTTTTTTTCAAACACATAAATCAGACAAAATAAAAAATGGAAAATTGCAACCCTAAAACCATAACCATCGTTAAAACCCTGTCCATTTGTTCAAGATCAGAAATCGGAACCATAAAACCATAAATCGTTAAAACCCTGGCCGTTTTTTCAACAACATAAATCGAAAAACCCACATAAAGCCCTAGAGGTTTCATCAATACTAGAAATCAGCATAAATAATCGAAATCGGGGAAAAAATTGAAATCGAACCCTTAAATCGTACCTAATGTCTTTCTTCTGGTGAATGCCGACCCCAGATTTGTCATTTTGCTGGCTTTTTTGTTCGATTTCAATGGTTTCCTTCGATTTCTTCAAGAGAGATAGATATCGCCTTTTTCTTCTACAGAGATGGCGAGCGTGGTGGGTGGGGGGTTTGTTGATTAAGGGAGGAAAAAGATTACTGTATTTAATTAAATGAATTAATTCCCTAATGAAAGGGTTTTATTGACGGAAATACCCTTGAAACCAGCTATTTTTTAAAATTTAGGCTTTAAATTTTGAAAGAATTCCTTTTCAATCTCATCCACTCGTCTAAAAATCTAATGATCATAAATGGTTCTCGCATGGACGCTGATCACACACACACACACACACACACACACACACACACACATATATATGAATACATGCATGAATGACATGCATGCAACCCAATATTTGGGGTCCCTCATCAAATACATTAATGTGTCTTCCATGATCATTTCATTTCAAAAATCAATGGTTTAGATTGAGTTCTGCTGGTTCTGTAGCCTTAATTGGTTCTGATTCTAATTCTACACTATATATATATATATATATATATATATATATATATATATATATATATATATATATATATATATATATATATATATATATCTTTATATATAATAAAAGAAAGCATTTTTGAAAACTCGCCACGTCACTCTTGCCATGTCAATATTACGTCATAATTCATCTGCCACGTCATAGCCACGTATCACGTAGGGTTCGATAGGAAAAACCCTAGCTGCTCTTCACCAACAACGTTTCTCTCTCGATCATCTACTGCCGATACATCTCTCTTTTTTCTTCAATTGGTTGTATTAATCGATCGATTGGTGCGGAATTATAAGCTTTTCTTCAAGCGGTCGATTAATGCTCGATGTATGTATCCATTTCCGATTTCTAGGTTTTTGATGAATGTTAGTTTTTATTGTTCGATCTGTTTGAGTTCGTGATGTTAAACGCTGTTTCAAGAGACGAGTTTTTGTGGTTCCAATTCCTCCAAACGCAAAATTGGACCTTTATCTGTTGGCTAAACCGCTAAACTCAAACACTGCGGAATTATAAGCTTTTCTTCATCATAGGTTTTAAATAATTGGTTTGATGTTGTTACTTGAGGGCATAAGTATGGGTCAGTACTCATGTTTGCTCATTCATGTTTGTATGTGTTTGTTATGTGATGATATTAAAGCATGTGAACAATTTACAATGGACATTTGCATCAATTCCTTGTGTTAAAACTTTGCAATTTGTGTTTTCAGTTCTCTTCTGTTCTGGTATGTTCTGAATCTATCATCAATTGATTATTAGCGATTTAACTATGACACTGGACTAGCGGATGAAAGTAACTATAATTGAGATTGATTGATTTGCCCTAATTTGACACTTGAATTGTAGTCATATACTTGCTAACATTATTGTTGCAGGTATTCATGTTTTTTATTTCCAAGCATGTTCCATGTGGACGTCATTTGGATTTTATGTAATTGGATTGCTATTTGAAACAGCTTCAATTGTGTCTTTGCTGATTGTTCATGGTAACTGCATTTGGTATTCGAATTGAGGTATCTGCAACTTCTAATAATATAATTTAGAGATGGGACACACTATAACATTTTCTCTGTTCTTTAGTTAATAATATAATTTAGTTATTTTCACTCTTTAATCTTTCGGAAGTACAAAGATGGGTGACACAATTTGAAGATTACAACTTCTACTATATTTCATCATGGCTATTTTTAATATACTATTTTCATTGTTCAAATATCTTTCATATGTTATGGATGTAAATACACCAATTGCATATTTGTTTAGATGATGTACATGATTTATTGTCCGCAGTTATCAGGAAATCATCTATCTTAAGAAGTTGACTCAAGGATTAAATTATAAGATGTTTAATCTTATAATTAAATATGCAAAGGCTCATAGTTGTTTCTGTATTTATATCATCTCAATTTGAATTAATCAATTGTATAATCCACTGTTTCATGTTTATTTTTTGTTATCTTATCAATAATAATAAGTTCGGAGATTGAATTAAATTTATATTTGACTTTTGACCGATGGTGGAGATTTTGGTCTGCATTTGTTAATCAGAACCAAATACTTAGGTCAAATGATGTTTATATTTGAGTATTGTTCTCTGAGTTCATTAATTTTGACCCGTTTACTTGTCAATGGGTCAATTTAGGGCAAGTTTGATCGATTTAGGGTGTGTTGCATCTTAAACGAGTCAAAGAAAAAAAAAGTTTTAATATGTCATCCTTCCTGAAGCCAAAGGGCCATATGGTAATTAAATTAATACATATGTTTATTATTTTATAACTTATTTAATATTTTTTTAAACTATGAAATTATTTCAATGGTACAAAATTTTCAATAAATAAAGTATTCATAATTAAAAGATTACAAAAATATTTTAAAGTTTTTTACAACAATTGCGGGTGACTTATAAAATTTCATAAAATTTCTATGTTATGTGTAGTGAATGTTATTATCACCTGACTAGAAAATGCCGTCATTACAAGGTCCATTTTACATTATAAAAGAGAAGATTCAAGAGTCTGTATGGCTTTTTACTAATTATATTTATTTGTATGCTTCTAAGCCAAACCATCTGATGATAATGATGATAAAATTTCAGTTAGTGGTTAGATTGACAAGTTCTTAAATACTTTTATTAGTTTACATCATTTTTCATCATTTTAAATAAACCTCTTATTGAACACTTTTAATTAATTTCATCATTTAATCAGGTGGGCAATGGAAAAAAAGCAGTTGGTGGTTCATAAAGAGTGGGGATCACCGATAACTAATGGGGATGTCACATAATCAACAGAAACGGGAAGCCTTTCTTCCGGGTGTAGGAATGAAAGGTTACCCGGCCAGAAACTTCAATCAATCCTATGGCATTGTGAAATTAATTTTTCGAAATATAAAATAATATCAGGAAACAATTGTAGAAGCAACCAGTATTTTGCTGAACATAATGATGATTTTATATCATCTGTTAAGTAAATGAATTAATTAGCCTGTTATTTTATAACTTTGATTAGATATAATTTTATTTATGATGTATGGTTTTTGAAGGAAGCATGATGAAGAACCGGATGAAATGAGGGAACATATTCAAACGATAGGAAATGTTGGTCTTATGATAAATGAAGAGCTGTTGATCACTCAGTTTTGACTGCTGGTCATGTGTTTAATGTTTATTTGCCACTTCTATTTTATATATATTATTATGATTAATATTTCAGGAGCCGATTATGGATGAATTGGGTATGGAGATGAAAGTACATCGAACTGTCTCGACTTCGTGCACGTAAATATTATCAATTTTAATTACTTTAGTAGTAGTCAGCTTGGTACTGTGTGTTGTGATATCATGCAGAATAAAAGCGGGTATGGTAATGAAGAAGGCTGGTATCAAGGGGAAATTGATGATGGTATTAGTTTACCACCATCAGTTCCATTTGATCATTTGATGTAAAAATCTATTGCTTGCATTACCATCAATTGATGGTGGTAAAAATTTACGGTTTACTTATAAAGTATTTAAGTGTATTTGTAATTACCACTTTTGTGGTTTGCACAAGTTAAAGTTTGCCCTTATACAACTTTGATTTAAAATTTCAAAAATTATGACTTATAAAAGTCAAAATATTGCAGACAAAGAACCAAACAATCTTAAGTCCAAACCACAAATGTAAGTCGGTATGCCGGGTTATATATATTTATTTCTAATGAGTTTTACAAGTCACCCGTGATTTATCACGGGTTATAGGCTAGTATATATATATATATATATATATATATATATAATATATATATATATATAGGGTGCGATTCAGCGCAGAACCGATTTAATCGACAGAACCACAGAACCATCATGCAGCCAATCAGATTGCAGCAAATTATAATTAAAATGTTTTTAATTTTAAAAATCGGAAAGGGTATTTATGTCAACTTGCAACATCCGTTGTATATGGAAACGTTATAATTTAACGCTGTAGTCCTTAAAACAAGGGGATTCAGTTTTTTCAATCATCAAAAACCCCTGCCGTTATTTTTTCAGTCGATCGTTCTACATGAACCTTAAAGATCGATAAAAATCAATATTACCTATAGAAGAAAAATGAATAACGAGCAAGGAATATCAATTAATTCATAAGAAAACATGAATGAAGACTACTATGAACAACGAACACCTAAAAATATAGCAGAGTATGGCGATGAACCGCAGGGTATGTTTTTTTGTTTTTAACATCATTAACTGAGGCGTCGTGAAATCGTATGGGATAATTTTGATTATTTTTAACATCATTAACTGTATGTTTGTTGAATGTCTATTTTTTAAGTTCAATACATTTGATGTTAAACGACATTTAATTCTTTCTATTCAATACATTTGATGTTAACGACAGTTAATTCTGCGAATTCAAGATATGTTGAATGTTTGGTAAATTAGGTTAGATTGCATTATATGTTGGTGACATTGAATGATTTTGATGAAAATATAATAGGGTAAATCAATTATAAGTTAGTGCATTGGATGTTCATGACCGGTATGTACAGTTATGGAAAACAGATTAATAAAGTAAGAAGTAAATGATATGGAACATATAACATGTAGTGTGTTATTGTAACATAGGATGTTTTGTCAGAAAATTCGATGATTTTCGAGGGCAGCTTTTCAATATAGGATGTTTAACATCAATTAATTCACAAGAAAACATGAATGAAGACTACTATGAACAACGAACACCTAAAAATATAGCAGAGTATGGTGATGAACCGTAGGGTATGTTTTTTTGTTTTTAACATCATTAACTGAGGCGTCGTGAAATCGTATGGGATAATTTTGATTATTTTTAACATCATTAACTGTATGTTTGTTGAATGTCTATTTTTTAAGTTCAATACATTTGATGTTAAACGACATTTAATTCTTTCTATTCAATACATTTGATGTTAACGACAGTTAATTCTGCGAATTCAAGATATGTTGAATGTTTGGTAAATTAGGTTAGATTGCATTATATGTTGGTGACATTGAATGAGTTTGATGAAAATATAATAGGGTAAATCAATTATAAGTTAGTGCATTGGATGTTCATGACCGGTATGTAAAGTTATGGAAAACAGATTAATAAAGTAAGAAGTAAATGATATGGAACATATAACATGTAGTGTGTTATTGTAACATAGGATGTTTTGTCAGAAAATTCAATGATTTTCGAGGGTAGCTTTTCAATATATGTGTGTTAACATGCAATGTTGTAACAAACAATGCATGAATGAGTTACTTAAAATTGTGTTAATTAATTAATTATGTTTTGTTTTGAAATGAAAAGCAGATGTTGATACAAGTGTTTTAGAGCTATTGCCAACACCAGAAGGTACTAAATATTGGATGATAATGGTAATGAAGAAGACGATGAAAGCACCAATGATGATGAATCGGATGATTGTTACAGTTCTGAATAATTTATATTATATTTTGGTGGCGAAAATATTTTGTATTATAACATGTTTTGGTTGTTAAAATTTTTTATTTATAGACTTTATGTTTCAAAGAATATGCAGTTTGTTTTAAATATTGATGTCATAATGTTGTAGCCGATATTTACGTTATTTGACAGGTTTAACAGTATATAGATTTAGGTTAGTATTTGTAAAACAATTGCTGCATGTGATGTTGGATATGCATGATAAATACAATTATACATGTCTCTTAGCCGATGATGAATCCATATAATGATGCATAACAATCCAATACCAATTACATGATTTTGAGTTGCCACATATTATAGGATAATCAATTGTAAAAAGTAAAGTTAAAACCTACATAGTTACATGAAAGTGTGTGAAATCAGATCGGGTTACATGCAATTGTAAAATGTTTCAATAAAGTAGTCTACTAAAATGTAGCATAATTATTTATTTACATGTAGCTGTTAACCTACAAATCAAAAGTGATCATAAATTTCTTAAACAACCAAAAACAACCAATATTCTAACTGAAACCAATATTCTAACTGAAACAACCAGTGTTATAACTAAGTAAACGAAAACAACCATTGGCCTAAATAAACGAAACCATAAATTGATTTACATGTAGGTGTTAACAAACTAATCTAAAGTGATATTATGTCTTAAACAACCACCATTTGAACCATAAACAACCACTGTTCTAAACCAAAAACAACCAATGTGCTTAATAAAACAAGCATTGGTATTAAACAACCACTTCCCAAGAAAAATGATACATGATAATTCATTTATCCTTAAACATCGAATGTTTTAAACATTTAATCAACCACCAAAAAAGCAAAAACATCAAATGGGATAAACATCCAAAAACACCCATTGTTCTAGTTGATTGAAAGGAAAGATGTAGCTATTAAGAGACAACTTGAAAAAAGCTACATTTTAATCCAACTACATGTAACCATAAAAAAGTACGAAAATATTGAAAGCCAAACATCAAAACCCAAAGTAATCCAAAAAGTACAAACCCATAAACATATGAAACATGAAATGTCTAAAGCAGCAAAAAACTGACATTGGTCATATTGAGCAAGAAAAACAAGTTGAGTCATCCGTCACCCCTTCTATCTTGCAGCTTCATCGATCTTTGTTTTCATTTCCTTCTTCAATATGTTGGCCTCAGACATAAGAATACAGGTAACATACTTTTGCTTCAATAACTCCAACTGGTTTTCAAACTTTACCTTATCACCATCAAAACCACTTACAAATTTCCTTAAATCCTGACCGAAATACGCCTCCATAATTCGCATAATAACTAAACCATTGATAGTTTTCCTATATCGGAATGATTGCCAAGGAAATTCTGCAACTTGCAATTGAGCCATATGTGCTATAGTATTCCCTTTCTGGCATTTGATGGTTAAAAGATATCTTCCATATAGTGTTTGCTGTTTATGAAACAATGGAAAAATGTCAATTACCTTAGTTTGGTGTTACAACAATAATAAAGCTGTGTAAAAGACCAGAAAAGTAAATAAGCAAATTTATGTGTTAAAATATAAATTAATAAAAGGAGCTTACGATTAGGATAGCAACATTGGTTGTTTTATACTGCCATCCGACACGTTTAATTATCTTCCCTATTGCGTGTGCATTTTTCTTTCCATCAAACAACACAACCGCACCAGATCTCATGTTAAACGTAATCAATAATAGTTGACCATGATTGTTGACAGGTATAAAAACCTGTCATAAAATCATACTAATTAATAAACCAAACCAATTAAAATAATAATAAACACCTAACTTACCAAATCAACCGTTGTAACCTGCTTTTTGTCAATGGTATGCTTGCGAAAATTGTCCATATATTATTTGAAATACGATGCCTGATGAGACTCAGTTAGCATATTAATGTCGTTACCTTCTTGTACCTATCAGTAAAAAAACATTGAAATTTAAAACATTTAATTTATATATAGCTGAATACAGAGTAAATTTATTTACCATTTCAAACACAGGGAAAACTTTAATAAGTAGGCTTAAATATCTGAAACATCTAATGAACTCAGTATAGATAAGTCAATAAAACTAGTAATTTTGTTTGGTATCTAACCTAAAAATGTGAACCCATTTAATTTCTATCGGTACAAAACATCATACGATACAAAAATTCGTATTTAAAATCAAACATCTAATGCATTCAGAATCACATGTCTCAATAAAATAGTCATTGTTTGTGTATTTAACCTAACAATCTGAAACAAATGATTGTTTCTAAATCCGTATGAAACAACTGATCAAACATCTAATGCATTCATTATATGTTTTTGTATTTTAATCAAACAATCTGATACAAAATGATTGTTTCTAATACCGTATGATAATAAGTATGAAAAAACTGATTATCATCAAGCTACATCCAATTACATATACGATTAAATCGAATAAACTTACAGATAAAATTCAAGACTTCAATTACAGAATCGCGTTTAAATGTACATATTACATAATCGCAGTTAAATGTACATATTTAATCGCAGTTAAAATGTACTGATTATCATCAAAATTATTTCAGAAAACTTAAATTGGATGTCGAATGAACACACCTACGTTAAATGTAGCGATTAAATCGGCTATAAAATGTAAATAAGAACAATAGAAGATGATTTAATCAAAAAACGCTAACCTGACATCATTATTGAGTCTTCAATTGCAGAATCGGAGCACCTCTGATCACGATACAAACCCTAATTTTGAACGACAGACGGCTAGGTGTTGAAATCAAAGGGTTTTCGGGTTTTAGAAATTGGAAAATCAAACAATGTCAATAATCTCGGATATTCAGTTGACAAATTTAGGTTTAACCGATTAGGAATGTGCGATGAACACCATTACATTCTTCTCCGAAAATCTTGCACACTATGGAATTTAGCATTGAATGAGATATCGGTTTTCCTAAACTGAATATACGCTCCATTTAAACTTCCGAATATACCCCTAATCTAAATAAATTATCGGTTATTTAATTAATAAACAAACCAAAATAACCATAAAAAAACAGCCGTAGATCAAAACATGGACGGTTTAGATTAATCAAAAAATTGGTTCTATGATTCTGTCGCTAAAATCGGTTCTGCGCTGAATCGGACACTATATATATATATATATATATATATATATATATATATATATATATATATATATATATATATATATATATATATATATAGGAATGAGTTCTTTTGATAATTAATATATTGTGTGAGAATGAGAGAATAAATCTCAGCAATTGATTTGGGTGAGCCCGGCAAAATTTTCCATGCGGCACGAGGGGCACATGTGCCCTGTTTAATCATCGATGATTACCCTATGAATACATATAGGGTAATCATCGATGATTACACTAATTCTCACTTTCTTACGATTTTTCTAATTCTCAAAGAAACCCTCTCTCTCTCTATATATATATATATATATATATATATATATATATATATATATATATATATATATATATATATATATATATATATATATATATATATATATACACACCTATAAGAATGAGTTCTTTTGAGAATTAATAGATTGAGTGAGAATGTGAGAATAGATCTTAGCCACTGATTTGGGTGGATTTGGGGCTCACGGCTCGATAAAATTTGCCGGGCAGCGTGAGGGGGCACATGTGCCCTTTTTAATCATCGATGAACCCTATGAATACATATAGGGTAATCATCGATAATTACACTAATTCTCTCATTCTTACGATTTTTCCAATTCTCAAAGGAACCCTCCCATATATATATATATATATATATATATATATATATATATATATATATATATATATATATATATATATATATATATATATATATATATATATATATATATATATATATATATATATATATATATATATATATATATATATAACATAAACATAAAATTGATATTTGATATAGAACTTGAACATAAGCGAACGTAAACAAACATTAACAAACGCACACTAACAAACAACCATTCACGAACGAACATAGACTCATGTTCACGAATGAAATTGAGCGAACAGACCTCTATTTGTGTTCGTTCGTTTAATAAAACGAACACCAATTCTTGTTTCTGTTTGTTTAACTAAACGAACGAATATAAACGAACTCGTGCCAAATGGTTCACAAATGGTTCGTTGAATGTTCAGTTCGTTAAGAGGCCTAACTAAAATGGTACCATGTAATTAAAAATTAACACCGGCGTAAAAGTAGCTTCTGGCAAATTTTCGACCCTTTTGACAGGTGCCAGAGATTTTCGATGGCATCGACAAAGTTCTTGAACATATGATAACACGAATATCACTTGAACTCAAAATACGATCAGGTTGTTCGATTAAACTCCATTTCAGCTCCAAATTGATTGATTTTCATTATGAAGTGTGAGGCTTATAGATCTAAAAACGTTTTTATGAAGGACTAAAGCCTAAAAAAAATTTAAGGTCTAGAATCAATAAACAAAATGCCACTATATTCATGAAAAGGTCTCCTGGACCAGATCACCCTCTTCTCTTTTAATTTGATTTTAAATAGGACTAAACGGTCCATTTTAATTGTAGTATTTGGTAATGTAACCATCCTCTTGTTATATACAATCTTAAATATATATATTTCAGAAATGATCTCCTGAACACGATGGTGGGTAGTGCGGTGGTGTGTTCTTCTCGTCCCGTCTTGCGGTGTTGCTCAAGTTCGAGCATGCTCTGAGCGGTTTCAAACGGTGGAAGGGTTTGGTGGATATAGGAAGCAATCGTGTCAAACTCAGTAGGAAGACCTCGAACAAGTTGAAGTACCAACCATTGTTCAGAGACGGTGGCATCGAGATCTTTAAGTTGAGTGGCAAGATCCCTTAATCGTTGACTGTATGCTTGAAGGGAGGACAAAGATTCAAGCTTGAGATTGTTGAATTCTTGTTCAAGAGAGGCTGCGCGGGCGCCTTTGTTGTTCAAGAATATGTTGCGGACTCGGGTCCAGGCCTCGTAGGCGGTGGATTCATCTTCCAGGACACGGGGAAGGAGATCATCGGACAAGGTGCTATAGATCCATTAAAGCGCGTGTGCGTCAATCTCGTTCCATGTTGCGAACTTGGGGTCAGTGGCGGCCGGTTTAGGCGAGCCATCAATATTGTGGCATAAGACCTTGTATCCGCGGGCATGGAGTTGGAATAGCTTAACCCACGATGAGTACGTGACTTTCGTTCCATCCAACACCCTAACTTTGTTTTGGATGTTGGTGACGGTGTAACCAGGGTGAAGCTTGGTGTCTGATGGAGTCATGGAGGAGGATGGTTGATCGCTCGTCATCGTAGTGAGGACGAATGTGAGCCAGAATCGGAAAACCCAAAAAAAAAACGAAGAGGTGGCCGACGATCGTAATCGGGACGGCTTGGGTTCTTGGGAGGGTAGGGTTTTTAGGCTCTTGATACCATATTGGAAATCAGTTGTTTCATTGAATTCGAATGATGTACAATACAAGGATTATATACAAAACTGTCCTAACTATCTAATGGAAAGATAATCACTAAATTAATACAGAATATTTTAATCAATCTCTATCTATAATAGAAGATATATACAATATTTAATAAAGATATACTTCCTCCGTATCAAAATAAGTGAATCACTTTCTTTTTTGGGGTGTATCAAAATAAGTGAATCACTTTTCTTATTTGGTATGTTTTATATTTAAAATTTGTAACATCCCAAAAATCGAGGAAAATAAAAAAAAAATAATTAATAAAATAAAGTATTTTCCAAAGTACAAGTACTTAAAACCGGTCCCAACTCATTAATTAATAAAACAAACCGTCTTAAGGTCTTAAATGCGGAATAAATAAACGAAAGGTTTTAAAAACGTGTTTGACTCGAAACAAACATTTAAATCCAAATCCCTATCGATATCTCGACACAGCTCATCATCCATGAACCTTCTCTTTGCCTTTCCATGAATCTCAAATATAGTTAGTTAGTTTTATTAACGTGTTGACTCATACAACATGTACTCATATAAAACTAACAACTCAAGTATATCATCTCATAGATATATAACCACATAGCACAACCCAGTGCATAACAACTCAAAATCAAAATTCAAGTACACATATCATTCACATAATGATATGGTACACAGCTCAGTTACTCAGTATCCATATCTCAGTTCAGAATATGGATACTGAGTAACTGAGGTAAAGCTAAAGCGAGCTGGAAAAGTGGAAAAGTATCTGTAAACCTAAAGATCAAGGGGGTCTGGGAATTAAAAATTTAAGCCTTTAGAATGTAGCTCTGTTCTGTAAGCATATTTGGAATATTGCTTATAAGAAGAATTCTTTATGGGTAGATTGGGTTTACACTGTTAAACTGAAAGGAAGAAGTATTTGGGACATCACCCCAAAGAAAAGTGACAGCTGGATGTGGAAGTCTGTTCTTAATCTTAGATGCAAAATAAGAAACTATGTAATCTCTGTTATTGGGGATGGAAGAAATACTTCTATGTGGCATGATAATTGGGATGATATTGGTCCATTGAGTAATATTATCTCTAAAAGGAGCATATATGATGCAAGACTTGGTGATGATGTAACTGTTAAGAACATGATAGACAATGGTGTTTGGAAGTGGCCTGGTGAGTGGTATAAAAAATACCCTAATTTGACTAATGTGATAGTTCCTAGTTTAAATAACAATATTGCAGATATGGTGAAATGGAAATCTGTTAATGGGAATATAGGTAAATTTGATGTTAAGACAGCCTGGGAAGTTTTGGACATCAGTAATACTAAGGTCAGTTGGTATAAACTGGTGTGGTTCTCTCATGGGGTGCCTAGATATGCATTTATTTTGTGGCTTGCAGTGTTAGGGAGGTTGCAGACCCAAGACAGAATGTTGAAATGGTGTAAGAATAATAAGCTGATTTGCCCTTTATGTAACCAAGGGAATGATTCCCATAGTCATCTGTTCTTTAACTGCAGATACTCTCAGGAGGTTTGGGGCAATTTATAAAGGATGATCAAACCAAGTCCTATAAATAATGATTTGGATAATATTGTTGACAGTTTTTGCCCATAATTCTTGTAATAAAAGTATTAATAGCATTCTGAGAAGGACTGTGTTAGCTGCAGCAGTGTATTTTATATGGAGAGAAAGAAATGAAAGAATTTTCAAGGGTATTTGCAGGCCGTGTGATGTTCTTATCAGTGTAATCAAAGATCAGATCAAGTACTGGCTGCTGAGTCTGCATGTGAAAGCCTCAAGGAATATTCCGAGAATTGAAAGTGAATGGCAAATTAAGATGAAGATTAATCTTTGTTTTGTGTTTTTTTTTTGGCAGTTTTGTCTGTGGTGTTTGTTTGTGTTTGTATTTGGTCTTTTGAGAACTGATGTATGATTGACTTTATCTATATATATATCTCGGGTTTGCTAGGAGGGGTGATGGCTATGTCGAAGCTCTTTCGTAGTTGATCATTTTTTTGAAGAAAAAAAAAATCTCAGTTCAGATGACGAATACAATAAATAACACACAGTACATCCACAAATAACAAGCTCATCTCAAAGCAATAGCAATTCATGACATATAGGACATAATCATGAAGTGAATGTAAATGCAAGTTTATAGTGAGATCACCCACCTCGAATAAACGTATGCTCCTAGGAGTATCCTCAGCATGTACAAGTCACAACTCAGTTCCTAGAAGGTCCTACATCACATAATAAGGCTAGGATTAAAGCTCGGCTAAAAGCTCACCTCATAGTAATCTGCCAGAACCCGACACCCCCGCGGGAACTGTTATAACTCCCAAACCGTGTATTAGATTATTCCCAAATTTTAACCACTGTTAGAAAACTCAGATTACTCCAAGTTACTGTCTCACGACCCCTTCCCAAAACAGACTCTAAGTCTCTCAAAAACTGGATAAAAAAACAGGATAGCTGAACCGAGAAAGCTTTTGCGACACTTTACTAAAACAGAGATATCTTTTAAACCGTAAATCAGATTAGCGAGCCGTCAGCGGCACTGGAAAGAGGACTCAGAAAACAAGGGACCATTACTGGCCAAAAATCCAGAAACGTATTTTAAGTGTGTTAAAAACAGACCCGAACATGACCAACAGAATCTGCCTAAAATTCAGCATATCGTTTAAAACACGTTTTTCAAACCCGACATCAACCCGTTTATTCCTGAGGCGCCCGACAGCCCCGAATTTCATTTTAAACACAGAACATGTTTATAATTAATTTATTCTCTTCTTTTAAAATTCTTTCTCGGTTTAGGAAACCAAGAACCTAAAGGTTCGGTTTCCGGGTTTCTCGATCAATAAAACGTTTAGCAAATTTATCAACAAGTTTTAACCCAACCCTTGACCCGACACTTATAAACTCAGTGCCCAATAACGACCACAATATGCACCCTGAACCCACGAGAATAACGACACCAAAATAGTTTACTCTAGACTCGATTGCTAGTTGAAAATGACACATCATTGATTTAAACAAGTCAACGATACACAAGTCAACGATTTTCACAATTTAAACTCACAAAACCCCGAGCCCTATTGCTCATTCATAGCCCTGCACCAAGACGGGAATATGCTCAAGACAGAATTATAAATCGAATGGAACAAGGAAGATTTAACTACCGAATGGAAGATTGGTTCGGCTTGAAAGATTGCTCGGAAGGATCGATTTGAAAACCCCAAACCTTCTGCTCGGAATCACTACATGCCCACACAGAACAGATTATAATTAAGACAAAAACAATACACTAACTGATGAGAGAACAGGGAACAAGAACTACCGAAATAAATTGCCACTCAACTCGTGACCTGCTCGATTAAACCCGACGACACTTCCACTTGATCAGATTAACCTTTGCTTCTCGAATCCCGCCTCACCGATTCTTAATAACAACAAATCAGAATTGGAGATGCTCGGACCCGACACCACCAACACTTGGTGTTCTTGACTTACTGATTGTTTGTGCACACAATACCCCCACACACGAAATTACACTATGCATAAGGAAGGTCCCTCTAATCGATTTATTGCTGCCTCACGCAAGAAATTGCACCAAGTATAATAGTATGACGGTGTCACCGAAAAATAATTCCTAAACACACACAAATCCAGTCTCAAATTAACTGGAGGTGCTTGCCGTCCAATTTCTCATGCTACACCAACACACGTCACAATTAAAAAAAGTGGTGCTTGATTATGTTTCTTGTTGATTTGTGGCCATCCAACGAGGAGGAAAAAGGGGAAATGGAGATGCTGAAAGCCGACGGCTGCTCTAGTGATTAGGGTGAGATTGAGGTGATAATTGGTTTAAATGTGTTGGATAACGGATTAAGGCTTCTTAATTTGGACCGGACCAATTCTTAAAGATTTCCAACTCAGGCCTCATCCCACATCTTCTAGCCGGCCTTGTGTATACACACAACTCACGACATGCACTCGCAATTAGAACTCGGGAAAATAATAAAACGTGTAAGTCATTTAATTACTCTATGTAATTAAATAGCTCCAAATAAAGAATATGGATCAAGAAAGAAGCATCCTTATTTGAAGAAGCTAGAAAAGGGTTGCATTTTCGTAAAATATACATATAAACACACATATATATACATATATGTACATATACATAAATATTTAGACCATAGATATATATATATTTTCACATGTATACCCTCGATATGTATATATATACACACATATATATACGGTATGTATATGCATTTTCGTAAACGAAAATGCAAGTTCCGATATGAAAATGCAAATGCAAGTTATGTAAAATGCATGTGTATATATACATATATATATAGGGCATGAATATGCATATATATAATATATATGGTCTAATTATATATGTATATATACATACATGTATGTATATGTATACATATATGTATATTTTACGAAAATGCATTGCTTCTTCAACTTCTTCAAATAAGGACCCTTTTCTATGGATCCATACTGTTGGAGCAAAACACAGATCAACTTATTACTGATGCTGCAGTTAGTACTGACAACTTAGTACTGATGGGGCAGAACATATTACTACTGATGAAGTTGATGCTGGTGTATACTATAACTTAGTTACTACTGATCTTGAAAAGACTGAAGATACTACTGATCTTAGTAGTTACTACTGACGATGGTTTCTAGACTTACTACTGATCACCAAGTTTACTACTGATGTTACATATTTACTACTGGTGATGAGTTTTACTACTGATACGCGTTTTTGAAGAATATCAAGTCCGAGATCTTCGTAGAGATAGTTATAGAATGTAAATCAATGTATATTTTTATTATTAGATGTAAATCAAATCCTAGAATAACTAGGGTAAATAGTTTAGCTTCAAGGACTATTATAAATAGTTCCTTACGAATTGTAAACGTACGTGTGTATTGTTAACTTGATAATATACATTGAAGCTTTTTGTGAAACTGTGTTCATAATACTTTGCATGTTATTTACAGTTAATTGTTCTTAATTACATTGATATAGTGTTGATCCGCTGCAACTTCTATATTCAATTAGATCTAAGGTGTTTATTAACTTGTCTATAGTTAATCGATCCTGACAAGTGGTATCAGAGCATATTGGTTCTAGATCTACTATTTGTTAAGAACAACAAAAAGTTTTAATCTTTAAAACACACACATTGTTAATCATGTCGGATAACAATGAAAGCACTCAGGCCAACAAAATCCCCATTCTCACTCCCAATAACTTTGGGATGTGGAAGAATCGTATTAAGCAATACATGCTTATTACAGATTATTCTATGTGGGAAGTTGTCCTTGAAGGAAACAAAACTGGTCCTGGTCAAGCAAGCAGCTCTGCAACTGAGGCAGACAAACTTAAGTGTGAGAAGGAAAAGAAGGACAAGGGAATCGAACTCAAAACTCTAAGCACTCTCCTACTGGCCATTCCTAATGACTATCAACATCTCTTTGTTGAGTATGATGATGCAAAGATACTATGGGAAGCACTGGAGAAGAGATTTGTTGGGACCAAGAGCACCAAAAGGAACATGAAGTCTGTTCTCAAACAAGACTTTGAAAATTTCAAAGGAAAACCCAATGAAACACTCACTCAAGTGTTTGACAGATTCAACAAGCTAATTGGTGAACTTAACCAGGTTGGGGTTAAGATGGATCAAGAAGATGTCAACATGAAGTTGCTAAGATCTCTTAGTGAAGAATGGGCCATGTATACTGTGGTATATAGACAAAGAGATGCTTTAGAAGAAAAAGAGTTGGATGAACTCTACAATGATCTCAGAGTATTTGAAACTGAGGTAAACCAAAACAACCCTTCTATTTCTTCTAATAATGCTGCATTTGTCTCTAGTACAGGTCAAGGTCAGGAAACCTCTATAGGAAAGGCTGCAGATTCTGAAGATGCTGCAAGAGAATCCTTCTTCACTAGTCATGTGCATACTGCATTGATTAGTGATGACTTGGAACAATTGAATCCAGATGATCTTGAGGAGATGGATCTTAAATGGCAGATGGCTATGCTGAGTCTAAGGACAAAAAGATTTTTAAGAGAACTGGTAGGACAAGCCTCAACTTCAATAAAGGTGACAAAGCAGGATTTGACAAGACTAAAGTCAAATGTTACAACTGTAACAACCTTGGTCACTTTGCAAAAGAATGTCCTCAGCCAGACAAAAGATCAAAATCAACTGCTCTTGTTTCACAACAAGGACAAGGTTATGACTGGAGCTTCCAAGCAGAAGAGCATGCTCAAAATCAAGCTCTCATGGCCTTTACTGACAACAAAACTGAGGTAAAACCTAAACCTTGTACTTCTGAATGTGCTAAAATTGTTAAAACCTTAGAAAAAGAAAACACTAAATTAAATGAAGATTTAGCAAAAGCAGTCAGAAGAAATCATGAGTTTGATAGTGTGATTGCTGATCAAGAACATCAAGTTAAGGTGTTTATTAACTTGTCTATAGTTAATCGATCCTGACAAGTGGTACACAAATAAAGGTGTACAAGATGATTGATCAACGGATCAAGGAAGAATTGCTTCAAGCCGTGGATGAGAAAGAGTTTTATGAAACAAAAAATAAAGAACTAACAAGTAAATTAGAAGAATGTCAGCTTGAAATTGAACAAAATAAATTAACAATTAAAAAGTTTGAAAGAAGCACTAAAATTCTTGATGAATTAACTAATAATCAAACTACAGAAAAGGTTGTTCATGGGGTGGGATATCATGCTGTACCACCTCCACATAAATTCATTCCTCCACTGAAAAACAGTTCAGAAAGAATCATTAATGATTTAAAAACTGACAATCAAACTGAATCTAATACTGAAACATCTGAATCAAATGATTCTTCTGATGATGAGCAATCAATTGAATTTACAGTATCTCAAACTGAATCACCAAAATCAATTGATACAAGCTTTCACACAGCTCAAAGTCCAAATGAATCTCCCAAATATAATGCAGAAAATGTACCAAAAATTTTAACAAGGGGGAATGAAAGAAACAAAAAACAACTCTTAGATCAAAGAATACCTGAAGGTGCTAAAAATAAGAAATTAAGATGCGTTATATGCAATAAAATGAACCATTTAGCAAAGGATTGTCACTTCAATCCAATAAACTGCAAAGAGTTAAAAGAATTTAAAATTTTTAAAGAAAATGCAAAAACTCAAAAGTTAAAAGATACTACTGGTCCTTCAGTAGTAAATAAAATCAAAACTCCAATTGCTGAAACTCCAAAATTTGGAAGAAGTGCACCAAGATTTGTGCAAAACAGAAGAGTTGGAAGCCCAAGGAACAGCAATTACTTCAAGAACAATGGAAAATCCACCCAAAATAAACAATATTTTAAATTTTCCAACACCAGTAGAAACTTTAACAACTTTACTACTGGCGTTAACCCTAATTATAATGCTGTATGGTATCAGTACAAGAATACTACTGGTAAAAACCCTAATTTCAAAAATACTACTGCTCCCAAAACAACTTTCAAAAATACTACTGGTGTTAACTCTAAAAACACTACTGGTCATTCTAAACATGGTAAGTACCCAAATACTACTGGTCCATCAGTAGTAAAGTATTCAAAAGCTAAAAATCATGGGTATAAACCAAGATCAGTAGGAAATTCTCACACCAGTAATAACTCCAAAAGGGCAGTAGTAAAACAACACACCAGTACTAAACAAGTATGGGTACCAAAAGTGTTTAAAGTTAAATCCCCAAAAGCTTATTTCTCAAAGGATGAACCCAAGACATATAAAGCTTGGGTTCCCAAACTTAACTAATCCTTTACTCTCTTGTGCAGAGCATTCAGATCCCAGAAGAAGGAAGAACATGGCATATTGATAGTGGATGCTCAAGGCACATGACTGGAAATCTGCAAATTCTTAAAGATTTCAAGTCATTTGATGGAGGATATGTGGCTTTTGGTGAGAATCCCCAAGGAGGTAAGATTACAGGTAAAGGTACTGTTACAAATGGCAAAATTACCTTTGATGATGTATTTTATGTAGCTGAACTAAAATACAATCTTGTCAGTGTGTCTCAAGTTTGTGATAAAAAGAACAAAATTCTTTTCACAGACATTGAGTGCATCATTCTTTCTCCTGATTTTATCTTAGATGAAAAATATGTTGTTTTAAGAACTCCAAGGAGAAACAATGTGTATTGCCTAGATATAGGGGGAGAACTCATTTCTTCAAATGAGATCAACTGTTTTATATCCAAGGCAAACACCACTGAATCAGAACTATGGCATAGAAGGATGTGTCACACAAATTTTAAAAACATGAATAATTTGGTAAAAAGAAATCTGGTCATTGGACTACCTCAAAAACAATTCATGTGTGATCATCATTGTGTTGCATGTCTAAAAGGTAAACAACACAAGACTTCTCATAAGTCCAAAACTGTGAACTCTATTTCTGTTCCTTTACAGCTCTTACATATGGACCTTTTTGGACCTACAAATGTAATGAGTATTGGAAAGAAACAATATTGTCTTGTTATTACTGATGACTTTTCCAGATATACATGAGTTTACTTTCTCAGGACAAAGGATGAAACAAGTGAACTCATAAAAAATTTAATTGTCAAACTGGAGAACACATCTGATCAAAAAGTTAAAGCCATAAGATGTGATAATGGCACAGAATTTAAAAATGCTAACTTAATTAACTTTTGTGATCTTAAAGGTATTAACAGGCAATACAGCTCACCTAGAACTCCTCAACAAAATGGTGTAGCTGAAAGAAGAAATAGAACCATCATAGAAGCAGCAAGATCAATGCTAGCAGACTCAAAATTACCAATCACTTTTTGGGCAGAAGCTGTTAATACTGCTTGTTATGTTCAAAACAGAGTATTAATAGTGAAGCCACATTTTAAAACACCATATGGACTTTTCAATAAAAGAAAACCTTCTATAAGTTTCTTAAAATCATTTGGTTGTCCTTGTACTATTTTAATTACAAGAGAACAAATTGGTAAATTTGACTGCAAAGCTGATGATGGAATCTTTGTGGGATACTCTACTCAAAGCAAATCATACAGAGTATTCAACAAAAGACTAAGGATAATTGAAGAAAGCATCAATGTATCCTTTAATGAAAATGTACCTAATGAACAAGGAAACGGTCCAGATTGGCTATTTGACATAGACAATCTAACCAAATCCTTTAACTCTAACATGAATTTCAATACAGGTAATTCAAATTGTCACAATCAAAAGGAAGGAACATCTTCAGTTAATACTAGTCAAGAGGAGATGAGATACATTGTAGTTAATACTGCTCCAATAGTTAATACTGATGTCAGTAATAACTCAAGTTCTGGAACCAGTAGTAACTCTGAGAATGAGGACAGTAGTAATTCAAATACTACTGATACCAGGAATAGTACTCAAAATACTACTGGTCCCAACAATAACCTAAATTCTCAAGATACTACTGATACCAGTAACAAAAACAACACTACTGATCTCAATGAAGATGAAAGCAGTAGTAACTCTGACCAAGATGATGATGAACCAAATATCAATGACAATGAAGGATCTCTAGAAGAACAACTACATGAGACAAATGAGTCCAATCTTGAAAATCAACTAGTGGTTGATAAAGCTACAACTACAAGGACTCAAAAGAACCATCCATTAGACCTTGTTCTAAGTGATGTCAACTCACCACTACAAACAAGAAGCAAATTAAACAAAAGCTTAACTGCAAATATGTGTAATATAAGTTTAATTGCTAATGAATGTATGTTTGAATGCTTTCTGTCTCAGGATGAACCAAAGAAGATCCAACAAGCAATGAAGGACTCAAACTGGATTGAGGCAATGCAAGAGGAACTCCTTCAATTTAAATTACAAGCTGTTTGGACACTTGTACCTCTACCCAAAGGAAAAAGAGCCATTGGAACAAGATGGATTTTCAGAAACAAGAAAGATGAAAGAGGTATAGTGATCAAGAACAAAGCCAGACTTGTAGCCCAAGGATACACTCAAGAAGAAGGAATAGACTATGATGAAGTATATGCTCCTGTTGCTAGAATTGAAGCCATAAGAATATTTCTAGCATATGCTTCATTCAAGAAGTTCAAAGTCTATCAAATGGATGTTAAGAGTGCATTCTTATATGGGAAGATTGAAGAAGAGGTCTATGTATGCCAACCTCCAGGCTTTGAAGATCCAAAACATGGTGATTATGTGTTCAAATTAGATAAAGCTCTATATGGCCTACATCAGGCACCAAGAGCATGGTATGACACATTATCATCCTACCTACTGAAGAACAACTTTAAAAGAGGAGCCATTGACAAAACTTTGTTTACAAAGAAAGTCAAAGATGATATACTACTGGTACAAATTTATGTAGATGATATCATCTTTGGCTCAACCAATGACCTATTATGTAAAGAATTTGAAGAACTAATGCAAATTAAATTCAAGATGAGCTCTATGGGTCCAATGAACTTCTTCCTTGGACTACAAGTCAATCAAAGAACAGATGGCATCTTGATAAATCAATCAAAATATGTCAAAGACATCTTGGAAAAGTTTGATTTGAAAGACAGTAAAAGTGCTAGTACACCAATGGAAACACACAAACACCTACATCCTGATGTTGAGGGGGAGGATGTAGATGAACACTTATATAGATCAATGATAGGCTCGTTGATGTACTTAACTGCATCAAGACCTGACATTATGTATAGTGTTTGTGTGTGTGCAAGATATCAAGCAAGACCCAAAGAACTACACTTGCAGGCTGTTAAAAGAATATTCAGATACTTGAAAGGCAAACCATCACTAGGTCTATGGTATCCACATGATTCACCCTTTGAACTCATAGCCTACACAGATAGTGACTATGGAGGAGAATGTCAAGATAGAAAGTCCACTACTGGTGGATGTCAATTCTTTGGATCAAGACTGGTGTCATGGCAATGTAAGAAGCAAACAAATGTATCAACATCAACTGCTGAAGCAGAATATGTAGCTGCATCTGCTTGCTGGGCTCAAGTACTTTGGATTCAAAACCAGCTTCTAGACTTTGGTATCTCTATCCTTAAAACTCCAATTTTTATTGATAATCAAAGTGCTATTAGTATTGTGAACAATCCAGTAAAACACTCAAAAACTAAACACATTGAAATAAGATTTCATTTTATAAGAGATTGTAATGAAAAGAAATTAATCAAAGTAGTTAAAATCCATATTGATGATCAATTAGCAGATCTTTTTACAAAAGCATTTGATGTAGGAAGATTCAACTTCTTGGTTAGCAGTATTGGAATGATTTTGATAACTTAAAATCTCACTTAAAATCATGTGTAAAGTTATTGTTGTAAAATATTATTTATTTACTTAAGTGTTTTACTACTGGTATATCTGTACTACTGGTGTGTAGACATGTACACAAAATACTACTGGTAGTTAAATACTACTGGTGTGTATTAGGTTTACACAAATACTACTGGTAAGTCAGTACTACTGGCGTTCACATATACTACTGGTCTTGTGTGTGTTAATTGTTACTACTGATGTCTATAGTTACTACTGATGTCTATAGTTACTACTGATGTCTATAGTTACTACTGATGTCAAAATCCTTAGTCACTACTGATATTAGTATATACTACTGACGCCCTACTACTGATATTTCATTTACTACTGATCTTTCAGAAACACAATTACCAAACTAACCCCCATGAAAATAACCGTTATGTGATGATTCGAAGGACATTTCTGTAGTTTTGCAGGTTAAATCGAAAGATATAAAAGGCGGCAGTCGATTAGTTTAGCATTATCTTCACTTCGATTCTCTAAATTCATTCGAAAAACCCTAGTTTACGATCAAAAATCCTTCATCAGAAACAAAATTCACTCATCTTTTTCTCAAAATCAACATCAAATGGCAACTCTACAAACACTGGATGTGCAAACTGATCTTAAATACTCAGAATTTCACAACATGTGTGCCTTTCTAAAGAATCCCAACGGCACAAAAGATTTTCGACCGATCGTAAAATTCTTGAGAAATTCATATATACAGTTTGCATTAACAATAAAACCAAAATCATATCAACAGCACTTGGTGGATTTCTGGACCAATGCTGAGCAAACGGAAGGAACAACTGTATCAATGATCAAATCACAAGTAGATGGCAAGCATATCACAGTAACAGAACAATCAATCAGACATCATCTACAACTTCACGATGATTCAGGTATGTCTACTCTTCCTAAGGAATACATTGCTGAAATTTTACAAAAAATGGGCTATGAGGGAAGACTCAATATAGTAACCTTTCAAAAGGGTCTTCTCTCCCCACAATGGAAATTCTTAGTTCACACTATTCAGCATTGTATTTCTCCAAAAAGAAGTACTTGGAATGAGTTTAATAAGGCAATAGCATCTGCTGTTGTCTGCTTATGCACAGACCAAGTCTTTAATTTTTCACAAATGATTTTTGAAGGCATGTTGGGAAATCTAAGTTCTACCAAATTTTTAATGTATCCCAGATTTCTACAACATATCATAAATGGTGAATTACAAAACTTGTCAACTCCCAAAAACATTTTCATACTACCAGAGTTGAACAAGAAAGTTTTCTCAAATATGAGAAAACAATTTAAATTTTCGGGTAAGGAAACCCCTCTGTTTCCTAATATGATCAAAGATCATCCCCATATTGGAGAGGGTTCAACCATTGCTACAACCCAAGTTGAACCTCAACCCACTCCATCACCCCCAAAAACAGCCCAAACACCACCCCATATAGCCACTCAATCACCAGCCCACACAGAAGTCCTGAACGTGTCCCAGGAACTTGATTTAAATCTGCAGAGTGCTACTCTTCACTCTGTGGAAGACCTGCCAGATAAAACCAAAAACATTTCCACACTTTATAAAAGAAAGAAATCTTTAAAGGACACCAGGGGACACATTGAGTCAAACCCCAGGCTCCAAGAGTTGTCCTCCAAGGAGGAGAGAGGACATGAGGCGAGGGCTTTCACTACTGATGCCCCAAAGGTGGGTGCACAGGACAGTGAAAACATCTTTAGGACCCAGACCTCGGCAACTTTGAGTGATGACTCATTTGAGGAGTTACTCAAAGGACCCCGGTGCCAAGAAACCACAAGGGGGGGCATCTCTGCTTCTTCTAGGAAGAAGAGAATGTCTAAAAGACCCATTTCATCACCAAGAAGTGATGAGGGCAGACCTATGGATTTGACGGATAGGATGGAAAACCTCAAAGCCAATGTACCTGTTAGTGAGCCCGATGATCTTGCTAGATGGAGTGAGGGCAGTATTAAAATCCAACAATTGACGGAAAAAGTGGATTCTCTTGAATCCACTGTACAAAATTGCCTTACATATTTAACAAACCAAGGGAAAACAATGGCTGCCATGAAAAGGCATGTCAATACCATCAACAAGAGAATGAGGTTCTATGAGCAAAGGCTTCATCAACAAACCAAAATCATCAGAAAATTGAAGAAGAAACTTGATGATAGTGAGGCTCCACCAGTTGAGCTCACTAAGGGGGAGAAGGATAACATACAGACCATGATAGATGAATCTATTGCAGCAGCAGCATCCTCCCTCTTAAATTTAAAAGAAACAGAAGTTGATGAAGGCCCAGAAATGATGGTAACTGAAGATGAACCATTGACTACTGCTACAATGGAAGAACAAATTAAAAAAGAAACACCAGTAGTAACCCATACTACTGATATTATAGCAGTAGTAAATGAAGAAGAGGAATTGAAAGCACCAAATACTACTGATGCCCTATCAGTAGTAACTCCTGAAGTCACACCAGTAGTAACTACTCTGGTTACTACTGAAGAGGAAGAACTACAATTTCCAGAGCTGATTGAAAGAGAAAGACATGTCATCATCTCCAAACCACCAACACCTGATCAACCACTTATCATACCTGACATTGATGATAATGTGAATTGGTTTGAGGTTGATGAGTGCTCACTTCCTCCACATCCAAAAATACTTAAACAAAATGAACTTAGGTTATTTTCTCCTTCTGTAATAATCAGTGGTGTGCCTGACATGAAATATATTCCACCTCCACCTTCAGCACATATTAGAAAGGGTAAAGAAATATATGATGAAGATTACCCTAACAGAGCTCTTGGTCATTACATGGTAAACAAGATAAATCTTGTTAGAGCTGATAAACAGTCTAAATGGAAGGTGAAGCAAAAGAGATATTGGGAGAACGTAGCTAAGTATCAAGCTCTTGAACAAAAGAAGGATAAAATAGAAATTCCTGTTCAAGCACCTGTTCAAATTAAAGATGTTCAGATAGAAGCCCAAGAAGCAGAATTCAAAAGGCTTAGAAAAGTAGAAGAAGAACATCTAAACTGTCTTGAAGATCTTGTAGCAGAATGTAAAAGAACAAAAGGTGATTTACCAGATGATATCTTTGAACAGAAGACTCTTATGATAGACTTTCTAAAGACAAAAGGGCACAGTGCAAAATCTTTTGGAAGAATGAAGATGATAACTATAATTGAAAAATACTGCACTGCAAAGAAGAAAGAATTGGCTGAACAAGAAGCTGAAGAAACAAAGAAAGACAAAACTTTAATCCCAATCAGTCCAAACTTAATCAAAGCTGGTAGTGTTTCAACTATTGGTGATACTTCAACTCCCCAATCAAAGAAAAGAAAAACTGTTGATCAAGAACAAAGCTCAAAGAAGAAATCAAAACAAATTGTACCAGTTCTTGAAATGCCTATTGCTCCATTACAAAACAATCCAATTATTAACTGGAGAGTGATACAAAACAATGTTATAGAAGTCATAAGGGAAGACAAAGTTGTACAGAGATTCACTGGATGGTTACCATTAATCAGATCATGTTCTAGAAGTGATGTAATCAAGCTTCTGATTATTGGAAAACCTAGAATGACAAAGAAATCATGGAAAGAATCTGGAGCTGGATACCTAACTAGAATGATAGATGCTGCATTTTATCCAGATAAGTATCCAGAACAATTTACAGATCCAGGTAATGTGTATGCTTGGAATGTCATTCCTACAGCTAATATGTACTTCTTTGAGAAATCAGGCAAAGTGTGTGAATTGTACTTATATGAAAAAGAATATCCACATTCTGAGAAGACTATGTATCAGATATTCATAAACACTTTGATGAAACCATATGATGCTGTTATGTTCCAAAACAAACTGAATTATTTTACAAAGAGGAACAGCAGATATATTATTGAACAAAGGCTTCAACAGAATCAAAGAACTCTTGAGAAAAGAAGAAGAGAACAAGAGGAACAAAAGAAACTTGATTGATTAAAAGGTAATCAATAAGTTTAGGGGGGGATTGTTGGAGCAAAACACAGATCAACTTATTACTGATGCTGCAGTTAGTACTGACAACTTAGTACTGATGGGGCAGAACATATTACTACTGATGAAGTTGATGCTGGTGTATACTATAACTTAGTTACTACTGATCTTGAAAAGACTGAAGATACTACTGATCTTAGTAGTTACTACTGACGATGGTTTCTGGACTTACTACTGATCACCAAGTTTACTACTGATGTTACATATTTACTACTGGTGATGAGTTTTACTACTGATACGCGTTTTTGAAGAATATCAAGTCCGAGATCTTCGTAGAGATAGTTATAGAATGTAAATCAATGTATATTTTTATTATTCGATGTAAATCAAATCCTAAAATAACTAGGGTAAATAGTTTAGCTTCAAGGACTATTATAAATAGTTCCTTACGAATTGTAAACGTACGTGTGTATTGTTAACTTGATAATATACATTGAAGCTTTTTGTGAAACTGTGTTCATAATACTTTGCATGTTATTTACAGTTCATTGTTCTTAATTACATTGATATAGTGTTGATCCGCTGCAACTTCTATATTCAATTAGATCTAAGGTGTTTATTAACTTGTCTATAGTTAATCGATCCTGACACATACCCCCAAATAAATAACCCTCTAGTTATTTAAATGGAACGACACGCATTTAAATACACAAATCACATAGACACATAATCTTAAATAAAATGATTAAAACGTAATTTACTTTAAATAAAAAGCTAATTAAATTAATTACCATGTTTTTAGGGCGTTACAAAATTACCCCTTTACCCTTACTTATCCCTCTTTAGACATCATTAAAGGTGTGAGGCCCCATCTAATTTTATCATCTTCCTATATTTGGGGCCCATCCATTTTAATTACCCCATTTAATTTCACTAATATCTTATTACCTTAGTTTGTCTCAAAAAATGTGAACTTCAAAGTGATTCACTTATTTTGATACGGAGGAAGTACATGTTAATTGAATTGAATTGTATCTCAGCGAGAATACTAATGACAGTAGAGAGGCAGATATATGATGAAGTAAAAACAACTTGGGTTAGGGTTAATTAATAAAATTTTAAGAATAAGAGAAAATATAATTGTGAGGTATAAATGTGAAACAACTTTGATTTGCGTTAGATGAAATATTTTTTTCCTTAGATAAATCAATTCCCAGTAAAATTTTGCCACTTAATATTTTTCTATTTTAAGAATCTATTTAAACACTTTATAGTTTATAGTGTCTGGATTCATTTAAAAAAAAGTAATCAAATGACAACTCATAAATACGAATTTAGTTACCATAAACTCTAAAAAATTGAAACTTTAGTAAAATGTTAAAAAAGAGCCCTTAAATAATTTTGTAGAGGCCCACTTTAAAAATTCGTCTGTAAATGGACCGAATCTACGCAAACGGGTCTTATTCGTGTTTGTTTGTAAAGAAAAAAAAAAGTGTTCGCGGACGGTTCATGGACACTTAAAAGAACAAACTTTTGTGTTTGTGTTCGTTTGTTAAGAAAATTAAGTGTTCACTAACTGTTCGTGGATAATTCTTGTAAACGAACATAATCGAACATTCACAAACGGACCTTAAAGAACGAATTAACGAACATTCAAGAACATAAATGAGCAAATGAGATGTAATGAATGTTTACGAACGTAAATCAGTGAATGAAGAAGACAAATTAAAATGAATCACGATATAAAATTTGAAGGGATTCCACTCAAACCTTAAAATTATCATGGATAAAGTACATATCTATACTACTTATAAATGAGTGCTTGACATTTCTAAAACTGGATGTCTGAATTTTCAACACTTCCATTTTTAGCAATATCCAAACACCCTTTAAAATCAAAATTTAAAAAGTTCTTCAGCCGAGTTTCGAACCCAAGACGTGATGGAGTTCAAGCAACGATCTAAGCACTCGGCCATTTGGTTTTTTGTTATCCTTTTGATGCTTAACGACCTTATACCATTATCGTTCGTTTTAATATTCGCTGCATTAAAAAACCCATTTAATGTTAGACCGTTTCATTTTTTCCTCTTTCCTTTACACTAAATGAATTCGGAATATGTATGTTAAGGCATTGAAAAGCATCCGTTCTTTTATCTAAAATCATTAAAAAGCATGCGTCTGAAATCTAAATTCATTGCAAAGCATGCGTTTTTTACACTCTACGCGTTTTTTAAATCATACGTTTCGGGAATATTAGTTCCTATATCAACTAAAAACTTCGAAAGTAACTCGTAAAATTCATAAAATTCTATTAGTTTTGGAGGTTTAGCCGAATATAAATTTATTTAGGAAATTGGTCTATGCCAAAAATAAAGCGGAATACATTTTATAGTTATTATTCCAATTCGGAATAATACATTTATGAGGTAAACGCCTAATTTAACTCCTTAAGAATACAAATGTTAAAACCCAAATAACAGAAACCGTGTATATTGCAAACAAAATATATTATTTTATTTTTATTTTTATTTTTTATTTGTTCTTTTACTAATTTGTGACTTATAAAAAGTTAAAAAAGATAAATTTATATCACAAAATTACGTTTTGTTTCGCCTTTTATGCACATGAATTTGATATAAATGTACTCTAATTTTATTGGTTATCAATAATATTTGTAAATTATATCGATATACTACAATCTCTTCAAATGCACATATGAGGGTACAGAGAAGCTAAGATTATGTTTTATATATTAAAAATATTTCTGAATTATATGTTTATTTAAACATGATTTAAAAGTACTATATCTTGTATGTTGAAAACTTGAGTTTTCAAGAAATGACAGCTCTATGGATTTTATCAAAGGCATATATAATTGTCCTGAAAAAATGTATTATTAAATCAGTTTTTTTTTAAGAACGGTATTTTTTTAAATTAGGAAGGAAACTCCATACCATATGTGTTGACCGAGATAACTCCTTAAATTGGGAAGGTAAAATTCACTCCTTAAAATAGCTCCTTTAAATCACGCCTAATTAGTAGACGGTATTACCTCCAAAATACATATTTCCATTCAATTCGTCATCAATTTACTCCTTAAAATCACGCCTAATTAAGAGTGAAATTATATCAATCCACAAATATGGTAAACTTTTAAACCCTTACACATATTATGGAATATAGTCAACCGTAAATATGGCAATTACTATTAGAATATTATCAACAACTTTTCTACTACATAAATGAATTGTTTAAATATTTAGCCATTTAATAAAATCGCACCTTTTACTCCTTCCCCTTTTTTAACAAACATTATAAATTCACATAATATAACATGTCACGGACCTGGAATACTAGACACAGAGGATTAATGATGGGAAGAATGGTTGCCGCTAACCCCGCTGAAGGAGAACGATTCTACCTACGCCTACTCTTGTCCCATGTTCCTGGTCCTATGGGTTGGAATTGTCTCTATACTGTTGGGGATGTGTTGTACGAGACTTTTCGCGCAGCAGCTCTCGCGAGAGGTTTAATTGAGGATGATAATAATATCTCGGCATGTCTTGCGGAGGGTTCTGTGTTTCAATTTCCACCTGCTCTTAGGAGGTTATTTGCTACTATTTTGATATTCTGTGAGCCGGGGGATGTTCGGAAGTTGTGGGATGACCACTACGAATCATTGTCGGAAGATTATAGACGACAGTGCGCAAATCTGGAGATCTCCCGCAACATAGTCCTTAAAGACATAAAAGTTTTTCTCCAGTCTATGGGTAAAGATCTAGATGATTTTGATCTTCCTAAATTAAATACCGACACGAGTTTATCATCTGGGTTGTTCGGGAATTACAAGAGGAGTACTCCATAATTGTGGAAGAAGAAGACTTGGTTGCTTCTGACTCACTAAATTCCGACCAGAGAGTCGCGTATGATGATATATTAAGGCATGTGGATAACAACATTCCCGGTGTCTTCTTTATAGATGGGCCTGGTAGAACAGGAAAAACTTTTCTGTATAAAGCTCTCCTTGCAAAGGTCCGTTCTCGTGGTTTCATTGCACTCGCGACAGCTTCGTCTGGCGCGGCAACCAATAACATGTCGGGCGGTAGAACAGCTCACTCCCGCTTCAAGATTCCAATAAATCTTGAAAACAACTCACCCTGTAGCATTAAGAAACAAAGTGGGACCGCAAAGCTTCTTACAGCGGCAAAGCTAATCATATGGGACGAGGCTTCCATGGATAAGAGGCAGGCTGTGGAGGCATTACATCGATCATTGCAAGACATCACGGGGAGGAGACTCCCTTTCGGCGGTAAAGTTATGGTGTTGGGAACGCGAGCCCAAATTGTAGACTTCAGCCTAAGAATGTCACCGATGTGGTCTGTCATTAAAAAGATGAGGCTGACTCTCAATATGAGCGCGCGAACGGATCCATGGTTTTCCGAATTTCTTTTACGAGTGGGGGATGGGGACGAAGAAGTTATAGATGAAAAGTATATTCGCATCCCAGACGGCATGGCCATTCCGTACATGGATAATGAGGCGTCCAAGGAAGAGTTGATTAATTCGATATTTCCTTCTATGGACGTCAATGGAAGATCAACTGATTATATCATTTCTAGGGTAATATTATCGACAAAAAACGACCATGTTGCTGAACTTAACGATAAGTTGATCAACAGATTTTCTGGTGAAAGGAAAACGTATTATAGTTTCGATGAAGCAGAAGACGACAGAAACGGCTTATAGCCTATGGAATTCTTAAACTCGCTTAGTGTGAGTGGTCTGCCACCTCATGTTCTCCACCTCAAAATTGGGTGTCTGATTATACTTTTACGTAATCTCGATCCCTCGCATGGATTATGTAATGTCACAAGACTTATATGCAGAAAGTTTGAGACAAATCTGATTGATGCAGAAATAGCTGTTGGTCAGCATGCTGGAAAAAAGGTTTTCTTGCCAAGAATACCTCTATGTCCGTCTGAATCCGACATGTTCCCTTTCAAGTTGAAAAGAAAACAGTTTCCGGTTCGGCTAAGCTTCGCTAAGACAATCAACAAAGCCCAATGACAAACAATTCCAAACGTCGGCGTTTATCTTCCGGAATCAGTGTTCTCGCATGGGCAACTTTACGTTCCCTGTCAAGAGGAATTTCACGGCAGACGAGAAAAGTAATGGTAACTCCAGCAAAACAATTTAATGTTGACGGCGTTTACACAACAAATGTGGTGTATCGAGAGGTCTTACATTATGAATAATACACGTGTTAATTCTTCCCCATGTCTGAATTTTTTTTTCAAAACATGTAATTTAACAAATTTTAAACGGTAGTTTGGTTCCTTCGCTTCGGGGTGATAGCTTTACTGAAGCTCCGGGTGTTGGTTCCCTTTCTTGCTGTTTCAAAAAAAAAAACTTACACATAGGGAGTATTGCGTTCAAACCTTAATAGTGATAAAATCTAGAGAGTAGCCAATGCACAGTTAGGAAACGGCGTACCTCTAAGACAATAACTTCTCTTTATTTATGTGTCTCTTACTTTTAGTGATATTTTGGGATTTTCTTGAGCATTAAGCTAAGGTCTTACGCATGAGTCATGATTAAGATATTTCTTTAAATTTATCTTTAATATTATAATACATCATAGACCTGTTAACATGTCGTAAATTATTTTATTAGAAATGTACATATTTTTCGAAATTGTATGAGGTAACATTAGATACAAAATTATACTTTCTTGCCACTTGCCACCAAAATATGACGAATATTATGATACATGTATGACGGTTGATTAAGTTTGATTCATTCAAGTCAATGTCGTGGTTGGCCGATAAATAAAATATGAATCTAAAAGTCCACATCAAGCAAGTCTTCTAGTGATTGATCATTACTTACCATTGTTATCTTTCAACCCTCACTAAATTTCATTTCCTTTAATCATTATTAATTTATGGGTTTTGCTAATGACAGCCCTTAGGGCTGTCTTTAAGACATAAAAAGTTGTACATCAATTCAAAGGGTGTGATAATTCCTAAAATCCGGGAGTTAGTTAATGGTTGAAGTACAAAATTATGATTCATGTCTATTGACAGCCCTAAGAGCTGTCATTAGCAAAACCCTTAATTTATTCCTTTATTTGTCTTTCTTGATATCGATTGTCTTAAAAAAGAAAATTAGCCACGGATGTGATAACGATCGGATCAAGCTTTATAATCACTACTAGAAAAACTGTCAGCATCAACTATCGAAATTTGTTGGGTTATTCACATTATCAATGAAATTAGCAATGAATTGCGATTGTGGCAAATAAGCCCGAGGCTAACAAAATTTAACCAACATCTTTATATTTTAATTTTTCATTAAAATAAATCAAGGAAACTCATTCTTTATCTTTGTTGGTTATTTTAATTTAACCAACAACTTTATAATCCTTTTTTACATAGAGAAGGAAGACAACGAGTAACAAGTTGTACTACTATTCTTTTTTGCATTATAAAATTAATTCTTTTGAAACCAATGGAACTCTCTTTTTGTTGTCAATTTCCAACGAATTGTTGATGAATTTAGATTTTACTAGGTTGTTGGTATTTTGCAGAATAGGAACGAAAGATATTCGTTTGTATTTGAGAGATATACCAACGAATATGGTTGGTGTTTAAGTAAATAGCATCAAAAAAGAATTGTTGGTATGTAAAATATCAGCATCAAAAGAGGATCGATGCTATTTTATGCAATTTGTCAAACGACTCCATTTATTCCATATTTTAGTTGGAAAATAGCGACGAATTAATTATCAATATACAAAAATCATAACTTTTTTACAATATTTTTCCAAAACAAATTAATTTTATAAACTATAAAAAGAAAGTTACATGAGATGAAACTCTTAGGTACAAGTTACAAAATAGAAAAAGAAAATGAAAACAAATAAACACAAAATACTACACTCAAACTAGTACAAAGAAATGGCATGAACCATTATTCCAAGTATGCAGCCATTTTAGGTTATGGGCAAGGGTGGACCTAGTATGGTGCATGAGGTTACCTGAAATCTTTTCGAATAGTTTTAACGTAGTGTTAAAAAAATTTAATTTTTTTCGTTAGTAAAGGTGACACCCCCTGAAAAAAAATCGTACAACCAATAATAACCCTAAAAAATTTTCCTGAGACCGCCACTGATCATGACATTCTTTATCAATTGTCTTGCAAGAGCATCTAAATACAAGGCTAAAAAGTCTTTCCTGAAATCAACATATAAAAGTTCTCCAGCTATTTGAAGAGCAATAGATGCCTTCAAGGAGCATAGCTATCAATATTCAATAATCAACAAATATATTAAGACGGTCAACGGATGTAAGTACTATTTTCCATTATAATACTACAAATAATGTTGTCATTAACCCCATAATATACAAATCGACCTTTTTTAATTGCCTTAAGTCGTGCAACTCGTCACTCTTTCTTAGGTTTTAATTTCACAATATCCATATTTTGTTGACAGGATCCGTTATGCCATGATTACTGTATGGTTGTTCGGTAGGCAATAACATCAAATTTTTATGTTACAAAAGTCTTGTCGTTTTACATTGTCTTCGAACTTTTGAAGATAAATCTTTTAAGATCGTATATGATTTTTGTAATTTAAAATCTGTTTAGATCCTCAAATTAAACTTAAACCTACCATAATAATCCTAAGCGATAACCCCATAACAATCTTATCTAAGAAAATCACTTAATTATCTATAAGTTAGTTTAGGTTTTGATAATAACACCGCTTATGGCTGCCAATAACAATGGATAATAGGTTTAAAGAAACAAAAATTAGTTTCATTTAATTAAATTTACCCCCTTTAATTCCATTAGTAATGTTCCTTCTTTTTAGGAATATATCCAAATTCCTCCTCTGGTAAGAATCAAGATAGATAATTATTATCCGTTCTTGTTGACAACCATAAAGGCTGTCATTATCAAAACTCATTAGTTAAACTAAACTAGTTCCTAAAATTAAGCTCTCATTGGGTCAAAAGACATATACAACCGAATATATGGTATGGAATTAGACATAACAATGGAGCCGGTTTGAATCGGATCAAAATTGATCCAAACCCTTTTAACATATTTCAAATGATGATACAAACTCGTTCAATGACCCACAGAGTTTTGAAAATCAAACTCATACCCTTATCCGCCGAATTAATGGATATCCGACTCATTTACCCGACCCATTTACAATACACGATTCTTGATTTTAATGTGTAAAACGATTGTCAATTTGAATATTTTATATATAATTATGGTAGTCCGTCAAAACTCAACAAGTTGATGAATAAATTTGTGAAATTAGAATCCTTGAAGCATAAAGTGAAACGCATGAGTTATAACTTCTCGATTTTTAACTTCCTAAGTCCTTATTTCTATTGGTAGTTAAAGAGTGCAATTATATAAATAACAAATATGAAAAATATAAATTAGTTTTTTTTTTAAATTTAAATGTGTGGCGGGTTTTAAACGCATCGGATTGGTATTGATCCAAACCCGGCCTTTTTAGTAACAGGGTTAACGGGTGCATGTGGTTAGCGGATAAACGAATCACAAACTATGATCCCAACCCAAATAATTCTTAAAAGTTTGGGCCAGATTAGGGTTAAATCCCGCTATATTATCAGGTCTATTTGGAATCTCTCTGGTGCCAACCTAAGATAAACTCATCACCTCATTTAGGTTTTTAAAATACATCATCATGGTATTGGTGATAATGATTGCCAAACCTAAATCTAGCTAATCTTCTGACTTTTTATATAATTACATTATATAATATATAATATAAGCAATATTTTTTCTTGTGTCACATGATATCACCTATCACGTTGCTTGATAATACTGTTAATTTGCGTCTTCTTTTGGTAAATAAGGTCATTAAAGTTTGGGTGTAAAAAAATGTCTATGGATGTTTACAGTTAAGTTACGAAAGGGGTAATTAAGACGCCAAATGATACTATCAACACAAGAAAGTCTCAATTAAAATTTGGTACACCAAATTAAACTAAATAAGTCTTTATTGAATTCGTTGCCAACTTTTCAAGCTTCTATGCACAATTATTAATCCATAAATAAATAAATAAAAACAATCATCGAATAAGTTGATACTTGATATCCTCGGATAATACTCTCTTCTTCTCAACATTATTGTTAACATTATTGTCAATCGGATAAAAATACATAATTTAAGAAAAATATATTAATCATTACTATTGTTTCACCAATTAATTTTTTTTCTAACTTATATATTTTTTGATTTGTTGAAATTTAAGAGTTGAAAATTATTTTGGGACAAACTAAAATAGAATTGTGGACAATAAAATTGAAAAAAAAAAAAAAAGAATATTAGAGCATCCACAATGGTTAACCTCACAATAACTTATTACTTTTGTCACATAATCGGATAATTTATTAATTAAAAACCTCCCCAATAGTTAACATTTCCAAAGATTTTTTTTATTAATACTACTAATTTACATTTATCTATCTCAAATGTTTATAAGTGCCCCCTCTTATGTAATTTAATAATTTTTAAAGCACCTATAAAACTTAATATTTTTATGATATGTCTCTTATAAAAATATTATAATGTTTGACTTTAAAAAATATTGAAATGTAATAAAGTTATAATTTATAGTCATAAACATAATAAATGTTTCACATATAAATATATATAGGGGTTTAAAATATAAAATTGTTAAATATAGGGACTAAAAGAATAAAACTTGGTTATGGAAGAATAAGTTGTTGGAATGACCTCCTAAAAAAGTCATCTATTATAATAATAAAATGTCATTTTAAAGGTTTTTCAAATAATAATAACCTCTTAAAAAACTCACATTGAAGAACTCTTATTAGTCTACCATATCATTATGAGAAAATAAATCATTTTACTATATTAAATGAGATTGTTATCCTCCCCTATATATGAGGCTACACATGATGATTACATGCCACCTCATCACAACAATGACTTTTGATTGGTGGACAATGCCACGTGTAAATCGTTCATTGGTCAAATCATTCCTCATAAACTTCACAATACGCAGTTGTTTCACTCTCCACCCTTCCCAAACCCTAACCCTAGAATCTAACATCTCCACCGTATCTCTCTATTTCCAACTTACTTTCCCTCATCCACCACCCAATCGCCTTCGCAATCCCCCGGCCGCCGCCGCCGCCACCGTCCCTAGCGGTGCAACAATCAGAAAGGTTATCTTAGATCCAGTTATCGTGCCTTTTCTCCGCAGTGTTGCTTTCTGCTTTGTTGTTCAGTTCGCCATTGAAGAACCTTTAGGTATTTATCTTTTTTTTTTTTAAATTGTAATGATTAATATAAACATGCTTAATCATCTATTTTCTCCTTATTTAAGATTTTACAATCCAAATACGTCGCTAACTCCCGAATGAATTAATTTTGCAGTACATATTTACCGTATTTTGATATTCGCCGTTCAATTAGGGTTTTTTGTCTCTCGATTAGTTGGTTGTAATTTTTTTTGATTTTAATCTAATTTTGATACGGATGAGCATGTTTTAGTCTTCAGATTCATGAAATATTTGCTACTCCCACTGTTCCGATAAGAAAGAGTTTCAATTTGGATTTAGAAAATAAAATCGATTGCTTTTGCAGATTTTGAACTTCTGGGAGGAACTATATTAGCTCGGTTAAAGTTTACAAATTTGCACATTCAAAATTTGGATTAATAAGTACTAATTTTGACATTAGAAAGTGGCAAATTTGGATCAAAATCGTTTTTATTATGTTTTATTTTATTTTTTGCTCTCCTTTTAGCTCCAGAGTATAAATGAAGAACGGACGATTAGAATTCGTAATACAGAAGGTGCTTGTTAGGATTAAATATGTTGTATCAAATAGTATAGGGACTAGTTGTGTAACATTGACTAAATGATAAACTAGTCATAAGCCTAAAACAATGTAATTAGGCTTAGTTAGTGGTTAATTAAGCATGTTTAGAAGGGAGGTATAAATACCTATCATGTTGACTTAATGTGTAAGCTTTCTTTCATTAATTGGATTATCATTTTGAAAGCTACTAATTCCCTCCATCTTTCTCTCTCAACTTACACACACTCAAACACCAAGAACACACACACATAAACTTCAATCTCTCTTGAATCTTAATGGATTAGCTCGATCTAAGTGTAATACGATCTATCAGTGCTCTACAGAAGGCTGAGGTATGTTGAAAACTAGGGTTTCTAAAATGTTGACTTTTCATTTGACTTCAATAATGTGTCTTCAGGAAGAAAGAATCAGAGTTCAATTAAAAACTATGCTACACTCTAAAGATCTGGCAGAGGTATATGGTTTTTTTATTGTGATTCAAATATTATTATTAATTATGAAAAGTATTAAGTATAAGATGTTTGTGCATCAGGTTCATGAGTCATGGTTACCACCTTGGCTAGCAGTTCATTTATTTCATTATAAGGTAGATATATTTCCCTTTCTTATATATTCTGTTTTTGGGTCATTTTTTTCACTACAGGTAAACATAATACCCACATGCTGAAACACTTTTTGTTCAATTATTTTAAAACATTTTGTCTCAAGTTTGATTATATGAATTATATTATTACGTTAATAATGTAGTTTTTTTATTGAAGCGATTTAGTAGGTTTTATGCAACAAAAATACACCTTGGGTGGCACAACCCTGATTTGATCTGTTTTCATTTTAGCTAAACTTAATAGATTTTTCCATTAAGGGATTAAATTTCATGTATCTTTTTCTTATTGTGCAGTCTTTAATGGTAACTCATTGGGATGTATATGGGAAACCAGCCCTGAATGTTACAGTTCAAAAGGTTTTCTAATCATTTTGATGTTATAAATTTTCTTATTTTTGTTAGCCAATTTCTCTTATTCTAATTTTATATATACATAATCTTTTTAGGCAGTTGAAATGAAAAGTCAAGTTCAAAAATGGGCACAACCACACATTGATCAGTTGCACAATGTAAGTTGGTTCCGATGGAGTTATGCTTACTACTATGAAGAGTAACAGGTCAAAAAGGGTGACAAAGCGGGTGGGTTGGGTTCACCCGAAACATTTTATGTTCAAATTATTTGTAAATAATTAGTATGTCGAATGTTATGACCCTGACAGGGTCGATGATACCCCTATTACAGAGGTTATAGAAACTTACTCATGTAGTTTATATTTATTAGTTGATATTATAATTTATAACCTTTTTTGGAGTATTTAAAAATTACAAATATTTATTTATATTTTCACTTTTTCAGGCTGGATTTGCTGGAATTTGAGTTGGTTCTGCATATCATGGTTTAAAGCCCGTGATCGAGTTTATGACTTTTAATTTCTCTATGCAAGTAAGCGTCGCCGTTATGTTTCAAGTTTTTTTTTAATTTGATTTTTGTTAATTTCGAACTCTTTTTTTATCTTGTGCAGGCAATTGATCATATTATAAACTCTGCTGCAAAGTCAAATTACATGTCTGCTGGACAGATTAATGTACCGATTGTTTTCAGAGGACCAAATGTGCCTGCTGCTGGTGTTGGTGCTCAACATTCTCAAGTTAGTTAATAAAGTAATTTATTACTATTTAATTTATTAAACAAAATAAATTAATATGTATTTTACGAATGCAATTTGATGCAGTGTTATGGTGCATGGTACGGGTCGGTCCCAGGGTTGAAAGTGCTTGTACCTTACTCTTCAGAAGATGCCCGTGGGCTTTTAAAAGCTGCAATTAAAGACCCTGATCCCGTTGTTTTCCTTGAAAATGAGTTGTTGTAAGTAAATCTAAAAATCTCACTTATGATTATTGGGTCAACCCGTTTATTAGTTAATATGTTTTATTTCTAATGGGTGAAACCAAAAAAACCTGGCTAAAAATGAACAATTTTGTGTATTCTACTTGCTCATGATTGTCGTGGTAACTCATCTTCAACAGATCATTATAGAAGTGGCCGTGGTGCTCGAGGTGCCAGGATTTCTTGAAGATCTGATTACAGAGGTGTGATTTCAGTAAATTTATATATGTTGTAGTATAACAAATCACTGATTAAAATGGCATGGCTTCTTCCAAACCAGCTTCTATTTTGGGTACGCTGCTATGTTCTGTCTTGAGTTAGGAATTCTCTTAGGTTAGTTCCCATTTCAATTTTATCTCATGATACACCTTAAGCTTACTTTTTGCTAAGTGAATCTGTTTCAGAAGCTGTTGGGTGCTTTTGAACAAGTACATAGCATATGTTAGAGGGATTGACAACCCGTGATGTTTCACGTACAGTCTCATGAGGAATTTGTTTTTTGTCATGCCATCAAGTTTAATATTGGGATGCGGGGAGTATTACTTTGTTAAAACCATTTCTTTTTTATATTAAACATTTTTTAAATGTTTTATTGGAGTTTTTTTTTTAGTTTCTTGAACTTAATGGAATAATCATGAAATTAAATATTAACTTTGTTTCTATATTAATTACGTTCAGCATAAATCTTGAAGCATGCCCGCCCAGTCGAAGGCAATTTCCTATTCAGGTATGCTTTGCTATGACCATTAATAAAAGTCAAGGCCAGACGTTGTCTCAGGTTGGTTTGTTTCTGCAAAAACTAGTATTATCACATGGCCAGCTTTATGTAGCTGTATCACGAGTTAAGACCAAGAACGGATTGAAGGTCATTTGTTGTGACATAGATGGGAATTACACTAATTCAACAGCAAATGTCGTTTACAAAGAAGTCTTATTTCGTTTGTAAATTTTATGTAGCATTTCTTCATGTATCGAATGTTCTACCAATTCATCATTACAGCTACAACATTATTTGTCATTTTTAAAATTGTTAATCTTTGTTGGTATTTTTCTACATACTAAATTTGGAAGCATACACGCCCGTTGGACGGGTTAAGGAGCTAATTAGGTATATGTCTCGCTACTTTTTATCAAATAAGTCAAAATTTTAAAGTGAATAACCTATTTCAAAATATCATAAAATGAAAGTCGTAATAAAGATAATATAAATGAATAAAATTTTCCAAATAAAGTACGTAAAAGTTTATATTTTTAAAGTTTAAAAGTTAAAAAAGTACGAACAATAAAACATTTTAATGTAGTAGACCACTTCCGTAACTGAAATTTGACATTTTAGTTTTGGTCAAATTAGCGCCACGTCAGTTCATACCCTAATTGACATTAAATTGACATGTTTATGCAAATAATACTCAGTTTCTTCAATCTTTTTAGACTTATCCATTATAGAATACACACAAAATACAAAATACCTATTAAATTGCATTAGGCCCACTTTTATCTTCACTGAAGTCTTCCCCAAACCGAATTATTGTACTTTCTCTCTCCAACCGATTTGGACGCACCAATTGTTGCATTCCTTTAGTTTTTGTGAAATCTCAACTGATTTCTCCATTGGCAGTGATCTTATACATACTCATTACTCACCACATAATCTCTTTATTTCCAACATCACTTAATTTTAATATTTATTTTAATCTATTGAGTTATAAAATAAATTGACATAAATTGCAATGACATTTTTTTTAGATATGTTACAAAGGAGGTAAGATGAAACACTTAGGCCTCTGCCAACCGTGACGCGTCATTAAACCCATCAGTAGCGTCACATCATCTTATCCTTACTAACACAGTACTAAGTCCTCTCCCAACGCACGTCACAAGCAAACCGTCACAAGCAAATTCATCACGTCGTGGCTTGACACCATTGGCACGACACCATCGTGCTTCACATCGGGAGGAAGCCGTCGTGTAGACGACGTGGGGCTGGAATCCGTCGTGGCTGCTGTGTGTGGGGTGGGGGGTTTGGGGTATATTTTAATATTCTTTTTAGGTGGGGATGAGTTAGTGATGGGTTAGTGATGTGTTGCTGTTGGCACGACCTCGTCAGTAACCCGTCGGTAAGGAAGGGTTTAGTGATGTGTTTATTGACGCGTCACGGTTGGGAGAGGCCTAATCATAACTTATCACTAACTCATCCCCACTTAAAATAAATATTACATTTAAACTCTCAATATTAAATTTAACCCACCCTAAAATATTACATTCAACCCCCAATATTATATTTACCCCCTCCCCCATTGCCACAAGAATGAAGTTTTAGTGATAAGTTTACTTATGCCAATAGCCTCACTTCCTGACGATTGAAAAAATGTTAGTGACAAGTGTAAGGACATAGCGTTGGCAGCAGTCTGATAGGTTTATATGTCGTGTCAAATTGTGACGTAAAATCTGTTTCCCGACAAACGCTGGCATCCATTTCATCTCTATGCACGTGGACCCTCAACCTTTTCCAGGAATCCCAGGTGAGGCTGCCTCTATTGCAATTCTCACTATATTTACACTAAATCTATTATCCTTTGAATTTTATCTTATTAAATGTTACTCCCTCCGTCCCTAAATAAAGTTCTCATTTATTTTGGGCATAATTTTCTAGGAGATAGTTAGTGATGGGGTATTTGGTATTACTTTTGCCTAAAATATAAGGTTTGATTGGAGAGAGAAAGTGTTTTATGAGATAGTCACTGGTCAAAATATTGACAATAAATTATTATATTAAGTGGACCCTTAAGTTTGAGAAATGAGAACTTTATTTAGGGACAAAACTTGAAAGAGAAATGGAAACTTTATTTAGGAAGGGAGGGAGTATAACAGAATTTTGAAAAACCTGAATAAAATTGTAGGAAACTGACATCGTGTCTTACAAAATAAGCTTATAGTTTAGCAAGACATTAAAATACATAATAAAATTAAAAATGAAATGAAAAGAAAAAGATATGAACTCATTTAGAATTAGTAATTTTTTAATCATATTTGTTAAACATTATATATTTATATTTAAAAATTATTGTAATTCATCTAAATTTTTTAGTTGCCCATATTTATGTATATTAATATCAAGACTCTTGGCTTACATCTTTGGTTTATATAAGATAGTTGCATGTATGTGTACTTCCAAGATGATTGTAATAGACACAATGCATATGAATGAGAAGATCGTATGATTGAGCTAATTGCCTTACAACACGTTATCAACACTTTGCTAGACATAAACGACGATTTTTTCATTTCCACTACTAACATTTAGGTATCTACCGAATACAAGTATATATAATTCGTGTATATGGGTACCGTATTATTAGTGTATTAATACTAGACATTTAATAGTTAGGTGCAAAATTAACTAGTTAAACTATATGGGGTGGGAGTGTTAAAAGGAAGTTTAATTAAAGATCTAATATTAATTAAACTAGAGGGTTCTGAGCGCAACTTATTTGTATATAAATAAGAGGCTTAGGGTAACCCTAAAACCCCTTACACCACCACACGAATTCCCTCCCTTCCCCTCTCCATTCGATCGGCCGAACATCACCAAGACGCAAGCTTTGTGTTCTTCGTGTTCTTCAAGTATTGAAGAACAAGTTCATTACTTAGATCAACTAGAAGATCGCTTGATTTATTCATCATCAGTGTATCTATCTTAAGCAAACAACAAGGTATGTTTTGGGAAACCATTTTCTCCCTTCTCCCCTCTTGGACGAATTCGACCAAAGAACCCTAGGGTTCTTTGGTTGATGGTCGAACGAACCACACAAGAAATGTGTGTGTTCGAGTTCTTCGTACAAGGTTTCTTTCTTGTTAATCTAGTCTAGATTTCCAACATCCCAATCCTTTAGGGTTTAAGGATTAGGTTTAATCCCACTTCCGCTTTTAGGGATTAAATCAACTAGTTGGTTTTAACCGGTCAAGAACAAGTTCATGTTCTTGGTCAGCAAGGTTTCGAACCAAGCATACTAGGTGGTCGGTCCTATGGGTCGATCAGTGTCAAATGAAACCCTTCAGTGGTATCAGAGCGTAGGTTTAGAAATCTAAACAAGATTAACAAAGTTTGTTTATTTATTTTTAATTTAAGTTTTTCTTCTTTTTGTTCCAAGTTTCTTTTTTCTTCTGCATAAATTTCGAATAGGGTAAAAAACCTTAGGACCAAGAATATTAAACTAGTCTATTTTAATTGGTCAAAATGTTTCTAATACCCTAGAATTTTCGATAATAGTAAAAGAACCATAGGATCAAGAATATTAAACTAGTTTAGTTTAATTGATCAAAATGCTTCTTTTCCTAACCCTAGTGTATTCGAAAATTGGAGGAACCCTAGGATCAAGAACATCAAAGTTTTTGATCAAGAGGATTCTTTCCTTATTAGTTGATCTTCAAAATCTAGGACCAAGTGTATTAAGCCAAGTTTTGGTTTAATTGGTAAAAAAGGACCCTTTCCTTTTCTCAAAGATTTCGAAATCACGGAGGCTACTTGGACACCAAGTTTGATTGAACTAGCCTAGTTTAATTGGTGGGAAAGTTTCCTAGGTTTTAGGTTTTTCGAAACATTAAAGAACCCTAGAACATTAAACTAGTTTGAGTTTAATTGTTTAAAAGAATTAATTAGGATAATAATCTAAAACCTAGATAATTAAACAAGTTTATGTTTAATAGGTTTAATTATTATTTTGATAGATTTACTAAGACTAGTTCTTTAAACCTAGAAATTTAGACAAAGTTTTATTGTCTATAAGGTTTAAATTAAAGAGTTTAAATACATTTATTAAGGTTATAATCTATCTTAGAATTTAAACAAAGTTTATTGTTTAAATAAGATTGATTAGAATTAATCTTTTAATAAATAATTATTTTTTTTGATCAAGAAAGTTGAAACCCTAGTTTTGATTGATCAAGAACAAGATTAGGGTTTAACTAATTATTAATAGGGAATTAATAAAGATTAAAAGAGGTGTTAATTTTTAAGTTCTAAAATTAACAAGATGTATTTATTTATTTATATATATATTTTTTGGAATTTTAAATATTTAAAAGAAAATGAATTTTTAATAGATATAATAAGTTTATACGTATTTTAACTAAATTAAGTTAAAATACATACGTATAAATTAGATGTAATATTCTTATTAGAATGTTACAAGTTTATTATAAACAATATATATATATATATATATATACGAATATATATCAAATGCAAGATGGAACAATTAAAAAGATAATGTTATTTTGATCTTAAAGGACAATATTATAACTAGTTATTGTATAAAGTTATTATATAATTAAGACTAGAAAAGTACAAAGTTATGATTTTATTATAACTAGAAATTGTACAAAGTTGAAATTATATGATTAACTAGAAATATACAAAGTTATATATTAACATTATAAAGGTGTATAAAGTTATAAGTTATTATAACTAGATAATTATACAAGTATAATATAAGTATTTTACAAGTCATGTAACATACTAGATCAAGTGATAAATAACAAAGAAAACTTTATAACCTATATTTAACTAGTTCAAGTTAAATGTAAGAAAGGTTTAAAACAAACTAAGTATTATTATATATAGTCTTTAGATAATAAGTTTATTAGTTTCACCAAGTATAAACCGGTGACTGTGTTTGCTTAAGTTCCATCATGGTTGTTGGAGCTACACAAGAAAATCACAAAGTTTGTAAGCGTGTCGTTAAAACATAAGTTTTTGTCGAATCTAATAAGTCAAAACAAATGTTCAATTTCATTATTAGACATATGAAAAACTAGATGTGTTAAACTAGGTTTATGTTTCAAGTTTATGAATCATAAAAGAACTAAAAGTTTAACACAAATTTTAAAGTTTTTCAAGTAAGATAAACAAGTAAGTTTTATTCTAGATAAGGTTTCTCACAAAACCTAGTAAAACGTTTTGTACACCTCATTTTAGGTATACATATAAATCGCGCAATTCTTGAAACTGTAAGTTTTAAAGAAAAGTTCTTAAGTTTTAAAAAGGTGTTTTGTAGAATTCTTAAATTCACAAGCCACACATTTTAAACAAGGATTAAGATTGGAATAAAGGTTTAAGTTTAGTTTAAGACTTAAACAAACCCACGAAAATCTTAGATCGAAGTACTATCCACCTGATGGAACACCTCACTTGCTCAACGATATTCATATTGTAAGGATAAAGAACCTTAGATATGGATTCAAATCATTGCGAGTGTCAGGGTGCGTAAGGTTCTATGATAATTTGGAGTCCCGGCGTAGAGCATCGCACTGTCTTAGATGGTCTGATCTATTTTGGTGATAATCGGGAGTCCCGGCCCAAAAAGTACTTGAGTAGAATAAACATACTAGACTTTATTACTAACTTAGAAATGTACAACTAGGTTGTACAAGGTTGTAATAAGTTATAAGTCTAAAGATTCTACGACCCCTAGGAATCGTGTCAAGTCTTGATACGATCAGTAAGGATGTTACTACCAGAAACAGCATGTCTCGTCGGGAAGTGCCCAAACCTTGCGGCGAGAATGTGATATATGGATCCTAGGCCTAAAATATTAATTATGGGTTTATAATATATTCTAGAGAATGTTTATTGATGATTACTAATTAAACTGGGTTTGATTTGTAGATGGCAGCAACAAACGCAATCGCGACAACAAGTACCAACAATCTCTCACTTCGCTCATGTTAAGGCAAAAAGTCTTACCCCTTTGAATCTTAAGATAACAAAACAACCTAGACTAGCTTAGAATAAATAGTAGAATAAATTAGCTAAGTTTAGGAGTGATACTGAGTTTGGCCAGTATGGGCCACTCAGTATCAGCACTCAGTATTGGAAATCCAATACTGAGTAGAAGGACTGAGTTACAGTCAGTATTGTAACGGACTAAGATCAAATCCCTTGATCTTAGTCATTTCCTTAGTTTAGTCCTTCGGTTACTCCTTTGCCCATTATGTAAGATCTCTATACCACTATAAATAGAGATCATCTTGCAATGGAGTACTTACCAATTCACGAACTTACATTCACATACTTTGTAATTGATCAGTGGTCTTGTTATTCCGCAACAAGCCACACTTAGTGGATTTATACATTGACTATATTCTTGTGTTATCACTTTAATATTTCATTAAGTATAATAATCTATCAATTAACATAACAAACCAGGGTTGTTGTGACCTAACAACTGGTATCAGAGCAGGCTAAATTAATCCTTATTTAGTCGATCTATTACCCTGGCAGCCATTCCCTATACTTATCCCTCCAACACTCAAAAATCCAAAATGTCTACAATCATAGCACTTGTTATGTCTGGTAAGGGAGTTCCCATCTTTGATGGAAAAGATTTCCATCAATGGAAGCTTAAAGCTTAGTGGTATCTTGAATCTATTCACCATGAGATGCTCACTGTGCTTAATGATGGTCCTATCAGTACACAAACCGTGGAACCCGTTGGTGCTACTGATGATGCTCCTGAGAGCACAAGAACAGTTCCTAAACTGAAACACACCTGGACTGATACTGACCGTCAGTTATTCAGTCTAGACTCCAGAGCAAAGGGAGTGATTGGTAATGCTGTTACCAAAGAAATACTTAATGCAATTATGAAATTGCCAACAACAAAGGCTATGTGGGATAGCCTATCAGTCACTTATGAAGGCACACCAAAGGTGAAGTTGCAGAGGAAGAGCAACATGAGAAGAAAGTATGAAAATTTCTTCTCAAGCCCAAATGAAGACATCACTACTCTCTATAACAGGTTCAATACTGTTATCCATGATTTAATTAGTGTAGGCATTGTGAAGGAGGAGGGAGAGCTTGTTCAAAAGTTCTTGGATAGTCTTCCTCAACAATTTCTTGACATGACCAATTCTGTCAATGTTGCTAACAACATTGAGTCATACACTCTTCAAACTTTGTATGGTTTAATGTTGAATCATGAGGAGAATAATGCTGCAAGACTGATCAACTGGAAGAAAACTGACAAGTCTTCCACTGGCATGGCTCTAGTTGTGCAACAGGCATACACTGTAACTGAGCCTGAAGAACCAGAAGTTGATCTTGCTGATGCTGAGGCAGAAGAACTCGAAACCCAAATGGCTCTCATGTCTATGAAGCTGGATCAGTTGAAAAAGAAGAGGCTTGGTGTTAGCTCTTCCAATACTGACCCAAGATCAGGTCTTTGCAATAGGTGTGGAAAGCCTGGGCACATTGCTGCTATTTGTCATACTAAGTCAACTGAAACTGATCAGAATAACAAGATTTCATACCGAGCTAAACGGTATAGAGACAAGTATGTCAAACTAAAGAACTGGAGCAAGGGCAAGAATACAGCAGGGAATGGAGCACCTCTTCAAGCTCTTTACTCTGAAGCTTGGATGGATGAAGAGCTCAGTGATGATGAGGAAGAGGTTGAAAACAAAGCCTTTATGGCTTTCACTGAAGATGATTTGAAAAGTTCCTTTGAAAAGGACATCAAAGAAGCTGACAGGATGAGTGTTCATACTGATTGGGATTCCACTCAGTTGTACAAGGTGAGTTCCTTTCAAACTTATTCAGTGAATGAAAAAGAAAAGATTTTTGAGTATATGATTGTTGATCTTACAACATTAGTACAGAGAGAAAAAGCTTTAAAATAAACGTTTCTTGAACTTGAAAGGGTAAATAATGAACATTTAGATAAATTAGCAAAATTTAAAGATTTAGAACTAAATTTTTTAAACTTACAAGACATGAACCAAAGATTAGCTGATAAAGCTCATTTACACAAATTAGAAAAAGAAAAATTTGAAAACCAGTGTAAATCATGGGGAAAGGCATCTATTAAATTAAACAAATGTCTAAATCAACAATTTCCAGAAAATGTGAGGGCTGCACTTGGTGTTGATCCTCAGTTAAAAAATAGAAATAATTTTGCTGATATATTTGAAGAATTTTCTGATATGAACCCTATTCAGTTTGTAAAAGCAAAAACTTTTTGTGAAGTTGGATGTCAAACTAAATCAGATGATGAGGATAAACTCATTTTTGAAAAACCAATTGGTCCTTCTATCTGTTCTAAGTGCTATACTAAATTACAAGAGCTCAGTATTGAAATTCCTGAAAAAGAAATTTTCGATACTGACCTCGAAGTTGTGCAGTATGATACTTCTGCTGTTCCTCCATTTGAACTTTTATTTAACACAACTACTTTTGAGATATATAATGAAAATAAAACCACCTCTAATCAAAAGGTTGTATCTAATATTGAGGTTGCAGGAACAGACAAGTCAACTACTCAAGAATCTAAAGAACATGTTCAAGTTGTCATTCTAAAACATGATAACAAGAAAACAACTTCCACAGGATCTTAAAGTGGCAAAACTAAGAAGTTGCATATTAATAAGACTTCTTTGTTAAATAAAAATAAGACCCCAGTACCATCTCCTTCAAAACCAGTCAAACATAAAATTAAAACTCCATTAAAAAATGACAAAAATAACATTTTGAAATCTATTGGTGATCATATCAAAGTCTTAAGTCAAAAGTTTGCAAAACTTACTCATACTGATCAACCAAAAGTCAAACAGTTTTCTAAAATTCCTTATGAAAACATGTTCAGAAACAGACGTAGAAAATGTTATAGATGTCATCACACTGGTCATAAAGGAGATGAATGCTGGACTGATCTCTCAAATCCTTGGTACTCAGTACCAAAGAAAAGGAGATAAACAAAGTCAGTATCACCCAAGAAAACCTCCAAGGTTTCTCCTGAAGTGATACTAACCTCTTCAAAAGAGATCAAGTCTACCCCTGTTTCTCATACCAAAGGTCCCATTCAAAAATGGGTTCCTAAAAGGAACTAATCCTTATTTTGTGTCTTGTGCAGGGTGACAGAAAATTGTACTTAGATAGTGGCTGCTCAAGACACATGACTGGCGGTATGGAGTACCTTCTAAAGTATACACCAGAGAAGGGTCCTTCTGTCAAGTTTGGAGATGATTCAATTGGAAAAACAAGAGGGTATGGAGTAATCAAAGCAGGCAACATAACTTTTAAAAGAGTTGCATATGTAGAGGGTCTTAAACACAATCTGCTCAGTATCAGTCAGATGTGTGATGATGACAATGAAGCTCGTTTCAGAAAGGTTGCAGGAATCATCTACAATGATAAAGGGCAACCTGTACTCATTGCTAGAAGAGAAAAAGACGTCTATGTAGTCAACCTATCTGAAATAGACCCTACTATTCGAGTTTGCCTGCTGTCTAAAGTCAAGCCAGAACTTCACTGGTTATGGCACAAGAAACTTTCTCACATAAACTTCAGAAACATTAATGAGCTCAGTATGAAGAAACTGGTGAGAGGGTTGCCCACTATTACTTATTCAAAAGATAAGTTATGCTCAGCATGTGAAATGGGCAAGCAGAAGAAGAGTTCATTCAAGTCAAAGGTCAATCACTCCATTAATGAACCTCTTACAATGATACATATGGATCTTTTTGGCCCCATCAGCACTCCATCTTTGGCCAAAAAGATCTATACGTTAGTCTTAGTAGATGAATTCTCAAGATATACTTGGGTCATTTTTCTCAAGACTAAATCAGATGCAACAACAGAAATCATTGCCTTCATCAAAAGAGAAGAACTTCAGAAAGGCAACAAGGTCAAGCAACTCAGAAGTGACCATGGTACTGAGTTTAAGAACTTAGTATTAGCAGATTTCTTTGAAGAAAAAGGAATTGTACAAAATTTCTCTGCAGCATACACACCACAACAAAATGGTGTTGTAGAAAGAAAGAATAGAACATTAATTGAAGCTGCAAGAACGCTGTTATGCCATGCTGGACTGGCACTGAGTTTCTGGGCAGAAGCTGTCAACTGGCCAATTTTACTCAAAACAGAGCTACCATAGTCCAGAGACATCAAAAGACTCCTTATGAGTTATATAATGTCAAGGTTCCTAATGTGGACTACTTCCACATATTTGGGAGTAAGTGTTTTGTACTCAGTACTAAACAAAATTTAAACAAATTTGCTCCCAAAGCAAATGAAGGTGTGTTCATGCGCTACTCTCCACACTCTAAAGCTTTCAGAGTGTATATCATCTCAACCAAGATGATTGTAGAATCCATTCATGTCACGTTTGATGAAGATCAGAATGAGCATTCTACCTCATCAACAGAAGACATCAATGGCATAGAAAATCTATGCTATCCAGAGAACTCAATTGCTGAACAGCCCAAGTCTCACCCATACTATGTTGACCATGGTTTGAGTGACACTGATCAAGAGATAACTCAGTCTAACCCTAATATATCAAATTCTGAGGTTCCCATAACTGAGAACCCCAATACTGAGTTCCCAATACTTGATCTGAACAATTCCACCTATGAAGAAGCTGAATCTTCCAGTACCTTTCAAGAATCCACCTCAGATCTGCAAAATCAAGAAGAACAACAACCAGAATTGTCTGATACTGACCAAAATTCAACTCAGTATCAGACAGACAACACATCAGTTCAACAAGAAATTGTTGACCCTGTTTCAAATGCTCCCTTAGGAAACATTCTAAGGGAACTCAGAGATCATCCTCATTCAAATATCATTGGTCCTATTGAACAAGGTGTCCAAACAAGAAGAAAACTAGATTTTGAACCCCAAGCTACTGCAAATTTCTGTTTCTTTTCAAGCTTCCTATCTACCATGGAACCAAAGAAAGCTTATGAAGCTTTATTAGATGAAGACTAGGTAGAAGCTATGCAAGAAGAACTGACAGAGTTTGAAAGGAATAAAGTCTGGAATTTAGTGCCACCTCCTGCTGGCAAACCTATTATTGGTACTAAGTGGGTCTTCAGAAATAAGATGGACAAGGATGGTGTTGTCATCAGAAATAAAGCAAGACTGGTTGCTCAGGGTTACAAGAAAGAAGAAGGCATTGACTATGATGAAACTTTTGCACCAGTTGCAAGAATTGAAGCTATAAGGTTGTATCTTGCATATGCAGCTTTCAAGAACTTCAAAGTGTATCAGATGGATGTCAAGAGTGCCTTCCTCAATGGAAAACTACAAGAGGAAGTTTATGTTAAACAGCCACCAGGTTTTGTTGATCCTTGTTAAGGCAAAAAGCCTTGCCCCTTTAGATCTTAAGATAACAAAACAACCTAGACTAGCTTTGATTAATATGTAGAATAATATAGCTAAGTTTAGGTCTGATACTGAGTGATCAGTATTGGAACTCAGTATCAGTACTCAGTATCAGATAGTGATACTGAGTAGAAGGACTGAGTGATACTCAGTATAGTAACGGACTAAGATCAAATCCCTTGATCTTAGTCATTTTCCTTACTTAGTCCTTCGGTTACTCCTTTGCTCATTATGTAAGTTCTCTATAACATTATAAATAGAGATCATCTTGCAAAGGAGTACTTACCAATTTACTTTACACATTCACATCTTTTGTAATTGATCAGTGGTCTTGTTATTCCGCAACAAGCCACACTTAGTGGATTTATACATTGACTATATTCTTGTGTTATCACTCTAATATTTCTCTAAGTATAATAATCTATCAATTAACATTATAAACCAGGGTTGTTGTGACCTAACAACTGGTATCAGAGCAGGCTAAATAATCTCTTATTTAGTCGATCTATAACCCTGGCAGCCATTTCCTACATCTATCCCTCCAACACTCAAAAATCCAAAATGTCTACAATTATTGCACCAGTTATGTCTGGAAAGGGAGTACCCATCTTTGATGGAAAAGACTTCCATCAATGGAAGCTCAAAGCTCAGTGGTATCTTGAATCTATTCATCATGAGATGCTCACTGTTCTAAATGATGGTCCCATCATTCCACAAACTGTGGAACCTGTTGCTGCTACTGATGATGCTCCTGAGGGCATCATATCTGTACCTAAACTAAAGCACAACAGGACTGATACTGACCGTCAGTTGTATGCTTTAGACTCCAGAGCTAAAGGGGTGATTGGTAATGCTGTTACCAAAGAGATACTTAATGCAATTATGAAATTGCCAACAGCAAAGGCTATGTGGGATAGCCTATCAGTCACCTATGAAGGTACAGCAAAGGTGAAGTTGCAAAGAAAAAGCAACATGAGAAGGAAATATGAAAATTTCTTTTCAATTCCAAATGAAGACATCACTACTCTCTATAACAGGTTCAATACTGTTATCCATGATTTAATCAGTGTAGGCATTGTGAAAGAGGAAGGAGAGCTTGTTCAAAAATTTCTGGATAGCCTTCCTCAACAATTTCTTGACATGACAAACTCTGTCAATGCTGCTAACAACATTGAGTCATACACTCTTCAAACTTTGTATGGTCTAATGCTGAATCATGAGGAGAACAATGCTGCAAGAATGATCAACTGGAAGAAAACTGACAAGTCTTCCACTGGTATGGCTCTAGTTGTGCAACAGGCTTATACTGTGACTGAGCCAGATGAACCAGAAGTTGATCTTGCTGATGCTGAGGCAGAAGAGCTTGAAACTCAAATGGCTCTCATGTCTATGAAGCTGGATCAGTTGAAGAAGAAGAGGCTTGGTGTTAGCTCTTCTAATACTGACCCAAGATCAGGTCTGTGCTATAGGTGTGGAAAGCCTGGACATATTGCTGCAAATTGTCATACCAATTCTTCTGAGACTGACCAAAATGACAAGATTGCATATCGAGCAAAAAGATATAGAGACAAATATGTCAAGCTGAAGAATTGGAGCAAGGGAAAGAGGGCAGAAGGAAATGGAGCACCTCATCAAGCACTTTACTCGGAAGCCTGGATGGATGAAGAGTTAAGTGATGATGAAGAAGAGATTGAAAATAAAGCCTTTATGGCTTTCACTGAAGATGATTTGAAGAGTTCCTTTGAAAAGGATATCAAAGAGGCTGAGAGGATGAGTGTTCATACTGATTGGGATTCCACTCAGTTGTACAAGGTAAGTTCCTTTCAAACTTATTCAGTGAATGAAAAAACCAAGATTTTTGAGTATATGCTTGTTGATCTTAAAACTTCTGTACAAAAAGAAAAAGCTTTAAAATTAACAATTAAAGAACTTGAAAGAGTAAATAATGAAAACTTGGATAAATTAGCAAAATATAAAGATTTAGAACTAAACTTCTCAGATTTAAAAGACATTAACCAAAGATTAGCTGATAAAGCTCATTTACACAAACTTGAAAAAGAGAAATTTGAAAAACAGTGTAAATCTTGGGGAAATGCTTCAATAAAATTAAATAAATGTTTAAATGAACAATTTCCAGAAAATGTGAGGGCTGCACTTGGTGTTGATCCTCAATTTAAAAACAGGAACAATTTTGCTGATTTATTTGAAGAGTTTTCTACTATGAATCCTATTAATTTTGTAAAAGCTAAAACTTTATGTGAAGTTGGATGTCAAACTGAGTCAGATGATGAAGAAAATGAAATTTTAGAAAAACCTATTGGTCCTTCCATCTGCTCAAAGTGCTATACTGAGCTACAAGAACTCAGTATTGAATTTCAAATAACAGAAATTTCTGATACCGAGCTACCAATAGTTCAGTATGACACTTCTGCTGTTCCACCTTTTGAATTATTATTTAATACAACAACTTTTGAATTATATAATGATAATAAGACAACTTCTATCTCACATGTTTCATCAAATACAGAAGTTGCAGGAACAGAAACATTATATACTGAGACATCTAAAGAACCTGTTAAAGTTGTTCCTTTAAAACATGATAAACAAAAGACAACTTCAACTAGGTCTTTGGTTGGTAAAGACAAGAAGTCTACCACTAATAATATTAGAAAGACTTCTCTGTCAAATAAAAATAAGCAACCAGATCCTCCATCTCCTAAACCAGTTAAAAACAATGTTAATACATCTATTAGAAATAACAAAATTAACATTTTAAAAACACTTGGTGATCAGGTCAAATCTTTAAGTAAACAATTTGCAAAACTCGTTCATACTGACCTACCAAAAGTGAAACATTTTTCTAAAATACCATATGAAAATATGTTTAGAAATAGACCTAGAAAATGTTATAGATGTCATCATACTGGTCATAAGGGAGATGAATGCTGGACTGATCTCTCAAGCCCTAGGTACTCAGTACCAAAGAAAAGGAGAGAAACTAAGTCAGTATCACCAAAGAAAACTTCTAAAGTTACTCCTGACGTGATACCGACCTCTCCACATAAAGAGATCAAGTCAAATTGTGTTTATCCCACCAAAGGTCCCATTCAAAAATGGGTTCCTAAAAAGAACTAACTCTTATTTTGTGTCTTGTGCAGGGTGACAGAAAGTGGTACTTAGATAGTGGCTGCTCAAGACACATGACAGGCAGTATGGAATACCTTCTTAATTATACTCTAGAGAAGGGTCCTTCTGTCAAGTTTGGAGATGACTCAGTGGGAAAGACAAGAGGTTATGGTGTGATCAAGGCAGGCAACATAAGTTTTAAAAGAGTTGCCTATGTAGAGGGTCTAAAACACAATCTGCTCAGTATCAACCAGATGTGTGATGATGACAATGAAGCTCGTTTCAGAAAAGTTGCAGGAATCATTTACAATGATAAAGGGCAGCCTGTACTCATTGCTAGAAGAGAAAAAGACGTATATGTGGTCAACCTATCTGAAATAGACCCAACTATTCGAGTATGCCTGCTTTCTAAAGTCAAGCCAGAATTACATTGGCTATGGCACAAGAAACTCTCTCACATCAATTTTAGAAATATCAATGAGCTCAGTATGAAGAAACTGGTGAGAGGATTGCCCACAATTACTTATTCAAAAGATAAGTTATGCTCAGCATGTGAAATGGGCAAGCAGAAGAAGAGTTCATTCAAATCTAAAGTCAATCATTCCATCAATGAACCTCTTACTATGATACATATGGATCTTTTTGGCCCCATCAGCACACCATCTTTGGCCAAAAAGATCTATACTCTAGTCTTAGTTGATGAATTTTCAAGATATACTTGGGTCATCTTCCTCAAGACTAAGTCAGATGCAACAACAGAAATCATTGCCTTTATAAAAAGAGAGGAACTTCAAAAAGGCAACAAGGTCAAGCAACTTAGAAGTGACCATGGTACTGAGTTTAAGAACTCAGTATTAGCAGATTTCTGTGAAGAAAAAGGAATCATTCAAAACTTCTCTGCAGCCTACACACCACAACAAAATGGTGTTGTAGAAAGAAAGAACAGAACACTGATTGAAGCTGCAAGAACTTTATTATGCCATGCTGGACTGGCACTGAGTTTCTGGGCTGAAGCTGTAAACTGTGCAAACTTCACTCAGAATAGAGCCACTATAGTCCAAAGACATCTGAAGACTCCATATGAGTTATACAACGGCAAGATTCCTAATGTGGAATATTTCCACATCTTTGGGAGTAAATGTTTTGTACTCAGTACAAAACAAAATCTCAATAAATTTGCTCCCAAAGCAAATGAAGGTGTGTTCATGGGCTACTCTCCACACTCTAAAGCTTTCAGAGTGTATATCATCTCAACTAAGATGATTGTAGAATCCATTCATGTCAAATTCGATGAAGATCAGAATGAGCATTCTACCTCAGCAAGTGAAGACATAAGTGGCATAGATATTCTATGCAATTCTGAACACTCCATTGCTGAACAGCCTAAGTTTCATCCACACTTTATTCCTAATAAGTTTAATGAAACTGATCAAGTTCAAACTCAGTATCACTCAAATGAGACTAATACTGAGGTTCCCATATCAGAGGACCTCCATACTGAGTTTCCAACTAATGATCTGAACCACTCTATTTATGAAGAAGGTGAAACATCCAACACTTCACAAGAATCCACTTCAACTCTGCAAAATGAAGATGTACAGCAACCTGCACTGTCTAATACTGATCAGAATTCCACTCAGTATCAGACAGACAACACACCAAATCAACAAGATATTGTTGATCCTATTTCAAATGCTCCCTTAGGAAACAATTTAAGGGAACACAGAGACCATCCACACTCAAACATTATTGGTCCTATTGAAGAAGGTGTCCAAACAAGAAGAAAATTAGAATTTCCAACCCAAGCAACTGCAAACTTTTGTTTCTTCTCAAGTTTTCTATCTACCATTGAACCAAAGAAAGCTGATGAAGCTTTATTAGATGAAGATTGGGTAGAGGCTATGCAAGAAGAGCTCACAGAGTTTGAAAGAAACAAAGTTTGGAACTTAGTACCACCTCCTCCTGGCAAAACTATTATTGGTACTAAGTGGGTGTTTAGAAACAAGATGGACAAGGATGGTGTTGTCATCAGAAACAAAGCAAGGTTAGTTGCTCAAGGTTACAGGCAAGAAGAAGGCATTGACTATGATGAAACTTTTGCACCAGTTGCAAGAATTGAAGCTATTAGGTTGTATCTTGCATATGCAGCCTTTAAAAATTTCAAAGTTTATCAGATGGATGTCAAAAGTGCTTTTCTAAATGGAAAACTACAAGAAGAAGTTTATGTTAAACAACCTCCAGGTTTTGTTGATCCCAAATTTCCTCATTATGTTTTCAAGTTTGATAAAGCTCTATATGGGCTCAAACAAGCTCCAAGAGCCTGGAATGACACCTTGTCTGAGTATCTTATTGAAAATAAGTTTACAAGAGGTAAAATTGATAAAACTTTATTTTCAAAAAGGAAAGGTTCTGACATCTTACTCATTCAGATATATGTAGATGATATTATCTTTGGTTCTACTGACAAGTCAATGTGTGACTGGTTTGCTAAGATAATGTCAACTCAGTATCAGATGAGTATGATGGGAGAACTTACTTACTTTCTTGGTTTACAAGTTGAACAAAAGCCTGATGGCACTTTTATAAATCAAAGTAAGTATGTGCATGACATGTTAAAGAAATACAAATTTGAAAATTTATCTTCCATGCACACTCCTATGGGTACTCAGGATACGATAAGTAAGGATGAAACTGGTAAACCAGTATGTCAATCCACATACCGAGGTATGATTGGTTCCTTACTTTACTTAACTGCTAGTAGGCCTGATATCATGTTTGCCACATGTTTGTGTGCTCGGTATCAGGCTGATCCTAAAGAATCTCACATGAAAGCAGTTAAGCGCATCTTTAAATATCTTACAGGTACTCCTAACCTGGGTCTTTGGTATCCCAAAGTCTCAAACTTTGACCTTGAAGGGTACACAGATGCAGATTTTGCAGGTTGTAGATTGGACAGAAAGAGCACAAGTGGAGGATGTCAATTCCTAGGTGGAAGACTAGTTGGCTGGTCATCCAAGAAACAAAATTCGGTAGCAACTTCCACAGCAGAAGCAGAATATGTTGCTGCAGGAAGTTGTTGTGCTCAATTATTATGGATGCAGTATCAACTCTTAGACTATGGGTTCAACTTTCATAAGACTCCTATTCATTGTGATAACAAGAGTGCTATTGCTATCACAGAGAACCCAGTCTATCACTCCAAAACCAAGCACATTGATATCAGACACCACTTTATTCGAGATAATGTGGAAAAATGTAAGGTTGAAGTAGATTATGTACCCACAAATGAACAATTGGCTGATGTATTTACTAAACCTCTTCCTGAGGAAAGGTTTATGTATCTACTAGGGCAATTAGGTATGTTGAATCCTTAATCTTTATTAAATTTCTTTAAAACTGAGCACTCAGTATCACTCCTGTTGATACTGACCACTCAGTATCACTTGTCTGTTATCATCAAAATTTAAAATTTTTTATTTTTTATTAATTTCAAGAGTAAATTAATTGTTTTTATATTTTTTCAAATTTTTTTTAAATTAATTTTTTTTTCTCACTCGGTATTGGGGTATGACGGCTCTTACACCGAGCTTAATCCTCATACTACTCAAACGGTAACCTTTCTTAATAAGAAAGTTACCGTTGGCAGAGGATAAGGCAGTCAAATCAGCCGTTTTTACTTCCCAATACCTTAATTATCTTTCACATCTCCTATAAATAACCGTTTATTTTTACTTGAATTTTTTTTTTTTACTGTTTTTTCTCTCTTTCATTTTCAATTCTCTCTGCGATTAACGATTTCACTTTCTCTTAGCAAGCAAAACATTTTCAAATCACAATCACAGATGGCAAATTATACTTTTGTTGCTCCAAACGTTGAATCGGAAATCCAATTCCGAAATAATGAAGTACCCAGGTTTGCGAGGAACAACATCACAGCAAATTTCAATATTCCTCAAGCTTGGGTATGCCAAGAATTCACGAACATCGTCACTTTTATGAAGCATTGCCCAATTGCTCGTGCACTGACATTATCTCCTCGAGCAATCTACCCAGAAATGTTATGCGAGTTTTGGTACTCTGCTACACTCGATTCTCCAGATATGATTGCTGGGTGGGTAATTAGAGATCAAAGAAGGGCATTTGTTTCTACTGCAATCATTCGTGAAGCACTGAGACTTCCCGCCCAAGCTCAGTATGACCCATTTGTTGATAGATCAGAGGCACGCTCTGTACTGCCTTTTCTGGGTAGAAGAGGAACAACGGGCACAATCAAAAGAAATTAATTTGGTCCTATGTGGGGTATTCTCATCACAACAATTATTCGATGTATGACCCACAAGACGGGAGCTTTGGACCAAATAAACGAATTTGGGATGCAAATAGTACATGCTCTGTACTATGGAAGAAATATTGATTTTGCTCGCCTAATTTTCAATGAATTAGCTACTCTGGTTCGAGCAAATACAAGGGAATGCAATGTCCCTTTCTGCAGATTTCTATCACTCATATTTCAACAATCAATGCCCACACACATTTATGATGAATTTCACAGTCCAAGAGTTGATCTTCCTCCACTCAGTGAGAAGATTTTCTTTTACAGACCAAGAGAAGGAGAACCTCTTCTAAGTCCTCCTATGTGGGCCATTGTTCAAGAACATATAAATGATGAAGAAGATATGTCTGATACTGAGTCAGACAATGATGATGATGATGATAATGATGATAATAGTGGTAATGGAGCACAGGCAGGTCAAGATATTGAGATGCAGGATGTTCCACAAGTTCAAGAACCGACTCAACAACATATCTCTCCACCTGCACAGGTTCCTGATGCTCCTCATATTGCAACAACTTTTGATACTGAGTCCTCAGAAGACACACCACTGGTCCTTCAAAGAAGAAGAAGGAATGTTTCTCCTATCATTATGGGCAACTTATCATCTGAGGAGGTGCAGCCTGCAAATGTTCCATCATTAACTGCTTCTCTTCAAGCTCAAAGCCTAGTTGCAGCCACCGCTGACCTTCCAAGTCCAGAACTTCCTTCATCTGCTCAACCAATTGAGGAACCTCATGTTCCTCTTGATGTGGAGATTCAATATGCACAAACTACAATGGAAGGTGCTCAGCATAACATAGAGGTCGGTATTGAAGATGTTGGTGCTGCACATCAACAAACACATGATCCTGCACCGACCTCTGCAGATGCTAGAAGAGAATCTGACAGAGTCTCAGGTATGAATTTCTAAAAAGCCCTTAAACTTATATATATATATATTTCATTCCCAAATAGAGACTAAGTATTGGCCAGTACCAACTCAATACTGACCAAAGTCTCAAACGATCTTTCAAATATATATCCTCTTATGGCCAACATAGCTAGCCCACTGCTGCTATGCAAAATTCATATACTGAGCACACTAAATTGATCATTGTCAGTCTACAGTTGTCTCAACATTTAAAGAGACAATGGTGGTTGATGTCATACTGACACCCACTGGTGCTGCTTGAATAATGTCCAACTTATTTTTGAGTTGGGTAGCATCATTCAAGAAATGATCCCAAACCCTTAAGCCACAAAATCCAAAAATATCCCATGGGGTTTAGCCACATTTCTGTTATCACTCTCATACCGAGTGATAAACATTGAAAATAACAAGAAGCACATCCCAGGCTTCGTATTCCCACACCCAAACCTTTTAGTAAATGTGACTTATCCTATACTGAGCTATTTAAATTTTCACACTCACCTTTACTAAAATCTTCTTACACATGCTATGCACAAGTCCACAATATTTCATCCTATACCAGATGAAATACAGACTTCACAAACTCTGTTTATATGATTGTAGAATTAAACAACACCACAATTCTATTTGATAAACCTCTCTTTCTAACCAGTTTTACATTTTTGTTTCTTTAGCACCAACTGTGCAGGGTATTCAGGCATCTCAAGCTGCAGCAGACCAAGTGACTCTGCAAGCAATCATGCAGCACATTCTGGCCATCCAACAAACTTAAAATGTAATACTAGCCAGAATGGACAAGATGAGTGGTGATATTGATCTAATAAAACAGTCAGTATCACTCCTTCAACAACCACAGCAGCCTCCACAAACTCCACCAGGTTCACATGGTGACCACAATGAAGAAGGAGAAGGAGAAGGAGGTGCTGGTGATACTGATACTGCAACTGAGCCCATGCCCTCCCCTACTCTTGAACAACCTGAAGGGGACATGGGTGGTGATACTGATCCTCTTCCCTCCTCATCAAATGATAACAAAAAGGGGGAGAAGAGACAAAGAGATACTGAGGTTGATCAAACTGAGCCTTCTGCTCAGGGGGAGAAAAGAAGAAGATTGAATGAAGATCAACCTCCACAACAACAACATCAGCAAAGCCCTCATACTGAGCCATTTCGCATTCAGTATGAGAGAAGAAGACAAAGAACAAGGTCAGAATTACAAGTTCAAGACCCACTTGAGCCATCTGCTCAGGGGGAGACTCATACTGACCAACCACAGCAAACTTTTGAAGAGAATAATTTACAAATTGTGGTCTATAGGCCTTTCATCTGGCCTATTGCTGATGATGAAGATGAAGAACCAGATTTAGTAAACTATGCACTAAATCTGGTAGAACAAGAAAGTTCTTCATCATCATCCTCGGATGATGAAGAACCAGAAAATCTGGTGATTAGAAGAAGGAGTTCCTTATCAAGAAGACCTATCAATGCTGTTCTTACTTCTTCTGAATCAAGTGAGGAATCTGCTCCTCTGGTAACAAGACAAAGAAGACCTGTTCTTACAAGGGACAGTGATACCGAGCAGGCTCCAAGACTGACTCCTCAACAACTCTGGGCAGAACAAGAAAGATTTTTATATGAGCAAGAGTTGGGAGTCAAAACTGAACCAGAATCTGACCCAGATACTGATACTCCTGGTCCTTCACATAGAATCTCAAGAAAGGGTCCAGACCATATTCAACATTATTGGAATATGGTTGCTGCTAGGACTCAGTATAAGGAACAAAGAAAGGAGTTCTTGAGGACCAAAACATTTCAAAATGTAAGGGGGATACTTTGGTTAAATCTGGATGTTAATAAAGTAAAAGTGAAGCTCAAAGAAGGAAGAATTACTATCACTTGTACTGGCTTAACCAGTCCCCCCATGAAGATATTTATTCATGACATTCAAAGAATTGGTCTTCAAGACTGGGTGAAGATCACAAGACTGATCAAAGAGCTTCCAAAGAAATCAACCTATGATCAAATAGTCTTGGATGAGATCTGTGCTGTAGCTGCAGTATGTTATGAGAAGGACTTACTTCATGAAATAGAGTACAGAACACTCAGTGTGATGACTGAGGCTTACTCAAACAACAGACCAGAATGCCTCCATACATACAAGTATCTTAGAAATTACCCTCTTCCTCCTAACCTTGTATTTCAGGATCAAAAGAGTGTCATATATCCAACTTCTGGATATATGTATACTGACTCAGAGGATAGAGAGTGCTTCATTTCTGAAGAAGATCTACCAAGAGCTCAAATCAGTCACCTTGTTGGACTGAAATGGATGATCACCAAGAAAGAAGACTCTTGGTTCAGAAAGAAGATTGTTGCAGTACTGAATAGCAGAAGGGATGAACTCAAAAGCAGAGAAGAGTTTGTCCACATCAAACAAGAAGTCTTCTATGAGAATGAAGCCATCAACAGCAAATGAAGAAGAAGATATTGTTACCTATGCTGTTGTAATTTTTGTTTATCTCTTTGTAAATTGTTTTATTATCATTAGATAGGGGGAGATTGTTAAGGCAAAAAGCCTTGCCCCTTTAGATCTTAAGATAACAAAACAACCTAGACTAGCTTTGATTAATATGTAGAATAATATAGCTAAGTTTAGGTCTGATACTAAGTGATCAGTATTGGAACTCAGTATCAGTACTCAGTATCAGATAGTGATACTGAGTAGAAGGACTGAGTGATACTCAGTATAGTAACGGACTAAGATCAAATCCCTTGATCTTAGTCATTTTCCTTACTTAGTCCTTCGGTTACTCCTTTGCTCATTATGTAAGATCTCTATAACATTATAAATAGAGATCATCTTGCAAAGGAGTACTTACCAATTTACTTTACACATTCACATCTTTTGTAATTGATCAGTGGTCTTGTTATTCCGCAACAAGCCACACTTAGTGGATTTATACATTGACTATATTCTTGTGTTATCACTCTAATATTTCTCTAAGTATAATAATCTATCAATTAACATTATAAACCAGGGTTGTTGTGACCTAACAATCCTAAATTTCCTAACTATGTTTTCAAGCTTGATAAAGCTTTATATGGGCTCAAACAAGCTCCAAGTGCCTGGTATGATACCCTGTCTGAGTACTTAATTGAAAATAAATTTATAAGAGGTAAAATTGACAAAACTTTATTTTCAAAAGGGAAAGGTTCTGACATTTTACTTATTCAGATATGTGACTGGTTTGCTAAGATTATGTCATCTCAGTATCAGATGAGTATGATGGGTGAACTTACTTTCTTTCAGGTACTCCTAACATGGGTCTTTGGTATCCCAAAGATTCAAACTTTGACCTTGAAGGGTATACAGATGCAGATTTTGCAGGTTGTAGGTTGGACAGGAAGAGTACAAGTGGAGGATGACAATTCCTCGGTGGCAGACTAGTTGGTTGGTCATCCAAGAAGAAAAACTCAGTAGCAACTTCTACTGCAGAAGCAGAATATGTTGCTGCAGGAAGTTGTTGTGCTCAACTCTTGTGGATGCAGTATCAACTAATGGACTATGGGGTCAATTTCCAGAAAACACCAATTCATTGTGATAACAAGAGTGCTATTGCTATCACTGAAAAACCCAGTCCATCACTCAAGAACAAAGCACATTGATACCAGACACCACTTTATTCGAGATAATGTGGAAAAGGGTAAGGTTGAGGTAGATTTCGTTCCTACAGATGATCAATTGGCTGATGTATTCACTAAACCTCTCTCTGAGGAAAGGTTTATGTATTTACTAGGACAATTGGGTATGTTGAATCCTTAATTTTTCTTAAAATTTTCTGATACTGACTTCTCAGTATTGGTTCCAATACTGACCTATTCAGTATCACTCGTCTGATTTATCAAAAATTATAAATTTTAATTTTTTTATTAATTTATAGTTTAAATTAAATGTTTTTATGATTTTTAATATTTTTTTTAAATTAATTTTTTTTAACTCGGTATTGGAGTCCTGAGTGATAAAACTGAATTTTAATCCTCATACTCCCCAACGGTAACCTTTCTTAATAAGAAAGTTACCGTTGAAACAGGATAAGTGTTGGGTCACATTCTAGAGTATTGTAATAGTCTAGGGGTGTAATGTGACAGTTTATTGTAATCAATAGTCTAGGGTACGTTATGTAATTAGTCAATACTAGGCCTAGGTATAAATACCTAGTGGTAACCTAGTATTGACCTGATCTTTGCCGTTGTCAAAAGTTTCTTGTTCTTGTTCTTCCAATTAATCATTGTTATTGCTTAATCTGTTATTAAATCGATAGATACGGATTCACAATTGGTATCAGAGCAGAAATCATCTTTGATTCGATCCATTTCAGTGAAGATTAAGCAAGATCTTGAAGTTTTTGGTGAAGAACTGAAGAATCGAAATCGCAATTTGAGGTAATAAATCGTCCATATTCTTTATTCATTACATTCATCTTGTAATTCTAAGCATATTAGAATCAAGTTTCGATTAAATCCATCAACAATTGATCTCAATTCGTTGATTTTAAAGAAAACCATTAAAACACATTTTTTCCTCTGTAAAATCGAAATTACCTTCTGATTTGTTGTGTTTTGATCGAGTTTATTGACCCATTCTGTGCGAAAATCAATTTCGAGCATTTTGGGATTTGAATCGCTTGATTTGGTTAAGTTCGTTCGTTCGTTCGTAACAGTCAAGAAAATATTGAAAATCAATTTCGAACTTTGGCCCGAACTACACAACGAACTTCGGTCCGAACTTCACATCGAACTTCGGCCCGAACTTCACATCGAACTTCGGCCCGAACTACAGACTTCGGCCCGAACTTCACATCGATCTTCGGCCCGAACTTCACATCGAACTTCGGCCCGAACTACAGACTTCGGCCCGAACTTCAACCTCGACCCGAACATCAACCTCGGCCCGAACTTCTCAACTTCGGCTCGAACTTCTCAACTTCGGCCTGAACTTCTCAACTTCGGCCCGAACTATCGTGTGTCAAAAGGTGTTATACTAAAACGATCATAACTTTCAGCTCGGGTGTCCGTTTCCAGCCCACGAGTAACCAAATCGAAGCTAAAGACGAAAGCTACGACGTGATAAACGCCGTAGGCAGTTTACCCGACTTCTCGTCCCAAAAACGCTTGTTTCGATAACCTTATTTGCGTTTTTGTGATTTTTCGGTCAATTTCCAAACTTTGATTAGCCACAATTTTTGGGTCGGTTGTCGTTTTTGGCCAATTCGAAAATCTAGGACTTATTTCAAGTGTCCTTTGTCATATGGGATAATCAGTTGACGATTTTGGAAATTTTGACTTTTCTCTCCCAAAAGTGTTCTTCGTATATGCACTGTTTTTGAAGACCAGTTCATTTTCTTCATCACTTATCCTATTCAAGAACCTGGTTCCCACGAGATCTTCTTCATATCCACTTGAGAACTATATCAACTCTACTAATCGCAAAATGGCAAGAGCAAATGAAGAGAATGTCGATACGTTCAATGAGGAAGCCAACAAGGAAATTGAGGTAACCAGCTCTCCTTTATCTACTTCTGATTATTCTACTGATTCTGATAATTGTTTTGATAAAGATCTGATTTCTGAAATTGATTCACTAAAACAAACGATTTTACTCGAAAAGGATGTGAATACACAACTTTTAGAGCGTGTAACCATTTTAGAAAATCAATGCAAACAAACTGCCCATCTTGGTGAGCAACTTGTTAATCACATCAAATAAAATAAAATCTTTACACTGGAAATTCAGGATTTACAAAAGCAAGCATCAGAAATAAAGGTCCAATATGAATCTGATATTCAAAATTTGTCACATACAATTTCTGAGAAAGAAGCTGAAATTACAAATCTTAAAAATGCACAAATTCAAATTTCAAAGGATCGAAATGACAAATATTACAAATTGTATATTGAAACATTCCAGGAATGTCAATTAACAAAAAACTGGATGGAACGTAAACAACAAGAATTTGATGATAATGAAAACCAATTTAAATCTTTAAATTCTGAAATCAAAGAATTAAAAGAAAAATTAACCGATCAAACAAACCAATCATCACAAGATAGAAATAGGCAACAGGTTATCATACATCGTCTCACCTACGACAAAGATCAGTTAGTATCCCACATTAAACACCTTGAAGAGTTAATCGCCAAACGAGGCCATACTGATCAAACCATCCATTTGAACAAGCCTAAAGAGTTCAAATACTTCAATTCCAAACAAGGTCTAGGGGCAGACAATCCGGTTATTTGATCAAGGCGTGCATCGTTCTTCCAACACTATATGACTATCGCTACATGCAGCAAGATATCTGGCTGAGCTTCTCGCGGGTGACAGATGAAGAAAAAGAAATTGAAACATTTAACAGAGCAAAGTAGGAGAATGCACAAATCAGTTTCAACTATGCAGAATTGAACAAAACTTATGAAACTAAAAAGGCTAAATTTGAAAATGATGAATATTTTCCTATAATAACCCCAGAAGAATTTGAAATTCAAGGGGATGTTGTCGTTCAACAGAAAGTGACACGAAAGCTTTATATTCCATCATTAATTCTCGAAAAGAAAATCTGCCAATTAGAAACAGAAATTGATGAAACACATAAGGCATTTGATAAAGAAAAATCTGATTTACAAACTAAAATTCATGAATTAGAAGATAAAATTATTGAAATAAAATCTACTTCTAATCAAAACGTTTCTACTTCAAATGATTCTCCAAAGCTTACGTCTCTCAAATCTAAAATTTCTTCTCCCAAAACTCCAGTTCTTTTAAGACAAGATTCTAATTCATCTGTTTTAAATTTTTCGGATCGAACTTTAAAATCCACGCTTAAGAGGTCAATGCATTGGAGAGTAAAAGACGTTGAGCAGTCTAATTCCAATAAATGTAATAACACCAAAATGTTTTCTCCTGTAATGGCATATCGTGATTTATATACAATCAAACATTCCGAGGTAAATAGAGGAAATTCTAAATCTAAACCGAAATCACAAGTAAGTTCCTCTACCAAGCCTAAGCCTAGGAGATCCACGGTCCCACTAAACTCTGATAAGAAATTGAATGCTCTCAAACAAGTTAAAAGAGGAAATTCCGCACCTAAAACTCCAAATAAATTAGGTTCCTCTTCTAGATTTAAGCATTCTCAGATGGAAAAGACAAAATCAACAACCGTGTTAACACATTCTACTCCTTCAAAGAAAATCTTTTCCAAATCTAAATCTTTGAAATATTCGAGAAAAGAGTTACTTTCATTGGCACCAACAACAACTTTTAATCAAGTGCCAAAAACAACTTCTAAATTGTCAACATCAGTCGATCGCGAGGTATTTACACCTAAATCGACAAAATCCGTCTGTCGCGTGGTATATACACCTAAATCGACAAACACAGTCAATCGCGAGGTATCTACACCTACATCGACAAACAAAGTCAATCGCGAGGTATCTACACCTAAATCGACAAAATCAGTCTCTCGTGTTGTGTCTTCAAATGAATCGTCAAAATCAGGCTCTACGACTTCTTCTCCAAAATCATCCAAATTTGTTAGATATAAATGGATTCAAAATGAACACTCAAACTGGATTTTAAATTCTCCAGAAAAATCATTAAAATGGTCTATCAAATCCCCAAACACAGAACTGCCTTCTTGCAGTTTTTTTCAAAACTCTAAATTCATTTTTTGTTCACATTCTTCATAAGGCATCATTTACTAATCGTTAAGGACCCATAACTGATTGGGTACCAAAAGTTGTATATTTTGTTTTGCAGGGTGACTTATACACACTTCAGTGTATAAATCGAGCCTCAAAAGTATGACTTATACATAATTCAGTGTATAACTCGCTTTTCAACTTAATGGCTTTCAAGTACATCTACTTGAAACTCGTTCATAATCTGTTAATCACATAAATGTAAAAACTCTTTCCCTCCCCTCTTAATCTGTATTTTCTCATTACCTTTATTTTGTCGAGGGGGAGAAATATTAATTATAGGGGGAGAATTAGTATTTCCAGGGGGAGAATCTTTCTATCTCAATATTGAATTACCCGTTTGAATTTTTTTTTAATGATACATTTTTTTTTATCAAACGACAATACCTTCCTATGGTTTGCCAAAACCGGCCTAACCTTCCAAGGGAAATACTTTTTAGCCAAAATTAGTAAATGTGAGGGTATATGTCTAGGGTATAGCAATAGGTGAGTGCAAGGTGATGTGAAAACATGATAACTTTAAGAAAACACACCTTTGGGTGCCTCCAAACCATAACTAAACCGGGAAAACATACAAATAGGGTGGTCATTCATACGTTGAATGTTTCGCCAGTGTTTACTAGCCCAGTAAAGCAATTGCACGCCACCACCAACCACTCAAATTCCTCTCAACACGAATTTGTTTTCAATTCATTAGGGGACGTAGCACAAAAGCTACTGACTACTCATTCGGAGTTTGTCGGTATTGAAACATAATAACCTCCTGCCTCGGGTTAAGTCTCTTTGTATGCACAGTGTGTCTAGTTCTCACCCTCAAGAATCTTCCATTATAGGACACTTGCACTATCAAAATGGATCTCTGTGAATCCATCGGAACACTCGTAGTGGCATCACAATCTGATGTTTCACGAGGATCGAGTGGAAATCCTGCTAGAGCTACCATCATGCCAACTCTAAACGCAGGTCACACATTTGAATCAACGGTTGTGCAAACGACTACCGATTCATACCGTGTGCGAACAAATACTCTAAGTGAGTCCGGTGTTACCGAAAAATCCCTGTGAAATTCCTAAAATTAAACATCTTTAAAAAGCTGATTAAAATGCACATGAGCGTAATAGACCACTCTCAAATTACTCCTATGATCAGCTATATCCAGTATGATCTTCCCCGGAGCCACCAACATTATAGGAACTAAAAAGTGAGGGTCCCTAGGTCTAGGTGAGCAGAATCAAGTATCTTGGGATCTTGATTGGGGTGTGCTGAGGTAAAAACATTGAGAGGAGGTATGAAGTATGAGGTGCAATTCAGTTTATCACATGGTAACACAAAACGAGGGTGTGGTTGAAAAATGAAAAAGTGAGTTGAGTGAGGAGCGTGTGTGAAATGGTTAAAGAAAACGAAAAACCCTCCCTAAACCGAACAAAAATCCGGGTAACCACGTCTATATCAGAATGCATAACTTGCTTTCTGATTAAGTCATCATGGACCCAGTGATGCAATGCACAACCCCACTAACCACTCAAGTACAAAAAGTACTTGTTTCAAAATCACGGAGATTACCACAACTACTATCGACATCTCATTTGGAGATTGTTGATATTGAAAAAGAGGACCTACCTCCAGTCCTCGCCTTCGTTTGTCCACATATAGAGTTTAGAACCGAATTAAATTTCTCTAGGACACAGGCATTCCACCAAGCATATCCTAGTGATATTGCCGGAACATTCATAGTGATACCAAACTTATTGGTATTCCACGATGATTGAATGGAAATCCTACCAGTGCTAACATCAAAGCCAACACTGAACGTAGGTCACACAGTTTTTCAACTGTCGTGTTAACGGGAAATCTATGTGATCCCGGTTTACCCTATATGACTATGCTGTAAAATGTGTTATATATTGATTCATTCAAAAAATGAATGTATCATTATTCAACGCATTTTCATCAACAAGCTTTGGAGATTCTTCCTGTTACATGTTGCTTCAGATAAATCCTGCTCATCATGAGGGGGAGAATATACTAGCCTAACTTACTCCACATAAAAAGGACACATATGCACCAGTGAAGGGGGAGTAAACAAGGAACCGAAGACTCCACGAAGAAATAATTGTCTGTTTGAGGGGGAGCATAAACCTTATCAACAAATTTCCCGAACAACAATTATTAAAGATAATTGATTGACATAAAGCCACAAACTTCAAGAAAAGACTTCCGCTGTTAATCTCTCTATCATTATGGGTCTCAATTTTGGTCGATCAATATGTATCTTCAAAGTATTGTCTTCAAAATACCTTTTGTGGTTAAAAAGCTACAAGAAGTATTCGTTTTCACAGATTAACAAAGCTCAAGCCTGATCCTGATCATTATACAACGAAACATCTACAAGACTAGGCTTTTGCTAAAGATGAAGACTTCGAAGACATACTTCCAAGACTATTGTTACAAAGGGGGAGATTGTTGGGTCACATTCTAGAGTATTGTAATAGTCTAGGGGTGTAATGTGACAGTTTATTGTAATCAATAGTCTAGGGTACGTTATGTAATTAGTCAATACTAGGCCTAGGTATAAATACCTAGTGGTAACCTAGTATTGACCTGATCTTTGCCGTTGTCAAAATCGAACGTAACATTTTGGTGCAAAGTTTCTTGTTCTTGTTCTTCCAATTAATCATTGTTATTGCTTAATCTGTTATTAAATCGATAGATACGGATTCACAATAAGGCTGTCAAATCAGCCAGTTTTACTTCCCAATACCGTAACTATCTCTAATTAAATATAAATAACAGTTTATTTCTTTTCTTTCTAATTTTCTTACAGTTTTTCATATTTTCTCTTTCAATTCTCTCTGCGATTAATGATTTCACTTTCTCCTTGCAAGCAAATTATTAAATCACAATCGTAGATGGCAAATTACAGATTTTTCGCACCAGAGGCTGCTCCTGCAACTCAGTTTCGGAACGACGAAGTGCCCAAGTTTGCGAGGAACAACATAACCGCAAATTTCAATATTCCTCAGGCTTGGGCGTGCCCTGAATTCTCTCACATATTACGTATCTGAAGCATTGTCCGATCACGCAAGCGTTGATTCGTTCCCCTCGAGCAATTTATCCGGAAATGCTCTGCGAATTCTGGTACTCTGCTAAACTTGACTCTCCGGACATGGTCATCGGTTGGGTTATTGGGCTTTTTTCTCCACTGCTATAATTCAGGAAACACTGAGGCTTCCCGCTCACGCTCAGTATGAGCCCTTTGTTGATCGAACAGAGGCTCGCTCAGTGTTACCACTCATTGGACGCAGAGGAACCACATGCATTATTAAAAGAAATGAATTCGGTCCAATGTGGGGTCTTTTAATTTCCACAATTATTAGGTGTATGACCCACAAGACAGGGGCTTTGGATCAAATAAATGATTTTGGGATGCAGATTGTTCGTGCCATGTATCATGGTCGAGATATTGATTATGCTAGGCTGATCTTTAATGAACTAGCTTCTCTGATTCGGGCTCAAACCAGAGAAATCAATGTTCCTTTCTGCAGATTTATTTCTCTCATTTTTCAAAATGGCATGCCTGCTAATGTTTATGATGAATTCAACAATCCAAGAGCAGATCTTCCTCCTTTACATGAGAAGATTTATTTTTACAGGCCAAGGGAAGGAGAGCCTGTACTGAGTCACTCCATGTGGGCTATTGTACAGGCACACATTAATGATGAACATCATTCTGATACTGAATCAGAAAGTGATGATAATGATGATGACAGTGGTGATGGTGGAAATGATGATCAAGATATTGAGATGATGGATGCTCAACCAGAACCGGCACAAGAACCACCACATATTCCTCCACCTGCACAGGATCCTGATGCTCCTCTAATTGCAACAGATTCTGATACTGAGTCCTTAGAAGACACACCAATGGTCATCCGAAGAAGAAGAAGAAATATATCTCCACTAATCATGGGTGCTTTATCATCCGAAGAAGCGCAGCCTACTCATGCTCCCTCATTAACTGCATCTCTTCAAGCACAAAGTCTTGTTGCAGCCACTGCTGACCTTCCAGGTCCTGAACCAGAACCTATTGCTCAACCATTTGAGGAACCTCATGTTCCTCTTGATGTGGAGATTCAGTTTGAGCAAAACATACTGGAAGGTGCACATGCTCGAAGAGAAGAGGCTCCTGAAGGTGCTGGTGCCTCAAATCAAAATCTAGATGATCCAGCACCGACCTCTACTGATGCTAGAAGGGAATCCGACAAAGTCTCAGGTATGAATTTCTAAAAAGCTCTCAAACTTTAATATATATATATATATCTTTCCCAAATAGAGACTATGTATTGGCCAGTACCAACTCAATACTGACCAAAGTCTCAACCGAACTTTCAAATATATCCACTTATGGCCAACATAGTTAGCCCACTGCTGCTATGCAAAATTCATACACTGAGCATCTCAATGATCATTGTCAGTCTACAGTTGTCTCAACATTTTAAGAGACAATGGTGGTGATGTCATACTGACACTCACTGGTGCTGCTTGAATGATGTCTTACTTATTTTGAGTAAGGTCACATAATTCAAGAAATGAACACAAACCTTTTAAGCCACATAAGCCAAAATTATCCATGGGTATCAACCACATTTCTGTTATCATTCTAATACCGAGTGATAAACATTGAAAATAACCAGAAGCACATCCCAAGCTTCGATTACCCAAACCCAAACTTTTTAGTAAATGTGACCTATCCTATACTGAGCTACTCAAATATTCACACTCACTTTTACTAAATAATTTCTTACACATGCTATGCACAAGTTCACAATATTTCATCATGTACCAGATGAAATACAGACTTCTAAATTCTGTTTACATGATTATAGAATTTAACAACACCACAATTCTATTTGATAAACCTTTCATTCTAACCAGTTTACATTTTTGTTTTGTCTCTTTAGCACCATCTGTGCAGGGCCAAAGAGCACAAGCTACTCAATCTCAGGAAGTGCAGGGTGCTTTGCAAACTATTCTCAACCAGATCCTGGCCATGCAGAACACTCAGACTAATATTCTGGCCAGGATGGATGCCATGAGTAATGAGATAGACTCATTAAAACAGTCGGTGGCACTCCTACAACAACAACATCATTCTCCACCACCTCCTCAGTCTCCACAAGGTGGACACAATGATGAAGAAGGCCCTGGCACTGAGCCTAGACGATCACCCTCCAAAGCTAATACTGAGGGTGAGCAAGATGCTGCTACTGAACCTATGCCCTCCCCAACTCCTGATAATCAACACGAGGACATAGGTGGTGATACTGAACCTCTTCCCTCCCCATCAAATGATAACAATAAGGGGGAGAAGAGACAAAGAGAAGAAGAGGTTGATAAACCTGAGCTATCTGCTCAGGGGGAGAAAAGAAGAAAGTTAAATGAAGATCAACCTCAACAGCAAGAACAACAACATCCACATCAGCAAACTCCCCATACTGAACCACTCAGGTTTCAGTATGAAAGAAGAAGACAAAGAGGAAGGTCAGTCCTGGAATTACTTGAAGAGTTATCTGAGTCATCTGCTCAGGGGGAGACTGATATTGATCAACCACAACAAGTTAATACTGAGCCTCCTGCTCAAGTCCCAAACAACTTGCAGATTATTGTATACATGCCTTTTGTTTGGCCTATTGCTGATGATGATGAAGACCATCCAGTGCCATCTCAAAACTTTCTAAACTTTGCACTGGATGTGGCACATAAAGAAAGCTCTTCATCATCATCCTCAGATGATGAAGAGCCCCCAAGAAGACCAATCTCTCCTCCAGCTGAAGGACCTTCTAGAATTCCTATAAGACCAATAACCAGAAGAATGACAAATGTGGTTATGTCCTCAGAATCAAGTGAAGAACAAGATCCAGCTCCTCTGATCTCTAGACCTAGAAGATCTACTCAGTATACTGAAGAAAAGAGTGATGCTGAGGATGAGATTGAGGCTCAGAAATTCTTCCCTGTTAAGGAAGAAGAACCTGAAACTGAGTCTGATGCAGATGTTCCAAGGAAATCACATATTGTAAGAATAACAGGAGATGAATTGCTTGAACAATACTGGAACATTGTGGCTCAAAGAACAAGGTATAGGGAAACCAGGATGGGTATGCTGAGGAATAAAGCATTTCTGAATGTAAAGGACATATACTGGCTAAATGAATTTGTCAACAAAATAAAAGTCAAAACTGTTGACAGATCAATTGTTGCAACCTGCACTGGGCAAGTAAGTCCTCCAATGAAGATCTTTCTCCATGACATTCAAACTATGGGACTCCAAGACTGGATAAAAATTGCTAGACTGATAAAGGAGATGCCCTCAAGATCTTCTGAAGCCCAAGTGATGATGGATGAAATCTGGGCTGTATCTGCTATATGCTATGAAAAAGGCATCCTTTATGCAGCAGATTACAGGGCACTCAGTGTGATGACTGAGGCTATCAAGAACAACAAACCTGAGTGCCTTAATACTTTCAGAATCTTTCCCAAATATCTTGTTCCTCCTAACCTTATTTTTCAGGATCAAAAGAGTACCATATATCCAACATCTGGATATATGTATACTGACTCAGATGATAGGGAGTGCTTCATTACTGAAGCAGACTTACAAACAGCTCCTATTAGCCATCTGGTGGGCTTGAAATGGATGATAACCAAGAAAGAAGATTCTTGGTTCAGAAAGAAGATTGTTACTGTGCTAAACAACAGGCAAGATGAACTGAAGAAAAGAGAAAAGTTCATCCATGTGAAGAAAGAAGTCTTCTATGAGTTTGAATCAATCAACATAAGATGAAGAAGAAGACTTTGAAGCCTGTACTTTTTGAATTCTCTTTGTAATTGTTTTGTTATCATTAGATATGGGGAGATTGTTAAGGCAAAAAGCCTTACCCCTTTGAATCTTAAGATAAAAAAACAACCTAGACTAGCTTAGAATAAATAGTAGAATAAATTAGCTAAGTTTAGGAGTGATACTGAGTTTGGCCAGTACGGGCCACTCAATATCAGCACTCAGTATTGGAAATCCAATACTGAGTAGAAGGACTGAGTTACAGCCTAAGTTTAGTCATTTACTTAGTTTAGTCCTTCGGTTACTCAGTATTGGAAATCCAATACTCAGTATTGTAACGGACTAAGATCAAATCCCTTGATCTTAGTCATTTCCTTAGTTTAGTCTTTCGATTACTCTTTTGCCCATTATGTAAGATCTCTATACCACTATAAATAGAGATCATCTTGCAAAGGAGTACTCACCAATTTACGAACTTACATTCACATATTTTGTAATTGATCAGTGGTCTTGTTATTCCGCAACAAGCCACACTTAGTGGATTTATACATTGACTATATTCTTGTGTTATCACTTTAATATTTCATTAAGTATAATAATCTATCAAGTAACATAACAAACCAGGGTTGTTGTGACCTAATAGCTCAATCCTCGAAAAGGACAAGTTGACTGGGTCAAACTTTCTCAACTGGGAGCGCAATCTTTGTATTGTGCTCAGGCATGAGAGAAAGTGGTATGTCTTGGAGAGAGCAGTACCAAACACCCCTGCTGTTAATGCCAGAGCTGAAACGAGGCAAGCTTATGATAAGCATGTTAGTGATGCACTCGATGTGAGCTGTCTGATGCTCGCCACCATGAGTCCTGAGTTACAAGCGGGACTTATGGATGTGCCTGCATTTGAGATAATCCAGCAACTTAGGGATTCATTTCAAGAGCAAGCTCGCACTGAGAGGTTTGACATCAATCGAGCCTTCAACTCTTGCAAGATGGTCAAAGGAACGCCGGTGAGTGCATGTAATACGAGCAAGATAAGCAATGATACTACGAAGAGGAATGATTCATAATAGTCATTATGAATCAGTTAAGTATTAAGTTAAGTTTAACTTATTACTAGATTAGTTTAACTAACTAATTAATACAAGTAGTTGTACATTTACTAGTTGAGTAAATATACAATGTGTTAATTATAGATTATCCATGATATGATTTAAAGCTAGTAAATCATATAGTAATTGGATAATATTGTTGTATAAATTATATAAAGTTTATTATATAATTAATTATTGAAAGTATAAATACAAGTATATAATTCGTGTATATGGGTACCGAATTATTAGTGTATTAATACTAGACATTTAATAGTTAAGTGCAACAATAATAAACTAGTTAAACTATAAGGGATGGAAGTGTTAAAAGGAAGTTTAATTAAAGATCCAATATTAATTAAACTAGAAGGGTTCTAAGCGTAACTTATTTGTATATAAATAAGAGGCTTAGGGTAACCTAAAACCCTTAGACCATTCACACGAAGTACTTCCCCTCCTCCTCCTTGGCTTCGGCCGAATACACACACCAACACAAGTCTTTGTGTTCTTCGTGTTCTTCAAGTCTTGAAGATCCAAGTTCATTGCTTAGATCAACTAGAAGATCACTCGATTTGTTCATCATCAGTGGATCTATCTTAAGCAATCAACAAGGTATGTTTTGGGAAACATTTTTCTCCCTTCTCCCCTCTTAGACGAATTCGGCCAAAGAACCCTAGGGTTCTTTGGTTGATGGTCGAACGAACCACACAAGCAATGTGTGTGTTCAAGTTCTTCATACAAGGTTTCTTTCTTGTTAATCTAATCTAGAACTCCAACATCCCAATCCTTTAGGGCTTGAGGATTAGGTTAAATCCCAGTTCCGTATTTAGGGATTAAATCAGCTAGTTGGTTTTAACCGGTCAAGAACAAGTTCATGTTCTTGGTCAGTCATGGTTCGAACCAAGAACACTAGGAGGTCGACCCAAGTGGTTGATTAGTGGCATGGTGCGTAGTGAAACCCTACAGTGGTATCAGAGCGTTGGTCTAGAGATCTAGACTAGATTAACAAAGATTGTTTGTTTACTTTAATTTAAGTTTTTTTTTGTTTTAAGTATTCTTTCTTCTTCTTCATATTTTTCAGAAAAAAGGGAAGAACCCTAGGACCAAGAATATTAAACTAGTCTAAGTTTAATTGGTCAAGAAGGTTTCTAAAGAACCCTAGCAATTTTCGAAAATACTAGGAAGAACCCTAGGATCAAGTATGTTAAACAAGATATGTTTAATTGATCAAAAGGATTCATTCCTTACTTCCTTGAATTTTCGTGACATAGGAACATCCCTAGGATCAAGTATGTTAAACAAGATTTATTTAATTGATCAAAAGGATTCTATCCTAATCCCTTAGAGATTTTTAAAATCTAGAGGTTACTTGGACACCAAGTTTATAAAACTAGCCTAGTTTAATTGGTGGAAAAGTTTCCTAGGCTTAAGAATTTCGAAACCCTAAAGAACCCTAGAACGTTAAACTAGTTTAAGTTTAATAGTTTAAAAGTATTAATTAGGATAATAATCTAAAACCTAGTTAATTAGACAAGTTTATGTCTAATAGGTTTAATTATTATTTTGATAGATTTATTAAAGCTAGTTCTTTAAACCTAGAAATTTATACAAAGTTTTATTGTATATAAGGTTTAAATTAAAAGTTTTAAATAAATTTATTAAAAGTTATAATCTATCTTAGAACTTAAACAAAGTTTATTGTTTAAAAGGATTGATTAAAATTAATCTTTTAACTAAAATAATGTCTTTGATCAAGAAAGTCAAAACCCTAGTTTTGATTGGTCAAAAACAAGATTAGGGTTCATCTAATTAATTTAGGGAATTGATAAAGAGGATGTTAATTTTTAAGTTCTAAAATTAACAAGGTGTATTTAATTATTTATATATATGTATTAAAATTTTCAGAATTTTTAATTATTAGGTAAAATTGAATTTTAAAAGATATAATAAGTTTATACGTATTTTAATTAGTTTAAGTTAAAATACATATGTATAAATTAGAAGTAATATTCTTATTAGAATGTTACAAGTTTATTATAAAATATACATATATACGAATACATTAAAATACAAGATAAAATGGAACAATTAAAAAGGGTAATGTTATTTTGATCTTTAAGGATAACATTATAATTAGTTATTGTATAAGTTATAATATAATTAAAACTAGAAAGTACAAAGTTATGATTTCATTATAACTAGAAATTGTACAAGTTGAAATTATATGACTAACTAGAAATATACAAAGTTATATATATTATCATATATTAAAATGTATAAAGTGATAAGTTATTATAACTAGATAATTATACAAGTATAATATAAGTATTTTACAAGTCATGTAACATACTAGATCAAGTGATAAATAACAAAGAAAACTTTATAACCTATATTTAACTAGTTCAAGTTAAATGTAAGAAAGGTTTAAAACAAACTAAGTATTATTATATATAGTCTTTATATAATAAGTTTATTAGTTTCATCAAGTATAAACCGGTGATTGTGTTTGCTTAAGTTCCATCATGGTTGTTGGAGCTAGTGGGAGCTACACAAGAAAATCACAAAGTTTGTAAGTGTGTCGTTAAAACATAAGTTTTTGTCGAATCTAATAAGTCAAAACACATGTTCAATTTCATTATTAGACATATAAAAACTAGATGTGTTAAACTAGGTTTATGTTTCAAGTTTATGAATCATAAAAGAACTAAAAGTTTAACACAAATTTTAAGGTTTTTCAAGTAAGATAAACAAGTAAGTTTTATTCTAGATAAGGTTTCTCACAAAACCTAGTAAAACGTTTTGTACACCTCATTTTAGGTATACATATAAATCGCGCAATTCTTGAAACTATAAGTTTTAAAGAAAAGTTCTTAAGTTTTAAAAAGGTGTCTTGTAGAATTCTTAAATTCACAAGCCACACATTTTAAACAAGGATTAAGATTGGAATAAAGGTTTAAGTTTAGTTTAAGACTTAAACAAACCCAAGAAAATCTTAGATCGAAGTACTATCCACCTAATGGAACACCTCACTTGTTAAACGATATTCATATTGTAAGGATAAAGAACCTTAGATATGGATTCAAATCATTGCGAGTGTTAGGGTGCGTAATGTTCTGTGATAATCGGGAGTCCCGGCGCAGAACATCGCACTGTCTTAGATGGTCTGATCTACTTTGGTGATAATCGGGAGTCCCGGCCCAAAAAGTACTTGAGTAGAATAAACATACTAGACTTCATTACTAACTTAGAAATGTACAATTAGATTGTACAAAGTTGTAATAAGTTATAAGTCTAAAGATTCTACGACCCCTAGGAATCGTGTCAAGTCTTGATACGATCGGTAAGGATGTTACCTACCAGAAATAGCATGTCTCTTCGGGAAGTGCCTAAACCTTGCGGCGAGAATGTGATATATGGATCCTAGGCCTGAAATATTAATTATGGGTTTATAATATATTTTAGAGAATGTTTATTGATGATTACTAATTAAAATGTGTTTGATTTGTAGATGGTAGCAACAAACGCAATCGCGACAACAAGTACCAACAATCTCTCACTTCGCTCAATCCTCGAAAAGGACAAGTTGACTGGGTCAAACTTTCTCAACTGGGAGCGCAATCTTCGTATTGTGCTTAGGCTTAAAAGAAAGTGGTATGTCTTGGAGAGAGCAGTACCAAACACCCATGCTGTTAATGCCAGAGCTGAAACGAGGCAAGCTTATGATAAGCATGTCAGTGATGCACTCGATGTGAGCTGTCTGATGCTCGCCACCATGAGTCCTGAGTTACAAGCGGGACTTATGGATGTGCCTGCATTTGAGATAATCCAGCAACTTAGGGATTCATTTCAAGAGCAAGCTCGCACTGAGAGGTTTGACATCAATCGAGCCTTCAACTCTTGCAAGATGGTCAAAGGAACGCCGGTGACTGCCCACGTCATGAAAATGAAGGGACACATGGATCACCTCGCTAGACTTGGTCACCCCATACCGTTGCAAATGGCAACAGATACTATACTCAACTCGTTGTCTGATGACTACAAATCTTTTGTGGTCAACTACAACATGCATAATATGGAGAAATCCATTGCTGAGCTACATTCCATGCTCAAGACAGCTGAGTTGAGTTTGGGGACCAAATCTAAGGACGTTCTCTTGATCGGTAATGTCGGTGGCGGTTGGAAGAAGAGAAAAGGGCATGGTGGTAAAGGAAAGGGTAAAACCTATCCTAACCAAGGAGTGCCAAATGGTAAAGGTGTCAAACAAAAGGTCAAGAAGATTAAGCCTAACACTACGAGGACCAAGAACCGGTGCTTCAAGTGTGGTGAGGCTGGGCATTGGAAAAGGAATTGTACAAAGGGTGCAAGTGGTAGTGGAGGAAACGCAAGTTCCTCAGGTAACACAACCACACTTCTTAATCACTTTAAGATACTTGTAAAGTACGTTACGAGTAATCTAACTTTTGCAATCGTTTATTGCAGGAGGAGATGGAAAGTGATAGTGACCGGCATGAGTTGGTGATGATCCCACGAGCATTCAGTATTTTGTGGATTCGTTTTAAACAATTTTACTTTATTGTTTTGGATAATTTTATTTTTGTTAAAACAAGTTTTATTTTGGTTTTAATTAAATTTCAAATCCATGGTTGAATTATATTGTGTGCATGTGTGATAATTAGAGTAGTCAAGGTTTATGACTAGATTGTAAGTCAAGCTTTGATTTACTTATATTTCATGTTTATATATATTTGTTTGATTGTGGTATAAATAATGTCTTGATATCTCAACGTACTTAGATGTTAGTAATTAGAAAGTTTTTCTAATGAAAGTATTTAAGAGTTTTATGGAAGCATAAGGTTCAAGAGTTATTGAACTTAGTTAAAACATCTTAAGTAATAGTCATTACTTATGATAGAAAGTTTTAAAGTATTAGTATTAATATAGTATGATTATACTGGATATAATCAAGATAGACTTTAAGAGTATTATTACAAGTCTTTTATACTTGTAATAAAGGATTTAATGAAGTCATAATTCCCTAATAGGAATAATTGGATATTCGAATAATCCAAGTAAAATGACTTAGACATTAAATGAAATCTTAAAAGGGACAAACTATATTACTTAAGAATTAAAGGGTATTATTGCAAGTCTCTTATACTTGTAATAAATACAATGTTTAATCAAGTCATAATTCCCTTATAGGAATAATGGATATTTGAGAAATCCAAGTACTGACTTTGACATTAAATAAGATTCTTAAAGGAATACTAATGTGTTTAAGAATTGATAGTATCATTTCAAGTGTTTCATACTTGTTAGATACAGTAATCAATAATGATCATAATTCCCTAAACAGGAATGTTGGATATTCATAAATCCAAAGGTTGATTTTAATTATTGATAGAATTCTTAAAAAGATTAAACTACAAGTTATTGACTAGGTCAAAATGGTTTAAGAGATGCTTAAGTTCCATAAAAGTAAGTGGGGGCTAAGACTAACGTAATTCATTAAAGATGTTGATGAATTCAGTAAGTTAGTAAGACATTAGCAACAGGGTTTTACCAAGTCGTTAGCCAAAGAGTTAAGAGAAATAATAAATGATCGTTAATTAGATTATTGCAAACCTAATAGCGTGATCACAAGTCTTGTGATTAATTATTGCATATCTAATATGTTGTTAACACTTCAGTGGATAACACAATCATTTAAGGAAATTTCTTTAACTAGGAAGAATATCTACAAATCAAATAACTAAAAGAGGCTTTAGTTACAAGGAGAATTTTATGAATTCAAGAAACTAAGGAGTTAATTTCCAATCCTCCTATGTTTACCGAATTGCATAAAAGGCAAGAACAATATCTAGCAAAGGCAAAAGTAATAGTATTCCTAAATACTCGTCTTATGTCTTTAGTTTAATAGAAATGATTGGTTTAGTGATAAAGTTACAATTAAGTTTGTAATAATCATTGAGTAATCAACACGAACGAAAGGAATAAGTAATGATCCAGTAATAATTCAGTATCTATGTCCAGTGAGGAATAATACATGAGTTAGTATCATTTTTATTCAGACTTTGTATGTTTTACATCATCCATGAATAACAGTCTATTTATTCAAAAAGATACAAAAATCCGTGACTACTCGTCTTGGTGGGAACCTCGATGAGACGTTAACGTCATCGCGGTATTTGGTGGTAGATTCGAAGTTCTTCGAAAATAGCTACACAAGTTTTGTGTAAACCAAATATCGGTGATATTCTGTTGGAGGCTCAACGAATATTGGATTGACCACCGTGACAATACTTCATGGTTGAAAAGTTCAAAAGTATTGCTCACTAGGATTGTCCTTAAGCCTGGGGTATTTGGTTTAGGATACAATGACTAATGTGCTTTGGTTCAACTCAGACAATTCTGAAATACGTTTGTCATACGAGGCGATACTGGGTACAAAGGAAGTTGTATTTTAAATCGAAATATAACAAGATGGTAATTGCACCTCCTTTTTAGGAGAGATATTTATAGGTCCTTTGACATGATGAGAAACTGGCAAGTGCATGGCCGTGCCCAAACGAACTGATTTGTTCTTTGTCGTTTATCACAGCAGTTTGAATCAAGAAGTCATAAAAAGATTTCGAATACAGGAGTTGATAATTTCTACCATGCTCGTATTCGTTATCACAAATATCGTGCTGCTAGGGACAAGCCTAACATATTTGCCTAAGAAGTAGAGACAGAGTGTTCTTTACTAGGAGACGCTATTAAAGAGTTTTTCATAAACTATACCTGGGTTACGTAAGCTGTTTTTATGGGTTGGTTACCTACATGCCCATCTAGAAGGCCACTGTAGCTCGTATCATTAAGACAAAGGTTACAAAATTGCACAAGTGGGAGTCTAAAGGAATTATGTGCACAGTTAGTCAACCTATGATGATACATCCATGCCTACGAAACACTTAAGGGTCACACCGGTGAGTGCATGTAATACGAGCAAGATAAGCAATGATACTACGAAGAGGAATGATTCATAATAGTCATTATGAATCGGTTAAGTATTAAGTTAAGTTTAACTTATTACTAGATTAGTTTAACTAACTAATTAATACAAGTAGTTGTACATTTACTAGTTGAGTAAATATAAAATGTGTTAATTATAGATTATCCATGATATGATTTAAAGCTATTAAATCTTATAGTAATTGGATAATATTGTTGTATAAATTATATAATTAATTATTGAAAGTATAAATACAAGTATATAATTCGTGTATATGGGTACCGAATTATTAGTGTATTAATACTAGACATTTAATAGTTAAGTGCAACAATAATAAACTAGTTAAACTATAAGGGATGGAAGTGTTAAAAGGAAGTTTAATGAAAGATCCAATATTAATTAAACTAGAAGGGTTCTAAGCGTAACTTATTTGTATATAAATAAGAGGCTTAGGGTAACCCTAAAACCCTTAGACCATTCACACGAAATACTTCCCCTCCTCCTCCTTGGCTTCGGCCGAATACACACACCAACACAAGTCTTTGTGTTCTTCGTGTTCTTCAAGTCTTGAAGATCCAAGTTCATTGCTTAGATCAACTAGAAGATCGCTCGATTTGTTCATCATCAGTGGATCTATCTTAAGCCATCAACAAGGTATGTTTTGGGATACACTTTTCTCCCTTCTCCCCTCTTGGACGAATTCGGCCAAAGAACCCTAGGGTTCTTTGGTTGATGGTCGAACGAACCACACAAGCAATGTGTGTGTTCGAGTTCTTCGTACAAGGTTTCTTTCTTGTTAAGCTAATCTAGAACTCCAACATCCCAATCCTTTAGGGTTTAAGGATTAGGTTTAATCCCAGTTCCGCATTTAGGGATTAAATCAGCTAGTTGGTTTTAACCGGTCAAGAACAAGTTCTTGTTCTTGGTCAGTCATGGTTCGAACCAAGAACACTAGGAGGTCGACCCAAGTGGTTGATCAGTCGCATGGTGCGTAGTGAAACCCTACAATAATTCCATAATAGGAATAATTGGATATTCGTAAAATCCAAGTAAAATGACTTAGACATTAAATGAACTCTCAAAAGGGACAAACTATATTAATGTATTTAAGAATTAAAAGGTATTATTGCAAGTCTTTTATACTTGTAATAAATACATTATTTAATCAAGTCATAATTCCCTTATAGGAGTAATGGATATTTGAGAAATCCAAGAAATGACTTTGGCATTAAATAAAGTTCTTAAAAATTACTAGTACATTTAAGAATCAGAAGTATCGTTTCAAGTGTTTTATACTTGTTAGATACAGTAATCAATAAAGGTCATGATTCCCTAAACAGGAATGTTGGATATTCGCAAATCCAAAGGATGATTTTAATTATTGATAGAATTCTTGAAAGATTAAACTACAAGTGGGAGCTAAGACTAACATAATTCATTAAAAATATTAATGAATTTAGTAAGTTAGTAAGACATTAACAACAAGATTTTACTAAGTCGTTAGCCAAACAGTTAAGAGAAATAATAAATGATCGTTAATTAGACTATTGCAAACCTAATAGCGTGATCACGAGTCTTGTGATTAATTATTGCATATCTAACAGATTGTCCACACTCCAGTGGATAACATAATCATTTAAGGAAATTTTTTTAACTAGTAAAGAGATATCTACAAATCAAGTAACTAAAAGAGGCTTTAGTTACAAGGAGAATTTTATGAATTCAAGAAACTAAGGAGTTATTTTCCAATCCTTCTATGTTTACCGAATTGCATAAAAGGCAAGAGTGAAATATGTTCTAGATTGTTGCAAGAACAAAATCTAGCAAAGACAAAAGTAATAGTGTTTTTTTTTCAACACTTGTCTTATGTCTTTAGTTTAATAGAAATGATTGGTTTAGTGATAAGGTTACAATTAAGATTGTAAGAATCATTAAGTAATCAAAACGAACAAAAGGAACAAGTAATGATCCAGTAATAATTCAGTATCTATGTCCAGTGAGGAATAATACTTGAGTTAGTATCATTTTTTATTCAGACTTTGTATGTTTTACAACATCCATGAATAAAAGTCTTTTTATTCAAAAGATATAAATTTGTGACTACTCGTCTTGATGGGAACCTCGATGGGACGTTAACGTCATCACGATATTTGGTGGTAGATTCGAAGTTCTTCGAAGATAGCTACACAAGCTTTGTGTAAACAAAATATCGGTGATATTCTGTTGGAGCTCAACGAATATTGGATTGACCAGCGTGACAATACTTCGTGGTTGAAAAGTTCAAAAGTATTGTTTACTAGGATTGTCCTTAAGCCTGAGGTATTTTGTTTATGATACAATGACTAATGTGCTTTGGTTCGTCTTAGACAATTCTAAAAAATGTTTGTCATACGAGGCGATACTGGGTACAAAGGAAGTTGTATTTTAAATCGAAATATAACAAGATGGTAATTGCACCTCCTTTTTAGGAGAGATATTTATAGGTCCTTTGACATGATGAGATAACTGGAAAGTGCATGGCCATGCCCAAACAAACGGATTTGTTCTTTGTCGTTTATCTCAACAGTTTGAATCAAGGGAGTTGATAATTTCTACCATGCTCGTATTCGTTATCACAAATATCGTGCTGCAAGGGATAAGCCTAACATAGTTGCCCAAGAAGTAGAGACAGAGTGTTCTTTACTAGGAGACGCTATTAAAGAGTTTTTCAAAAACTATACCTGGGTTACGTAAGCTGTTTTTATGGGGTTGGTTACCTACATGCCCATCTAGAAGGCCATTGTAGCTCGTATCATTAAGACAAAGGTTATAAACTTGCACAAGTGGGAGTCCGAAGGATTTATGTGCACCGTTAGTCAACCTATGATGATACATCCATGCCTATGAAACACTTAAGGGTCACACCGGTGAGTACATGTAATACGAACAATATGTGCAATGATACTACGAAGAGGAATGATTAATAATAGTCTTTATGAATCAGTTAAGTATTAAGTTAAGTTTAACTTATTACTAGATTAGTTTTTAAACTAATGAATACAAGTATTTGTACATTTACTAGTTGAGTAAATATACAATGTGTTAATTATAGATTATCCATAATATGATTTAAAGCTATTAAATCATATAGTAATTGGATAATATTGTTGTATAAGTTATATAAAGGTTATTATATAATTAATTATTAAAAGTATAAATACAAGTATATATAATTCGTGTATATGGGTACCGAATTATTAGTGTATTAATACTAGACATTTAATAGTTAAGTGCAACAATAATAAACTAGTTAAACTATAAGGGGTGGGAGTGTTGAAAGGAAGTTTAATTAAAGATCTAATATTAATTAAACTAGAGGGTTCTAAGCGCAACTTATTTGTATATAAATAAGAGGCTTAGGGTAACCCTAAAACCCCTTACACCACCACACGAATTCCCTCCCTTCCCCTCTCCATTCGATCGGCCGAACATCACCAAGACACAAGCTTTGTGTTCTTCGTGTTCTTCAAGTATTGAAGAACAAGTTCATTGCTTAGATCAACTAGAAGATCGCTCGATTTGTTCATCATCAGTGGATCTATCTTAAGCAAACAACATGGTATGTTTTGGGAAACCCTTTTCTCCCTTCTCCCCTCTTGGACGAATTTGACCAAAGAACCCTAGGGTTCTTTGGTTGATGGTCGAACAAACCACACAAGCAATGTGTGTGTTCTAGTTCTTCGTACAAGGTTTCTTTCTTGTTAATCTAATCTAGATTTCCAACATCCCAATCCTTTAGGGTTTAAGGATTAGGTTTAATCTCACTTCCGCTTTTAGGGATTAAATCAGCTAGTTGGTTTTAACCGGTCAAGAACAAGTTCATGTTCTTGGTCAGCAAGGTTTCGAACCAAGCATACTAGGTGGTTGGTCCTATGGGTCGATCAGTGTTAAGTGAAACCCTTCATTAAAGACATCTTGTGTTACTTTAAAGGTAGTATGAATATGGGCTTATTCTATCCCTACGTGTCATCGAGTGGACCAAGTGTGATTGATACTATAGATAACACGACCCTTATCGGATATGTCGATGCAATTTACTTATCAGACTTGCATAAGGGGCGTTCCCAATCTGGTTATGTCTTTACCATAGGGAATGCGGCGTTATCTTAGAGGTCTTGTAAATGGACTCTAGTTGATACTTCGACAAATCACTACGAACTACTCGCGCTCGTTGAGGCGACTAGAGAGTGTGTATGGTTTTGAGATGTAAGAGTCTGTATTCGAAGTAAATGTGGTTTGGCCTATGATCCCAATTAACCAGTTGTCATATATGAAGATAACACCGTTGTTATCGATCAAATGAAACAAGGTTACACTAAAGGGGATAACACTACCACATCTCGCCGAAATTGTTCCTTACATAAGAACAACAAGCATTTCAAAAGATTGGAGTGCAACATACTGTATCAAATAAGAATCATGCATACTTGTTCACCAAGTCACTGCCAAAATATTCTTTCCAAACATGTCAAATCTATTTGACTTAGGAAAGTCACTGAGCTACCTAAATGACATATATCATGCACCCAATTGTGTGTGAATAATGATTGCATCCGCATGTATGCCTTGCACCCTGTTGAGTGCAGATTATGATTACATCACGATGTATGCTTTACACTCTGTTGACTGCGGATAATGACTGCATCCTGGCGTATGCTTTGCACCCTGTTGAGTGAGAATAATAACGGCATCATGACGTATGATTTGAACCCTGTTGACTGCATGTGAGGGGGAGCATCCCGATGAATGCTTGTGTACTCTTTTTTCTTTAGTTCAATGGTTTGTCCCATTGGGTTTACCTTAACAAAGTTTTTAGTGAGACACTAACAGTACCCCATTCTCACTAAGAATTGTTGAATTCACGGGGAGTATCCAGTTGAATACTTATTAACCATTGTGCACTCTTTTGTCCTTCGTTAGAGTTTTTGTCCCACTGGGTTTTCTCTAAACAAGGTTTTAATGAGACACACCACATATGGTTCCTTCCCTCGCTCAAGACATCCAGATCGTAATCTTTTGTTCTTCGACCAGAATTTTTTTCCCCAAGGAGTTTTCTCTGACAAGGTTTTAACGAGACGAATGTTTCATGGATTGTCTAAAGATACAAGGCGAAGCTCAAGACATCCATATCGTACTCTTTTGTCCTTCGACCGGAGTTTTTGTCCCAACGGGTTTTCTCCGACAAGGTTTTTAACGAGGGGAATGTGTACATGGATTGTCGGAAGATAGAAGACGGAGTACATGAAGAGTTCAACATAAATATAAGCAACCAATGGGTGTATTGAAACTCATCTAAACTATTTGGTTGCCCATATTTATGTATATTAATGTCAAGACTATTGGCTTACATCTTTGGTCTATATAAGATAGTTGCATGTATGTGTACTTCCAAGATGATTGTAATAGACACTAGCCGGTACCCGCGCAATGCGGCGACGGGTACCCTAAAACTATATTTTGTGGTGACAATAGTGATAGTGGTGGCCTGTGGTTTTATTTTGTGGAGACAATAGCTATAGTGGTGGGTGGCCACATTTGTGATGGTAGTGGGTGGTTGTGGTGGTAGGTGATGGTAGGTGGCAGTGGTGGGTGGTTGTGATAGGTGGCGGTGGTGAGTAGTGATATATATGAGTTATTGAGAAAACCCAAGAACCATCTATAAGAAATTGATGCCAACAGTTCATCATTAGCTTGTGCAGAATTTCTTGAGCACCGATGAACTTTTTTTATAGATTGTTATCCAATTATGGATAAAAGTGAAGGTGGTGGTCGAGTATATATTGATTAAGGTGCAATTTGTATTGTTATCGTCACAATACATAGACATAAACATGTCATTCATTTCTAACTAAAGATTATGATATAGCAGATAAAAAGAAAATAGGTCCTATAGGTAATAAAAAAAATGTGCTCATAATCACAAAAATAACAAGCTAACAAACTGTTTTCTTCACGGATCTTTTATTTTTTGCTTCTGACAAACATTTGATCTTCAACATTGTGCATTTTTCAATGCTCCAAGACCTACATGTTTCCGAAAAAACTTTTCTCAATTTGCGATCAAATGTATCTAATCCATTCTTACACGTGTTACAAACCAAAGATAAATCAACAACTCCATCTTTAACATCTTTATGTTGCTCTTCTATTTATGGAAACTGTTGAACAGAATCAGTCAAACTATAACTTGAATTAATTGATTTCTCCATTTGATGAATCTCTTGTAACAATCCGGGACTGTTTTTTTCGATCAAGTTTCATCGATTCATCCAAAACTCGAGTATCCATCAACAACAAACGACTACTCCATGAATATTGTCTAGGTATTGAGAAATTAAAAAGACCACGATCATGACAAGGGATAGCAGCAACTACGATCCATAACACAAACATTAACACAAATCACACTGTGAATACACAATTTGCAAGACTCATGTGTCGTGAAAAATATTGTGTGCTCAAGATGGAACTAAATTGTGTGCCATTGACTGAAGTTGTTTACTTGCAGAATGAGAAATGGGTACACTCCAAGAAAGAAATTTTGAGTGTCCTTGCTTACGTTGATGATTATCATATTTTCCTTTATATGGGCCCCCAAAAGATCGGTTTCTGTGTGAAAAAACAGATCCAGAATCCTTATGATCATCAAGCATAATGATAGCTGAATCAGTAAAAGCTTTTCTTGTTCTTTTAAATTAGCGTTCACCAATTATATTCCTCTGTTTCGAACCAAAATAATAATACTTTTAACTTATTATACAAATAACTATGCAAATCATTTTGTTATTAGAAATTTAATAATAAAATAAAAAATCCAAGGCGGCTGATTTCATACCTTTAATCACCTGACAAGTACCAAGCTCGAATTCAATTGAGCCACCTCTCTCAAAGCTGGAATCAAATACAATTCCATCAGTAAATTTTCCCTGCAAAATCAGAAGTCACGTTTATAATTTTCATAGCTTTCAGAATTTAAATACAAATACAATTGAAGAGATTATGGTGACAAATGAAATGTGCGCGAACAGAATAATTCACAAGATCATCTTGAGCTTATATTTACAAAGCTATCTGTTCACCTGGTAATGATAATTAAACGAATAGCATTGGCATAATAATAAAACGAATTAAGCAACAATGTATGTTCTTACCTTGTAATGAACTTTAATTCTATCACATTTGTGTGCTTGAATCTCACAAGATGGCTTGTACTGCAACAACAAAAGAAAAAAAGGCAATTCAGGAAACATATAGCATTACACAGATTATACAAAATGCTAAATTCATAATCATCAAACATGGATAAGGAATTAGAAAATATCAGCATGTGAAAATCAAAGAGAGTCAGATCCAAATGGAAAAAACTGTAAAAGTCTAAACTCTTATACACAAAACTTTTGGGAAACAGAAGCTAGCTCATTGTTCGCAATGAAATCATAAAATGGTGGGAAACATGTCAAACTGATCAACCAAACATAATTTGGGTATTAATTTTGTATGTAAAAACGTTGAAAATCTTAGCAGTCAAAAGTTTTAATAACAAACTGATAAGCGTAAAAACAATTTTGGCATCACTTTTACACACTTATCCAACTTTTCATAAATAATATTAAATTCTGCATCAAATATGGACTAATGTTGCAACAGATCGGGAGAATGTCGTTCTATAAAATGGAGACTATATTTAAATTACCTTTTCAACATAAACTCTAACCATATTTATTATTTCTTCAACCATTTTCTATGTCTTCAACAAAGGTTAATAGGTGTAATCTGCAATATTAGAAACAACAAAAAATGCTTTCTTAATTTAATGAAACTAAGATTAATCAGAAAATGCAAATTACTAACATCGACATTGTTAATCCCGGTAAATCGTATAATGAAACAATCAAAACAAAAAAACAATCAACATATGTGCACAGATGGCTATGAAGTAAAACAGAATGAAAAACCGTCTTGTGCGGGAGTGAGGCGGCAATTTATGAAAAACCGTGGTGGCCGCCCTTATATTTGATGAAGAAGATAGGGTTTTACATAGAAATTGCAGGTGGCGAGTGGTTTGCAAACGGTAAGTAATGGCATAGGCTAAGAGCGATGAGGGTAGCAATTCGGCAACGACAGGAGGAGGAGAGGGCGTGATCTTCATGCTAATCACATGTTCTCTGCCTCGATGCAAGCCATTCCAGTTCCCGATTGAACCACCCTTAAACTTCCCCATTTGAAAATGACGTTTGGAATGCCCTAGTTTGAAAATTAGTTCGCTCATTGTATAAAGTTTCTGATAGTAAATTAAAGAACAAGCGGTCTCTTAGATCAGGTGGTTAAGCTATCATGATAATGTCACGGGCTTCGTGAGTTCGAACCTAGCCATATACGTATTTTTTTAAAACCCAACTAAATCCAAAATTGGTAAGTGTGTTGGCTGAATTTTCAACCCTACTAATTATGGAAGGGGTAAACTCTTTATAATATAGTAAAGATAATGTATATGAATGAGAAGATCGCATAATTGAGCTAATTGGCTTACAATAAAAATGTATCTTTGTTATAATGATCTCATGATGGTGATTGAGTTTAATTCATAATATAAGTAATTTAATTGTGGCCAAGTGCATAGTATAGATTCAACGTACATAATATATATCTCAATTATCTCTTATAGGGGCATAGGTACAATGTTTAAAGTAATGCTTAATTTTTATTTAGTTTTAAGGGACAAAATATAATAATTGATTAATAATATTTAATGACCAAAATTAATCAAATATTTTTTACATGAAGAGTATTTTTGGTTATTTGATATGTAAAATAAATTCAAAATTATATAAAACAAAGACATAATTATATAACACTCTATTACTATATTTTATTAATAAAAATATTATGAGTAGAAGCTTACATGTTGAACCTCCAACAACAAAGATCGAGGGAAGACGACAATTTTCATTCCACAACTCTGAGAGTAGTAAACCAACTGAAAAAGAATCCCGACAAAATGAAGTGAAGGTTAAAGCCGCTAAGAACCTTGGGTGTGGTTCCATAGACCAGGCGCCAAATGTGGCATTGTGGCATTCCATCGTCAACCAGTGCCACGATACTGCAACCCACTTGCACCAAAAGCCACGCAAAATGGCTGGTAAGGTAACGCTGAAGTGCATCTTTAACTTTATCCAACATACCTCTAAGGCTCTAAATGCATGGCATCCTTACCTGGTTCACGACTACTTCTTTACTTGTTTTTATTGATTCGTACCCGTGTTTTTATCTTCCAAAAACCGCACGATTTAAATTAATTGGAAGTTTGTGGTTAACTAACCCGGTTTAATTGCTTGGATTTTTACTAGAGTGTTTTAAATAGAAGTTGTCATTAGAAAAAGGATCGATTTGTCTAATTATTGCCCTAAGGACATAAATTAAGGACAATTTGAATGTTTAAAATTTTACATTTATTAAAAATAAGGGTAAATTACAGTTTTTGTCCCTGACCTATTGCCGATTAGGGGTTTTTATCCCTAATGTTTTTTTGTCGGTTTTTTTATCCCTTAAGTTTTTTAAATTCTGGAAATTTGTCCTTCCGTCCAATTTTGGCCGTTAACTGATAATTTTTTTGTCTAATTACCCAAATTACCCCTATTTGATCTTTTTCTTTTTATTTTGACATTTTTTTTCTTCATCTTCGAAGATCTGCAACAAATCTTCAAAACTTCTAAATCCCCTTTTTAACAAATCTGCAGATCTAATGATATACATACACACAAATCTTCAGTTTTTTAAATATACATCAAATCTTCAGATCTTCAAAACTTCAAAACCCAGAAAAAAAATCATCACAATCAAAACACAGAAAAAACCCCAAATCTCCAAGAAGATTCAGTCGTTGTAGTCGAAAACAAAAATCACCACAATCAAAACCCAGAAAAAAACGAATGAAGCAAAAAACGTATGAAACAAAAATCCATTTTTCCACCTTCAATAATCAGATCTGTGCATTTCGCGAGGATTTTTTTGAAGGGTGAAGACTTTTTTGAAGGTTTTTCTCTAAATTAGTTCATATTTGTAGACCAGATTTGTAGAATCTAGATTTGTAGACCACCGCATAACTTCATCTTCTCCGGCGGAGGTTAGTGACGGTGTTGATGGCGGTGCGGCGGTGGTGATGGCGGTGCGGCGGTGGTAAAGTGGTGATATGAAGGTTTCACTTGATGACTTCATCGAACTCACTTGATGACCCATGACCGCTTTGATTCATTACCGGAAGCTTCGAGAATGGTAAAGTGGTGATATGAAGGTTTCAAATTTTTGAGAGAAAAGGATATTGGTTCCTCAATTTCACCTATATTGCTGTTGTTCCTATTTTGGATACAACGCACAAATGAGGTTTGGTTGAGGCATTATAACAAACAAATGGTAGACATTAAGTTGATTTCACTTTTAAAATGTCGTTAATCATAAAAGTTACAAATAAACTTCAAATAAGAAGAATTAGTCGTCACTGCCAGAAATACTCACCGGAAAATGTGAAATTTATGGTTCCTCAATTTAGGGATTAAGGTTTGTGGGTTGGGGAAGAAGATGAAAAAAGAAAAAAATTAAAAGAAAAAAGGAAAAGGGAAAAAAGACTAAAATGCCCTCAAATCTTTTGCATTTGAGGTCACTTAACGGCCAAAATTGGACGGAAGGACAAATTTCTAGAATTTGAAAATTTTAAGGGACAAAAAAACCGACAAAAAAACATTAGGGACAAAAACCCCGAATCGGCCATAGGTCAGGGACAAAAACTGTAATTTACCCTAAAAATAAACCACCATTAAAAATAACCAACCACTTAGGAGTGGTTTTTTTTAACGGCTTACACACATTCTCAAATTCTACACATTTTTTGTGCGTGTCAGGATTTAAACTCACAACCATGTGAGACACCATAAACACCGGATATCAGGTTATAAACTCTTTAGTAATTAGGAGTGGTTTTGTACAAACATTGACCATTATCGTAAGGATTAGGGGTGTCAAATTTGTACCGAACAAAACCAACCAACATGCTACCAACCGTACCAAGAATAGTTGGTAGCCAATATGTTGGTAGCCAACATGTTTGGTTGGTAGTACCGTACCAATTGTGTATTCATGGTACGTTAATGGTACAAAATTTATAGATACCACGGTATACCGTACCAACCAAGATATGTATATTATATGGTTTTTAGTTAAATATATTGTACCAAACTACCAACCTATTTGCCCAAGACTCCAATTAAATATTAAAGTATATGATATTTTATTTACATAATGGATGTGCCTAAAAATTATCTTGAAACTAATATAATATTATAATAACACATACTGTAGAAATTAAAAATATCTTTGAAAATATAATATTTTATCTTCACATTCACAATTTTAGACAGATGAGTCTCGTGTTCAGAAAACTTGTTAATACGTTTAATTGGTCGATAATGATAAAATATCATTGTTCTTTTGTTATTAATATTTTTTTAGATACATAAAAGTTTGTGATGATGGTATATACCATTACCAATTTGTACCAACCAAGATTATTGGTAGCCAAACAAATTGGTACCATTTAAACTTGGTATGGTAGTGGTAGTTAAATTAGTTTACCAATTATAGTTGGTACGGTACATAGTATGAAGAAAATATACGTGGTACCGTACCATGTTCACCCCTAGTAAGGATAATGTTTAGTATAACTCTTCGGAAAAAAAAAATTGTTAGAAATTAATATGCACATAAAATCTTTTTTCTTTCCTTTTTACAATCCGACAAATTGCTTAATAAATATGTGAATTACTAAGTACTCTGGTTATACATGTAAACGGAGCAGTGAAAATAGTCAACGTTCTAGCTTTGGCCTTTGGGCATTAAATTTCCAAATATATATAAAAAATTACAAACTCAAACTCATTCAGACAGAATGCGTATCCACCAGACCACCACCATCCTGTATATATACACCCGTTCGACCTTTTCCCACTTAGCAACCTTCTCTCCATCAGTTGCACTTCATCACACCGGAAAAAATGGAGTCTACGTCCATCGTACTCTATCTTATCCTCCCTCTCTTAACCCTATTCCTTCTCTCCCGTTTCCGCCGGAAACCGCTTCCACCCGGTCCCAGAGGGTGGCCGATCATCGGCAACATGTTGATGATGGACCAACTAACCCACCGTGGACTAGCTTCTTTAGCCGAAAAATACGGCGGCTTACTCCACCTGAAAATGGGTTTCAGCCACACCGTTGCCGTCTCATCGCCGGAGATCGCCAGACAAGTCCTCCAAGTTCAAGACAACATCTTCGCCAACCGTCCGGCCACCATAGCCATCACCTACCTAACCTACGACTGTCAAGACATGGCGTTTGCAAACTACGGCCCGTTCTGGCGGCAGATGCGTAAGCTTTGTGTCATGAAATTGTTCAGCCGGAAACGGGCCGAGTCATGGGACTCGGTCCGAGACGAAGTCGTCTCCATGGTCAAGGTGACCGCGGGCAGCTCTGGGTGCGCGGTCAACCTCGGGGAGCTTGTGTTTGGGCTGACCCACGATATCATTTACCGGGCAGCTTTCGGGTCGATCTCGCATGAAGGAAAAGAAGAGTTCATTAGAATTCTACAAGAGTACACTAAGCTTTTTGGTGCTTTTAACCTGGCTGATTTCATTCCTTGGTTAGGGTTTATAGATCCGGCTGGACTAAACACTCGGTTACCGAAAGCTCGGGCTGCGCTAGACGGGTTTATCGATAAGATTATCGATGAACACTTGACGAAGGAGAAGAAGATCACCGGTGATGATGCTGATAACGACATGGTGGACGAGATGTTGGCGTTTTACTCTGAAGAAGGAAAGGTCAACGAAGGGGATGCCATTAAACTCACCCGTAACAATATCAAAGCAATTATTATGGTAAGTTAACTTTTAAATCTAACGTGTATATATTATAAATGGGTTTGGCTAACTCAAGCCCTAAGGGCATGAGATTAGAAGCATTGATTGAACAAAACATTTCCTAATAAATAAAAAAATGCATTAAATAAAGTTTAACTTTTACATCTATTAAATACAATTTTCAATATAAATGGTAATTATAACTTCAATCAATGCTTCTAATCTCATGTTCTTAGGGCATGAGTTAGAAAAACCCATTATAAATATACAAGATGTAAGAATTCTTTTACTTCCTCCGTATCAAAATAAGTAAATTATTTTAAAGTTTATATTTTTTAGGCAAAATAAGATAATAAGATATTAGTAAATTAAATGTGGTAATTAGAATGGATGGTACCCACACTTTTTACTATTTTGTTGTTTTTTATAGGAAGATGACGAAAAAGATGAGCGCCGCACTTTTAATAATTTTTAAAGAGGGATAAGTAAGGATAAATGAGTAATTTTAAATATAAAAACTTATCAAATAAGATAAATTATTAAAGTAATTTACTTATTTATATATACCTTAGAAAAGAAAATGATTCACTTATTTTAACACGGAGGAGGTATTAAATTACGAAAACGAAGTTACTGTAGATGCAAGTCTATAACTGTTTGTCAGTCGAAAACTATTTTTTAAGGCTGTTGCCATTATAATGGTCTCCAACATATATATAGCCGAGCTTAACTCGTGGCCATTTTTGAACCAGCAAAATTTAGTATATATCTATTTAGTTAGTGAGGGATCAAATATGTGACATCTAAGAAGTCATTCAGAATCACTTTTAATTGAAAACTACAAAAACAAGTAAATCCTTTATATATTTACTATAAAACACATGACACACACGCATCAGTTCTAGTCGAGATTTAATATGAATTACGTCAATAGATGATGTATTATATTTTTAGTTTAGCACATATTTAAGTGGACTTGAATATAGTCTGATTTGTTAAACTCTGTAATGATCAAATAAAAATGAGATATAATGTTGATATTTTCACAAAAGTATAAGTTAATAATATTTTTTAGATTAAGTTTATGTTGATAACGTAATAAACCAACGATGAGTGAACCATTTCACTTGTTTTCTTTTTGCTTCATGTTTAATTTTTGTAATCAACTTGGTCATCATTTAAGAGGAAGGTTATCTCAAAAATGTGAAACGTGAAACCTAATCAAGTACGGATGATCATCTTGTTTCTGATGTTTAGATAATTTTAAAAGGTAATCAATTATCACATCATACAAAGCAAATTTAAATTATTCAATATTCATAAATACAATTATTTTACTAATAAATATTCTCTAAATTACTTTTAAATTTATATTATCTTATTCACAGTAAGATTTAAATTCATGACCACATATTAATGAGAAAAATATCTCAACGTCTTATATTATTAGCCTACAAGTCATTTAGTGACATTCATACATACAGTTAACTATTATTTTATCTCGAGTGTATAGATGTCAAATAATTTAAAAGTAAGCATGGAACAACCCAGTATTTTTAAAATATTTAGGCTATAGGGTATGGGCACCACTACCACATCAAAATTTCTGCCACATCATCTGCCACTCCAGCAACCACACTATACCACACCACCCCACTTTATCCAGGAAATACTAGGCCTGTCAAATTGTGTTATCGTTTCGTATTTCAGGATAACACGACACGACACGACACGAATTCGTTCAACACGAAAACAACACGACACGAATTCGTTCAACACGAAAACGACACGACACGAAGTCGTGTTTTATTTTGGTAACACGTACACGACACGGTTAAAACACGATAAACACGACAAACACGACAACACAAAATAAATAACAAATGTCTTACGTATTACATGCTAAAAACACGACAAACACGAAAAACACGACAAACACGAAAAACACGACAAAATCATAACTATCGTGTCAATTTCGTGTTAATCTCTGAACACGAACACGACACGACACGACTTCGTGTTTGTTTTACACAACACGAACACGACACGAACACTAATTCAAATTTCAGTTTCGTGCCAATTTCGTTTCGTTTCGTGTATTTTTGTCGTGTCATTTCGTGTATTTTTGTCGTGTCGTTTCCAGTTTTGACAGCCCTAGGAAATACCCACCACACCACCCCACACCATTTTAGGGCATGTTTGGATTAGCTTTTTAAGCTTCAAAAGTAATTTTGGCTATAAGTCCTTATTAACTTTTTGGTTTTGAAAAGTAATTTTAAAAGGTAATGTTTGGCTTAACTTATTGACTTATTTACTTAATTCTAGTGAAAATTTAAAAAGTTGGTTGAAAAGTAAGGGATCCCTTACTTTTCCAAAACTTCTTTTCAAGGCTATTCAAAAAGCTATTTTAAAAGTACTTTTTGTCCTACACAGACAACTTATTTACTTATTAACTTTTTGAAAAAGTTAATAAGTCAATAAGGACTTTTCAAAAGCTTTCCCAAACACCCTCTTAATCCATCTCATTATTTCTATTCTATTTATTTTAAAAGCATAAAATAACAATTTATTAAATTAAATACTTTCAATTCAGTTTTTTAGATAGATCAATTTAGCAAAATATATTAAAAATAAATGATTGGGTTTTGTGTAAGTCTTTCACGCAAAAAAAAAAAACATAATAAAAAGCCCAAATAAAACATAAAATAACAATTTTTAAAAGCCAAAAAAACACACTAAAAAAACCCTAACCCTTCGTCGCCTTCTCTATAAGTCTTCACGCAGGTTTTTTACTCCCGCAATGAGTTTTCTCCGGCAATAAGGTAAGTCTTACGCCTTCTTATATTAAATATCTACCTTCAACGGTCACAAACCCTCGAGAATCGCCCAACCACACACGTTATCCCCGTTTCCGTGGCCACGCTCTTTCACCACCCACCCCACGCGGTTTAGGGGGGCGGTGTTCATTTGCACCCCACGCCGTTATAGCCATTGCCACCTCATCCCCACGGCCACGGGAAACGACCCATACCTATAAGATTAGATCTTTAGACCTTTTTTCATTAGCTTTTCAGACGTCTTTGAAATAACCGCTGGATTTAAAACTACATCAAATAACAATATTTAACAGTGACAACTCGCATGTTCATGACTTAATATACGATTGCATATTACAAATCTATTTTCTTGCCTGTAACAATTTTATTATTTTTTTAATTTTCGTTTTTCTTTCTTTATCATTTAATGGTTTTCATAATCTATAAAAAATATATAATTAAGCATACTTGATATTAATTTGGATAAACAAATAATTAGGTGGAAAGGAAAAAGTCAACAAATTTGATCAAGTCAACACATTCTCACCGGTATATATATGTGCATAGAACATTGAAGTGTATTCTTTGATCAATAAAATATTCAAAACGCTATCTGTGAATGTATATATATTCTTGTTTTTATATGCCAATCCATATATAGATTAAAAGGCTCCATAAGTTTAATAAAAGGCTTTTAATTTTATATTATAATTACACGGACATATAAGGTGTGTAAATTAAAAACGAAGGATATTTAGTCAGTGATTTTACTCGATGGTGCAAATTTTATTTGAGGTATTAGTTTATGAAAGAGTAATGGTATTTAGCCCTACCATTTATACCTATTCATAGGCCTACTCATTAGATGAAAACACGCATCAAAATCAAGGGATAATATTATGAGAGAGAATTAGTGGAATACACATGTCATCCATGAGTAGATTTAAATGATAAGACTAAATATCATTTCTCTTTATGAAATGGACATAAAATATATTTTGGTTTACTTATGATCGTAAAAATAATGCCCACTTACATGTAGAAGTATTACAAAACATTTATTTTCTCTTTAAAAGTTTTGTAAGAAGAATTAACATCTATAAATTAATGGTTTTCAGGATGTAATGTTTGGTGGCACTGAAACCGTAGCTTCTGCTATAGAATGGGCTTTGACTGAGCTAATGCATACCCCAGAATCACTGAAGCGTGTGCAACAAGAGCTTGCTGATGTAGTTGGTCTCGATCGTCGTGTGGAAGAATCCGACTTTGAAAAACTCAGCTACTTCAGATGCGTTATTAAAGAAACGCTCCGCCTTCATCCTCCGATCCCTGTCCTACTGCATCGATCATCGGAAGCCACAGAGGTTGGTGGCTACCACATCCCTAAAGGGACACGTGTCATGGTTAATGCGTACGCTATTAACCGTGACAAAAATGCTTGGGTGGATCCTCACACATTTAACCCATCGCGTTTCTTGCAAAGTGGAGCTCCAGATTTCAAAGGAAGCAATTATGAGTTTCTTCCATTTGGTTCTGGGCGTCGATCGTGTCCTGGGATGCAACTTGGATTATACGCATTGGAAATGGCAGTGGCTCATCTTCTTCATTCTTTCACGTGGCAATTGCCTGATGGGATGAAACCAAGTGAGATCGATATGACTGATGTCTTTGGACTCACCGCACCAAAGGCAACCCGCCTTGTTGCAGTGCCAACCCCTCGTCTCTTGTGCCCATTGTATTAAAAAAAGGTAATTAAGGTCACGCCAACTCAAACACTTGTTAATGATGGATTGAATTGTTTGCTTTTACTTTTTTTGCAATGTCGTGATTTTTATTTCACATAAACAAGGAAAAATAACTGTAAAGACTTTATTTCATGTACATTTTCAGATTTTATTCATATTAAATTTGCCATGCTTTTCCAAACGAAGACAGTTTTTTTGTGAAACTAAAATGAATTTATAGTCTAATGGTATTCTTCCAATTTTATTCATATAAATCATGTGTTTAAATCTTGTTGTGGACAAATTTGAGGTAAACTTATGAGCCATTTAAATAAAGATATTGTCATTATTTATCTCACTCTCAAACAGAATTACGACATTTTAAATATCAGAACAAATTCTTCAACGTATAAAGATCGGAGTGACAGTAAAATTGCTTAATCAAAATTAATCTTGGTTTTTAAATTGAACAATACGCAACTTCATTGCCAAAGTTACAAGTGTAAAACAAGAATATAACTGAAAAAGAAAACTTCTAATATATACTAATCGTCTAATCCAGATTAAAATTGATTTTGCTGCATACTAAAATTATAATTATATATTAATATCTGTATTCACAAATCACACCGATAAGTCACCTTTTCAACTACTGATGACCATTGGATCAGGGTGATCAATCTGAACTCTGCTCCTTTTAAAATGGACCGTTTAACTATATGGTGGTTGGGCGCCCGAAAAGATGTACTACAGTTCACGAGTTCCATCACTTTCCTAGGTTAATATTTACCAGATGATCAGGGAAGGTTATGAAACGACAGGAAATAGTCACGGCAACAGTTAAGTTGTGTAAATCACGAGCAAAACTAGGCCATCACGGAAAGCCCGTTATACGTGGGAATATTTTTTTTTAAATTAATAGGGACAGTTAATTGGTAGTTAAAAAACGTGCTTGAAATATTTTGATGACAACAAACTTGCACCTGCTAAAAGACCTAATTGTTGGACAGGTTGCTTTCAATTTGAAATTTCTTAATCCACCCCTACAATTTCTAAGCACTCCCCTGCTTCTTTAACCGTGTTGGGATCAAGTAATTTCTCTTGTCGGCTATCAAACTTGTTGGAGCAAAACACAGATCAACTTATTACTGATGCTGCAGTTAGTACTGATCACTTAGTACTGATGGGGCAGAATTGATTAATACTGATGAGTTGATACTGATGATACTATAACTTAGTTACTACTGATCATGCAAAGATTGAAGATACTACTGATCATTGTAGTTAATACTGACGTTGGTTTCTGGACTTACTACTGATCACCAAGTTTACTACTGATCTTCATATTTACTACTGGTGATTAGTTTTACTACTGACAACGCGTTTTTGAAGAATATCAAGTCCGAGATCTTCGTATAGATAGTTATAGAATGTAAATCAATGTATATTTTTATTATTCGATGTAAATCAAGTCCTAGAATAACTAGGGTAAATAGTTTAGCTTCAAGGACTATTATAAATAGTTCCTTACGAATTGTAAACGTACGTGTGTATTGTTAACTTGATAATATACATTGAAGCTTTTTGTGAAACTGTGTTCTTAATATTCTCGCATATTGTTCTTACAGTTCATTGTTCTTAATATATTGATATAGTGTTGATCCGCTGCAACTTCTATCATCAATTAGATCTAAGGTGTTTATTAACTTGTTTATAGTTAATCGATCTTGACAAGTGGTATCAGAGCATATTGGTTCTAGATCTACTATTTGTTAAGAACAACAAAAAGTTTTAATCTTTAAAACACACATTATTAATCATGACTGATAATAATGAAAGCACTCAGGCCAACAAAATTCCTATACTCACACCCAACAACTTTGGGATGTGGAAGAATCGTATTAAGCAATACATGCTTATTACAGATTATTCTATGTGGGAAGTTGTCCTTGAAGGAAACAAAACTGGTCCTGGTCAAGCAAGCAGCTCTGCAACTGAGGCAGACAAACTTAAGTGTGAGAAAGAAAAGAAGGACAAGGGCATCGAACTCAAAACTCTAAGCACTCTACTACTGGCCATTCCTAACGATTATCAACATCTCTTTGTTGAGTATGATGATGCAAAGATACTATGGGAAGCACTGGAGAAGAGATTAGTTGGGACCAAGAGCACCAAAAGGAACATGAAGTCTGTTCTCAAACAAGACTTTGAAAACTTCAAAGGAAAACCCAATGAAACTCTCACTCAAGTATTTGACATATTCAACAAGCTAATTGGTGAACTTAACCAGGTTGGGGTTAAGATGGATCAAGAAGATGTCAACATGAAGTTCCTAAGATCTCTTAGTGAAGAATGGGCCATGTATACAGTGGTATATAGACAAAGAGATGCTCTAGAAGAAAAAGAGTTGGATGAACTCTACAATGATCTCAGAGTATTTGAAACTGAGGTAAACCAAAAGAACCCTTCTATTTCTTCTAATAATGCTGCATTTGTCTCTAGTACAGGTCAAGGTCAGGAAACCTCTATAGGAAAGGCTGCAGATTCTGAAGATGCTGCAAGAGAATCCTTCTTCACTAGTCATGTGCATACTGCATTGATTAGTGATGACTTGGAACAATTGAATCCAGATGATCTTGAGGAGATGGATCTTAAATGGCAGATGGCTATGCTGAGCCTAAGGACAAAAAGATTCTTAAAAAGAACTGGTAGAACAAGTCTCAACTTCAACAAAGGTGACAAAGCTGGATTTGATAAAACTAAAGTCAAATGTTACAACTGTAACAACCTTGGTCACTTTGCAAAAGAGTGTCCTCAGCCAGACAAAAGATCAAAATCAACTGCCCTTGTATCACAACAAGGACAAGGCTATGACTGGAGCTTCCAAGCAGAAGAGCATGCTCAAATCAAGCTCTCATGGCCTTTACTGACAACAAAACTGAGGTAAAACCTAAACCTTGTACTTCTGAATGTGCTAAAATTGTTAAAAACTTAGAAAAAGAAAACACTAAATTAAATGAAGATTTAGCAAAAGCAGTCAGAAGAAATCATGAGTTTGATAGTGTGATTTCTGATCAAGAACATCAAATAAAGGTGTACAAGATGATTGATCAACGGATCAAGGAAGAATTGCTTCAAGCTGTGGATGAGAAAGAGTTTTATGAAACAAAAAATAAAGAACTAACAAGTAAATTAGAAGAATGTCAGCTTGAAATTGAACAAAATAAATTAACAATTAAAAAGTTTGAAAGAAGCACTAAAATTCTAGATGAATTAACTAATAATCAAACTACAGAAAAGGTTGTTCATGGGGTGGGATATCATGCTGTACCACCTCCACATAAATTCATTCCTCCACTGAAAAACAGCTCAGAAAGAATCATTAATGAATTAAAAACTGACAATCAAACTAAATCTAATACTGAAACATCTGAATCAAATGATTCTTCTGATGATGATCAATCAATTGAATTTACAATCTCTCAAACTGAATCACCAAAATCAATTGATACAAGTTTTCACACAGCTCAAAGTCCAAATGAATCTCCTAAATATAATGCAGATAATGTACCAAAAATTTTAACAAGGGGAAATGAAAGAAATAAAAAACAACTCTTAGATCAAAGAATACCTGAAGGTGCTAAAAATAAGAAATTAAGATGTGTTATATGCAACAAAATGAACCATATAGCAAAGGATTGTCACTTCAATCCAATAAACTGCAAAGAGTTAAAAGAATTTAAAATTTTTCAAGAAAATGCAAAAACTCAAAAGTTAAAAGTTACTACTGGTCCTTCAGTAGTAAATAAAATTAAAAATCCAATTGTTGAAACTCCAAGATTTGGAAGAAGTGCACCAAGGTTTGTGCAAAACAGAAGAGTTGGAAGCCCAAAGAACAGCAATTACTTCAAGAACAATGGAAAATCCAATCAAAATAAACAATATTTTAAATTTTCCAACACCAGTAGAAACCTTAACAATTTTACTACTGGTGTTAACCCTCATTATAATGCTGTATGGTACAAGTACAAGAATACTACTGGTAAAAACCCTAATTTCAAAAACACTACTGCTCCCAAAACAACTTTCAAAAATACTACTGATGTTAACCCTAAAAACACTACTGGTCATTCTAAACATGGTAAGTACCCAAATACTACTGGTCCATCAGTAGTAAAGTATTCAAAAGCTAAAAATCATGGGTATAAACCAAGATCAGTAGGAAATTCTCACACCAGTAATAACTCCAAAAGGGCGGTAGTAAAACAAAACACCAGTAATAAACAAGTATGGGTACCAAAAGTATTTAAAATTAAATCCCCAAAAGCTTATTTCTCAAAGGATGAACCCAAGACATATAAAGCTTGGGTTCCCAAACTTAACTAATCCTTTACTCTTGTGCAGAGCATTCAGATCCCAGAAGAAGGAAGAACATGGCATATTGATAGTGGATGCTCAAGGCACATGACTGGAAATCTGCAAATTCTTAAAGATTTCAAGTCATTTGATGGAGGATATGTGGCATTTGGTGAGAATCCCCAAGGAGGTAAGATTACAGGTAAAGGTACTGTTACTAATGGAAAAATTACCTTTGATGATGTATTTTATGTAGCTGAACTAAAATACAATCTTGTCAGTGTGTCTCAAGTATGTGATAAAAAGAATAAAATTATTTTCACAGACATTGAGTGCATCATTCTTTCTCCTGATTTTATCTTAGATGAAAAATATGTTGTTTTAAGAACTCCAAGGAGAAACAATGTGTATTGCCTAGATATAGGGGGAGAACTCATTTCTACAAATGAGGTCAACTGTTTTATATCCAAGGCAAACACCACTGAATCAGAACTATGGCATAGAAGGATGTGTCACACAAATTTTAAAAACATGAATAATTTAGTAAAAAGAAATCTGGTCATTGGACTACCTCAAAAACAATTCATGTGTGATCATCACTGTGTTGCATGCCTAAAAGGTAAACAACACAAGACTTCTCATAAGTCCAAATCTGTGAACTCTATTTCTGTTCCTTTACAACTCTTACATATGGACCTTTTTGGACCAACAAATGCAATGAGTATTGGAAAGAAACAATATTGTCTTGTTATTACTGATGACTTTTCCAGATATACATGGGTTTTCTTTCTCAGGACAAAGGATGAAACAAGTGAACTCATAAAGAACTTAATTGTCAAACTGGAAAACACATCTGATCAAAAAGTGAAAGCCATAAGATGTGATAATGGCGCAGAATTTAAAAATGCTAACTTAATTAACTTTTGTGATCTTAAAGGTATTGACAGGCAATACAGCTCACCTAGAACTCCACAACAAAATGGTGTAGCTGAAAGAAGAAATAGAACCATCATTGAAGCAGCAAGATCAATGCTTGCAGACTCAAAATTACCAATTACTTTTTGGGCAGAAGCTGTTAATACTGCTTGTTATGTTCAGAACAGAGTATTAATATTAAAGCCACATTTTAAAACACCATATGAACTTTTCAATAAAAGAAAACCTTCTATAAGTTTCTTAAAATCATTTGGTTGTCCTTGTACTATTTTAATTACAAGAGAACAAATTGGTAAATTTGACTGCAAAGCTGATGATGGAATCTTTGTGGGATATTCTACTCAAAGGAAATCATATAGAGTATTCTACAAAAGACTAAGGATAATTGAAGAAAGCATCAATGTATCCTTTAATGAAAATGTATCTAATGAACAAGGAAATGGTCCAGATTGGCTATTTGACATAGACAATCTAACCAAATCCTTTAATTCTAATATGAATTTCAATGTAGGTAATTCAAATTGTCACAATCAAAAGGAAGGAACATCGTCAGTTAATACTGGTCAAGAGGAAATGAGATACATTGTAGTTAATACTGCTCCAATAGTTAATACTGATGTCAGTAATAACTCAAGTTCTGGAATCAGTAGTAACTCTGAGAATGAGGACAGTAGTAATTCAAATACTACTGATACCAGTAATAGTACTCAAAATACTACTGGTCCTAACATTAACCTAGATTCTCAAGATACTACTGATACCAGTAACAACAGCAACACTTCTGACCTAAATGAAGATGATAGCAGTAGTAACTCTGACCAAGATGATGATGAACCAAATATCAATGACAATGAAGGATCTCTAGAAGAACCACTACCTGAGACAAATGAGTCCAATCTTGAAGATCAACTAGTGGTTGATAAAGCTACAACTACCAGGACTCAAAAGAACCATCCATTAGACCTTGTTCTAAGTGATGTCAACTCACCACTACAAACAAGAAGCAAATTAAACAAAAGCTTAACTGCAAATATGTGTAATATAAGTTTAATTGCTAATGAATGTATGTATGAATGCTTTCTGTCTCAGGATGAACCAAAGAAGATCCAACAAGCAATGAAGGACTCAAACTGGATTGAGGCAATGCAAGAAGAACTCCTTCAATTTAAATTACAAGCTGTTTGGACACTTGTACCTCTACCCAAAGGAAAAAGAGCCATTGGAACAAGATGGATCTTCAGAAACAAGAAAGATGAAAGAGGTATAGTGATCAAGAACAAAGCCAGACTTGTAGCCCAAGGATACACTCAAGAAGAAGGAATAGACTATGATGAAGTATATGCTCCTGTTGCTAGAATTGAAGCCATAAGAATATTTCTAGCTTATGCTTCATTCAAGAAATTCAAAGTCTATCAAATGGATGTTAAGAGTGCATTCTTATATGGGAAGATTGAAGAAGAGGTCTATGTATGCCAACCTCCAGGTTTTGAAGATCCAAAACATGGTGATTATGTGTTCAAATTGGATAAAGCTCTGTATGGCCTACATCAGGCACCAAGAGCATGGTATGACACATTATCATCATACCTATTGAAGAACAACTTTAAAAGAGGAGCCATTGACAAAACTTTGTTTACAAAGAAAGTAAAAGATGATATACTACTGGTACAAATTTATGTAGATGATATCATCTTTGGCTCAACCAATGATTTATTATGTAAGGAATTTGAAGAACTGATGCAAATTAAATTCAAGATGAGCTCCATGGGTCCAATGAACTTCTTCCTTGGACTCCAAGTCAATCAAAGAACTGATGGTATTTTGATAAATCAATCAAAATATGTCAAAGACATCTTGGAAAAGTTTGATTTGAAAGACAGTAAAAGTGCTAGTACACCAATGGAAACACACAAACACCTACATCCTGATGTTGAGGGGGAGGATGTAGATGAACACTTATATAGATCAATGATAGGCTCTTTGATGTACTTAACTGCATCAAGACCTGACATTATGTATAGTGTTTGTGTGTGTGCAAGATATCAAGCAAGACCCAAAGAACTACACTTGCAAGCTGTTAAAAGAATATTCAGATACTTGAAAGGCAAACCATCACTAGGTCTATGGTATCCACATGACTCACCATTTGAACTCATAGCCTACACAGATAGTGACTATGGAGGTGAATGTCAAGACAGAAAGTCCACTACTGGTGGATGTCAATTCTTTGGATCAAGACTGGTGTCATGGCAATGTAAGAAGCAAACAAATGTATCAACATCTACTGCTGAAGCAGAATATGTAGCTGCATCTGCTTGCTGTGCTCAAGTACTATGGATTCAAAACCAGCTTCTAGACTTTGGTATCTCTATCCTTAAAACTCCTATTTTTATTGATAATCAAAGTGCTATTAGTATTGTGAATAATCCAGTAAAACACTCAAAAACTAAACACATTGAAATAAGATTTCACTTTATAAGAGATTGTAATGAAAAGAAATTAATCAAAGTAGTTAAAATCCATACTGATGATCAATTAGCAGATCTTTTTACAAAAGCATTTGATGTAGGAAGATTCAACTTCTTGGTTAGCAGTATTGGAATGATTTTAATAACTTAAAATCTCACTTAAAATCATGTGTAAAGTTTTGTTGTAAAAAGTTTTTTTTAAGTATTTTACTACTGGTAGATCTGCATTACTGGTATGAAAGTGTATGCACAATTTACTACTGGTAGTTCATTACTACTGGTGTATATTAGGTTTACACAAATACTACTGGTAAGTCAGTACTACTGGTATTCACATATACTACTGGTCTTGTGTGTTAATGGTTACTACTGATGTCTATAGTTACTACTGATGTCAAAATCCTCAGTCACTACTGATGTTAGTAGATACTACTGACGTTTTACTACTGATATCTTATTTACTACTGGTCTTTCAGAAACACAATTACCAAACTAACCCACATGAAAATAACCGTTATGTTATGATTCGAAGGACATTTTAGTAGTTTTGCAGGTTAAATCGAAAGATATAAAAGGCGGTAGACGATTAGTTTAGCATTATCTTCACTTCGATTTGATATAACCTCTCGATAAACCCTAGCTATCGATCAAAAACTCATCTTAAATCTCCAAATTCTTAAAATTTTCTCTCAAATCACTGCAAAATGGCAACTCTACAATCTCTCAATGTTCAAACCGATCTCAAATACTCAGAGTTCCACAACATGTGTGCCTTTCTACGCAATCCAGACGGAACAAAGGATTTCCGACCAATCGTAAACTTTCTGAAAAACTCTTACATACGATTCGCACTAACGGTGAAACCGAAGGCATACCAACAGCACTTGGTGGATTTCTGGACCAATGCTGAAAGAACGGAGGGTGCAACTGTACCAATGATCAAATCAACTGTGGATGGAAAAACGATCACCATCACAGAACAATCTATTCGACAACATCTACAACTACACGATGATTCAGGTATGAATACTCTCCCTAAGGAATTCATTGCTGAAATTTTAAACAAAATGGGATATGAGGGAAGACTAAACATAGTAACTTTTCAAAAAGGTCTTCTCTCCCCACAATGGAAATTTCTTGTCCATACTATTCAGCATTGTATTTCTCCGAAAAGAAGTACTTGGAATGAGTTTAACAGGTCAATAGCATCTGCTGTTGTCTGTCTATGCACAGACCAAGTATTCAATTTTTCTAATATGATTTTTGAAGGTATGTTGGGAAATCTTAACTCTTCAAAATTTTTAATGTATCCCAGATTTCTCCAACATATCATAAACCTTGAATTACAAAACTTGTCAACTCCAAAAAATATTTTTATAATTCCAGAGTTGAACAAGAAAGTTTTCTCAAATATGAGAAAACAATTTAAATTTTCGGGCAAGGAAACCCCTCTGTTTCCTAATATGATCAAAGATCACACACCTATTGGAGAGGGTTCAATCAAAGATATAACCCAAATTGAACCTCAACCTACTCCATCACCCCCAAATACAGCCCAAACACCACCCCATATAGCCACTCAATCACCCACTAACTTAGAAGTCCTGAATGTGTCCCAGGAACTTGAATTAAATCTGCAGAGTGCTACTCTTCACTCTGTGGAAGACCTACCAGACAAAACCCAAAACATTTCCACCATTTATAAAAGAAAGAAAGTATCTTTAAAGGACACCAGGGGACAAATCGAGTCACACCCCAGGCTCAAAGAGTTGTCCTCCAAGGAGGAGATAGGACATGAGGGGAGGGCTTTCACTACTGATGCCCCAAAGGTGGGTGCACAGGATAGTGAAAACATCACTAAGACCCAAACCTCGGCAACTTTAAGTGATGACTCTTTTGAGGAATTACTTAAAGGACCCCGGTGCCAAGAAACCAAAAGGGGGGACATCTCTGCTTCTTCTAGGAAGAAGAGAATGTCTAAAAGACCCAATGAATCACCAAGCAGTGATGAGGGCAGATCTGTGGAATTGATGGAAAGGAAGGAAAACCTTAAAACCAATGTACCTGTTAGTAAGCCCGATGATCTTGCTAGATGGAGTGAGGGCAGTATTAAAATCACTCAATTGACGGATAAAGTGGATTCTCTTGAATCCACTGTACAAAATTGTCTTGAATACTTAACTAACCAAGGAAAAACGATGGCTGCAATGAAAAGGCATGTCAATACCATCAACAAAAGAATGAGATTCTATGAGCATAGGCTTCATCAACAAACCAAAATCATCAGAAGATTGAGGAAGAAACTTGATGATAGTGAGGCTCCACCAGTTGAGCTCACTAAGGGGGAGAAGGATAACATACAGACAATGATTGATGAATCTATTGCAGCAGCAGCATCCTCCCTCTTAAATTTAAAAGAAACAGAAGTTGATGAAGGCCCAGAGATGATGGTTACAGAAGAAGAGCCAATTACTACTGCTCCTACTAAAGAACAAGCTGAAAAGGAAACACCAGTAGTAACTCCTACTACTGACATTATAGCAGTAGTAAATGAAGAAGAGGAATTGAAAGCAGCAAATACTACTGATGCCCTATCAGTAGTAACTCCTGAAGTTACACCAGTAGTAACTACTCTGGTTACTACTGAAGAGGAAGAACTACATTTTCCAGAGCTAATTGAAAGAGAAAGACATGTCATCATTACCAAACCACCAACACCTGATCAACCACTTATCATACCTGACATTGATGATAATGTGAATTGGTTTGAGGTTGATGAGTGCTCACTTCCTCCACATCCAAAGATACTTCAACAAGATGAACTTAGGTTATTTTCTCCTTCTGTAATGATAAGTGGAGTGCCAGACATGAAATATATTCCACCTCCACCTTCAGCACATATTAGAAAAGGTAAAGAAATATATGATGAAGATTACCCTAACAGAGCTCTTGGTCATTACATGGTAAACAAGATAAATCTTGTTAGAGCTGATAAACACTCTAAATGGAAGGTGAAGCAAAAGAGATATTTGGAGAAGGTAGCTAAATATCAAGCTCTTGAACAGAAGAAGGATCAAAGAGAAATCCCTGTTCAAGCACCTGTTCAAATTAGAGATGTTCAGATAGAAGCCCAAGAAGCAGAATTTAAAAGGCTTAGAAAAGTAGAAGAAGAACATCTAAACTGTCTTGAAGATCTTGTAGTAGAATGCAAAAGAACAAAAGGTGATTTACCAGATGATATGTTTGAACAAAAGGCCAACATGATTGAATATTTAAAAACAAAAGGGATTAGTGCAAAGTCATTAGGAAGAATGAAGATGATGACTATCATTGAAAAATACTGCAAAGCTAAAAAGAAAGACTTGGCTGAACAAGAAGCTGAAGAATCAAAGAAAGCCAAAACTTTAATCCCAATCAGTCTAAATTTGCTCAAAGCTGGTAGTATTTCAACTGTTGGTGATACTTCAACTCCCCAATCAAAGAAAAGAAAATCTGTTGATCAAGAACAAAGCTCTAAGAAAAAGTCAAAACAAATTATACCTGTTCTTGAAATGCCAGTTGCTCCACTACAGAACAATCCAATTCTTAACTGGAGAGTGATGCAGAACAATGTCATAGAGGTCATAAGGGAAGACAAAGTTATACAAAGATTCACTGGATGGTTACCCTTAATCAGATCATGTTCTAGAAGTGATGTAATCAAACTTCTGATTATTGGAAAACCTAGAATGACAAAGAAATCATGGAAAGAATCTGGAGCTGGATACCTAACTAAAATGATAGATGCTGCATTTTATCCAGACAATTATCCAGAACAATTTACAAATCCAGGTAATGTATATGCTTGGAATGTCATTCATACTGCCAATATGTACTTCTTTGAGAAATCAGGCAAAGTGTGTGAATTGTACTTATATGAAAAAGAATATCCACATTCTGAGAAGACTATGTATCAGATATTCATAAACACTTTGATGAAACCCTATGATGCTGTTATGTTCCAAAACAAACTGAATTATTTTACAAAGAGGAACAGCAGATATATTATTGAACAAAGGCTTCAACAGAATCAAAGAACTCTTGAGAAAAGAAGAAAAGAACAAGAGGAACAAAAGAAACTTGATTGATTAAAAGATGATCAATAAGTTTAGGGGGAGATTGTTGGAGCAAAACACAGATCAACTTATTACTGATGCTGCAGTTAGTACTGATCACTTAGTACTGATGGGGCAGAATTGATTAATACTGATGAGTTGATACTGATGATACTATAACTTAGTTACTACTGATCATGCAAAGATTGAAGATACTACTGATCATTGTAGTTACTACTGACGTTGGTTTCTGGACTTACTACTGATCACCAAGTTTACTACTGATCTTCATATTTACTACTGGTGATTAGTTTTACTACTGACAACGCGTTTTTGAAGAATATCAAGTCCGAGATCTTCGTATAGATAGTTATAGAATGTAAATCAATGTATATTTTTATTATTCGATGTAAATCAAGTCCTAGAATAACTAGGGTAAATAGTTTAGCTTCAAGGACTATTATAAATAGTTCCTTACGAATTGTAAACGTACGTGTGTATTGTTAACTTGATAATATACATTGAAGCTTTTTGTGAAACTGTGTTCTTAATATTCTCGCATATTGTTCTTACAGTTCATTGTTCTTAATATATTGATATAGTGTTGATCCGCTGCAACTTCTATCATCAATTAGATCTAATGTGTTTATTAACTTGTTTATAGTTAATCGATCTTGACAAAACTTTAGTCGCGACGTGAAGGCATCAATGCATTACGCTATGGTTGGTCTTTTTCCATCTTTTTCACGCCTTCAGTACTCTTCAACATTTTAGCGTTAATGATGAGATCAATATCCATCATGTTGATCTTTGCTAATGTTTATAGTTGAATCTTTGGTATAAAGCTCTTGAAAGTGTGTGATTTGAATTGGCAATGTGTGACTTTTGGTTTTACAACTGATTTAAATCTTGAAATATATATAAACAGTGTGAAGTGTGCTATAAACATATAACACCTAATTTGTTAGAGCAAGTTACTTATATGAGTTTTATCTATCAAGAGCTTAAGACAGACCACAAACGGACTGCTAAGTGGATATAAATTGGTCTCCAAAAATGGTAAATTCTCAAGAGGTGTCAAATTCAATATCTATGAGTAACAAAAAATACACCTTGTAAGTTGTAACTACGCAGGTCGTAAAATATTGAGTTGTGAAGTCTTAATATTTAGTAGGTGTCTGGTTCATCTATATTAGGTACAATTGTTCTTATTCTTGCGTGTGTATTACCTTCTTCTTGTCTAAATTTTGCTCTTGGTAGGATCTCTATGGTCCTAACATTATGACAATACCTGGTAGGTGTTCAGTAAAGATGCAATGTTGACATAAAACTGAAACCGAACTATGCATGTCGATCAATACTCGGCATTTATTGAATAGATGGATTCTTGACTATGGAAATACATGATTGGATCATATTTGTGTCGATCAAAATTCACATTTATTGCATAGATGGATTCTTGACCATGGATTTACACGATTTGGATCATATTTGTTCCCGGCAAGTAGGCAGAATTAAGATCATGGACGGTTGCTATTAATGGTAGTGGTTGGTTTTTATTTCTATTTTGGGTATGAAATAGGAAATATTCAATAAACTCAAATTTATTATGGGTTTTTCTATCATGTGGGACATTTTAAGGTGCAAAAAATCACGAAAACCATATAATACATCTTCTAAAACTATCAAATTTTGTCTTTATTAAGGTTTAATGCTAATCTTTTAGAAAAAATTATGTTCATTCAATATACCCTAACATATGCCTATACCTTAAAAAAACCCTTTAATAAAAAGTGAGTATTTGTGTATATATTTTATAGTGTGTAACAGTGTAAGACTTCAAAAAGATAAAATGAAAGTGTAATGTTAGCATAATTGTTAATGTAAGGCTTTCTAAATTTCAATTATTTTTGTTTCCAGAAATTAAAAGGCAAAAACTTGTCTTATTTACTAAACTTGAAAATGAAAACGCTTTAAATTTTCAGAGCTAACTGTTACCTTTGCAAACCGTTGACAAACACTATACAAACAACAGGGGTAGTAAAATGAAATTGTTGGCAAGGGAATTGTATTCGCTGATTATGAGATCTAGATTTAATTTAATGAAGGCCACTGACATAAAAACTAACACATTCACCTGACAACACGGCTTATACGTTAATGTTAATAATAATAATGATAATGATAATTAACTGAATATACAAAAAAAAAAACCACCCTCATGGTGTTGAATGCAGATACTTGCAAGAAACCCCCTTCTTGCATCTCCCATTCTCATAAAATCTACACACCCGCTGCTGCCCCCCTCCTTTAACTGGCGGCCTGGAACCACCACCGCCACCCAGAGAAAACCTCCTATACCCTGATTCTTCAACCTGATGACTTCTTTCCTGTGGACTATTACTACTACCGTTAACCCTTCTCTGACTCTGGTTAGGTCTTCCTGTATGACTAAGCTTACCTTGCATTGTTTCTGATTCCAAATCATTCGGGTCCAACCCTAAAGTCAAAGGCAATGGTTGCGGTTTCACAAACTCACTGTCTTTAGCCCGCTTGTTGTTGGTTGCACCATCCAACCCTTTAATCTGAGCAACCCTATTAACCAACTTTGCACCAATGCCTTTCACCGGTTCAACAAATAACCCATCATTTGACTTTACTTGACCCGTTAATTCCACATTAGTTTTCATTTCCATCTCCCCTTCATCACCTTCACCTTTAGCAGATGTATTGATTTCAATCATTTCGGGCCACTTAAACCCAACATTACCCGATTTTTGAGAAATGGGCCCCATTTCGGAGGTGATAAACGAGGTTTTCATGAACTCAAATCCAACTAAATGTTGTTGTTGTTGTTCATCTGTATTTGTATTTGTATTTGTATTTGATTGAGATTGTAATTGTATATCTCCACTAGAACTAAAACCATCACTTCTTGTACCTTGATCAGGTGTCGGGCTAAATTCATCAAATGACCCGTTAAACAAATCATCAACAAAACTGTTTCTTCTAGAAGTAGGCGAAGGCAGCCTCCCGTATTGTGATTCCATTGCATCAACTTCTGCTAATAAATCTGAAACCGATTCTTCTGCTAAAGTGCTGAATTCAATCATTTCCCCCATTCCATGCCATGTTGTGAAATCGTTACATGTAAGCTGTGATTGATTATCATTATTATTTATATTATTATTATTTTCAACATTTTGGTCAATGTTGGAAGTTGGTGTAGCAACGTTTACATCTCCTGCAATCTCTAGAGGTTTAAAAGACTCAACCCACTCTTCAAGTTTGGTGGGCCCACCAATTACTAAACTTGAAGCACTGCTCCAGCTAGGCGGGTTACCCGAATCCTGACCCAAAACCTTTGAATCGGGCACTGGTTGTATTTGGTCAACTTCATTGACCGGTGTGGGACCCGGTATATCAACAGCTGGAGTAACAGGAGCATGGTTGTTATCAGTTTCAGCTTCAATTGGGGTATTAAGCTCTACACTTTTAGGGTTAGAATTCAAGTTATTAGCACTCCAATTTTGACCAAAAGATTGACCGGAGGAAGCGTGAGAATCATGATTGGTGGATGATGGAATCAGACCGGAAAAGTCAACACCCTCAGTTAAATTACCACCAACTCTAACAGTGGCAGCTGTATTCTGGTTGTTATCTAACTGGTATTTCAAAAGATGGGTTAAAAGTAGGGTTTTGTCCTGACGGTCAGCCCATATTCTCATATCAGATGGAAAGTAACCCGCTGTACTCCATCTTTGAAGCTGTAGTAACGAAAACGGGCCTTGAACTTTTCCATTCGGGTCAAGATAATGCCAGATTACATCATTGGTTGTTGGAATGTTGGAGACGGATGAACTTATTGTGGGCTGTTGATCGAGTTTTGTGATTGTTGACTTGTTGCAATCGGTCTCATTTTCTGAATTGTTTCCCAAAGTTGCATCTTCTTCCATATTTATTCTCTCTGTGAATTTGGTTTCAATAATCGGGGGACATTCTTCGGCTTTTTGTGATTTGGTATCAGTATCATTTGACCGTGCTCGCCTTTTTTTGTTACTCACAACTGATATGTTTGACTTCATATGATCTCCTGTAGACATAAGTTGACATCAGGAATAAAAACAAATCCACAAGTAGAACATGATATTGCCAATATACTTAATGCCTTAATTTTCAAGATTTGAAATTACCAATATACCCTCTATTTCAAACCATTTTTATGTTTAATCAAGCAATATCAAAAACTTGTATTTCTAAAGTCTATTTTGTTCACAGCGTTAGTATAATCAAAATACTGAAATTAACAGTTGATAAATTAAATGAAGTATATACCTTAATTTTAAGTACAAAATGTGGTTATATTTTGTATATGCAGAATATATAGATATAGATATGTGTGTACTAACCATGTTCCTTGTTAAAATATTCCTCTGTATCATCTGATTCATAATGTGGATTAATCTTCCGATCAGAATGAACTTGTGGGATTTGTTGTAATCTGTGTTCTCTGTCATCTGGTGTTTTCAGAAGTTGGAGCTTTTCAACACATTCTCTATAAGTAAGGTTAGTTAAGAAATTGCAATGATAAGTGAATGTTGATAGCCTATTTTCTAAATTCTTTAAAAATTTATTTGGCAAAAGAAATATAAATATATATATATGAAAAAGAATGTGACAAAAGGATATCCCTTCTTATGCCCTTTTTCGGTTGCCAGGTCACGTAGACGAGTGAGGCGCAATGTCTCTTTTTCCATCCACTAAATTATATAAAAAGAATTAAAAGTTACATACAACTAAACTTTATTAAGCCAAATAAATAAAAAATATGTATGAACTCACATCGTTTAGCTTGAGTGCCTGCAGAGCTACAGCCTTTTCTTGTATTTCACCCTGAAGAAAGAAAAAAGTTATTACAAATTTAAAAAATAAAAAGCAACGAAACGAACAAAGGTAAACAGAAAATTTGAAAAACAAGCATGCAAACTTACTACTGTGAAGTGTTTTACAAGGCCACATTTTATACTTTGTTGCATACGTCTGCATTCTTCCTGAAAACAATGTATTGCACACAAATATTATAACAATTAACGAACATCACACAATAATGATTTATAAAGGGACGTAAATTCAACGAGTTTATAATTACAGAAGCTTTTAAGCATATGAATAACTACGGCAATGGTTAAATCCAATCATATGTTTATGATATGTGCACATTCTTTTGCTAAAAAATTTAGGATTTTGCTAGCAATTACCCCTAGGGCAATGGTTAAATATAATTTGTATGCATAAAAGTTGTGTAAATTAACTGCAAAAAAAAAAAAAAAACAACAACCCACTAAAAATTCACTAACCACCTATGAGTGGTTATGCATAAACACTTGACATTAACCACCTTAATTGCTCTTAACCATTGCCCTAAGGGCGTAACATAAAAATGGCTATGTTGGAATATGATATAAAAACGGCTACGTTGAGGAATGTGATTCGTATTATAAAGTCAAACCTTAATACAAGTATGGGTTCATTTAACAATGTGACAGCCAACTTTCTATAAATGTTTGATTGGTTTAATGATACCAACTTTTTTGGAATTTATTTAACTTTACCTTTTGAGTGGTTTAATTACAATTTTATTTCAAGATGTTTATAGCAACTATACGACCGTTTTACAAAAAACAATGTTTTAAATCATAAGTTTTACGTAACTATATTTCAAAACTAGAGTAAAATTTCTTCTACACAAAAAGAATCGGAAACAATAAATGGTTCATCACGGTCAAATTATTAAATGTGACTATTTTTTAATAAAGATTTAGAAAACGCATCATTATATTAATTACCTCCGAGAAGTCTTGATCTGAAACATTATGAATCGATATAGTCTCCTTCTTGTCTAAATTTAATACTTCAAGCATAACATCTGTTGACTTTTTGTCAATCTTATACGCTACATCTACCTTACTCGTACCTGAAAATATTAATTATAAACTTTAGGTTATAGATCTCATAATAAAAGTTCTTGTAAATAATGATAAACAAACATTACCTACAACTTGTACAAGTCTGTACATATCATGCTTCAAATCACTGCCCAATATTTTAATCCTCACTATTGATCCAACTACCTTATTATGAAAATTCTCACAATCTTCTAGAAGATTCTCCACCAAATCACGCCTTAAATATATTAAATTCATATTGTAAACATCAACTGCAGCAAAATCATGTAATTTATTCTGTAACGCACATTTTTCACCTTTACTATGGTTTCTACGTCTCTTATCTCTACCTAAAGTCAACACGTGTTCACACGTCCAGTCAGCATCTTCATGTACTGAAGTACGTTTGACCACCCTGGTTTTCCTTGACTCTACTTTTACTAAAAAATGGCGTTCTAGAAGCTTCCAAATCTGGATATGACCAACATGCGGTTTTTTAAACAGATTTGCTAACCTCGAATCACAAATGATTTTATTTTTCTTTTTAGGGTCACGAAGATTGTTGATATTTATATACTCCATCACAAGTGCTTGTACATCAGACCAAGATAGTACAGACGTATTTCCATTTTTCATATGTGCAATAAATTCCAATAATTCTTTTGTTGCCCATTTCTCAATTTTTTCAATTTTAATATTTTCTGATTTTTCCATATTTACAGTTTCTTTAGGAGGAATATCGATCTGTTGATCAATTTTTCTTCTTTTAGATTCATTTCCATCCAAATTATCAACTGATATTGGTTTTTCCATATTATGTACACCATTTTCTTTCCAAGGATTTTTAGCTTGTGTAAGTTCATCAAGTGTTAATGATAATTTCCCTTTTAAATAAACCCAATATACTTTGAAAAGATACTCCCAACTAAGCTTATCATCAAAATCAGCTTGAAGCTGAAAGATAAAAGATTATTTAAATATTAAAAAATGTAGATTAAAATTATTTAAATAAGTAAATACCTTTCCGTCTTCTCCTTGACCGTTATTTTCAATGAGCATGATTGTTTTCATGCAAATAGTGCAAAAGCCTTTATCACCTCTGACACAAACATAATCAGCTTTTCTAATGCAACCTCTGCATAATGAATATGTACAAGTGTAGCACATATGATGTGCCGTTTTCTGGCATATACTACATATATGCCAACCTGAAATTATATTAATAAAATATCAAAATATTATGTAACCTAGTTTACATATATAAATATATTTAAGATTAATAGCTACACATTTCAAATAGATGGATCATGTTCGACAACCAGGTTAATAAAATGCCAGCTAAATTTGAACAGATAGCCACCATTTCTTATTCTAATGCACTAACATATCTTTGTAGATAAGAAAACCGTAGGCATTATCATTAAGTGCTTAGTTATAAATAATGCATACTGCATTCTTATTACAGTACACCTTCCTAGAGACCAAAACCCTAGCTTTACCAAGAATAAAATACAGTTAAAAAACACATCACCATATTATGAAGCAAGCTAAAAATTGTTGGAAAAACAGTAACAAGATCATGAAGAGAAACATACCACAAGTCCATTGAGCTGTGGATTCGAAAAATGATTCATCCCGTTTGATACAAGCTGGATGGTATGCCTTTGGACAACCCCTACACCAAATAAAAACCCCAAAAAAATTACATAAACCCTAATTCACGCTTCACCAGTTCACAAAGCAAATAGCATATGAATCAAAAACTTGTGCATCATCGATAACAGATAAAATTCACTTCGCAAGATGAAACTAAGGAACGCATGCAATTCGAATAAATCCATCACTCGCAAATCAAATAACGTTGAATCAAGCAACAATCATCCTCAAAAACTAACACATACCGGCGATCGCAAAGCACAAGACTTCCACCATCGAAGCAAATAAAACAAACATCCTCCTCCTCCTCCGGTACCACCACCACTTTCTTATTTTTCTTAGCAGGCGGAGGTTTCGCCTGAATTTTAGGCGGCAGCCCTCGCCTCTTATTCACCATTTCCCGTCCACAGCTACCTAACTCCACCGCGTTAACTCGTGCATCGATCCCAGCCTCAATCACATCTACCGGAGTACCGACCATGTCCAATGCATCGCCAATCGGTTGACTCCTATCAGAAATTTGACCCTCAGCTACCAAGTTTTGACTCTCCATCATTTAACGAAAGTACAAAACTGAAACCAAATTAGATATCAGCTCATCATAATCAGCAGCAGCAATAGCACCACCGACGAAACAAGTGAAGAACCCCTAGATTGCTGCAGAGTTGACCGGAGAGAAAGAGGGATGAACGGTCCGCCGGCTGGGGCTAAGTTTGTGGGTGTTGGGTGGGGTTTTACCTTTCGGCGACACGACTTTATCAATCTAACACAACTTGTGAGAGAGAGAGAGAGAGAGAGAGAGAGAGAGAGAGAGAGTGAGAACGTTGAACGCGGCCCCTGTCGACTCCTCCAGTTATGCTTGCCAACACGTGATGAGTTTTCCCATTTCACTTTTAGTATTTTTACCTGATACAACCACCCTATACTTTTATAAAAATACTAATCACACCCCTTTATTATCATTACATTTATTTACATCTTTGTGTTTTATGTTTTTAGTTTTTTTCGTATAACCCCTTCTTTTATCAAGTAATCATTTCTTTATTAGAACTTGAAGGGTGAGTTAGTGTGATAAGTTCGTTTTTTAATAGGTTAAAGAGTTATATATGGTATGTTAATCTTTTATGTTATATTTTTGTATTTATGCAGAATCTGCTATCATATAAATATCATAGATTTCTGTAAAATCAAATAAATTTTTACAAAATTTACAAATTTTTAAAAATAAAACTTCCTTATATTTGACCTGTTTTTGTTCATATCCCTTCTTAGTTCTTACAAGGATTAAATTGTGGGTCTTTTAGTTAGTCTAGCCCACTAGTGTGTAATCACTATATGTATTCTTTGAAGGATTTATGTGCACAGATAAGTACATGTGTCACCATGTCCAATATTATAAGGCACTAAAGAGTCACACCGCTACACACCCAATAATGGACAACCGAATAAAGTAAGTTGTGTGGAATAATTAACTAGTTAAGTTAACTATTTAGAAGAGAATAAATAATAATAAGTTAATTATTATTTATGAGGATGGTTAAATATTAGGTTAAGTATTTAACGGACAGTTAATTAATAGTCTATTAATTAACTAGTAAAAGTCCAAGGGATTAAAGTGTTAATAGGAAGTTTAATTATGAGATTAATCATAATTAAACTCCAAGAACCTAAACGTAACATATAACCTTATAAATAAGGGGCTTGTGTTAAGAGTTTTAGGTTAATCACATTGCACACTCAAAACCCTATTCCCTCCCTCCCTCTCTCCCGTTCGTCGACCGAAGAACCCCAAGGGGTTTCGGTTTGTGTTCGTCGAACACAACACACACACACACAAGCCTTTGTGTGATACTTTGTTGGTACAACGCGGTCTTGCAGCGTGTCCAGGAGGTGCAGTAGAGGTGGATCAATTCTTTAGCAATCTAAAGGTAATGTTCATCATCTCCTTCTTCTTGTGATCTCATTGACTAGTAGAGATCCAGTAATGTGGGATTCAAGATCCGCCATGTGAATCCTACAAGGTTTTCCATCATTCTTCTTTGTCGGGTTCGACCTATATTCATATCTATATACTACGAAGTATATATTATGTACTTACTAATAAAGCAATTGTCCTACCCAACTCAATGTTTATACATGCATTACTTTCTACAATTTTTCCATTCAATTCTATATTTCCTTTAATTTTCATTCGAAAATTCGTATATATATATAATATTAAGTTTCTTTTTCCCTTCTTTTTTTGAAAATTCGTATATATATATATATATATATATATATATATATATATATATATATATATATATATATATATATATATATATATATATATATATATATATATATATAGGTGAAGGTTAATGCGAGAAGTGATTTTTTTGCGAGAAATGCGAGAACAATTTCTAACCATTAGATTAGGAGAACAAGGGCTAGGATTTACGATGACATTTTTGAAAATAAGATAACATCAATGGTTAAATTATATGGGTCTAAAGGGTAAAAGGGTAAAAATCATTTTATTATAATCCCTAAAATTATGCATCTTCCCTCAAATCTCTCTCCTGCACGTCTAAACTTCGCCGCCCCCATTTCTTTTCTTCAATCACCCCTCAAACCCCCATTTCTTTTCTTCAACCTCCCTTCCAATTGGTTACCTCATTACTTCCTGCAACCCTCGAATTGGACATGATGCAGCGGCGATGTCACAACGAGACGGTGGTGAAACAAAGGAGGCCAATATCCATCGGAACCCTAGATATGCAGGTTTTCGATGTCAGGTCATGTATACTCGAACGAACCGACGCAAGGAATCATCTTTGTAGGTTCACATCCGTCGGAGTTCTTTGATACTTTGTGAACACAACCATATTGTCTTTCCGGCGAGGGCAGTGAGCGACAACAATTATGGAATCTTTATTAGTCTTAGATTTTTCTCATTTATATATTATTTTCTTTTTTGTTCCACATCAATTTTGATTTGAGGGGTTTTTTTGTTGATCTGGAATCAAAATGTATGTGGAATGATAATGATTACCAGTGAACATAACAATTCATTTGTTCATTAGTTTTCCGGCTAGGGCGGCGCCGATGGATTTAGGGTTCCGACGTTTTTTTTCCGGCGAGTACCCCTGAGCCAACTCGTATTCATCTTCATCTCCACCATTGATTTTAAAAACAACCTAATATTTTATGGTTCTTATTACTTTCAACTTGATAAACAATTTATGTTTCGTATATCTTAAGTTATACTTGATGAACAACATTAATTCATGTGATGAACAACCTTCGTTCATTTGATTTAGGGTTCCGACGCTGTTGTTCATCATGGCCAATTCTGTTGTTTTTTGTTCACTGATGCGTTAGATAGTTAAATGGAGTAAACACTTTGATGGAAAGCTTGTGTCATCAAATATGTTAGATCAAATTAACATGTATTTTTTTTAATTCATGTAAATCACTGGTTCACGTATAAATGTATAATACTAATACAGAGAGTAATGATTTCATCAATGAATGAATAATACCGCCCTTAATGGTTAACGGATTCATCAATGAACGAACAATACTTCATTCATGAAAGTGATGCATTCATAAAATTATACAATAACATAAAAATCTGTAACCTACAATTTTACCAATGAACGAATACTAGTGTGATTAACTTAACGACTTCAACAATGAATGAATTATACAAAAACAGAAAAAATAGGGATAGAAGAAGAATGTGAACGCAGAAAATATGTATAAAGGAAGCATAATACGTTTTTTAGAAGGATCCCAAGAAAATAGGAATAGAGGTTAATGGTAATTAATTTTTAGTTTAATGGTAATTTCTGACTTTTACACAAAGACAATCCTACCCTTTTGATTTTAAATCTTAATGAGATTAAATTAGAGGCTAAGATCACTTCTCGCACTTCTTGCAAAAAAATTACTTCTCGCGTGAACCTTCCCCTATACATATATATATATATATATATATATATATATATATATATATATATATATATATATATATATATAATTAAGCTTTTTATCTTATAAAGAAACCTAGTAAGTTTGATCCAAGAACATTGTTCAAGTTTATGAACAATTGGATTGAATAGGTTTCAAGATAAAAGAAATTAGGTTTCTTTTTATTTAGTAATAAAACCCTAGAAAGTTTGATCCAAGAAAAGTTGTTCAAGTTTATGAACAATTGGATTGAATAGGATTTTTAGATAATAAGGGAAAGGTTATAATTATAATAATTATTATTATTATTAAAAACAAAAGCGGGAGTCGAAACCAAACCAACCGAAAATTCAGTTGAGGCTTGGTTCGACGACCGAGTGGTCAACTGAAACCAAGTCCATCGAGTTTCGGTTGGATGATGGTTTCTTGGTGACCAAGTTATCGTATTTAGGGAACAAGATTTTATGTAGCCTAAATCGGGAATAAAGAATCTACAAGATTTTGTGTATATTCTTTTAATTATTAAGTCAATCTATGTAAATCTTTTGTTTTTTTTACTAACTATCAAGAACAAAATTAAAAGAATAGATTTACATAAATCTTGACTAGTTTATTTATTTTATTTTTTTTATTAATAATAAAGTAATAAAATTATTAAAACCAAAATAATTTCGAAATTAAAGGGGAAATAATAAGAAATCAGTGGGTAATTTAAAAATTATCAGTTTGGTAATTTAATAATTATCAGTTAATTTATTTATCAATATTACATAACCCAAAAGAAGTGACATTGTGTTTATTTCATATTTGTTTTGAAATTTTTATAATTTTCAGAAATTTTATAAAGTTTTTAAATTTACAAAAGACAAAACCAAGTCTTTAGGGTTATGGCATATCAATTCTCGAAATTGCATGTATTTATTTTATTTCGTTTATTTATTATAGTTGAAATAAAAAGATGGTGATTATAAACAGTTTGTTTAGAAAATCAAGTTTTTAATAATAAGATGGTAATTATAAACATTTTGTTTAGAAAACCAAGTTTTAAATTAATAATTGCAAAGTAAACAGTTTGTTTATAAACCAAGTTTTATAAAGACAAAAATAAAAGTGGGAATTATAAACAGTTAGTTTATAAAAACCAAGTAATTTTAAAAGGTTAAAAACTGGCTAACGTTTTTCGAACAAAGGAAAATCCTTTTTAGAAAGATCTTAGATCAGAGTGCAACCCACCTAATGGAACACCTCACTTGTTCAACGATATTCACTTTGTAAGGAGAAAGAACCTTAGATGTGGATTCAAATCATTGCGAGTGTTAGGGTGCGTAGGGTCTTGTGATAATCGGGAGTCCCGGCGCAAGGCATCGCACTGTCTTAGGTGGTACGATCTATTTTGGTGATAATCGGGAGTCCCGGCCCAAAATGCACTAGAGGGATTAAAACATGTACAAGTTTGTTGTTCAACTTGATATCCCGAAGATCTAGGGATCGTTTCTAGTCTAAGAGGCGATCGGTATGGCTATACCTACGAGAAATAGCGTGACTCTAATGGGAAGTGCCCAAACCTTGCATTAGAGGGCGTGCAATATGGATCCTAGTCTAACTATTATTCTTAAAAGGTAATAATGTTAGAAGTTATTTATTTATCTAATCTAACTATGTAACGCCCCAAATTTTGTAATTGAATTATTTATTTTTCTTTTATGCATTTTATATTAGTTCTTGATATTAGCAAAAGGAATAAAAGCGACGCTTCGACTACGTGTTTTGTGATCTTATTTAGAGGACATTTTATGTATGCAAATGTTAAAATTATGACGCGTTAGGGTAACGTTTATATACCCGAGTCATTAGTAAGTTAGAGTGTTCTAAATTCCGTGTCTAAACGATGCCGGCCGAAGGCCAAGGCCAAGAATGGTTGACGTCTTTTAGCCGGTATGCATCTAATTTAGTTGAGCCCGACTCTTTTGTTTTTATGCGTTAATGGATCCGGAAGTAGGAAAAAAATTATAATAATCCCGGCCCAACACCTTTCTGATTTTCCGAGTTGGGTTCTTTTCCCTCTTGGGCCGTTTATTTTTGATCTGCTTGTGAGGGAGCCTCTCGTGTTATGGGCCTATGTCTTCTTTGAGCCGCCCATCACCAAACGATACTTGGCCATTGTATGACCACATTATGTCGACATGTAGAAAATTAGGAAACGATCTGGCTCATTAATCCCTTTCGGCGATCGTATTTTCCTCCCTTAATTATTCAGTCGGTTTCATCTTGTGAGTCTTCATCCGTTATTCATCAAGAAAGTCGTCAGGTTGCTTCCTCGGTGCCGATCGTCGAGAGCAGTGTGTTTCTTGAGTGCCTGTTGATCGCCGAGACTAGGAATCATCAAGAAATCCCGAGCGGTAAGTTGTAGCCTTTCCGATTTAATCTTGCCTCTCGATACTGTCTTCCTTCCATTGATTTTGATCGATAAGTGTACTAAATGTGTTGGTTTCGGTAATCAGCGGGAATTGGAGAGGAACCGAAATAGGCGTTGCAATTAGCGGACATTCTATCGGGACCCGTAGTATCTCGGTAGTTTTCAGCCCTACTCTCTTAACTTGTTGTGTAAACGTAATGGTTAGGAGTACGGTAGTTTAGGGTTGTATTTGTCGGGTTGAATTGATTGTTATTGTTGATGAGAATCGGTTAGAGTAATCGAAAGGGAACCGAACCCGTGGGGTTCTAGGTTCCCAACCGGGAATGTTTAATGGCCTTAGAATTTAGAACCATCATCGAATGACAACCTGAATTGTTAATGCTACTGATTTTTCATCTAAGAGTGTTCGGGTTTTCGGGTTAGGGTTGAGTCGACTTGTTATATTTTTAAATCACTGATTTGAGCAGAATCTATCCTTCTGTTCCAAGCTGTTTTTGAAGTACTTAAAATAATCTTTTGAACCTTTGGCCCGTGATGAAACCTTGGTTTTTGAATTAGCTTTCCAACGCCGTAACCCGCTCGTTAATCCGAATTACGGTTTAAAAGTTATAGTCGATTTAGTATGCTGCTGTTAGGAAGATGACCTGTGCAGCATGTCTGTCTTGCACCACTGTTTTGAGACACTTAGAGTCTGTTTTGGCCAGTGACCGTCTCACAGTAAATTGTAGTTCTGATTGTCTTCTAGCCATGGTAAAAAGATGGAGAAAATCTAATTAACCGTTTAGGAGTTATGACAGTTTCCGTGAGACTGACGGGGAACTGCCAGTTTTCTGAAATAAGTCCTCGGGTAGGATTTTAATTCCGGGTTTCACTTTTTGGTTTTAGGACCGTCTAGGAGATAAGTGCTACCTTTCTGATTGTCGGGAACCTTTGGAGCTTGCATTTCTCAAGGTGAGTATTCTCACCGTGTATTCAGTTTTAATAATATACATGCATGACTTACGTGTTACATTCCTTACACCATGTTTTGTATATGAGTATGAACTGTTTTCTGAGTATGAACTGTCATTTGGGTTTGATCTGTTATCTGAGTATGAACTGTTATCCGAGTTTGATCTGTTATCTGAGCATCTGAGCAGCTGTTGAGTTATTTATGATCTGAGACATTGTGCCTGGGTAACTGAGCTCGGCACAGGGTCATTCTGTGTTATTACTTGCTAGGGCATTCTGAGATAATTATGTTAAAAGAGATAATAAAACATAATAACACATCTGAGTTTTGGGATCACCTCCCGTCTGAGTTTTTGGGATTATTCCCGTCTGAGTTTTTGGGATTATTCCCGTCTGAGTTTGGGATCACTCCCGTCTGAGTTTTTGGCTTACGCCTATCTGAGGTGTGAGGAGGGACGAGGTTGATCTCTCGTCCCAAGTCACACAAGCGCGCTATATAAATTAAAAATCTGAGTAATAAAATCTGAGAAAAATAATCTGAGTAGTTTTGACTAGGTGTACACCGATGTGCCCTCATGTGTTGTATGTTAGAATTGTTTGCATTTTGAGATATTCACTCAGCTTCTCCAGCTGACCCCTATTTTCCCCACTGTTTCAGGTACTAGCAAAGGGAAGGAGAAGGTGGACTGTTGACCGCTGTATTCTACCCATGCTGATGTGGACAGCATTTATTATATTTACAAACTTTTTACTCTATTAAACTATTTCCGCTTTTAAGATTTTTGTTAAATACGATTTTTATATTTTGGGATTTTAATAATGGAATTATTGGGACATTTACATTAAAATATTTTATTTAAAAAGTTTTAAAAAGCTTGTAAAATTGAGGGTGTTACAATGAACCGGGTGTGTAGTAGTATGTTAGATCGTTCGGTGATTGTATTTATTGATGATATTTTGGTTTACTCAAAGACCAAGGCGGACCACGAGGTTCATCTTCGCGAGGTGTTAGACACGTTGAGACGCGAGGGTCTTTATGCAAAATTTTCCAAGTGTGAGTTCTGGTTACGTGAAGTGCAGTTTCTTGGGCATGTTGTGAATGAAGAAGGTATTAAAGTTGACCCTGCAAAAATCTCAGCAGTGATGAAGTGGGAGGTACCAAAAACGCCGTCAGAGATTCGTAGTTTCTTGGGTTTGGCTGGGTATTATCGTCGTTTCATACAAGATTTCTCCAAAATCGCGTCACCTTTGACCAAGTTGACAAAGAAATCAGCTGCATTTAGTTGGGGTAATCAGCAGCAAGAAGCTTTTGAAGCATTGAGGAATCGGTTATGTGAGGCACCGATTCTAGCCCTGCCAGAGGGTGTAGAAGATTTTGTGGTTTACTGTGATGCGTCTATTCAGGGTTTGGGTGCCGTTTTAATGCAAAGGGGTAAGGTGATTGCATATGCCTCGAGACAGTTGAAATCTCACGAAGGAAATTACCCTACGCATGATCTCGAGTTAGGTGTTGTGGTGTTTGCCTTAAAAATCTGGAGGCATTATTTATATGGCGTGAAAATCACCATCTACACTGATCATAAGAGTTTGAAATATTTGATGGATCAACAAGATTTGAATATGAGACAGAGGAGATGGCTTGATGTGTTGAAGGATTATGATTGTGAGATCCTTTACCATCCAGGTAAAGCTAATGTAGTGGCTGATGCATTGAGCAGAAACCCTATTCGGGGTGTTTGTATGAGGTTGACAGCAGTAGCATCGTTTTTGGAGTCTATTCGCAGTGCACAGGTAGAAGCCTCAGAAGCCGAGCTGGCTAAGAAAGAACGAGTTGTAGGTGTGATTGGCAGTTTTGTGAAGGACAGTAGAGACCTTTTGACACATCTTGGTAGAGTTTGGGTTCCTTCACACGGTGGTAACCGTGATGTTCTATTAGACGAGGCTCATAAGTCTAAATTTTCTATTCATCCGGGTTCGACTAAGATGTATCGAGATCTTCGTGAAAACTATTGGTGGCCGGGTATGAAGTTAGAGGTAGCTGAGTATGTTGAGAAATGCTTGACTTGTCGCAAAGTCAAGGCCGAGCACCAGAAACCGCATGGTATGTTGCAGCCTTTAGAGATCCCAGTGTGGAAGTGGGAACAGATTACTATGGATCTGATCACCAAGTTACCGAAAACGCCAGGAGGGTATGATGCTATCTGGGTGGTCGTTGACCGTTTGACCAAGAGTGCCCATTTTATTCCGATTCGAGAGAGTTCATCAGCTGAGAAGATGGCAGATATTTTTGTTCGCGAGATTGTGGCGAGACACGGTATACCAGTCTCTATTGTATCAGACAGAGACACTCGTTTTACATCGAGATTTTGGGAGAAATTCCAAGAGGAGATGGGCACGAGACTTCATTTCAGTACCGCGTTTCATCCACAGACGGACGGTCAGAGTGAGCGGACAATTCAGACGCTCGAGGACATGCTAAGAGCATGTGTGCTGGATTTTGGTGGTAGTTGGGATAAGTACTTACCGTTGGCGGAATTTTCTTACAACAACAGTTACCACTCGAGCATTCGTAAGTTAATTAACTTTCCCTTTTCCTTTAATTTTGTGTAGAATCAAATTCTAATCTCTACTTTGATTTAGGTAAACCGCCTTTTGAGATGTTATACGGTAGGAAGTGTCGAACGCCTATTTGCTGGGGCGAAGTCGGGCACAAAGTACTAGGTAGTACTGAGATCGTGTTGAAAACTATCGAGATGATTCAGATGGTGCGCGAGAGGTTGATTACCGCGCAGAGTCGACAGAAAAGTTATGCAGACAAAAGGCGTTCTGTTCTGGAATTTCAGGTTGGGGATTATGTGTTGCTAAAAGTTTCCCCGTGGAAGGGAGTAATCCGGTTCCGGAAGAGGGGAAAGTTGGGACCGCGTTACATTGGTCCATATCAGGTGATCGCCAGAGTCGGAAAAGTCGCTTATCGTCTAGACCTACCAGAGGAACTCCATCTTATCCATAACACTTTTCACGTTTCACAACTTAGGAAGTGCATTGTAGACGAGTCTGTGGTTGTACCATTAGAAGACATTCAGATTGACGAAAAGTTGAATTATATCGAGCGACCGGTTGCGATTCTTGATCGCAAGGTCAAGACTTTGCGCAACAAGGAGAGTGCGTTAGTCAAGGTGCAGTGGCAGCATCGTAAGGGTTCCGAGTGGACATGGGAGCCTGAGTCTGAGATGCGTGAGAATTATCCCGATCTATTTCAGAGCGATGACTTCGAGGACGAAGTCTGATTCAAGTGGGATTGAGTTGTAACGCCCCAAATTTTGTAATTGAATTATTTATTTTTCTTTTATGCATTTTATATTAGTTCTTGATATTAGCAAAAGGAATAAAAGCGACGCTTCGACTACGTGTTTTGTGATCTTATTTAGAGGACATTTTATGTATGCAAATGTTAAAATTATGACGCGTTAGGGTAACGTTTATATACCCGAGTCATTAGTAAGTTAGAGTGTTCTAAATTCCGTGTCTAAACGATGCCGGCCGAAGGCCAAGGCCAAGAATGGTTGACGTCTTTTAGCCGGTATGCATCTAATTTAGTTGAGCCCGACTCTTTTGTTTTTATGCGTTAATGGATCCGGAAGTAGGAAAAAAATTATAATAATCCCGGCCCAACACCTTTCTGATTTTCCGAGTTGGGTTCTTTTCCCTCTTGGGCCGTTTATTTTTGATCTGCTTGTGAGGGAGCCTCTCGTGTTATGGGCCTATGTCTTCTTTGAGCCGCCCATCACCAAACGATACTTGGCCATTGTATGACCACATTATGTCGACATGTAGAAAATTAGGAAACGATCTGGCTCATTAATCCCTTTCGGCGATCATATTTTCCTCCCTTAATTATTCAGTCGGTTTCATCTTGTGAGTCTTCATCCGTTATTCTTCAAGAAAGTCGTTAGGTTGCTTCCTCGGTGCCGATCGTCGAGAGCAGTGTGTTTCTTGAGTGCCTGTTGATCGCCGAGACTAGGAATCATCAAGAAATCCCGAGCGGTAAGTTGTAGCCTTTCCGATTTAATCTTGCCTCTCGATACTGTCTTCCTTCCATTGATTTTGATCGATAAGTGTACTAAATGTGTTGGTTTCGGTAATCAGCGGGAATTGGAGAGGAACCGAAGTAGGCGTTGCAATTAGCGGACATTCTATCGGGACCCGTAGTATCTCGGTAGTTTTCAGCCCTACTCTCTTAACTTGTTGTGTAAACGTAATGGTTAGGAGTATGGTAGTTTAGGGTTGTATTTGTCGGGTTGAATTGATTGTTATTGTTGATGAGAATCGGTTAGAGTAATCGAAAGGGAACCGAACCCGTGGGGTTCTAGGTTCCCAACCGGGAATGTTTAATGGCCTTAGAATTTAGAACCATCATCGAATGACAACCTGAATTGTTAATGCTACTGATTTTTCATCTAAGAGTGTTCGGGTTTTCGGGTTAGGGTTGAGTCGACTTGTTATATTTTTAAATCACTGATTTGAGCAGAATCTATCCTTCTGTTCCAAGCTGTTTTTGAAGTACTTAAAATAATCTTTTGAACCTTTGGCCCGTGCTGAAACCTTGGTTTTTGAATTAGCTTTCCAACGCCGCAACCCGCTCGTTAATCCGAATTACGGTTTAAAAGTTATAGTCGATTTAGTATGCTGTTGTTAGGAAGATGACCTGTGCAGCATGTCTGTCTTGCACCACTGTTTTGACACACTTAGAGTCTGTTTTGGCCAGTGACCGTCTCACAGTAAATTGTAGTTCTGATTGTCTTCTAGCCATGGTAAAAAGATGGAGAAAATCTAATAAACCGTTTAGGAGTTATGACAGTTTCCGTGAGACTGACGGGGAACTGCCAGTTTTCTGAAATAAGTCCTCGGGTAGGATTTTAATTCCGGGTTTCACTTTTGGTTTTTGGACCGTCTAGGAGATAAGTGCTACCTTTCTGATTGTCGGGAACCTTTGGAGCTTGCATTTCTCAAGGTGAGTATTCTCACCGTGTATTCAGTTTTAATAATATACATGCATGACTTACGTGTTACATTCCTTACACCATGTTTTGTATCTGAGTATGAACTGTTTTCTGAGTATGAACTGTCATTTGGGTTTGATCTGTTATCTGAGTATGAACTGTTATCTGAGTTTGATCTGTTATCTGAGCATCTGAGCAGCTGTTGAGTTATTTATGATCTGAGACATTGTGCCTGGGTAACTGAGCTCGGCACAGGGTCATTCTGTGTTATTACTTGCTAGGGCATTCTGAGATAATTATGTTAAAAGAGATAATAAAACATAATAACACATCTGAGTTTTGGGATCACCTCCCATCTGAGTTTTTGGGATTATTCACGTCTGAGTTTTTGGGATTATTCCCGTCTGAGTTTGGGATCACTCCCGTCTGAGTTTTTGGCTTACGCCTATCTGAGGTGTGAGGAGGGACGAGGTTGATCTCTCGTCCCAAGTCACACAAGCGCGCTATATAAATTAAAAATCTGAGTAATAAAATCTGAGAAAAATAATCTGAGTAGTTTTGACTAGGTGTACACCGATGTGCCCTCATGTGTTGTATGTTAGAATTGTTTGCATTTTGAGATATTCACTCAGCTTCTCCAGCTGACCCCTATTTTCCCCACTGTTTCAGGTACTAGCAAAGGGAAGGAGAAGGTGGACTGTTGACCGCTGTATTCTACCCATGCTGATGTGGACAGCATTTATTATATTTACAAACTTTTTACTCTATTAAACTATTTCCGCTTTTAAGATTTTTGTTAAATACGATTTTTATATTTTGGGATTTTAATAATGGAATTATTGGGACATTTACATTAAAACATTTTATTTAAAAAGTTTTAAAAAGCTTGTAAAATTGAGGGTGTTACAAACTAACTGTTTGTTGTTTTTCTTATAGATGTCTGTACCGTCAAAAATTCCGTTTTACTCACCAAACGAATCGCGAAAGTTCATCACTGGAAAATGGAAGCTTACTGGTCCGAACTACAAAGTTTGGAAGGTGCATTTTAGGAGTTACCTAAAAGCACAGAATCTACTGTACGTGATAGACGAGGTGCCCAAGGGACAACCAGGGCAAGATGCCCAGGATGATGAGCTTGACGCTTATTATCAGGTGCTGGCTGATGAATCACAAGTTATGTCGATTCTTATTCTTACTTCGTAATCACAGCCTACTGATAATCTACGTAAGAAACCATGCTATGAGTTTGTCCAGTATCTTGAGGAGACGTTTAAAGATAGTACTGAAGAGAGTAAGCAGTTCATTTTGCAAGAAATCATTTCGTCAAAGATGAAAGATGATCAACCATTGAGTAACCATCTTGTTAACATAAGGAGGTTGCTAGATTGTCTCACCCTAGTTACTGGCACATCAAACGAGCATGCACAAGTCTTGTTCTTGTTTGGATCTCTCACTCAGTACTATCAGGACAAGGTAGTACGTTTAGTCGGGAATTTTGATCTGAGTGTTGCAGGTCTACACGAGAATCTCTTGTGTATACACGATGTTCAAAGGCTAGAGGAAGAATCTCTCCCTGAGATTCAGCAGGATGAGTTCCAAGAATGGTTGAATGACTTTGCTGATTTGTGTTGCCCAGCTTGTGGCAGCAAGGATATTTGCGAGCACACGTCTGACGTGGGGCTGTTGGACGCTGACTTTGTCAGCGATTCATGTATCTCTATGATTGATTGTCTCGTTACTTCTAGTGAATCCTGGGTATTAGATACCGGATGTGGTCATCACATTTGCAATCATTTGCAGGGATTTAAGAAGAACAGGAGGCTGGGACGAGGAGATGTTGAACTACGAGTAGGCGAAGGTTCCAAGGTTGGAGTTGAAGCCGTAGGAACATATCTTCTCAAGTTGCCTTCAGGAAGAGTTTTGGAACTTAAAGATTGTTATTATGTTCCTAGTCTTATTAAAAATGTTATTTCGTTTGATTTACTTATAGACAGTGGTTTTTATTATGAGTTTTATGGAAAAACAATTTCGTGTTTAAAAGATGATATTTTATATTTTAACGCAAATTCTCATAATGGTCTATACACGTTAAATCTAAATAACATAGAACGAGAGGTTTATCATATAAGTAAAAGATCCAAGAGTAACTTGAATCAAACTTATCTTTGGCATTGTCGTTTAGGTCATATAAACGTAACTCGCATAAAGAAACTCCACAATGATGGAATTCTAGAGCCATTTGATTTAGAATCATATGCAATATGCGAAGCTTGTTTATCTGGCAAGATGACAAAAGACCCTTTCAACCACTACAATGAAAGGGCAGGCGAGTTGTTAGGGGTTATACACACAGATGTGTGTGGACACTTTACTCCAGAAGCCAGAGGAGGATACCGCTATTTCATTACCTTTACTGACGACTTCAGTAGGTATGGTTATGTCTTTCTTATGAGACTAAAGTCTGAAAGCTTTGACAAGTCCAAAGAATATCAGAGGGAAGTAGAGAACCAACTAGGCAAGAAAATAAAGTCACTCCGGTCTGACCGAGGAGGCGAATATTTGAGCCAAGAGTTCAACGATCATTTGAAGGAATGTGGGATTGTTTCACAACTCACACCTCCGTATACACCTCAGATGAATGGTGTGTCAGAAAGGAGGAATCGCACCTTGTTAGATATGGTACGATCAATGATGTGTCGCGCCCCACTACCACTATCATTTTGGGGACATGCACTCGAGACTGCAGCATCCACACTGAATAGGGTTCCGACCAAGTCGATAGAAAAGACTACGTTCGAGCACTGGACGGGGAGAAAGCCAAAATTATCTTTTCTCAAGATTTGGGGTTGTGAAGCGTATGTTAGACGTAACTTCACAGATAAACTAAACCCCAAGTCAGATAAGTGTATCTTCGTTGGATATCCAAGGGAAACCTTAGGATACTATTTCTATCATCAAGAAGACAACAAAGTTTTTGTTGCTCGGAAAGATGTCTTCTTGGAGGAGAAGTTTCTAGGAACTGAAACTCCAAGAAAAGAAATAGAGCTTCAAGAAATTGAAGAGAATGAAGATCCACCGACGACTTCAGTCGAACCAGTAGTTCAACAAAGAATTGTTGATTCCCAACCAGACCCACCAGTTGAGAAAGAAGAGACACGCAATACGTGTAGGTCCAGTAGACCACGCCAAGAACCAGATAGGTATCTTGGATTCATGATCGATGAAGATGATGGAAGTCTACTAGAACCATTAACCTACAGCGAGGCTGCTAACGGCGTAGAGTCTGAAAGATGGCTCGAGGCTATGCAAGCAGAGATGCAATCCATGTGTGACAACCAAGTCTGGGTGTTATCAGACTTGCCACCACAGTCACGTGATATTGGATGCAAGTGGGTTTTCAAGAAGAAAACTGACATGGATGGGAAAGTGCATACTTACAAAGCACGACTCGTCGCGAAGGGTTTCACGCAAACACATGGTGTGGATTATTCTGAAACCTACTCGCCAGTCGCCATGCTTAAGTCTATTAGAATTCTTATGGCCATATCAGCATATTACGACTATGAGATATGGCAAGTGGATGTTAAAACGGCCTTCCTTAACGGGGAGTCGAATGAGGACGTATTCATAATACAACCGGATGGTTTTACTGATCCAAAGAATACTGATAAAGTATGCAAACTGGTAAAATCCATTTATGGATTGAAGCAAGCATCTAGAAGTTAGAACTTACACTTTGACAAAAGAATCAAAGAATTTGGTTTTGTCAAGAGTGAGTTCGAGGCGTGTGTCTATACAAAATTCAGTGGGAGCATAGTAATCTTCCTAGTCTTGTATGTTGATGACATACTGCTTATAGGAAACGATATACCAACATTACAAGGAGTAAAATCCTGGTTAGGTAAATATTTCCAAATGAAGGACTTGGGAGAAGCCGCGTTTATACTGGGTATAAAGATCTATAGAGATAGATCTAGACGGCTTATTGGACTTAGTCAAAGTACATACATTGATAAAAAACTGAAGAGATTCAGTATGAGTGATTCCAAGAGAGGTCTCATTCCAATGACACATGACATTACACTGAGCAAAGCTCAGAGTCCCACATCTAGCAAGGAAATAGCTAGGATGAGTTTGGTATCATATGCTTCGGCAATTGGATCAATCATGTATGCCATGTTATGTACTAGGCCTGATATTGCTTACTCCATAAGTCTCACAAGCAGATATAAAAAAAACCCTGATGAACCCCACTGGGTGGCTGTCAAGAACATTCTCAAGTATTTGAGAAGGACGAAAGAAATATTCTTGGTCTTTGGAGGTTCGTTGGAAGAATTGCGTGTAACTGGTTACACAGCTGCAAGCTTCCAAACCGACAGAGACGATTACAAATCTCAATCGGGATTTGTCTTCACACTAAACGGAGGAGCTATATCTTGGAAGATTCAGAAACAAGATACAATAGCAGATTCGACTACAGAGGCTGAGTACATTGCCGCAAATGATGCTGGATAGGAAGCCATGTGGCTTAAGAATTTTATCGAGGATCTTAGAGTTATTGCCAGTATCTCTAGACCCATCGAAATATTCTGTGATAACAGTGGAACAATAGCGCAAGCTGTTGAGCCAAGAGAGCATCAAAAGACCAGGCATGTACGCAGGAAATATCACCTCATACGTGAGTATGTTAGAGAAGGTGATATTATAATTAAGAAAATACCAACGGATGACAACGTCGCTGACCCGTTGACAAAACCACTAGCTGGACCAAAGTATGAAAAACATGTGCACGCTATAGGCATGCAGTACCTAAATATTGGTAGCTAGTAATTTTTATTAGATTCATAGACATGTTTGAAATCGATACATTATGTAATAACATTTCGTGGGATTGAAATAGGAGGTTTTACGTAATATTTTCACATTGTCTATTCTTAACATGTTTTAAACCTATCCTTGATACGCAAAGTTTTTGAGTATCTAAAATGTCTGTGGTTGCTTGAATTTAGTGGGAGCTAGTTTCAAGAGTTAATACCATTATGAATATTTATCTATTCATAGTTATTGAATAGAGAAACAAGGGTTGTTAAAATAAATATTCATAGATGTTTACAGAGTTTGCTAAACATTAGACGTGACCAAAAGATCGAGATTACTTCATGGAGCCCAAACATGAGTAATTTCGAGTAGATGTCCTCTGACCTGAGACGTTTTGGTTTGAGACACGATGACTTATGATCTTTAGCATTTATCTAACATCACACCGTAAAAGGGTGATCATAAGGAACTTGACTAAGACAACGGAAGTCGTGGGCAAGATAACGCAAATATCAAGATGGAATTTGCACCTTCTTTAATTAGAAGAGATATTTCATGGCCGCTCGACGATTAAGACTACTGAAATGCGTGGCCGCGCTCGGAGAATGATTAGATCATTCGGTAATCCGTTACTGCAGAAAGTCGAAATCAGAGTCGAGAAAACTCGAGTATATAGAACTAGATCCCTGCTCCATGTCTATTACTCAAATTAAGAAATATCATGATGCGAAAGGAAAATATGTTAGTGTTATTCATTTTATGACTATTATCTCTGGATGTAAGAGTTCTTATAACGTGGTTATCCTAAATGTCTGGCTAGGGACCGCTTTAGGCCAACGATGATCAATAAGTGATACTTAACTTGCACAAGTGGGAGTCTGAAGGATTTATGTGCACAGATAAGTACACGTGTCACCGTGTCCAATGTTATAAGGCACTAAAGGGTCACACCGCTACACATCCAATAATGGACAACCAAATAAAGTAAGTTGTGTGGAATAATTAACTAGTTAAGTTAACTATTTAGAAGAGAATAAATAATAATAAGTTAATTATTATTTATGAGGATGGTAAATATTAGGTTAAGTATTTAACGAACAGTTAATTAATAGTTTATTAATTAACTAGTAAAAGTCAAGGGATTAAAGTGTCAATAGGAATTTTAATTATGAGATTAATCATAATTAAACTCCAAGGACATAAACGTAACATATAACATTATAAATAAGGGGCTTGTGTTAAGAGTTTTAGGTTAATCACATTACAAACTAAAAACCCTATTCCCTCCCTCCCTCTCTCTCGTTCGTCGACCGAAGAACCCCAAGGGGTTTCGGTTTGTGTTCGTCGAACACAACACACACACACAAGCCTTTGTGTGATACTTTGTTGGTACAACGCGGTCTTGCAGCGTGTCCAGTAGGTGCAGTAGAGGTGGATCAGTTCTTTAGCAATCTAAAGGTAATGTTCGTCATCTCCTTCTTCTTGTGATCTCATTGACTAGTAGAAATCCAGTAATGTGAGATTCAAGATCCGCCATGTGAATCCTACAAGGTTTTCCATCATTCTTCTTTGTCGGGTTCGACCTATATCCATATCTATATACTACGAAGTATATATTATGTACTTACTAATAAAGCAATTGTCCTACCCAACTCAATGTTTATACATGCATTATTTTCTACAATTTTTCCATTCAATTCTTTATTTCCTTTAATTTTCATTCGAGCGATATTCAACATAATAATATATATATTTTCATTCGAGCGATATTCAACTTAATAATATACATACATACAGTTAGATGTTTTTTTTATTAATTTATCTATTTCCTATAAATTTTTTTTACTATTTATAACAAAATGGATTGATTTTTTTTTTTTATATTTAAAATCCAAGCCACACCACGTCATGTGTACCGAGGGTTTCTTTAATACATGCAATGTTTGCTAAATTGCTAGTTTCTAATTCTGGTGAGGTTCTAAAAAATTGTAATATAATTATACGTTGTACAATTGAAACATGTACTAATATAAACCATATTTTGGACATGGTATGAAAAATAGTCACGGGGTACTTTCCACTATTAAGTTATAAAAAAGGATGTTAGAGAATATTAAAATCTAAATTGCATTGAAATGTCAACACCAATAAACATCAAGGAGAATAAGTGTAACTTTTGATCTACCAAATTATCTTTTCAATCGAACCAGGGACAGTTATCGATGCATAAAGTACAAATGGTGAAGCACACTTGCGTCACTAACACGATCCCTTTTTGCCGTGTAGTGGGGGCCAACTGAACCAATTAAGCGTCATCCCCTGCAGAAAACCGATCACCAAGAAACGGGGCTTCATAGAGTGTCGATTACTGCTAACAAGATTTCTAGGGTTCCGAAATCTACGAAAGGAGAATCGTAAGGTGTTGTTATTATCCAATTATTATGTTGCAGAGACCTCGAAGAAGGTGTGAGGGCACAGCCATGGGTGTAATCGGTCTCGATCTTCGTCCGGGACTTGGAATTGGTCCTTTTTCTCTCGGTAAATCGTTTATTATTATTTTTATCTCACTTCGTCGTTGATTTCCTTTATAAGTTTGCAAATATTGGAATACTGTTATTGGTGTGTTTTGAGATTGAATTGCGAAGCCATGTGTTGAATTAATTTACTGCGGATGACTACTAATTCATATCGTATTAAACGCTATGTATTATAGCTTGCTGAAATTGGAGTACATTCAATGCAGTTTATGAAAGGATAATTTGATTCCGATGGAAGTTGTTTATATATAGATGATCTTCTTCCGTTTAGTTCAATTTGCATTAAGTGCTATATTTCATGTCTTACTGAAATCGGACTAATTTAAAGCTAGTTATGGACTAAACTGAACTTGCGTGTTTGTGTTTCAGGAATGCCTATATGTGAAGCGTTTGCACAGATAGAGCAACAACCTAGCATCTATGATGTTGTTCATGTCAAATACTTTGATGAGGTTTGTGATCCTAAAAGTATTCAATCTTATTTATTTGAATAAAATGTTGTAATATTTGTTTTATATCTAGGATCCATTAAAGTTGGATGTAGTTATAAGCTTCCCGGATCATGGTTTTCATCTTCGTTTTGATCCATGGTCTCAGGTACTTTATCATGAAGCATGTATTTTCTATAAGTTGCTTTTATTTTATAATTTCCTTTCCACAATTGAATGATATCGATAGTTCAATTTAATAAATATGTTCTTTTCCTATATATTGTTATAATTGTTATTATTATTATAACGCGTTTGAAATTGACATTTGTGTTTGCGTTTTGTCAGAGGCTTCGTCTTATTGAAATTTTCGATGTGAAGCGGCTTCAAATGCGCTATGCAACATCACTCATTGGGTGGGCATGATACACATTTTGTCCAAACCTTATTCATTTTCTATAGATTAGATTATTTCAATAATAGTATAATTTATCAGATAAAATGATTTAGGAGGTTTTATGCATTAAATATACACTTTGGATGAATTTCAACCCATTTGACTTTTTTCTTTTTTTTTTTTAATTATCTCCAGAGGTCCGTCAACTCCAGCTACTTTTGTTGCTGTATATGCTGTTTTTGGGCCCACATTTCCTGGAATTTATGATAAAGATAGAGGCGTTTACACCCTCTTCTATCCGGTAAACTATCATCAATCATATGATTCTTCCGACACTTTTTGAATAATTTTATTCGAGTAAATTTTCATAAATTGTTCTTCAACTTCTTCTAATACACGGATGTTACAAAAAAGTTGAAGGACGAAATCCGTAATATCATACAAACCACAAGGACAATTTATGTAATTTTTTTATTCCTTACACTCGGTTTTGCAGGGGCTGTCATTTGCTTTTCCCATTCCTTGTCAGTATACAGAGTGTTGCCATAATGGTGAAGGTACAAGATTTTTGTTGATTTGTATTTGATGATTTAATGTTTTAATAATTTGTTTATATATTTATTTTTTAATATTCTAGCTGAATTACCATTGGAGTTCCCGGATGGAACAACTCCAGTAACATGCCGTGTAAGCATATATGATAGTTCAACAGATAGTAAAGTTGGTGTAGGATCATTAATGAACAAAGCTTCTGCTCCTGCACTGCCACCTGGCAGTCTTTACATGGAAGAAGTCCATGCTAAGGTATGCTTCAATTTTATTTATTTATTTTTATTTCCTTATTATGATATAAACTAACTGTATGCGGCGATTGTAATTTTATTTTCCAGCTAGGTGAAGAATTATGGTTTACCACAGGTGGACAACATATCCCTTTTGGTGCTTCCCCACAGGTAAACATATCCATTTTTAAATATAATGTCTTTTTTTTCTTTTTTTCATATTAATTTTTATCTTAAATGCAGGACGTATGGACAGAATTAGGCCGACCAGATGGAATTCATCAAAAACAGGTTCTCATAATTTAATTTTAAAATTAAAAAATTTCAATTTATAACAGTATTTACACATTATAGGTAGACCAAATGGTAATTCACTCAGCTTCAGACCCACGGCCAAAAACAACTCTTTGTGGTGATTATTTCTACAATTATTTTGCTCGTGGTTTTGACATATTATTTGATGGCCAGGTAATTTTTTCCCAACAATATAGATTATCATATTAATTTAATGATTATGATTTAGTTTAATTTAATTGTTCAGACTCATAAGATCAAGAAGTTTGTCCTACATACAAACTATCCAGGTCATGCTGACTTCAATTCCTACATCAAGTGTAATTTTGTTATTTATGCTGCAGAATGTAAGTAATATCATAACTTAAGATATAATATTAGTCTAGTGATTTTATTAACTTGTATTTTATTTTATTTTTTGTAATTGTAGTTGTTGGTGCATTTCATCAAGATATGAATTCCTCAAAAAGTAGGATTACACCTGCCACAAAATGGGACCAAGTGAAGGTTGATAATTTGATATGATTTACCTGATATGTTATTATTGTTGATGACATAAATATAAATAGTTGAATTTTGGTATTATTTTATTTAGGAAATTCTTGGAGATTGCGGGCGAGCTGCTATTCAAACACAAGGTTCTACAAGCAATCCATTTGGATCGACTTTTGTTTATGGGTACCCGAATGTTGCTTTTGAGGTAATTTCATCATGTTTCTGTTGTTTAATGTTGTGAATATAATTGTTTTGATTTGGTTTAATTAATTAGGTGATGAAGAATGGGTATATTGCTACTGTGACTCTTTTCCAGTCATCCTAACAAGTTGTTTATTATGATGGTATGTTATAACATTAAACTGAAACATATAATTTTAATAATTAACTAAAATAAACCTTTATTGTCTTGTAGGATGTAAGCTTTGTACAGTTGTAAGCTGCAGCAGCTTATAGTTGAAACTTGTACAGTAAGTATTTGAATATTTCCCTCCTTTTCAGAAAAGAAAAAAAAAAGGTGATGATTGTAAAGGGTGTTTTCTGCACCAAATTTGTTGACTTTGTTACTTTTAAGTTGGTTTGACTTGATGTTAACCTTGTATATTGTTTCTTTAAAACTTGATGATTGACTGGTTAGCAATTGCAAGCATATATTTAGCAAAAAAAAAATAAAAAATCAGGATATCATCAAATTACATGAAAGCAATAGAAAAATGTAACTTATAATTAGCAAAAATGCAGCTTATGTTAATGCTAAAAAACAAGTTAGCTTGAGGAACATAACAAAAAACAAATTACGTCCTACAATTGTTTCAACAAGGTATATAATGTATGGTTAAAGACTTGAACAAGGTGTGAGACGCTAATTTATGCTGGTTACTGGTTTTTGGTTCCGGGTCGGTTGAACCAAGAATTCATCGCTTGACATTGGTTTTCAAAACATTAAAGCAGAGTAATATAAATTATAAATCATTATATCACGTATATCTATGTATACACACATACTATTCGTATCTTTCTCTTATTGTGATATCATTGTAGACTTTTTACTACCCAAAAATATAAAATTTGAGAAATTGAAGTAAAAAACAAACGAATTCCGTTGCCGGGACTTGAACCCGGGTCTCTCGGGTGAGAGCCGAGTATCCTAACCAACTAGACTACAACGGATTTATGTTTCTTCTTCGATTATATATTCTTTACCCGAAAACAAAAAATAGTCGTGATTTATGGCAACATTTGGCTCCACCGACCACTCATTGGTGGTGTTCATTACGATCCTAAATTCACAGTTATTATTTTTTTTAAGAGAATTTTGTCAAAAAGATGAGAAAGGTTTTAACTCATTAAAAGGTGTGAACTAATTAAATTTTGACATATTTAGAAGTGAGAGTTGTATTTTCTACAAATATAAATTTGAATGTTCAGATTTGATAACATCCAAGACCCAAATTTGTAGGTTACATTTTCGTACAATTTTCATTAAAATTTCACTATCAATTTGGACTTTCAATCAATTTGATAGTGAGGAAAATTGTTGTGCCACGCATTATTAAATTTGTTATTTTTAGTTATACTTCTTGGTATTTTCCTTTTTTTTTTTTTAAATACTTTGTTTTTACGTAGGTGGCATTTGGTTTGCAGTCGGTAATGATTATAGGTACAGATTTGACGGTAATTTGTAAAACTCTGTTTTTTGAAAATGCTAATGAACAGTACCCTTAAATGAGTATTGTATATATAAGAGAATACATACATTTACTTACAAATCCAGTATATATAATAAATATTAAAATATTCTGAAAGTACATATAACAATAGCTAATAACTTTAAAGACGTTTAACAAAACTAATAAAGCCGAATAAGGTTTACACAAACCATAATCAGGAGAATTTATTCAAATCGATGAACATCTAAAAAGTTCAACTTATGCCGCATATATAACAATTATCCGATAATAACTAGCCTCCGTTTTGTGCAAGTGCCTATTAAACTTTGGTTAAGTCTTGAATAGTTGTCGAATTCAAATTTTAGAATTAGTAAAAGAGTTTGTATGATCCCTTAGTCAACATAAATTATATATTTTACCTAGATGTTTTCCAAAACATTTATCATTTTGCAATCAACAATCATATCATATGTCAGCTTTAGTATATTTTCTAATACGAGATTGTGTACACATAATAATAATAATAATAATAATAATAATAATAATAATAATAATAATAATAATATTGGCAATGCCACGTATTTGGTTAATCACACTAACCATTTGGTCTCGCTTTGAGCACATATATCTTACATTTGGAGGAATCCGTATCTTGGTGAAATGCACCATCAACTAGGGGTGAGCATAACAGGGTACCCGCCGGTTCCGACCGGAACTGGAACCGGAATTGGAACCGCAGGTTCCTGGAATATAGGAACCGGATTTGGAACCTGGAAGACAGGTTCCTAAATTTTCGGAACCGGAACCATATCCACCGGTTCCAGGGCAGGTTCCGGTTACCCTGTCTCTAAATTCATAAACATTTAACTATTACTAACTAAATAAACAAGACAATAAATTACACAAACTAACGATTACAAATATCATTTAGCGAGTTTAAATATGGTTTAAGGATTACTAACTAAATATTACAAATATCACATACGAGAGAGGCGGAGGTTGGAGAATGGCGGCGGTTGTGCAGCTATGGTCGAGAGAGGAGGAGAGGTAAGTACGAGAGCAGAAGTGGCGACTGGCGAGATAAAATGAAACCCTAAGTGGCTAATTCTAATTTCTAACTCATGTAATCGGTAAATAGGGATAATTTTAGAGCCCCAATTTCTGGCCCAATAAGTGATAAAACAGCCCATATAATTTGGACTGTTAAAAATACAGCTATAGTCTGATATATTTGGGTAAAATCATTTATTTTAATGTATTTTATATTATATATTATATATTTAATAAATATATACAGGGTATCCGCCGGTTCCAGGTTCTTTAATTTTGAGAACCGGAACCGGAACCTCTTAGGCCGGTTCCCTGATTTTAGGAACCAGAACTGGAACCTCCTAGCAGGTTCCAAATCCGGAACCTCCGGTTCCCAAGCGGTTCCGGTTCCGATTCCGGTTACCCTCTTTTTCTGCTCACCCCTACCATCAACTACAAGTAAAAAGAGATGTTCAAAATGGGCTTAATTAATGTATGAATTAGAGTCCAACATGTCACAGATAATTTGTATATAGATCGAAACATTTTGATATTACGAGTCTAAAAGTTCTAATGAATAAAAATCACATTGATAGCTTCGTGTACATTAATTATAAGGTGCACTAAATGATTTATAGCCTTGGTATTCGTAACTACCATCATTATACAATTACCGGCATTGGTCATTTTCTAAGAAACACAGCCTATGTAGATCATGAAATAATACGAACAATCAAATATATCTAGGAAAAAAAACTAGAACGTTAACACAGTATAACAAGTTGAGTTAAAAGCGAATATCATTCCAAAAATTGTGAAGCTTTTGTTAAAAGAAAGTAAAATTACTCAAATTTAAAGAACAACTGTGAGGAAGGGTACAAATTAAAAGAAAATGTAAAATATATTCCGTTGCCGGGACTTGAACCCGGGTCTCTCGGGTGAGAGCCGAGTATCCTAACCAACTAGACTACAACGGATTTGATGTTGCATTTCGATTAGATTCAAACAATTACTTGAAAACTGGAACATTTCAAATGCCTTAATGTTCACTCCTTTTTTGTATATCATCATCTAAGAACCAAAACAAAAGCAATAAGGAAAGAAACTTAGAACCTAATAAAGGAAAACAAATAATTTTTTTGTCTAGTTTCCAGTGATAATCTATCAAAATAAAAACTAAGAATTTTCGTGCTCAATATCAAGAAGATAAACAAGAACAATGTTGTAAATGGAGAGAAACTTTAATTGAGTCCCAAATCCCAGTTGTTTTAGAGTGAAAAACACTTGATTCCATTCCTTTACATCACTTATTTTCACGTTTGCTATATTTAGATTGCCCGGTGTAGGCACGCAAAAGAGCTCGCCAAGCATTTGGCGGCGCCAACCACTTTAACACCATATCCATACCGTGCCCTGCGCCAAAGACCTCATCAACGGCTCTCGCCAAACACCTTTCCCTCTTGATTTGGTTTCAACTTTGGCGCTCGTTAACAAGTTTTTGCCTTTTAACACCATACCAGGCTTCTTTAACATGGGTGTTAAACCCATTAAAGAGTCAAAAAAACATTTAACATGTCTTTAACATCAATTTAACACACTATCATACCTTGTGCTCTTAGGAGACGTGTTCATGTTTATTATAGTCTGTAACAATATCAAATTAACCAAAATAACCAATGAAATGTACTAACCTGAAATTGACGAATATGAAGAACACACCGCACAGAATGAAGATTCCTGTCCTTAAAGGTTTATACGTGCTTTATACGCTGTAAGCCTCTAACGTATACACCCAGGATTTGATGCAGCAACAACGGTATGTTCCACAGCAAGAAACACCGTGTAACACAAAGTGAGTACTCGGAAATGCAAGAAGAAACGCGCAGCAGAGAATGTGAGAAAGATTTTCTGTTTGTGTGTTCTAAACTCTGCCATATGAGTAAGGGTGTTCGTTTGGACGGTTTGGTTTTATCCGAACCAAATAGACGAAACCAAATAAAGTCCGGTTTTCAAAAGTTCAAACCGAACCGTCCAAACTAATTCGAAAACCAAACCGATCCGAACCGAATAACAATTTGGTTGGTTTGGTTTTATCCATTTGGTTTTTCCCTAAAATTTTCAGAATACTACAAAAGTATATAACATATATAATATTAAGTTCGATATGTAAAATTCCAAAATGATAAACTACTTTGTACATAAAAACAAGTCTAATTCATAGCTTGTGACATTTACAATCATATATGCAAAACTCTTGACATCAACTTTATCAAAAACTCCAAAAAGATTGGTACATCGCCAATTGATACAATATAAAATGGAACAAGTGTTTGTATATAAATCAATTTACTATTTACTACAAGAAATGTAAAGAAAATGAGTACCATAATTGCTTATAATGGAAACCAACAAGTGTTAGTATATAAATCAATTTACTATATATTACTATTCGGTTTATTTGGACAATCCGGTTTTCACAAGGGAAACCAAATCCAATCCGAAATCCAAATTATTAGTTTGGTTCAAGTCCAAACCGATCTAAAAAACCAAATAACCAATCCAAATAGTCCGATCCAACATGTCCAATTGGACAATCCGGTTATATCCGAATAGTGAACACCCCTACATATGAGTCCCTTTTATAGGGAGACGAGAGGCAAGTGAAGAGAAAAACGGCCAGGCAATTAACTCAGTCTTAATCACCATTATGTTGTGCCAAGAAACGCCCCAGATCACGTTGGTCAAAAAACGGAAGAGGTATTAACAACCTCTATTAAGTCTGGCCATTACACTTGACTGTCACAGACTTGGCCAAAAAGAAAGCTCCTCAGCTCCCAGCGACCGATGCGAAGTGCGCCTAAAGTGCGCCTAAAGCGCGCTATTTCGTGTCATCGGTCTCGGCTCGGCGCGCGTGTGGGTCTAGCCCTTAATCCTCCACTAAAGCCTTTGGAAGCTTAAAGAATTAAGTGCCTTATAAACTCATTTAAGTTTCTTCCTCCCACCAATGTGGGATAGAGAAAATTCCCAACTTGCAATATCTCTTTATATTTCCAACAATCCCCCACCAAGTTGGAAATTTTCCTTTCATTCAGACAGATGTTGCCACTTAGGTGTCACGAAGATTAAACCCAAGTTGTTGGGGAGTGTAGGGTGAGGTTCTTTCATGCTTGATACCATTCTCTTCACAGAATGTATCAAACTCATGATTAAAGTATTCTCCGCCTCTGTCCGAGCGAAGAATCTTTATATGTTTTTCATGTTGATTTTCAACCTCGGCCTTATATAGTTTAAATGCATTAAAAGCTTCATCTTTTGTATGCAATAAATAAACATGTAAGTATCGGCTCGAGTCATCACAAAAGGTTATAAAATATCTCTTTCCTCCACGAGTGAGTATACCATTCAGTTCACAAATATCCGAATGTATTAATTCTAGTAATGTTGTATTTCTCTTAACGCTTGGAAAAGGTTTCTTTATAAACTTTGATTTTACACAAGTTTCACATTTGTCAAAATCTTTATTATTTAATTTTAACAAGCCTTTAGTTTGCATTTTTTCAATATTTTTAATATTAGTGTGAGCTAAACGTTTATGCCATAAAGAAATTGAACAAGCAATATAATCAGAAAACATTATTTCATTAAGTTCATAACCAACAACATTACTAGTGGTACCGTCACTATCACTTGTGGTACCATCACTTTCACTCTCAGAAAATTCAACATTCAAAAAAGAATCACCATAATGGTGACTACTACCCACATCCCCCTCAAACAATTCAAGCCGATACATACCACGCGTATTAACGGCTTGTCCCCCATACACCCCATCTTTATAAAACAAGGTCCTACCACCCTCAATCACCAACTTGAAACCATTATCATCAAACTTGGATGCCGACACAAGTCCTTTTGACACTCCCGACACATGCAACACATCACGAAGGGTGACCATACTCCCATTACGGAAAGTTAGCAACACCGTGCCAATACCTTGAACACGCACCCTGTGACCATCAGCACACGCCACCACCATTCCTTCAAGAACTGGGCCATAAGTTCGGAAGCTGCTACGATTCCCACAAACATGAATCGTAGCTCCAGAATCAAGAAACCATCCACGAGCTGCTATCACACGAGTCAATGTGGAAATCATGTTTCATTCCCCAAGATCCACATTGGCAATCAAGTGAGTTAGATCCGCAATAGCATTTGCGGATCCACCAACGGGCCCCGATTTCCGTATGGACATTCTCGTGCATAATGCCCTGTTTCTCCACAAACATGGCACTTTCCTATTTTCTGTGATTGATTGTTTTGATGATGATTATTAGGCCTCTTGAACTCCTTCTTTTTGGGTCCCATGTTCTTGTTCATTTTGAGCACTTTCTTGCCTTTGTAGCCAGAACCAGACCCCGAACCCGAACCAGATGCATAACCATGACCCCCACCTGACACGTGGTGAACACTCATTCCGACTTTACCCCTTTTGTCCATGTTGCGAGTTTCCTCCTCAATACGGAGGTGTTTCAACAGAATATCCAAAGAGTAGTCCTCGGATTTGTGCATCATTCTTTTGGAAAAATCTTTCCATGAAGGTGGTAACTTGCAAATGATTGCTCCAACCTGAAAAAGCTCTAGAAGATTAATAGATAGAGAATTCAACTTATTCACTATCACCTGGAGTTCATGCACTTGCTCCATGATCGGCTTATCATCCACCATTTGAAACTCGAAGTATTTAGACACAAGATACTTGTTGGTACCTTCTTCATGTGCCTTATACTTGAGTTCAATAGCTTTCCACAACTCTATAGGATTTGTAATAGGAGCATACAAATCATATAGACGGTCGGATAACGAGTTCTTGATGTGTCCCAAGCATAAATGTTCGGACTCTCTACGCAGAGCCCTTTGCTTATCAAGATCAGCAATTGCTTGCACATCAGGGGCATCTCCCTCAGCAGGGACCGGATTAGCGGGAATTGGTGGTAATTCAGGATCCAACACAAAGCTTAGTTCAAGCACATCTAGCATAAACAAGACTTTGTCAGCCCAACGAGTGTAGTTCTAGCCATCAAAACGATCAAGCTTGATGAATTCTTGATTCATCAAACGGAAGTTGGTGGAGGAGATTTCAGTATCCATTCTTTTTGCTGAAATTTAGCTAAGAGATTAGTCACAGAATATAATATAAATAGTTATAAACCTTTAAGATTGTTCATGTTTATTATAGTCTGTAACAATATCAAATTAACCAAAATAACCAATGAAATGTACTAACCTGAAATTGACAAATATGAAGAACACACAGCACGGAATGAAGATTCTTGTCCTTAAAGGTTTATACGTGCTTTATACGCTGTAAGCCTCTAACGTATACACCTAGGATTTGATGCAGCAAAAACGGTATGTTCCACAGCAAGAAACACCGTGTAACACAAAGTGAGTACTCGGAAATGCAAGAAGAAACGCGCAGCAGAGAATATGAGAAAGCTTTTCTGTTTGTGTGTTCTAAACTCTGCCATATGGGTCCCTTTTATAGGGAGACGAGAGGCAAGTGAAGAGAAAAACGGCCAGGCAATTAACTCAGTCTTAATCACCAATATGTTGTGCCAAGAAACGCCCCAGACCATAAATTCGTTGGTCAAAAAACGGAAGAGGTATTAACAACCTCTATTAAGTCTGGCCGTTACACTTGACTGTCACAGACTTGGCCAAAAAGAAAGCTCCTCAGCTCCCAGCGACTAAATCGCGTAATTTCGTGTCATCGGTCTCGGCTCGGCGCGCATGTGGGTCTAGCCCTTAATCCTCCACTAAAGCCTTTGGAAGCTTAAAGAATTAAGTGCTTTATAAACTCATTTAAGTTTCTTTTTCCCACCAATGTGGGATAGAGAAAATTCCCAACTTGCAATATCTCTTTATATTTCCAACAAGATGTTTGATTATTCATACTAAGTCCAGTTAGAGATGACCTCTGAATGAGTCTGAGTCAGCGCATCTGTTAAGTACTATTTCCACATATTATCGGTTCAAGGTTCTGACCCAACTTTTGATCCGGTTGGATAAAAAAATTAGTGATTCAGAAAAAGGTACCCTTATGACTTTTACATTTATATTATGACTTTTAGGTTGGTTTATATGTTACGCTTTTAATTTCGTTTAACAATTAATATGTTATATAAATTTTAAAGAGAGTAAATTAGTCAGAGACATAATTAAATAATATAGTTTCTATTTTATGCAAATCCTATCAAAATTTATAGACAATTATATCTCTTACTTAATTAAAACTAACTCGCTGATTAATTAATTATCAATATTCTCTTACATCAAATGCCATGCTCCACTTGGCAAAAAAAGGTGCTGGTAAACCCGATGTGAAGTTGGAAAATAGTGTTTATTTTTATTTTATTTTTTAATTCAAGTTTTATGTTTTTATTTTGTAAGGAAGAAATGAAGTACATGCATGAATGATGAATCCATTCCACTTGGCCACTTATCCTCCCCACCATTCACGTCCACAAAATTGGATGTTGTTTGTTTTTTTTTTCTTGTCTTACTTTCTTCTTTTGCTCGACAACTCCCTTTAACTTCAAAACTTGTTTCTATTTTTAGATTATAATACATCTTCCATGTCTAGTTACTTTTCAAGGGTTGATGTAAATATAAATACGTCATATTCTTTGACATATTCCGATAACACTAAATAAATATATAAATAAAAAATTGAGTTTTCATATAATTTGTCCGTAACACCAATATAATGTATACGATTTATCTTAAAAAAACTTCTCATAAACAAAGACCGTGCACCGATAAGCCATTAATAAATAATCATTCTCAGGTCCTGAGATTCCCACGGGACATTTTTCATCCCCTCATCACATATCATCTCCAAGTTTGCCAAATTCCAACAGCCATGTCAACAAAGTAATTAATCCACGTGCCACTCTCTAATACGCCAACCCATCACAGCCTTAAAAATATATCTTTTCTTACCTCAAAAAATAACTATAAATTTAGTGAGCTCAAACATAACGAATGGTGTTAAATTCCATGAGATATAGAAAGAGATCCCAAGAGCTTTTCTTTCTTTACTTTTCATTTTTAAATTCTAAATTTATATTGAAAATTTTAAAAATGGCATCGGATATTCTCTTACAGTCATCCCCAGCCATTCTTAGAAAGTCTGAATGGGTCAAAGGTCAAACCCTTCGCCAGCCATCGGTCTCAGTGGTTCAGTTCAGCTCCTGTGCACCCCCTGCTCTAATTGTCCGTGCTTCATATGCCGACGAGCTCGTTAAAACCGCAGTACATGTATTACTTACAATAACACTTTTTAATTAAAATTTAAAATTTAAAATTATATACATTGTCAAATTCACAAAAAAATATTTCAAGAGTGTTCTTATTTGGTCAAATGTGCTTATAACTGATATATTTAAATTCTTGAAAATGTAGAAAACCTGGGCGAGGAATCCTGGCCATGGATGAGTCAAACGCTACATGTGGAAGGCGGTTAGCTTCCATTGGTCTTGAGAACACGGAGGCTAACCGTACCCTAGCTACTTGTCACCCCTCCCGGTCTAGGAAACTACATCTCGAGTGCTATCCTTTTTGAAGAAACGTTAACCGTTGATGGTAAAAAGATTGTTGATATCCTACTTGAGCAAGGAATTGTTCCCGGTATCAAGGTAATAATATCTTCACAATTGGTTTTCAAAATTCATCTTAAAAAAGAAATTACAAAAACGGATTAAAAAATGTTTGAGTTTTGTATATAGGGTTTGGTTCCATTGGCTGGGTCGAATGATGAGTCATGGTGTCAAGGTCTTGATGGGCTCGCCTCACGCTCAGCGGCTTACTACCAACAGGGTGCTAAATGGTAAGAAAAGTCAAAGTCAAATACTTGGAATATATTGATCTCGGGCAAGCCAATTTGCTAACCCACTTTTTGTTGAGGTTGCAGGCGTACCGTTGTCAGCATTCCAAATGGTCCATCTGCACTTGCGGTCAAAGAAGCAGCTTGGGGTCTTGCTCTGCTATTTCTCAGGTAAAACAAATTGTAACAACATGATTGTATTTGGTCTTCATAAATGTAAAATTCCTAGGAGGTCCCAGGTTCAATTCTTATAAGCAAAATATATTTCCCTCTTCTGGCCACAGAGGTTCACCCACGCCGACTACGGGCTACCCGCAAAAGCGGGAGATCGCCTTAAGAAGTTATAAGGAATTAAATACACTTTGATTACTTTCAACCCGTTTGACATGTTTACTATTTGTAACAAAAGAGTTTACCCATTTGACAAGATAAAGACAATATATAACCCAAATAAACCCATATCTAGATTATTGGGTTCAAATTGTTATCTATATAAATATACGGTTATGTTTTGGTTAAATGTGATTTCATTTTCAGGACAACGGGTGCATAAATTTTAACATCTATAAATACTTATTCTCACATTGCAAAAATTTTAACACTCCAAAGGTGTATAAAAAAAATACTTAAGCAAATGGAGTCAACGACAAAGATCTATAGGGCTTTTATTATTTATCGTCGCTATTCATTGATAATCCAACATAATCTTTATGATTTTGTTTTAGAGAGTGTATGTTAGTTGTTTTGTTTAAAACTACACAACCTCTTTTATATATATGTATGTATAAAATTTTTATTCGTTGTTCATTTACATTTTGTATAAAAATTATATTATATAATGATCTGATAGTTATTATTATAATATATGTGATTGTGTATGATATTATCACAATTATTTAAGATGAATATCTTATCATGTTAATGGTCACAAATTGTTGTTCATTTGATTTGTTATTTTACTTTTAATCCATTTAATAGGTTTTGATCGCCATTTTTCACATCTTGTGATTCTCTAATTAGTAGGAAAATATTAATTAAATATATTGGTGGCTGTTGAATTTATGCTTATTTTCGTTTGTATATGTATAATAAAATATAAAAAATTAGTTTCATGTTGATGTTGCATTTATTATAATATTAAATAAATCATGTTAATAAAGATTGAGAAGCTCAATAGTTGTAAAATCAAGAGTTTAGCATAAACTTGAGATTATCTAATTAATAGGAAAATATTAATTAAATATAGATTGTTAAATTTATGCTTACTTCTTTTATATATGTAAAAAATATAAATATTGAGTTCTATTTTTATGTTGCATCTATTATTATTGAGTTCTATAGTATTAAATTCATTTTAATAAAAATTTGACAAACTCATTAAATTGTAAGACCAAGAGTTTTGGAATAAATATAAATAATTATTATAATACAAAGTTCTATAAAATAAGAGACTTTTCAAGATTTATGAATCTTACACATTAGGATCTATAAATACTTATTTTCATGTTGCAAAATTTTAACACTCTAATGGTCCATCCAAAAGAAACATTTAATAAGTGAGGCACACAACAGAGACCTTTAGCGATTCTGTTCTTTTCCATGCTATTAATTTCTTTCATTGATTTGTATCAAGTATATAACTTACTGATATCTTAACATTTATATCTATATATGTTAGTCCCTAGACTAAGTGAATAAGATTTGATGATCAATAGCTAAGAAGAATAAATATCAGCTGAAGTATGTATCTCTGCTGAAGCAAGTATATGCAATAAACCTTCAGCTGAGTACGTACTTAGCTCTAGGAAATCAAGTCAAATCAGCAGCTATAGAAGAGTGTGCATTCGAAGTCTATGGCCAAATGACAGACAAGAAGAAGATCATTCAGCTAATTGTGGAATCAGCTAATGATACCTGTTGCAGATGAAGACTTAGTGAAAATGTTCTTGACACTTTGAACATTTCCTTTCCCGCTCAAAGAAGAAGAAAACGATGAGGATCTTCTATTTTGGAATAGAAGATATTGTGTCAGTATATCATCGTTTGTCCCTCCAAGCATGTAAACGGAAAGTCAACTACTTTTGTACTTTCATAGTACACCTTTTTACTGTGCGTCAGAAAATGTAGCAAAAGGAGTTGACACAAAGTACACTTGGGACTACAACATATGCAAGAGCATTAAATGTTTCCGTGGACAAGTCTACATCGACGAATGATATGTTTACATGTCGATTATCTTGTGGACAAAGTAACACGGATCTTGGGCTATATATAGAGACGTAAATGCTTGCATTTATACACACCTTTTAGAATTCATAGCACAAGAACATTCTGTGAGAGTTGTTATTGTCCGGTATTAACTTCTCCATAGTTATTAGTAAGACATTAAATATCAGCTGTTTGTATCAGCTGATATTAAACTCTCCTTGCATAGTCTTCTAGTTTGAGCGAACAAAAGTGTCATTTCAAGCAGAAAGTTTTAGTTAGTGTGTACTATCTATTTCCGCAAACTTTGTATTGTATTAAGTTGTTTTAATAAACTCTTAATCATTGAAATCTTGTGTGTTCTTTATCTTATCTTCGTTAATCGGTCATAATGCAACACGTTTGTGTTGTTGGGATCCAACAACTGGTATCAAAGCAAGTGTCAAAGTTGTTTTCCATCAACTTTGAGCATCTGTTATGGCTGAATCTACATCATCCGATCTTCCATCATCTGGAAAACCTCCCAAACTCACCCAAACCAACTATCCCATGTGGAAAACTCGCATGTTATCCCACAAGGTTACCTATCACCCAAAACTTCAAGATAACATCACGATAGGAAAATACATCCCTAAAACTCTCATACCTGGTACTCCTGAAATACCAGAACACTACGTTGTTAAATCTGAAGCTCAATGGACGGACGCTGAAAAACGTCTTGTTCATCTTGAGAATAAAGGAAGGGATATGCTTTTTCAAGCAGTTGGTGATGAACTGTGTCACAATATACAATTTTGTGACTTAGTTAAAGAGATGTGGGACAGGCTAGCTGAAGTTTATGAAGGCACATCTGTTGTGCGTGAACATAACAAAAACATGCTCATCCATGACTACGAGCTGTTTAAAGCTAAGCCTAGCGAGACTATAGCTCAAGCTTTCAATCGTTACAACATTCTGTTAAACGAGTTGAAGTCTCATGGAGTTGATAAGGATGACATGTCCAAAATGTGTAAGTTTATGGCATCCTTACCCTCTAAATGAGCTACCATCATAACTTGCTTGAGTACATCTCCCACCTTAAAAGATTATACTCTTTCCTCTCTCTATGGTATGTTTCTAAGCCATGAGCGAACTGTACTCAACAAATTTCAACCTCCAAAGGACTCTAAAGTGAGTCCCGCTGGATCTTCAACTGCTCCTGTTTCGTTAAATAAACCCAGCAGAATTGAATATCCACCTTCAGATGATGAAGCTGACAACACTGCAGCTTTTGGTTTGTTCAACATGCCTGAAGTCAGCATCGAAGAGGTCAAAAACAGAAAATTCTTTAAAGGCAAATCTGGCTCCTCAGCTAAAGGCTCAAGTAGAAGACCTATCTCGTCAGTAATGGTGATTTTCGGTTAAAACAATTAACAAAACGCAGCGGAAAGTATTTATCACCATGAAAGGATCTTGATATCAATCATACAATTAAACTAAAAGAAAAATCAAAGAGAATGGTATAAGAATCATACCCTAGTTGCCTTTGATCAATGATGAATTCGGATGGATATTGTGAGCAACCGAAACCAAGGATTCCAATGGGGAATACCTCTAAAGCAAGTCCACACAACACTTGCAAGAACACCAATGTAATGGATGCTAGTCCTAGAGTTTTGAGAGCAAAAGAAAGAAAACAAAACACCTACCAAGTGTGAGAGATAGGGACGGCCAAGATGGATGGTCAAAAGGGAGTTTATGGACCATTATATCTCTTAATGGTGCCATTACAATCCTTTAATGATTTCCATAAATCATTAGTCTTATTTGCCCACAAGTCCCTATCTTTTGATTCTTCTAGTTTGCCCACAAGAAAGTTTCAATATTAACTTTTAATATTAAACTTATGATAGATAAGCTTATAGCTTATATATATTAATAATTAATGTAATTACACTAATTACACTAATTATATAATGGTGTTTAGTGTTTAAGTGTGTGACCCTTTAGGCTCACAAACAACTAGCCATATAACTATATGTTATACACGTGAAGCATATTCCAACAGCTCCCACTTGCGCACGTGATAACATCAAGTAGTTATACAAGCAAAGGTTAGAGTCTAGCAACCCGCCAATGCCCCTAGAAGTACATGAGGAGTTTCATAAAATCTTTGTTCAAAGTTTTCGAGCAGTTATCCTTTTGTTACTGATACTATGTTGAATTTTAGACAAGGATAAATGTCAATCTAAAATTTCAACGATTCTGTTTCTCGATCTATACATTGAAGTTGATTACCAAAACCAATCAGGATTCATCTTGATTACCTTTTGGGTGTGGCCACACATACATCTATTCAAATCATCGAGGGGCCCAGTAGTATCTAATCCACATGTGTGGAGGAACAAATTCTTTATTGACTGCACGTGTCCGTCATATGCTTAATGACAAACCCGATAATGGTTGTTATAGCAGCCTTATTCAGGTCAGCGTTTAACCATATCAAAGTTTGCCCCTCTACATACACAAACCAACTTGCATCTCAAGTCAGAGGATAAGTGACAAAGCCTTTGTGAGATTCACTTGTGACATAAATCCAGGAAGTGATTTCTCATAGGTTGGGTCAGTCCAATTGTGCATCAATATGAACAACATGTGAGTTTGATTTTATCATCCTTAGCCATACTAAGATAATGTCATCAATGCCCTCAGATTTGTCTTAATAATATTCCCATATTATTAATATGACAATGGACAGTTTAGAATATAAAACGCTGTAAATATTCATGGATATAAACATGCAAATATAGAACACAGTAGATATTCATATAAAAACGATCATATCAAATATATCAATTTATTCCAATATAAACTGCTCACAGTTCCATTATCCAAATACTAAAACAGATTTACATGAAACTACTAGCTTGTCGAAGTCCAATGTTCCATTCATATTCAAGATGTTTGGTACAAGACATTGAGTTCGATAAAGCGTCAGCTAGTTAGTTATCTGTTTGAACTTTAAGTGTACGAATTTCACATATCTCGATAAATCTTTCGAATGTAGTGAACCTTCGTAAATAGGATCTTGCGTCATCACGCCCTATTTCAAAACCAACATAAGTATAGCAAGTATACTTAGTTTCAGTTCAGTATCTCCACCATGACCAAGAAACATATATCCAGTACTTTAAAATACTTCAATGTGTTCTTAACAGCAATCCAGTGACTCTCTCATGAATTCTGTTGGTATTTTCTAGTAAGGTCCCCTAAGGACGTTACATTTGGCCTAGTACTTCTTACAGCGTACATGATGAATGTAATAGCCGATTCATAGGGGATTACATTCATCCGCTTCACCACATCAGGTGTGGAAGGTCCTTGAGTCTCACTCAAGTTTACATTGTGTGGCATACGAGGACTTCCTCGTTTGGGAGTACCACTCTAAACCATTTAGAATTTTGTCAATGTAAGCACTTTAACTTAAACCAATTAACCGCTTTGATCTATCATTATAGATCTTTACTTCAAGTATGTATGTCGTGTCCCTACAATCCATCATGTCGAAACATTTTCCAAGCCAGGATTTTCATCTTGTAGCATGGTATATTGTTTCACATGAGTGACATGTCATCAACATGTATGACTTGAGAAACGACAACGCTCCCACTAGCTTTCATATATACACATACTCAGTTTGGGTTTTAGGTGAAACAAACGTTTTGATTTCATCATCAACCAAATTTCATAGTCATAGTACACTACTTTGGCTATAAGAATCCTAATGTCTTTAGTAACAGGCGAGAAGGTTTCATCATTGTCAATCCAGTAGGATTGAGTGTAACCTTTTGCTACTATGAGAGATTTATAGGTGTGTATATTTTCATCCATGTCAACAGTCTTATTGTTTTGAGAAAAATCAACTAAGTTCAAAACTTGATTGTCTCTCATGGATTTTATTTTCGCATTCATAGCTTCAAGTCATTTTTCGAATTCAAAATTCGATAATGCAACTTGATAGTTAGGGGGTTCATAATGATCCTCGAAACTTGCTCCTCAGCATCGACATAAATCTATATCGTTCAGGTGCATGAAGTGTCCTTGCGGATCTATGAATGGGAACAACATCATCCTGTGGTCCAACATCTATATGTCCAGCCTCAGAATGATATTTGCTAGTGTTACCAGAAGGTTGTGTATCTTCACTTTGAATCTTGTCAAAGTCTATAGTGCTCCCACTTGTTTTGTGAAATGAGACTGTTCTCAAGAAACTCAGCATACCGAGTAACAACCATTTGTTCTCAGTTGGGAAGTAAAATAGTAATCGAAGATATACTTGATAGATATGGGCTCAAGTTTGTTCGGCATGTCTCGTTCCACGAGATCCTCACAACCCCAGATCCTCAAGTAAGACAAATTAGGGACTTTCCCACGCCATATCTCATATGGTGTCTTTTTAACCTTTTGGTCGGAACCATATCAAGTATTCGAGCAGCAGACTTCAGTGCATGCCCCTCAAAAGGATAGTGTAAGAGTAGTAGGACTCATCATAGATCGCACCCTGTCATACAGGGTCCGATATCTCCTTCCAGACGCACCATTATCTTGTGGAGTGTATGAAAGAGTGAATTGTGAGACAATCTCACGATGTGAGGGATGATCCAGAAACTCTTGACTCATGTACTTTCATCCTTAATCAGGACTGAAAGCCTTTGTTGTCTTGCTAAGTTGATTTTCTACTTTTACTTTAGAAAGCTTTGAACGTTTCAAAGATTTCATGTTTATGTCTAATCAAGTAAACATAACCATAGCGACTGATATCATTAAAGCTTCCATGTTGATGTTTAATCAAGTAAACATAACCACATCGAATGATATCATCAGTGAAAGTAGGTGGCACCTTCCCTAGTCTTAGTTCTAAAAGGGCCACATACATCAGTATGTATGAGTCCAAGTAGATTTGTAGCTCTTTCGCCAACTTGGGAGAAAAGCTTTCTTGTTATCTTTCCATAATATACAAGAGAGGCAATTTAAATGATTCATAATCATTTGTAAAGAAGCCCGTCGAGTTTTAGTATCAAAATGCGTTTCTTGTTTATGTGGAAAAGATGACGATGATCTAGGTAGGTAGAATCCAAACCAATTTGGATTCTTGAGTGCTACATTTGTATATAGAACTATCGTTTGAATTAGGATCATGCATATTAATTTCAAACATACTATTACAATGAATAGTTATAAAAAAATGTTATAGTTCATAAAACAAAATATCATAATCCATTATTCAACAAACGATAAAGCTAAACAGTGCATAATTGACAATTGTTCAAAACAATAATTAACGCATTAGGAAGGATAAGATCACAGCTTCCATTCATTTAGCTTTCTACTTCACATTCAATCTTGCACATTTCTGTAAATGTGAGTTCCACAACTAGTGTCATACACTCAAGATTTATCACGAAAAGTATAGAGTTCTATATTGAAGATACCTAATGTGCTAACTAGAACACATTTGTCCTTCATCAACTCTGCCACGTAGGCAGGACAATTCCTCCTTCAATGGCCAGTTTCATCGCAATGATGGCAAGAAATATCCTTTGCAGGGTGCTCCTTTTTAGCAGATGGGGGAATCGTAGGTTTGGAAAAGTAAACTAGCTTACCCTTACCTAGACTCTTGCCTTGTGCTTGCGGTATACCTTCCCTGATTGCAAGAAAAGTATTGGGTAACCCTTGCTAAACCAGTTTTACCATAGGATGTTCAACGATTGTCTTCCCCATGCTATGTACTTTTAAAACACTTTTCAAACTGGTCATCGTCCTTGGATAGTGAGGTAAGAATCAAGCTCATTCCAAGAACTTGTGGTAAGGGGTAACCAAGACGTTCCATTGGATCAAGATAGCATTGCATATTCAAGATGTAAGTGCTAACTGATTGGCCGTCCTCCTGATAGCAAGCGTGGAATGCTTTAACTGTTTTGAACAGTTCAAGTTCTGCCTTTTGTTGAAATATCATTTTCAACTCGCTTATCATGTCATATGCTGTGAGTTCCTCGAAGTACTTTCAAATCTCGGGGTTCATGCTCACAAGCATATGAGTAGCAACTTCTTGGTGTTCGTTAAACGTTTCGGTAAAGGCTTGACGAACAGCAGCAGAATCACTGACAGGAGGTGCCTCAGGTAAGGCCTCTTATAGGTGTATTCCAAGCCAAATAATCAAAAAATACAATAACAAGATTAATTTTTTGATATGATTTTGTAACAAGTGACAATGGGGTTCCAAAAATACCATATTTTAACCCACATTTTTATAAAAAACCGAAAATTAAAATAAAAAACCCGTAGGGTTTTGTTTTTGTCCGATCGGAATTTTAACAACACAAAACCGGTTGATTTTTGCCACTTTTCACAAAATCTAGCTAATTATATGATTAATATAATGACTCGTGATACCACTAATGGTGATTTTCGGTTAAAACAATTAACAAAACGCAGCGGAAAGTATTTATCACCATGAAAGGATCTTGATATCAATCATACAATTAAACTAAAAGAAAAATCAAAGAGAATGGTATAAGAATCATACCCTAGTTGCCTTTGATCAATGATGAATTCGGATGGATATTGTGAGCAACCGAAACCAAGGATTCCAATGGGGAATACCTCTAAAGCAAGTCCACACAACACTTGCAAGAACACCAATGTAATGGATGCTAGTCCTAGAGTTTTGAGAGCAAAAGAAAGAAAACAAAACACCTACCAAGTGTGAGAGATAGGGACGGCCAAGATGGATGGTCAAAAGGGAGTTTATGGACCATTATATCTCTTAATGGTGCCATTACAATCCTTTAATGATTTCCATAAATCATTAGTCTTATTTGCCCACAAGTCCCTATCTTTTGATTCTTCTAGTTTGCCCACAAGAAAGTTTCAATATTAACTTTTAATATTAAACTTATGATAGATAAGCTTATAGCTTATATATATTAATAATTAATGTAATTACACTAATTACACTAATTATATAATGGTGTTTAGTGTTTAAGTGTGTGACCCTTTAGGCTCACAAACAACTAGCCATATAACTATATGTTATACACGTGAAGCATATTCCAACAGTCAGCTGCTTCTTCCAGACCCTCTGAAAGTACACCTGACATCTCTGAGATAACATGCTACAACTGTAACAAGAAGGGACACTATGCTAACGACTGCAAGCAGAAGAAAGCAAGTCCATCATCTTCAACTGGTGAGTCCATTGAAGAAAAATATAAAAAGCTACAAGCCTTCGCCAAAAAGATCTTAGAAGAAAAGAAGGAACTCGAAGGCAAAGTCGCTGACAAGGGTCTAGTAGCTGAAACTCAAGACTGGGCTGACTTAGGTGACAGCTCATCCGATGATGATGAACCAATGGCCACAATGTGTTTGATGGCTCGTGCTGATGATGATGATGATGAAAGTATCACAGCTGATGATGCTACTTCTTATCAATGGGTCAACATAGTTCATAAAAAGGTAACCTCTCTGATCTCTGCTGAGGCTACTAAAGCCAAAGATGTTGTTGATTCTATTATTTGTGACTTGCACTTCATTGATCAACTGAAAGGTGAATGTTTGGATAAACATAATGCTATTCTACGTGAAAACGCATTTCTAAAAGAACGATTAATTGATCACAAAACTTTAAAAGAAGAACTTTCTGAAACAAAATTTATAAACTCAGTTCTTCAACGTGATCTTAATGAGAAAGTTAAAGAACTTGAAGCAATTAAAAAGATTTGTGAATCCTGGTCTCGTTCATCCAAACGTGTGAGTGAATGTGTTAACTCACAAATTTCTAGTCAAGTACAAGTTGTACTAGGAGGAGACTTCCTTGCTGCAGCCGTTGTACCTGATAGCAGTACAGATGATCTGTACTACTCATCAGCTGATGCTTCTGTGCCAGCTGAAGAGTTGGTTTTTGGTTCCTTTGTTAGGTGTACCAAAACCTTTGCTACTGAGATGTCCTCAGAAGTTTCTTCTGAAGCTACTGGTGAAGAGTCATCTGCTGACTCCTCTGCCATGGTAGTTAGGACACCCACTGTAGTAATTGTTGAACCAAGAAAATCTATCTTGGGTTCAGCACCTGCTGTTTCCTCTGCTAGATCTCAGTCGAAAAGTAGCAAAACAGCAGGAAAGAAAATTGTTCTTACATCCTCCAAGGGTGAGCCAGTTGGAGTTCGTACTCGAGCTGCAAAGAACAAAGGTAAGAGTGTTTCTAAAAACACTCCAAGTCCTTCATCAGCTGTGTCTGTCAAACAGCTGAAAGGAAAGGTCAGCAAGCTGACATCACTTGTTCAAACTCTGACTATCTCTGATAATCAGAAAATGAAAGGGATTTTGGGTCCAGTTCCCAAACCCATTGCCTCGCCCTCCACTCCACTTCAAAGAAATAGAAAATTTTACAAGTGTGGAGATCGTGGGCATATGGCAAGTGAGTGTGACAGCACATGCATGAGACCTTCTCCAACCTCAACATGTGAGCCTTCTGAAAAACCAACCTCTGTGAGTTCCAGCGGGAAGTCACAAGGACCCACAGAAGTGTGGGTTCCCAAAAAGAACTAACTCTTTTAATCTTTGTGCAGGGTGATGAAAGCAAACATGTCTGGTACTTAGACAGTGGTTGCTCGAGACATATGACTGGATACAAATCCCTGCTGGAAGAGTTTGAAGTTTGTGCTGGTCCTCCAGTAATTTTTGTTGACAATGGTAGAGGCTCAACTAAAGGATATGGAACCATCTCAAATGGATACGTAAAAATCACAAGAGTTGGTTATGTGAATGGGCTGAAACATAATTTAATCAGCATTAGCCAACTTTGTGATGCAAAGTTCTCAGTGAACTTTAATGAATACAGAGGAACGGTGACGGATAAAAGTGAAAAAGTTGTATTAATTGATCCGAGAACCAAGAACGTCTATACTCTTGACATGAATCCTCAAAATCAAGAAGTTTGTCTATTCTCCCATTCTACTGAAGAGCTGAATTGGTTGTGGCATAAAAGACTATCTCACTAAACTTCAAAAACATATCGAAGCTGGCTCGAGGTCAGCTGGTGAATGGTCTACCACAAATCAAGTATGAAAAAGATAAGCTTTGTTCATCTTGTGAACAAGGCAAACAACATAAAAGCTCTTTCAAATCAAAGCAATGTTTTTCCATCGACAGCTGCCTTCACATGCTCCATATGGATCTCTTTGGTCCTATGACAACTGAAAGTTTAGGTGGAAAGAAGTATACGCTTGTTGTCGTTGATGAATATTCACGATATACTTGGGTCATATTTCTTCGTCACAAGAGTGATGCAGCTGATGAAATTATCAAGTTCATCAAAAGGATGGAACTTCTAAACGGGTCTAGAGTCAAGATGCTGAGATCAGACAATGGTACTGAATTCAGAAACAAGACTTTGGAAGACTTCTGTTCAGATGTCGGGATCTCTCAAAACTTCTCAGCTACTAGAACACCTCAACAAGATGGTGTTGCTGAAAGAAGAAACAGAACCCTAATAGAAGCTGCAAGAACTATGCTTGCTGAGTCAAACATGCCTAAGCAATTTTGGGCAGAAGTTGTTAACACAACGTGTTTTACTCAAAACAGGTCTCTCTACCTGAAGAGACAGAAGAAAACTTCTTATGAGATATTCCGTCAAAGGAAACCATTCATTGGTTTCTTTCATGTGTTTGGATGTGTGTGCTTTGTATTAAACACACGAGATCAGCTAAGCAAGTTTGATTCCAAAGCTGATGAAGCCATTTTCTTGGGATACTCCACTACATCCAAGGCATACAGAGTTTTCAATAAAAGAAGACAAACTTTGGAAGAGTCCATAAATGTTACTTTTGAAGAACACTCAAAGGCCTTAAATCCCACCTCTGCTGACTCATCTGATGCGTTTCAGAGATCAGCTGAACCATCTTCTGATGATGCAGCTGAAGCATTTTCTGATGCTTTAAACCTCTTTGAGGTTCCCATAAATGAATCAGATGAGACATTCCATGATGCTCCTACATAGTCGTGCACAAAATACCCGAAACCGAAACCGAAACCGGTCAAACCCGGTTTTGACCGTAACCGGTTCGGTTATTGAATAACCGACCGGTTCCTAACCGGTTCTCGTATTTTCGACCAAAAACCGGCCTTTTTAAAAACCGGTTTTCGGTTATTCCCGTTGTAACCAGTTTCGAAAGCGGTTAGTAACCGGTTTTACGCTGGAAAGATGAATTTTTCGAGCAGATTATAATCATACCATTTTTTAACGGTCATATGACCGTTTGGGATGATTTTTTGACCGTTAGAATTGTATTTTTGGACCATTTTGCCCCCCTAAACTCCCCTATAAATACATATCTTGCATTTGGTTAAAATCACAACTTCAAAACACCCAAAAACACTCTCCAAACACTTTCGATTAGCAAAAAAACGTCAAAATGTCGCACCCAAACCAAAGCCAAAGTAGTCAAGATTTCACCGGCATTGGTTCTACAAATGAAGAAACGGCAAGTATTGTTAGAGTTTTGCCAACTACACGAGTTCCCGAACTTTTTGGACCAAATGGGTCGTTCGACATCGTGGAGTTAAGCAATGGTCTCGTAAAGGCGCATTGTAGAAATTGTGGTCAATTCATGGGAGCTAGTTCCAACTCGACGATGAGGACACATGTCGCAAAACATTGTCAAACGATAAGAAGGGGTTCACAACAAGAGGGTCAAGCGACTATGGCACGAGACGGTGGTATCTTTGCATACCAAGCGGAACGTTGTCGAGAACATATGGCCAAATTCGTGATTCAACAAGGTTTGCCATTCAACCACTTTGACAACCCAAGATTGACGCGCCTCATCCAACAAGAGCTTCAACCACGTTATAATCATGTAAGGCGTACTACTCTTAGACGAGATTGTTTAAAACTTTGGAAATTGGCTAAAAATGATCTAGTAAATGGTTTTGAAAATTTAAATACAAGTGTAAACCTAACAACGGACGTTTGGTCGGCGCCTCATGGTTTGCCCGGTTCGTACATTTGTGTTACCGCACATTGGATCGATCCAAGCACATGGCAAATGATGAAGCGTGTGATCGCGTTTGAAGATTTTCCACATCCCCATACGGGTGAAAATTTATTTTATATGTTAAGTCACGTAATAAATTACTATAAATTAAATGGAAAACTTTTTGCAATCTCGTTTGACAACGCATCTAATAATACAAGTGCGGTTGCAAAGCTAATATTATCATTCAAACCTCCTGTGAATGGTCTTTTCTTCCATAGTCGGTGTCTCGCACACATTATAAATTTATTTGTGTGAGATGGGTTGAACTCACCGGAGATTGGTGCTATAACACATGACTTTTGGTTGATGCTATGTGATGTTTTTAAAAAGGGTCCAAAACGAGCTAAAAGATATATTCGTTTGTGTAAGCAAATGAATTCACTTTGTTTATCACCTAATTGGGACATTACCACTCGTTGGAATTCAAGTTATGACATGTTTGTATGTGGTGTTCGTCAACGTCAAGCTTTACAATATTTTCATGACAAACTTTTTACAAAGAAACGTGTTAAAAACAAATTTAGTGACAAAAAATAGGAGGTTATTAAAAAGCTAACCAAATTGTTTAAACTTTTTAAAGATGTAACGGTTTTAGTCTCCGGTGTTTACTATCCAACAAGTCATTGTGTACTAAAACAACTATATTTGATGGCTCATAAAATTGATACTTTTGATTTGGAAGGTGGTATTTATAAAACAATGGTCGCGCCAATGAAAACTAAACTAAGAAAATATTTTCGCAACCTACCATTGGCAATTACATGTTCGGCCATGTTAGACCCTACTTTAAATAAAATCGGCGTCGAAACCACTATGAGTGCAATTTGTTATGATTTGGAATTGCATTTGGTAAGTCCTACATATATTAAAAATGCACAAGATCATTTTTGGGAAAATTTTAAATCATTATTTGGGGTTTATTTTCAAAAGTATGGTGCACCAAATGCTTCTTCAAGTTCGTTTGCCCCAATTTTTGGTGATGTTGATGTTCCCACCGACCCATTAGCCCATTTATTTAATACTATAAGAGAGGAAACAACTAAACGGCAAAGGGGTGAGAGTAGTGAAGAATCCGCTAATGGCGAATTATCGAGATATACGAAAACAAACTTTTTAGGCAATATGACCACTCGAGAAATCAAACATTTTGATATATTGGCTTGGTGGAAAGAAAGGGAGCCTCAATTTCTCATTCTAAGCGCCATGGCCAGAGATTTACTAAGTGTCCAAGCTTCTACGGTAGTTTCGGAATCAGCTTTTTCTGTTAGTGGCAGGATATTATCTATTAGGAGAACAAGACTCACGCCGGCGTCTTTGGAGATGTGTATTTTCTTGAAGGATCACTTGGATGCGGCGGACCGGATTCAAGACAAACAAAATCTAGAGAAGGAACTTGACGTTGAAGAAGAACTTCTCGACATGGAAGTTGCTCAAGGTCTTTCAACCTCACTTTCCGATGAAGATATAACTCAAGAAGGTGTATCGTCCCGAGCATCTAGCTCCGATGGTTATGAGTATGAAGATAATGACCCACAAAAAGATAGCGATTAGCGACCAAGAGTGAAGATTTGTAGTTTAAACGTATTTTTAGTAGTAAATCTCGAATCTCGATGATTTTAACGTTTCTATGCTTTCGAACTTTCGTATTTTTATGTTTAATTATGTGTACTTGAATGTTTTTAACGTTTCTATGCTTAATGAATGTTTGTGTTTTGCTAAAACGTTTAATGGTTGCGTTTGATATCGAATTGCGGCAAAAAAAAAAATGGGTATTATAGTGCAACCGGTCAAAACCGGTTTTTTTACCTGTTAGTAACCGAACCGGTTACTAACCGAACCGGTAACCGGTTACCCCGGTTGGGGTTTTCAAATGTCGAAACCGGTTACTAACCGAACCTGTTTTTGGCCTAACTGGTTACTGCAAGCGTTGACCAAAACCGGTTACGGTCAAACCCGAAACCGGTTTTTGGCCTAACGGGTTTTTGTGCATCTCTACTCCTACATATCTTGTAGATATTGCAGCTGTTCAACAAGAAATTCCAATAGCTAGAGCATCATCAAAGGCTATCTCTAAGCCACCTCTTCATACTTCAAGAAGATCTGTTCAAAATGAAATTAATCATCTTGCTGAGCATTCAGCCGCTCAACAAGGATCCAACTCTGCTGAATCTTCCTCTTCTACAGCCGCTCCTCAATCTAAGTGGACCTCTGAACATCCTATTGAGCTAATCATTGGAGATCCACAACAAGGAGTGGTCACAAGAAGTAAATAATCTCGCAATCTATGTATATGGTCGTGCTTCTTAGCAGCTGAAGAACCGAAGAATATTAAAACTGCTCTAGAAGACTCAAGCTGGATTCAAGCGATGCAGGAAGAACTTAACCAATTTGAGGTCAACAAAGTATGGCAGCTGGTTCCTCCACCAGCTGGAAAGACTATAATTGGTACTAAATGGGTATTTAGGAACAAGATGGATGAAGAAGGAGTCGTTATTCGCAACAAGGCTAGACTTGTTGCTCAAGGATATAGACAAGAGGAAGGAATCGATTTCGATGAAACATTTGCTCCGGTAGCCAGGCTTGAGGCTATAAGAATATTTCTAACCTATGCTGCTTACAGAAACTTCACAGTTTTTCAGACGGACGTAAAGAGTGCATTTCAAAATGGAAAGCTGCAAGAGGAAGTGTATGTTAAGCAACCACCAGGGTTTGAAAATCCTAAGTATTTAGACTATGTGTTTAAATTGGATAAAGCGTTGTATGGGTTGAAACAAGCTCCTCATGCGTGGTATGACACACTCTCCACGTTTCTCATAGCAAATGATTTCACAAGGGAAAAGATTGATAAAACCTTATTCCTTCACAAAATCAAAGGTGATATCATTCTTGTTCAAATTTATGTGGATGACATAATTTTTGGTGCTACTGACGAAAAACTTTGTAGACGTTTTTCAAAACTTATGTCTACAAAGTATGAGATGAGTATGATGGGTAAATTGACATATTTTCTTGGCTTACAAGTTAAGTAATCTAAATACGGAATTTTTATAAATCAAGAAAAATATATTAAAGATCTTTTAAAGAAATTTGATATGAATTCATCATCATCTATGAAAACTCCAATGGCTCCTCCAAACAATCTAGAAGTTGACATAACTGGGAAATCAGTTGATGTCACGTTATATAGAGGAATCATTGGATCTTTGCTCTATCTCACCGCCAGCAGACCAGACATTATGTTTGCTACTTGCATGTGTGCTAGGTATCAAGCTGATCCTAGAGAATCTCATTTAATAGCTGCTACGCGAATTTTGAGGTACCTTAAAGGTACTCCAAGCCTAGGTCTTTGGTATGACAAAGACTCTGGGTTTGATCTAATTGGCTATTCAGATTCAGACTTTGGAGGTTGCAAAATGGATAGAAAGAGCACCACAGGAGGATGTCAGCTGCTAGGTGGAAAACTAGTCAGCTGGACAAGCAAGAAACAAAACACTGTTTCTACCTCCACAGCTGAAGCAGAATACGTTGCTGCTGGAAGCTGTTGTGCTCAAGTCCTTTGGATGAAGAACCAGCTGGTTGATTTTGATATGAACTTTTGCAAAGTTCCTATCTACTACGATAACACAAGTGCTATTGCAATAAGAAACAATCATGTTCTTCATTCTAGAACCAAACATATTGATATAAGGTACCATTTTATTAGAGATCACATAGAACAAGGTGACGTGGAACTTCATTTCATTTCAACCGACCTTCATCTGGCTGATTTATTCACTAAGCCTTTAGATGAAAAATGCTTCAATTTTCTAATCAGCGAGCTGGGTATGTTGAATGCCTGAATCAACTGCTGAAGTACTATCAGCAGCTGATAAGTCCACCTTGTTATTTAGTACATTCAGCTGACTAAAATTATTCGAATTCATCAAGTCAGCCGAATAAAACATCTCAAAATGATAACTTATCAAGTTTTTAATGAAAAACGTTTGGTTCTCCCACAAAAAGGCATCCTTTATCCCCATCCATACGTTTCCTGTGGCAAATATTTCCACTCGAGTGAAAATATTTGGCATTTATGGGGGACAAGACTCCCTGACACACGAAACGGCTCCACCACCCCTCTCTGTCACATCCAGCGACTTTTTCGCGTGATAACCAACATTTCCATAGTTGGTTTGTAACTATCCATAAATGATCCGGTTAAAATTCAAATATTTACCCAAACCGTTCCAAAAACCCCCATAAATACCCACCCCTTTCTTCACTTCATCCTCACCACCCTCAAAATCTTCTCTCAAAAAACCCTAACTCTTCAAGCTTTTATTTTTCTTCCCTCTCCTATAATGTCGAAGAAAACCACAAAGCTCCTATCTCTAGAGCTGCCATCGAGTTCACCCAGAACTCGAATCTGGTAGGCAACACTTCTCCACCAAAGAACCTCATCGATGTATATCGACCGGTTGGGAAGTTCTTGCGTCACTGCCCTATCGGCGGTGCATTCTTCAGATTCAACAAGAGCATCTACGATATCTTGCGTGATTTCTGGATGTCTGCCTCCGTTTCTGGAGACGACATCGTTGCGCAAGTTGGAGGTCATCAAATCAACATTACTATTGATGATTTCCGAGCTGCTTGCGGGTTCGAATATCTGCTACCTGATGAAGAATATCAGCAGACAAAATCTGCTGATGATGCTAAAGAAAGTCTAATCCGTATCACTGGATACCGATTAGAAAATGAAGACGACAACGCGCAGATCTTCAAGAAGTCTCAGCTGACGAGACCCTGGGCCTATTTCTTTACCCACATCATTCAGGGTATAGGCGGCAACTCTGGGTCTCATAACCAGTGCAACTCCAGCATGCAAGTCTTTGCTGAAGCCCTAATCACAGGTCAGCGGATTAATTATGGGAGACTGGTGTACGAGGAAGTCAAGGCCAAGCTGAAGGCAAAGGGAACTCACATTCCCTATATTCGCTTCTTCACATTGTGCATCGCACATGTGATGCTTGAGAAGCTGAAGATTGATTATGAGGACCTTCCAGGGGAATCAGTGGAGGTACGTACCTTCTCCAACATCATCTTCAACTCCAAGAAGGAAGATGATAAGGATGTTCCCCTCTCCTCATACATGCTGAAGATCATTGATGATCGTGCCAGATCCAAAAAGGATCAAATAGAGGGCACCTCATTAGAAGAATCTGCCCTACAAGAAGGTATGTCCTTTCCTCATCTGAAGAGTTTTCCATCAACTGAATGACCACCAACTGTTGATGGAAATACCACCACTTCCACTGGGATCTCAATGCCCATTGACGTGGAAAATGTGGAAACGGGTGATATTCCACGTGGTGTGAAGAAGCGAGTTAAGCGAGCTGCTCATCGCTCTCCTTCTTCCTCTTCATTCTTTTTATCATCTTCTCCCACTTCTAGCGCTCCTTTTTCTCCTCGGCTGAGGGTAAGAGGGACTGCTACCTGTGGAAAAAGTGTGGTGGCTGATGATGTTGAGCTAGAAACAGCAGCATCATCAGGATTCAGCCAGGATCCTCTGGGTACTCACTCGAGTTCCAGACTGAGAGAATTACGATCAGAAGCTATGCCAGCATCTGAGAGTAGTTCTTCTGATTTTCAGATTTGCAGTGTTTTTCCAGGAACTCAACCAACAATTGGAGTTCCTGTCCAGACACTTCCGGCTGATTCTCTTTTTCTCTCTTTTGCTCTTCAACCTCCTTCTGTTGATTGTTCAACAAGTCAGCAGACTTCAAAACGGCAATTTCGTTCTTTAGGAGTTAGTGCCGGCTCCAACCTTCTGCGTAGCTCCTCGACTGATTCATTATCAGTCGTTGTAACAAGGGGACAAACTCCACAAGCAACCTCAGTCTCTCGACACACTACTGGTGAAGTTTTTGGCTCAACCCAAGCCACCCGTGAGTCAGTTGCACACACACCAACACCAACTTCTTCATCACTTTCTGAGTCATCGCCGGCTGGTGACACCGAAGCTCCAGAGGATCAAACAACATTTCATATGATGTTTGATTCGGCTGATGATCCTATTCAGCCATACTATTCGTCATCTGACGAAGACGTACATACTGGGATTCAAACTGTTTTGACAGCTGATGTCGGCACTTCTGTTAGTAACCCAGAAGTTTCAGCTGGACCCAACCCACCCCCATAGTTTCTGAGCATCCCATAGGAGCGATTCCTCCTAACTCAGGAACACCCACTCCCACAGCTGAGGTTACCCCTCAAGCTGGAGACATGTCGAACCCCCTCTCCCAAAGCGTTCAAGTGTCCCATGCTGAATCCAGCAAAGCTGGAGGAAGCATTCTCATCAGAGCAGCTGTAGGGTTTCATAACACTGGTCAACCACTTCGGTCAACCTCCTAGTATACTTGGTTCGACCATACTAACCAAGAACATGAACTTGTTCTTGACCGGTTAAAACCAACTAGCTGATTTAATCCCTAAATGCGGAACTGGGATTAAACCTAATCCTTAAACCCTAAAGGATTGGGATGTTGGAAATCTAGATTAGGTTAACGAGAAAGAAACCTTGTACGAAGAACTCGAACACACACACACTTGTGTGTGTTCGTCGACTACTACCAAGAACCCTAGGGTTCTTGGTTCGAGTTCGAAGAAGAGGAGAAGGAGGAAGAGTGTTCCATGAATCATACCTTAGGTTAATGTTTAAGATAAGTCCACTGATGATGAACACGACGAACGATCCTCTAGATGATCACTTGCAACGATCTTGGATCTTCAAGACTTGAAGAACACGAAGAACGAATGAAGAACACGAAGAACGAAGAACACCAAGTGGTGGTGTCTTGATCTCGGCCGAATGGGAGAAAGGGGGCAAGGGTTTCGGCTTTTAGGTGTAACCTAATAAGTGATGCTTAAGCCCTCTATTTATAATAGATGGACTTTCACTTAGGGCCCTTCTAGTTTAATTAAGATTAATCTCTTAATTAAACTTATCCTTTTACACTTCCATCCCTTATAGTTTAACTAGTTTATTATTGTTGTACTTAACTATCAAATGTCTAGTATTAACACACTAATAATTCGGTACCCATATACATGAATTATATATACTTGTATTTATACTTTTAACAGTTAATTATATAATAACCTTTATATAATTTACACAATAATATTATCCAATTACTATATGATTTAATAGCTTTAAATCATATCATGGATAACCTTTAATTAACACATTGTATATTTACTCAACTAGTAAATGTACAACTACTTGTATTAATTAGTTAGTTAAACTAATCAGTAATAAGTTAAACTTAACTTAATACTTAACTGATTCATAATGACTATTATGAATCATTCCTCTTCGTAGTATCGTTGCATAACTTGCTCGTATTACATGTACTCACCGGTGTGACCCTTAAGTGTTTTGAAGGCATGGATGTATCATCATTGGTTGACTAACTGTGCACATAATTCCTTCTGACTCCCACTTGTGCAAGTTTGTAACCTTTGTCTTAGTGATACAAGCTACAGTGGCCTTTCTAGATGGGCATGTAGTTAACCAACCCCATAAAAACAGCTTATGTAACCCTTGGTATAGTTTTATGGAAAACTCTTAATAGCGTCTCCTAGTAAAGAACACTGTGTCTTTACTTCTTGGGTAACGTTGTTAGGCTTATCCCTTGCAGCACGATATTTGTGATAACGAATACGAGCATGGTAGAAATTATCAACTCCTGTATTCGAAATCATTTTATGACTTCTTGATTCAAACTGCTGTGATAAACAACAGAGAACAGATCAGTTCGTTTGGGCACGGCCGTGCACTTGCCAGTTTCTTATCAAGTCAAAGGACCTATAAATATCTCTCCTAAAGAGGAGGTGCAATTACCATCTTGTTATATTTCGATCTAAAATACAACTTCCTTTGTACCCAGTATCGCCTCGTATGACAAACGTATTTCAGAATTGTCTGAGTTGAACCAAAGCACATTAGTCATTGTATCCTAAACCAAATACCTCAGGCTTAAGGACAATCCTAGTGAACAATACTTTTGAACTTTTCAACCACGAAGTATTGTCACGGTGGTCAATCCAATATTCGTTGAGCCTCCAACAGAATATCACCGATATTTGGTTTACACAAAACTTGTGTAGCTATATTCGAAGAACTTCGAATCTACCACCAAATACCGCGATGACGTTAACGTCACATCAAGGTTCCCACCTAGACGAGTAGTCACGGATTTATATCTTTCTGAATAAATAGACTTTTATTCATGGATGATGTAAAACATACAAAGTCTGAATAAAAATGATACTAACTCATGTACTATTCCTCACTGGACATAGATACTGAATTATTACTGGATCATTACTTATTCCTTTCGTTCGTGTTGATTACTTAATGATTCTTACAAACTTAATTGTAACTTTATCAATAAACCAATCATTTCTATTAAACTAAAGACATAAGACGAGTATTTAGGAATACTATTACTTTTGCCTTTGCTAGATATTGTTCTTGCAACAATCTAGAACATATTCTAGTCTTGCCTTTTATGTAATTCGGTAAACATAGGAGGATTGGAAATTAACTCCTTGGTTTCTTGAATTCACAAAATTATCCTTGCAACTAAAGCCTCTTTTAGTTACTTGATTTGTAGATATTCTTACTAGTTAAAGAAATTTCCTTAAATGACTATGTTATCCACTGAAGGGTTAACAATCTATTAGATATGCAATAATTAATCACAAGACTTGTGATCACGCAATTAGGTTTGCAATAATCTAATTAACGATCATTTATTATTTCTCTTAACTCTTTGGCTAACGACTTGGTAAAACCTTGTTGTTAATGTCTTACTAACTTACTGAATTCATCAACATCTTTAATGAATTACGTTAGCCTTAGCTCCCACTCACTTTTATGGAACTTAATCATATCTTAAACTACTTTTACTTAGTCAATAACTTGTAGTTTAATCTTTTAAGAATTCTATAATTAAGATCATCCTTTGGATTTGCGAATATCCAACATTCCTGTTTAGGGAATTATGATCTTTATTGATTACTGTATCTAACAAGTATGAAACACTTGAAATGATACTATCAACTCTTAAACACATTAGTATTCTTTTAAGAATCTTTATTTAATGCCAAAGTCTTTACTTGGATTTGTCAAATATCCATTATTCCTATTAGGGAATTATGACTTGATTAAATATTGTATTTATTACAAGTATAAGATGCTTGGAATAATACCTTTTAATTCTTAAATGCTTCAATATAGTTTGTCCCTTTTAAAAGTCGTTTAATGTCTAAGTCATTTTACTTGGATTATGCGAATATCCGATTATTCCTATTAGGGAATTATGACTTCATTAAATCCTTTACTACAAGTATAAAAGACTTGTAATAATACTCTTAAATTCTATCTTGATTATATCCAATATAATCACACTATATTAATATTAATACTTTTAAAACTTTCTATCATAAATAATGACTATTACTTAAGATGTTTTAACTAAGTTCAATAACCCTTGAACCTTATGCTTCCATAAAACTTTTAAATACTTTCATTAGAAAAACTTTCTAATTACTAGCATCTAAATACCTTGAGCTATCAAGACATTATTTATTCAACAATCAAACAAATATATAAAACAGGAAACATAAGTAAATCAAAACTTGACTTACAATATAGTCATAAACCTTGACTAGTGTAATTATAAAACATGCACACAATATAATTCAACCATGGATTCGAAATTTGATTTAACCAAAATAAAACTTGTTTTAACAAAAATAAAATTATCCAAACAATAAAGTAAAATTGTTTAAAAACGAATCCACAAAATACTGAATTATAAAAAACTTGGTGCTCGTGGGATCATCATCATTTCATGCCGGTCACTATCACTTTCCATCTCCTCCTGCAATAAACGATTGCAAAAGTTAGATTACTCGTAACGTACTTTACAAGTATCTTAAAGTGATTAAGAAGTGTGGTTGTGTTACCTGAGGAACTTGCGTTTCCTCCACTACCACTTGCACCCTTTCGACAATTCCTTTTCCAATGCCCAGCCTCACCATACTTGAAGCACCGGTTCTCGGTCCTCGCAGTGTTAGGCTTAACCTTCTTGACCTTTTGTTTGACACCTTTACCATTTGGCACTTCTTGGTTAGGATAGGTTTTACCCTTTCCTTTACCACCATGCCCTTTCTCATCACTGCCATCAGTTGTGCGACCCCTTTTAGAATTGGTCTCAATATTCAACTCAACAGCCTCGAGCATAGATTGTAGCTCGGGAATGGAATTATCCATATCACGTTTGCTGTATTTGGCTACAAAGAATCTGTAGTCATCGGACAATGAGTTGAGTATCATGTCAATTGCAAACTGCAATGGCATGTGGTGACCAAGTCAAGTAAGGTGATAAACATGCACTTTCATTCTCATGACGCGTGCACCTACTGATGCTCCCTTAGCCATTTTGAAAGAAGCGAACGCCTTACAAGCGTAAAATGCTTGTCCTGGTTCGTTTTCTTCATCTTTGGTAGGGGTTCTCAATACGTTTCTTTCTCGGTCAATCCTTTCCCTCTCTTGTCTGAGCATGATCTTAAAATCACGCTTCCAATTGAGGAAATTTGACCCAGTCTTTTCTTTCTTTCCTAAGAAGAAACGTTGCGAGAGTTTGTTATAGGTTATCGTTGTGTTTGTTGCTGCCATCTACAAATCAAACCCAGTTTAATTAGTAATCATCAATAAACATTCTCTAAAATATATTATAAACCCATAATTAATATTTTAGGCCTAGGATCCATATATCACATTCTCGCCGCAAGGTTTGGGCACTTCCCGATGAGACATGCTATTTCTGGTAGGTAACATCCTTACCGATCGTATCAAGACTTGACACGATTCCTAGGGGTCGTAGAATCTTTAGACTTATAACTTATTACAACTTTGTACAATCTAATCGTACATTTCTAAGTTAGTAATAAAGTCTAGTATGTTTATTCTACTCAAGTATTTTTTGGGCCGGGACTCCCGATTATCACCAAAGTAGATCAGACCATCTAAGACAGTGTGATGCTCTGCGCCGGGACTCCCGATTATCACAGAACCTTACGCACCCTAACACTCGCAATGATTTGAATCCATATCTAAGGTTCTTTATGCTTACAATATGAATATCGTTTAACAAGTGAGGTGTTCCATTAGGTGGATAGTACTTAGATCTAAGATTTTCTTGGGTTTGTTTAAGTCTTAAACTAAACTTAAACCTTTATTCCAATCTTAATCCTTGTTTAAAATGTGTGACTTGTGAATTGAAGCGTTCTACAAGACACCTTTTTAAAACTTAAGAACTATTCTTTAAAACTTATAGTTTCAAGAATTTGCACGATCTTACACGTATACCTAAGACGAGGTGTACAAAACGTTCTACTAGATTTTGTGAAAAACCTTATCTAGAATAAAACTTACTTGTTTTATCTTACTTGAAAAACTTATAAACTTATGTTAAACTTTTAAATCTTTTTTTATGATTCATGAACTTGAAGCATAAACCTAGTTTAACACACCTAGTTTTTCATATGTCTAATAATGAAATTAAACATTTGTTTTGACTTACTAGATTCGACCAAAACTTATGTCTTAACAACACACTTATAAACTTTGTGATTTTCTTGTGTAGCTCCCACTAGCTTCAACAACCATGATGAAACTTAAGCTAACACAATCACCGGTTTATACTTGGTGAAACTAATAAACTTATTATATTAAAACTATATATAATAATTCTTAGTTTGTTTAAACCTTTCTTACATTTAACTTGAACTAGTTAAATATAGGTTATAAAGTTTTCTTGTTATTTATTACTTGATCATTAATCTAGTATATTACATAACTTGTAAAATACTTACTTGTATAATTATCTAGTTATAATAACTTATAACTTTATACATCTTAATATATATATAACTTTGTATATTTCTAGTTAATCATATAATTTCAACTTGTACAATTTCTAGTTATAATGAAATCATAACTTTGTACTTTCTAGTTTTAATTATATTATAAATTATACAACAACTAATTATAATATTATCCTTTAAGATCAAAAATAACATTACCCTTTTTAATTGTTCCATTTTTATCTTGTATTTTAATGTATTCGTATATATATGTATATTTTATAATAAACTTGTAACATTCTAATAAGAATATTACATCTAGTTTATATGTGTGTATTTTACCTTAAACTAATTAAAATACGTATAAACTTATTATATCTTTTAAAATTCAATTTTACATAATAACAAAAAAATTCCAAAAATTTTAATACATATATATATAAATAATTAAATACACCTTGTTAATTTTAGAACTTAAAAATTAACATCCTCTTTATCAATTCCCTTAATTAATTAGATGAACCCTTAACAAAGACTAATTTTAATCAATCCTATTAAACAATAAACTTTGTTTAAATTCTAAGATAGATTATAACTTTTAATAAATTTATTTAAACTCTTTAAATTAAACCTTATAGACAATAAAACTTTGTCTAAATTACTAGGTTTAAAGAACTAGCTTTAATAAATCTATCAAAATAATAATTAAACCTATTAGACATAAACTTGTCTAATTAACTAGGTTTTAGATTATTATCCTAATTAATACTTTTAAACCATTAAACTTAAACTAGTTTAATGTTCTAGGGTTCTTTAGGGTTTCAAAATTCTTAAGGCTATGAAACTTTTCCACCAATTAAACTAGGCTAGTTTAATAAACTTGGTGTCCAAGTAACCTCTAGATTTTCGAAAATCCTAAGGGATTAGGAAAGAATCCTTTTGATCAATTAAACAAATCTTGTTTAACATACTTGATCCTAGGGTTTTCCTAAGTCACGAAAATTCAAGGGATTATGGAAAGAATCATTTTGATCAATTAAACATATCTTGTTTAACATACTTGATCCTAGGGTTCTTCCTAGGGTTTTCGAAAATTGCTAGGGTTTCTAGAAACCTTCTTGACCAATTAAACTTAGACTAGTTTAATATTCTTGGTCCTAAGGTTCTTCCCTTTTTCGAAAACTATGAAGAAGAAGAAGAAAACTAGAACAAAAAAACTTAAAATTAAAGTAAACAAACAATCTTTGTTAATCTAGTCTAGATCTCTAAACCAACGCTCTGATACCACTGAAGGGTTTCATAACACTGATCGGCCACTTGGGTCAACCTCCTAGTATACTTGGTTCGACCATACTGACCAAGAACATGAACTTGTTCTTGGCCGATTAAAACCAACTAGCTGATTTAATCCCTAAATGCGGAACTAGGATTAAACCTAATCCTTAAACCCTAAAGGATTGGGATGTTGGAAATCTAGATTAGGTTAACGAGAAAGAAACCTTGTACGAAGAACTCGGACACACACACACACTTGTGTGTGTTCGTCGACTACTACCAAGAACCCTAGGGTTCTTGGTTCGACTTCGAACAAGAGGAGAAGGAGGAAGAGTGTTCCATGAATCATACCTTAGGTTAATGCTTAAGATAAGTCCACTGATGATGAACACGACGAACGATCCTCTAGATGATCACTTGCAACGATCTTGGATCTTCAAAACTTGAAGAACACGAAGAACGATAGAAGAACACGAAGAACGAAGAACACCAAGTGGTGGTGTCTTGATCTCGGCCGAATGGGAGAAAGGGGGCAAGGGTTTCGGCTTTTAGGTGTAACCTAATAAGTGATGCCTAAGCCCTCTATTTATAATAGATGGACTTTCACTTAGGGCCCTTCTAGTTTAATTAAGATTAATCTCTTAATTAGACTTATCCTTTTACACTTTCATCCCTTATAGTTTAACTAGTTTATTATTGTTGTACTTAACTATCAAATGTCTATTATTAACATACTAATAATTCGGTACCCATATACACGAATTATATATACTTGTATTTATACTTTTAATAGTTAATTATATAATAACCTTTATATAATTTACACAATAATATTATCCAATTACTATATGATTTAATAGCTTTAAATCATATCATGGATAACCTTTAATTAACACATTGTATATTTACTCAACTAGTAAATGTACAACTACTTGTATTAATTAGTTAGTTAAACTAATCTAGTAATAAGTTAAACTTAACTTAATACTTAACTAATTCATAATGACTATTATGAATCATTCCTCTTCGTAGTATCATTGCTTATCTTGCTCGTATTACATGCACTCACCGGTGTGACCCTTAAGTGTTTTGTAGGCATGGATGTATCATCATAGGTTGACTAACTGTGCACATAAATCCTTCTGACTCCCACTTTGAGAATCAGCAAACCGAACTATCGAGTGTTCGTAACGAGTTCTTTGAGATTTTGAGTGACATTTCCAAACTCGGGGACGAGTTTTCTCCAAGTGGAGTTGAGTGGCGGTAAAAGGGAAAACTACCAATACTAAGAGTGCGAATAGAGAATAATTATAAAGTTGTGAATTATTAAATTCCGATAATTGAGCTAATGGAGATTAATAACTCGAGATAAATGTGAATATTAAAGTTTGTAAGGAGTAAATAAGAGAATTACCAAGAGAAAGTTTTGTTAAGTGTTATTATGAGCATTTTTGTGCATATAACCAACTAGAGAATTACAAGAGTGACTAATTAATCGAGAAATTATTCTGGTGAGGATATAATAAAATAAAAAGAGATTATTAAAGCATGAGAATTTATTCAAGTCAAGTTAAATGAGAAAACTTGATTTTGAGAAGTTATTAAATTCAGTCGAGAAAGTTATTGAACCAAATTATTGTGTTGAGAATTACACATTACTGAGTAATAATTATTTATCGTGGGTAATGGCGCAAATGAGAACACCACCGTAATAAATTATGAGAAAAATTTATAATTACTGAGAAGCTACCGAGCTAATAAATCAAGTCAAACAGATAAATTATTAGAATGAACCATATGATAAAATGTTATTTATGAACAAATATTAAATTAGAAACTAAGGAGAAGTATCGAGTTAGATTATCAAATTGAAAATCACCAAATATCGTGCAATATTGAATAATTACTAAACCGTTAATAATTGAGTGATTAAGTACATGAGAAGTAACGAGTTAATTAATTGAGTAAAGAGAAATCATTTAATTGAGGTGTTCGAACTTCAGAAATAAAATGAGATTTATAAGTGGACAATTAGTCAAATTAATCAAGAGACAATTTAAATAAAAACAAAACAAGAAAATAATTAACGAGCTAAATGATAAAATTATTATGAGAATTGATAAGTATCATTAAAATGAGTTGAACGATCAATATTAAAAAGAGTCAGCGAGAGTTTGTTAAATACGAGTTAACAAGAGCACTAATAACGCAACTTAAAAGAGAAATTATCTGTTCGAGTAGTCTGATAATTAAATTTGATCGCGTGAAAAGAAAAATGTAAAAGCGAGTAAATATATACATTGTGTTGACTGGTGAGAAGTCATTAAACAAGATTTGAGTTTGAATTGATAATATAACTTGCGTTGAGCTAAAAACAAGTTGTAGAGATTCGAGGTGAGTGCATTTGAGTATATGCAAAATGAGTAAAAGGCATGAGTTGCCTACTATCTGAGGTTTATGTGTGATAAAATACGATTACGTGAATTATATACTTGTTGTGTATTGATTGATAGTGGTGGGAACCGCTAAATCTTTCATTTTGTTTTTAAACAAACTAATGTCCTATAGGGAAGAGAACCTTGAGATGCTGCTTATTGATAGAGAGTGCCAATAATCGGACTTTATATGTTGACAGAATGTAAAAATAATACCTTTATAGCACTGTGCGAGAAAGTTTTCCCATAAAAACTTATTTTTATCATCGTGAGAGGACCGAGTATGATTACGAGCACGAGTTGGACGACCGAGCACTACGCCGTGATTATCAGTCGCCACAAACCAAACCGTAACAAATCTCCAAGTGGAGTTGAATCGGAGATTCAACACAACGTTAACCGCTAGGTGCAGCAACTGTGTCCAACTACGAGAGTAAGAAGACATCTCCATCAGAGTATCGAGAGTTATCGTGCTTCATTTTTTTTTTGACATCCTTTTTATCGTCACGTCGAGACCCTTAGAGAACATTCGTTATATTTCTTTTATCCTTAACTTTTGCGCCGCCAGAGATGGACGAGTTGTATGCGCATTTGCAAGAGCCAGAGTTTATTCTGATCGAGTTAACACCCTGAAGAATTTTCTTTTCTTTTCGTAACCTTGTCATTTTTTTTTTCATTCTTCTTTCTATTATTGCGGACGTATGTCGTTGGCGAGCCTGAGTCTGAGATGCGAGATCGCTACCCTGAGCTTCTTCTGAGTCATGACTTCGGGGGCGAAGTCTATTTCAAGTGGAGTTGATTTGTAACGTCCGGAAAATTTTAAGTAATTAAATATTAATTTTTAATTAATTTGAATTACATTTATTCATTTAAATTCCTATGTGATAAATTGTGTGACGGTGCGTGTTTAAGTAATCAATGTGTTAACTACTTTTATTATTTAATTATGGCATAAGTGTGTTGTTTTGGGATTTAACACTATATAACAAGATTAATTGCGTGATGGGTCGGGTCAAGGACGGCGAAAGGCCAAGGCCGAGAACCGCCAATATTTCCTCGGTGTGGGTTGCGTGCGTGAGAAAGGGGTGAAGCCCTTGTTCTTCTTTTCATTTAGTCCGGCATTTTCAAGGAGGAAGTAGAGCCTGAGATGAGTTGTGATCTAACCCTGAGCCTAGCCCAATTCGATTAGCAAATAATTAAGGGGCTAAGGGCCAATCTAATGTATACTTAAACCAAAAAGCCCACTCTAATTTCCCTAATCCTCATCAGCCGATGCAAAGATTAGCTCCATCTCCTCTTTTCCCCAGCCGTCAACCGAAAGAAAAAGGGTCATTCCCTTCATGATTTTTGAGCAGGTCTTTCCCAATTCGATTTCATTTCATTCTCCAGCGCATGACCGATTTAATCAAGCTGTATAGGTATCATTTTGATTTCTCCTTTTCCATTCGTTCCTTCATCCCTATTCGTATGACCTTGTAGTGATTCTATAATCTGTTTTTTTGTTTTGTTTGTTTGTGTTGCGGGATTTTGTGTTCGAACAGAATCATAGAGCATCTCCTTTGTTTCGTATGAAAGGAAGCAACCAAATTAAAAGAATAGAAGAGCAGGTCACGTGTAGTAGGAGATGTATTATTTAATTTTCGGTGTGGCTTGAAGAGGATTAATTGGTGAGAACTAAAATCCAAATGGTGATGGTGCGTACAATTCAACCAAGGATTTTTGGTCAAGAACGGTTGTGATGTTACTCCTTGTTCATGTATTTATTTTGCTCGTCAGCTAAATCCCAACCAAGGCAGTGATCAAACATAGGGAATTCTATTCGGTAGGGTTTTCATTTTCCTGCTCGGTTCCTTTTCTTTTTCTTGAGTATACAATCTGATTCTATGTATTTCTGTATTATGGGATGCGGGGATTTCATTCAAGCAGGGGACTCGATGGTGGTATAAAGGAGCAGCAGCAGCAAAAGAAGTATGTATCGAGGGGTTGAGCAAGGGCTGTTTTCGAGCAGGAAGCAAGTTAATAATCGAACAAGAAGGATTTTGTGAACTGTTGAGATCGAGTCCTTCCGAGCTGTGTTCCTCGCAATCGTTTCGGTAGTCCTTTATTCTGCCTTGTTCTCATTCGATCATCATTATTATTTTGTTGGGTTTTCTTCGAGTTCTAACCTGTGCTTTGTGTAGCATTCGAGTTTTGTTATTGCTTTGTTATTCGTTTTCCTTGGGCTGGTGGTTGTCGGGTTTTGTCCATAAGATCGTAATACCGAATATTGTCGTCTTATCGTTTATCTACCAAGCCTAGTAAAGCTGTTTTGGTGCCTTTGTCCTCGCGGGTGGTAGTGCAGATGGTGGTCATTAATGGTCACTGGTTTCGGGGGTGTCCGGTCTCGGGTTGGGTAAAAACCTTCTGCCAATAACCTACACGTTTTGTTAACCGAAAAACCGGAAACCGATCCTTTGGGTACTTGGTTTCCTAAACCGAGATAGAATTCTATTTAAGGGACTAAACTTATTGTGAACATATTTCTGAGATTATAAATGAGTTCCGGGGCTGTCGGGAGTCTCGGGAATACACGGGTTGATGTCGGGATTTAAAACGGGTTCTATTTAATATGCTGAATTTTTAACAGAATCTGTTTGCTGACTTCGGGACTGTTTTTACCACACTTAAATCACGTTTTTAGATTTTTGGCCCGTGCTAGTCTCTAGGTTTCTGAATCCTCTTTCCAACGACGCTGACGGCTCGTTAATCTGATTCACGGTTTAAAAGTTATTGTTGTTTTAGTAAACCTTCGCTGGATAGTTTTCGGTTCAGCTATTCTGGTTCGTGAGCCTGTTTTGAGCCTTTTCTGTTTGGATCTAGCTTCCGAAGTCTTCTGTAAGATCAATTGTACGATCAAAAGTTTTATCATAAATAATATTTGATAAACACAACAAAATAATGTCAATGCATTTCTGAATCACAAAAAATAGTTGAATATCTAGATTATGGTTAAATATTAATTATATAGCACCAAACTTTATAGGTTTATTAAAATCAATCAATACAAACAAAATGCACGATTTAAAAAAAAAACATAACCGAATGAAAAAATAGTTTTGGACGGACCGAGGACCGAACAGACGATGCTCAGAACCGAACCGAAACGAGAACCGAGGCAATTCCATTGACTTTTTCGGTTTTTTCTCGGTTTTGGACCGAATCGGACCGCTCGGAACTGAACCGGTTGGAACCGATTACTGATTTTTCATAAAAAAATAGAACCGAGAACCGAACCAATGGAGCTCGGTTTGTCCGGTCTGATTCTGCGATCCCGGTCGGTTCTCGGTCTAATTTGCACAAGCCTACTTACGCATACGAAATCTATTTGAAGCTAAAGAAATAATTGCAATTAACATACACAATCCATATGACTCCATAAACAACAACAAACCATAAACATCAATACACATAAAGAACAACTTTGATCATTTAGTAGAATACCCGCAATCAAAGTTAAACGTGTAACAGATAACACTTTTCGTACTTTCCAGGTGATGCCAGTAAATAGTACACGATATGTACTCAAAATAACTTACTATTGTGAACGAAGCCCGTGCATCGCACGGACCATGCTGCCTCGTGAACAAGATAAATGAGTTTTTACCATCGGCTCAACTTCAGAATTGAAGATCATTGGAATGAAATGAGGATAAAGCTTATGTATGGTAATAATAACACACGGTTTGAGAATGATGGCACCCAATTGAACAAATTAGTTTCCTGTAAAGTTAACATTCTTGTTCGGCAAATTATAAAAAAGAGACTTTCAACAAAAATCAACATTGACAATAAAGACGTTGATTTAATGTCCCTTAGATACTTCACTGGTGATGACATGTTTGAAGATGAACCTTATATATTTTTCTCAGGTGCAATGTGTCTAAAGATTTGTGAAATTGTATCTTCAATTGGTGGAAAATTAAGGCCCTCATTCCTCACTTTTTGTTAGAGGCCCTCAATATTGCGGACATCCTTGATCTTCTGAGACAAAATAGGATGCACTTCAAAGTTACATCTTTTGGACCCTTTCGTGTTTTAATAATTCATTTGGTTTTTTTTTTCTTTGTTATAATAGTAAGATCCAAAAAATTGAAGAGAAGAAATATTAATAGCATGAGTATCTCAGTTGAATGTCAGTTGGAGTTTAAGCTGATGTGACAATAATTTAGCAAAAGTTGAAGTGTCAATTGTCATAACCGTTAAAAGTTGTATCAATAATTGATTTACAAGTTTTCAATAATGGGATAATTTCATACACATCCTTGCAAACTTCCAATATTACGTACATATCCTTGCAAACTTCATTATTACGTATATATCCTTCAAAAATTTTATCACATTTATATACTTTTACCTAATTTAATAAATAAAACATAAGTCTTAATCTAAATTAATGGTAAAATGTCCAAAATACCCTTAAAGTTCAACCGCATCAAGGTTATTTTTTTGCCAAACTCGACAACTGCATTTCTTTCGTCAAGAGTATTTAATCTGTTTTACCATTAACTTGATGATTTATTTTATTTTTTTGTAATTTTAAAAAGTTTAAATATTATTAAATTAGGTAAAAGGATATCTATAAGAATTTTGAAGTTTTGAAAGAATATATACGTTTGTAAAAATATATATATAATATTGAGAGTTTGCAAGTACGTGTATCAAATTATCCCTATAATAAGTCATTTATTATTTTTCTTTAAATTTAATATGTATCAATTTTAGAGGCAAGCTGCTAAAGTTGCGCGGTCAATACGGGGTGAAGGACAAACCAAAGCAACAAAAAAAAAAAGATATACGAGTAGGGGATCTCCATTCCATTTCATTTCATTTTCACACACTTTCGCCGGCGTATACTCCACGCCGGCCCCGCCATTTCCCCCATTCTTCCCTATAATGCAGGTGCCCAACTAACCGGCAAACCAAAACCACCAACAGAACACCAGAAATTATCAAAATCCATCTTATCCTGTATCTCTCCATCCTCCGGTAAGTGCTATTTCTAATCGTACATTTCGTTTCTTTTTACTTGCATCTACTTCGATCCGTGATATCTTCACCTAATTTTAGCTCTACGGTGTTTTCACTTTTCTTTTGACCTGGTTATCTTCAGCATATGCCGCATTATGTAACCCTAGTTTTGGTTTTGTACGGATTAATGCTTAAAATGTTTGATTTTATTGTCAAGTGTTAATCGAGTTAGGTCTAGTGGTAATACATGCTCCTGATCCTCAGGTCTTGAGATGGAATCACCAATTTGAGCAAAAAATGAAGATTTGATCAATTTTACAAACTCTGGATACATATGTACATATACCCTTAAAAGCATATATGAACATATATCTGTATATTTGGTAGACTAACAAATTGAAACAGCTTTGGTACCCCCTATAAATTGGGTGTTTGGCTGTTTGCAAGCTAAATTGTTATTATTTTTATGATCTTATATAGGAATTAACTGGTAATTTGAGTTTCAATTGCTAGGCAATATGATTGAGTCTAATATCGAGCTGTAATACGAATGAGGAACGATTGGCCCAAGGTTTCCAAGAACCATAAGCTAACAATTCCATGAAAATGTGAATATTGATTATTGTTTATCCTTCTTTTATCAAACAACTTAACAATTTGTTAATTTTCAGTTAGAAAAGAAACACTGGATCAAGCATGTTATTTTAGCTGGAGGAATGGTGAGATCCTACACTTTTCTACTACCATTTTTTTTATTTAAAATTTAAATAACACCATTTTTATAATTTATTAAAGGAGCACAACCACTTAAGTGTAAAGACATTTATGGCCATAATGGCTGAAAGAGATGCAGCCATCCAAGAACGAAACCTAGCCCTAGACGAAAGAAAACGCGCATTCGCCGAACGCGACATGGCAATGTTACAGCGGGACGCCGCACTAGCGGAACGCAACTCCGCTATGCAAGAACGAGATGAAGCAATCTCCACCCTTCATTTCAGAAACAATTTCATCAACGAAAACACATCTTCAAAACACAGTTTTAACGATCAAGAAATGCATCACATGTTTGAAATTCCCGAAGATACTTACCAACTCCCGTTAGACAACACAAACCCTAGAAAAGTGACCCGAAAGGCCAAATCACAGTCACCACGGGCCAGCCGAAGACGGGCCGATGGGTTGAAAATTAAAATCAAGCCCGATTTTGGTGCAAAGGAGGAGAGTTCTGAAGATGCACAACTTGAAGTGTGGAAAGAGCAATTAGGGTTGAATCAGGTGAATTTTGATGAGTCAGCAATGCCAGTACCGGTTTGTTCGTGTACAGGTGTCCCGCAACCGTGTTACAGGTGGGGTAGCGGTGGGTGGCAGTCGGCTTGTTGCACGACCACCCTGTCAATGTATCCTTTACCCCAAGTGACAAACAAACGGTATTCACGAGTTGGTGGTAGGAAAATGAGTGGTGGTGCTTTTACCAAATTGCTGACTAGACTTTCTTCTGAAGGGTATGATCTTTCTACTGGTCTTGATTTGAAGGAGCATTGGGCTAAACATGGTACTAATCGTTACAGCACAGTAAAATAGCCGACTTCGTAAGGTTTTATAAAATTTTAAAATAAACAAATGCATAATCTATGGTTATAAACATATATGTTTAGGTGGTATAGGAATCATAACATTTTCTCCAGTGTGAAAATGTTTTGAAGGTAATGGGTTTTGTTGTATCTGAAATGAAGCGTATTTGTATTACAGTTTCTTAAAATATTGACTTAAATCTTACTTCTCTGTTGCTTGTTAGAAGTCGATACCAAATTGGTTTTAGGATGCTATCTTATGGTGGCTATTTAGCTATAATAACGACAGTAATCTATCGTTCTATTGGCACAAGTTTTGGAAAACGGGAAAACCAAAGAAGTTAATAGACTGATAAAATCAAAATGTAGTTGCTGAACTCCCTTTGACATGGGATCTAACATTTCCAACCCATCAATTTGTCACTTCTACTTATGGTTAACCTTATTAGCATGTGTGGATCATTAAATCGTTCAATAATTATGTTAGAATTATCTTTTAGTTCTAGTATATGGATATGTATGTTAAGGAGTCATCTTGGGAGAGATTTTTGAAATTGAAGCAAACAACCGAAGATCAAGCAACAAATAATGCCATTCTTGATCAGCTTCGGAACGTAGTCATGTATCTTAAAGACTAACTAAAAGTTTGATTTTTAATCATTACAAGATGTTGAAACTCTTTTCCAAATGAATTAAGTCAAATTCCGCAATTTAATCAATAATGGTTTTGTCTTCCATTTTCCTTTTTAAAGAGAAAATTTAAGTCTGGTTTTACTCTTCCTAAAACTGAATTCAAATTCAGTTTGGTTTGGTTTTTAGGTAAAATCGAATGAACCTGATATAGAAAATACGACAATATCAAAAGGCGTTTAAAACTTTAATTCGTTACTCTAAAGCGCGAATTGTGCTTATATGTCTCTCCGTGCCTATGTATTTAGATTGGTGTCAACTACCACACAACTAAAACATTCAGTTTTCTTTATATATGTTTCAAAATTACCCCTCCATGAATTAAAAACAGCCTCTAAAAACCCTAAAATTAAAATAAAATTGCATAAATTGGTAAAGAGTGAAAACAGAGGAGTAATATATGGATATAAAAATATAATATTAATGCATAAATAAGCCATTTGTCGGGTTAAAAATAGAGTACGCACACTAGTATTGTAGAAAAAGGATTACAACAATCCAAATACTTCGTATTGTTTTTATACGATTGCGCCGGAGTGAAGTCATCACCGCCGTTTCGTCAATAATCCAACTGTTCCGGCACCGGAATTACCTTAAATCCTTCTTCTTCTTCCACACGGATTTACGGATATCGATTAACATCCAAAGGCAAGGCGGTTGGTCATGGGCTCATCGGAATCTACTCTTTTAACTTCACAGGTAATCGACTCTATATTAACCTAATTTACTACCACAAATTTAACCACTTTAATAATGTCTATGTGAAGAAGAGTGAAGATGGAATCACTACCGTATCTGAGCGATTAGAAGATGTGGATCCCGTGCTAGAGAAGCTTCGATCCCTTCAAATTGTGAGTTTGCATTCACTGAGCTCCTTCTACTTCTTACTTCACTCAAATTATAATACTCAATTGAAAGGTTTTTCTATCTCTTCAGATGTCATGCAACGCCAATTTGAATGATTTTGGAAATAATTCAGTTTTTTAATTATTGTTAATGTTAATCCGCAATTTGACACTTCTGTTTGTAATTCATATGTGAAATACTGGAACAGGCATCTCCCATATTGACACCTGAATCAACAGAAAGCAGCTTGACAGATATTTTGGTCAGGAAACCATCGACTTCTTCTAATACAGGTATAGCTGTTATGATAATCATTTATAAATTTGAGTTTTTTAGTAAATTTGGTTGTAATACTTGATATATTACATAGAATTAATTTAAGAATGATGACATTTTTTTGTAGTGTTGTATAAATTGGAATAAAAAACAAATTGCCAAATTGGTTAATAAAGCCTTGTATATTGATCATTGTTCTTGTGTTTGATGTAGGTATTGTAGATCCAAAAATTATACTGGAACTATTCTCAATGTACAAAGAGTTGCAAGAAAAGCAGGCACACAACATCAACAAAAGACAGGTTCGATAAAGCTTTAAAAATCATACCTTTGACTATTTATTGGTCAACCTGTGTTTTCAAATGCCCCATTAGCTTCGTTACTTGAATTAAAATCTTTGTTTGAGAATTGTTGGTTATTTCTACAGGAAGAAATAGAAAACAAAATAGAACTTGCAGATGCTTTAGCACTTAAACTTCTGCAACGATATAATTATTCTGTTTCAGCAATGAAAACAACATCAACTCACCTATCTGGAGGTATTCCTACGTTACAAATGAAAATAAAAAACATTATTAATTTTATGTATTCATGGAAATGTCTGGAATTTAAGATGATGATTTTGCATTCAGTTGATGAGTTGCAAGTGGAACTCGGGGAGCTAAAAGGAAGGCTAACTGAAGTAATGAGTAACTGTGACAGTTTATGCAAGAGAATTGCTGCTGCAGGACCCGAACCACTTCGTTCATCGGTCAAACCATTTGCAGTTGACTTAAAAGCAACAGAACTCAAGCTGGCTGAACCTTAGGTCGAATTAATTATTACATTTTCTTTGATGAGTGTTAGTTGTATAGTTTACAACAGCTTATTAGGTTTGGATAACTCTTTCAACATAAAGTTTCACTTTTGACTAAATAATGAGGTTTCTTATTTTTCAGTTATTGATTTTGTGGCATAATTTACACATGACCCTGATCGACTAAAAATTTGAGTTATAAACAACTTACAACAATGAAGATACAATTGACAGCAATATAATTCTAAAACAAAATCATGGGTGAACAACCGATACACATCCCAGCCATTTCATGTATGTGATTGAAATGTTGCAAACTGAATAATGAAAACCGTTTGTCTTAGAAACTATTATTTGAATTAATATAATTTTGTTTTTCTGTCAAATAAATCTGAGCTGTGTTATAATGATCATATCCTATTTTAAATAGAAGTAATTTAACATTTAAGTACATCTCTATGTTGATATTAAAATGCAGTAAATAATACCAAAGTATCAATAATCCAATACTTAGTTAAAAAAAGTCAAAGTACATAATTGTGTACCAATTTTTGTGCTATTTAATCTCAAAACTGAACCATGTATTTACGGTCCGTTGCTTCTTCTTCATCTCATCTTCACAAACACTACAAGATAAACCCAATTTCACAATTTGACTATCATAACCACGACATGACGCATGGCAAAGGTGTATACTTCCTCCGATTCAAAATAAGTGATACACTTTCCTTTTTGGGGTGTATCAAAATAAGTGATACACTTTCCTTTTTAGGGTGTATCAAAATAAGTGATACACTTTCCTTTTTGGGGTGTATCAAAATAAGTGATACACTTTGAAAAATTACCTTATTTGGCAAATATTAGTGAGACCCACACCCACTAACTATCTACTTTAACAAAGTGAAAAGACACATTTACCCTTACTTTTACTTTTAAACATCATGAACTCTACTTTATTCAAAAAGTGTGGGACCCATTTCCCACTAACCATCCAATTAGTCTAATTTAACCATCATTATAAACTTTTGCCTCAAAATCCGTGAAATCTAAATTGTATCACTTATTTTGAATCGAAGGAAGTATATGGCATTGAGGTGGCATTAAAAGCTTTGTTTATTATGTATATAGATAGAAGAGATAGAGATAGAAATAGAGATTAAAATGAAAAGAAAAACAACTTTACTAATATAAGACCTTAATCATGCATCATCAAGCTAGCTTGATTTGAATGCTCAACTAAAGACATACTCCCTCCGTCCCACTTTAATTGTCCACTATAAAAAAACACACAGTTTAAGAAAAGTGCATTAAGTATATAATGTCACCAATCAAGTTTTCTCTTTCCTACTTAAATGTTTTTTGATTGGTTAAAATTTAGGAAATGACACTCTTTGTGGGACAAACTAAAATAGTATACTGTACAATTAAAATGGGACGGAGGGAGTATATAATAATAGATAAGAAGTAGAAGTCATCATTTTACAAAACGCCATTTACATTTATTTATTGGTACTAAAAAGTAAATGAAAACGACTAAATTGGTTCTCAAGTCATTTTCTATCATAATTTTATAAATTTAATGACTTGGTCATTTTCTAAACATATATTCATTCTCATTCCCATTGTTTAGTTTTTAACCAAAACACGTAATTTTCATCATTTCTGGTATTCCCTTTAAAACAATTTTTTGAACGTTTTCTAAATCCAACCTAATTATACAAGCGGTAAGACCGAACACCAATATCACTAGATCGACTACAAAAATCAAATACAATTTAATTATTTATAATGATAACGTATAAACATGATGATTGATATATTACAAATTAACCAATACAATCACATCTTCTTTCCAGAAAACTCAAAATAAAATTCAAATTAAACACAAGAAATGTGCTGAAATTTGTCCTTGATGGATGCTACAATCTCCTTTGCACTAATGGGTGAACAACCAATACACATCCCAGCCATTGAAACCATAAACTTCACCTCCTGCAAGTCAATCCCTTGACCGTACGATCCTAGCCGTGGATCCACCACCTCCTGCACTCCGACCACCCCACTCATCACCGGACCAACAATCTCCGTCAACATCTTCCTCTTTTCTGAACTAAACGCCTCTCTCCCGGTAACAAGCTCAAGAAGAACAACCCCGTAACTGTATATATCGTTCTTCTTTGAAACTAATCCCGTTTTTAGATAACGAGGATCCACGTAGCCTTGCGATCCCATTATCATTCTGTTCATCTTTGTTGAGGCAAGACCATGGAAGTAAACCCCGATTTAGCCGAACCAATATCGCAAAGTTTGCAGTTTTGTTGTTGGTCTAAAAGTATGTTAGAAGCTTTGATATCTCCATGAATAATCTGTATCTCGTGAAGATACTCTAACGCTGAAGCAAGCTGAAATGCAATCAATGTTCTTGCCTGCCACGTCAGCGTTGTTGTAACCGTTGCATGAAGCTTTACCGTTTGATGCATACTCAAACAAAAGCGCACGCTCTTCTTTGGTGTAAATACCCAAGAAACTTAACGATGTTTGGGTGGTGCTTTATTCGAAGCAGGATTTGAAGCTCAGCCGCTCAGTGCAAGCTGACTGGATCTTGACGGCGGCTAAACTGGAATCGGAGCAAGGTAGACAGTACTAAACCCACCGGAGCCAATAATCCTAGAGATATTCTTGGTTTGTTTCCTTATCTCATCCCATGAAAACTTGTTCACACAAGTACTAGTATTTGTTGTTTTGGCGGTGCTACTGCTACAGACATCATCGGTGCTGCTGCCACCACAATCAGCCACTTTACCGGAGATTGTAAAGCAAGAGAATGCTTTGAGGAAAACCATTAATTGATGGAGAAAACTGATGGAATGGAATAAGTTTTGAGTGAATATTGGAGTGAGTACGTATAAAGTAAGCCGAAATTGGATGAAAAGTTGGATTGAAGAAGAAGCAAATGAAAGCGTTATTTAAAAAGAAAGAAAGATGGGGAATTTAATTGAAGGTGGTATGTGTCAGTAAGGAATACACGTGAGTTGGTGCGTACGGACCCATTGGAAGGAAGGCACAAAGAAGGGGATGAAATGAAATAAATGTGTTAGATTAGATTAGATTAGATACATGAATTCGTGTGGTAGGCAGCTTATATCGAATACCAACAGACAACAATATCAAAGATCATTGCAATTTTCTATTGTCGGTGTGTTTTTTGATTTCAACATTGAAGCAAAAAGACAAAACAAGTATATATGTGGACTAAAGGTTGAAAAGAATAAACGAGACATATAACGGTTTGGACGATACTTTTAATTTACTACAAATTTTTATTTATTTAGTGAACAAATTTAATTTAGGGGGCCTTTCTTAATATTCTGTTAAGGGCTCAAAAATCAATTAAACATGGCCTAGTTCCAGCAAAGGTTCGTGGGTGATTAATCCAAAAATAAGGTAATATATAAGGTTTACCAAAATTAATTTGTAGCTTTGGTTCTAATTTTCTTCACAAGTTGATTAATCCTAGAATGATTGTCTGTTTGTGTAGTCCGGAGGCCGCACATGTAAACCTTCATAGTCACAAGGAGGTATTTTTATTGCTCATAGGGATTAAATCTCGGATGTCATGAGGATTCCAAAGTTTTGAAGAATAAATTCAGCCCTAGACCACTACTATTATATTGCAGTTACTTTTAACAAAATTGTATTGAAGAACACTAATATAATAACTCACAAGATTTTCTATTTAATTGAGAGAAACATTTCAGAAGGATCCAATTATACCAAAACACAACATTGCTTCTTGTATTTAAGGAATATCATGTTTTTATTGTTTTGGTGGATCATGTTTTTTAATTTTGTTTTGTTTTATTGTGCTCTGCCCACGCGTATTTGAGACGACTCTATAACGTTGAGCACTTGAGCTCCCTTCTATCCAAAGACTTTTATAACTATTTTTTTTCCCCTTAAAAAAAATACAACAGTAATATATTAATCTAACT